>CM077646.1:148252714-149685214 GCA_039707465.1 Rhabdophis nuchalis | reverse complement strand
AATACGTCTTAAGACGTTGGCGGAAGAGGCGGAGGTCCGAGATACTACGAAGGTCGGGGGGTAGGTCGTTCCAGAGGGCCGGGCCCGCCACAGACTTCAACTCCCAGAATTCCCCAGCCAACCAGCCAATGCATGCTGGCTAGGGAATTCTGGGAGTTGAAGTCCACAAGTCTTAAAGTTCCCAAGTTTGGACACCCCTGGTTTACAGAGTCAGCCTCTTGCCCCCAACGATCTGAGTCCTCATTTTACCCACCTCGGAAGGATGGAAGGCTGAGTCAACCTTGAGTTTGGTGAGATTCGATCTGCCAAACTTCTGGCAGCCGGTGATCAGCAGAAGTAGCCTAGAGTACCACACTCTAACCACTGCGCCACCGTAGCTCTTCAGGCTCTATGTGTCTAGTTTTCCTTTCTGAATGACCAAAGAATTGTCATAAGTATACTTATAGCAGAGAGAAGCTCGGGAGGCGTTCAAGGTTGATGCCTGAAGGTGGCAAGATCAGGAAACAGGCACCATGAGAATTTCAGGAACACTACCTTACTATTTAGGGCAGGGGTAGGGAACTATGGCTCTTTTATGACTCATGGACTTCACTACCCAGAATTCCTGAGCCAGCATGGCTGGCTCAGGAATTCTGGGTATTGCAGTCCATGAGTCATAGTTCCCTACCCCTGATTTAGGGTATGATAACAGAGTCTTGAAAGCTTACTGAAGACACTGTTTTATGTGCCGGAAACCACATTTTTAATGGTTCACATTCATATAATTACAGTAAATATCTAAAATTTCTCAAGTGACATATTCTCAAATCAGAGAACTAATAAATTGAATCAGTTACCTCGTTCATTGATAATCTCAGGGTTGATTTAAATATTTTCAATTTCCGAAGGCAAAGTTTTCTACTTTGCAGGATGAGACAAATGGATAACGAAGGATGATATCTGAAGTGTCTGTCTAGTTTATAAAATTCATTTGAGTTAATTTGATTACTCGGTTTAACTTTAATGTTAGATCCTTTAACATTCTTCCACTGTAGTCTTCTATGCATGGAGATGGCAGGTTGAATGGTAGACAGATAGAATTGGTATCCTTATCAACAGTGATTTTACCTTTGAGCTGCCAGGCAATTGATTTCATACCATTTGACTCTGGACAAAGAGCATCTCCTAGTGGCCACATGAATGGATTGAATATCTAGGCTTTCTAGGCAACTTATCATCCAGTGCCGATACTTCAAATGACAAATATTTTTGGAGAAAGAAGGCAAAGGAGGGCTCAGTCAATGCTTGAGAGCCACCCTTGCTGAGCCTGGACACGTGAAAATCTACATTAAAATCAGTTCCTTATCTCTAGCAGAGTAATTGTTGCTTTTGATGTCATCTGATCAGACTTTTTTTCCTCTTCTCAATAATAAGGATTTAGTAACTAAAACCCAGAAGAGATACTTAGGACAGCAGTTATCATGGTTCACATTGGGAGAGGAATGATGAAGGAAAAAGAAGATAAGGGAAGGGAAGGAGGAAGGGAAGGGAAGGGAAGGGAAGGGAAGGGAAGGGAAGGAAAGGAGGAAGGTCCAAATTTAGAGAACAACAGGAAAGGAAGATTTGGTTCTTAAGAAAGAAATATTCCAAGCTGAAAAAAGGAAGGAAGGAAGGAAGGAAGGAAGGAAGGAAGGAAGGAAGGAAGGAAGGAAGGAAGGAGTCTCTAAGTTTAGAAAACAACAGGAGAAAGATTTGGCTCTTGAGAAAGAAATGTCTGAAGCTGAAAAAAGGAGGGAGGAAAGGAGGGAGGGAGGGAGGGAGGGAGGGAGGAAGGAAGGGAGGAAGGAAGGAAGGAAAGAAAGAAAAAGAAGGAAGGTCCAAATTTAGAGAAGAACGGGAGAGAAAGATTTGGCTCTTAAGAAATAAATATTCCAAGCTGAAAAAAGGAAGGAAGGAAGGAAGGAAGGAAGGAAGGAAGGAAGGAAGGAAGGAAGGAAGGAAGAAAGGAAGGAGTCTCCAAGTTTAGAAAAGAGCAGGAGAAAGATTTGGCTCTTGAGAAAGAAATGTTTGAAGCTGAAAAAAGGAGGGAGAAAAGGAGGGAGGGAGGTCCAAATTTAGAGAACAGGAGAGAAAGATTTGGCTCTCAAGGAAGAATTATTTCAAGCTAAAAATATGAAGTGCCGCCCAGGGGGAGGGGGGAGAGATCAAAGATCAAAAACAATGTAGTTCTTTGGCCCTTTCAGATATCAAGTACAGTTCCATTTGTCGCCTCACACCTATCTCTACCTGCCACTAACTGAGTGTGTCAGGCAAATATGGATTCTTATATTACTAGTGGCAACGGTGCTCAGTGCTGCCTGCCATTTGTAGGTTAATCGCTTGGCAGTCCATCTGCTGATCGGCTCATTTAGCCACTGGTGCGAAAAACAACAGCTTGATGAGAAAAGGCACGCAGCCTACAGCCTACGAGAGGAAAAACAGAGCGATGGCGAGAGAGAAATAAGAGAAGAAAAATCAGCTTTGGGCAGGTCGATAAAGAGGAGACATAGAATCCCCCTCTCACTGAAATCAATTAGAGCAGGGGTGTCCAAACTTGGGAACTTTAAGACTTGTGGACTTCAACTCCCAGAATTCCCCAGCCAGCTATGCTGGCTGGGGAATTCTGAGAGTTGAAGTCCACAAGTCTTAAAGTTCCCAAGTTTGGACACCCCTGAATTAGAGGAAAGGAACTCAGGGACATACCTTGGGTTAGGCACGCAGTGGCCATGCTCATATTTTTTCACACAATGTCATCCATGTGCCTCACTCCCTCTTTAATTAGTGATATAATGGAAACCTGGTGAATAACTAAAATATGCATATTTCTACTAGGTCAGTGATGGCGAATCTAAGGCACACGGAGCCATTTAGCAGGGCACGCCAGGCGTTGCCCTGTTAGCTGACGAACACGCATGTGCGCCCTGGCCAGCTGATTCAGCCGTTTTTAAAGCCATTTTTCGCCCTCTCCAGGCTTTATAGGAGCCTGGGGAGGGCGAAAACAGCAACTTCCATCACTTCCAGTTTTTAGTCCTCTGGAGGCTTCAGGGAAGCTCCTGAAGCCTCCGGAGGCGGGGGGGCTGTTTTTGACCTCCCCAGGCTCCTATAAAGCCTCTGGAGTCTGGGGAGGGTGAAAAAAGCATGCCAAAAATGGGGAGAGCGAAATGAAATGTCATGCGCGCATGTGCACTGGGGGGCACATTGCATTATGGGTACGGCACGTTCGCGCATGACCCTCCTGTGCTTATGGCATGTGAGCCTATAAAGGTTCGTCATCGCTGTATTAGGTGAATAGTTCGATCCTTGGTAGAAGCACACGTAGGGTCCCCTGCTTGTGCAGGGGGTTGGACTAGATGACCTGCAAGGTCCCTTCCAACTCTGTTAATCTGTTAAAGAGTTGTGCTAACAGGGTTGCTCATGGAGGATCTCAAGTGCCAATCTTGCGACTATCCCTAGGACTGTTCTGACCTGCTCTCTAAATTTCCAGGGCTCCATTTCCGGATTCTTAGCAAACATGAAGTCTTCCCAGTCTTACTAGATCTACTAGTAGCAGAATATATATACTGTAACATCTCCTTTCAGTCAAATGGAAAACTAATGCCTTGGTAAGGCCACACTTGGAATACTGCATTCAATTTTGGTCGCCATGATGTAAAAAAGATGTGGAGACTCTGGAAAGAGTGCAGAGAAGAGCAACAAAGATGATTAAGGGAGGCTAAAACATATGAACAACAGTTGCAAGAACTGGGTATGTCTAGTTTAATGAAAAGAAGGACCAGGGGAGACATGGTAGCAGTCTTCCAATATTTCAGAGGCTGCCACAGAGAAGAGGGAGTCAAACTATTCTCCAAAGCACCCGAGGGCAGGACAAGAAGCAATGGGTGGAAACTAATAAAGGAGAGAAGCAATTTAGAACTGAGGAGAAATTTCCTAACAGTTAGAACAATTAATCAGTGGAACAGCTTGCCTCCAGAAGTTGTGAATGCCCCAACACTGCAAGTCTTTAAGAAGATGTTGGATAGTCATTTGTCTGAAATGGTATAGGGTTTCTTGCCTAGGCAAGGGGTTGGACTAGAAGACCTCCAAGGTCCCTTCCAACTCTGCTATTGTATTGTATTGTATTGAGGATTGACTGATTTATCTTCCTTACGCCCCATTTTTCCAAGAGCTATCATCTAGTAACATTCTTCTTTCTTATCTCAGTGACTTTTAATATAAGAAGAGCTCTACTAACCAAGCAAGGGCGCATCTGCTGCCACATTCAGCATCCCAATAGATGCATTCAGATAACAATTGTAGCATTTAAGGCAGGCCATCTGTAATTATGGAGAGAATAATCAGACACCACGAATAATAACCACTAAAGGCCACGAGCTATGAAAAGTGTAAGAAGATAAATTTTCATAGGAGCCCATTGGCCATTCAGTAAGCTTCATTGGCTCAGCAGAGCTTCCAACTTATCTTTTCCTAATACTTATATATCTTACATTTACTGTATCTACCGTGTTTCCCTGAAAATAAGACAGGGTCTTATTTTCTTTTGATCCCCGAAATAAGTGCTTGGCCTTATTTTTGGGGAGTTATTATTTTTGAGGTGCAGGAGGCCCCTTAACCTTGGCCCGCGGATCAATTGATCCAGAGAAGGCTGGTAGTTCTGTCTCTGTTTCTGGCACACTCTGGCCAGCCCCAGCATCGCTGGGCCTGCCGCTCTTTTTGCGGCTGCCACTAAGTGAAGAAGCATGGTAACTAAGATTTGCAGCAGCAGCCTCTGTGAGGCCCATGCATGTAGGGTGCATGGGGCATGTCCCCCCCCCCCCAGGAAATTGCAGGGACTGGCTGCACATGCATTTAAATATTTTAGGGGGAGGCCTTATTTTAGTGCATGCGCTCAAAAGTCCAATTGGGCTTATTATCCGGGGAGGTCTTATTTTCAGGGAAACAGGGTAACATTCCAGCATCTATGGCATCTGTGTCTCCTCATAAACAAGGTCATAGCATTTCTGCTTTGAACCAAAATTATGTAAGAATTTGTGTCTTGGGAGAAATTTAATAGGGAGATGGGCTGAGATATCAACAGATCTAGATGAAAACATGTTCTGCTTCTCCATTTCACCTCACAAGGGTTGTGGAGCAATTCTTGAACCAGGTAATGGACTCAATGACAGATTCTTAAGTGAAAGGTAGAAGCTCTCCAGACATGCTTTTTAAATCTCCTGCTAATATGCTCTATCTTCTGGCAACTTAATAGCAGTAACTGTGAGAGGGATCTTGGAGTCTTAGTGAACAACCAATTAAATATGAGACAAGAGTGTGTGGCAGCAGCCAAAAAAGCCAATGCAATCCTAAATTGCATTAACAGAGGGATGCAATCAAGATGAAGTGAGGTACTAATACCGCTCTATAAAGCCTTAGTAAGACCACACCTAGAGCACTGCATCCAGTTTTGGTCACCACACTATAAAAAAGATGTGGAGATTCTTGAAAGAGTGCAGAGGAGAGCAACCAGGAAGATTAGGGGACTGGAGGCTAAAACATATGAAGAATGATTACAAGAACTGGACATGGCTAGTCTAGTGAAGAAAAGGACCAAGGAGGCGCAGAGAGTGGGTCCGTTAATTTATCAACAAAAGGAAGTCGCTATCTTGAAGCAGATCCCCAAAAAAATTAGGGAGGTGAGGAGGAAGTATTCCTTCTTATCTAAAAAAATGTTTAATCACGGGATTTGGTTTAAGTGGGCGATGCCAGAAGGGATGTTGGTGTTCTGGGAAGGAGGAAGAGTAAGGATTAAAACAGTTGCTGAGGCGGAAGCCTTTCTTAAAAAACATTCCTCTATCCTGGGGGCCAGGAAGGAGAACAAGAAGACACAATTGCCAAGAGACTTAGATCTAAAAAATGACTTTGCTTTTTATCAATACAGTATAACTTTTATCTGGATGTTTGTACACGATTGCCAGCATAGAATTTAGAATTTATGATGTATGCATTTGTTTTCACCTTGTAGTATTATTGAAAAATGTATTACCAATGTCTTATTATTATTATTCACGACTTCGACGTGAAAGTTCTCAAAAAAAAATTGTATTTCACCTTACCCCTACCCTACCTTAAAAAATTTGTAAAAACCAATAAAACTTTTTCAATATAAAAAAAAAGAGAAAAGGACCAAGGGAGACGTGATAGCAGTGTTTCAGTGTTTGAGGGGTTGCCACAGAGAGGTGAAGATTCCAAGGCACCTGAAGGCCAGACAAGGAATAATGGATGGAAACTGACCAAGGAGAGATTCAATCTAGAAATAAGGAGGAACTTTCTGACAGTGAGAGCAATTAACCAATACAACAGAAGTAACCTTTGGAAGTTGTGGGAGCTTCATCACTGGAAGCTTTCAAGAAGAGATTGCACTGCCATCTTCCAGAAATGGTGTAGGGTGACCTGCTTGGGCAGGGGGTTGGAAAGGTGACCTACTAGGCTCCTTCCAACTCTGTTAATCTGTTAAATAGGTGCAATCCTAAATAATAATAAAATAATTTTAAAAATGACACAGTGGAAGGGCAAAGATTGAGGAAGAGGCTTGGCCAATTGTTTTCCTAACTCCAGGAAGAAAACTGCGTGGGTGTATCATCCAGATCAGGGGTGGGTTCCTGCCAGTTCTAACCTCTTCTATAGAAGAGGTTCCACAAATCTGCAGTGCCGTTTAGAACCGGTTCCAGCTCCCTCCCCCCCCCCCCCCCCCGCCCGTCCGCACATCATCAAGATGAAGAGCGAGAGGAGGAATTCTGGGAGTTGACGTCCATAAGTCTTAAAGCTGTCAAGTTTGAACAGCCCTGGGGGGTTTTTTCTAAAGGGTTAGGAGTGCAAGGGTCTTGTAACTTGACATCTTTGAGACTTGCGTGCTTCAAATGCCAGAGTTTCTGAGCCAACTTTTTGATTGCTAAGCAAGAGCATTGTTAAGAGAGTTTCACCTCATTTTACAAGTTGGCCACGCCCACCCAGTTACATGACTGCCAAGCCCCTCCCCCTCGATCACATGGCCGGCAAGCCACTCCCACAAAGCAGGCCACACCTACAGAAAAGGTTCTAAAAAAATTTGAAACCCACCACTGATCCAGAGTCAAGTTCAATTCTATCGAGTGGCCTGATGAGGTAGACCACATCAGGAAATAAGGCAGGATTAACTAGAATTATACTTTATAAAAGTAAGCCAAAGTAGCAGAAGCTTGCAAATGTGATTGTGCCTTTGCTCCCGCCCGCCCCGTCACACCAATTCCCCAATGACTCAGGAAGGAACCAAACTGAGTCACTTGCTAACACAGTCTCCTTTCACGGGGTGCGTGTTTGCATACGTGCATGTGAGAGATTTTTTTTTATTTGTTTGGAAGTGGAGAGAAAAGGTTTGCATCAGTAACATCTGGATTCCAATACGTTCAATGAACACCCCCCCCCCAAAAAAAAGTATTGTAGAAGTAAACGGTTAAAATCTCTCCTTTCCCCATTCTACTGTCATTACATCACTGCCATATTCCTCAATCATTGTGTCAGAAGAATAATTTGGGGTTCCAAGCCAGGACTGCACAAGAATTTAAAAAAAGGATCCAGGCAGCAGTGGGGAGAGAAGAAATATTTATTCCTAAAAGCAAAACAATTTGCTTTTGCTGCATAGAAATGGGGTACAGATTTTTATAGGGGGAGCTTATCCAGGGTGAAGAGTCCATCTGCTGAATCTAGATGACACTTGAGGTGTGTTTGTGTGTGTGTGTGAAGATATGATTCTTGTGAGCAAGCAGTTCCTCTGGGAGACCTAATTTTATTAGCTCTGGGTTTGCGGGTCTTATCCTTTGATATGTGGATTAGGTCTGGGTAACTTATTGGGGGGTTTGAGGAAGTTGCTGGTTTTAACTTAGTGTCTCCCCTAGATCAGGGGTCTCCAACCTTTGCAACTTTAAGTCTGAAGGACTTCAGCTCCCAGAATTCTCCAGCCAGCAAAGCTGGCTGGAGAATTCTGGGAACTGGAGTCCTTCAGACTTAAAGTTGCAAAGGTTGGAGACCCCTGCCCTAGATAACTGATAGTCAAGCAGAAACTGATTCTCAAACCATTGTGGATTCTGTTGATATTTTAAGGGAAGATGGAAACAGTATAAAGAATAAAATATACTTGGATATAAAATTTCTCACAACTGAAAAAAATTAGGGGGAGAAATTCAGTAGGCCTAGAAGGATTGTCTTCCCCTGATAATCTAAGCAGGAAAGCCTGCAGGGTGGGCCTCCTCTCGGATCCTTTATGTTTACTAGAAGAACCTGTGGCTCAAAGCATGTTTGATCAATAGGTTGGCTGATGTTCTTGGACAAATAAAGCTTTGCAACCATTATTCACATTCTGGTAACCACCTGTTTGGGTCGATGATCTGTAGTATATCTGGGACTGCTTTTGAACCTTGTCCAAAAGTTCCAGTTAATCAAAACCAGGACAGCTATGCTGCTGTGTGGGACCTGCCCATCCAAACACATTAGGCTTGAGCTTAACCATCTGCACTAGCTGTTGTTGTGGCCCGCCAGCGGCCAGCAGAGCTGGCGGGAGACTTGGACAGTGAGCCGGTTGGGGAGGAACATGGGCCAGTCTGGGAGTCTGGGGGAGGCTCTGATGAGGGCTCTGCATCAGAGCCCTCATCTGTGGGGCCAGGACCATCTGACTGTTATCAGCTGCCTTCAGAGTCAGATATCAGTGGGCAGAAGAACAGCTGGAGCCTGTTCCCAATGTGCACATGCGCAGAGCTGCCAGGAGAAGGGAACAGCTAAGGAACAAGGGCCGACTTGGGAGTAAAGGCACAGGTAGACGGTGAGTGGCCCCTCCCATAGGGAATAAAGAGGAGCGAAGGGGGAGTGGAGCTTGCAGGAGACAATTAGTTTGCTTCATTCGTGTGAAGATTTGTTCATGACTCTCAGAGACTCCTTGCCAAGTGTTTTCTTGTACGGCGTTGCGTTTGGAAGATATTGGCCTGGCAGCTCTCCAAGCTTGATAAGGTCTGTGACTGTAAATTCACTCTTGAAAGACTGTTTGCCAGGACTTTGCTGGATATGAATGAGAGGAATTCACCTTAGTTTAATAAAAAGGGTTTTTTGTCAGGACATGGAGTCTGCTTCGTGGTTCGGGGAAGCCTAGGTCAGAATAGCTGTGGTCTCTTTCCAGATCCAAATCAAGCGACTCCCTTTTCAAGCACTGATTGGTTTGGGCAGGGATCCTGGAGGAACATCCTCTCTGCCCCTGCCTGAAGGTCCTCAGGTTCTCATCTCCATCTCCAAGCAAAACGCATCATGAAATCTTTAGCTTTGGGAGAGGAAAAAGGAGGCGATGGAAAAGAAGACTATGAGTTACAGACATGCGTGCGAAGCTCTCTTTTGGGAGGAAGAGCAAGAATTGACATCAGAAATGCCAGAGGAGCAAAAAAAAAAAGAAAGTCAAGATGGCAGCTTTGACCATATTGTTTGCAGCTACATCACAGAAAAACCTTTTTTTTTAAAAATCACCTCTCTATGGCTGATCTTGAGACAAACTGTCTGCAGAACAAGAGCGAAGTGACCTGTTGCTTCTAGCCCTCTCCGCCTCTTTTCACTCCTCCTGTCTCAGCTCAATGTCCTCCGATTTGATTACACCCACACTATTGCTATTGGTCCGTGATGGCAAACCTATGGCATGGGTGCCACAAGTGGCACACTGAACCATTTCTTAGGGTATGCGAGGCATTGCCCTGTCAGCTCCAGCACGCATATATGCGCTGGCCAGCTGATTTAGGCCATTTTTTGCCCTCTGGAGGCTTCAGGAGCCATGCTGGCTCAGGAATTCTGGGTATTGAAGTCCACAAGTCATAAAAGAGCCATAGTTCCCTACCCCTGCTCCAGAGGCTTCAGGGAAGCATCCGAAGGGCAAAAAATGACCGAAAATCAAGGCCGAAAATCAGCAGGCCAACTGCACAAGCACATGCACGCTGGAGCTGACAGGGCAAGACCTCGCCATAGATTTGCCATCACGGGTCTATGGTTTGAGATACCATTTTTGCACCCATATAGCAGAAACAAAAGTAACTGACTGGCAGTGCTCTGAGACAGCTTCCTCCCCTCCCTTCCGCCTCCATCTCTGCTCAGCAAGACCAGCGGGCTTCTCCACCCCCTCCGAGGTCTGTCTCAGCCAAGTGCACACCTGCCACTGCTCCTCCTCCTCCTCCTCCTCCTCCCCCCTCCTTTTGCAAGAGCTTGAATCCGCAGCTTACTCAGCCTCTTTCCCATTTCTCCCCCCGGGCTTTTCTGTTTCTTTTCTCTCTGGGTCCTTACAACGGCCTTGCAGAGAAGAGGAGGAGGAGGAGGAAGAGGAGGAGGAGGAAGAAGAAGACCTTTAGACATCATCTGCTGGGGAGAATCAGCAGAGACCACTTGCAGAGCTGGCGAACACAGGACAACAATTTCTGCCACCAAACCATCAAGGTAAGTTTACACCAGATTGCACCTGCAAGGAGATGGCACGTAGTGAACTGGACTGGATGCCCTGATCTAGCAAAAGGAAGGAGATTCGCATTCCCTTGAGCTATGTCCTTGCATTGCTTAGTTCCATGATGGCGAACCTATGGCACGGGGGCCACAGGTGGCACACGGAACCATTTCTTAGGGCACGCGAGGCGTTGCCCTGTCAGCTCCAGCGCACATGTGTGTTCTGGCCAGCTGATTTAGGCCTTCTTTTGAGGCCATTTTTCACCCTCTGGAGGCTTCAGAGAAGCTCCTGAAGCCTCTGGAGGTGGGGGGGGGGGAGACTGTTTTCACCCTCCCCAGGCTCCTAGAAAGCCTCTGGAGCCTGGGGAGGGCGAAAAAAGCGTGCCAAAAGCATGGGGTCGGGCACATAGCATTATGGGTGTGGCACACTCATGCACAAACCCCCTGCGCTCCCCCTGTTAGCCATCACTGGCTTAGTTCTGCCAGCCTCAGGAGCCGGATGGATAGAAAGATACCACTTGCTAGGAAAGAGTGAAACAGGGGATTAGAATTCATAGAGGGGAATTGTGCACCCCAAAACCCTCTAGAAATCCTTCTAGGTCTCATTGTCCGTCCATTCAGATAGAGAAACAGAATCCTTCTACATGAAGGAAACTCAGAGGCTATCTAGTCCAACTCTTCTGTTAATGCAGGGAACCCATTGCAATTTCCTAGCTAATGAAATAACCAAGAAGGAAGGAAGGCACTAGCAAAATGGAATAGAATATACCTCAGTTGGTTGAATGCCTCTTGTATTTAAATGTAGTCATTTATTTCCACCATGCCCACCATATTGGCATCTGCTTACATCCTTGGGTAGCTTGCTAAATGCCCGACAGATATAACTGAACTTTCACTAATCCTTAATTATTTGTATTTATTAGCGTGTCAAACACTAAAAGAATGTTTTAGATAGATTTTAATCTGGGGGGATTTTATACGATTTTAGCACAGGGCATGGATATAATAGCTTTTTAAAATTTTATATTTTGTTATATTTGTATTGTTTTTTAAATTTCCGCCCTGGGTCCTTTTTTGGAGAAGGTGCGGGGTATAAATTTGAAAATAATAATAACAATAAACATGTACAAGGCAGCAGGTATAAATATAAACATGGATATAAACGAAAGAAATGAATAAAAATAGATGGGGACAGTACATGGGTGGGTTCTTGTACCGGTTGGTACCAGTTCGCTTTGTGGGCGCGCCCGCGTTACTTGCGCATTCGCAGTTGACTGTGATTTGTTCTGCGCATGCACAGAAATATGCCGGCAATGGCAGAAGAGACTGGGGAACTGGTTCTGGGGCATGGCCAGCCTGGGTCGCTGCCGGTTCTGTGACCCAGGCCAAATCACCACTACCTGCTCAGCGAAACCAGGCTGAACCGGGAGCAGCCCATCTCTGGAATAGTAGGATAGGGACATTAGGCACGCCGGTGAGCTTATTCACGCCCCCTTTACGGACCTCTTAGGAATAGGGTATCTCTATCCTGAATTTTGGAGAGGGCATTATAATTCTGTTCTTTATCTTTACATCTCTAGGTGCTCATTTCTCACACTTAAATGACTTAACAGAAGAGCAGCAGAAGTGACCTCTTCTTTCAAAGCTTCATTGTAGACCAGCAAATGTCTCTTTACATTCACACCGAGGGAGAAACATTTCTCAATTGGAAAGCTATAGAAGTGCCAGGATAATGACAACCGTGGGGAAATATGTGGGTCAAATGAAATCAATCATTGCCTATAGCTATATTGATTCATTCGGTGGTACTGCTGTTTTGCTATCCTTGTTAAAAAAAAGAACAAGGAACAATTTCCTGCAGCCAATGGTCCAGGGTCAGTGCGATTTCTGCTATTGTAAGCAAGGATTCTATTGTATTTTTTTAACCCCATTGTCTTTGGTCTCCTTGTAGCCGGAAGGCGCTAAAAGAAGATGAACAAAAGTGATCCAGCCTGGGGAAGCAATGCCAAAGACCCAGATGAGAAGGAGATATCACCTTGCATGGTCAGCATAGGGGCCCTCCTCTACTACTGCATCCTGCTGTGTGTGGGTTTGCCTGGTAAGTCAAAAAACAAGAAATCCGACAGCTCCACAGGTGTGTCAGTGAGATGTGTTCATGCGTACTTCCAGCAGGTAGGAGGAGACGCAGCAACAGCAACAACAATTTGTAGTTGAGAGATTTTATAGTTATTTGTTTAAGTGCCTGGGTTAGTACCGCCAAGCTGACACATTAGGGTGGGGAGAAGAGGCAATCAAAGCACCTGCGGGTAGGACAAGAAGCAATGGATGGAAACTAATCAAGGAGAGAAGCAACTTAGAACTAAGGAGAAATTTGAAAGTTAGAACAATTAATCAGTGGAACAGTTTGCCTCCAGAAGTTGTGAATGATCCAATGCTGGAGGTTTTAAAGAAGATGGTGGACATCCATTTATCTGAAGTGGTGTAGGATTTCCTGCCTGAGAAGGGGGTTGGACTAGAAGACCTCCAAGGCCCCTTCCAACTCTATTATCCTATCCCAGGGGTCTGCAAAGTCGGCTCTTTTAAGACTGGTGGACTTCAACTCCCAGAGTTCCCCAGCCAGCATAGCTGGCTAGGGAACTCTGGGAGTTGAAGT
The DNA here is from genome assembly GCA_039707465.1 of Rhabdophis nuchalis. Lineage (NCBI taxonomy): Eukaryota > Metazoa > Chordata > Lepidosauria > Squamata > Natricidae > Rhabdophis > Rhabdophis nuchalis. The sequence goes on along the minus strand of CM077646.1, from coordinate 149,672,073 downwards.
CCACCAGTCTTAAAAGAGCCGACTTTGCAGACCCCTGTCCTATCCTATCCTATCCTATCCTATTCTACACTATTCTAAATATACAAAGGGGCACAATAAAAACTCCATCATATCAACTCAAACGAATACAGAAACCAAATCACATTTTAAAAGCCTACAAAAGGAGGGACTCAGACATTTTTTTGTGGGAAAGTCTGTCAAGAAAAAATAATGGATCCCACTGAGAAGGATCTACCTTTAGTGGCTATCAGGAGAAAATGGTTGGAAATAGGAGCCAAAGGCCATCAGACAGAATAGGAGATGGAAATGGAAATCTTGCCCTAAATAAACCATACAGAGGTGAAATGCAAACAAACTAGGGAGCTGCAAAAGGCTGACAAATTAAGGTAAACAGCTGCTGCAAAGCAAGAAGAAGAAAATATATCCAGCCAAATTTGAGAAGGTATATTTTCAGGCAAGGATTATAACTGGAAGGAAATTAACTGAGCCCTTCATTTTAAAATCAGAAGGGTTTAATATTTTTCTTTACATGTAATTGCAGTGGGATTCACTGATTATTACAGAGCACTTATCTCTTACCAGCATTCACTTATTATATTGGTAAGTGAGAAATAGAAAATGTTTGTACTTAGAGTGGGAAAGATATTAAATTATGTCCCCCCCAAAACAATTCCCATATAATTGATGTATAAAGGAATACTGTGAATGATATATTATGACAGTTAAGGACTGGGGGCATTTTTCTAGGAATATTCAAGGTGCAATATATAGGGATTTATAGTAAAATCCCTTAATAAAGTTTATATTACTAAATTTGTTTTATTTCATGGATTTATATGCTGCTTTTTGCTCAAGAGCTCAAAGCAATGCAGGCCCTCTCCAGGTTATGAGCAAGTTCCGTTCCTGTGTTTAATTCGAATTTGCATTTATGTCAGAACTCGTACTTACAGATGGACTGCCTGTTACTAAAACTGGCAGACAGCATTCTCCTTCCTCAAGCCGGCCAACAGTTGAAGCCACACAATATTTCCATGAACCATTGAAAAGACCCTGTTTGTTAAATGTGCACAGTTTCAGTGGTTCATGAAAACATTGCTTGGCTTCAGCAGTTCTTTAGCCCAAGGAAGAATCGTCAGTCTGTTCATAAGTTATGAGTTGTTCAGTTGTTAGTCAGTTGTTTTTAACCTGGAGACTGCCAGTGCATAGTGCTTCAAACGTCTTACAGCATTTTTCCCCATAAAACAATAAGACCGTCATCAGTCCAAACTCACCTAGGGAGCTTTTCTTCAAAGATAGTCTAGATCCGTAATGGCGAACCTATGGCACGTCTGCCAGAGGTGGCATGTGGAGCCCTCTCTGTTGGCACGTGTGCCATCGGCTCAGCCAGCTGGTTGTTGGGTTTCTGATGCATGCCATGCACATCGGCCAGCTGGTCATTGGATTCCCGGTGGTCTGGCACACGCCTTCCAGTTTGGGCACACTGTGCCTAAAACATTTGCCATCACTGGCCTAGATTCTAAAATCTCTAAATCTCACTTTGACTACTATTCCACAATCATCACAACGTTTGTCAACGTCTTGGGTATTTTCATCAAAATCCTTCCAACAGAATATTGTTTTCAGTTCCCCTGTGTTCATCAACATTAGTTAAAAACAAAATAATAAAATGTTAGAACACAAACTTTGGGGGCCATCCAGTCATTCCAACAACCTATTCAGTGCAAGAGATCAGTGTATTCTCCAACGTCTACTGATTTTTTTTTAGCAAAAGGAAATCCAACTTTGTTTCTTACCCCAACATTTTAATGCATTTGTCAGGATTTTTTTTTTTTAAAGCATGGCTACAGGACAGCGAGAGGAAAGGTTTATTAAGTACAATTTTATTCCTGTGCCCATCATAGTGTTAATTTCAAGATGAGCACCAGGGGGAGCTATCATCTCACAAAGATGTGGAGAACATTGATGGACCTTCTGGGCGGTTTTATGAGTCCCTACCAAGGGAAAGCGAGACGGTTGGCTCAGAGAGAAAAATATGAAATCTGCTTGCCCCACAACTCCATTAGTGTTTGCATCTACAATGTCAGCGATATTGAAATTGATTTGTTTTCACAAAGCTCTGGCATTACTTTAGCCATTCATGGGAACTAGCCTCCTCTGTTTTGAAATGTCAATGCTCACTGTGGTATACCCTATACTAGTGATGGCACAGGTGGCACGCGGAGCCATTTCTCAGAGCACACGAGGTGTTGCCCTGTCAGCTCCAGCACGCATGCACACGCTGGCCAGCTGATTTTCGGCCTTAGTTTAGTTTAGTTTATTCGATTTATATACCGCCCTATTTCACCTAAAAGGGACTCAGGGCGGTGCACAGAAAGATAAAAACCCAACAATACAATACAAAATATAAAAAACAATTAAATTATTAAATCTGTGCTAAAATTGGATAAATAAATTTTAAACCAATAAATATCAGAGTTTAAAATTATTCCCTAGTCTATGTCAGGCCGGCTAGATGAAAGAAATGTGCTTTTAACATCCAACGGAAGAGTCGTAGGTCCGTGATGGTATGGATATCGGGGGGCAGGTCGTTCCAGAGTGCCGGACCCGCCACAGAGAAGGCTCTTCCCCTGGGAGTCGCCAGCTAGCATTGACTGGCTGACGGCACTCTGAGGAGGCCCACTCTGTGGGAGCGGACAGGTCGAAGGGAGGTATGTGGTAGGAGGCGATCTCTCAAGTAACCAGGGCCCATGCCATGGAGCGCTTTAAAGATGGTGACTAGCACCTTGAAGCGCACCCGGAAGACCACAGGCAGCCAGTGCAGCTCGCGCAGGAGAGGTGTTACATGGGAGAAACGAGAAACTCCCAGAATCCCCCGCGCGGCTGCATTCTGCACTAGCTGGAGTCTCCGGGTGCACCTCAAGGGGAGCCCCATGTAGAGGGTGTTACAGTAGTCCAGGCGGGAAATAATGAGGGCTTGAGTGACCGTGCGTAGGGCATCCCGATCTAGAAAGGGGTGCAACTGGCGTATCAGGTAAACCTGATAGAAGGCCCCCCCTGGCCACGGCCATCACATGGCCTTGATTTTCAGCAACTTTTTGTCCTCTGGAGGCTTCAGGAAAGCCTCCTGAAACCTCCAGAGTGTGAAAAATGGACTTACTGGGCCCACCCGAAGTTCAAAAATGGGCCGTTTCTGGCCTCCAGAGGGCCTCTGGAAGGTGGGCATTTTTGTCCTCCCCAGGTTCCAAGAAACTTGTGCATGCATCCGTGGGGCAGCAGGGCGGGGTGTCACGCACACATGCATAGGGGGCATGGCATGGGGGGATTAAATTATGAGGGTGGGCACCCGAGTGCGTGCAATAGTGCGCAAGTGCGTGCTTTTGGCACCCGAGGCAAAAAAGGTTCGCCATCACTGCCCTATATATTCCAAGCAAATGGCCCTCCAATCTCTTCTTTAAAACTCCGAGTGTTGGAGCACCCACAACTTCTGGAGCGAATCATTCCATTCATCAGTGGAATGATTTGCCTCCAAAAGTTGATGCTCCATCACTGGAGGTTTTTAAGAAGAGGATGGGTAGTAACAAACTCAAGCTCAACTCGTCCAAGACCGAGTGGCTATGGTTTCCGGCTCCCCGGTTCAGCCACATAAGTCCAACACTGGCCATTGGGGGCGAACAACTAGCCCCCGTGGAGAGGGCGCGCAACTTGGGCGTCCTCCTGGATTCCCGGCTGTCCATGGAGGACCATGTGGCGGCCGTGGCCAGGAGGGCGTTTTATCAGGTACGCCTGATACGCCAATTGCGCCCCTTACTGGACCGGGGGGACCTTCGCACAGTCACTCAAGCGCTTGTGACTTCTCGGCTGGATTTCTGTAACGCTCTCTACATGGGGCTCCCCTTGAGGTGCACTCGAAAGCTACAGCTAGTCCAGAACGCGGCCGCGCGGGTGATTATGGGTGCCCCAAGGCATGGCCACATAACACCTCTCCTGCGCGAGCTGCACTGGCTGCCTGTGGCCTTTCGAGTGCGCTTCAAGGTGTTGACGACCATCTTCAAATCGCTCCATGGCTCGGGACCTAGCTATATACGAGACCGCCTTCTGCCCCATACATCCCTTCGTCCGATCCGCTCCCACAGAGAGGGCCTTCTCAGGGTGCCGTCGGCCGGGCAATGCCGGTTGGCGACACCCAGGGGAAGGGCCTTCTCTGTGGCGGGCCCAGCCCTCTGGAACGACCTACCCCCCGACCTTCGCACTCGGACCTCCGCCTCTTCCGCCAACGCCTTAAGACGTACCTATTCCAACAAGCCGGCGTAGCGTAGCCCCCCGTTTCTGACTATATTTATAAATTTTAATTTTTTAGGGTTTTAAAGGGTTTTAGCACGGGTTTTAGGTTAATTTAATATGCTTTTAAGAGTTTGTATGGTTTGGTAATGGTTTTTAATAATGCCTGTGCGCCGCCCTGGGTCCTAACAAGGAGAAGGGCGGGGTATAAATTCGAAAAATAAATAAAAATAAAATTTGTCTGAAATGGTATAGGGTGAGCATGGGGCTGGACTAGAAGACCTCCAAGGACCGTTCCAACTCTGTTCTTCTGTTATTCTTATGTAAGGACATGCGTGAGAGACAGGAAGAAGAGCTGCAAACTAGGGATTGGTCAGACAAGAGGCAGCTTAGCACACAGAAGGAATGAGACAAGAGCAAACATTTGAATGTATTTGTATTTATTAGTTTGTCAAATATATACAAGGTAGCAGGTATAAATATAAACATGGGCATGAATGAAAAAAACAAATAGAAATAAATGGGAACAGTAGGACGGTAGGCATGCTGGTGCGTTTATGCGCGCCCCCTTTACGGACCTCTTAGGAATGGAGTGAGGTCCACAGCAGACAGCTTGAGGTTGAAGCTATGAGGGTTTGAGGATGTAACAATGGAGTCAGGTAGAGCATTCCAGGTGTTGACCACTCTGTTGCTGAAGTTGTATTTTCTGCAATCGAGTTTGGAGTGGTTTACCTCTGAACATCTCTAAAACATCTCTGAAAGGAATTCCCCACCCCAAATTTCTTGGATTGGGTAAAGATAAGGAGAGAGAGAGATGTAGTTTCAGACTTGCAACAATGAAGATAGTTCTAGTACTCATGGTTGTTTCTTTTTGTCCGGATTACTTCTAAGGGGTGACATTGTCCTACTTCCTATTTCATTTCTATAATTGGGTCCCCAATACAATCACTGTATATCTAGTCCTTCTGAAATCCTGTTTGTTATCTTTTCCAGCCTTATTTTACCTTTATTACGGGACTGGAGACTAAAATATATGAAGAACAGTTGCAGGAACTGGGTATGTCTAGTATAATGAAAAGAAGGATATTCCGATAGGGGTTGCCACAAAGAAAAGGGAATCAAGCTATTATCCAAGGCACCTGGGGGCAGGACAAGAAGCAATGGGTGGAAACTAATCAAGGAGAGAAGCAACTTAGAACTGAGGAGAAATTTCCTGACAGTTAGAACAATTAATCAGTGGAACAGCTTTCCTCCAGAAGTTGTGAATGCCCCAACACTGGAAGTCTTTAAGAAGGTGTTGGATAGCCATTTGTCTGAAATGGTATAGGGTTTCCTGCCTAGGCAGGGGGTTGGACTAGAAGACCTCCAAGGTCCCTTCCAACTCTGCTCTTGTATTGTATTGTACCTTGATAATAGCCCAGTTAAGGACAAATAAGCTAAAGGGGGGGGGGCATTTGGGTCAATTTTACTGAAACCAAATATTAGTCACAGCTAGGCATACAAATGCTAATTCATCCTAAAGCACTTTTAAACTCCTCACCTACAGGAAAAAAGTTTACTACCATTTTGTTGTCTTTTCTTCCTTGTTCAAGTTAACGTTTTAACTGCAGCTGCGCTTTCCCGTCTTGCTGCTCGTACCCAGAAATCCTCGTACTGCTACCTCTTGGCCCTCACCGCCTCTGACATCCTGACTCAGGTCTTTGTGGTCTTCGCTGGCTTCATTGTGCAGGCAGCCATCTTGGCCCGTGAAGTGCCAGGTGCCTTTGCCCATTCAATCAACATCTTGCAGTTCACGGCCAATCACGCCTCCATCTGGGTGATGGTACTGTTGACCATGGACCGTTACGTGGCCCTTTGCCATCCCCTGCAGTATAGGGCTGTCTCCTACCCGGAACGTACCCAGAAGATAATTGCTGCCGTGTTTGCAGTCTCACTGGCTACTGGAGTTCCTTTCTACTGGTGGCTGGATGTTTGGCATGATGTCTACCCACCCAGCACTATGGACAAAGTCCTGAAGTGGCTTCATTGCTTCATCATCTACTTCATTCCCTGCACTGTCTTTCTGATGACCAACTCTGTTATCATCTGCAAGCTTAAGCGGTCAGGAAATCCCAACCGCCGCCTCAGCCGAACCACAGCCATTTTGCTGGCCGTCACCACTGTCTTCATCGTCCTCTGGGCTCCACGGACATTTGTCATGATCTACCACCTCTACGTGGCGTCAGTCAATCAGGACTGGCGAGTACACTTGGCCATGGACGTGGCCAACATGGTAGCCATGCTCAATACCTCCATCAACTTCTTCCTTTACTGCTTTGTCAGCAAGACCTTCCGCCGTACTGTCCGCGAAGTGCTCGCCTCTTACAGGTTCCATTGTACCCAACCATCAAAGAAGGACACTGCTTTGGAGTTGACGCTGAAACCCCTGGGGGTCTGGGCTGGGACTTCAGTTTAGGGAGGTTCTCATCATCCTTCGGCAACCAGCTCCGCTTTTGCTGAATGTGGATTCTCCTGGACCTTTTGGTGCGCTAAGATGATGGAGAACAAGGACTTCCTTTGTGGCCCTGAGTTCCTTCAGAAAAAATGGGGAGGAGATAGTGAAGTAGCTTCATTCAGAGATGCTTTGCTTTCGTTCTTTATTTTTAAGTAAAGAATTGTTTGGGAAAGGGGGGAAGGAGGGAAGCCTTCCTCCTCCTTTTGTTTTATGGTCTTACAACTCGCGTCCTTGTTCAGTGAGGTGAGCCATCCGTCAAGGGCAAGGACAGACCTTCACTGCCATTTTGAGATGCGTTCCACCTCAGTGGAATGTCTTCCGTATATGGCAGAAAGACAAATGCCTGGTTTATCCCCAGCTCTTATTCACCATATCTGTTCTGATTCTGATTCTTCCACAACCAGGGCAGGATCTACACAGTATTTAAAGAAAGCAAGAAGGGATGTTTGTGTGCATTGATTTCCCTGTTACCAAAGGCAAAAGACAAAGAGGTCTTGAAGAAGCCACGCCCTAGAGAAAAGTGGTACCGTAATATCCACGTGACGACATGTGTGTTTAGAAGGGTGGAACCGGCAGAATCGTTTCAAGCAAGCAATCCCTTTGTGTGGTGAATGTCTCCGAGCCAGATAATCCATTCCACACTTTCAAAATTCCAACATTCTTCACTCCTCACCCCTAACTTTCCACTCCCATAAATATTTGCCTTTAGGTGGGTTTCTCAAGTGTTTTTTTTTTCTCTCTCTCCTCCTTTGAAAAGCTTCTTTCACACCCTTTTGGAGGGCTTGTCCAATCTGGCTGCTTCCCAAAGAGCTCCAAGCACCACCGCCTGGGAGGAAAGCCAGCTATGTCCCGCCAAGCATCAACTCATGCTTTCTCCCAGAGGCACCGAAAGAGGCATATAGCTCAGCTTCAGACATGGGACGTAGGGCTATTGGGACATTCGCATGGTCTTAGATCCATGCACAATTGGGAGGTATGTGCAGGGTCTGTGTGAAGGTACCTATAATGGTTTATAAGCCGCGGTTTGTAGTTTAATCCCAGATAATTTAAATGTATTCAATAAACCAAGTTTCTGTATGATTTAGCCCAATTTGAGGGAAATGAATCAGACTCACTGGTTCTCTATACCAGTGGTAGTCAACCTGGTCCCTACTGCCCACTAGTGGGCGTTCCAGCTTTCATGGTGGGCGGTAGGGGTTTTGTCCGATACTGAAGCACTTTCCTTTTTTTAATTTAATTGACTTCCCTACTTTATAAATCACCATTACCGTGGAACCGGTGGGTGATTAGAAAATTTTACTACTAACAGAGATACAAAAGTGGGCGGTAGGTATAAAAAGGTTGACTACCCCTGGTCTATACCATGTCAAACTGTCGACCAGGATCAGTGTTATAAATTCCACAAGTACATGGAGAATGCTTAGATTTGTTTTGTATAGATAATACAATTTACAATTTAACTTTCGTTGTTACTGACTTAATACTAATGAAGGTTTTTGTCGTACTTGAAATGCCGGCTACTGACCTATTCACTTGAGAAAGGATATTGAATAATTGGAGAAGTAGGAGAAAAGGGCAACCAAAAGGCTCAAAAAAAGAAGTACAATTTTATTTTATTTAACTTGGGGTGGGGGCAGAATCACCCACCATCAACAACGAGGATTTGAAGCTTTTTTTATTAAAATTAACACATATTTAAAGTAATTTGAGAAATTCAAAAGCAGGGCTATTTTTCTCTATTTGTGTGACAGAATTTTTGTATCCGTAGTCTGTTCAGACAATTTCCTTTTTGTTCAGGCAAATTTTTTAGTCAATGGTAGGGATGCTAGTTGCTAGGGACATAATAGTATTTAAGGTACCAGGCAGTGGTGGGTTCCTACTGGTTCGGACCGGTTTGGCCGAACTGGTAGTAGTTTGGCGGCCTGGGTCACTGGAACCGGCAGTGACCCAGGCCTGCCACGCCCCGAAACTGGTTCTCCCAGCAGCACCATAGGAGTGCAATAAGTTCACATGGTGTAATAGGACTGAGTGTTTGTTAGTAGGATTCACTGGGCTGGAGACTTTTTGTCTTTCGCTGTGAGTTGTGTTGGGGGCAGCGGTGAAATCCTCTGAAGTCTGCTACCGGTTCGGTGAGTCTGCTACTGTTGTAGGAAAGCCAAGACACAGATAAGCTCTTCAAAGTAGCAAAAGTTTATTATGTGCACAGGTTCAGTGATGGGCTGCAAGCCCATACAAAAATGTCTGAACCCCCAAATATTGACAAGGATTGTCTCTTATACCCTCGGTGACGTAGACATTCCCGTTCTCCTACATCTGCCCAAATATGGAGTTGGGGGACTCAAAAACTTACAAGTTGCCACAGTTTGCTTAGGTCGACAAGATATATGCATTCGGAGGCTATTTGTGGCTAGCAAGGAGATAAATGGGGAAGTGGCTGGGAAAAGATCGTGGGAGCAACCCAGCAAACAGGTTGCTGTCTGGGGCAGGACCTTTTTGCAAATACAGCAGTATATTGAGCATAGCTTGCAATCTTACTTCTTGACCAAAGTTTACTTGACCAATGTTTCAGGCCTAGGCCAGCCCTAGACCTCTGTATCTTCCGTTGCTACCTCACTACCAAGCACGCGCTAAAGAAGGAACATTTTGAAGCCTTCTGAGTGTGCAAAGGTAGGTGCAACAGCGAGGGGGGTCCGCTGTGCCACATGATTTAGATTTTAGCTAGAAAGCAGGAAATCTGATGATTCTAGCTAATATAAATTGTGCGTCACAGCTGATCGTCACCCAGCTGATCGTCAGAAATACTGGCTCGCCCGAAGTGGTACTATTTTTTACTACCGGTTTGGGCAAACCGGTTCGAACCAGTAGTATTTCACTCCTGGTTGAGGGAGGGGGGTGCACGAAGGGAGACTCAGCCAATCTCATTGTACACATGTTGTACTCTGACAATAAAGGTTTGAGTTTGAATTTGTTGAAAAATGCTAGTCTCAGGATAAACCTGCTACAGGAAACTAACACCTATTCCCAAGCAGGATAGGGCAAACTGCAGGTGAGCACTAATTTCAGAGTCTTAAATGATGTTTTTGTAACATCCTACATCAGCGCTCCATGGCATGGGTCCTAGTTATTTGCGAAACCGCCTCCTACCCCATACATCCCTCCGGCCGATTCGCTCACACAGAGAGGGTCTGCTCCGGGTGCCAACGGCCGGGCAATGCCGGCTCGCGACGCCTAGAGGAAGGGCCTTCTCTGTGGCGGGCCCTGCCCTCTGGAACGATCTACCCCCCGATCTTAGGAATATCACAGACCTCCGCCTCTTCCGTCAACAATTAAAAACGCACTTATTTCGCTTAGCTGGCCTGGCCTAATCTTCTGAAAACATTGACTGGTTTTTAAATTGATTTAGATTTTATTGGGGTTTTAATTTGGTTTTAGCACCGGTTGGGTTAATTTAATTAGTTTTTAATATTTATGATATATTTATTACTGGTTTTATGTGTATATGTGGTTTTATTCTCCTGTGCACCGCCCCGAGTCCCTTTTTGGGAGAATGGGGCGGTATACAAATTTAATAAAATGAAAATGAAATGAAATTTGGTAGGGAAGCACAAACAGAAGCTGGCATAGCTCTCTACCACAGAGCTGAAGTCCTTCAGACTTAAAGTTGCAAAGGTTGGAGACCCCTGCTCTACCAGATGGCTTAGTTTATCGCAAAGAGGAACATTATTTTTTTATGGAAGTGTATAAAAGGAAGACTCCTCCCACCAAGTTCTGAAGTTGTAGAGGCATCCAACCCCCCACCCCCTGTTTCCACTGAGCAAACTGGAAAGGCCCCTCTGGTTATAGTGTTTTTAGTGCTTCGTTCCTTCAAGGTAATAACAATTTCTCACAGTCGACTCGCCAACGTTTAGCCGCCTTTAATCCATTGTTCATGAATAAATAGACACGCTTATCTGGCTTGGACTAAGCTGGCCAGAGAATGCAGGCACAAATCCTTTGCTTGAATTACCCTCTTTTAGCTTCCTTTGACAGATCTACGACTGTTTGGCAGCCAGCAGCAAACAAGTAGAACTGCATTTCTTGCTTCAACATTTATGGCGCGAGCTCAAGCATGACACTCCCCCCCCCTCCCGAGCCCCTTTGGTACGGCCTTCTGGTGATGTCACTCTTCACTAACCACTAACTACCGCTACCTCCATGCCCCATGAAGCTCAGAGAAAGAGGCCGTTTCAGCCAAAAAAATAATCCACATTCTCCTCGTTTCAAAGAAGAAAGGAAAACAGTAATTTCTTACTCCTCTCCTGTTGCACCTGCCTGCCACCTGCTTTGCCACAGGCCAGCATCAAGGAGGACAAATACCTGGCCAGCCCTGGCTTGTCAGATAGAAATAAAAATAGTTCCATTGAAGGGGGGGAAAGTAGCTCATTGTTTGTTTAATTGAATGAATAAATAGCTTGGTCAACTCGAAGCTGAGTTGGAGGGCCATCAAAAATTTTAGGATTAGTTATTTACCACTGGACTCTCTCAGTACCCCTTGCAGGTCCCAGAAATTGGGAGATCCACCAAGAGAAACTTCTTGAAAGGAGAACTATTTGTTTTCTTCTTTATTGGTGGCCTGTTAAGATCAGGCTACTTGTTATTTCTCTTGAGGTATACCTGACACAGTGCCCTATTTGCACAATACATTCACCAAGTCAATACGTAAATCCTAGGAACTACCTTCACAATGTGGGCGAGGCATTGCTGGCTTAGACCTTGGTTCATCTTTTAGATGTCTTAGAATAGAATAGAATAGAATATTTATTTCTATAACCGCGTCCTCTCCCCGAGGGGACTCGGAGCGGTGCACAGGGAGAAATTAAAACAACATAAAATATATACATACATAAATAGAATAAAAACAAATTAAATCTAACTATCCCTGCACTAAAATTCCCATTTTAAAATTAACATTTCCTAACCCCTGAGGTAGAGACTAACCTAGGCCGGCCAAGCAGAAAAAGTGAGTTTTTAATTTCTGACGGAAGGAGCGGAGGTCCGTAGTTGTTCTAATGTTGGGGGGAAGGTCGTTCCAGAGGGCTAGGCCCGCCACAGAGAAGGCCCTTCCCCTGGGCGTCGCCCGCTGACAAAGTCTAGTGGACGGCACCCGGAGAAGTCCCTCTTCTTAGTAAGCTAGATGAACCCAGCTTGTTTGGTTAGTTCAGGTTTCAACAAATAAGGGGTGGCAGTGTTCCAATATTTGAGGGGCTGCCACAAAGAGGAAGGGGTCAAGCTATTTTCCAAAGCACCTGAAGGCCAGACAAGGAATAGTGGATGGAGACTGATCAAGGAGAGATTCAAGAAATAAGAAATAAGGAGAAATTCCGTGATAGTGAGGACAATTAACCAATGGAACAGCTTGCTTTCAGAAGTTGTGGGAGCTTCATCACTGGAGGCTTTCAAGAAGAGACTGGACTGCCATCTGTCAGAAATGGTGTAGGGCAGTGGTAGTCAACCTGGTCCTTACCGCCCACTAGTGGGTGTTCCAGCTTTCATGGTGGGCGGTAGGGGTTTTGTCCGATACTGAAGCACTTTCCTTTTTTAATTTAATTGACTTCCCTACTTTATAAATCACCACTACTGTGGAACCGGTGGGTGGTTAGAAAATTTTACTACTAACAGAGATACAAAAGTGGGCGGTAGGTATAAAAGGGTTGACTACCCCTGGTGTAGGGTCTCCTGCTTTTGCGGGGGAAGGGGGGTTGGGCTAGACGACCTATAAGGTCCCTTCCAATTCTCTTAATCTGTTAAATTAAACCCAGATTTAAGATATTATGCAAATGCAGCCAGGCTGTGGCTCCCATTCCTGATTTGCAAAGGAGAACAGCAAGATAGGAATAGCAGTTTAAAAATATCTAGAATGTTTGATCCTTGACTGCATATGGCTTAGAAAAGAGCTCCATCCTCTACAATGATAACACAGGGATCACCCAGTTGGAATGAGAGATAGACATCTATGGATATCTAAATCTAGCTAGCCTAAGGCTCAGTGACACACCCACAATTGGACGCTTTTCTCCCAGGCTTGACCCAGGAAGAAAGTCTGTCCTTTTAGATGATACGGCTCCTTTCCCCCCTTCTCAAGATGGAGTTGCTCCTCTCACAGAGATTCACCCCAGTTACTGTCAGGGTAGAAGGTGGTTCTCCTGAGCTGGAAAAAAGAGCTGTGCATTGTGATGTCTCACTGCCTGACTTTTCTTCTCAATATACAATATAAAAGAGCAGTGGCGTAGCGTGGGTTGTCAGCACCCGGGGCAAGGCAAGTAATTTGCGCCCCCTAACCCTCCCCCAGATAGTCCTTCGCTCCGTTTTCAAACCACAATAAAAGTGGGAAGAGACGGAAAAGTGCGCGCATCGGGGGCGGGGGGGGAGCGGGAGGGGACGCCCTGCGCAGGGAGGGGGCGCGGCGCTGGAGGGTCCCGGGGGGAAAGGGTGGGGGCGGAGGGGGATGAGGAGCGGAAGGGGGTGTCTGGCGGGGGGGGCGTTCCTCCTCCCCCCTCCTTCTGCTCGGCCAGGGTGTCAATTTGCAGTGGGAGCTCCTCCTCCGCCTCCTCCTCCTTCCCGGCCCCTCGCTCGCATTCTCGACCCTCCCCGGGTGGGCTGAGCAGGGGACCCCTCCGGCCGCCGGAGCGAGCGACTTCCACCCGGGCTCTCTCCGCCGCCTCCGCCCAGGCTTCCCCGTTCGGCGCCGCCTGGCCTTTTCCCGCCTCTCCGCGCTCCCTCGACGCCGCAGGAGGGGAAGCTCCGTGGCGCCTCCGCCTCCCTTCCCGCGAGTGTCAAAACTTTGTCGGGGCGGCGGCGGCGGCGGCGGGACGGGGCTGAGGCGGGAGGCCGGCCTGAGGCAGGCGGGGTGCGCGGTGCGAGCGCGCCCCCTCAGATGTTGCGCCCGGTGCGGCCGGCACCCCCTGCACCCCCCACGCTACGCCTCTGTAAAAGAGCAGAGTTGGTGGACAGGACCACGTGGTTTGAGGTCCTGGGGGGAAAATGGGGGAGATGCTGAGAGTGCCCTGGTTTTATGCCCTCTCTGAGCTTTTGAATTTGAGCTTGTATTCTGATTGGTTGTCAGACTCCCATGGGGCCGTGCAGGGGTAACTTTGTAGGTTGTGTTTTTGAGTCCCAATCTGGGTGATGATGTAATGAAAGGGCTTTGGGCAATTCCCACTATGGCTCTGCCTCAAGGAGGTAGATCTTTGCTATGTAGAATAGACTGGCTCAGGCCTTAATAGCCCATTGACATTGGGGCCTGAGTTTCTGCCTCCCTTTTAGGGGAAATATTCTACCCTTTTAATATTTCCTAAAATATTTCTTTTTCCTAGGAGAGGGGTGGGTGCTAACTTCTTACCATCTAAATGGTTCCTTCATAAAAATCAGAATACTTGCAGGAGGGCATTAACATTTGCTGATGAGGCCATGGATCACTTGGAACCTGTTTCAGCCTGCCAAGGAGAACTTTTCAAGAAATGGTTAGTGGGCCATCTCAGCTGTGGCAAGGAACCGGCAGGCTTGTTGTTTTCCATTGGGCAAATCACCTAGCAGTGAAGCGTCAAGATGAGGCTTTGTCAGGCCAATTATTCTTTCCGTTCCTACTACTGAGCTGTCTTTCTGTGTAGGCACTCAGTATAAGAATAAAGGTCTGAGAATGACACAGGTATTCTCCCCTCTGGTTGTTATTTGCACACATATTCATCACTCTGCAAAAATAGATGTTTCCTAGAATGCGTCAATCTTAGTATGTTACATATGATTTTATGTTCATTATTATTTATATTCCACCTTTATTGTGGTTATAAATCTATATAAATCTTTCTTCTATATAAATAAAAATGTAACTATGAGTTTGTTCAAAACAGGTAATCTCCGAAAGTACTGCATCGATCGCTTCCAAATTTTCACATGACTTTCCTTTCAAATACAGCACCAATGATATATATATATATAGATAGTGTAGATGTCACACCTGTGCCAGGTACACGCAACGGAAATGTTGCGGAAATTGTAAAAAAGGTAGGTAGATGGATACAGAGAGAGCAGTGGGCCACAGGTATTATGTCATCCTTTATGACATAAAATACTCTGTCCATAAGATTCAAGGAGAAATACAGTAGGTAGGTAGGCAGCTATAGGGATAGAGAGAGGGAGGGAGAAATGCAGTAGGTAGGTAGGTAGGTAGAGGGATAGGGAGGGAGAGGGAGAAATACAGTAGGTAGGTAGGTAGGTAGAGGAGTAGAGAGAGGGGTAGGGAGAAATACAGTAGGTAAGTAGGTTGGGGGTTATACGGTGGTTGTGTGTACGTGTTTGTGTGTGCAGGTGTAGATCTACACACAGATTGGTTGGCCATTTAACCAGACTGGACCACAGCAATGCGTGGCCGGGAATGGTTAGTAGTTAAATAAAAAAGGGACTTGGTGGCTCAGAGGGTAAGACACTGAGCTTGTCGATCAGAAAGGTCGGCAGTTCAGTATTCTAATCCCTAGCACTGCATAACGGAGTGAGTCCCTTTACTTGTCCTATCCTCTGCCAGCCTAGCAGTTTGAAAGCACGTCAAAATGCAAGTAGAAAAATAGGAACCACCTTTTGTGGGAAGGTAACAGTGTTCTGTGCGCCTTCGGCATTTAGTCATGCCGGCCACATGACCAGAGACGTCTTCAGACAGCGCTGGCTCTTTGACTTTGAAATGGAGATGAGCACCACCCCCTAGAGTCGGGAATGACTAGCACATACACTATATTGCCAAAAGTATTTGCTCACCCATCCAAATAATCAATCAGGGGTTCCAATCACTTCCATGGCCACAGGTGTATAAAATCAAGTACCTAGGCATGCAGATTGTTTTTACAAACATTTGTGAAAGAATGGGTTGCTCTCAGGAGCTCAGCGTGGAACTGAGATAGGATGCCACCTGTGCAACAAATCCAGTTGTGAAAAATTTCCTCGCTCCTAAATATTCCACAGTCAACTGTCAGATGTACAGTGGTACCTCGCTTCACGAACGCCTCTCTTCACGACCAATTCGGAGTACGACCAGAAATTTTCCAAAAAATGTGCTCTGCTGCACGAACTCCGCCTCGCTGCACGAACGGAAAAGTTCGTAAAAATACGCTCCGCTGCACGAATTCCGCCTCGCTGCACCAACTCCGCCTCGCTGCACGAACTCCGCCCTCGCATCACGAACAGAAAAGTTCGTAAAAATGCTCGGATTCACGAACCCGCCTCGCTGCACGACCCGGAGCCGCGGACATTTTAAAAACAAGGTCGGAACGCATTAACCGGATTTACATTGAACCCTATGGGAAACTGTGCCTCTCTTCACGATCAATTCGCAACGCGAACAGAGTCCGTTCAAGATTCACGACCAAAAAACAAGGTCGGAACGGATTAATCGGATTTACATTGAACCCTATGGGAAATTGTGCCTCGCATCACGACCAATTCGCAACGCGAACAGAGTCAGTTGACGAATTAAGTTCGTGAAGCTAACAGGTACCACTGTATTATGAGAACGTGAAAGTGTTTGGGAACGACAGCAACTCAGCCACGAAGTGGTAGGCCACGTAAACACTCCACGTAGACGGAGCGGGGTCAGCGGATGGTGAGGCACCTAGTGCGAAGAGGTCGCCAACGTTCTGCAGAGTCAATCACTACAGACCTCCAAACTTCACGTGGCCTTCAGATTAGCTCAAGAACAGTGCGCAGTGGACCGAGGCCATATTGAATCCTATGGATTTGGAATGGGATGTCACTTACTGTAAGTTCATATGTGAGTAAAGGCAGGTGAGCGAATACTTTTGGCAATATAGTGTATGTGAGAGGGGAACCTTTACCTTTAAATAACTCAAGGTGCCAAACATATTTTCCTCATAACAGCAACCATGCAAAGTGGTTTGGACTGAGAAATGGGGGGGGGGGGGGAGTTTCTGGCTCAAGTTTTATTTATTTTATTTTATTCAATTTATATCCCGCCCTTCTCCGAGAGGACCCAGTGCAACAGATCTAGAAATAAACCACAACAGCTACTAAATATGACCAATTTCATGGCATCCCAACAGGTCAGAGCTGATTTCAACCACAGCCCACCACTGGGAATGTCCTAATTGTTTAACAGAACATAAAGAGATCTTGAGTAAGAGGACAGTGATACTGGATGTTTGCTAGGATTATTGTTCTTAATCAACACTTGGTTTCAACAAGCAAAACCAAAAACAGAATCAGTATAGTTTAAAACAACCTCCTTATCAGTTCTGTCATCCTTCCAGTTAAGACTCCTAATCGGAAAGAAAAAACGGCCAAGATAAATGTGCAATTCCCAGTTCACCTAATTTCGCCCAAGACTCCAACAAGCTTCTAAAAAATAATGATTAAACAAGGTTTGGTTTGGCTTGGATTCTGTTTGGCTTGACAATAGCCTAACTGGTTAAATATTTCCAGAGACTCCAGGAATCAGTGTAATGTTTAACACCAAACACAAGGCAGAGGATAACATAGATTATTTAGTAAACTCGTTCCCTAAATCCTTCTGGATCAACTACAAATACCTTGTGGACAGAAAATGTGAAAACTTTCAGTTTGAAATCTCTTCTAGCATAAAAATATCTAGCAGCTTCAACTATTTCTGTGCTAGATATTGGTTACCTAACATTCCGCATTAGCAGCTTGTTACTGTATTTGAAGGAACTGGGTGTTCAGAAATGTTCCAGTTTTTTAGTGTTCTAGTGTATAAATGTCCAGGATAACTGGACACTTGGCACTGGTACTGTTTTTCTCATCTAGCACTTACCAAAACTCACTTCTTCATGAAAGTAGAATTGCTGGGTATGGTCTCCAAATGCGCAAAAAAAAAAAAAAAAAGGGGGGAAAAAGAGACAAGGACAATGGAAAGAATGTAATAACAAAAACTAAACCAAAGCAAGATGTTGCACTAAATGACCTCCAAATTTCTTTCCAGTTCTGTGATTTTGCAATCCAAGTGTGCTGATCCTCAGTTTTCCCTATAATTCCTACTGTGTTTCCCCGAAAATAAGATAGGGTCTTATTTTCTTTTGACAAACCCCCCCCCCGAAATAAGCACCTGGCCTTATTTTGGGGCAGGTCTTATTATTTTTTAGGTGCAGGAGGCAGCGAGCGTGGTCACCTCATGGCTGCTGCTGTGTTGAAATATTTTCAGGGAGGGCTTATTTTGGGGGTGGTGGCTTATTTTAACGCATGCACTCAAAAGCCCGATTGGGCTTATTGTCCGGGGAAGTCTTATTTTCAGGGAAACAGGGTAAAATGGCATAGTTACACACTTGGAAGTAGGCACCAGTCAGAGGGAGGAAGGGCTGATAAAACACTCCTTGACCCATAGACAGTCTGCATATAATGCTGAATGTAACAGCAAATAAGCCCCATGAAGCCTTGACAATGTGTTGGCTTAGAGAGCCAGGATAAGCCCCAGATCCCCCTAGGGCAATGTTTGTCGTTTTGGCAACTTGATGTGGCCAACTGCAGAGAAAGGTTAATTGCTACTAAACTCCATCCAGTGGTTCAGAAATCTCCATGGTTCTTGAAGTTCTGCTGATTACCATATTTTTCAGAGTATAAGACTCACCGGAGTATAAGACTCACCAAGGTTTTGAAGAGGCAAATTTTTAAAAAAGTAGGTAGGTAGGTAGGTAGAGGGATAGAGAGGGAGAGAGAGTAGTTAGGTAGATAAAGGGATAAAGAGAGAGAGAGAAATAGAGAGAGAGAAATACAGTAGGGAGGTAGGGAGAGAGAGTGTGTAGGTAGGTAGGGAGAGGGATAGAGAATAATACAGTAGATAGGTAGGGAGAGAGAGAGAGTAGGTAGATTGGTAGGTAGAGAGAGAGAAAGAGAGAGAGAGAGAGAGAATGAAATACAGTAAGGTAGGGAGAGAGTGAGTAGGTAGGTAGGTATCAATTGTAGTAATGGCTTAAAGGTAGTATTCCACAGCAGCAAATCCTGGAGAGAGAGATTTTCCAGGTGCAAAGTATTTTTACTCTTGTTAGAAGGACATACCAATACCAAGCTGGATATTGTGTTTCCGCTTCCAGTCCTGTTCTCCACAATAGATTTTCCTCCCCACATTCTTTGGCCTGTTCCTCCCATAAAGAGACTTTTTGTGACAGCTATTGCATATTTAAGATGGCTGACATATTTGCTATAATGAAAACCCAGCAGCTTTGGTTAGTTTCCTGGCGTTCAGGAAATCTTCCCATGGCTTAAAGTACTTTTGGCTTGGTTTCTTTCAAGCTAAGGCATCTTTAGATAACTCTCCACAATGGTCAATCAAGTTCTGAAAGTGGGATGCTTGCTTCCTAGGTGCTTCAACAATTTTGTTTGTTGAAAGTGGGGAAACATTTGTCAGCCATTCAATATTTTCTGAAATATTTAGCAAGGAACTCATGCAGTCTTTCAGGGAGTCACGTCACTTTCTTGAGATATATTGTTGATAGGAATGACTCACTCTTCCAAATTAGATGCAATTAAAAACCTGAAAAGTTCCTATAAAAACCTGGCACCAAACCCACTATTTTTGGAGACAATTAAAAAAATCAAGACACAGATGCATAATCAAAATGGTTTTAGGAAAGGTCTCTCTCTCTCTCTCTCTCCCTCTCCCTCTCTCTCTCTCTCCAGCTGTGATGTTCCTACTGCTGAGAAGAATGCTGAAGACTTCTATCACTTCTATCTATACCGCCTAGTCATATTGTAATTTTGGGCACATCACTCGTCTCTGCCTAACCTTTTCAGTTAAGCCAAACATTTCTGGGAATTGAATAAACAGAGGGCAAGGGTAAAAGCATTCCTTTACTACCGTATTTTTCGGAGTATAAGACACACTGGAGTATAAGATGCACCCAGGTTTTGAAGAGGCAATTTTTTTAAAAAAGTAGGTAGGTAGATAGAGGGATAGAGGGGAAGAGAAAGAGAGAGAAATACAGTAGGTAGGGAGGGAGGGAGGGAGAGTAGGTAGGTAGGGGGAGAGAGAGAGAAATACAGTAGACAGACAGACAGACAGACAGACAGTGTGTAGTTAGGTAGGTAGGTAGATAAAGGGATAGGGAGAGAGAGAGAAATACAGTAGGTAGGTAAGTAGGGAGAGAGAGTGTGTATAGATGGATAAGTAGGTAGGGGATAGAGAGAGAAATAGAGAGAGAAAGAAATACAGTAGATAGGTAGGGGGAGAGAGTAGGTAGATAGGTAGATAGAGGGTCAAGAGAGAGAAATACAGTAGGTAGGGAGAGAGAGTGTGTAGATAGGTAGATAGGTAGGTAGAGGGATAGAGAGAGAGAAATATAGAGACAGAGAGAGAGAACTACAGTAGGTAGGTAGGTAGATGTTTCCAGGTGTATTTACCCATGTGCTGGAGAAGGAAATCACTGACCACCTTTGGAACAAATCTTTGTTTCTGCAGGCACAGTACTTGACCAACGTAATTCTCATCAATCACTCTAACTAAACAGCTTTCCAAAAGGGGGGGGGAACCCTTTTTACACTGTGCAAACCTCCCCCAAACGGCCCTTTTTTTGCCAAAATGGGCCGGGTTTTTTTTTCAAATAAAAGGCATGAATAGCCTTGGGGGGGCTTGCACGGTGCTCCGGGGGGGGGGGGCAAAATGAGGGGAAACGGCCAGTTTTTTTCATGAAAACAGGCTGTTTTTTGGTCAAAAAATAGCATGCATAGCCTTATGGAGGCTTATAGAGTGCTGCTGGGGGCTGGGGGGGGGGCAAAAACACCCTGTTTTTTGCTCATTTCTCCCCTCCCCAGCCCCCAGGAGCTCTCTGGAAACCTCCATAAGGGTATGCGCATGGCCATTTTGGTGAAGGGGCAGGTTTTCAGGAGGCAAAAAATGCTGTATTCGATGCATAAGACGCACCCAGATTTTCAGCCTCTTTTTAGAGGAAAAAAGGTGCGTCTTATACTCCAAAAAATATGGTATTTGTCCTCCTCAACTTTAGACCTTGAATAAAGAATGGGCTTTACTGAACTATCTTAGCAACTGGGAGCAGTTACCATAGGTGGTGATTGTTGAGTTACTAAAGACAGCTCATTTCTTTCAAAGCCTCCCTTCTAGAATGCATTTTATGAGCTATAAATTAGCTAACCACTTTTTAAGCTAGTCCATTTGTGTGACTGTTGAGTATGTGCCAAATGTACAGTTCAGGGCAAACCCAGAGAATTGTGTTAATTTAATAAACAGTAGTTAACTGTGAGTAAACATATTGTGCCAACACAGCCAAGAAAAGCTTCATTTTTTGCTCCTCACTTATTTTACCTTTCCAAGTAAAGCCTTCTGATTAAAGGGGTGGAGCCAGGAAAAGGAGTGTTAAATCCAGACTATGAATTCCCTTCCTGGATGTGTGATTCAGAAGCTGAGCCTTTTTTTTTAATTTTGACATACTGCAGCTAGGACCTGCCAGGCAGCCATTCATGCACAAAATAGTGTTGTAACCAGAACAAGGCCACCTCATAAATGGTGAGATATAGAGCAGCCCTGAAACAGAGGCTTGAAAGTCATTGTGATCCAAGCCGAGAGGAATTTATAACAGTAATAATTCTGCCCCCTTAGAGGGAAGCTGGTTCAGCTGGGAGAAAACTCTACAGGCCAAGAATTTGGGTTACACTATGAAAACACTCATTCAGATCCGATTGCTCTGTAATCTGGCTGAAGGAGAGATGCCAATGATAGGCCTATCGTAAAATAGACCAAAATGTTTACCAAGCTAACAAGGCAGCTCCTGCAATTCTCACTCCCCCCACTCCAGCCTGTCCCAAGGACTAAGAGAGGTCACTGCAGAGCAGCTAAATAATTAATGGAGGTGCGGTTTGCTCAGGCTGCCATTTCCGGGAGTGGCAGCAAAATTGCTGCCAGTACGAAAGGCTATCTGGCTGAAGGATATAGCCCCTGAACTTGGCATGACCTCCAGTCCACCGTGTATTAATCTAGAACACCAGAAAAGTTTGTTAGGGCTGATGATGTGTTTTGAAAACAATGTCACGCTTCACGAGACATTATGGTCGTTTCATGTCTCCTGCTTGAGAAACACCTCGAGCATAATAACAAACTTTGTGGAGCATTTCAGCAAACAGATGACGTAGCAGGTTTTTAAAGACTTTTTTTTTTAAAAAGAGCTCACAATGTTTAGATAGATTGCTGTTGTTTTTTTTAACTAAATCATCATTTTTGACAGAATGCAATATAGCTGTAGTTAGAACACTGGCTCTGTGGATACTGTTGGGATATGCAAAAATATTTCTTGGAGGATGTTGGCATACATCATATATTCACAAATTTTGCTCACCATTCCAGAGGGCCACTACAATTATTTGAGAAAGAGGTCTACTGCTACTCCTAAAATTGCCATGTCCATGGTCAGGCCCAATCTGACTTGAAATGACTGACCTGAAATGAAATGAATAAATGTGTGTGTGTGTGTATTACACGTTTGTTCTGATAAATAAATAAAGGGAGACTAGTATAGATCTATTTCAAGCTAATTAGCTCTCATCAGCTAGCCATACCCTTACTGGGATTTGAACCAGGACAGTATTACATATCAGGCTGTTGTATTAGCCACTGAGCCACAGGTTCTCCTCCTATATCAGCTGAGCCAGGGAGTAAGTATATATACTGTATATTATGTCACAACATAATGCCAAAATATGGGGGGGGGGGGGGAGAGCACGCTGCTTCCCTTATCTGTCTTTCGGCTCACCCTAGGAGCCATCCAGGCAGAAAGCTATTTTTTCGTTGTCTTTGTTATATTTGTGTTATGTTTGTGCTGATACTGTATATGGAGAAAGAAAAGAATGCACTGATGTTACCTAGTTTGATAATGAAATGTTTGCAAGAAAACAACCAAGCTCAGAGAGCATTAAGGACTCCACTAAAAAGGGAAAAATATATTTATTCAGAAAATATCTTTATTCATAAATATCTTTATTCATTCACTATCTCTGTACTGGCACCCCACCTCCAAGTTGGTAGAAGAGCAAAAAACAAGCCATCGGTAAATTTTTATTGGCTAGAAACTCAGATAATTGCAAGACTAATGCAACTACCTGAATAGCAGTCTAAGAATGAGGCTGGAATACACCCCAATGTCAACTACCACAAAGTACAATGTCAAAGTACATTGTACTTTCATAAGAAAGAGTGACATAATCAGAAGGTCCCTAGAAGAGCCTGCTGAATCAGACCAATGGGCTATCTAATCCAGTATTTTTGCCACACAATGCCCAACTAGATGGTGTAACTTCTTGGTTATTCTTTAGTAGCTGGTATTTAAAATAAGCTGCTTGTAATTTGAAGATAACAACAGTCATAAAGACAGGTAACAAATATTCAGTTTTAGCAAGAAAGTTCTTGATCACTGGACTCCTGCATAATGAAAGATTATCCAGCTTGTAGATAGGTTGAAATGCTATCAGCACACAGAAAATAGGGTCTTGCTATCTTATTTCTAGAGTTCCACAACATCTGGTACAAAGTGCCTATGGAGATTCTCAATTATCCAGGTCATAGTTGTCCCAAAGGTGCTCATCAAAAGGCAACTGGACTTTCTTGGGGAATTTTTATCCCTTGAAAATGTTTCACTTCTCACCCAAAAAGTTTTTCTTTAGATCTGAAGAAGCTTCTTGGATGAGAAGTGAAACATTTTCAAGGGGAACATCCCCTCCCCCACAAAAAAAGACCAGTTGTCTTTTGAAAAGTACTTTTTGGGATATCTGGTATGAAGATGCGGGGATTCTCATCCAATAATTCTGAGGGGAAATCATGGCCACAAGGAAGAATATTTCTGCATGGTGGTATGTTGGAGTGAATGTTTATTGCTCCAAAATGTATTACAGTTAATATTATTAGTATAAATACTTAGGCAGATTACTCATCTTTTAAGGCAACCTTTAAAAAAAAGTTAAAAAGAAAAGAACAAGACCAAAACAAGAACATTGCCCAGACTGGAACAGAATTATATTCTGTATAATTATATACAGAATAAATATCAGACTGGGAAATACCATGTAGCTTTTAGGTAGGAATGTTTGGATTGATAGGTGAATAGATTAAACAATATCTGGGATGTTTGGAATGTTTAAAGTGGTGTACAGCGGAACTCAGGGGGGGTGGGATTGACTGGGAGGTGGGGGTGGGTTAGGGTGGAGGGTGGGGAAATATAAGTGGATAAGCAATATAGAGATGGGTATAATGGGATATGGTCATGTTATGATGCTGAATTAACTTAGAAAGGGTGTCAGGGAGAGATTGATGTATTTTATACTAAATTTATATCATGTTGGTCGGGGGTATAATACTCAATATTTGAATGAGAACTTTATTTTAAGATGGGGGGAGGTGAGGGGTATACTTTTTGTATGTGATTTTATATTACATGTCGGGGGGGTAAAAGGGGGGAAAACTTGTCTGAATAAAACTTTTGCAATAAAAAAAAAAAAAAAAAAAAGAATGTTATGTTCCATACGTTGTCCAGAAAATAAATCCCGTGTCAAATAAAACGATGTGAGTTTCCAAATCATAGAATAATCAAGTTCAAAGTTTTGGGAAGTCCAAATCCTTCCTATTAATCAGCTGAATCCATCGGTTAAGAAATGCACAGAAGAGAAATGTTTGTAATTTTTGCCCTTCTCTTTGTCAACTCTTCCTCTTTTGTTCTCAAACCCACAAAAAGAATATGACAAAACAAGAAGTCAGAAGCCACTTTTAGGAAAAAAAAGATATTTAATTTGTCAGACAGTTCTGAATTTTTAAAAAAGCCATATCTGATAAGAACCACTTCCCCAGTCTCAGCGTAAAAATTAGCATGGATGAAACAGCCGTCGAAGACATTCCTCCTTAGTCTTCTGCCATTTACTCAGCTTGCATTAGCAGAGGGAGATTACATCATTCCTCATTATCAGAGCAGAGAATCTTTCAGCCAAAAACTAGAAGCAGACTCATCTTCTAGCAAGGTACAGAACAGCATCCTCAGCAATACGGGAAGAAATCATGACTCGGTGCAAGCCTCTTCCAGACTAGCCATGGTCTGAGTCAATATAAACTTGGTCCTTCCACTTCCTGAGCACAGGCTCTGCAGGCAGGGTATGGTCCTTCTACAGACAGTATTTCCAATCAGAAGATGGCCCAAAGAACATCCGTGGAGTCACACTGTCCCCACACATTTGAAGGCTCCTTGTTTGGAGAAGCCTGGAAAAGAATTTACCTGCTCGGAATGCTTACACAACAAAAGCAGGCTAAACTTCAGAGGACATCAGTCTAGGCGGCCAGCAGAAGACTGGATGAAAAGGCATTGCAAGGAACAGGTTGTGCTTCTTTTTATCAAGGTAGCTTCCTTTTCCTGCTAGCATATGAGAGAGAAACAGCACCCCTTTCCTGCCCAAGAGAGGGGGGAAAGAGACAAAGAGAAAAATGGCACACAACAGCAGCATAAGGACAGGCAGGCCATAAGCCAGGAACTAGCACACCAAGGCATGAAGAGAAAGTGGGATACCATGAAAAGGACTAAAGGCATATCAAATAAGTGTATTGAGGCCTAACACTGTGCATCTCAGAACCCATTTCATCAGTGGTGGCTGGGAGACAGCCCTACGTAGGGGGAAGTTGTTGTTTCAGAGTAAATCCAGAGCCTGAACAATTCTGCAAGGAACAGCACAAAAAGGATGAGAAAGGATAAGTCAGCACAATAAAACATCCTAAATGGAGGTGATTCATCCTCACCTGGTGAGGACGAGGTAAAGCAAGATGAGTAATGCCAAAAAGAGACAATTACATTTCTGTAGGGAAACTGCCACTCCCGGATGTTTTTAAGCCCGACAGCATCCATTCTGTAGCAAAATTCCATTTCAGCAGCACATAATCCTTTAAAATTTGGAATAGTTTGTGCAGTTACACGGCACCATCCATCTCTCGCCTTGTGGAGCCCTCTGGCCTCTCCTTGCAATTAAATTCCTTCACTTTCCCTTTATAGATCAGCATTCCCCACCACCACCACCACCAATCTGGGCCCAGCAGTTATCTTGCAAACCCACTTTGGTTGGGATGATAGTCCGTAGTCCTTCAGATTGAGAGAAAATTAAGTTAAGGAGGGCTTATCCATATTGAAAGCACAATCGGCAATGAACCTTTTTGACAAAACAGTACTGATTGCAGTCTTGCAAATCCCACCATATTTATGTCGTGAAATGAAAGTATCGTTTTAATATAGCTTGCTCCTTTCATGTCCACTGGTGCCTCCAACATGTTCAATCATCAAGTTGGCTGTCAATGCCAGATAAGAATGTTTAAGACTCTGACCACAATGTAAAGTAGATCCTCCCAGCTGTATAAACACAGACATTCAAAGTAAAACATCGAGCATTTTTAGAAATATATATATATATACACACACACACACATACAGCCTTAATTTTCATTACAGGGAGGGATTAACAGAAGAGGAGATAATAAGGATTCCAAAAACAATACCATGATGTCTCATTCCAGGGCTTGGTCCAAAGGCAGAAGGATCAAGAGAAGGCAAAGCAGACTTCCAATAAAGAGGTTCTTGCTACATTTGACCAGTTTCACTCTCTCCGTTAAGAAGAATGGCCTCTATTAAAGAAGAATCGGAGTGATACCCTTCTAATTTCCAAAAAATCCCTCTCTTGTGGGAGCAGACATTAGATGGGAGGATGCAGGAAGCATCTATTCCCCCAACAAGAGACTGAATTGTGATCCGTGGATTGGAACGCCTCAGCACTCATAACGCCATATTTGTACAAAATGAACAAGGTTCAATGCACTGAATGTGGCCCCATCATTGGTGGGGTGAAAATAAGGGAGGCTCTCAAAATACTGGCAAAACAGAGGTGGAATTATAAATTTGACTGAAGGCTCCAAGGAGAATAGAAGGCCCATTGTTCGGAACACAGAACAGGAGGTGGCATCCTGACCCAGTGACCCAGATTTACTGTAACAGATGTCAAGTAGAACGCTTGGTTTATGCACGAGAAAAAGAAATGCATTGCCTCAGCAACCAAGATGAAATTTTCTCAGTTCCCAGGATAACATCTCCATTCTCCATGTCTATCTGATGCCTTGCCCCAGTTAGATGCTCCTTTGTGGAGGCAGGCTTTGTAAGGCATCCTCAAGGAACAGGATGTGCGGAGATCAAGACTCAAAACTTCTACCATCTGTGCTTGCTATACGGAGACGACGCCTAAGGCAAAACAAGACATTAAGAGGTTAGGTTCTTTACGTTAGGAATGTAACTGGGAAAGAGACAGATTTTACCCACAGCAAATATAAGCAGAAAGGTCAGATAAGAATTCAGTTGCTCCTAAGATTACAACCCAATAATCCAAGGCTTACCATTTCGCTCACTTGCCCATTCCTTCCATCTTTCTGAGCCGATGCTTGTTTACTCTGTGAAACATAAGCATCATCGGCACGCAGAGTAGAATTGGCACTGCCCATCATTTGGCTGTTGGCTGTAGCACGAGGGAGGATGACATCATAGGGGGCATCCAACTGGAACCCACAAAAATAGTAAATAGTAAACATGGGATAGAAAGTATAACCCTGTTGTTGTTGTTGTTGCTGTTTTGAAACGTGACTGTAATTGCAAAAGAAACCAAACCAGCATTAAGCCAAAATATTTTAAGGCAATAAAAAGGCTTCCACAGACTCATATTCTCAATAAAGGAGAATATTTGTAGTTCAGGGTTGAAATGAAGGCTCTTTAGTGCTCTCTGAGCTTGGTTTGTTTCTTGCAAATATTTCATTACCCAAACTAGGTAACAACAACAGTGTTGATGATGCTTATCTCGTTTAAGCAATGAAACATTTGCAAGAAAGCAACCAACCTCAAAGAACCCCTCACTTATATTTTCTCATTTCCTAACACAGTTACAAGCTTAGAGTCTCACTAAGGTCTGTCAAACTAGCTTTGACATTTGCTAGCTTTGGTAACTATGATGTAGGTTTAGAATTGTGCAGGAGAAAATTGAACAGAACAAGGAAGACTGAGACCGTTTAAAGCAGGGATGTCCAAACTTGGGAACTTTTAAGACTTGTGGACTTCAACTCCCAGAATTCCCCAGCCAGCTATGCTAGCTGGGGAATTCTGGGAGTTGAAGTCCACAAGTCTTAAAGTTCCCAAGTTTGGACATCCCTGCTTTAAAGGTAAACCACTGCTAAAAAGTAATGAAAGGGGACTATTCAGGACGAATGAGCATAATTTCTGCCATTTTACTTTAGACCCACAACTGGAGGCTTCAAACCTTTCCTGAACCCTTAAGCTTCTTGATCCTTTAATTGTACAAGTTCAAAACTAAAATAACAGCTGTCCAGAAAACTGCTGGAGAAGGCCGGGCTCTCTCAGAAAACACCTCAGGCACTAAATTAATGTAGGGAACATCAACTCAGGAGAGAGTAACTGTAATTGAACAAATATTCAGGACTTAAGCAATAGCTGAGCTAAAATTCTCCAACTTAGGAAAATAGAGGTCAAGGGAATTTGCCACCTCATATCCTTCTGTGTTTGGGAAGTAGGGCTTACACAGTTGTAAATCATAGTTTTTGTTTGTTCGTTTTGTTGTAGGGTGTGTTTCTTTCCTTAAGTATCTATATATGGTAAATTGTTCATTTTAAATTTTATTTGCATTATTTTTTCTTTGAAAATGGAATAAAAACTATAAAAAAAAACAGATTTAAAAATGAAAGCGATTAATTTGCTATTTTTAAACATTCTTTAAAAATGTTTACGCAGAAACATCCATGATACTATCCAGCTTTTATTTATAGACTATATCCTCAAATGACTCCTGCTTGTGATAAGCCGTTTCCAACCTATACCTGACATTGTTTTTGGATTTGACATCTCAGACAAGCCTTCACTTTTCTGGTCAAGCATAGTCACTTCTTCTAACATCTTTTATAGACATGGTTTGTTTGTTTTAAGCCTACTGCCCAACAAATTAAGCTACAGTCAAGCAAGATGAGAAGGAGAAGCAGCTGCCAGGACAACCGCACATTCACTTACAGGCCCACTGTGCATTAAAGTCATCTCTGTGGGCTGATAGACGCTTGTCAGAAGCTGCCCATTATATCCGCTGTATGGGGACACAGGCTTTTTAGCTGGAAAGAGAGAAACCACAGGACAATAACATTTAAATACACTACTCCAAACATTTTCACAAGCAAAGCTAGATAGCATGGTTTGAATGGCAAGTTCTGGAGAAGAATGCTGGTCAATAACTTGTTTAAGACAACTTGGTTTCTAGATATAAATTAAGTTGGTTTCCTTGGAATGGGACAACCTGATGCGGTCAACTCACCATGGCCAGCTCAACGTGGGACAACTTGGTGCAGGACAATTCAGCAATTCAATTTTAAGCATTT
The DNA here is from genome assembly GCA_039707465.1 of Rhabdophis nuchalis. Lineage (NCBI taxonomy): Eukaryota > Metazoa > Chordata > Lepidosauria > Squamata > Natricidae > Rhabdophis > Rhabdophis nuchalis. The sequence goes on along the minus strand of CM077646.1, from coordinate 149,642,872 downwards.
AAAATAATTTAGAAATTATTTTAATTTCTGTCATTCACATTTTATTTTGTCTGTCTTTTTGCATTCTTTTTTTAATGATTATATTCCACCATTTCTTTAATATTAATATAAGTCTTGTCTCATGGCAAGTTGGCTGTGGTGAGTTGCTGGGTGCTCAGTTGTCCTAGACCCAATTCTCTAGCACAGCCTCATTAGAAAAAGCTTCCCCTTGAGACTGAAGGGCAGTGGTAGTCAACCTGGTCCCTACCGCCCACTAGTGGGCGTTCCAGCTTTCATGGTGGGCAGTAGGGGTTTTGTCCGATACTGAAGCACTTTCCTTTTTTAAATTTAATTGACTTCCCTACTTTATAAATCACCATTACTGTGGAACCGGTGGGTGGTTAGAAAATTTTACTACTAACAGAGATACAAAAGTGGGCGGTAGGTATAAAAAGGTTGACTACCCCTGGTGTAGGGTCTCCTGCTTTTGCGGGGGAAGGGGGGTTGGACTAGATGACCTATAAGGTCCCTTCCAATTCTCTTAATCTGTTAAATTAAACCCAGAGTCAGATTTAAGATATTGTGCAAATGCAGCCAGGCTGTGGCTCCCATTCCTGATTTGCAAAGGAGAACAGCAAGATAGGAATAGCAGTTTAAAAATATCTAGAATTTTTGATCCTTGACTGCATATGGCTTAGAAAAGAGCTCCATCCTCTACAAGGGATCACCCAGTTGGAATGAGAGATAGACATCTATGGATATCTAAATCTCTCTAGCTAGCCTAAGGCTCAGTGACACACCCACAATTGGACGCTTTTCTCCCAGGCTTGACCCAGGTGGGCGGTTAGAAAAGTTTACTACTAACAGAGATACAAAAGTGGGTGGTAGGTATAAAAAGGTTGACTACCCCTGCTGTAGGGTTTCATGTGAAATAAGAGAAAGATTATATTACAAGTAATTTTGGGGCCAAAATCTCAACAACTGTTTGCAGCTTCCCACCGTTTTTGGCATTATTATTTTTTTGTTGGCTTCCCATGTAAACTGCTGGTTTCTGAAAAAGAATGTCCATTAGGAAAAAGGAGCTCATTTAATGACCACTGTACTTGTTTAACAACTGTGGCATTTGCTTAATGACCATGGTGTTTGTTTAACTACTTTAAAAAGGTTGTAAAATTGAACGCAATCACAGGGTGCCCCAACTTCACAAACAGCCATGACTTATGACCGTAATTCCGAGCTCAATTACAGTTGTAATTCAAGGACTACCTGTAAAGGTGTATTACAATCTTAGCATAATGGGTTTGTGTGTCCAACTACATTTATAGCTCCAGCAGCAGGGAAAGATAAAAATAGAAAAAGAGAGCAAGAGAGACCCTAACAAATAAAGTCACAAGTTTGTATAGAAGTATATACTTTAAAAAAGAGTGAAACCCTTACCGCTCTTCCCCAAATTAATGGCATCCTTTCTTAGAAGTACACCTGTATAAACACACATCTATGATTCTTTCCAGTGAGTTGTTATTGCTTATTAGCATCGTCTGATCAATGCAGTCCAATGAAAAAGCCATCAAAAAGCTACAGGGACTTTTGTTTCATAAGCCACCCATAAAACAAAGTCTTGTTTGTGGGTAACTATAAGCAAAGTAAGTTTTAATGAGCCCAAGGTGCTTGGAGACTTTCTCTGAACAAGAAAATCCATCTGGATTTATGGCACTCAAGAGACAATGTTGGTTGTATTGCTGCTATGAGGTTCAGCTCTCTCTATAGCACCGGCAATATGGCTGATGTAATCAGTAAGCCAATGACAATACACCATAATTTCAAACTGACGCATGTGCCTAAAATAAATCTTGCTTATTATATTGAGTCCATTTGTACAGTATATGATACATAATCAACAGGTTCTGGCCTGCATTGCATCAGATCTTAGCCGGTTTCTCTTCAAATCACATAAAATAAAAAGATGAACTCAGCTACTGGATGTGCTATTCTAAATTGATTTTACCTTAGCTGAAAATAGTTCTAATGTGATATCATGGTTTTTATTTATAGTACCACATTTCTATCTTTCTCAGCAGGCAGAGTTTCTGGCCATTTCAAAATAGAGGGATATTTCTGAAGGGATGAGCCTAGAAATCTCGTAAACACATAATAAATTTACTTAGCACTTATCACTGTATAAACTTAGATATAAACTCCACTAGATTTACTTCCTCCCAATAAAATATAGCCGTAAAACTTTATTATTTTATTCTACGTGTAAATTTTAAGACAGAAGACCAAATTACAGAGCAGCTCGGATTTAGCAAACCTGTCTGAATTTTGATGCTATAAAAATATTGTTCCATCTATTGAGCTACTGTCCAACAGAGTTAGTAAATTCGACTACAAAATTAGAGGAGACAAAGGACTGTTATAAGATCATAGAATAGAATTTGATAGTATGAATGCTATGTAACCTCCCTGCCCCAAAAGTGTGCCACAATGACAGCACCATTCTTGCACAGATTACTGGATATCCAGCACTCCTGGGAATCTACACATTAAAGCAGGGATGTCCAAACTTGGGAACTTTAAGACTTGTGGACTTCAACTCCCAGAATTCCCCAGCCAGCATAGCTGGCTGGGGAATTCTGGGAGTTGAAGTCCACAAGTCTTAAAGTTCCCAAGTTTGGACATCCCTGCATTAAAACAACCATAGCAGCACACCCTGAGATAGGAAGTTGTGTGAACCTGATTTTCTATCACCACCAGATGCATCAATTTTTCTGGACTTCTCCAGCTCGGCCACAGATACCAATGACCATGATACCCACCCATAGGCAACATTGTGTTAAAAGCAGGGGAGGGGAAAAGCACAGCAAATAATTTTTCAAGACAGTTAGTCCTTGACTTACAACCATTTGTTTAGAAACTGTTTGAAGGTACAACAGGACTAAAAAATATGACGTACAACGACCCCTCAAACTTATGACTGTTGCAGTACCCTATAATCACTTAATGGAAATGCAAGTTCTTGGCACGTGGCATGTATTTATAGGAGCGGTATATAAGTCGAATAAAACCTATTTAAGACGGTTCCAGACACCCACCCAAACCCACCCACCCGAGTCCTGGGATTGCCATTTGCAACCTTCCTGGTTGAGATCTGATAAACAGAGTTAATGGGGAAAGCCAGATTTGCTTAACCATGATTCATTTAGCAACTATGACAAAAAGGGCCATAAATTTGGCCACAACTCACTTAACAACTGCTTCGCTTAACAATGGAAATGCTGGCCCCAGTTGTGGTTGTAAGTCAAGGATTACCCATAATCATTTTCATGTTTACATAAAAACATGTTAAGATAATGTTCAGCAAGTGTAAACCTGCATGCAATTCCTCTGATTACATTCCACACACACCCTGGTCTCCTCACCAATATCACATGCCTACCTGAAGATGGTTCGTCCATTGAGAAAGCTTTGTTCTCCACGAACATGCTTTGGGATTTCTGCTCCTTGAGGATTGTTTCATAACCAACCCCCCGTGTGGGGTAGACATCGTCCTCATAGGCCTGCTCTGGTCCTGGCTTGACCACCTGAGAAATCTCAGGAATGACATAAAACAAAACAAAAACTGAGGCATTGGAGACAAGAGCAATAGCCAAGGTGGGGTCATCCCAGGTTGATCTCTGGTTCTGCTGGTTGCCATACACATACATAACAATCCATACTATCCAGATGGCCATGGAAAAGGAAGTCGTGAGGAGAATGAAAATGGCATGCTTTCTCCAATGCTTGTAATGGCCACACAAGACAGGCCAAGTAGCGATGAAAGTAGCTACTTGCAGGAACATTACGTAGATGAGCGCCATGACAAAGTCCTCGTTCTTCAGTTCACAAGGATCCTTGGCAGTACCATCATTCCTCACCACAGTAATAATGAGCCACTCAGCGTTTATAATGACTTCAACCAAGACGAGGACAAAAGCCATGCCAAAGGTGACCCATCCCCGAGGCCCAGTGTTTTGCCGGGCAAAGAAATTGAGACTGAGGCTATGGGCAGCCAGGCAGGAGAAGCAGATGGCAAAGAGGACACCAAAGAGGAAGCGTCGTGAAGCACATGTTGAGAAGTCTTGCTTGACAATGAAGGCAAAAGTCAAGCAGAAAAGCCCCAAAGTGCCCAACAGAAAGAAAGCTTGAGTCCCTATTAAGCTCTTCTTCCGGTAGTCTTGGATAAAAGGTAGACTGGCCACTAAGACCACTGTGAGGACAAAGCTGGTGACCACACCAAAGCTGGCCACGGCTTCTAAGACAACTCCCCAGGCGACAGATAAGTCACAGAGGTTGTAGTAGATGGAGTTCAAGTCCTTGCCACATCCATGTGGCGGGGATGGTGGTGGTGAAGTCCCTTGAGCTAAACATGTCGTCATGGAAAGCACAAGAAGCCAAAGACATGGCCATTGTATCCTGGGTGTAGCCATCCCGATGGAATGATGTCAACTATTCTTGGCTCTTCAGGAAAGAACTAAAAAATAAAGGGAAAGAAAAGATAGTGACTATATGAAAATGCTGATATTTTTAGTACTTTTCTTCTCCAGACATATCCAATGTTTTTTGCAACTGAGAGCCATTACTTGGCCTTTGGATCATGTATCAAGGATCACACACCAAATTGGACACAACCAAGACAAAGTAGGGCTTAACACACCTGAATAAAATAAACAAATGAATATTTTTCCCTATTTAATACCTAACTCCTTATGTCACATTAAACATTACAATACAATGTAATCTTTAGAAAGGTTATGTAGTCAGAATTTTGAAGGCCCACACAAAGCCTTGAGGTCTCTCTAACTTCATTCTAGTCATGACCATGTTAGCTAGGCCTCTTTGGTTCCCCTCTTCAAGTATCTTTAAGAGCACTGCTAGGGTCTTAAAGGTGTCTGTCCTGGGTTGATTATTACCCTGAGAAATACTGGGGAAGATAGAAATGCTTACAGCGGGAGGGTTAGCCAAGGATCATGGTTTATTTGAGGCAGCTCTACTTCTTGAAAGCACTTTTTCATGCCAGGGAAGCTCCAAATTCCAAAGCACAGCTAAATTTAGAACTTTTAATTATGCGAACGTTCAAGTTTATTAAAGTAACAGAGCTGGGTGCTTGAATGTTATGCATCAGACTTATTCAGCTTAATGGCTCACTGAAACTTTACCCCCCAAATCATGGGCCATGCGGGCTGAGGCTTAGAGGGAGTTGTATTCCAAAAATCTGGAAGACGATTTATGGGGGGGAACAATGGCTCAACACTTTCTCCTGAGTTGTTTCCTAAATCTAGATCACAGAAGGCTAATAGCTAAGGCAAATCAAGAATTAATTTCCTAATCTGTGTATGTTATTTAGCTAATAACAGCATCAGAACAATTTAAGGGCAGGTGAACCTACAGTTTTCTAAGGTCAGAGAATCCAGTAGTAGTCTCCAAAGTAACTTGAAGTCTAGGTTTAAAAAAAAACTTGCAGCCAATATGGCCCTTCCGTAGCTGTTTTTTCATGACATTGATTTAAACTAACCTGCCACTTTTAACTTGTGGTTGACCAAGACTATGTGAATTCATGGCTCAGTGAACCTCCAAAATTATATTAAATCCATAAACTTAGGTTAAGTTTACTAGGGGTAAAACATGATACAGACAGAAGCCACAAGGGAACACATAGATCAATGATTTGATCCGCTATAAGGCAGTTCTTTTTATTTCTGCCTCACAGTGTTTTGTGGCTTATGGCACAGTTAAAAACTTAAGAGCAGTCTGAGGAACTGTACTAAAGGAAGCATTATGACACTAACCTGTAAAAGTACATATCAAATCTTAAACATAGAATTTTTTTAAAAATACCCTAAGACAGTGTTCTCTGACCTTTCCAGATTTGTGGCCCGCGTGGAGGGGGAGGGGGGAAAGGGGAATGGTTTTGTACGAGGGGCAGGTGCGCGTATTCTCCTACTCATGCAAGTAGGGCTGTGAGTGCCAGAGCTCACCACTAGTACCAGTAGGGCTACAAGCACTGGTGCCTGTGCGCCAGCCCACCACCACACACCCAGTTGTGAATAGACCGCAGCCCACAAATTGGGGACCCCCTGCCCCAAGAGGCTAAAAACCAAGAATCTGGCCAATACAACCAATCTAAAATTTAAGTAGAAAGAAAATAGCCATCATCTGATGACAACAGCTACCAGCAGCTGTCTTTAAAAATACTCGGAACAAGATGGCAGTGGCCACTGAGCAGATGGCCTGTCTAAATTAGAAAGAGAGGGTTTTCATTCCTCTCTTTTTTCCATTTTGTGGGGAAATTAATATATTAAAAACACACAAGAGGTAGATGGGGTATCCTGTCAAAAAGGAAATCTCAATCAGGATACAAAAGAGAAAATTGCTGCAAACTCTGCATAGGCAGCAGGAAGGGCATCTAGCCAGTAAACTCTCAGCTCCACCCACTTGTCCCAACCCCAGCCTGAAACAAGCGATTGCATGGTCACTAAAAAAAAAAAGTCAAGCAGGTTAGCTGGTATACCAATAAGCTGACTTTGGTGGCTACTGGAAAAGCCCAAGGGAAGAACGCTATTGATGTAAACATTTAACAAAGGTTCAAAGCTAGTTCACGAGAGAGGCATTTCCTTCTCCTGCGGAGCCACAGAAAAGGTTTGTGCCATCTCCCACTTCTTTTGCTAAGTTGTGGCAGAACTGCTAGTGACAGACTCGTGACGTTTGCAGAGAAAAAAGAAGCCTGACGCTACATCTTGTCTTTAGACAAAACAGTGCAGGGGTTAAGGGAGGGGAGGCACAGAGAGAAAATGCACAGACTAAACTGGGGAATAACCATAATAAGAACTCTGCCCCTCCATTTCATTATATAAAACATTTGCCAGATCAGCTGTGCTCCTCTGAGATATCACCCTCGAGCCCTCCCTTTTCTGGGCTCTCACTCAGGATTGCCTAGTTCCCAGGCTCAGAGGAATCCATGTACTTCTAAAGGCCACGGGGGGGGGGGGGGGGGTGCTCACGTGTCTCCAAATCTTATTATTGCAACACCAGGACCAATCAGGGCTAATGTGTGTTTTAGAGGTTGATACCTGGGAGCTTTGTAGACTTCTGTTTCCTCTCTATTTAGAAGGCAGCTCTGTCTAGAACAGTGTTTCTCAACCTTGTCAACTTGAAGATGTCCGGACTTCAACTCCCAGAATTCTCCAGCCAGCGAATGCTGGCTGGGGAATTCTGGGAGTTGAAGTCCGGACATCTTCAAGTTGACAAGGTTGAGAAACACTGTTCTAGAAGGACTGACATTTCCTCTACAGCCCTGATGGCGAACCTATGGCACGTGGGCCACAGGTGGCACGAAGAGCCCTCTCTGCGGGCACGCCAGCCATTGGCCCAGCCCAACCCCACCAGGCATGTGTGCACATCTCCCGCCAACCAGCTGGTCTTTGGGTCTCTGCCACGCATGCCTGGGGCGGCAGGGTGTATGCACGGGGAGCAGTCGCATTGCATTTTGGGGCCTTATGCAGCGCCCCTGTGAACTGTTTTTGGCTTCCAGGTTGGTGCAGGTGGCTTTCCAGGCCCAAAACGGTGCCCAGTACCCCATTTTGGGCCTGAAAAGCCTCCTGCACCAACCTGGAAGCCAAAAATGGGCGGGGGGCAGGACGCATGCGTGGGGGAGCGGTGGGGTTCACTTGTGCAAGCATGGGGGTGGGGCATTCAGGGGTTGTCACAGGTGCATTGAATTACTGGTGCGCATGCGCATGCACTTTCAGCAGGCGACAACAAAAAGGTTAGCCATCACTGCTCTAAAGGCATGCAAATAAATGACTTCGTGTCTATGGATTCGGGCCTTTTCAGATCTAAAAAGCAGCCATCAAGTTCCATAGGGGGAAAAATCTCATTTCCTACTCATCCAGACTGTCACCCTATTTGCTGAACATTACATCCTAAAGAACAACTCTTAAATCTTCTCCATATCTGGCTTTTCACAGTCTACCAATGGTAATCCTTTTTTAAAAATTTAATTGACTTCCCTACTTTATAAATCACCATTACTGTGGAACCAGTGGGCAGTTAGAAAATTTTACTACTAACAGAGATGCAAAAGTGGGCGGTAAGTATAAAAAGGTTGACTACCCCTGGTTTAAAGGAACCATGGATCAGAATGCCAGAATACAATGCAACAGTATTAGATAGTTTTAAAATGGGGATTTTAATTGGTTTTAGCGCAGGTCTGAATATTTAATAGCTTTTTAAATTTTGTATTTTGTATATTTATATGTTATTTTAAATTCCTGTGCGCCGCCCTGGGTCCTTTTGGAGAAGGGCGGGATATAAATCAAATAAAACTCTAAAAAACTCTAAACAACTTTTAGTAGGGATCCTTTAAAAGGCCCTTTTGCTAAGCGTCAGATCAGGAATTCACTGAGCTCTTAGCAGACACGTGTTAGCTATTATTTCTATTTAATGTGGAATATCAGTTCTTTGGATGAAAACTTGAGAATCTGAGTTATAAATTTAGTCTTTAATATTGTATTGTAACTGTGGGGTTGAAATCGTATCAATCCTGTTTGCAAACAGCTAAAAATAATAATATCGAGGCAGGAAAGTTATAAACTGTGGTTAAGCAAGAAAACATCAGGCCAATGAATTTCCTGTCCAGTTGATTCCTATTTATTTAGTCTCTATTCATATTTGACTACCATTTCTGACAACAGCTTTTAACCAGTAACAACATAATAACCAAAATTTAATAACTAGCCCAAGTCGTCTCTTGGATGATAGTGATGATCCTGTGCAGTTTGGATTTATAAAAGTTTTTTAACATTACCAACTTTAAATATTACTGTGTTTCAATACAGTAAAAAGTGGCAAGCTAATTTATTAAGAGCTTTTCAACTCTATTAATTCTAACTTTTTCAAGCTTATGTAAATGAGCACTGCGTAAGTTGCGTATTCTAGACATCAAAGATATGTTTACCATTACAGAATATTATACTTTTGGCTTAGAGATGATTTAGCATTACGCTCTAAAAGCTACAGCGTCCTCCAATATCCCTTTAATATGCAGCCTTAGCAATGGAAGCACCAAAATATCTTAAGCAACTTAAGCAACATAGGAAGCTCCCAGATTGTAGTGATTTAAAATTTACCATACAAACACTTGAACATCAAATATTCCTATATTCCTTTTAAAAATGCATTATCATATAACACCCTAAATTGCTTATATAAACCAAAGCTAAGCTCCCTAATTTAAGAGGCTGCTGAGATATGACTACAACACCCATTGTTTCCTTATTAGCACAAAATTGTGCCATTTCACTTTAAAGCGCATTATTTGTGAAGCTTAATTCTGCTCTGCATGTCTTATCAGGAAAATCTCTCTCTCTCTCTCTCTCTCTCTCTCTCTCTCTCTCTCTCTCTCTCTCTCTCTCTCTCTCACTCACTCACTCTCTCTCTCTCTCACACACACACACACACTCCACTCATTTTATTACCATTCCCAGTTTGGGGTGGGGTGGAGTTAACATTTGGGAAAAAACATTTGCCAAACATCAAAGTCAACTTAGAGCATACCAATGATGATCGAAACAAATGCAGCATCACTAGTAGGCTGGCCCTAAATATATTATGGTTGTTTGGAAGCTATCAATTCTCTAGTTTTAACCTGCTCCAGCTTGAAAATTAACAGCTCCACAAATGTAGGTATTTCTGGTATTTAAAACTACTGCCCTGCCAGTCCAAAGTTGATTTAACTTAGTTTTTAGAAAAGAGGGCCTGGCAACTTGGCCTGCATATTCGAACAGTGGTGGAGGTCCCCCATTCTGGGATAGTTCATCGTGTGGAAGGAAGGAGTTTTGTCCTCCTTAGTGCAATAGGTCATGTGCATGTAATTTTCTTGATTCTCATTCCCTATCATAGCAGCTGCCTCTTTAACATAGTAGCTTCCTTGAGCATGATTCTGTGTGTGTGTATACACACACATGCAGTGGTAGGCTCCAAGAATTTTAGCCAAGGGTCTGGTTGCTGGGTTTGAGCGCCATGGTGGCTATGGCGTAGTTGGCCTCCTGCACCACGGCGGGGTGGCGTTTTTGCCCTTCCCGGTCCCCGGAGGTTTTCCTCGAGACTCCGGGAGGGCAAAAACTGCCTCCCTAGGCTCTGGAGGTCCTCTGGAGACTGGAAACGGGTGGTTTCGGGCCTTCCTGAACTTCCGGTAGGTCCATTTTTCTCCTTCCCCAAGCCTCCGCACGCGCCCTCCACTTACCTGCATTCAAAATAGGCCACATGGGGACTCCTGGGAGGGGCAGGGCGGGGTGGACAGGGACAGCCAGAAGTGGGATTGGAGGGCTCTCCGAACTGCACAGAATCTTAGCTAGAGGTTCTCCTAAACCCCTGCAAACCCCTAGCAGTTTATTCACACAAACAGTGTGCTTATTTTTCTCTCTACATAGCCAGCTATGGGGTTACCAGATCTGAGCATATATCCACACAGATACTAGAGGATAGCGATGAGACACAAAAACTCACGTTTTTGTCATCTAGTGCAGGGGTCCCCAACCTTTGCAACTTTGCTGGCTGGAGAATTCTGGGAGCTGAAGTCCTTCAGACTTAAAGTTGCAAAGGTTGGGGACCCCTGATCTAGTGAATGACTGGATTTTTTAATATCCTGTATATAGCTGTCCTATCTAACAACAAGAAAAATCTGGGGTCAATGCATGGTCTGTTAGCAGAGGATGTAGCCTTTTTGCTAAAATCATACAATACAGATTTTGTCTCAATTCAATGCCTGGATAAGATCAGAAAGGCTGGATAAAAATATACTAAACAAACAGGGATTCAGAGCAAGCTAGTTACTGTCATCTCTATTCTTAGAACAAGCACTTTTGCCCTGCTCCCATGTGCTCCAACAAACTACTTGATTCAGCATTAATTAATGTTGCAGAAGCCTTAAGTAAACATTGATGCTTACTTCACTGCCAGTTCCCTGGAAATCCACCTCAATAAACTTCCTCAAACTACTGATCAGTAAAATAGCTTAGCTGTTAACCTTTCTTTAGTTCCAATCTTGAATTAGCAGAAGCAGATCTGTGTTTATTATACTGCTAAGTTGGTGAAGGCTTCCATTTTTCACTTAGGAAAAAAAAATCAAATCGCAATATAGTTAATACTTGATAAAGCAGAGGTCTCCAACCTTTGCAACTTTAAGTCTGAAGGACTTCAGCTCCCAGAATTCTCCAGCCAGCAAAGCTGGCTGGAGAATTCTGGGAGCTGAAGTCCTTCAGGCTTAAAGTTGCAAAGGTTGGAGACCCCTGTGATAAAGGACTAAAAGAGATATGTCTTTTCCCATTTTCTACGACTCTAAAAGGAATGGGGAAGGGGAAATCCATGCTATCTTTCTCTCCAATTAGAATTAATTTCTTGTCAATGCTCATTCACATGTTTCAGCCCCCAGATGCCATTAAAGGTAAGGTAAAGGTTCCCCTCGCTCATATGTGCTAGTTGTTCCCGACTCTAGGGGGCGGTGCTCATTTCCATTTCAAAGCTGAAGAGCCAGCGCTGTCCAAAGACGTCTCCGTGGTCATGTGGCCAGCATGATTAAACGGCGAAGGCACACGGAACACTGTTACCTTCCCACCAAAGGTAGTTCCTATTTTTCTACCTGCATTTTTACATGCTTTCGCACTTCTAGGTTGGCAGAAGCTGGGACAAGTAATGGGAGCTCACTCCGTTAGGCAGTGCTAGGGATTCGAACTGCCAAACTGCCAACCTTTGTGATTGACAAGCTGAGGGTCTTAGCCACTGAGCCACCACGTTCCTTCCCATTGCAACTACAAACGTGTAATTTGTAGGAGACATCATTAGGAAGCTTCTCATACTTCTAGAGGTGTTCTCTGGACAATGACACTGAATCACACCTGGTCAGGTAAATCATTTGACGAAAGGACACTTTCAAGCTTACATTCCGACCAGTAATAATCATTATGTGCAAAACAAAAATATAAACTCTGCTTTCTGCAATACATAGGGGAAGGCTCTCTACATGGAAGCTCTTGATGAAAACATTTGCTCATCCTTGTTATGGTACCTGAGATATATCTTAGTTTTCTCTAGAACAGTGTTTCTCCACCCTGTGTTGTGCTGGCTGGAGGATTCTGGGAGTTGAAGTCCACAGGACTTAAAGTCGCCAAGGTTGAGAAACACTGCTCTAGAACAACTCGGCTATCTAGGGATGACATGCTTATTTTATTGTAAGAATGCAGCAGGCTGACTCCTCCATACATCTTCACTTAGCAGGGGAAATAAAAAGCACCTCTGTTTGAAAGTCACTGCCGGTTGGAAAAAGAAGCGTTGCTCCAGATGGATTAAAGGTCTGAGCTTTCCTGGATCTACTTTTCCCAGATTCTCTTTGCAAATAGCATGTGGCATTTTAAGAAAAGAGCGGATGGAAATATTGCTTTAGGGGAACAGCATCAAGGGCCTATGAGAAGCCGCAGTTCTGACATCTGGTTTCCATGGCAGGCCAGGAGGCACAGTACATTTTTATTAAACACTTCTGTTTCAATTTCTCCACTTGTACCAAATGATACATTACCCCAGATGCTTTTGTGAGATGCCTTCTCATTGCATCCATGCAGACAACACAAAGTAAGGACAGCTTACACACAAATATATTTCCCCTGTCCCCAACAGCTTTCAGAAGTACAGAAATAATTGGAAAAGTGGCTATTTCTATAGGTAGTTTTCCTTTCCAAGGCAAACAGGCAAATTGCAGAACAGCCCCCAAACTACAAAGGCCCAGAAATTCCTTTCTTCTATGATTCACACCTCTGCAGGAAACAGGCACCATTTCCAAGGTACCTAGAAGCAATTACTGGCTCTGTCTGAAGAAGGTTGGCTGCTTCCAGATGAATCTCTGTAGTAGGCAGGAGAGGTGGAAATGGCAGAGGAAGGAGGAAGCAGTGAGCAATTATTTCTTTTGGCTGGCAGGAGGGGAAAAGAAGGCATAAAATAGCAATAGCAATAGCATTTAGACTTATATACTGCCCCACTGTGCTTTACACAGCACTCTCTGGGGCAGTGATGGCTAACCTTTTTTGGCTCGCGTGCCAAAAGTGGGGGGAGGGCAGGGGGGTCATGCGTGGGCGTGCCACACCCATAATGCTATGTGCGCAACCTCCTGCTTTTGGCGCGCTTTTTTCGCCCTCCCCAGGCTCCAGAGGCTTTCTAGGAGCTTGGGTAGGGTGAAAACAGCCTCCCCTCCCACCTCCAGAGGCTTCAGTAGCTTCCCTGAAGCCTCCAGAGGGCGAAGAACGGCCTCAAAAGAAGGCCTAAATCAGCTGGCCAGTGTACACATGCGCACTGGAGCTGACAGGACAACGCCTCGCGTGCCCTAAGAAATGGTTCCGTATGCCACCTGTGGCACCCGTGCCATAGGTTTGCCATCACTGCTCTGGGGTAATAGCCTATTGCCACCAACAATTTGGGTCATTTTACCGACCTCAGAAGAATGGAGGGCTGAGTCAACCTTGAGCCCTGTCAGGATCGAACTCCAGGCTGTGGGCAGAGTTAGCCTGCAATATTGCATTCTAGCACTGCGCCACCAGGGCTCTTATAAATGCCTGATAGATTTCAGGGACTCTTTTCTTCATGATTCCAAACCCGCAAGGATGTCTTAGGAACAGACATCTTAAATATGCTTGAATACCAGACAAAGTCCTTAGCAAAATTATGCAGGTTTGGTAGCTCATACCAGGCAAAAGTGAGAATAGCAAGGGATGTCCATAGAACAAATCAACGGTGAACAGAAATAACATACAGACATTATGGGACAGGTAACAATGAAGAGATATATGCATATGTACATCCTCTATCTAAAAGCACTACCTCTATTTGCCTGAAAAGAGTATTCAGGTCTAGAATTCTGCTCCTAATAAATTGTATATATCAAACTTCCAGAAACTGAGTTGGTGAAAACCTATCTACTTAGTTAACTCAAAAAAGCACAGCTAAAGATAACAAATAATGGCTATGTTCACTCACCATCCTTATCTATAATTAACTGAACTATTCTACTCAGTATCCTGGGTCTGCCTGATACAATAAACAGGAAATTAATCTCAGTGGCTTAATTCATATGCTATATAAGGCTGAAATGTAGTTGGTAGGTTTGTGCTTCAGTATGTGATGTAAACATAGCGAAAATATCACATCCCGTGTGAAACATTTTTAAAACTATGCCTAGTTGTGAAAATTCTAGAGCAGGAGTGCCCAACCTTGGCAACTTTTAAGACTTGTGAACTTCAACTCCCAGAATTCTGGCTAAGGAATTCTGGGAGTTGAAGTCCACAGGTCTTGCCAAGGTTGGACACCCCTTTTCTAAAGCAAATGCATAGCTCTAATGCAGACTAGCGTATGTTGTGATTGACTGTTTATGATAGCCTGAATTCTGCAGACCAGTTTTGAGAGGTCAATCAGTATCCATAATACTAACTGAAGGTATCAGTCTATATTATATATTGGCCTAATTCCAAGAGCATACACACTGACATTCCTCAATTGATGTTCATCAGATGGTTTTGACTGCAATTCCTATAAGCCTCAACCACAAAGGCTGAAAGTCAGAAATGACAAGAGTTGTAAACCATATATACTGAGGTTGCCTCATTGGGAAACACTTATACTATTCCTTCTCTGAAGGCTCCAGATGTCAAAGCGACTGAATAATTCTGCAGTGTTATCTGTTGAAGGGTATTTTGATAAGGAAACTTGATTAAAGTCATGGAAACAGCTTGTAGCAGCTTATGAATTATTACTTCAAGAGAGCCAGTTTGGTGTGGTTTGGTTAAAAGAACAGATTATGCCCTGGGAGGCTATGAGCTCTAGTCCTTCTTGAAGCACAAAATCAGCTGGGTGTCCTTGGGCCAGTCACTCTGCCTCAGCCCTGGGAAGGAAGTAATGGCAAGTCACTTCTGAAAACTTCAGGGACTTGTCCAAGCACACACTAGGAGTCAACACTGACTCACACAGATCCCAACTTCACCCATTTAGCCTAGGAAAGTATTAGAAGACCTCCGAGGTCCCTCTTCCAACCCTATTATTCTATCTTCTATGTTCCCAGCCAAGAAGCAAAGTCCCAGTTTAATTTAGTCCATGTTTGTTTGCAGAAAAGAGGCAAAAAGGAAATGTTCTCCTTTGACTTACTCACAACCCTTCTGAATGCTTGTCCAAACTCAAGAGTTTTGTATCTTAGCACAGAAGACTACAAATCCCTAGATCCCCCTAACTTGAAACCAAAAAGGATCCATATGGGAGCTTGGTTCTTAAAAGCCAAACTCCCCAAAATTCTCTGCATTTTATGGCAACATGAAGTACCATCAAATGGCTTTTAAAAAAAAAATACTCAGTCACGCTTGTAGTTTCCCTTTCTTCCCAATGCCCTAGGGATAAAACATATTGTTCAATGTCATGCTCCAGCCAGGCAAAAGGTTTGAGGAGGGCTCAGCAAGAATTTGAACCCTGGGTTCTTTTGCTCCACTTTCAACAGTTGTTGCATTTCTTGGTCCCCTTTGCTGGGATGGACTGAGTAGTGAGTGGAAGAAAGAGAGAGAGACTGTATTTCTAACCCACCCACCCACCTCTCTGTATGTATGTGGGTTTATGTGTAAAGAGGGAAAGAAACACACCAACCATTTAATAATCCCTCTTTTGCTTTGCAAATTTCCAGCCACCATATTAAGCCCCTGGGTGCACTTCAACAACCTTTCGGGAGGGGCTATTATTTGTTTTCCTCTTTCCTCAATCACGCTCCTCAAACAAAACATTAAAGAATGTTCCCGGTTGGTTTTAAAAGCTTTAAAAGCTTCTCCTTGCTGTGGGTTGTTTTCATATTTAAAGAAACAACGTCGGGAAATCCAAACGTCGGATACCCCTATACTTCAATGCCTACTGCGCACACCCGCACACCCGCACACGCACATCCAACCCCTATCGCCGCCCTTAAGTTATACTTTTAGAAAAGACCTGGGACCACCACCCAGCGGCTCTATAGTTCCGGCGCGCGTTAAGAGGACCTGACCGCGCCAGTTGCTAACAAAGCAGAAGCGAAGACGGAGAACCGTCTAACTAACAGGAAGCAGGGAGGGCTGCTTTGTATTGGAAAGCATTCTTTCCCCCATTCCCCGCCGCTGCTGCTTCTGAAAGAAACACAGACCCCCACTCACCCACCCCTTCCATGCCTCAACTTATCTTCTGGGTCAGTAAAAGAAGACCCTCGGGGCGGGCTCGGCTCGACTGCGAACGGAACTCCCTCCGCAGAAGAGCGGAGCCCGCGTCTCCAGCGAGGACCCGAGCCCCAACGCGCTTACCTGCTTTAAGGTAGGGCAGACCAGGCGCTCCTCCCTTCCAAGAAAACCGGAGCTCGACGGGAGCTGAGGAGCCGGCGGGGTTGGCAACGCAGCCGCCCGGCCTCCCAGCCAGGACCCTTTCTCCTACCGGCCGGAGCCGAAAGTTGAGCTGGCGGGAGAGGGGGGGGGGGGCGTGTCGTGGCGAGGCTGGGAACGACGCGGGTGGGAGGCGAGACGGAGCAAGGTCCGCCGCTTCTCTTTCTCCCACCTACCCCTCCCCTTTCTTCGAGTGACGCTCCCGGGCTTTCTGTTCTGGGAAGCTACCAGCTTGACACCAGTATGACATCAGGCTCCATTCAAGGGTGCTTATCAGGCCCTCGGCCGGCCTCTCTGGGCAACCAGATTGCAGGCGAATAAATCACCGCCGTTCTCCCCGCGCTCGGCCGGCGGAGAACTCTTCGGGTGTCGAGTAACCGAGCTCTCGCCTTACGTACCAGGAGCCCCGTCCCGCCTCCCTCGGCTCATCCCCCTGTGGCGCTGCAATTCCAGACCTGGTTTTGTAGCTGGCGCGCCGGGCTGGTATCATCCACGCCTCTTCTCCTCTCTTTCTGCGTTTTTTCTGGCTGTGCCCGAGACAACAAATCCCATCCCAGGAGTTGAAAGAGTCGAGAGTCTGGTTGGTTTGACTCCAGAGGGAATCCGCTGACTTGCGGTTGTTTTTTTCCCTTCCCCCCTTTCAGTCTAGTTTCACCAAACGCCCAGGTGGGGAAATTCCCGGAGAACTCTGCATAGCCTCAGAGGAGCTGCGTACGCTGGGTGTTGTTCAACCTTTGGTGTTGAAAAGATGCCAGGGGCTCCCCTTAAATTTCCTTGATAGTTTGAGGATAGGAATTGGGTACTTTAGTTTGAATGCACACTAGTCGGCATACATTAAAATGAGACCACAAAGCTCTCAAAAGGGTCTTCACCTCTAATATACACTACATGAACATGACAAGATAAATAAATACAAAAGTATGCATGTACCCACATATATTATATGACACGGAGAAACAGTAGAGTCTACTTCGGATGTACAGTGTTTCCCTGAAAATAAGACCTCCCCAGATAATAAGCCCAATCGGGCTTTGGAGTGCCTGCGCTAAAATAAGCCCTCCCTGAAAATATTGCAACACAGCAGCAGCCATGAGGTGACCACCCTCGCTGCCTCCTTTACCTCAAAAATAATAAGACCTCCCCAAAAATAAGGCCAAGTGCTTATTTTGGGGTCAAAAAAAAATAAGACCCTGTCTCATTTCCAGGAAAATATGAGTATACATATACATGGCAAGAGAAACAAATATGTTTACCAAATGGATGGCATAGGAAACAAAGCTGTTACAGAAACTGGAGATCCTGCAAGAAATACTTCGAAAACTCCTCCCAGAGAAGAGAAACAGAAACAGACCATGAAGCGAGTGTGTGGGGTCTCTAACAATGTTTTGAGCTCTAAGCACATAACTTAGCTCTGCTTTGAAAGCAGGAGATGGTGAGTTCAAGTGCTGCCTTAGTCGTGAAAGGCAGCTGGGTGATGACTTGGGCCAGTCCCTCTCAGTCCGACTCACCTCGCAGGGTGGTTGTGCGGAAAACAGGAGGAGGAAAATGTGTTTGGATATGTTTGCTGCCTTGAGTTATTTGTAAAGATAACCAAGGCAGGATACAATAGAGAAGGAAATGAGGATTGTCTGCTCTAAGGGTGGGGCCTGTCTGTCTTTTTTTTACCTGTTAGTCATCCTGAGGTCAGCAGCCCAATTACACAAAATCAGAGCTGGAAAGATGGCAACCTGCTAGCTATAATTCAGCCAAACCATAAATTAATGGCACCATTGGCAATAGAATACCATATAGCATTGCCAAAAGGGCAGGTTTGTCCCAGGGAGCATTCGCATCATGAACTACTGGCTTATGTACGGGACTGATTTGGGATATAGACATGGTCCACAGAATGATTCCTGAAATACATAGTTACATTTAAAAAATAATAATGAAGTATGAGCCCAATGTGACATAGTAGGAGAATGGAGAAGTATTGGATATGTGAATCCTTTTTTTTTATTTTTTTTTTGAGATTGTATATAGTTCTCAAAAGGTTCATCTGCTATATCGCCTATTGTTGGCAAGCAGGGAGGGATTAGCCTTCTGTGGTTGACTGTTGCCTTCTATAGATGTCTCTAAATCTTCTGGCTACCGTGGGGCCCTGCAAGATGGTTCAAAATCTAGTAGAGGAGACAGGTTAGGGAAGAACAGAGGGATAGGAGAGAGGACGGGGGGGGGGGGAGAGAAAGGAGGAGTGGAAAGTGGAGAGAGGAGAAGGAGAGAGGAAGGGGAAGTAGAGAAGAGAAGGATGACAGAGAGAAGAAGGGAGGAAAAGGGAGGAGAGAGGGAGAAGAAAATGATGGATAAGGTACAAATATGGTGTATGGAGAGCAGAAGAGCCAATAACTGTTTTTGGGAGTTGATGGTAAGATGAATTGATGTAAACATTTAATAATACAATACAGTGTTGGCTATGTAATAGTATACTGTTCGTGTGATTATATGTCTAGCTTAGCCAATGAGTAATTGTATTTTAGAATTTTAATTGGGATGTTTTAGCACAGGCTTTTAGTTTAATTTATTTTTAATTATTCTGTATTTATTGTTATTTATCGATTTTAATTCCCTGTGCACCGCCCTGGGTCCATTTCGATGGAGAAGGGCGGTTATATAAATCTAAATAAATAAATAAATAAATAAATAAATAAATGTTATGAAAATGAAAAAAAATAAAAAAGATGGTTCAAAATCTGCCTCCAAAGGCACTTTTGGGCAGAGCAAATAAAACCGGATGATTTACTATTCAACCATAATGCTGAACACATTTCATTCTTGAACAGATTTAAACTGAACTATAACTCAGATATTCTATGCATGGTTGAAGTATTTTATGAAAACTTGAATGTACAATGTGAAACATTTCTCATTTTGTTCCACTTCCTAATATGGAAATCAGAAGATGTTTCAACACACCTGAATCTGACCTCTCTCAAACAGCATGAATACAAATTGAGGTTGGTGAATAGAGATTTTAAGAGAACAGGTAGTTCTCGACTTAAAACCACAATTGAGCCCAACATTTCTGTTGCTAAGTGAGACACTTGTTTAGTCAGTTTTGCCACATTTTTACAACCTTTCCACAGTGTTAAGTGAATCACTGCAGTTGCTAAGTTAGTAATATAGTTAAGTAAATCTGGATTCCTCATTGACTTTGCTTGTCAGCAGTACATAAAAGGTGGTCACATGACCCTGGGTATTCAGCAGGTTCTGACCAGTTCTGGAGAACGGGTAGTGGAAATTTTGAGTAGTTTGAAGAACCGGTAAATACCACCTCTGACTGGCCCCGGCCCCATCTATTCTTTGCCACCCAAGCTCCAGCTGATTGGGGGATTTCGCAGTATCCTTCCCCTGCCATGCCCACCAAGTCACGCCCACCAAGCCATGCCCACCAAGCCACGCCCACCAAGCCATGCCCCAGGAGCAGTAGTAAAAAAAAATTTGAATCCCATCACTACCTGGGACATTGCAATCATCATAAACATGAACCAGTTGCCAAGTGTCTGAATTTTAATCACATGATCATTGGGAAGCTGCAACAGTTGTAAATGTGAAAAACATTCGTAAGTCACTTTTTTTAGTGCCATTTTAACTTTGGTCACTAAACAAATGGTTGTCAATCCAGGACTACCTATATTCAAAAGCATACTTTAAAAAGTTGGTGATGTCTGTTTCTGAATATGGGACTAGTACCCTTTTGAAAAAATGGTTAATGTCTGTGGCTGAAAACTCACAGATGAAAAAGAGGCATCCTCGGCACTGGGCACTTGCAGCCAGCCAGCCTTGTGCATTTTTTTCAAAACAACCCTCAATTTATATTCAGAAATAGCCCAGCTAATAGGATACAGGTACACAGGAGGAATTAAGAAAAGTACCATGGATGCTTGCTTACCCTTTTTACCATATGCTTCTCCTCCATGATCTCCTGCAATAGTTCCCTCCCGCCAAAAATAAGAACTGTAAAAAGTATGGCAGTATGAAACTCTTTCTTAACAGTGGAAAATCGGTAATGAACAACAGAACCAGCAACACACAGCTGTCAAAATCTGGTTCTCTTTCCTGATTTAAATTGGTCCTAGGGCTCTTTCACAAGAGCACTGAACCCATATCTATAAAGAGTCCCCAATAAGACTTGATAAGCATTTCAAAAATTGCTGCTCCAGCCTTACATGGCCAGATTCTTCTATGGATCTCAGGTGTCCAGTTTCTTCTCTCGTGCAGCTCAAGCCAAAATGGCCATAGAAATCCATGACCAAAGCTAAGTGCCTTAACCACTTCACCAAACTAGCTCTCATATTTATACAAAAGAAATGCCTAAATACTAAGTTCTTTCCTCTGGCTTTGTATTAAGGAGTTTGATGGGTTTCTTTATGTTCAATATGATGTAAGGAGTGTATTATATTTCTTGGGGTGATTGTTGCCCTTTTTGTAAAGTTGTTTTCCTTCTGTTTTTATTTGGTGAAGCTGCCCAGTACCCTTTTGGAAATGAGCAGTCTAAAAAATTGATAAACAAACAAATAAATCTCCTGGTGACCTTTTTGCAGTTCAGGATTCATCATAAGCCTGCTTTGTATTTGCCTCCTAATTCCAGTTTATTGCCCTAAGATTTTTACCTATGTCTGTTTTCCTACCTGGTCATCACTTCCTTGTTCACCCTGTTCCTTCTTGTTAAAAGATTATGGCCTTTTGTTCTTTAATAGTTCTGCAGTATTTACACCTGTCTAATCTGGTCCTTTTGGGATCTCTTGATTTAAAGCCTCTGCTAAATTTGTTTCCTTTTCCTCACGTGGATGGCAGCCCACAGGCCTGGTGGTTAGGGCCACAGACCTCACAATCAGTGGCCATCTGTTTTGTGGTGAAAATCTACTTCCCAACCATCTCTTGAATGCCAGATTTCACTCTTAATGTTTTCACACCACTATGCTGGTGTGTAAGGCTCAAGCTATTAACCTGCTTGGGTTTTAGTAAAAATATCCAAGCTAGGTTACATTTTAACATGTTAAAACCTTTAGCCATTTTTTTCCAGGTTTTATTTTTTTACTAACTTGCACTTGACTGCCCCTGTTATGTGTTGCAGTCTTTAAGTTTTATGGGATAATAAATTTCTATTACAATAAGAATACTCATGTTCACACTCGTAATTTTGTAGCCAGTAATGCCAATAAAGCACTGCTGTTGCAGGTTGTATGTGTATTTTGTTAAATGTGTCTGTCTTCAGCAGATGGATGTGGACTCAGATCTATTTGTTATTTACTAAGTGAAGAGTTCTAGGCAAGAACACAAAATAATCAGTAGGACACATTGCTTCACTGAATGCACTAAATAGGATGGTACAATTATGGCTCACTCACTCCATAGCAGGATGGGCTTGTGCCAGATATCCTACACCTGACACCCAATCTAATCAAATATACTAAGGATCAAGATACCCAGAATCATGGGTCTCGTCAACTTGTGCCTCACTGGCTACTTTTAGTTTGATGGTCCAATATACCAACAAATCAGAGGAGCCCCTATGAAATCACCACTCTCAGAAACTCATAGCAGAGATCATAATGCAGTGCCTGGAAGCTATAGCACTCCCACAAATGCATCCCACATATAAATTTAGTATGTAGATGATCGTAATAAAAAAGGAAAAACTAGAAAAGACACATGAAACAATCAATATCATCTTCAAAGAAATAAAATTCACAAGGGAAAAAGGAAACAACAACACACTACCCTTCCTGGATATCCTCATCAGCAAAAAACCCAAAACAAAACAATGGCAAATTAGAAACACGAGTCTATTGAAAAACAACCCACATTAGCCAAGCTCTCCAATACCAAAATAACAACCCAATCTCCTACAAAAAGAGCTATGTGTAGGGATACAATTCTGATGCATACAAACACATTGCAACAATCCAAAATGCCAGATAAAGGAAAGAACCATCTAAACCAGGGGTGCCAACACAAGGCCTATGGGCCAAATGCAACCCGCAATGTGGTTGGATCCTACCTGGAAAATATAAGGGGTTGACCCGTGTCACTTCGTCCCAGTCTATTCAGTACAAGGAGGGACCTTTGGCCCAGCCCGGTCTATCTAATGCAAAGAGGAAACCAGCAGTTTGGAGAATGGCATCAAGCTGACCACGCCCACCCAGTTGGACACACCCGCCCAGTGGCCACAAGCGGATGCCCCCCCCGAGAACAACCACAGCTCTGATGCAGCCCTCAATGAAATTGAGTTTGACATCCCTGTTCTAGACAATGTCTTCCAGCAAAATGAATACCTACACAACTTTATTAAAAAGTACTTGATCATTCAACTCTTCACAGCACACCCAATGCAAGCTAAGAAAAAGATAATACTACCATACATTAAAAATAACTCAGAAACAACCAACAGGTTATTACAACCACATAGCATCACCATAGCACACAAGCCAAACGAAGTTTTCCAAAACATCTTATATAAACCGAAACACCAATTCAGGCCCTGGGCAAAAAATGGAATCATTCAAATATTCAGTGGAGGGACTGTAACAGCCCTTGTTAGACAGGCAAAAGATTAATAGTGTATCATAAACAACAACTAGTAGTCAGAAGATAATATAGAAAATTCATAATCTTACAATACATAGATATACTCAACTATAGTTTCAATTGGGAAACTGTGAACATCTGAGACCAAACTGTAATAAAAAAAAGCTAGGGAATTTATTGAAGGTTGGCATTCAGAGTAATCGGCCACCAACAGTCACATAGAGATAGACCACATGCGTACACAATTCAAAAGTGGCAATTTTAAAAAGCTAAGAAGGAAACAAAAAGAGCAGAATACATCCTTTCCAATAGCTAAAATCCAAATAATCAGGGATTAACACCAGACAAACAATTAAGGACAAAACAATCAGTGGTGGGATTCATTTTTTTTACTACTGGTTCTGTGGGTGTGGCTTGGTAGGCATGGCAGGGGAAGGTTACTGCAAAATCCCCATTTCCTCCCAATCAGCTAGGACTCAGGAGGCAGAGAATAGATGGGGGTGGGGCCAGTCAGAGATGGTATTTACCCATTCTTCGAACTACTCAAAATTTCCACTACCGGTTCTCCAGCACTGGTCAGAACCTGTTGAATACCACCTCTGAAAACAATATCCTGATCAAGGAACTACCTTGAAAACCACATTCCTACCAACATTGGTGGGGCAAGTTGACTGTATATAAATATGGAGCAAATCCCACACTCACCAGGACTCATGATGTTACCTGGTGGAATAATGAAATGCCTGCAAGCAAACAACCAAATTTAGGGAGCTCCAAGAATTCTAGTTCATTCCTGAGCTACACATATTCTCTTTTATTAGTTTCTCTCCTCTGGATTAGAAAATCCAGACTTTTTCAGGAAACCCTAGTGATCCTTTCCTGTGTGACGCGCTGACTGTTACCTCATATTGGCAGTGACTTGTGTTTAATGTTTCTGGATGACTAAGTGGTGTTGACTATTAGCTAGATAACATCAGCAGCTTCCAGGGTAAGCCACGATTTCGTCAGAATGACCAAACATGTATGGTGGTATTGCAGGATAATTTCCATCCCTTTTGTATTTGCATGCCACACATTGTGACTCACGAGCAAAAGAAAAGATGACATTGAAATGCACTTTTCATCACTTCTCTCTCGCTTGCCTCCCACACAGAGGCTGATGTTTGATTTGAAGTTTTGCCTGCCTGCCTGCTCTCTATCCTGGCTTTTGTTGAAGTTTCAGGTGCTTAGGGAAGCATGGAAAGAGACAATGTATTTTTGCTCTGGCAGAAAAGACATATTGAGGACATTTGCAGTCCCTGGCCTTTTCCATGGCAGCTTTCCAATTCTCATTTTTGAGATGACAGCCTTGATAGTCATTTCTTGTTCTTGGGCTGGATGATGATGCTTGGTCACAGCTGGTTCCGTATCCTGACTATGGCACCATATCCATTTAGGCATGAATGCATTGGCCAAGTTTAATTAACGCATTATGTTAATGCTTTTGGGTTTGGGAGGAAGGATAAGAGGCAGGCAGTTGGACAGGCATAGGAAGAAAAATCTTGTCA
This sequence comes from Rhabdophis nuchalis, assembly GCA_039707465.1. NCBI lineage: Eukaryota > Metazoa > Chordata > Lepidosauria > Squamata > Natricidae > Rhabdophis > Rhabdophis nuchalis. The sequence goes on along the minus strand of CM077646.1, from coordinate 149,618,325 downwards.
GAATATCTATGCTGACAGCAGAGCTTATTCCCACTGCTGGGTTGGATGACAGTGCTGACAAGGGCAACATTAAAGTGAATATTGATGCACGGAACACCAGTCAGCCAAGCTTGTGGAGTTTCCTCAGGACACGGAGTTTGTTGTCTCTTGAGAGATGCTCTCAGATTAAACTGGCTCTCGTCCTAAACTGGTCTTAAATTGCTCCATAGTTCACTGCAACAGTGGGATTCACTTATCTTCCCTATCAGTTGGCAACTGTGAGCACATTCGCATGCTTCTCTTGCGTGTGCCGGGTCTGTGCATACACACCACCTTCTGCGCATGCACAGTGCTCGTGCATTACATTGGTGGGGGGGCAAGCCTCCCGCAGGTGGTTCGCCCAAATTGGAGAGAACTGGCTGAATACCACCCCTGACCTATTCCTATTGTAGGGATGCTGACCTATTTCTATGGAATGATATCCAGCAGGAAGCAACTTGGGTCCAAGGTCAACCTTGACACATATGCAACAACTGCAGTACCTCAATGTAAGAACAATGAAGAATATCCAGTCGCATTTCCATTCAAATAGAACTTTTTGCCATGAAACCCGTAATTTCACTTGCTTTCCTCCATTGTTATTTCTTCATCATTTCAGTAGCACTTCATATGCAAATTCTTTTTGGTTCTTCATTGATAGTTAGATAATAACTATCTGAGGTGGAGCAGGATGAAAACTGACATTTTATTTCACAGTCCCTGGTGACTTAAAATATATGATTGTCAATCCTCTTTACATCAAATTCATGTCCTCTTTATCTCAGATTGAGCATGTTTTTGGCCCAACTGAAGGACAAGAGAGTAAAATATCAAGGTTTGCTGGAATACACTCCTCTGCTTTAGGCAACTGACTGATGGAGAATCTATGGCACACATGCCATAGGTGGCACGCAGAGCATTCCTCAGAGCACGCCAGGTGTTGCCCTGTCAGCTCCAGCACGCATGCACACACTGACCAGCTGATTTTCAGCCTTGATTTTCAGCAGTTTTTTGTGCTCTGGGGGCTTCAGGAAAGCCTCCAGAGAGCGAAAAACAGACTTACCAGGCTTACCAGAAGTTGGAAAATGTTTCTGGCCTCTAGAAGGCTTCTGGAAGGGGGGGTGTTTTTGCCCTCCCCAGGCTCCAAGAAAGTTGTGCATGCATGCGAGGGGCAGCAGGGTGGGGTGTCACACACACATGCACAGGGGACATGGCATGGGGGGATTAAATTATGGGGGTGGGCACCCGAGTGCATGCAATGGTGCGCAAGCACGTGCTTTTGGCACCCGAGGCAAAACAGGTTTACCATCACTGGACTAATTAGTCAAAATTCTAGGGTTACTTTTTTCATTGACCAAGTATCAACTGGTATTATCAACTGATACTTCTTCCATTGGGCATTCACACACTTCTAACTAAGCCATTAAAGAAAAAGACTGCTGAGAATATAAGAGCCACATTGCACAAGTCACATCTCCTTTGTTGGTAGGTTCTAATATCTGTTCCTGTGTTGCGCTCTGCCCAGATCCCTTTGGATATTTTAACTGTTATGGGCAGACCCTGTCTCCTCTGGTTATGTTGTGGCTTCCTTCCTGGTAATTTTGACAAACAGGGCTTCCAATGAGAAATCTACCCACATAAAGTCCAAGTGGTGCTTCATAAACCCTTGGAAGGAACCTTGATATTATGCAAGCCCTTACTCAATGCAGAATCCACTGCACATGTATGTCGAAGGACCATCCAACCAGTGGTGGGATTCAATTTTTTTTACTAATAGTTCTGTGTGGCTTGGTGTGGCTGTGTGGCTAATAGCTTAGTGTGGCTTGGTGGACATGGCAGGGGAAGGGTACTGTAAAATCTCCATTTCCTCCCCACTCCAGAGTAAAGTTACTGCAAAATCCCTATTCCGATCAGCTTGGACTCTGGAGGCAGAGAATAGATGGGAGCAGGGCCAGTCAGAGGTGGTATTTACCGGTTCTCTGAACTACTCAAAATTTCGGCTACCAGTTCCCCAGCACTGGTCAGAACCTGCTGAATACCACCTCTGATCCAGCTGTTGTTTATGTAGTAATAACATAAATTCATTACTTTGTGGGGTAGCTGATTCCATCGTAGACTCGAGAGAGACTGCTAAATGCATGCATTAAAAAAAAATCCTGAAAGATAATTTTCCCTGTAAAGAAAGGAGAAGGAAGCCCAAGAAATCCTTGTAAGTTGGTACATTTTTACACACCCATAAGTATCATGTGAAACTAGATATAGTTTCAGAAATGCCCTAACAGGCAACTCCCAGGGCACAGCAGTGCTGGTATCAAGCAGAAGGAACTTCTCCACATATTCCCCATTAAGAGAATTCAAAAATGTTATGCCACTTAAGTTGTTATGGCTCTTTTGTTTAATGGACCTAATGCAGAGATAGGTTGCTTCCTGTTCGCAGCAGTTCAAGCGAGTAGTGGAAATTGTGAATGGGTCACTGAACCGGTAGGGATGGCAGGCTCGCCACCTCCCTGAACCAATTCCCCAGTTGGCGCAGCATGGGTTGTTTTTTTTTTTTACAATTTTAATGTTCTGCTCATGCACAGACCTTTTACAGGAAATTGCGCACATGTGCACACCGAACTGGCAGTAACACCGGCAGAACCCCACCCCTGACCTAATGGTCTTGGGAAAAAGCAAAATTAGTTTTAATCAAAAGCAGCCTTACCTTGGATAAGATGGGATTCGTGCATTCTGCCCATTAAAGTAGGCAATTATGAGCTTTGCTGGGCAATGTGCACTCATCCTCTTCTACAGCACAGCTTTAATGCTGCTGTACCTGATCTGCAGAATTCAAAAAAGTTATGCCACTTAAGTTGTTATGGCTCTTTTGTTTAATGAACCTAATGCAGAGGTAGGTTGCTACTGGCAGGCCACAACAGCCCCATCCAGTCTGTAGAAACACTCTCTCCATGGAACCGGTCCCTGATGTCCAAAAGGTTGGGGATCACTACCCTAAAGAAGGCAGGTTTTAACAGATGGTTGGACCTGATCTTGAGCTACCTGATCCAAAGGAGTGTGTGTGTGTGAAGGGGAAGCTGGTTCTGTCCAGTAAATTGGTCAAGGTTCACCATTCTCATGCAGATCAGGTACAGCAGCATTAAAGCTGTGCTGTAGAGGAGGATGAGTGCACATTGCCCAGCAAAGCTCATAATTGCCTACTTTAATGGGCAGAATGCACGAATCCCATCTTACCCAAGGTAAAGCTGCTTTTGATTAAAACTAATTTTGCTTTTGCCCAAGACCATTAGGTCAGGGGTGGGGTTCTGCTGGTGTTACTGCCAGTTTGGTGCGCACATGTGCGCATTTTCCTGTAAAAGGTCTGTGCATGCGCAGAACATTAAAATTGTTTAAAAAAACCACAACCCATGCTGCGCCAACTGGGGAATTGGTTCAGGGGGTGGCGAGCCTGCCATCTCTACCGGTTCAGTGACCTGGCAGCAGCTTTGGACCCTGGGGAGGTTGGGGAGGAACATGGGCCAGTCCTGGAGTCTGGGGAAGGCTCTGATGAGGGCAGAGAAGGGGCGAAGGCCGTCTGACAGTTATCAGCTGCCTTCAGACATCGGTGAGGCAGACAAACAACTGGAGCCTGTTCCCAGTGTGCACATGCACAGAGTTGCCAGACGAAGGGAACAGCTGAAGAACAGGTGTCGACTTGGGAGTAAGGCCACAAGTGGACGATGAATGTCCCCTCCCAGGGGAAATAAAAGAGGAACGAAAGGAGAGTGGAGTTTGCAGGAGTCAATTAGTTTGCTTAATTGATTTGTGGCTCTCCAAGACTCCTTGCCAGGTTTTGCAGATATCGGCCTCTCATCTCTCCAAGCCAGATAAGGTCTGTGACTGGACATCCTCCCTTGAAAGACTTTGCTGTATGAGAGTAAGCAGAATTCACAGTAAACCAATAAAAAGGTATTTTTGTCAGGACAAGGAGTTTGCTTCATGCTCTTGGGAAGCCTAGGTCAGAACAGGGGTGTGGTTTCACATGCAGCCTACATCCCAGTTTCTGGCATGCCATAGACTGGTGCCAGTTCACAGACAGAGGTTAGGTACCTCTGCTTTAGGGAGAATTATTGTGCTTTCCCAGCAACAGGGGAATCCACCCATCACTTTTCTTAAGTTGTCCTACAGTAGACATGTGAGGCCAGTAGCAGTCTCTGGTCCCATTGCCGAACCAGAAGAATGCTTAGCAATAAGAGCTAGCATATTTAAGGGCCATTAAGAAAATGTCCTGTTGCTCCCTAGGACAGCACCAAAGATCGCAGGTCTAATGATAGCATTTACAGGTAAACAATGCCATGGCAGGCAACATCTCCAGATGATTTCTTCTAGATCCATCTTATCTGGGGATAGCCAGATTGAAGAATGCCATTAAGATCAGTTTGCCCCAGCACACCTGATCTGCTCTTGTTTCTTTTTCCCTACAGCTAGGATTTGATGATGGAACATCCACCGCAAATTTTACTCACTATTCATTCCTTAGATTTATATCCCATCTTTGCCTATTCATTCATGAGATTTATATCCTATCTTTTCCTCTGAGAGCTCAAGGCAAAGTACACGGAATTCTCTCCTGTCACCTTCCTCATTCTTGCCCCGGGGAAATAGATTTGACTGAAAGACCCTGAATTCATCCACTGAATGTTCATGGTTGAGACTATGCTTTATAAATTTTCTGGTTCTTCTGCTTCAAACTTCCTGCCGATCCATTTCAATGGATAAATCCACATTCTACTCTACTGTCACAGACCGAAAAGACGTTATATAATTTGCAAAATGATTTAAAGCACAGACAAGGTCCACCCTTATGGCACCAGAAGCCTTTATGGAGGGAGTGGTAGGTCGAAGTAACCTGATGGAGGGAAAATAAGGCACAGATTTCTGTTTACCGTAAAAGTACTTCTAGAACACACTCAGTGACTATTTAAATTGGAAGAACTTTTAGGTTTTAATATTCCAAACGCTTCTGGAATTTAATAAGCTAGAAACAGCCAGCCTGGCTTCATTCAAAGGAGAAGAAGCTGATTGTCAGTTCACCTTGGGCAGGCAGTTTAAAGCAGGGGTCCCCAACCTTTTTTGCACCAGGGTTTCATTTTAAAGAAAATTCTGCGGACCAGCTGAGTGGCTCAGCAGTCATGTGACTGGGTGGGCGTGGCCAACTTGGAAAATGTGAAACTCACTTAACAATGATCTTGGTTAGCAACCAAACTTTTGGCCTCAACTGTGGTCATAAGTTCTTTCTTTCTTTCTTTCTTTCTTTCTTTCTTTCTTTCTTTCTTTCTTTCTTTCTTTCTCTCTCTTTCTCTTTCTTTCTCTCTCTTTCTCTTTCTTTCTCTCTCTTTCTCTTTCTTTGTCTCTGTCTCTCTTTCTTTCCCTCTTTCTCTCTCTCTCTATTTCTTTCTTCCTCTCTTTCTCTTTCTCTATTTCTTTCTCTTTCTTTCTTTTTCTCTTTCCCTCTTTCTCCTTCTTTCTCTCTTTCTGTATCTTTTTCTGTCTTTCTTTCCTTTCTGTCTCTTTCTCTCTGTCTGTCTTTCTCTCTCTCCCACTTTCTTTTTCTTTCTTTCTCTTTTTCTTTCTCTCTGTCTCTCTCCTTCATCCGCCCATCTCTGTCACTCTGTGTGTGTGTGCGTGTGTCTGTCTGTCTTGCATTCACTCAATCACTCATTCTGTGTCTCTGTCTATCTTTCTCTCCCTCCCTCCCTCTCTCTGTCTCTCTATGTGTGTCTGACGTTGCCCCCCCCCCAGCCTCCTCAGCCCGCCTGCCGCACTTGGTCGCTCGTTCGCTCGGTCAGGCTCCGTGGCTGGGTAGGAGCCGGGCTGGAGAGGAGAAGGAGGGAGGAGGGGGCAGCCCATTGGGCAGAACGCGCGGGAGAACGCAGGAGGATGGTGGGGGCTCTTCCTCCACCCTCGCCGATGGAGGGACTCCTGGGCGTCGCCGGAGGCCGCCAGTTCCCTCCCCCACCCGCGGAGCCTCCGCAGCCCCTGGAAGAAAACGAGTGGCCGGCATGCCAGCAGGGGAGGGAATCGGTGGCCGGTCCGGCGGCGCGCAGGAGTCCCTCCGTCGACGAGGGTGGAGGAAGAGCCACACTCCAACGGCGCGAACAGCCGGGCCTGCGTTCTCCCGCGCGCTCTGCTCAGGGGGCTGCCCCCTCCTCCCTCCTCCTCCTCTCCAGCCCTGTGGCCCGGCTCCCACCCAGCCACGGACCGGCACCGGTCCGCAGCCCGGGGGTTGGGGACCCCTGGTTTAAAGGGAAGAGGTGTAGTCCAACTGATCAATGATAATCCCAAAAACAAAACTTTGCAGGGTTGCCTGATTCAGCAATTGAATAAGGCTTTGAATGGCATTTTCAAGAATAGGAGGGTTAGCCGTGGAATTTAGGTGATCAGGAGGTCTACAGACTAAAAATGGTCCCTTTTTAAAATATTTGTAAGGTTTAAGATATAATCCGGTCCACTCTCTATTGACTAATGATACTTCTGTTTTTTCAGTGTTGGGTCATTATTGGTTCCCCGCCTTGTGAGATCTGAACTTTTACCAACATTGCCTCTTTATAATATGATTATATATCTGCTTTCTTCCACTTCCTCCACTTTGATACTTAAAAGTCTGTAGTGCAGTCCTGCCTGAGGAAACATCAGCCCAGTCTAGTGATATCCAAGGAGTTGTCATCACCATCTCCTCCTATGCATCCATCCTAAGGAAAAATAATGACAAGAAAGCTTCTTTGCAGAACTGTAAATGCTACAGGCAGCTCAGTTAAAACAAAAAGTATAGCACTGGTTTGACATAAATCAAAAAGATAATTGCTTGCTGAGCACATCTCTTATCTAACAAGGCTCTTACTAACAATCTGTAATTAGAAGCTACAGAACCTGAATTTAAACGAAAGTCAGATCAGGTCTGGGCAAAAAGGATTCTGCTGTATTCTAGAACAAAGAAATATGCATTTAGATCAGGGGTGGGTTCCTGCCAGTTCTAACCTCTTCTATAGAAGAGGTTCCATAAATCTACAGTGCCGTTTAGAACCGGTTCCAGCTTTTCCCGACATCTTGGATTTCACTGACTGCTTGCTCCCTGACGCCATCTTTATTGTAAGATAAATGACTCCCAAAAAGCCTCCACCTGGAAAGTCTTTTTCCGCCCCATCATCAGCCAGAGCCAGCCCCACTTTACAACAAGGGAAAATTATTACGATGTTACAGAAAGAGGCGGCAGGAGAAGATACCAAAGAACCAACGCTCTACGATGTAATGAAAGAAATACAAGAAATGCGAAAAGACTTAATGAACCTAAGAATAGAATTGTTGGAGACACAAAGAACCACAACAGATAACAAACAGAAGATTGGAGTGTTGGAGGAGGGGGCAGTCGAGATGAAAGAAGAGATAAGGGAATTGCAAAAAGAAAATGTAGAATTTTCTGGACATATGTCTAAGTTTGAATTTGAAAGAATGTCTTTTTTCCTTAGATTTCAAAATATTCCTGAGAGAGAGGGGGAGGACCTCAGAGACCTGATGAGTACAATTTTAGCAGATTACATTAAAAAAAATAAAGAATACCTTTGGGGGGGGAAATAGATCTGATTTATAGAATTAACTCAGCATAGGCCAGAATAAATGAAGTACCCAGAGAGATCCATATTAAATTTTTAAGAAGGTCCACGAGGGATGAGATACTAAGGGCACAATGAGAGGGGCCTTTGAAGTATGAACAAAAAGACATTAACATATTGAAGCAAATTCCAAAAAAGATTAGAGAAACAAGAAGGAAGTACTCCTTCTTGTCTAAAAAGTTATACAAAAACGGAGTTTGGTTCAAATGGTTAATGCCCGAAGGAATGTTGGTATTCTGGGATGGAGGTAGAACTAGAATCAAAACAGTAGGAGAGGCGGAGGCCTTTCTCAAAAAGCATGCCTCTATCCTGGGAGATGAACAAGAGGGGACGGGAGGGGCCATGGCCCTGCCCACGGGAGGGAAGGAGGAAGAAGATATAATAGCAAAGAGACTCAGATCCCAGAAATAAGTTTACTTTGAATTGCTGTAATTCCTGAAACGGATGTCAATATGAAACAAAGATTGAATGTATGATTTTTAAAATATGATATATATGTATCTCTAACCACCATTGAATCAATTACATTTTGTATGAAGACCCGGGTGCAACCACCAACCCTGACATGGAAGCTCCAAAATATTTTTTATGAACCCTATATACCCCTTTCCTTTTCTATAACCTGTAAAACCAATAAAAATTGTTTTTTTTTTAAAAAAGAACCGGTTCCAGCTCCCCCCCCCTCGCTCGCCCATCTGCACATCATCAAGATGAAGAGCGAGAGGAGGAATTCTGGGAGTTGAAGTCCACAAGTCTTAAAGTTGTCAAGTTTGAACACCCCTGGGGTTTTTTTTCTAAAGGGTTAGGGGTGCAAGGGTCTTGTAACTTGACAGCTTTAAGATTGCGTGCTTCAATGCCAGAGTTTCTGAGCCAGCATTTTGGTTGCTAAGCAAGAGCATTGTTAAGTGAGTTTCATCACATTTTACAAGTTGGCCATGCCCACCCAGTCTCATGGCTGGCAAGCCACTCCCACCCAGTCACATGGCCAGCAAGCCACTCCCACCCGGTCACATGGCCAGCAAGCCACTCCCACAAAGCAGGCCACATCTACAGAACAGATTCTAAAAGATTTTGAAACCCACACTCTAGATGTTTGGAAACTATGGATGATATCAAGTCAAATAACGTGATATACAGTTGTTCCTCCCAACCTTACCCCCAGTGGAAATGGCGCTGGTAGAATGCTGGGCAGAAAGACAATATAATTTCTTTTAATGGTGAGAAGTGTGGGCTCCTTCAGCTTTTGTTTGGTACAGCAAGAAATTAACCAGCTCTTGTATGAATTGTATTGCCTTTGTTTTATTGAAAGGAAACACTAACCTAGATTGGCTGAACATGAGCTATCGTTCCATGCAATGTTAAAAACATGAGAGCCACCAGATATAAAGGACAGCTAATCCAACATACCTCATTCATTCATTCATTCATTCATTCATTCGAATACAATAAATGCCCAAGTGGAAAACAATTTAGCTTTTGTATTTACTGTACTTCAAGATTAATCCGTAAACATTAAGTAGTGAAAAACACATTTTACTGTACTTATAATTTTGATTCCTATTGCCTTTTGGAGTAACTGCCCTTCAAAAAGATTACTTCATCCAAAATCCTCTGTCCCCAATGCCTGTGATTCCATATTAGCAATGTTTTTTTCCTACTGGCTGAATTGCAAGGCTATATTTTATTATTACTTAATTACTTTTTTGCTGTTGTTAGATTTAAAACTACCTAGCTTTCTGCCAGAAATCCCTGGATCATCTTTTTTTTAAAAAGGCTTTCAATTGTTCCTCAAGGTTTGGAGGTGCAGGTGGTACAAGGATCACTTTGAACTACTTTTTAATTATTTATGCATCCACAATAGATAATCGCCAAATAAAGGCTCTAATACTTTGGCCATGTCATGTGAGATGACTCACTTGAAAAGTCAGACATTCTGGTCAGCAGAAAAAGTAGAAGGGACCACTGAAGTACCTGTTGGCTGGACACAACTTTCCTATCTGCTGTCTTGTTATTTACTCTGCATAGTCTCCCAGTACAGGTAGCCCTCAATTTATGACCACAATTGAACCCAAAATTTATCTTGCTACGTGAGTCATTTGTTAAGTGAGATTTGACCTATTTTATGACTTTTCTTGCCACATTTTCAAGTTAAATTAGTAACACAGTTATTAAGTGAATCTGGCTTCCCCATTGAGTTTGCTGGTCAGGAGGTCACAACCCCGGGACACTGCTACCGTCATAAATGTGAGTCAGTTGCCAAGCATCTAAATTTTGATCATATGTTCCTGGAGATGCTACAAAGGTCATAAGTGTGTAAATGGTCTTAAGTCATTTTTTTCACTGTTGTTGTAACTTTGAATGGTCACTAAGCAAACTGCTGCAGGTCGAGGACTATCTGTACTGCATCTGAGTTTTTCTCTGCTACAAATCACCAGCAATGTTTCCAGGACAAGTTTATAATGGGGAAAGTCTCTCAGAATTGAAGGGTAATACATTACAGGAAATGATCTAACATAAATTCTTATTCTCCCAATTCCTAGAAACGTTGTGCTCCAGAAAATGGGTTATTTACCTCCCAAATGTTTTTAGTTTAAGTTAAACTAAATGGCCTTTACACAAAGAAGTTGCACAAAGAAGGCTGGGAGGGAATCCATTACAACATAAAGGATTTTTAAAAAAATTCCTTGGGAACAAGGCACAGTTTTTGGTTGTGGAAAGGTTGTGGCAGTAGTAAGACACTTGTGTTGGATTATACCACATGAAAAAGGGATGAATGTGAAGGATGAGATGATGGAATATATGCACAGATGAGGCCCTGGGGATCAGAGGAAGGGTCACATGTGGCGAAAAGACCCAGGTGTGGATGGAATGGACACGAGAGTGAGGACTATGAATTCTGATAAAACATTTTCTTTTGTCTTCATTTCTTTGCCTTGACAATTAAGAACTTTGCTCCTTTCCTGTCTCTCACTGAAGAGGGAGGGGGGTCGCGGGGGTAGCTGCCTCAGATAAAACAGGTTGTTATTTTATTCTGCTCTGCAATCAGAAGGAGGAGGGGCTGCACATTAACAGCGAGAGAAAAGTTAGCACCTTAAAACCACTAGCCAGGATGTTGGGAACAAGAATAGCTCACTTATAAGAAAAACCCCAAAACCTACATAGAGGTGGCATACTTTGCAAGATACCTGTGACCTGGGGTAAAAAACAAGTGACGTGAAATCCAAATAATCAATCAATATTATCTGCTATGCATGCATTATTAGGGGGAGGCAAAGGGTTGAACACGACCATCCCTTGACTATAAAAACCGCTGAAAGATTCTACTCTTGGCCCTTGGTTAGCTTTTAAAAACCCGCGTCCTTATATCTTGGTACCAAAATAAAAGTATAATTCTGTATCACACCATGTGTCGGGTGACTTATCGCCTTTGACACCAAGCAGGAGCCCAGTTTTGGGGACAACAATTGTAGTGTAGCAACTGATGTAGGAGTTAGTTTAAATTCTGAGAGTGCTAGGGGTGAAGATAGAGAAGAACTAAAGATGGCCAGAACAGAGTTGAAATTCTCACTTTCTTCTTCTCAAATTGTTCTCCCCTGTGCCTCATTCTCTTAAATTAGCAAGATTCCATTGCCAGGAGAAATAAGACAACTTTCCTGAAATACAGCGGTCAGTAATTTGTTTATGCATTTGATCCATCTTGAATTACTTGTAAAATTAATGCCGGTTTTCTCATTCCCAAGGAATTCTTGGGATTTGTAGTTCAAAGTCAAAGGGATATGAATTTTCAATAGCACCTTTCTAAATGATAAAACCCACGATTTAGAAAGAAGAACTGTTTTTCACAGACAAACAGGACCTGAGTCCCTTCGGGGAGATAGGGCGGGATATAAATCCAATAAACTTGAAACTTGAGTCCTCGGCTTGCTTGGGATTCAGTTTTTGGATGCATGTTTCTCACGCCTGAGGTTGCCTCTCCCTCCATCCCTCCTTTTTCCCAGGCTTTTGGTGAATTTCAAATGCTGGGACAAGAAAATAATGGAACACACTCTAATCCTTCTGGTTTATGTTCAACTCACGTCAACGATCTGCCCAAAAGGGAGTAACTAAACCACATGGGCTCCTGAGAGTATAAACAAGACAACCTAAATATGTTCCAAGGGACTCTGTATAATTTGTGCAGAGTACAAATCATAGACCAGTGTTAGGCCTCCTTATTATAACTGGAATATAAAATGAAAGATTACAGGTTGAATTACAGTTCAAAAAACTCTTATTTACTTGATCTAGTTGACTGGAAAAAATATACACTAATTCACTTGGATGCTTTGTTTTAAGGACGTGTGTGTGTGCTCGTACTCTGAGTATATCACTGCTGAGTTTCTTCACCTAGTTTTCCAGAAGTTAAACCTTGAGGGATGGCAGGAGAAAGGAATGGAACTTGACCACACAATACATACACTAAGAATCATGGCTCTTCACCTTGTTTGCCTAACATGCCATGTCAATTATATTGACCTGCTTTATCTGCAGCCAAAGATTTTGAGCTGCTTGTAAGTCATTGCATGACAGGCGGCTAAACTAACAAAGTGAATAAAGCAAGTTCTTCCACAATTCAAAGGGTAAGGAACTTAGGCTCCATGAACAGGAGTATTACAGACAGGGGTGGGTTTCTGGGGGATCGGCCAGGATCGGGCGAGCCCTTTCGTAAAATTTCCGGATCCCGAGCGATCCCTTTGGATCGTGGACCCGGAAGTAAGTCGCCGCTGCTAACTGCTGCTCCCAGCTGGGGCGGGCAGGCAGGAAAGCAAGCAAGGCGACTGCGCTGTCTTCTTTTTCCCTCAACGAAGCGCCGCCTCCTCCTCGCCCATGCTTCGCTGAGGGAAAAAGAAGACAGCCAGGCCGGCTCTCCGAAGGGGTCCCCCTTTCCCCTTCTCCATGGGGGTGGGTGGTGGGGGTGGGCCGCTCACCTCGTCGCCCCACTTGAGCACGTCCTTGTGCCTCTCCCCGACGGCCTGGTAGATGTGCAGGAACTGCTGGATGCCGTGTTTGCGCACGTGCTCCGCGTGCCGCTGCGTCTTCTCCCAGCTGAGTGGAGAGCCTTGCGACAGAAGCCCCATGGCTCTGCCGGGGAGAAAGAAGAGGAGGCGCGCGGAAAAGGCAACCTGCGGCCGCTGCTGCCGTGACAACTCCGAAGAGCAGCGCTCGGGCCAGGAGCCGCCGGCCAAAAAAAAAGAAAGCACACACACACACACACAACCTACTTCAGGCGGTGGGAAACACGCAAGGAGAATCCACTCGCGGCTAGGCGTAGGGGGGAAGAGGTGGCTGAGCAAAGGGAAGGGGGGGAAAGGCGCTCCCGCCGCCTTCCCGAGCCTCCCGCTTTGCCAGCGGCCAGTACCCTTCGCAGAGGGAAAAAGAAGACAGCGCGGTCGCCTTGCTTGCTTTCCTGCCGGCCGGCCCAGCCCCTGCTGCTGCCGCCGCCGCCGCCGCTAACTGCTGCTCCCAGCTGTCTTCTTTTTCCCTCTGCGAAGGGTACTGGCCGCTGGCAAAGCGGGAGGCTCGGGAAGGCGGCGGGAGCGCCTTTCCCCCCCTTCCCTTTGCTCAGCCACCTCTTCCCCTCTACGCCTAGCCGCGAGTGGATTCTCCTTGCGTGTTTCCCGCCGCCTGAAGTAGGTTGTGTGTGTGTGTGTGCTTTCTTTTTTTTTGGCCGGCGGCTCCTGGCCCGAGCGCTGCTCTTCGGAGTTGTCACGGCAGCAGCGGCCGCAGGTTGCCTTTTCCACGCGCCTCCTCTTCTTTCTCCCCGGCAGAGCCATGGGGCTTCTGTCGCAAGGCTCTCCACTCAGCTGGGAGAAGACGCAGCGGCACGCGGAGCACGTGCGCAAACACGGCATCCAGCAGTTCCTGCACATCTACCGGGCCGTCGGGGAGAGGCACAAGGACGTGCTCAAGTGGGGCGACGAGGTGAGCGGCCCACCCCCACCACCCACCCCCATGGAGAAGGGGAAAGGGGGACCCCTTCGGAGAGCCGGCCTGGCTGATGGAGGGATCCTTCGGCTGCGCTTGGGAAAGTCTCCCGATTGACATAGGCCGCCACTCCCCCCTCCCCCCCGTCTTCTCAGGTAGAAGGTCGGTGCTGGAAGAGCGGGGAGGCTTCTGGCTCTGCGCCTTGCCAAATGGAGGGGACGGGGGAGGCTGGATGCGGGGGAGAAGCGATCTGTTTATTTAAATCGGAATTTCCTTGAACGGAGTTTAGGTGTGAGGCTTAGAAAACAGACCGGCAGCCGTCAAGTCCCTTCCCTGTCGCTGACCTACCTGAGGCTGGTTTCACAAGCCAGCAACCCCCCCCCTCCCCTCTTTCTGTACCATTAACTGAAATATATATATATACACATATATACAAATTGGCCACTCCCACCCGGTCACATGGCCGGCAAGCCACTCCCACCCGGTCACATGGCCGGCAAGCCACTCCCACCCAGTCACATGGCCGGCAAGCCACTCCCACCCGGTCACATGGCCAGCAAGCCACAGAACCTGTTCCAAAAATTTTGAAACCCACCCCTGATTACAGAGATTTGTTTTCAGGAAATATTATGAAAAATACCTAGGGCAGTACATTTCCTACTTCTGCCCTCGTGCCCAAACTGGCCCATTCCAACTTGGCATGGACAACTTGTGTGCTACAGCATTCCAAGCAGACTGGCGGCAGCTGCTTCTAAAAGAGGCGGTTGCCCTTAAGCAGTAGCAACGGTGTCTGGCTTGGGACGGCAATTCCTGCCAGCAATAAGTGCTGACCCATCACCAAAGGCGACCAGGACACACACTGTTTCCTTGAGATTATTTCTTTTCCACAACTCTCAGATTTATTTCCTAAAAGGGTGACCCTGGCTTGCCCTAACAGTGAAACTACTGGAACAAGCATGCAAATTGCAGGAGAGTTCCACATCCACCAATAAAGGCCTCGTGCCATGGAAGGAAGGGTGGTCATAGAGTCAGGCACCAGGAATGGAATGGACCTCAGAAACAAGCAGTTAACCACTGACACCCATTCATTTCAGACTCTTTTGTTTACAAACAAGCTTCGGAGAATTTATACCATATCGCTGGCCAGTGGTGGGTTTCAATTTTTTTTAGAACCTCTTCTGTAGGTGTGGCCTGTTTTGTGGGAGGAGCTTGCCAGCCATGTGAACTGGGTGCGAGTGGCTTGGCAGTCATGTGACTGGGTGGGCATGGCCAACTTGTAAAATGTGGTGAAACTCACTTAACAACACTCTTGCTTAGCAACCAAAAATGTTAGCTCAGAAACTCTGGCATTTAAAGCACACAAGTTTAAAGCTGTCAAGTTACAAGACCCTTGCACCGTAACCCTTTAGAAAAAAAAAACCCCAGGGGTATTCAAACTTGACAGCTTTAAGACTTGTGTACTTTAACTCCCAGAATTCCTCCTCTTGCTCTTCATCTTGATGATGTGCAGACAGGTAGGGGGAGGGAGCTGGAAGCAGTTCTAAACGGCACTGTAGCTTTGTGGAATCTCTTCCATAGAAGAGGTTAGAACTGGCAGGAACCCACCCCTGCTGCTGGCCCAGCAAACCAGCAACATAGTCCTACTTAGATGGGACCAATATTAGTTTCAAGGATAGTTCTCCTGCTTCTGCTAAAACCATTTTAATCTGTGACAGTGAGACCTGAGCTGGAATTTGCACCCACCAATAAGTAGCAGATGTCCACAAATACAAAACTCAGCAGTTATTAGACTCACAGTTACGAAAGCTGACATTTTTCAGGGATATATTGGTTCAGCAGACCTTAAAATTGAATTGTCACCTACCTAGTAGAGACTTTAAAACCAAAGTCTGGCCTCCGACTCAATTAATATGCCGTTGAAATAATTAGTGTTTTAAATAACCTGAAGGTATATTTAACAAAAAAAGTCATATTGTTTGCTAAATTAAGAATCAAATCCTTAGCCATTCAGATAATTATATGCATTATGTGGAAAAGCCTATCCGTGGATAAGCTGACCCTTGAAATTTCAGTCGAACTACCATGAAAAATGTGCTGAACCTTGAATTTTTAACTGCAGTGACAGGTGGGACACGGCAAACCGTTGTGTCATTAGTTATAAAACTGCAATTTTAAGACCACAACAAGCTTTAAAAACTCTGAGCTCTGGTCCACAGATAAGCTGAACCCAATTTTTGATGTACTTTGGAGCTTAAAGTTTTTCGGCTTATCTAGCATACACAGAATGTTTGGGTTTTCCATCAGGTCATGCTTAAAAGTTTTGTCCCATGAAGAAAAACAGCGGTGCCAGCTGGCAATTTAGTGGCAGTTCACAGCCAGTCTGGCCTGCCCTGTAGTGCAGGCATGCAACCAAGTTTTTTTTAAAGTTATTCTTTTTCTTATCATTAACTACAACTCTGTATCAAATTATGTATGTAGGGTATGGCAGTTCAAAGGTTTGGCACCATAATTCGTCTTTTGTTCAATGACAGCGAACCTACTAGAATGGGAACTTCCTTTTGCCATTCTGAATGGAGATGATGGGCGTGGAAGCCCAACATAACTGAAAGGCTCCAGCTCATGTCATATCTGACTTTAAGGAGACTAGGTCCTCACACCAGCTTTGAAAAGAATTATAAAAATATTGAGGTGGGAACTACCTGTATTTTATGTTAGAAACAGGAAAGTAGCGAACTAAAACACAACACTAAGCAAAGTTTATTTTTAAAAAAATTAAGTATAAGCCACTCACTGTGTTAGACCTTCCAAGCATATGATCTTAACTGGTAGTGATATTTTATGACTACTGAAGATTTTCAGCTTCTCCTGAAGATTTTGGCTGGGAGCAGGACAAGGACATTTTGGACAAACTATTCTTTCCTATTTATGTAAATGTTGCAGTTATACAAAAAATGCTTATCGTTATGTGTGTGCCAGTGGTGGGTTTCAAATTTTTTTAGAACCTACTCTGTAGGTGTGGCCTATTTTGTGGGCGTGGCTTGGCAGTCATGTGACAGGGTGGGAGTGGCCACCTTTTAAAATGGGGTGAAACTCATTTAACAATGCTCTTGCTTAGCAACCAAAATTTTGAACTCAATTGTGATGATAAATTCTTTCTTTCTTTCTTTCTTTCTTTCTTTCTTTCTTTCTTTCTTTCTTTCTTTCTTTCTTTCTTTCTTTCTTCCTTCCTTCCTTTTCTTTCCTTTCCTTCCCGTTGGGTCACTGGCAACGGCGGGCCAGATTTACTTCCAGGTATGCCGGTGGAACCCCCTCTGACCGGTTCTTTAAATTTCACCAACCGGCTCTCGCGAGTAGGTGCGAGCCTGCAGAAACCCACCACTGGTGTGTGCCTACTATATACCGGGGCCTCCTATTCTTAGAATTCATCATCCAAATTTGGTATCAGAAGAAGATGTGTTCTTAGCTGCTCCAAGCATCCGGTACTCTCTAGAAGGCATAAAGAAGACCAATTGAAGTACAGGTAATCCTCAATTTATGACCACAACTGAGCCCAAAAGTTTCTGTTGCTAAGTCAGACCTTTCTTAGGTGAGTTTTGCCCCATTTTACAGCCTCCTTTGCCACAGTCACTAAGCGAACCACTGCACTTGTTAAATTAGTAACATGGTTGTAAAGAGAACCTGGCTTCCCCATCAACTTTGCTCGTCAGAAGGTCGCAAAACGTGATCATGTGATCCCAGGACACTGCAACCGTCATAAATATATGTCACTTGCCAAGCTCCTGAATTTTGATCAGGTGACCATGGGGAATGCTGTAACGGTCGCAAGAGTGGAAAATGGTCATAAGTCACTTTTTTCCCCAGTGCTGTTTGTAACTTTGAGTGGTCATTAAGTGAACTAAGTCAAGGATTACCTGACTGTCAGACCTGGAAGCCATTGTTTACATTTAGGCCTTCAGACCTGCCACATTTTCTGCTGTGGGGAAATGGGACAGGCCTGAAGGCCCAAATGTAAAAGATGGATTCCAGATCTGACAAAGGGTTTGTCTGACTATGAGGACAGCCTCATTATGAATAGAGCATGGCAACTCTTAATTCATAAAGTGGCCAATTTCACACACCAAAAAGCAAATCTGAAGGACAGTTCTGTTACTTGACACTCCTTTAGCTAGGGTAGGAATGTCTCTTTTTATTTTTATTATTATTTTTTTAAACCCACTATTCCAGAGGAGAGGCAGATCAGCTCTGCAAAATGCATGCCTTTGAACAAGGAAACCTGACCTACTTACACATATGGTTTTCTACAGAAGCTTCCAACCACATTCCTTTTAAGAGAACATCTCACAATGCCCTGCATATTTACCAGCAGGCCTTCGGTGCATCGGTAATCCTAACTGAGCTTTCAATTTGGAGTCCTTTATGTATTTATATAAAAGGTTTATTATACGGTCACCCATTTCATACCATAACAGCTCTGTGTGGCTAACAATAGCAACAGCAATAGCACTTAGATTGACAGTATATAGTGCTTTACAGCCAGTTGTGGGATCCTCCCAGTTTAACAACTGTTTTCGGTGATCACTCGATTTGTGCGCATCAGTGGTGGGTTCCGGATCCCATTGCAACCAGTACGCTGCAACAGGGCCGGGCGTCCACCACGTATACACACGCTGCATGCATGTGCGCACCCACCACCCACAACGCTCCAGTTCCAGTTGCTCAGCAGAGTGTCGCGCAGGCGCCATATGCTCTGTGCGCATGCGCGAATGGCCTGGTTGGGTCAAATACAGGTAGGGAGGATGGGTGGCTGGGTGGACCCTCCATAGCACCATACCAGAACGGTGGCTGGTGCTCCCAGCAGGCACCAGGACGTACCAGCCATAACCCACCACTGGCACGCATGTGATTTGCATGCACGTGCGCAGTTTGAAGAAATCTTCACTTCCAGGTTTCTTTGGAGGAGTAACAGAGCTGATTTGCATGGCAATCTGCTCTGCCGTGCAAATCAGCTGAGAAGATAAAAGTAGGAAAATAGCACAGGCAAGTGAGTGGGCCCATCTGATCATCGGGGTCAACTGGTTCGCTCCCAACTGATTGTCAAAGCTACCGGTTCGCCCAAACGGGTCTAAACCAGTAGAATCCCACCCCTGTTTACAGCCCTCTCTAAGCAGTTTGCAGAGTCAGTCTATTGCCCCCAACAATCTGGGTCCTCATTTTACCGACCTCGGAAGGATGGAAGGTTGAGTCAACCTTTGAGCCTGGTCAGAGTCAAACTGTTGAACTGCTGACAGCCGGCAGTCAGCAGAAGTAGCCTGCAATGCTGCATTCTAACAATGTGCCACGACGGCTCATAAAACACAAACAACAACAACAAAATGGAAGGAACAGTACTTGGCTGTCAGGATCAATCTATCCCAATCCAGCATTACAAGGTAGTCCTCAATTTACACTAATTCATTTATGGACGGTTCAAACAACGGCACTGAAAAAAGTGGCTTCTGATTGTTTTTCACACTTATGACCATTGCAGCATTTCCGTGGTCACAAGACCAAAATTCAGGTGTTTGGAAACTGACTCATATATATGACAGTTGCAGATTCCTGGGGTTGTGTGATCACCTTTTGCGACCTTCTGACAAGCAAAGTCAATAAGGAAGCCAGATTCATTTAACAATCCTGTTACTAACTTAACAACTACAGTGACTCACTTAACAAATGCGGCAAGAAAGGTCTGGGGCAAAACATACATGAAAATGTCTCACTTAGCAACAGAAGTTTTGGGCTCAACTGTGGTCATATGCCGAGGACTATCTGTATTTTGCAGAACACCTTGCCTTGAAGGCTGCCAATCAGCAGAACAAGCTGCTGCCAGGATTCCTGAATTCCTACAAGTACACTGCCCTTGGAAGGCCCCAAATTTACAAACTAAATCCCTCTGTTCCTGAAGGGTGTTAAGAAGCATTGTTTAATGAAAAATTAACAGTGGGAAGCCGTCTCGTTTGAAGGATTATTATTCAACCAGATTACAATAAGATTCTTAAAAGCATCCAAGGAATTAACCTTGGAAAGTGGGGCAGGCAATTCAGGGTTCATGGAAAGGTAAAACACACTTTTTTAAAGCCTCTGGACCTCAGTATTTTCTGTGACCAAAGAAATTAATGGGATGATTTGTAAAGACCGGTTCCCTGCAGGATGTTTAAAATTATTTTCAGTCATGCGTGGAGAATTATTTCTTTCTCTCTGCACTCAACTGCACTCAGTGAACCAACTTCCTGCTGGCAGACACTTCTGTTAGGAGACAATGCTTAGCCTTAGTTATCAATCTTGGGTTAGTGAATATCACGCCCTGGGGTGGACAAGCAGTTCTCTAAATGTAGCCTGTTGTTTCAAGATGGGACAGGAGCCTAGCACACAGATTAGGACCTGATTTAAACAGCCCACCCACCCACCCCACCCCGGAAAAACATCCTGGCACTCCAAGGGTCTGCCTGCTTCCAGATTTTCTACCGTCATAATGGAGCCTCTACGATAGCCTATTGGACACACTACATCCGCAGGCCTAATGAAGCAGCAATTCCCGTGTTTTTCTTGCTTCGGCAGAACGATGTTTGCTTACTGGAGAAGGGACAGCTGCAACCGAAGGCAAACAAAGGCTCAGCGGATCGACAGGCCATTAGCTCGCTGTAGATTACACAAGAAGTTCACCAACGGAAAATTATGAGGGGGGTTGTTGGAAACCCATCTCCTAAACTGGCAACAGGTTCAAACAACAAGCGGCCTGATGTTGCTACCAAACGCTTCCATAAAAGTACTCCAAATATGTGCTGTTGGCCTTCTCAATGTCCCCATGGAAATGTGTTCCACGAGCAGCGACTTATTTATTTATAGCTTTCTCTCTCTCTCTCTCTTTCCCCCAAAGGAAATATTAGGCATGTCGCAAATGCTTGTGCTGGGCTGGATTTCAAGCCACCACTGAATTTCACTGGGAGAGATTTTGAGTGCTCCAATTTTCTTGTGGAAAAAAGGGACCTTAAAGGGTGCTTAATATTACATTATTAAGATTCATGCTACTTATTTGGCCTCTCCCACGAGAGATCCTTTCTATTAAAAACCAGAAGCCCTGGGATATCCCTGGCCTTCGGGTTCATGCCTTCCCTTTTTAGATGTTTACACTGTGGGAACTCAGACTACTCAGAAACGTTGCCTGTAATGGCCACCACAGTTAATGTGATGTAATTGTTGATGATAACAGGGCTAAGGAAGCCCAAATTAAGGTTTCCATATGAACGTGGACATCAGGAAATAACCTTAATCAGTCCCTCTCTCTCAACCCAACCTACCTCATCAGTCTGGTGTGAAGATAAAATAAAGATATACGGATAGGCCGAAATGGTAGTAGTGGTGGTGGGAGGCTCCGCCCACGCCCCCAGACACTTCTGCGCAGAAGTGTCATGAGCACACACAGGAGCGCACCTGAATCGGTAGTTAAAAAATTGGCAACCTACCTCTGCTCTATATGTACCTCCTAAAAGTGCTTCCCAAGCCTGTTTTATTCAAAACTGCATAAAAATGTTTTCCCCATCCTTTGGAAAAAGATGCACAAACCCATTACCCATCAAAACAGGGATATTTAAATTGACTTAAAAGATTGTCAAATTAATGAAACATATTTTAAAAATCTCCCAAAGGTTTCCTTAAAAAAAGATAAAAGTTTCCTTGTCAATCGTGTCCCCACTCTAGGGTGCGGTTATCATCCCCGTTTCTTGGCCAAGGGAGCCAGCATTGGTCCGAAGACATTTTCTGTGGTCATGTGGCCAGCATGACTATATGCCAAAGGCACACAGAATGCTGGAAACTTCCCACTGAAGTGGTACTTATTAATCTACTTGCATTTGCCTGATTTCGAACTGCTAGATGGGCGGGAGCTGGTGCAAGCAATGGGAGATCATAAAGAGCTACTAAGACAAACATGGCAATTCGTTGGGATGACATAAAGATCATTCAATTAGGTTGTTTTTGTAATACAGCTGGTCTTCAAGTTATAATCAATCATTCAGTGATGGTTGACAATTATGATGGTGCCAGTGGTGGGATTCAGTCAGTTCACACCACTTTGGGAGAACCAGTTGTTAACTTTCTGAACAGTTTGGCAAACTGATTGTTGGAAGAAATCATTAGGTCAGAGAACTGGTTGTTAAATTACTTGAATCCCACCACTGGATGGTGCTGAAGGAAAGGACTCGCAACCGGTCCTCTGCGTTTGGTAAGACTTTCTGATCAGTGGTTTGGAGTAATGAAGGAACAGGGCTAGACATCCCGTCTAGACTACTGTAATGCTCTCTACATGGGGCTGCTCTTGAGGTGCACCCAAAGACTAGTCCAGAATGTGCACCCAAAGCTAGTCCAGAATGCGGCCACGCGGGCAATTCTGGGTGCCCCTAGGCATTCCCACATAACACCACTCCTGCGCGAGCTGCACTGGCTGCCTGTGGTCTTTCGGATGCGCTTCAAGGTGCTGATCACCATCTTTAAAGCGCTCCATGGCACGGGATCTAGCTATCTGCGAGATCGCATCCTTATTTATTTATTTTTATTTATTTATTTTATTAAATTTATACCCCGCCCTTCTCCAAACGGACCCAGGGCGGCGCACAGGGATGTTAAAACACATATAAAACATATAAAATTTTAAAAAACTTATTCTAATAGACCCTGCGCTAAAAACTGAATTTAAAAAAACCCAAATTTAAAACTATCTAAGAGTCAGTAATGGGGTTATGCTAGGCCGGCTAGATGGAATAGGTGTGTCTTCAGACACTTGCGGAAGAGGCGGAGGTCAGAGATGGTGCGGAGTTCAGGGGGTAGGTCGTTCCAAAGGGCAGGGCCCGCCACAGAGAAGGCTCTTCCCCTGGGTGTCGCCAGTCGGCATTGTCCAGCCGACGGCACCCTGAGGAGGCCCCCTCTGTGGGAGCGTATCGGTCTGAGGGATGTATGGGGCAGGAGGCGGTCTCGCATATAACTAGGCCCCGAGCCATGGAGCGCTTTAAAGATGGTCGTTAAAACCTTGAAGCGCACCCGAAAGACCACAGGGAGCCAGTGCAGCTCGCGCAGGATAGGTGTTATGTGGGAGTGTCTAGGCGCTCCCGTAATCACCCGCGCGGCTGCGTTCTGGACTAGCTGCAGCTTTCGGGTGCACCTCAAGGGGAGCCCCATGTAGAGAGCATTACAGTAGTCAAGTCGAGAGGTGACGAGTGCTTGAGTGACTGTGCGTAAGACTGTGCGTTATCCTGCCCCATACATCCCTTCGACCGATTCGCTCCCACAGAGAGGGACTTCTCTGGGTGCCGTCCACCAGGCAATGCCAGCGGGCGACGCCCAGGGGAAGGGCCTTCTCTGTGGTGGGCCCAGCTCTATGGAACGACCTACCCCCTGAGCTTAGAACAACCCCGGACCTCTGCGCCTTCCGTCAAAAGCTCAAGACCCATCTTTTTCAGCAGGCCAGCCTGGCCTAATCTACCTCCAGTCTTTTAGTCTGAATATATAAATTGTTTTTAATTGGCTTTTTAGGGGTTTAGTTTTTAGGATTTTAGGTTTTTTAGCGCAGGGATAAATTGTTTAATCTGATTTTTATATATTTATGATGTATTTATGTTTGTATGTTTTTTAATTCCCCTGTGCACCACCCCGAGTCCCTCTGGGGAGAGGGACCGGTCTATAAATTAAATTTATTTTTATTTTTATTTTTATTTTTATTTTTATTATTTTTATTATTTTTATTATTTTTATTATTTTTATTATTTTTATTATTTTTATTATTATTATTACATCTCTTAGAACACAGGTGTCAAACTCACGGCCCATGGGCCAGATGCGTGACACACTGATCATAGCCACAGCCAGTTCAGTGAAGGGGGGGAGTTGTGATATGTCACATGATGCCACCATGACTCCATTATTTTGACAGCTCTGTCCTAGAAGATTTGAGGATTTTGAAATCTTTGACTTGGTGCAGAGAGACCTTGGGTGGACAATTGCCATTAGGCTGTTCCTCTAGCCACTAACAACCCATGTGGCAAAGTCTACATTTAGAATGCGAATGTCTTTCCCGAATGCTGCAGAAAGACCTTCTAATGTAGGGGCTCCTAAACCTTTTACCACCACCCTTCCATTTAGCATTTTCATAATGTACACACCTCCCCTAAAAATCCAAACACCCAAATGAACCATGATAACAGGGGTCCTTGGTACTCTCTGAGCTTGCTTGTTTTCTTGCAGATGTTTCATTGCCCAAACTAGGTAACATCATCAGAGCTAGCTATCAGGTATAGCCCTGAAGATGTTACCTAGTTTGGGTAATGAAAGGTCCAAAAGAAAACAGCCAAGCTCAGCGCGCACCAAGGACTCCTCATTTCAACTCTGAGCTAGAAATATTCTCCTTTATCGGTACCATGAAAACAAGGCAATGGGGAAGTGGATTTATGGTAACAATGTAAGTAAAAGGTTATTCACACTTCCCCTGCACTCTCTCTGCACCTCGAAAGAGCAGTACACCTCACAGTTTGGGAAACCCTGCCCTACAGAGAGTTCTACACAAGGGAACCTCTTTCTGAAGGGCATATTAAAATTTAGGGTTGTCTCCTTCCTTCCTTCCGGCATGGGAGCCATTTGCATTGCATGCTGTGTTGTTTTGCAGCATCCCCTTCACATTTTTCAGTGCACTCCTGGTGTTTGCATAATGAGTTATTCTGGGGACAGCTTGGCTCTCTACTCAAACACATGGAAGTAGAAAACCAGGAGTCTGGAAGAGCCTTTCGTGGCAAATTTTATTTAAAAGCCTAAGCTTCGGTGAGCTGTAGCTCATGTCATCGGATGCAAGACGTGACTAGGCTGAAGTGGGATCTAAACAGTAATCTGTCTCATAAGTTACCTGCATCTGCGTAACCAACCTGTCTTCTCCTCCCCTCCCTCTCTTCCCCCTTCCTATTTAAATGCTCCATCAGTCTAGCCACTCTATGCATCTGATAAAGTAAGCTGCACCTGATGAAAACACAAAGCACGTCTTCTGATTCTTTTGGAATTAATCCAAAATTAATATAGTTCTGTTCTGTAATGGTGCAGTGGTTAAAAACAATATTGCAGTGTAACTCACTGCTCACTGTCAGCAGTTTTGAGAGCCTCGAGGCTCTCCATGTAACACCGCTCCTGCATGAGCTGCACTGGCTGCCTGTGGCTTTTCGGGTGCGCTTTAAGGTGCTGACCACCATCTTTAAAGCGCTCCATGGCACAGGACCTAGTTATTTGCGGGATCACATCCTGCCTCATACATCCCTTCGGCCGATTCGCTCCCACAGAGAGGGACTTCTCCGGGTGCCGTCCACCAGGCAATGCCAGCGGGCAACGCCCAGGGGAAGGGCCAGCTGGATTTACACTTCCACACCACCTGTCAGTTTCTCTAGGCATGCATTGGAGTTTTAGACTCCTTCAGAACACGTTTCCATCTTAACGTGCATTTATATCCCCATGGATATAAATTCATATGGTGCTGCTCCAAACAAACCCTCAAACTCCAATTTCAACCATGAAGGCGAGTGTGTCACTGATGGGATTGAAATTTTTTTACCAAGGCATGGCTTGGTGGGCATGGCAGGAGAGGGATACTGTAAAATCTCCATTCCCTCCCCTCTGCAGGGGAAGGTTACTGCAAAATCCCCATTCCTTCCCGATCAGCTGGGACTCAGGAGGCAGAGAATAGATGGGGTCATGGCCAGTCAGAAGGGGTATTTACCGGTTCTCTGAACTACTCAACATTTCCGCTACCAGTTCTCCAGAACAGGTCAGAACTTGCTGAATTTCACCTCTGGTGTGTGTGAAGGAAACTTTGCACAAGGGGGCAGCTTCTCTTTGAAAAGAGCGTTAGGCAAACACATAGAACCACAATCGGTGTAACCCCCAGACTGGAAAAATAGCAAACACTGCACTTCTGTTACCTGTACAAATAGAATCCAGCTCAGGACACCTGATATTCAAACAAAACGTTTTAGCAAGAACAGCTTGAAAAATAGCTGCCATATCTGCCTTAAGTTTTTCATTAGATCTCAGACAAGAAGAGGAACGCTTGAGTCATCTAAAGCTAGAAAATACCGGGACTTGAAGAAAGCAGCAAGGACAAAAGACACCACGAACACATCTAGAAATTGTATTTATTTATTTGTATCCTGCCTTTATTATTTTTCAGAAATAATTCAAGAATTTTATAAACTTGTGCATTTTTCTGCCTAAACTTTAAGGCAGAATGCATTATTAAAAACTATCAAAAGAACAACACGATAGGACAAATTAGTGGAGCAGCTAGTTTTTAAATCAGCACCTGTGCTGTCAGTTTTCTAAGGTTGTGAAACTGCTGCCTTACCTTCCTTCTTGCTAATAGCAAACCTGGTGATTCCATAGGCATCTAATAAAATGTCCATGCTCTTTCCTTTCAAACATTAGGGAAAGTTTTTCAACTCCTCAGACTGGCTCATGGCACTGGCATTTTCAGGTAGATTCCGAGTCATCTTCTCTGATGTCAAATATGTTCATCTAATAATGTGTTCTACTTACTCATTTACCAGGTTGGAATAAGGTAGAAAGGGCTCTCGGTGATAGGGAGTAGGAGGGGAGGGAGTATCCTCTTTCTCTTCTGAATTGGGCATTGCCTGGACTGTACAGCTGGCACTGCTAAAAACATATAGTGCTTCTTTAAAAGTTTTTAAAAGGTGACATTGTTGCTTTCCATTCAGTTTTCCAGAATATCTGTCCAACTTCAGCCTCTCTGAACAATTTTCCATCGTTTGTCTTCTTTGACACTTTCCCCTCTGATGACCTCACAAGCTCTCTTCCAAAAGCCTTCACAATATACCCATACATTTCACTTCATTGGGAAAAACTTCCTGATCTGTTGCTTTTTTAGAAATGCCTAAGTATATATGAGGAAATGAACTGTAGGAATTCATTCTGTCTACATATTCCTTTTTATGGAAACTTCAAGATGGATCTGTTACAGCAGGTAGTTCCTCAGGGTAAGATATCCTTCAACTACCTTAAGCTTCTGCAACACTACATAGTCACAACTAAAAGGTGTCCCATAAATGTGATTTATCCCTATCTATAAAAGCTAAGGTTCCAGCCTTAAGTACACAACAAAGCAGAGATTCTCCGCCAAATCCTTCTTATTCTAAATCTGGATCTCTCTCCACTAAACTCCTTTTAGCTTCCACATTTTTGAAAATTTACCCCTTTAGCCAATTACTTTGTGGCAAAGTCTAGAACTTAGGATCAAAAACTGTTTAGAAGTTTTTATTAGAATATTTTGATTGCAGGTTTTTTTTTTAAATTGCACCAAATTCTTTCCAGACTAAATTCCTATTAAAGCCTATTAGTATATTTCATTAAAATTACCTACTGACACAAAACACTCACTTTTTGCAATCTTGTTTGGGGAAACAGTGCCCTTTTTAATTTTTTTAAATACTAACTGGCAGTTAAGACATTCACTGATGGGGGTAGTCTGACCAAACACAATTAAATGTTTTAAAATATAGGGCTGCCACACTGCATTCTTAAGAATGCTCACTCTTTACTATGTGACAGTGAAGATAATGGGAACTATGTCTTAAGTGGTAGGTGCAATCGTATCTCAAGGAGTCAATGTACTCATCCATGTAAACAGCTTTCCAAATATTCAGAAGGTAGAAGCTGTTTTAGAAATCTCAAGGATCAGTCCCCAGCAAAGAGCTGAAAGAAGCAGAGAAACTAGAGTATATCCTTTCTAGTACCTATACCAGTGATGGCAAACCTGACACGTGTATTGAAGATGACATGGCATTTTGGGTGACACACCTATGTTCATTAACACCTAATAACAAATATTCTCAAAAGCACGCCTTGTTCTTGAGTGATTTTTTCAGAGGTTACAGAGATCACATAGGAATGGGATGTGTTCTGTTTTCAGAACCACGCACAAGAGGGGTGTGTTCTCACACAGCATACGGAGCCTCCAAGAATGGAGAACTGGGGTGTGCTTTTGTGTGGTTTTCCGAGGCTGCAGAAGAGAATTTTCCAAAATGGCTTCAAGAATAAAGGCTTCGTGCAACCCAGAGCAGCCTCAGATAGGCCACAGGGCTTGTCAACAGAAAGAGAACCCCACTTGAAGATAAGCAACACATGGCAAATTCTAGGAAGCACTGGGCCATGGGTGCAATTGTGCTTTGGGGCACAATGCAGGACAGCCTGTTTGAGTGGCAGCAGAGGTGCCAAGGTTGAAGTCCAAGTCTTTACTTCAGGCCTAGTTTCCTTGCTGAATTCTGTTATTCCGGGTGGCCTAGATTGAAGGTGGGGAAAATAGGGAAGGGTTTCTCTTTTACTGGGATGTGTATATGACAGGCCAGCAGTCAGATTAGACATTTTCTGAATTTTTACATGCCAAGGCCAAAAGGTTTGACCTACACAAATACACCCAGAGATACCAGGAAACTACAGGCTATGCTTCATTAAAAAAAGGTTTTAGTGGAACTTCATCCTGGAACATCAGAAATAACAGATAATTGCAGGAGAAATTATAGGAAATATACACAGGATGTTCTCTGTACCACATTCTTCCATTATAAAGAAAAAATGTTGCTTTAGAGAAAGAGCTTGCTTAAGGAAAGGAATTCCTCATTGCATACAAATCCTGCCATCTACTGACAAATCTGTGCTGCACCATCCAAAGCCCACACTCCAGCAGTACCTTCCTTAGGACGAGGCACCCCTCAAGATTCTGTCCAATACTATATTAACCTTACTGTATTTCTCAGCTGAGGATTTTTGGTTTTCTCCCTCCTCCAATCAATCAACTATAGCTGCTTTTTATGGACTGTTCAAAATGTTGCTACCTCACTTTGCCAGTCACCTTTCCTTTGAGAGCCTCATCCTATAAATACACACTTGAATTTTTTTTAAAGTCATTTTTTCACCCCACTTTTAAAATAACTTTGGCTTGCGGAGTCAAGAATACAGAGTGACTGTTGGTGGGTTCAGCGATGCCGCTTTATTTCCCTATTTTAAGTTCTTTCATTGGTTTTTGCCAATACGTGTTCTTGTTATTGTACAACAGCACCGGGATTTGGAAAGGAAAGGCAAAGATGGCAAAATTGTTTCCCTTTGATCGCTTTCGTAAAGTTGGAAAAAATGCTCTGCAAAACCGCATGTTGCTTCCTCCCCTTCAGCTTAAACCTCTGCCAAGGAAGTGGGCCTTCTGCTTTATCCTTTAACAGATTAACAGAGTTGCAAGGGACCTTGCAGGTCATGTAGTCCAATCCCCTACCCAAGCAGGAGACCCTACATGTGCCTCTACCTAGGGTCGAACTCACAACCTCCTGCCTGTGAGGCAAGAGCTCCACCTCTAGGCCATAGCTTCCCTCTCTTAAGGACTTCCATCCAATCAAAGTTTTTGCTGGTATTCAATGGTGGATGTCCATATAGTAGCTGTACCTGGAGTAGCAGTCGCACATCTCTTCTGCAAGGAAATCATTTTCGACAAGTGAACCAGCAAACTAGCAAGAAGATACATTTGTGTAGAAACATATTTTAATCTGATTTATCTACCTCTGATAACAACTTGGAGAAGATGGTCCAAGCCCTTCAACACATCTGACTTTGATTCAGAGACTAGTAGCTAAACTCCAAAAAGAGACCCAGCCTGGATTGTTTTGGTTTTTCACAAACCTTTTTGACAATCCAGGTATGGGGAAACACACATAGAGACTAAAAAGATTCCAAAATGAGTGCAATATCCAACTGCAGAACAGTTTTCTTTCCATTCAGAAGGAGGCTTATGAGAAACATCAAAATAGATTGGTACCTGAAAACTAGCTCCGATTCTTGTAGCCAATCCAAATTTATTTATTTATTTATTTATTTTTTCACATTTATAACCCGCACCCATCTCACCATAAAGGGACTCGGGGCGGCGAACAGAGATTTAAAATCAATTATACATAAATACAAAATATTATTAAATAATAACGAAATTAAATCAATATCCTGCTTAACTTAAAATAAGTTTAAATTTAAAACCCAAATTACAGTTTTTATTCGTTATAAAATAATGGGTGTGGAGTAAATCGTGCTAGGCCGGCCAGATGAAAATAATAAATTTTTAGGTGCCGGCGAAACAAGCGGAGGTCTGTGATGGAACGGAGGTCGGAAGGTAGGCCATTCCAGAGGGTAGGGCCCACCACAGAGAAGGCCCTTCCCCTGGGAGCCGCCAACCGGCATTGTCCGGTCGACGGCACCCGGAGAAGACCCTCTCCCTGGGAGCAAGTCGGTCGAAGGGATGTATGACTAATCCTTTTGGAAGTAGGGTGTAGACGTGGGGGGGGGGGGGGTGTTTTCATGTTACGAATTCAACAAACTGAGGTACCAGAAACACTTTTTAAAGAATTTGGTCTGCTCAGAATAGCGAAGTGTGTAAACTTGTACTGTACAGCTGTTATTCTGCTTATCAGTATTGCTGGTTACTCCTACTCGAAGTGGAAAGGAGAAATGCAGTAGGCTTGGCTATCATTCTACAATTGTAAAGGCATCGTGTTTCTCGGAATGATAGAACCAGTTCTGCCAACTCAGGCTGGTTTCTTTAGTTTGTCTATAGCAAGAAAGCTTTCCTTCAACTGCTGCTGTTTCCTTTTCTTTGTATCCCGATAAGCTTGAATGACCCGTTCTCTCTCCTCTTGAATGATCCTTTGGCGAGCAAGAGAGGCATGGACTGATTTGGTAACACTGGCTTTTCTGCCAGAGCCCAAAAGAGACGCTAGCAGAAGTTGCTGCCTCTGATCACCCTGGAAGAAAAGAAAAATTAGCTGAAGAATCTGTTCTGACCTAGGCTTCCCCAGCAGCACGAAGCCAGGTCCTTGTCCCATTAAACCCCTTTTATTTAAATTACTGTGAATTCCTCTCCAGCCAAGTCTTTCCTCTCCCACAGTCTTTCAAGATAGCTCACAATTATCGACCTTTATCAGGCTTGGAGAGTGGCCAGGCCAATATCTTTCAGACACCGCAACACTTGGCAAGAAACTCCACTTCCCTTTCACTCCTCTTTTATTCCCTCTGAGAGGGGCCATTCACCGTCCACCTGTGGCCTTACTCCCACAGTAAGGGGGACTCTTGTTCCTTAGCTGTTCCCTTCATCTCACAACTCTGCGTATGCACCCACTGAGAACAGGCTCCAGCTGTTCGTCTGCCTCACTGATGTCTGATTCTGAAGGCATCTGATAACTGTCAGATGGCCCTGGCCCCATCTCTGCCTCCGACACAGAGCACTCGTCAGAGCCTTCCTCAGACTCCAGGACTGGCCCATGTTCCTCCCCAACCTCCTCACTGTCCAAATCTGCTGCCAGATCCACTGGCAGGCCACAACAGAATCATGAAGAAGGAAAATAGTATGGATCCAATCTGAGAGCAATCCTGAAGAGAATCTACTTTAAGAAGAGAATGTCTAAAAAATATAAAACCCTAGGCACAGTTAACTTAACATAATATCATTAAATACCAATCAGTAACCTATTTTGAGCCTTGCTGCTGATCAGGTAAATTCCTTCCACGGCAAAAAACAGAAGCTTGCATGGCCACGGGCACAATTAGAAAAGAGAAGTGGAACTTTGCCCAATAAAATGAGGTACCTTGTCTTTGATAACACTCTTCCTGGGTTTCACTGTAAGCGTGGGAGGCTGTAGAGCAACCTCTCCAAAATGTACTGAGTCTGTAAGGGAATGGAAAGAAGGCAGTTCCAAATCTGATAATTGCAAAGACCATTCCAAAATAATTCAACATGTCTCTTTCATTATTACTCACAATCAAGCAAACCTAAGCCAGAAATCCACTCTAGCCACAGCCACCTGTCAAAAGGACTGTAATTATTTAACACTCTTTTATGGCCGCCCATGTTCTACATTAACCACAGGTAGTTAATAACATTTTTTTTAAAAGCTAAAGCAATACTGCCACATTACTGCTGGATTGAACAAATTTATATAGCCACCCAACTCACAAATGGTGATTCCTGGAAGTATACAACATTAAAAATCTAGTTAAATAAAATCCATATTACATCCCCACCCTCGCATCCGAAAATCAGACGTCATGAAACTTGTATTGTCATATCACAGTACCTGACCTTTGCACTTGGGTCAATAATATTTTATTATGTGCTTTGGTCTCAGAGATTCTACCCAGGATTCCCAGTGACCAACTTGAGATTCCATTATCCACCACAAGAGCTTTCTTTCATATAGTGCTTTGGCATAAAAGTTGAGCTGGATTGAAACAGAGAGAAATGAGAAGGAACCGAGCAGTCCCATGCTTTCTATATCACCACTCTATTCTGCACTAAGCAAGTTTACCAAGCTCTGATACCAATGCAACTGTCTTTTATCTCAGGCATCAGCAAAACATAAATCCTAGAAGGGACTTGGTGTCAAGCTGCATCCCGGGCTTGCCGTAGCAGGGCAGGAAGGAGCACAGGTGACAGGGTGTCAGGACAACTGCAGCAGCAATGGAGGTGGCTCAGCTGTGCGGCAGGGAAGTGTGGTGAGAACGGCCGTTCCTAGCCACAATCAGCTCGGTGGCCTCAGCGGCAGCAGACAATAGCAGGATCAGCTGCCAGGCACAGAGGCGTGGCAGCACAAGGAACAGCTGTTCTGGCCCAACAATCAGCTGGCCCAGAGCTTCAGCACACGACAGCCCTCAGGGTGAGGCTAGCCCTGGGAACAGGCGTGGCTCACCCACTTAGCACATCTGTTGGACTCTTGAGACTTGGTTTCTTCGTAACGAACTGTCAAAATCCACAGGACTAACTTTGAAAGTGATGCAGAAGCGAGCATATTCCATAAGAGTGGTACTCTGGCAGGATTAGGCTGAAAACCCACCTGAAGCACACTAGTGGTTCATTAAAAGGTTTATTCCCCTTTCCGACAAATTATAAGAAATGGTTTGCTACATAAGCTGCTTCTGCTCTTCTAGCCGTGCACAGCGCTCATGATGTGCAGCGCCCTTGATCTGCAGAAACTTTGATTGGAATAGATTTTGATTCAGCTGCCCATTTTTAAAGGGGACAAAAGCAAAGGGATTCAGACTCTTACCAAATAATCAAATCAATCTTATCATCTAAAGCTATAGACTTGGTACTAAGACCAATAGCCCTGGCTTTTTTCTGGTTTGCTTTATTGTGTAACACTAGACACCATCATTTATAAACCATGGTTTTCAGTTTAGCATGCTGGGTAGACGCAATCAATGGCTGTTTATTCCACACGGCATTTAAATCAACCAAAGCTTACAGCAATTTGCAAACCTAGCATTGTATTTATTTATTTATATCCTGCCTTTTATTATTTTTATAAAGAACTCAAGAGAGGAAACATACACAATATTCCTTTCTCCTCCTACTTTCCCCACAAGCATCTGTGGGGTGAATTGGGTTGAGAGAAACTGGTCCAAAGTCACCCATGCCTAAGGGGGACCAGGGTCTCCTAATTCCTAGCCTGATGCCTTAAACATTAATCCAAACTAGCTCCAGAATATACCAGAATTCTGACCATCTTCCCCATATGTGCTCATGTTGCATCCAACATTTCCTCAGAAATAGCCTCAGCTCCACATCTGCTTGTCACGATTAAAGATACCCCAACGAGGGCTTTAAATGCTTTGTCACCCAAGTTCTTGAAGTAGCATCTCTGTCCATATCATCATGATCAGGCATTAAATTCTTCAGAAAAAGCCTTTTGCTACATACTTTAAGTCTTTAAGAAGATGTTGGATAGCCATTTGTCTGAAATGGTAGGGCTTCCTGCCTAGGCAGGGGGTTGGACTAGAAGACCTCCAAGGTCCCTACCAACTCTGCTATTGTATTATTGTATTATTATTACTAACAGCAGGACAGATTCATCACAAAAAGAGTGTGTTTTCTGCAATGCTGTCCTTGCTTTGAAAAGTCCTCTGGAACAGGTCTCAATGGATGTCGACTTTATTTTCTTTTTGATTCCACATCAAACCCTCCATATTCCCTCTGTTTCTTGGTTGATCGAATCATTATGAAACTTCTTTACTTTGTTATTAATCTTTCTTTAAATCTTTGTACGTGGCTAGAGTTGCTTATGGATGTGGAATAGTACATTGATATTTAATAAATTGTTACTACATCACATTGATAAAATAAACATAACCCCATTCTATGCTATCAGCTTTTCCCTCTCTATGGAAGTCGACATAGCCAGTTGGTTCCATCTCTGGCTATCGGGGGCGAGTCATTAGTCCCCGCAGAGAGGGCCCGCAACTTGGGTGTCCTCCTGGACTCTCAGCTGTCTTTGGATGACCACTTGACAGCCGTAGCCAGGAGGGCCTTCTATACGCCAGTTGCGCCCCTTTCTGGATTGTGACGCCCTACACACGGTCACTCAAGCTCTTGTCATTTCCCGCCTGGACTACTGTAACGCTCTCTACATGGGGCTACCCTTGAGGTGCACCCAGAGGCTCCAGTTAGTGCAGAATGTGGCCGCGCGGGGATTTTGGGAGTCTAAAATGACACTCCCATGTGACACCTCCCATTTGACACTCCCATGTGACACCTCTCCTGCGCGAGCTGCACTTGCTGCCTGTGGCCTTCCAGATGGGTTTCAAGGTCTTAGTGACCATCTTCAAAGCGCTCCATGGCATGGGACCTGGTTACTTGCAGGACTGCCTCCTACCACATACCTCCATTCGACCTGTCCTCCTTAGGGTGCCGTCCACCGGACAATGCCGGCTGGTGACTCCCAGGGGAAGAGCCTTCTCTGTGGCAGGCCCCGCCCTCTGGAACAACCTGCCCCCCGACCTCCGTACAATCACGGACCTTCGCCTCTTTCGTCGGGCACTAAAAACATACTTCTTTCATGCGGCCGGCCTGGCATAGCTGTTTTATGGCTGATTTTAGTTGGGTTTTAATTATGTTTTTAGCACGGGTCCAAATTTTATTTAATTTAGTTTTAACTACTTTGATTGTTTGTATATTTTATATTTTTATTGTTCCTGTGCACCGCCCTGAGTTCCGTCTGGGAGAGAGGGCGGTATAGAAATACAATAAAGAAAAGAAAAAGTCAGATTATCTAAGTCGCTGGGTTGCTGCTAAACAAATTCAGGAGCTTTTATATATATATATATGTGTGTGTGTGTGTGTGTGTGTGTGTGTGTGTGTGTTTGTAGATTTTCACGGGTGTAGGTATGCTGGCATAGCTGGCTTCGGGGATTTTCCCGTGTATAAGGCATAGAAAAGTTGTTGCAACGTTTCGACAAGATCTCACTTGTCATCATCAGGCAGGCTTGTGTCTGTGAGTGTCACTGCGGAGGCATCGCCCCTCTTTAAATCTTGGTGGGGGGGGTGGAGTGCTGACTATTGTGAGTGGGTTGATTGGCTGTGCAGTTGCATTGTGACTGGTAGATTGATGCTGATTGGTCTCATTTGTATGTTTCTCCTTGTTTTGAATTTCAACGGCTTGGCTGGAGGGTGGGGCTCGTCTGCTGGTCAATGCTGGCTTCCAGATATCTGGTAGGCGGGAGGTATCATCACGTTTGTTCATGCTGCTAGATTGTTTCTCTATTTTAATGGCTTCTCTGATTATTCTCTTGTTGAGCTGTTCCGCCTTGGAGATCATTTTAGTTCTTTCAAGGAATATATATATGTTAGGATTTTAAGGGCTGATTAATAAATAAGAGACCAGGATGGATCCATTTCGGGCTTATTAGCCTTCTTCAGCTGGCCATACTCCTTCTACTGGGATTTGAACCAGCACTCTCCAGCATATCAGGCAAGCCTTTCTATGCCTTGAGCTATCCGGCTTCCCCTGATTACATCAGCCTTCATATTCTATATGAAGTGCTACCCAAAGCTTACAGAAAAAAATTGGAAGCCAGCAGGGGTGGGTTCTGGCAGACACTACTGCTCGTTCACTCAAGAGTGTGCCGCACACGCACATGTGCTTGATGTGCGGTGTGCGCATAAGCGCAGTACAATAAAAATTGCTCTGTGTATAGGCAGAACCGAAAAACAAGATGGCGTCTCCTATGGCGCCGCCTGGACAACCAGTTTGGGGGCATGGCAGGCATGGCAGGATCGTTGCTGGTTCCAGCGACCCAGGCCGCCAAACCACTACTGGTTCAGCCGAATCGGTCCAAACTGGTCCAAACCGGTAGGAACCCACCACTGGTAGTCAGCTGAGGAATTTATTGAAGTGGCTTGCTATGGATGTCTAAATTGTTGGGCTTTTTGTTTCATTTTTGGCTTTTTGTTTTGTTTTTGGCTTTTGTGTGCATCTGTGGACCTGGCTTCTCACCCAAAGGTAGCTGAAGCCCCTTTGACTTGTGTATGTTTTCGTTGTCGCCTGCCTGGTTTTGTTCCTTTGTTCTTATTGTTCTTATTGTTATAGGTTTTAATTGTACTTTTTTACTTCATGGACTACCCAAAATTGTTGGGCTTTGGGCTTTGTACTAAATTAGCAAAATAAATAAATATTGAAGGAGAAGTTTTTTAAAAATCTATGCAATAGCATCCACAATGATGCAACAATATTAAAAAGCAGTAGCAGTATTTTCTAGGCAAATTATTACCCTACCTTTGAGAAGGTCCTTCTCCAGCATCGTTATTTTTTTCTCTGTTTTCTGCTTACGGATTTTTTCAAGCCTCTTCTTCTGAAATCTAGAGAAACAGGCTTCATTAAACAAAGGATACAGAAATTTCAGAGTTGTCCATTGGCGTGTCAAGAAGGAATCATTCACAAATTCAATCAGACCTGGAAATAGAGGCCACACAGCTCTCTATACAGGGATAAGAACCAATGTATCCTCTAACCCACGGGTGTCAAATTCACATCGTCACAGCAGCATCACATGATGTATCAGGACTTTTTCCCTCTTCGCTAAACCGGACGGGAGTGGGGCCAGCACATGACGCATCTGGCACAAGGGACGTGAGTTTGACACCTCTGCTCTAAACAAATCAAGGATGTTACACTAAGCATGTAAACTTGGAACCACTTTTAAGTTCCACTGCAGTTTGTAGAGAGTAGTACTGTCTTAACTAACACAGAATCAAGATAAAAAATAAAGATTCCACACTGAAAGGAATTGCTACTATTAACCAAAAGAACAGGACTGAGTTAAGGCACAGAAGAGGAAGAAGATATATTATTATTAATAATAATAATAATAAAAACTAATTCATTTCCTCCTCTCCTAAATGGAACATCCTTTAGGAGTTCCTAAAGGATGGAATTCTTACATGTTAGTTCTGAGGTTAATTCTACATTTGGTGAGCAGAGATCAATAATAACCTTTGAGGCCTAATGCTAGAGATTGACAGTGGCGTAGGAAAATCCTCTATTCAATCAAAACATACTGGCCAAAAAGTTAACTTTATGGAATTGTTATGAGCATGAAATAAAGAAAACTGGATTATCAATGACAAATTCATCTCAAGATTCAGGCTTTTAGACTGTAACACCACTCTAATGTAAGGGTCACAAATTCAAACTTAACTCTTTTTTCCTCTGTGACTTTTCTTGGACTTGTGTCTCTTTTTCAGGTTCACGCTGTGTCTGGTTTTCAGTTAGAAAGCGCACATGTTCAATTTCCCCGTCCATTCGTCTATTGTATGAGATCTCTGTCTCCCCTTGCCGTCTCTTGAACTTCGGTATTGGTATGTCACCCTCTGACTGAGTCCTCTGCTTATTTGCTGTGACAAAAACACGGATGTTATAATCTGCCCAACAACTTTCATGGACATTGTAGGAAACAGGTAGAGCCCTAACCTAGTCACTCTGCAAATCACCAATCCCTAGCTGAGCAAATAAGAGTTTTCTGACAATGAATTAATCTGATATTTAAAAGGAATTTTCTAGGATCTGTAGGAAAAAGGTATTCTGCTATTAACAAGCCATCTTGGATTTCTCTAGCTGTACAGCACCATTATTTTATGGCTCATGTGCAGTTTTGGAGAGCAATCATAATAATATTGAACTTATTAATTAGATATGGTACCTACTTGCATTGTACCCTTGGTTACTAAAGCACCACTTACAGCAAGAACTTGGAGATCCCCAGCCATAAGGGCTTATCTGAAATGCTGGTCACAAAACAAAATGGATTTACAAACTTATTGTCTGCATTTACTCTGTAACTTGTATTCCATCCATGTAAGCTTAAAAGAGTTGCAACTCTACAGTATACATATACACCATGTTTGTATTCATTTAATACTACTATAAAACAGGGGTGGATTTATTTATCTAATTTATTAGGCTTAGGTTTTGATGATAAGCAGCCTCTTTATTATTTATTTAGAGGGCTGATGGCAAGCTCTGAGGCAAATTGGATAGGCTGAACAAAATGTGTGGTTTGAGTCAATATTTTTGCTTAAATTATTCAGTGTCCTTTCTCTGCAGGAAATTTGTTCATTTATTTAAAACATTTATATAACCGCCCATCTTCCAACCAACCCA
This sequence comes from Rhabdophis nuchalis, assembly GCA_039707465.1. Lineage (NCBI taxonomy): Eukaryota > Metazoa > Chordata > Lepidosauria > Squamata > Natricidae > Rhabdophis > Rhabdophis nuchalis. The sequence continues at coordinate 149,580,158 of CM077646.1, read as the reverse complement.
AAATGGGGATTTTCTTTGTTTTTAAAACTGCTTTAAGTAAGGTCAGGGATAGCCTAGAGTTTTTCTATATTTTCTTTTCCAAAGCATTGAGAAATTGTTCCACTAATTTTCAGTGCTATAACAGAGAGTTTAGGGAGAAGGAACAAAAAGGAGAGTGAGGATCCCATGCAGCTCTGGAGTTCCAGAGTTTTCCACCCTTCTGATTTAAAAAATCCTTATAAGACTCCCTCAAACTAGTACCATCTAGGAGAGTTGTCAAGATGACACTTCCCAAGAATTTCTGGCTAGTTGCTGGAACATATACTGAATATCAAATCATAAAGCTGCTTTTTACCAGGTTTCTTCTTCTTGCGGGTGGGGTTTTTTAGTTCATTTCGGCTCCTCATGATTTCTCGCAACCGATATGGAATTTCTTGCTGATTCAGGCAATCTGGTTTTGAATTTGCCTTTTTCTTCACATGGCTAAAATTAAAACAAGGGAGAAATGTTGGTATGGCTAACATTATTATTGTTATTATTATTCATATAGTCAGCCAGATGCTCAGAGTGGGTTTGGCATTTTTGTCTATCTACCAAGGACCTAGGATAGACAAATCTGCATGTTGCATGGTGTTACAGATATTGTCGCAGGATGGAAGCAGTTCTAAGTAAAGCCGCCTTCTGCAATTGATTGATGGCAAATTTGTTAATGCCTATGGTGTTCAAGTGGTGCTCCAGTTGTTTTGAGACTGCGCCCAAGGCACCTGTTACTATTGGTATTACCCTTGCTTGCCTTTGCCATAGTCGTTCTATTTCTATTTGTAGGTCTTTATATTTTGTTATCTTCTCCAGTTCTTTCTCTTCTGTTCTACTGTCTCCAGGTGGCATCATCATCATCATACAACCTAACCTACTGTAGGTGACTTGAAAGAACCTCTTTATGACAAATGCAAGCATTTGTCTCACATTTTCATATCTTTCTTTATAATTGAATTTCAACAACCTCATTCAGCAGAACGAATGAGATGATGCTGGAAGCACATTTATTAGTCTGAATTAATACCATAGCCAGCCCTATATTTAAAGTGGTCTTTCAATGTCCATCAGGGGTGTTCTTCCTACATGACCTTTCAGGTGCCCTGCACATCCTTAGTAGTAGAAAAGCATGTTAATTGACCATAACTTTAAAAAATTATTAATAACATATTTTTTCTCCACAAAGGAAAGAAGAAATAATATGTCATAAATACAATATCTTGTTGCTACTGCTTACAATCTAATTCAGTGTTCCCCATTTTCACAGTGGGTCTATTGCAGGAATCTGAAAGGCATGTGGTGGCACATCTCTTTGATCTCTGGTATGGTAACAATTACATAATGAACCACATTCCAAATTGAATCCTCCCTCCAGCATAGAACTGGAGACATCTGTAAGCATTCCCAGGGTGCTGGTAAAGGATATATAACATACAGAAACCTTAATATTGCTGGCTAATAAGTAGAATAAATTTTAGCAACCTTCTGATTATTATTATTATGACTTCAGTTTTTAGAATTCTCAGGTATTATTGATCATGATGGAAAGATGAAAAATGCTAGTAAGAAACAGGTTTTATTATTATGGTTGGTTGCATAGTCTGCCAGATGTTTAGATGGGATTTAGCAGTTTTATCCAACTATTGAGTTCTTCCCAAGGACATAGGATAGGCAGATGTTATTGCTTGATAATGTCAAAGTATCATCCCAGGATGTAGACTGTTCCAAATAAAACTGCCTTTTGAAATAGACTGATGGGGATTTTGTCAATGCCAATGGTATTCCAGGGATGCTCCATATGTTTTGAGATTGCACCCAAGGCATCTATTACTATTTGTACTATCTTTGCTTTCTTTTGCCAGTCATCCCACTTCTATTTGCAAGTCTTGTTTTGTGATTTTTCTCCAGTTGCTTCTTTTCTGCTGCATCAAGGTACTGCCAACACCTTTGGTGCTGATTTTTTTTGTCTTTTTTATTGACAATTGTTGAGTCTGGGGTGCTATGTAGCAATGTGTTTATGTACATTTTAAACTTCCAGAGCACTTTTAGCTTCTTCGTTTTCTTTTACTCTGCCTGTGTTGGGTCCTCCCCAATTCTTGCATGCAGGCAAAGGGTATTTTTTGCAGATGTCATTATTCCATTTTCATACATAATTCAAGATAGCATCCTTACCTAATATTCCTGCCACTTATTTTCCCTACAACAACCGAACGAGGTGGATCGGACCGAGAGAGAGTGGAGTGGGAGCAAAGAATAAACGCCTGCAGAATCAAGCAGTAGCCAGTCAAAATCCCAATTAGTTCTACATTCAATGGGCAACCTCAAACAATGATCGTTATGGTAAGTGAATTAAGATAGCAATAAAACTGGTCAACCCTACAAGGTTTTTTTTTAATCTGTCACTGGCACAGAATGAGCAAAGCGCTTTAAATTGCACACACAGAGAGAAAGAGATCACCGGATTGATACAGACCTACCACGGGGGAGAAGCCCCTTCTGCGGAGCAGCGGAAGCCACCGCAACTTTCTTCTCTTTTTTGCCCATCGCTGCTTGTGACAAACGCACCCACGTGCTGCAGTCGCTTCCCAGTTCAGTCTTCCCTTGCTTACGTACTCTATTCCCCGCCTTCTTCCGGGGTGTGTGGGCAATCTCCCCGTCCATCAGCGCTCTCCGATTGGCGGAACTCGCCACTTCGATCGGAAGTTAGGGCAGAATCGAGATCGCTATTGGGCGAAGGAGACGTCACTCCCGGCAGGCGGCGAAGGAGACAGGTTATCACAGCGCCCGGAGTGATGCTGCATTTGGGGGTTTTCTGCTGCCGCCGCGGGTTGGCGGGGACTTTTGGTACATCAGAAGCGGGTCAGGTGAGAACTTTAGCAGGGAGGATTACAGGATAAAAATCACAATTTAGCTCCGTTCACACAAAACACTAAGGGCGGGTTGCTTGTTTACCAAATAAACCAAAGTGGTACATTTTCGATTAAACAAGCCCATTTATTTTTATTCTGTTTCAACAACATGATTTAAATGTCTGATTTTGGCAATGTTTATTTGGAATGCAGTCTTCAGTCCGAGGATCAAATAGTGCTGTGAAATAAGCCTTACTGTTGAAGAATTTTCCTGCCCTAAACTCTCCTTTAAAATCTTTTTTTTAATCATTAAATATATATTTTCAAATCATTTCTGATTCTAAGGTCTTTTGAAGTTAGCATCTTCTTTAGGATTCAGTAGAGTCCTAAAATAATAATCATGTTTCCAAGATCTCTAGATTCTTTATCAGTGCTGGATGTTCAGCAAAGGGGAATTATTTTGGTATCATAATCACAAAGAGTGCCAAAAACTGCTTTCTGACTAGAATAAGACTAGGCAATCAGATGCCTTCCTGATGTGTTAGGTGTTAAATCTTGTCAGTCCCAGCCAATACAGGCAGTGGCAAGGGATTTGTACTCCCATCCCTTGAGCTGTCTGGACACAACAGATTGGAAGCTACACACTAGCATGGTTTCAGGATTGAGAAAGAAATTTTCAGTATTCAATAGGCTGCTTTATGAAACTGTAAAATTGGCAATTATTCTATAGGCTCCTTAGAGAACAGAAATAGCAATAGACTAATATACCACTTCATAGTGCTTTTATAGCTCTCTCTAAGCGTTTTACAGAGTCAGCCTTTTGCCCCCAACAATCTGGGTCCTCATTTTACCCACCTCGGAAGCATGGAAGGCTGAGTCAACCTTGAACTGGTGAGATTTGAACTGCCGAACTGCAGCTAGCAGTCAGCTGAAGTAGCATTCTAAAAACTGCGCTACTTCGGCTCATAAATAAAGAGAAAATGGATTTCATTGTAATTTTAGTACAATGACAATAAAGATTATTATTATTATGTTGATATAAGCTAAGATTAATTTTAGAGTATGTATTAATTTAAATAATACTTGTATTGGTGCATAAGAAAAAAATCCCAAATCTACACACAGAGATAGAATATTACTATGAACCAAAACATCTCGCAAATTATTGTGACATCTTTGCCACATTTTCTTTTGGGTCTTTTATTTTGATTTCTCAGTACCTAAGACTCTAGTAGTAATAATAAATATATGAATTGGTTCCATTCCCTCTCTCTCTCTCTCTTTAGCCCTTAATTTAATTATTTGTTATATATACTTATTTGTTTGTTATATATTTATTTGTTATATATACTTATTTATTTGTTATATATACTTATATATACTTATATGAAACTTTCTGACACAGTCTGTGTTGAACTGCTACTTTAATTCATATCTGAAGAGGGTTGGGCAAATTTGTGGAAGATATAAGTATCAGTGGGTGGTACTAATTAGAATGGCTTACGTTTTGCCTTCCAGCTAATTTGGCCTTTGTGGGGGGGAAATACTGGACTAAGGAACCAATAAAGTCCTCTTAACTGCATCCACTAGTCCAATTTATTCAATTTACATCTCATCTTTATTATATTTTATAAATAACTCAAGGTGGCAAATATATCCAATACATCTGCCTCTTCCTATTTTTCCTGAAACAACCATCCTGTGAAGTGGGTTGGGCTGAGATAGAGTGGCTGGCTCAGAGTCACATAATATGAGGCCATCCAAAGATTTTCCTGAACTAGACTGTAACATGCATTAAAATCCATATTGAAGAAAATACTACTCAAAATATATTCTGGAATAAATACTAGCATTCTATATACTATATATTGCTTACAGTATCCATTTAATAATACATTTCAAAGTCAACTTTCTCATACCAGGTCAAAAAATTTTTAAATCTGAATCTACTTAAATGCATAGTTTTCAACTAGGTAAAACTTCATACATCAGAAAGAAAAGTTGGGATCTCACCAGAACTTGGTTGGTTTTTGTTTTCAGAGCATCGTCTAGAGAGTGAAATGCTGTCGCTTACGTACTGAATCAAAAGTCACAAGTGGAACGTAACCCAGATCTTGTAGGCATGATATATTTCTGGATAAATAAGTGAAATTCTGTAGGTCGTATCTTTGCTTGGTTTGATTTCAAAGGTGGGCTGGATGTACTGGAAATAAGGGAGAAGAGGGATATAGATGTATTGGGGTTTAATTTTGTTTTTCTTCTTACCAGAAGTATATATATCTGTTTTGGGGTCCTGAGGCTGGTGATACAACAGCACAGGCCCTACTGAAAAGATCTTGCCATGGGAAGCTGGTAAATATAAGTGGGCTCCCTGCAGCACTACTAAGCAGTGGACAGCGTCACTTCTGTGCAGATGCAGAGAGTGGCGACAGCACCCAAAAGGCTGCTTCTTTGAAGGATAAGTCATGCTCCGAGAAGGAAACTGCTTCTTCGAGGACCACTTTTGCCACCCCACCAACGCTTGTCCCTCCCACAACGTGTTGTATGAGTGGATGCCACAACTGCGTCTGGATTGCTTATGCAGAAGAGCTTCTGAAATACTACAAGAATGGTGGCGAGCAAGCTTTGGCCGCTGTGGAGAAACATATAGAGGATGAAAATATTAAAATGTTCCTAAAAATGGAAATTAAGTTCCGTATGAAGAAAGACTGACACTTTTGACCCGATGCACATTTTTCCCATGGTTTCGGACTATAGGAGACTTTGAAGAGGAAAAGCTAATTATTTATGATTCCTTCTGTTAAGAGATGGTATATTTTATTTTATATAAAGAGTTCCGATGACTGTGTGTCTCTTATTGTATTGCTGTCTTCTTTTAAAATTTAATCCACTTAAACCAGAGGTATGATATTTGGTATGACCTGCTATTTCCATGAACTGGGTTTGTGCTTCACATGTTTTTGGAATGTCACATTGATCTCATAAATCAGAGAGGTGTCAAAACTCGTGGCGTCATGTAATCACGTGGTGTATCACGACTTTCCCCCAGTTCGCTAAAACGGGTGGGTGTGGCCAGCATGTGAAGCATCCGGCTCTCCGGCTGCGAGTGTGATACCCTTGTCATTGATGGCATTGTAGTAAAGGAGTTCTGATTTAAGTAGGTAGCTAGGAACAAATGGATCCCTTCTTTGTGAAATAAATACTGTATTTTTCAGACTATAAGAGGCACTTTCCCTCCCCCAAAATAGTGGGTGGAAATGTCTGTGCATCTTATAGACTGAATACGGCCCTGTTTTGGGCCTCCTGACACCCCACCCCCGCACGTCACATTTTCGCCAAAAATGGGGCCCTTTTTGGCAAAACAGGATGCATGAAGGGCTTGGGAGGCCTGCAAAGTGCTCCTAGGGTCTGGGGAGGGCAAAACCTGGACACACAGGCCAAAAACCTGTTTTCCAGTTAAAAATCTAGGCGCGTCTTATATTCCAGTGCATTTTATAATCTGAAAAATACAGTATGTGCCAAATTTCAGTGTGCACATCTTTTAGTAGAAAATCAGGATCACTCACCGCAATGAACCAGTATCCTTTTCAGTGTGGTTGTTGAACAAGCTGTAATGTGTTTATAGATAACCCTAATCCTTAAAGGTTGGGTTCATACATTATGCTAAGCTAAAAATAAATAGGCCCGTTGTGGTCTTGCATCATGTCTAAACCAGACGTACAAGATATTCCCAGGAGATTTATATATACATTAAACAGACCCAGCTTTACGTTTGTTAGTGTATCTTTGCCCTCAGATCACAGCACAAGTAACTCCTTTAGGATCCATTAATCTCCTTTCCCCATCAGCTTGCTGAAATGCAAAAGCTTCTGGACTAACTCTTAAGTCACTCTGAATAACTATAAAATGCTTACATTGCTGCTCTGTGGTAAAAAGGAAATATCTGCTCCATTATCCACCATTATCCCAGTTCCAAAGACAGCAGCCATAAAAAGCTTGAATGACTATAGACCCATTGCACTGACGTCTATAGTGATGAAGTGCTTTGAGAGACTGGTCCTACAACACCTCAGGTCCTGTCTTCCACCAAGTTTTGATCAACACCAGTTTGCGTATAGAAACAACAGATCGACGGGATGCCATCACCACTGCTCTCCATATCGCACTGAGCCACCTTGAGAAATCTGGGAATTATGTCAGAATGCTTTTTATAGATTATAGCTCGGCCTTTAACACCATCCCCCAGGCATTCTCATTGAAAAGTTGACTGACCTGAATTTCCCTCCCCTTACTTGTGAATGGATCAAAGACTTCCTGACCGATCGTCCACAAACAGTAAGGGTTGGGTCCTTTACATCTTCCACACTGAAGCTCAACACAGGCTCCCCTCAGGGTTGTGTGCTCAGCCCCTACCTCTACTCACTGTATACATATGACTGCATATCCTCTGATCCATCCAACATCATAATAAAGTTTGCAGATGACACAACGGTGGTGGGTCTCATAACTGGAGGGGACGAATCAGCATACAGAGAAGAAGTCCAGAAGGTATCCGCATGGTGCTCAAGAAACAACTTACATCTAAATACTAGCAAGACAAAGGAGATGGTGCTAGATTTCCGGAGACACAGAGAGGAACCTGCCCCACTGTATATCGAGGGGGGCTGTGTGGAGAGGGTTTCCTCTTTTAAATTCTTAGAAGTGCTTATTAGCCAAGATCTCACCTGGAAAAACAACACGTCTCTGGTGATTGGAAAAGCTCAACAGAGACTTCATTTCCTTAGAGTCCTGTGGAAAAATCAGGTGGAACAACTGCTGATGACCTCTTTCTATCGGTCCATCATAGAAAGTGTCCTCACATATTGTATCACAGTGTGGTATGCTGGTTTAACAGTTGCGGAGAGGAAGGCACTACAGAGAGTGATCAATTCGGCACAAGAAACCATCGGTTGCCCTCTGGCATCACTGGATAACATCGCCAGATCTCGCTGCTTTAGCAGAGCAAGGAAGATTCTCAAAGATGATTCACACCCTGGTTGGTATCTCTTTGCCCTTCTATCATCAGGCAGAAGATATCAAAGTATAGCCAGCCGAACGAACAGGTTTAAAGGTAGCTTCTATCCATGGGCTGTGAGACTTTTAAATTCAACCGCAATCACTCCATGCACATGCTAGTTTTTTCTTTTTTCTTTTCTCTCTTTTTTGTTTCTTTTATAATTTTGCACCAGTGAAGTTAAAACCAATTTCATTGTAATTTTTACAATGACAATAAAGATTATTATTATTATTTTTATTTTTATTATTGTTGTTGTCGTTGTTGTTATTGTTGTTGTTATTATTATTATTATTATTATTATTATTATTATTATTATTATTATTATTATTATTATTATTATTATTATCTGCCAGCAGGTATGAAACTGCAGAATTGAAGGAAAGTATATTCTGAACTTTGCAATTTACCATGACACTAAATACCATTGCAGAGTTGTACCCTCCTAGCTCTCGCAAGACAACTACCACAAGCCAGCTGGTCAACTGGCTGGCCAGTGAGGAGCCAATCTGGCCTCATTATCATCTAGGGAAGTATCTGTTATTCCATTCTCTTTCCCCTTTCATTTTTATTAGGGGCTGAAAACAGGAGTAGGCTTGTTTTCCATATCTTCACAGCACTTAGAATGTTACGAATATTTTAGGTGAATAATAATGATTGTGTACACTATATGAATCAATTTGGTGCAAGTAAAGGTGGTTATTCAGCAGGTTCTGACCAGTTCTAGAGAACTGGTAGCAGAAATTTTGAGTAGTTTGGAGAACTGGTAAATACCACGTCTGACTGGCCCCATCCCCATATATTCTCTGCCTCCCGAGTCGCAGCTGATCAGGAGGAAATAGGGATTTTACAGTATCCTTCCTCTACCACGCCCATCAAGCCATGCCCATAGAACCTGTAGTAAAAAATTTTGAATCCCACCACTGGGTAGAGGGAATTAAAGCACCAGGCTACAAAACGGGAGGTTTTGAGTTCTAGCCCTACTTAGAGTCCAAGCCAGCTGGATGACCATGGGCCAGGCAGTATTTCTTCTGCCTTAGGCAAACCACTTTCAAAAATCCTTCCCAAGAAAACTGAAGGGACTAGTCCAGGCAATCACGAAAGAGTCGACACTGATTCAAAGGTGCACACATACTCACAAAGTAAACTACAGACTATTTCCGGATGTTGGTTGTGTTGGCCAGTGACCCAGGACTGCCACGCCTCCAAACTGGTTCTCTGGGCAGCACCATACTTGTTTTTCACTTCTGCGCAAGCACAGAACAATTTTTATTGCACTGTGCAAAGAGTGTGCACAGTGTGCCTATGAGCAAACTGGCAGCAGTGTCTGCCAGAATTCACCCCTGGTGTGAAGCCCTTTCTGCTTATAATTTACCAAGAGACCTCAAATGTTTCGTGTTTTATACAGAGAGAAACTGATAAACTTTCCGCTTAGATGACCTTAGCAGTGAATGTCTACATAGAGTATGCGATAGGAAACGGGTGATAAGTCTCTTCCTAGTCATTGGCTGTGTTGCATAGCTTGTTGAACTATCAGGCTATGAGTAAGTGTAATGTGTCATCTGAATTTGATCTATGGGTCAAACTGTTCCAGGCAGAGTGTTTTACAATTAGCTTCACTCAAAGTTACTTATCACCCCAGGATTTACTTGTTGATCAGATATGGATGTGGGGTTTGTGGTTAACCTCTGGACAAAACTCAAGAGGCAGAACATCACATGGAAATGGCACATGGGAAGGTAAGTAAAACAGGACCCAAAGGGAACGGAAGGACATAAATCCTTCTCCTGCCCCTTTCACAGTATCTCTGTTCTATAACACTGAAGCTGTTATTTTTAACTGAACAGTAACAAAGAGGAGGCGAGGTGTCACCTCTCTCGTTTTAATCGCTGCTTACCAGTGAGTTGTGTTTGGTCTTGCATTGCTGTGTCATCCGGCACCAGATACCCTAGCAAGGACGTACTTTATCCATGGTTACTGCCTGATTAGCCGCTGTGCAGTCAGGCAGCCCTGACCTTTATTTATGAAGTCCTTACACCCACTCTATTGTCAGATTAGACATGGGTGAAAGAATTGAATGGCTTACATTGTCCTCTACTTTTTTCCATAAAGGGTCATTGGTAGAAAATAACTTTGGAAGATCTTAGCTGGCAACTGCCATTGCTATAACTTTGCAGTCAACTGTTTCTTGCTTTACAATACAATAGCAGAGTTGGAAGGGACCTTGGAGGTCTTCTAGTCCAACCCCCTACCTAGGCAGGAAACCCTATACTGTTTCAGACAAATGGCTATCTAACATCTTCTTAAATACTTCCAGTGTTGGGGCATTCACAACTTCTGGAGGCAAGCTGTTCCATTGATTAATTGTCAGGAAATTTCTCCTCAGTTCTAAGTTGCTTCTCTCCTTGATTAGTTTCCATCCATTGCTTCTTGTTCTACCCTCAGGTGCCTTGGAGAATAGTTTGACTCCCTCTTCTTTGTGGCAACCCCTGAGATATTGGGACACTGCTATCATGTCTCCCCTAGTCCTTCTTTTTATTAAACTAGACATACCCAGTTCCTGCAACCGTTCTTCTTCTTTTTTTTTATATTGAAAAGGTTTTATTGGTTTTTACATTTTTTCAAGAGGGTAGGGTAAGGGATACAGGTAAGGTAAGATACAAAGAAATTTTGAGAACTTTCAGGACGGAATCGTCGGCCCCTCCAGGGCCTCTTGATAAAACATTGGTAATACATTTTTCAATATACTACAAGATGGAAGTGAGTGCATACATCATAAATTCTAAATTCCGTGCTGGCAGACATGTACAAACATCCAGATAAAAAGTTGTATTGGACTAGTAAAAAAAAAAGAAACCCTGCAACCGTTCTTCATATGTTTTAGTCTCCAGTCCCCTAATCATCTTGGTTGCTCTTCTCTGCACTCTTTCTAGAGTCTCCACACCTTTTCTACATCGTGGCGACCAAAACTGGATGGTGTATTCCAAGTGTGGCCTTACCAAGGCATTATAAAGTGGTATTAACACTTCACGTGATCTTGATTCTATCCCTCTGTTTTTGCAGCCTAGAAGTGTGTTGGCTTTTTTGGCAGCTGCTGCACACTGCTGGCTAATATCTAAATGGTTGTCCACTAGGACTCCAAGATCCCTTTCACAGTTACTACTATTGAGCAAGGTACTACCTACACTTTACCTGTGCATTTTGTTTTTCTTGCCTAAATATAGAACCTTACTCTTACTCTTTTCAGAAGAACTATAAGGAAATCTTGGATTCATGCAACAAACAATTTAAAGTTGCAGCAAGATGTTTGAACATATCCATTGTTATTGTTAGATAATGACTTCTATCCAAATGTATTGTAGAATAAAAGGATTGGTGGTTGATTTAGTACAGGCTGGTTAAGCAGCAGCAACAGAGTGGTCAATGCCTGGAATGGACTACCTGACTCTGTTATTATATCTTTAAATCCCCCAAACTTTAATCTTAAACTGCTTACTATTGACCTCACCCCATTCCTAAGAGGTGTGTAAGGGGTGTGCATAGGTGCACCATCTGCTTACCGTCCCTGTCCTACTGTCCCCATTTATTCATACCCATTTCATTCATACTCATGTTTATTCTTATACCTATTATCTTGTAAACAATTGACAAATCAAATAAATAAATAAATAAGCCAAGCATAGCTTATTGTCATGTATGAATGAGTTACAGACAGGGGCATCTGTTGAATTTTTATAGGCAGTAAAAGAACGTAACCCTAAGTTTGGGTCCTTGATTGTAAAGCAAAGTAGGGAGTTGAGTCCTTGCTTATCATGGTTGTCAGTTGCCCTTGACTAAAAAATAATATCCCTCTCCACCTTAGCCAGATTTCTACCTTGAATGCTTTAAAGAGTAAGATTCAGATGAAAAGAAAATTTCTCAGGAAACTTAACTGCGCTGGTTTCAGTTAGTTCAAAGAATCAATTTGATAAGCTGGCAATCTAGCACGACAAGGGTTCCTATTAACTGGTATAACTCTTTGTGATCATATTAACTGTTCCAATTTTCAAAACCTACAGTCTGAGCCCCATTTCAGAATATACCTGTAGTTGAATCGGTGGAATTTAGACGTTATTAACTGGATGGTTTCATGTCTAGGGCAGGGGTCTGCAAAGTCGGCTCTTTTAAGACTGGTGGACTTCAACTCCCAGAATTCCCCAGCCAGCTATGCTGGCTGGGGAACTCTGGGAGTTGAAGTCCACCAGTCTTAAAAGAGCCGACTTTGCAGACCCCTGGTCTAGGGGAACAAGCTGTCCTTATCTGTTTGCCAGAATAACAGTAACTCTGATATCTCCTTTCCTAGCTGCTTTCTCTTAAATTTTCAGGGTGTCAGGGTTCCAAGTAACACCCCCCAACAAAAGAAGACTCCCAGGCTTGAGTTTCCTCAAAGTTCCATTTTATTAGAGACGTCATCTTGGCAAATCTGGGAAAACCCAAATCTGAAAGTTTCCAAGTTTTCCCCACCCAAATGAAAGTTCAAGTCCCTGCCCAGCACCCACATGTACCTCCCATGGCCCAATCAGGCACCGTCGAAACTGGAGATGCCTCCCAGTCACACCAGTGCAGCTGCAGGGCAAGGTGTCCTTGACTCACTGAGAAAAGAATGTTATTTTGACTGTATCTCACCCATACTTCATATAATTCAACCTCCCATTTTCCCACAATAGAAAATGTGGCAGGCCTGAAGGCCCAAAGTAAAAGATGGCTTCCAGATCTGACAGGGTATAGAAAGCATTACCATGGATTCATTTACAGGGTGATAGAAGTGGATCGGGGAGTTGTTTGTCTCTAAAGTCAACAGAGGCGAATATTTAAAACGTATTCCAATAACGTTGCTTAAAAATATTTTTGGTGTAATATTTAAACATTAAAAATAGCTCAGATTTTAAAATGTGGTATAGAAAACATACAAGCCATCCTCGAAGTAACAAACATTTGTTTAACGACAATGCTAAAAGTGACTTATAACTGGTCCTCACACAAGATTGTCGCAGCATCCCTGTGATCAATGGTCAAAAGTTGGGCGCTTGGCAACTAGTAAGTATTTACAATATTTGCAACATCTTCTAGCAGGGGTCTGCAAAGTTGGCTCTTTTAAGACTGGTGGACTTCAACAACCAGAATTCCCCAGCCAGCCATGCTGGCTGGGGAATTCTGGGAGTTGAAGTCCACCAGTCTTAAAAGAGCCAACTTTGCAGACTCTTGTAGAGGCTCACGTGATTATGATTCCCAGGAGGCTTCCAACAAGCAAGGCCAATAGGGGAAACCGCATTCACTTAACAACCCCTGGCAAAACGGTCATAAAATTGGGTGCAACTCACTTAATAACTGTACTGCTTAGTGACAGAATTTCCAGTTCCATTTGTGTCTGTAAATCAGTGACTATTCATATGACTGCTTCCTCTCCCTGACCTAAGCACACAAACTATAAACAACGTATCTATAAACGAGGGATGATACTGGATTAAAATCAAGAGTCATAAACCTATTATGAGGAATATAATACATTGCAACCCCTCTGAAACCTCCAGAGCAAGCTTTGGCTGACTACAGATACATATTATAAAGGCTGACTCATACAGACCTGCTATCATTAAGACTTGCGATAGGGATTTCAGTGGGTGCATCTTTAGCTTCTGGTAAGTAACGGAACGTTTGTATCCGTTTTTAGTCAACAGCCAATTTATTCCACCCACTTTCCAGCTGTTACATTCTTCTGGAGCTAGTTGTGGCTGTGTTCCAGGAAGGTGATATCCATCTGCAAGGAAGAGACCCAGGTGGGTGGTTTTTAAACAAAGCCCGGTTGGGTAATTCACCTTTTTCTCACTAACTTTTCTCCTAGGATAATATAATGTGTTGTGCAATTAAAATGAGGCTAAATGCAAGTCTAAATGCAAATGAGACTTTGGGTAGCAGGAGAAGAGCATCTTGGTGGCCACAAAGGGTAATTAAAATAGTGGGCGCTGGTTATACTCATGGATGTGAGGGAAACGGCTAGGTTTGCAAAATGTTAAAAGGTTTATAGGAGAAAAGGTGAAAATGTAAGCTTTTGTGAAGGTAGGGCACTGCAGGTAGATTGGAATGATAGATAGATAGATAGATAGATAGATAGATAGATAGATAGATAGATAGATAGATAGATAGATAGATAGATAGATAGATAGATAGATGTATGGATAGATGTATGGATAGATGTATGGATAGATGTATGGATAGTAGATGATAGATGGATGGATGGATGGATGGATGGATGGATGGTAGATGATACTGTAGATGGATGGATGGATAGCAGACAATAGATGGATGGATAGCAGATTTTAGATGGATGGATAGATGGATGGATAATAGATGATGGATGGATAGATGGATAGTAGAAGATAGATAGATAGATAGATAGATAGATAGATAGATAGATAGATAGATAGATAGATAGATAGATAGGTAAGTAGGTAGGGGGTGTGAGTGGGTGGGTAGGTGGGTGTTCTTAGCCCATGGAAAATGTCCCAGGGGTGGGGAATGGAAGGCAAATTCTTCCAAATTTAGTTGCCAGATGAATTGTGGAATCCATGATTTCTAGCATTTTACCCTGAAAAGGTAACGTGGCTCTTGCAGGGCTGAATTTATCAAGATGGGTGATAGAACAGCTTTGAGAAAATTAATAAGAGCTGATCAAACAAACCAAGAAAATCCTTTTCCATCCTGGGAAACAAGCCTAAAACTACTTAAGGGGGTGGAGCACTCTAATCAGATTAGCATCTCTTTCAGGGATTTGAATGTGAGCCTGAGAAGTGTCACCTTGGATGAAGCTAATGTTGTTTTATCCCATTGTTCTATCTGGGCGGCAGCCAATAACTGGTGCTAAGTTGCCCCAAGTAAAAACCCCTGGATCTGCTGAGGATGTGTCTCTGCACCAAGGCAAATGCAAGGATTCATTAAACGCAGACTTCTTCCAGAATGATGTCTAATAAAGCGTGCATGCACACACACACACACACACACACCAGTCTGCTGCCAGTATTGTGCCTGGCAAGTGGAGTGTCTGCACAATGATAATCAGCAACAAGTTTAGCCAAAGACTCTGGTGAAATATTCTTCTACTGTTGTATCTTACTGTGTCAGACTCATTTCTAGTGATGGAAACAGAAAGCATTAGGTGATCTCAATGCAACAGGAAAATGCTCAAGCAAACCAGATCTTAGCAGGGCCAAAAGGAGAGAAATCAGATATTTTCTGGATCGCAGCCTGGTTTTTCTGATTGGCTCTGAAAATGTAATGTTTTCAGAAGAACCAGTACTTCAGCATCCGAGTTGCATAAATAGACTCCAACCCAAATAGTTACATCAAACCTTCCAAGTCACATAATTAAAGCAGAGAACAGTCAGTATGTCACCTGCAAGCACCTCCCACAGGGACAGATCCTATGAAGTAGGGAGGATTCTGCAATCAACTGTTATTTCATTACGTAATTTTAGTGCATGGCTGGGTTCACATATATGGTATGTTAAATGAACTTCTCTGTTGCTTTCTTTTGTCCAGGTCTTAAAATCATAGAGCTGCAAGCGTCCATTGAAATTCTTGAGTCCAACCCTCTGATTAGCGCAGGAGTCCAATTTAAAACAGCAGATGGATAGTTGCTTAGCTTCTCCTTAAACACATCCAGTGCAGTGGTGGGATTCAATTTTTTTTTACCACCGGTTCTGTGGCCATGGCTTGGTGGGTGTGGCTTGGTGGGTGTGGCAGGGGAAGGATACTGTAAAATCCCCATTTCCTCCCTATCAGCTGGGATGCAGGAGGGAGAGAATAGATGGGGGCGGGGCCAATCAGAGGGGGTATTTACTGGTTCTCCAAACAACTCAAAATTTCTGCTACCGGTTCTCCAGAACTGGTCAGAACCTGGTGAATAACCACATCCATAACCTCTCAGTTGATTTGTTCAGAAACATTTTCTAATGTTTAAGCGGGTTTGCCTTCTAATAATGTATTCCTTGAAGAAATACCAAGAGAGTTTAAATGTGACATATTTCCACTGCATTGAATGATAGACTTCATTATTATTATTATTATTATTATTATTATTATTATTATTATTATTATTATTATTATTATTATTATTATTATTATTATTATTATTATTTATTTATTATTTTCTATCTAACAGATTAACCCACCGTAATCAGAAGGGCTGTTGTTCACAAGTGACATTCTTTCACCCCAGCCATGAACCTTGAAGTTCCAAAACCAGAATTCAAATCTGCCACCAGGGTGACTGGGGGGCCTGTCACTCCCAGGAAAGGCCCTCCCAAATTCAAACAGAGACAAACCAGGCAGTTCAAGAGCAAGCCCCCAAAGAAAGGTGTTCAAGGGTGAGATACAAAGTGTTATTTTGCAGGAAGAAGGGAGTTCACATCCTTTTAAATCAAAGCTGCCCAACCTGAGTTCCAGCCACAACTGGCCCTTCAAAGCCATAATGTGACTTCCAGGGCCATACCCACAGCTGTCACTCAATTGTAATGTGTAAAGTATGGTAGAAAAGAAAAACCTACAAGTATTCCTGGACTGTCAACCGTTCATCCAATAAGTGTTTGAAGTTACAACAGTACTGAAAAAAGTGACTTATGAGCAGTTTCCACACTGTTGCAGCATCACCACAGCCCCATGATCAAAATTTGGGCTCTTGGAAAGTGGCATGTATTTATGGCAGTTGCACTGTCACTATTTGTCACCTTCCCAGCCAGCTTGTGACAAGCAAAGTCAATAGGGAAGCCAGATTCGCTTAATGATCGCAGGAGTCACTTAACTTCAGTGATTTTGTTTAGTAACTCTGGCAAAAAAAGGTCATAAAATGGGGCAAAGCTCACTTAACAATGGCCTTGCTTAGCAATGGAAATTTTGGGTTCAATTGTCATAAATCGAGGACTACCTGTACATATTGCTTAGATATCTGTATGGGTGTTTCCCTGCAGTGTAGCTACAGACCAATTCCTGAACTCCCTTGTATTATTTCTATAATTCTGTTCTGTCAAAAAGAATAGTTTTTTTTAATCACCCAACCTACGTGCAACTGAATACAGAGGTAATATTTCCACGAAGTGGTGGTGTATGGAAGCCAACTTTGTAGGAAAACCGTTTCTTTTTCTTTTGCAGGTTTGGTGATGACATTCCTGGTATGGAAGGCTTGGGAACAGGTATGAAAGATCAATTGATGACATTAACTGAAGTGCTGAAGTGAGACAGTCAGGCTTCTGCAGGTTCCTTGCAGTTTATTCTTCTCCACATTGCTATGGGCAGGTCCAGCTGTTTTCAGGCACGGATGGGATATTTTGGGCAATGTCACAAATCGCATTGAAGCCTTTCTACTGTCCGTGGCTTCCTTCCTTTGTCTAAGTTTACAGAATTCCCACAGTAAACTGCATATTCCTTGTTCCTGTAATTATACTATCAGGGGTTAAATCAACTTACCTTGGCTACTGGTTTGGTAGTAATGTGAGCATGTGTGCGCATGCGCGCGCCACCTCCACACATGTGCAGAACCTTCTGCACATGCACAGAGTGTCAAAAATGGATGGGAGAGCGAAGCCTGCTACCAAGCATGCCTGCAAAGGTAAGCAAACAGTGAGCGGGGAATCCGCTGTGCTACATGATTTATATTAGCTAGAAAGCAGGAAATCCTGCTTTCTAGCTAATATAAATGGTGCATCACAGCTGATCATCAGAAATACTGGTTTGCCCGAACCGGTAGCATTTTTTTACTACTGGTTCGGGTGAACCGGCCCCAACCAGTAGCATTTCACCCCTGCTTATTTTGGCAGTCAAATTTCTGTTCTTTTTTATAACAAGCATTCTCTGGGTGGGTTGCATAAAAGGAATACAATCCACAACAGATATTTACCAATTTGTTTTAGGAAGGATCAACCCTAGAATCTGCTGCAAAAAACAGGGAATTACTATCTAGTAGGCAGGTCTGGGCAGAGCCAACACAATTCCACTAACTCCTCTTAACTGATCTATATGATTATTGGTAGCAGCTCCAGACCAGCAGGTGCAAAATGGCCATTTTCAGCCAGATTGCGTTCATGGGTGTCCTCATATTTTCTTCTCGGGAGGTTATTTTTCCCCATCCAGGATTGCAAAAGGAGCATCATATTTATCTAAATGGTTCTTCTGCAGAAATTGGCTTCTGGCGGTCATTAGAGGGGGGGGGGAGAAGAGAGAGAGAGAGAGAGAGAGAGAGACAGGGCAGTACCGTATTTTTCAAAGTATAAGACGCACCTTCCCCCCCTCCAAGAGCATGGAAATGTTGGTGCATCTTATACACCCAATATAGCCATTTTTTTTGCCTCCCGAAGCCCCACCCTCACATCCCATTTTTGCGAAAAATGGAGGCTTTTTTGCTTTCCCTCAGCCCCCAGCAGCCCACTGAAGGCTTCAGCAGGGCTGGGGCAAGGCAAAAATGGAGGCGTTTTTGCCTTGCCCTAGCCCTGTTGAAGCCTGCAGAATACTGCTGGAGTCTGAGGGAAGGCAAAAACTTGTTTTTCTTACCTCTTGGAAATCTTGGTGCGTCTTATACACCGGTGCGTCTTATAGTCTGAAAAATATGGTAAACCACTTCAAAAAGTACCTGAGATGCTTTTACTCTCGATTATCAGACAGTCATGAATTTTGGCAGAAAGGATGTGTGTACCTCGCGCAGAAGGTCCACCCGGAGGAAGTCTAGCAGCACTAAGCTGCATGTGGCACATCTCTTTTTTTTAAATCAAACTTTTTATTTGTGTAAAGGGGCCAGACATCATGCTGAAGTATGATTTGTATTTTGTGATAACATATAGAGACAAACAGTGCTCCAAAAGCTGTTTTGGCATGTGTGAGAGTGCGAAAGTAGCACCTCTCTGAACACCTTGTTGCAACCCGACAAGTGCTGTGTTTGTGCTTTTGCATGCTTAAGTATCTTTTGGAGGCTGGATCGAAAGCAATGTATAGACCCAGGAATATTATAAGCATCTCCCTGGCTATCATCCTATTCCAAAAACGCTATCAGTGGCGCAAATACCTCTGCTATTCTTTTTCTCTTACAAATGCCTATAAAAGCACTTTTGTTTGCAGCTGGGTTTTATGCTACACAGTAAGCTATACTTCCCTTAAGCACTGTTAGTGAATAAACCAAATTTTATCATGAGCCATGATTACACATTAAGCTTCAATGCACAGGAATAAAGTCATCAAGAGGTCCGAATCAATCTATCTGCTTTCTAAAATGTCCTTATTTATTTGGTTGGGAATAGCTATATGGAAGTATTGAATTGTCATTTGTATGTATCATTGGCATTGATACTTCGATCAGATGGCAATATGGTGACCGTAGCCCTCAGTACCACTCCAAAGGACTCAAAGACTGATCACGATCCCATTCCATTGTCTGATTTTTCAAACACCTTACACGCTTTGAAGACATGTTCATGTCATCCGAAAGTTAATGCTGGCAAGAACCAAGAAGGGTTGCGTTGATGTGGGCTCTCCTCTCTTTCAGATATCACTGTGATCTGTCCCTGGGAAGCTTTCAGCCACCTGGAGCTCCATGAACTGGCACAGTATGGTATCATTTGAAGACGTAGAAGCCAGAAACAGGCAGAATATATGCCTTTCATTCAACAAGCAAGAACATTTCATGAGCATTCACATTATCCATATTCCTAGCCCTGCAAATTCACTCTCCCGTTAGTAGCCTGTTGGGGCCTATAACAATTGCTCATTAAAATAAAATCCAAGTGAATAAACCTTCGGCTTGGTTTCATACTATGGTTCCTGCAAGAACTTCCTTCCCTCCAATTAAAATTTGCACCAAAAAAACCCACAATGAACCAGAAAAGTGACTTCATTTTATACGCAGTATAACATGTTTATTTTATAAATTCATATTTATACGCAGTAAGTCCCACATATTACAAGTCCATCATTTCCTTCTAATCTGTTTTTTTTAATCCTGGTGTTTCCCCCCACATGTGTAGCATCCCTCCTCCTTTTCTGGATCATCTGAGTGTCCATTGGTTGTAACATGAACTGCCTTTTTTGTTGCCCAAACCTGACATTATGGGTTGAGAGAGAATGACTACCCAAAATCACCTACCTGGATTTCATGCCTAAAATGTGTCTAGAACTCAGTGTTTCCTAATTTCTAGTTTGGTGTCTCAACCACTGAACAAAACTGGCCCTCTTTTCTTCTTGTCTGTCCCTTGAATCATAAAAACTTTAAGCAGTAGCTGACCTAACTGAAAACTACTGTAATATTCATTGCTTAGGTAAGATGTCAGCAATTGAAGGTCCAGGAGATGGACTGCAGTGATGCACCTTTAAGATTTAAAATAAATCTGAATAATTACAGATGTACATTTGCACAAAATAAAAATATTGAAAATGTGAATGTGCTTCTCCTGTATAATCCAGAAACTTTCAACTAAGAATGAACAGAATAAAATGTTTGGACAAGATAAATATTTATTTAAATGAAACTCTACTTCGTTTTAGTGGAGGAGAAGTATTTTCAATGAATTCAACAGTGTTTGCTTCTAGATGAATGAATACAGAATTCCAGCCTCAATTTCTCCACCACATATAAAGCCATTAAGTTTTAGAAGGGATGTCTATACTGTTGCTATGTAACAATTGATGCATTTAATTATTTGAGCCAAAAGTTGTTGATTTTGGACATTAAAATATGACACAGAATAGATTTAAGAAATAAAGCATTATATATAATTAATGAAGAAGAAGAAAAAACTATTTACAACCAGGACTGAATGAAGCATATGATGAACAGTTGCAGGAACTAGACATGTCTAATATAATGAACAGAAGGACCAGGGGTGACATGATAGCGGTCTTCCAAAATTTGATGGGCTGTCACAAAAAAGAGGGAGTCAACCTATTCTCCAAAACACCTGAAGTCAGAACAAGAAGTTATGGATGGAAACTTGTCGAGGAGACAACCAACCTAGAAATTGAAATTGAAAGAAGAAATTTCCTGATAGTGAAAACAATTCATGTCTTGCCTCCATAAGTTGGAGCCTCGTGTTTTAAGAAGAGATTGGATAGCTACGGTATTTGTCCAGAATGGTATAGGACCATGATGGCGAACCTATGGTGCATGTGCCACAGGTGGCACGCGGAGCCATTTGTCAGGGCACGCGAGGCATTGCCCTGTCAGCTGGCCAGCGTGCATGCGCATGGTAGCAAGCTGAGTTCAACCTTTTTTGAAGTCATTTTTAATGCTCCGGAGGCTTCAGGGAAGCTCCTGAAGCCTCCGGAGGTCTCTGGGTGGGGCGGAGGGGCTGTTTTCGCCCTCCCTATGCTCCTATACAGCCTCTGGAGGCTGGGGAGGGCGAAAAAAGCACGCCAAAAATGGGGGGGGGGAGCGCTGGTCGTGTGTGCATGTCCCTGGGGTCATGTGCATAGCATTATGGCTGTGGCACGCCCACGCACAACTGTCCTGTGCTACACACACACACACACACACACCGCTTTTGGCACACGAGCCAAAAAAGGTTTGCCATCATCGGTATAGGATCTCCTGCTTGAGCAGGGCATTGGACAGGAAAACCTCCACGGTCTCCTCTTACTCTATCGTTCTGTATTTTGTGAGATATGGCAAAGTAGTGATATTTGTGCCTTTTGCATTTGGGCCCCTCAGTATCTCCTGAGTGAAGATCTGCTACAATATGCAACTCTGAATTACTGTACTTTCACTTCAGAAAAGTGTGAGAAAGAATCAAAAGGGACAAAAGTGTTCCTATTTTTGCTTCTTCTTGTTTTGGAAACCTGTACCTGGAGTGGAGGGGTGTGGTGTGGTGGCTCAGTTGCTAAGACACTGACCTTGTTGATCAGAAGTTTGGCAGTTCGGCAGTTTGAATCCCTAGCGCTACGTAACGGAGTGAGCTCCCATTATTTGTCCAGCTTCTGCCAGCCTAGCAGTTCAAAAGCACATAAAAAATGCAAATAGAAAAATAGGGACCAGTATAATATATAGCGTGTATTTAAATAAGCATATAACTTAGGATAATGATATACAGAGGTAATTTTTTGTAAATAAGATTGTTACGAAAGATATGGATACCGATATGGAAAAGCTGTTATAAGTGTAAATGTGTGTTTTGTCTTTTGTCTTTTAAATGTTAGAAAATTCAATAAATACTAGTAACAATGTTCCAGGTAACAGCATTCCAGGTGACTTCGGTATTTAGTCATGCCAGGACAGTGCTGGCTCTTCGGCTTTGAAACGGAGATGAGCACTGCCCCCTCGAGCCGGAAGTATGCAAGTGCAGGGGAACCTTTACCTTTACCTTTTACCTGGATTGGAAATAGTTCCATATCAAAATCATTCATTCCTGATTTTGAGATATTACTATGAATTGTTGCTAGATTTATAGGGAAGTAGCCTGGATGTAAAGGTCATCTGCTACATTATTCCTCTTTTTCTGACCACAGAGTGAAGAGGTGACAGGAGTTATCAGAAAACAAAAGGAAGTAGGAGAATGGGCAAGATAAATACATGTGAAAATCAGCTTTTTTTTCTTCTTCTTGTCCATCTTATCCTGAGTAAATTCAATAGTACAAATTGTATTATATAATACTTTATATTGTATTCCTCAAAAGATTAGGAATACATCCATCTCTCCCAATAGGAGAACTAATGCATGCCCTCCTTCCCACTATAATGCTAAGTCCGAGCAGAAGCAATGCCTGCCAAGAGCTTAATGGCCAGAAGCAGGCTACCTACTTCGATCACAACCAAAACTACAGCAAAGAAGCCTATTGTTCCTGCGTGACTATTGATCCACCTGTTTAACTGGGGAACACAGCCTCCAAGATAGATGGTGCTTTGAACTGCAAATTCCTCCATGCCCAGGGTGCCAAAGCCACACTGGGAATTCAGGATGGTACCATTTTCCAGTGGATTCAGACAACATGATGCAGGAACGCCGCAGGCTTGCACACCTGGAGAAGTGCAGTTAAAATACCTGTTAAGTTAAAAAAAAAAGGAAGAAACATTTCATTCTTAAGTTCATCCCAAGGCGCATCTCCCAGGTTTTTTCAGTATCTACTTCGTCCCCCCAATGCAAGCCAGATGATCCCATGGCCAATCTATCTGTGAATTCATTGGATCAAGATCTATATATGCAACAAGAAAGTAGCCCCTACCCCATTGCTACTGGGTTCCAGAAAATCTTGAGATAATCTAGGACAAATCATGCAGGATTCTATCCGTATCTCAGTTTACCTTTTTTCCTCTTCATCTAATGGATAGTTCATCAAATCAGCTGTTACACTGCTTGCTAGGACTGAAGCCTGCTGAAGTGACTCAAGGAGCAGT
Source organism: Rhabdophis nuchalis (assembly GCA_039707465.1). NCBI lineage: Eukaryota > Metazoa > Chordata > Lepidosauria > Squamata > Natricidae > Rhabdophis > Rhabdophis nuchalis. The sequence continues at coordinate 149,556,841 of CM077646.1, read as the reverse complement.
AGCTACAACTATAATATCTCAGCAATCAGGTTGGGTCAAAAGTCCTAACTATAAAGACTTGCATTTATCAAGGAAGTCTTTGAACAAAAATGGGCTGAAGCCAATTTTACCTATCACCTATGTGACAAAAGAATAACGTTCCTTGAGATATCTACTTATGTTTGGTTTCCAAACTGACAAGACCCAGTTCTGATAACACTCCCTGAGTTCTTGAGATAGTGAAGTAGACTGAATTTAATCTCCACCCTCTTGTGCTGAACAGGCAGCTGAAGTTGTTAAAGATGACTGGGCCAAGAATGTGTTCACAGACCTTATATAAAACTCTTTTGCAATGAGCACTGTTTATTTCTACCATTACTGTAATCAGAGATAATGCATTAGTCAAACAGATTAGGAATTATCTAGAGTATCTAACAAGTAAAGATGAAAACATATCACAGTGACTCCCCAATAAACAAAGATACTAATATTTAAATAGCACATATGGCCAACCAAAAGACTGATCCAAAACATAGAAAATGGGAAAATACCTAAACAAAAAAAAAAACCTAGACAGGCTTGATTAACCATTGTGCTCCAAGCAAAGTGGAGGTAATACTGCTGAAGCAAAAAGAGCTAGTCATTAATTATCACATTGTGCTTTATCAGGATTATTTTAGGTATCTCAGAAAAGAATGCCAAGAAAGGCAACAGAAGAGATACAGGGGCATGCCTTTATGTATAATGAAAACAAAGTCTGTTCATAGCACATTTAACAGGAAGACAATAATAACTAGTGTTACAATACAATACAATACAATAGCAGAGTTGGAAGGGACCTTGTAGGTCTTCTAGTCCAACCCCCTGCGTGGGCAGGAACCTTATACCATTTCAGACAAATGGCTATCTAACATCTTTTTAAAGACTTCCAGGGTTGGGGCATTCACAACTTCTGGAGGCAAGCTGTTCCAGAGGTTAATTGTTCTGTCAGGAAATTTCTCCTTAGTTCTAAGTTGCTTCTCTCATTGATTAGTTTCCACCCGTTGCTTCTTGTCCTGCCCCCAGGTGCCTTGGAGAATAGTTTGACTCCCTCTTCTTTGTGGCACCCTCTGAGATATCGGAACACTGCTATCATGTCTCCCCTGGTCCTTCTCTTCATCAAACTAGACATACCCAGTTCCTGCAACCGTTCTTCATATGTTTTAGTCTCCAGTCCCCTAATCATCTTGGTTGCTCTTCTCTGCACTCTTTCCAGAGTCTCCACGTCTTTTCTACATCGTGGCGACCAAAACTGTATGCAGTATTCCAAGTGTGGCCTTACCAAGGCACTATACAGTGGCATTAACACTTCACGTGATCTAGATTCTATCCCTCTGTTTATGCAGCCTGTTGTTATATAAGAAGTTGTTTTATATGAAGGTGCAAGAAAGAGATTCCTGTTTCAATCTAAGCAATCTAAGGATGAGGTGACTAACATGAAAACCTACTGTAGGAAGTTAGCACCCATCCCTCTCCTAGGAAAATGAGATATTTTAGGAAATATTAAAAGGGCCAAATATTTCTCCTAAAAGGGAGGCAGAAACTCACCCCCCCCCTTTGTCAATGGGCCCTTAAGGCCTGAGCCAGTCTATTCTATATAACAAAGATCTACCTTCTTCAGGTAGAGCCATAATAGGCATCCCAAAGTCCTTTCATTACATCACCACCCAGCAAGGCTCAACCAAACTTGAACTCAAAAGACAACCTGCAGAGTTGCCCCTGCATGGTCCCATGAGAGTCTGACAACCAATCAGAATACAAGCTCTAATTCAATAGCACAAAGAGGGCATAAAACCCAGGGATTCTCAGCTTCCATTTTTTTCTTCAAGATCTTCAAGGCATGTGATCCCCCTTTCCCCCACAACCTCAAACCATGTGGTCTGTCCATCATCAACAAACCTTCTTTCCAACCAACTTCCATGAATCCAATGTCTTTCCCTCCACTTGGAACTGAACCCCGAAGGACATTTCTCCCAACACTACTAATAGCGTATAGGATTTGAATTCTTATGGGCATGATCAGAGACGATGGACATCACAATTCAACATATGTGGGGAACTACCATGCCTTCAGTTGGAGACTAAGGAACTTTTCATCATAATGTGCAGTGTTTATTTTAATTCTACAGAAATGCTCCGTTATATTTCTATCCAGAAACAATTAAATACCTTGCATTGTTTCTCCATGGAAATATATAGAAGCATTCCTGAAATCAAACAGCAAATAGAACCATCCATTCACTCATATTACTTATACAAAGCTTACTTTGGCGTGAGACAATCCCTTGTCCACAAAATTCCAGTGAAATTAGTTGAACAATGTTAAAATGAAAATAAAATTTACATTTTCCAGATTTCAGTGCTACAATTCTCTGTCTGTGTGTCCATCCATCCGCCCATCCATCAATTCATCCATCCATCCGTCCATCAACTCTCCATCCAATCATATTCTAGACTGCCACGTTCTCCAAGGAGTAAAGTTATTCTTTACTGCTTTGGCACACCTATATTTCCTGGAAACAGATAATATACAGTAGGCCAAAGATTTTACTCACAGATTTGCTTTCCAATCCAGATAAGACTTTACTCCACAGCATTGGAGACCTGATTGAATTTCATCCATAATGAACTGGAGATCTAGGTCATCCTGGTACTGTAACATGGCCACCGTAAGAAAATTTTGCAAGGAAGCCTTGATGTGTTGTCTCAGAGAAAAGATAACGATTCCACCCAAAACTTCCAAAACCACAAAAATTATTATTCCTCCAGTAAAAAGCTTCAAAAGTAAGATGCTTTCAAAGAGGGCTCCTGTACAGCCCAAAAGGGATATAGATGTAGCTACTACTCCCGCTAATACAAAAAAAAGCATGGGGTCACTGCCCAAATATGTTATCCGTTCACTTTCCAGGGATTCCTTCTCAGAGAGTCCCCAAATTCCTATGGCCAAAATGAATAATCCTATGATAGAGAAAACTGTGTTCCAAGTAAAGGTCAAGCATTTAGCACAGTGGCTAAATGAATCCAGAGGAAGATGGGAAGACCGATGAAGGAGGTGCCATCGTCTTGCTTGGTTCCAAGAAGGACCACTTTCTTGTCCATCGGGGCTCAGCGGTGTGCCTTGTGCATTATATGAATAATACTTGTGATCATTCTAATCAACACAGAAAAGAATCAGAGAATGGAAATTATATATAAGAAATAGGAAACATGCATTTTTCCTACAGTATTTGAAAGGCAATATATAACTGAAAAACTCTGAAATATTTTTGTGTCGGTTTTCAAAATTTAACATTTGTACAATATGACTGGACTATTAAAAACAACAAGATTCATTCCTCTATTCCACAATATCAGCATCCAAGATGTTTGGGACCTCATGGGGATTAAGTATATCATTAAAAACATCTGGAATCTATGACATGGATGAGGAGACAATGGCCATCCAGATGTTTCCTGACTTGAGTATGACTTTAAGCCTAATTGCTATGGACAAAACTGAGTGTAATTGGTATTATGATTCAACATATAGTCCTTGACTTAAAACAGTCCATTTAGTGACTGTTCAAAGTTACAACAGCACTGAAGAGTTATGACAATTTTTCACACTTATGACCATTGCAGCATCCCTGTGCTCACGTAATCAAAATTCAGATGCTTGGCCACAGTCTCGTATTTATGACAGTATCTCGGGGTTATGTGATCACCTTTTGCGATCTTCTGACAAGCAAAGTCAATTGGTAAGCCATATTCACTTAACAATCATGTTACTAAATTAATAATCACAGTGATTCACTTAACAAGTGTGGCAAGAAAGGTCACAAAATGAGACAAAACTCACTTAACAAATGTCTGAGCCCAACAGAAACTTTGAGCTCAATCGTGGATGTAGGTTGAGGACTTCCTGTACACTGAAGGCAATAATTTTTGTTCTCATACCCTGTTGTTCCATAGAAGAGGAATAGACCTTCTATGTATATTGATTTCTGATTTCCAGTGTTACTTACTTATGTACTTTTGTACCCTGCCTGCTCTAGTGACTCTAGATCATGGGTAGTCAACCTTTTTATACCTACCGCCCACTTTTGTATCTCTGTTAGTAGTAAAAATTTCTAACCACCCACCGGTTCCACAGTAATGGTGATTTATAAAGTAGGGAAATCAGTTAAATTAAAAAAAAGGAAAGTGCTTCAGACAAAACCCTTACCACCCACCGTGAAAGCTGGAACACCCACTAGTGGGCAGTAGGGGCCAGGTTGACTACCATTGTTCTAGATGGAATATGGTACAACCTTAAGAAAAAAATCTGTGAAAGAATACAATAATTTTAATGTACTTGTAATACCTCCCTCAACCATGCTCTCTGAAATAATTTACATAAAAAAGAAATTTCTAGCATTTTGCATATTTTAAAAAATGGACATATACCTTTATGGATGTCAACCTATTATCCGACATGCAGACTATTATTCTGAGAGAGGAGCCTAGATATATCAATGGTTGGAAGTACCGGCAATGCTAATTTGTTAATCAAGAGTGACCCACTTGATAGAGTGTGAAAGATTCTTGCCCTGATGAGATTAATTACACAGTGTGATTGGAATGCATTGCGACCATGTAATCCATGGAAAATAGAACCCTATCTCTTTACAATGAGAAAACCATATTTGTCTCATTACATCAGTCCATCCCACCTGATTAGGCAGGGAATGTTACGTTGCAGACCCATCAGTTAAGGAAGTCTGACTGGTGGTGTCCAGAAAGCCTTCTCTGCAGTGGTGGGTTTCAAATTTTTTAGAACCTACTCTGTAGGTGTGAGCTATTTTGTGGGCGTGGCTTGGCAGTCATGTGACAGGCTGGGAGTGCCCACCTTTTAAAATGTGGTGAAACTCATTTAACAACTCTCTTGCTTAGCAACCAAAATTTTGGACTCAATTGCGATGATAAATTCTTTCTTTCTTTCTTTCTTTCTTTCTTTCTTTCTTTCTTTCTTTCTTTCTTTCTTTCTTTCTTTCTTTCTTTCTTTCTCTTTCTTTCCTTCCTTCCTTCCTTCCTTCCTTCCTCCCTCCCTCCCTCCCTTTCCTTTCCTTTCCTTCCCGTTGGGTCACTGGCAGCGGCGGGCCAGATTTATTTCCAGGTACGCCAGTGGAACCCCCTCTCACTGGTTCTCTAAATTTCACCAACCGGCTCTTGCGAGTAGGTGCGAGCCTGCAGAAACCCACCACTGCTTCTCTGCCATTGCCCCTGTCCTAGGGAACATTTTCCCCTCAGAATTGAGGTGGACTGCCACTCTCCTGGCTTTCCAGAATGCTGTGTAAGCGTGGCTCTGTGGCCTTGCTTGGGGCCCACAGAGGAATACAGATCTGGGGGTGATTAGCACCAAGGAAGCCCTCCCTTCACCTTTTAATTAATTTTTAACATTGTTTTTAATCATCCTTGCCTCTTTTTGAAATGTTAACTTTTATCAATTGTTGTTATGTGTTAATATTTTATTCCTTACTGCCCAGAGTTCCTCTGTAAGGGAGAATGGGCAATTCTAGAAGTGATGGATAAAATAAACAATGCCCATTATAATACGCAAGAATTTAAAAGTAGAGACAGTGAGAAAAAATCATGGAAAGGAGCATGCTGCATTTAGAAACAAAATATGAAGATTTGGAATGAGAAAAATGAGTAACAATGGCATATTATTGAACATAGCATTCTTTTAAGATGTCACCACCCACTTCTGGAAAGTGGAGGTGAGAGGCATGGAATCGGGGCGTTGCTTCTCAGTTGCAGGATAGGTACTGTATTCTGGGGAAACCTTCTGGCATAGATAAAATTGGCCCTTCTCGTTGATGGCTTTCAGAAGGATATTAAAGACCAATTATTTTTTGAAGTACATTCTTAGTTAAGTGGAATTCACCATGTTTAAACTATTTTATTTATATTGCCTTGCGATATTTAATTTTATGATGCATTTTCCCATTTGATTTAAATTTATTATACCATGTTTTCAAACCAAATTAGCTGCAAGTCACCAAATTACCACAGAATATAAATAAGATAAATATACAGCAAATAGTTGTAAGGTGTCCCTATGTAACTATCTACCCATAAATGGTGAAAAGAGAGAAGAATAGAGTGGTTATAACTGAAAAGTCTCTATTTTGGCTACTTTATTCTCCTGGCTCTATTTCTGGAGGTCAAAAGACAATAATCCCAGACTCCAATGTAATTTTAATTGATAAAGAAATAAAAAAATGAATAAATAAATAATTCCCAGTCAAGGAAACTAATTCTGGTAAATGTGCTTTTCCTTACTACGATGATTTTGGTGTAATAGTAAATATTGCTACAGTTTAGCATGTTGTATGAATCTGAATTATTCAGAATTTCTGCTTTAGGATAAATATTTGAAAATCCTGAAAAAAACATTGATGTTAAACCTCTTAAAATCACCTGGAATTGTTTAACTGAAAAAGTTATGTACATATTTGATTTTAGCTTTGATTAGTATTATATTTCCTCTGACTACATAATTTCATTCAGCGTCCCTCCCAAAAAAAGTCATTGATAAGAGAAAAAGATACTGATACAATAAGATACAATTTGAACTGAAAAAGTAAAGAGATGCAATATGAAAATTCGGTGGTCAGGCTGACACTTGTATAGATAAATGTGAAATATAGCAAAAGTAACATTGCCAAGAGCAATAAACATAAAATGGGACTGAAAATAACTCTTCGGCGGCAAATAACCATTTTTAATTTAAAAAGTTACTAAAATAATCAAAGTTAAAAAAAATTTACCTTGATCATTTTTAAGGCAATATAAGAAAGCTAAGATGATTCAGCATATTTATCTGTAAAAAGTGCCATAAAATTCACTGGGATTTTACTTTTAATAAATATACTTGCTTACAATTTATTAATACTATTTCTTATTGGAGAGTGCTGCAGGATGGATTAGGGAGTTGACACCTCTGAAGCATTTCTGTCACACTTTCTTACGCCTGCTTCTTAGGCAACAAAGAAAAAATAATATTCTAGTTAAAAAACAGGAAACCAAGGGCGAGGGGTTGATTTCAGCCATACAGAAAATTTGCAACTTAATTTGGAAATTCACATCTGCAGCCATATTTTATTCAGTGGATTCAGGTCAGAACACAGCTGAAAAGTAGCATCATAAGCCAAGAACAAAGATTTAAGATCCCCTTAGATAAAAGCTGAAACAAGGCCAACATGTAACACCAATCCTTGTTATTACCTTTGATAGCAAAGCTTTTTTTTCATCTTCTCCCATCTTGGTGCTCGGAAAATGAAGATACTTCAAGAAAGAATTCACAATTGTAATCAATTTCTTCATATTGTACAGCATGAAATGGATTTGAAGTGTTTCCGCAGTTCTTCGGAGTAGCCAGATAACAGTCCAACATTCATGTATGAGGAGAATTTTGGAGCAGACCTACCACAGTCATACTTGCATCATGTGAGAAATCACATTTCTCAGCTTAAAAAGATTTGCTTTGTCTCACTTGCTGTAAGTATATTCATTAAATGGTAGTATATCATTATGCCTGTCAGCTGAGTGCATAGTACTGTATAACTACGAAGTCTATGTAAAACATTCAGATGGGATAGTTAAGGTTTACAATGCATAGAAGTACAAATAAAACACCTTTCTTTCAATCTTTAAAGCAGCTATATATTTTGCAAAGCTCCCAGGCCTAAGTTATTTGAAAAGCTGCTTCCAATTATTTCACATATATTTCAACGCTTTGCATGACCTTTATAATTATATACTCCGAGATGTACAAAAATGTGGTCTTGCGGTTGCATCAAGGCCTTCAGATTTCAACATAGAAAGCTCATTTACATTATATAGGCATTTATCTTAATACATAATGTTACGGTGTTCCAGTGTAAGTATATTATGAGCATGAAACACATTTAATATCAAAACGGGAATGTGCACAAATTGTAAGTATCTGGCTTGAATCCACTGAATAAAATATGGCTGTAGATGTTAATTTCCAAATTCAGTTGCAAATTTTCTGTATGGTTGAAATCAACCCATTCCCCCTCACCCTTGGTTTTCTGTCTCTAAAGTAATAATGATTATGTTTAACCCTATTATCAAGAGGTATATTATATGAAACATGGTTTTTAAAAACCTTACAATTATGGTAATTTTAAACTGAATAGTAGACTGAATATGTACAAGGCTATACAGTATCATCAAGAACCAAAATAACTTCCTCCATAACTACACAATCCAAGAGATTGTGATATGCAGTGCATAAAATATATTGTGATTGGCTACTATTGCCATGTACATTTTTAAAAATGATAACTTTTAGGATATTTACAAGAGGGCTTACATAGTATTTGCAAACAAGCATGTAAAGAATCACAACCCTGAATCTGCTAAACCTCTACTGAGAGGAACAATACAAATGTGTAATTTAAACACATTTACTTGGAACTAGATCTGTTTAATTAGTCTGCAACTATAATTGCAATATATGAGTAGCCTACATTATATACTGATGGCTGTAAAATTGTTTAGAGAAATTGTATAAGATTTTATGAATTAGTTACAACATACCAATATTACTGTACATCATAAGTGTGGTAGCGCGGTGGCTAAAGTGCAAGTACTGCAGGCTACTTCTGCTGATCACTGACTGTCAGCAGTTTGGCAGTTCAAATCTCACCAGGCTCCAGGTTAACTCAGCCTTCCATCCTTCCGAGGTGGGTAAAATGAGGACCCAGATTGTTGGGGGCAAAATGCTAACTCTGTAAACTGCTTAGAGAGGGCTGTAAAAGCACTATGAAACAGTATATAAGCCTAAGTGCTATTGTTATAAGTGTAATGTTCCAAATAATAGTTTGAAAAATGGTTTGGTTCAACATTCAATTTTTTGACAGAATGAGTGTGTTGCAAATGCATGCTTTGATCAGTGTTTTCCCTTCCAATAATAGTTATTAACTATCACATGTGGGTTATTTTGGGTTTAATATGCAAAGTGAATTCAGCCATAATGATTTGCAAACAATAGCTTATGATTATGTTTTATACAATGCTTTTGATTAAACGTACTATGGCTTACTTAAATATGTATAGCAAGCCATACACAAAAATAGTAATGTTGACTGCATATTTCCCTTATTAATATAGCAGTTTCACTCTTACACATGCACAGAAAACAATCTAAATTTAAAACAATTCTATCTAGATATAACAACTTCATTTTCAAAGGCTGCTGAAAGTATCTAGATCTGAAATTAAAGTAGCTATGCTCATGCATTACATTAACCTTTTGTTTTAATCATAGTTTGTTGACACACACATATATTAGCTAGGTTCACATTACAACATGAATCACAAACATGAGTCATAAACCAGTCGCAAGTTACAAAGGTTAAATTCATTCATCACAACAGAATGAAAATATAATATGGCTTAGTAACTCATACATAATTCAGACAAGCTTATGAGGAACGACTGATCCCCATGATATGACAATATATGATCTGTCTTGGTTGTGGCTTATTCACCAAATCACATCACAGCAAAGAAAAGCTTTTTAGTCCGATATTCAATTTTGACCCAAGTAATTATTTCAAATAAGATCACTTCTCAGTAGGCAAAAAATGAGTTTTGAGTAGAAAGTAGTTTTCCTCAGACACCCTCTTTGAAGTAATTTTGTGGATAGTAAAAGTTTGGCGGGATTTGGTTTTCTTAACCGCAGACACAAGACCCAAAGGTGCTTTTTCAAGAGGCAACTGGGCTTTCCGGTTTTTCTTTGAGATTTTTTGTTGAAGCACTTAGAGGTTTATCTGTGTTCTCAGGGTCACCTGAGTAATGTTCCTGATTCCTTCAACATGCTCCAAATGCTTCAATGACCCTCTACTCTAAAAGGATGCAAATGACTAGCTGTCTGCAAGGTATATAAATCCTTCCATTCCCCACTATCCTGTCAGAGCTGAAGAAGCTTCTTGGATGAGAAGTGAAATGTCTTCAAAGAAAAAACAAGGAAGTCTAGTTGCCTGGTCAAAAACCACCTTTGGGACAGCCATGACCTGAATGACTGAGAATCTCTACAGACTTTTAACGCAGACTCAAGACTTTACAGATTTTTGTGACCTAAGACCTAAGCTGCTCCCTTCCCAATCTTTTTGCACAGAGACATTGCTGCTACCCTTGAATATCTGTCAGAATGTTCAAACAATTGGCAACTCCAAATCTCAACCAACAAATGCTCTGTCTTACACATTGACAAAAAAAATCAAAACACAAAATACAAGTTGAATGGATATGACGTTGTAGATGACCCCCACTCTGTCAAGGACCTCGGAATACTCATCTCAAACAATCTAAGTGCCAAAGTTCACTGTAACAGCATTGCCAAAAGGGCATTAAGAGTTGTAAACCAAATCCTGAGTAGCTTCTTCTCGGGTAATATTGAACTGCAAACTAGGGCATACAAAACTTTTGCTAGACCAATTCTTGAATGCAGCTCATCTGTCTGGAATCTGCACTGGATACCAATTTCATTGTAATTTTAGTACAATGACAATAAAGATTATTATTATATCAGACATTAATGCAATCGAACAAGTCGAGAGATATTTCACAAGAAGAGTCCTTCACTCCTCTCCTTGCAACAGAATACCTTATGATACCAGACTGGAAATTTTGGGCTTAGACAATTTAGAATTTCGCCATCTCCGATCCGACCTAAGCATAAAACATAAAATTATCTGCTACAATGACCTACCTGTCAATGAATACTTCAGCTTCAACCACAGCAACACACGAGCTCACAATAGATACAAACTTATGGTAAACCGCTCCAAACTTGATTGCAGAAAATACGACTTCAGCAATATGACTTCACTACCAGACAACGTGGTTTCTTCCCCCAAACCCCCAAACTTTCACCTTAGACCAGGGGTCCCCAAACTTGGCAACTTTAAGACATGTGGATATCAACTCCCAGAATTCTTGAAGTCCACAAGTCTTAAAGTTGCCAAGTTTGAAGACCTCTGCCTTACACTGTCGACCTCACCCCCTTCCTAAGAGGAGTTTAAGTTTAAGGGTCGCGCTTAAACGCACCAGACTGCCTACTGTCCCTGTCCTAATGGTCCCTTGTATTTGTAACCATTTCATGTATTCATAATCATGTCTATACATATATCTGTTATCTAATTCATGCTTGATTAAACAAACAAACAAACAAACAAACAAACAAACAAACAAACAAACAAACAAACAAACAAACAAACAAACAAACAAACAATAAGCACCTCCGACCAGGACCCAATGGGGGGAAAGAAAAGAAAAAATCTCTCAGACCAAAAATCTGTAGAGATTCTCAGTCATCCAAGTCATGTTTGAAAAGAAGAAGAAAAAACCAAGAAAAAGCTCCTTTGGGACTCTCGGATAAAACCAAAAGCCACTAACCTTGGCCACTTGAAGACGTCTGGACTTCAACTCCCAGCATTCCCCATCCAGCGAATGCTGACTGGGGAATTCTGGGAGTTGAAGTCCAAACATGTTCAAGTGGCCAAGGTTGGGAAACACTGCGTGACTAGGCGGAGCCAGCGAACGGGAATGGGAAAAGGAAAGAGAGAAGGAAAGAGAGGCGAAGGCCGCGTCTTCTTCGGGGCGGACCTTTTCTACCCGGAACCTTGTTGCTTCTCCTGCGCTGCCGGGCGGGAAACGGTGACGCGGCAGTATTGGCGGCGCACGAGCAGCGGGGAGGGCGGGTAAGGGGCGGAGCTGCCGGAGCCGGGGCAGGACGAGGGTCGGAACGGCGGCAAGGATATGGCGGAGACCATTGTAAGTTCGGGTCGTTCGATGGGGACGAAGCCGGGGAAGGGGAAGGAGGGGGGTGTCTCCCTCTGCTCTCATTCCCCCCGGGGGTTCCCCCCCTTCGGTCTTTTGTCATTGTAAAGCGGGGGTGGGGTGGGGGGTGTCTCCCCCCTTGGCTTCCCCAGCGCCTGGCCGGCTGGGGGCTGACAGCTCTGCCTTGGGAAGAGGGGAGGCACCAGCCCGCGGTGCGGTTTGTTTTCCTGCCAGGGTTGGGGAAGAGCAGGGGGGACCTCCCTGAACGAGGGGGGCGTGGGGCTGCTGCAACTGAAGATGGGGGTCCCCCTCCCCACCTTCGTTGAGAGTTTTAATATGGGCTTCTTTCCAGAGGGAAGAACTCAGCACATCAGAGCTTTCTTTTATGTGTGTGTGTGTGTGTGTGTGTGTGTGTGTATACACATTTCACATTTCGCTGTGTAAAACAGCCCAGGTTCGAATCCCACTAAGGGTATGGCTAGTTGATGACAGCTAAGTAGCTTGAAATAGATCTATACTAGTCTCCCTTATTTATTTATTTATCAGCACAAAAACGTATCACACACACACACACAGACATACATACATCTTGCCCAGTCATGCTACTTTTGGGGGGATCTACCTATCTATCTATCTATCTATCTATCTATCTATCTATCTATCTATCTATCTATCTATCTATCTATCTATCTATCTATCTATCTATCATCTATCATCTATCTATCTATCTATCTATCTATCTATCTATCTATCTATCTATCTATCTATCTATCATCTATCATCTATCTATCTATCTATCTATCTATCTATCTATCTAAGCTTGTGTCACCCTTGTTTGTTTATTTATCAGCTCAAAAAGCTAACACACACACACACACACACACACACACACATATACACACATATCCCCCCAAAATCCCCCCAAAAAGTAGTGTGACTGGCCAAGATGGACCAGAAATGAAAAATTTTCAAACGCAAAGTCCCCCAAGTTCTCTGGAGAAAAACGTGTGGATATAGAATGGATATATGTGTCCAGTAAATTGGACTGACTTAACATTTGGGGCTCTCTCTCCTTAGGGCAGGATATATGCAAAGAGTTTGAAAATTAAAAGCTGAGGATATGGTACAAATGCATAATAATAATATAATTATTGTCAGTGCACAACATATGTACAGTGAGATTGGTTGAGCTCCCTGATATATAGAATAAGAATTATCTCTAAAGATGTTTTTTTTCCTCTTGAAATACCAGACTACTTTTCCTATAATTTTAAAATGATATGTTCACTGTAGTCTAATACATTTAGAAGGCAACAAAAACTTAGGAAAGCTGACAGTGTTTCTGAAACCCTGAATTTTTTTCCTTTAAAATCCAAATTATTTTGGATCTAGATTCAATATGAACATTACTTGCAATAAATTAAGATAGCTACATCCCTAGGATATATGCTCACATTTCCTTAATTATTGTATTACTTTGCATGCCAGACAGCATGAATCGTTTGTGTATCCCAGTGGATCATTTGTTTGGGGTTTTGACAGTAAGAAACTCCTCAGTAAATAAGTGAAGCTTTGGTTATGCTAGAACTACTTCAATACTTGCTTTATATTAACAGCATTTAAGAAGTACCCTATTTATTCGAGTATAACGCGCACACTTGTATAACGCGCACCCCTAATTTTCGATTAAAAATCGGTATTAAAATGTTTTTTTTCCTTCGCCCTCGCGTACAGTGAGCGGCTGCAGCCTGGAAAAGGCGCAGTGCGAACTCACAATTCGCCTGCGCCCTCAATGGACCGGCCCTCGTTTATAACACGCACCCAAACTTTGATTTCTTTTTTTGGTAGAAAATTTTGCGCGTTATACTCGAATAAATACGGTACCTACAATGTTTTCCTTATCTGAATTGGCAAAAGTGAAAAACTCTTTCCTGTCCTTTATGATCAGTGAAAAAGTTTAGTTAAGGCATACTGAAGAGAAAGCAGGTCCTACCACTGTTAAAAGCATGTTTCATTTTCGTCTTTCTTTTCTATCAGATTTTATTTTAATAAAGAAATAGATAGAAAAATATTATGTTGTTATGTATAGCAAGACCAATTGAAATTTTAAAATTCTCTTTTGGCAGCTAAGTTTGTATAATAATTCATAAAATCGGATAGCACATGTTTTTAATAAATTTAGGTCAATTTGCCTTGTTTTATATTAATAGATTATCAATCTCTTTGGTATTAGTACTGGCTACATTGTATTTGTGTCACATTGATACAATTAGTTATATATTGCAAATTTCAGGCAAGTTGAGCAATTTTGGCAGGTAATCTGTAGCCTTCCCTCTCAGCAGCTAGACTGTATGTTGAATGTAATCAGTATTTTGATACAGTGCTTTACAGAATCTTTAGTTTCCTTTTAAAATAGGGTGTCAATGTGATATCGTTTAGGTCATTTATACATCCATTCAAATTATATCATTTCTTTTTTACCAAAGTTTATACTAAATTTTCTTTATTAATTTTAATAATAAAACTTATTTTAAACTGCCAATAACCATGGTATATATAATTACATGAATATGTAATGGACTAGTGTACATTTCAAAGTAAAGCTATGGGAGATTATATAATTTTGAAATAAATGCTATTTGCTATTTTTCTGCTTACTCCACTTCCAAAATATCACTGTTGCAAAATTCAAGTTTATAAATGATGTCAGGTTTCACGGTTAGCAGTATCTGTTTTTTTGGAATATCTCCTCAGGTACCAGTTGGTAAATATCTGCACATCCACATCTGGAAATTGCAGTCTATCAGCTTTTCTTTAAAATATTTTTTTTAATTATACACCAAACTTTTAAATGTTCCTATTTTTAAAAATACAGTTTCCTCTTGAAATTTGTACCCAATAGAAAGTGGGTGTGTACATAATAATAATAATAATAATAATAATAATAATAATAATAATAATAATAATAATAATAATAATAATAATAATAATAATAATAATAATAATAATAATAATGTTGAATTTATTAACCGCTCCCTCTCCCCACAGGGACTCGGGGCGGTGCACAGGGAGAATAAAAACAATAAATATACAAAATACATACAATTTAAAACAGATTAAACTAATTCCTGTGCTAAAATCCCATTAACTAAAAATCCCCACTAAATATAAATAAACAATTAAAAAACCCATAGAGAGAGAGACTACCCTAGGCCGACCAGGCGGAAAAGATGAGTCTTCAATTTCAGGCGGAAGGAGCGGAGGTCCGTGGTCGTTCTAATATCGGGGGGAAGGTCGTTCCAGAGGGCCGGGCCCGCCACAGAGAGAGCCCTTCCCCTGGGCGTCGCCCGCTAACAAAGTCTAGTGGACGGCACCCGGAGAAGTCCCTCTCTGTGGGAGCGAATCGGCCGTGAGGATGTGTGAGGCAGGATCCGATCCCGCAGGTAGCTAGGTCCCGAGCCATGGAGCGCTTTAAAGATGATAACTAACACCTTGAAGCGCACCCGGAAGATGACAGGCAGCCAGTGCAGCTCGCGCAAGAGCGGTGTTACATGGGTGAACCTAGTGGTTCCCATAATTGCTCGCGCGGCTGCATTCTGAACTAACTGAAGCCTCCGGGTGCACCTCAAGGGGAGCCCCATGTAGAGAGAGTTACAGTAGTCCAGTCGGGATGTCACGAGGGCATGAGTGACTGTGCGAAGGGCGTCCCGATCCAATAGGGGGCGCAATTGGCGAACCAGGCGAACCTGGTAAAACGCCCTCCTGGCCACGGCTGTCACTTGCTCTTCCATAGACAGCCGGGTATCCAGGAGGACTCCCAAATTGCGCGCCCCATCCACAGGGTATATGTGTATGCATATACATTATCTAGCTTTAAAGAGATTTTAAGATTTGGACATTGTTCAAAGAGATAATTAATGGTTTGGCATGGTCCTAGATTAGTCATTTAGCTGTGTCTCCAGGTGGAATCCTAGCTGGAATTATGGAATCAGCACTTTGAGGCAAAGGAATGAGCTCAATATAAGAGCATCTTTACCTTGTAAAGACAGAATTGCTTCACCATGGTGCTGTGCTGCAGTGTAGTCAGATCCAATTCATATTCAAACTGAAATTACCTATGCTTATTGTAATAGAATTATCAAGAAAGCCATATAGAATTGCTTCTTTGCATGAATACATTTTTCTGGAACCACGTGTTGGAAAGCTATCATATTAAAAAGTGTTTCAAACATTTTATAGGACGTTAGCATATGTGAATTTCCACCATGTTTAATTCTTACATTGTAGTGAAGTGAGCCCCAATTAATCTGTAAAATATGGCCTTAAACTGCAACACCTTTCAAGTATAGATTTGAACTCAGAGCAGTGGCCTAACAAAGGATATAGGGTTGTGCACATTAATGCAACTTGTGTATGTTTTTAAATTCCGTAAGAAGATATAATATAGTGTTTAGTGCTAAATGTTGCCAAAAATAAGTTAGTCTCTTATCAAAGCTAAGTTTGACTTTCTCGGTAAATAGACACAATTCTTCCAGTGTATTCCACAGGATTGGTATGACTTTTCATTTTAATGTAGATGGATGACAATTTTCCTTTAAAATGAAGCATGCAAGCAATTAATGTGGTGTAATATTTTTTTACCAGTCTAAAAAGCTCATGAAATTTCTTTATAGGTCTGAAAGTTCTGCAATTTGTAACTTAACAACTTAAAATTCATTCTATGTTTTTCTAATATTATTTATCACTAGCTGAAGTAATGAAATTAATAGTTAAGTACAGTCCTATTGTACAGCTATTAATTTCTTTACTTTGGCTAGCTATATATTTTCGACAAACTAATTTTTATATGTTAAAGATAACATTCATGAAATGTTACATCTCTTACATATTCTAGAGTCAGATTTCTTTTTTGCCTTAATCATGAAAATTTGACGGACATTATTTTTAAGTTATTTTTGTTTAGCTTTTTCCTAAATCTGTAAAATTCCTTATAGATAATCCGTGTCCAGTCACCAGAAGGAGTGAAACGTATTACTGCAACAAAACGAGAAACTGCTGCAACATTTCTGAAAAAGGTATTCTGGTTTTGCCATATTCTTTGGGCTACTCTAAGATAGTAATATAAGTTCATCTCACATTGGTTGAATAAGCTAGTCTAAGCATCTATATTGTTTAGTTTTTGCCCAGAAACTTTTGGTGATGCATTTTCACTTTGAAGTTTCACTGAAGCTTTATCTGAATTCAAAGAGAGCAAAGAAATTCCAGAATCCCTATTGACACAACGCCTTTATTAGGCCAAATCAGGCTGACCAAATAGTGTGTATCTCTCTGAATAACTTTATCAGATAAAATTTCAAAACAATAAGTTGGGGAGGGGTTATATTATGGTGCCTATATCTGAATGCAGTGTTAAATTGTAGTATGAATGTCTAGAGAATATAATGTTAGCCTCTATTTTGAACTTGTCCTGACATGTTGCAATGAATTTCTGTTGAAGGATTGTTTTAAACTGTTTGATGGGAAAAGATCTGGTGTGATGAATTACAGCATCTGCCAGTCAGATGTTGCAGAGCAAAAAAGTTGGTCTCCATGTTGAGAGACCAGTAGACTTAGCACAGAATGAGAAACAATTACATTCAGAATTGCCATATTAGTTTATTCCTTTAACATTCTATAACTGCTATGCAGAACCCCCGTCTGCACTCATAAGCATATGTAGTAGGAATAGGATTATATTATATTCTGCATAATTTAATTTCTAATTCTGAGAAATGTACATATAGGCCTATATATTATAATTATTGTAATTATTGACTACTTGTGTAGTGAGAGCCAGTATCATATAACTGGTTAAGGTACTGGATTAGGTTCAGTGAGACTCTGGTTCTAATCCTTCCTTAGGCATAGAAGCCAGTTGGGTATCTGTAGGCTAGTCACTTACTCAGAGCTGAAAATAGGCACTTTGAAAAATGGCTGAAGGACATAAGTCACATCATGCATTGATAATTTCGCTATATTAAATCAGCAAACAGGGTGAAATAAGCAGATTTGCAACAAAACTGAATAAATATTAAAAAGAAAAACATTGACAGCTTATTTATGAATGTAAGTAATTAATACAGCATACACCATAATTTTTTATTGAAAAAGTAATTGTAAGTAATGCCCATGTTCATATAATAAAATAAATAGTTTAAAATAATGGTGTAGTTATAACTTAAAATTGAAATACAAGTGATCCTTGTATGATCATACCCATAATTTAGCCCAACCTTTTTGTTGCTAAGCGAGACATTTGTTAAGTGAATTTTGTCCCATTTTACGACCTTTCTTGCCACAGTTTTCAAGTGAATTACTTTAGTTGTTAAATTAGGAACATGATTGTTAACTGAATCTGGCTCTCCCATTGTTTATCAGAATTTCGCAAAAGGTGATCACATGACCCGGGACACTGTAACTGTCATAAAATGAACCAATTGCCAAAAATTTGAATTTTGATTATCTTACCATGGGGATGCTACAACGGTTTTAAATGTGAAAAATGGTTGTAAGTCCATGTTGTAATTTTGAACAGTCATTAAATGCTGTAAGTTGAAGACTACCTGTAAAGCTTTACTAGCAAGGTTCCTCCTGATTCTACACTAACCATCAGAAGCAATAGGAAAACCATGAAGTTTTTTGCTGACCCCTGAGAATCTGAAAATGTATTCAGTGAGGAAGAGCCCATATTTTTCTGATGTAGAAAAGGCACTTCCCCTAACCCATGATGTTGATTCCTGAGCTCCATGGTCTGTTCAAAGAGTTCATCCCTGTTGTGTGCGGATAGGATTATGGCAAGCATAAATTTTGCTCAAGCTGGCCATACTGTCTAGGAGTTGTTGAATCCTAAAATAGAAGGAGTACAGAGCCAGATGAGTTTCTGCACAGAACAAATTTTAAAAATATATTGATAGCCATATTTCAATTTAATGTCATTTATTTGGATGTCCAACTTATAAATACCGTTAGCTCTAATGAAATTTTATACTGCATGTATTTGGATATATTGTGCAGACGTGAATGTTCTTACTACTGGATTTTTCAGAGTATAAGACGCACCAGAGTGTAAGACACAGCAAGATTTTGAAGAGGCAAATTTAAAAAAAAAAGTTTTTGTACTCTGCAGACCTCCCAAAAATGGCCCATTTTTTGCGAAAATGGGTCTTTTATTTTTTTAAACGGCATGCATAGCCTTTAATTGGGGGCAAAATTGAGCAAGGCACGACCTGTTTTTCATTCATTTTTGCCCTCCCCAGCCCCCAGGAGGACTCTGAAAGCCTCCTGAAGGCTATGCACGGCCATTTTGGTGAAGGGAGCGGGATTTCGGGAGGCAAAAAAATGCTTTATTCAGTGTATAAGACACACCCAGATTTTCATCCTCTTTTTTGAGGGAAAAAGGTGTGTCTTATACTCCGAAAAATACTGTAATTTCCTTCTGTATTAAACTAGAGAGATAGAGAAAATTTTTTTGAAAGATGTTAGTTTGTTTGTCCCCCTTTCCTACCAGTTTCAGCTGGTGATTTGATTAATATGGTTGAAACAATATGTTTTCCTTCACAACTGGATTAAATATGGTTAATCATTAACATTAGCAATCAGGCTTAGTTTCTAAAATCCATCCTTATAGAGCCTTAATTTAAATGTGAACAAATAATTCAAATGTACTGTAGATTCTTTGAATAGCTGTTATAATGTAAGTATGATCAATTATGTTCACACTTTTGCAATCTTTACAGTTAGAATAAGATGCTTTTTATCTTGATTTCTACCAATAAATTAATTTGTTCGTATAGGTTGCAAAAGAATTTGGCTTCAGAAATAATGGATTTTCGGTGTACATCAATAGAAACAGGACTGGTGAGATCACATCCTCTCCCAATAAATCCCTCAACTTATTGAAGATTAAGTGAGTATTCTTTAAAATATTGGGGCCACTCATGGACTAGAGTTGATTGCCATTGTGTTTTGACAAGTCAAGATAATGTATTGTGATATCTTTATATGTGTATCTGTTGAATATTCTTCGGGTTCTATTTCTTTTATGCATTGTTATGCTATCTAGCTAAAATGGTTTTCACGCTGCATTATATGTATCCAGTGAAAATACTAACAAACAGGAAAATAAAAACTCATAATCACAAAGCTGCCCAATCATCAAACAAGTAAACACCATCAATCCCTAAATGCCCATTGCTTTGCAAAAGAGTATTAGGGAGAGTACCAGGTATACTTCCAAGGGCGAAGTATTAGGGGATTTGGAGGCCACAAAAAGCATTTCTTTTCGGCCTATGACCCTTTGTATTCTCATAAGAATGGAACCTTGAACATCCTTCTCCCTCCCACCTTTGAATTCAGGAACCAGCAAATTCTGCCTGGAGGAAATGACGCCTTCATAATGATTCTCATCTAGTGTCATTTTGGTTGTCCTGTTTATTTCCATTGGTGCAGCTGTGACATATTCAAAAGATTTGCCATCTTGCAAAAATATGAAGAATCCAGACATGTTGTGGATTTCTTGGGATTTGTTTGTTTTACATCTATAGAGAGTAACTCCATCTACAACAGGTTGAACTCCAAAACAAAATTATCATCTTTTCAGGATACTTGCATGTGCATTTCCCATAACACAAATAAGTCAGCATGGCTAGGTGGATGAATTGTTTCTCAGGAAGTAAATAGTTCCTTAAAAGTTTGAGGTTTTTGAATGTTTCAAGCACTGTATTGGTAGAAGCGAAAAGAATTCTAAACTCAAATAGGTTACGTAGGCATACACATGGCATCTGTCCATCCATCAAATTAATGCAGCCACCCATCTCTCAAAAGATGACTATTTGCTTCCTCTTGGCTGATTCATTATATGTTTCAGGGCAGTGGTGGGTTCCTACCGGTGGTAGTGGTTTGGCGGCCTGGGTCGCTGGAACCGGCAGTGACCCAGGCCTGCCATGCCCCCGAATTGGTTCCTCAGTCGGTACCGCCATCTTGTTTTTCAGTTCTGCGCATGCACAGAACAATTTTAATTGCACTGCACTTGCGCCCACAGCATACATCAAGCGCGAGTGCCCAAAGTGCACCCACGAGCGAACCAGCAGTTCAGGGTAAAGAAATGACAATCATAATTGTTCTTGCTTTTCTCTTTAAATATCTTATTCTGCTGTCATTTTTATAACTAGGGAGCAGTCCATTTAATTATGCTTTCTTTTGGAATAATGTTGCTTTTCACAAACTGGTATACTATGATAGTAAAATATGTCTACAGAGTCTTTGTAGGGTTTATTCCTCATTTCAGCAAGAGCATGCCCGGTGGATCCCATTTAGCATCCTCATTTTCTCCACTATGATAGGGGAGGGAAAAGACTAGCCACAGTCACACCTTTCCTATAGTCTGAAACTTCAAAAGGCTTTGGTGGGTCTTTATCATAAATACTATGCTGCGTGTATTTTATTACAAAGACCTATAGAATCTATCTGAGGTAAATGCAGCTAGTCTGAGTTACAGCCCTTTGTTCAACCACTATTTGAAGTGACAATGCACTGAACGAAGGGATTTGCAACTGGTCTTCAGAGTTCTGGCTATGGTCATAGCAACAAAATGTGAGTGTTTGGCAACCAGCTTGCACCTATGACTGGCTTCAGCATCCCGCAGTCATATGTTTGCCATTTGTCAACTTCCCTGTCGACCTCTCACAAGGAAAGTCAAGTAAGTTTTCCCCCCACCCACCCCCTAGTCCAGGGGTCTGCAAAGTCGGCTCTTTTAAGACTGGTGGACTTCAACTCCCAGAATTCCCCAGCCAGCCTGGCTGGCTGGGGAACTCTGGGAGTTGAAGTCCACCAGTCTTAAAAGAGCCGACTTTGCAGACCCCTGCCCTAGTCTTTTTAGCTTGCATACACTATGCCCTTCTTTCCCCTTTTGTTTACAAGCACCCAACACCCCCGGCCTCTGTCTCCCAGTACTCACATGAATGTACTCACCCTCACTCACACATACATGCATGCATATATACCATGTTGTCTTTCAGCATCTTCCCTGTGATTACAAACCACCTTTCCTCATTTTCCCTGCAGTTGCACACACACATGAACCTTATATTCTCTTCCCCTGGCCTCCATCACTGCACACTTATGACCTGTGCTGATCCTCTCAGGGACTCTCCCACTCCGTGCAACACCTCTGCACTTTTTACCTCTGCTTCTAGCTTAATGACCCACACCTCTGGGCTATGACAACAGCCAGTCTAGGAGGATTTCTGGTTGCTAAGTGATGAAATCAGGCAATGTCATATTTTACAACTGCATCACTTAGCAATGGCAATTCTCCTTCCAATTGCAGATGTAACTCAAGGGCTACCTGTACATGCTGTGCGTATTTAACCCATTTATATATTCCTCACTCAATTTTGATGGGACATTCTACAATTAAAATAGCAGCTATTAAAATATGGCATAGCATGTTTAATTCCTAAATGCCAATTGAAACGAAGACAAAACCTCCTCACTTTTTTCTATGAAACGTAAAAGGAGCAGACTGCTCTATTTCCCTTGAAGGTACTTTTTATTTGGAGCAGGCAATCAATTGGTTTCTCCGTCAACCCTTGATGGTACCGTTCCGAGAAGAAAAGCTAACCTTGGTAAAATAGGTTACTCATCATTTCCCTTGTGAATCATCCACAGTCTACAAGTTTTTGGCAGCTTGCCAATAATTGTAGGCGGAAAAAGGCAGAAATCTGAAGCTGTTTAGAACTTGTTCTTTCCTTGGCCTGTTCTTATCTTGTAAAGGATGGGGAGGTTGTAGTCCTTTTGCTACCATTATTTTAAAAAAATGGCTCTTTGGGAAATGACATCTCAGAAAAATGCAGCATCAAAAGAGTCATCATTATTTGTCATAAAATAAAAAGAAATGATGTAAAAACTGGAAAGTTCTAACATTGCAGTCCTCTGTTCATTTATCTCACAATAACTTCAGTTGAACTCAGGGAAACTTACTTGCAAATAAATAACCGTAAGATCATTCTAGTGTAAGCTCAGTACGCTTTGGATTTAGATCAGTGGTGGGTTCCCAATCCCGTTGTAACCGGTACAGTGCAACGGGGCCCGGCATCCCCCACGTGCACGTATGCAGCGCATGCATGCGTCCTTACCTCCATGATGCCTCCACGACACTAAGGCTGCTCAGCGGAGCATTGCACAGGCACCGTACGCTCCGTGCACGGAAGTGCCAAAGAGCTCAAATACAAGTAAGGAGCTTGGGTGGGCTGGCCCTCTGGAGCACTGTACCGGAATATTACCTGGTGCTCCCAGCAGGCACTGGTACGCCCGTACCAGAGTGTACCGTCTGCAACCCACCACTGGTTTAGGTCCAGTTTTCCTTTGATCTACATTCTGCTCACAGGAAAGTCAGTTGCAAGGATGGGAAGACTGTTTACTTGATTATGTCTGTAGCTTCCCGAAAAGCTGTTTCTGAAAGTTGAGGCACTGTCCAGAATAATTCGTAAGATGATCCTGACAGCTTGGAAGAAAAAAGGAGAGTTCAGAGAAGATTGTCTCAATTTTTTTGCAGAAAGCTTCGGCTTAATCTCACTCCTTTCTGTAAATGGGAAAAGATTGTGTAATGAAATCTATAATCTGTACAATTGCCAATCCTGTAGAGCAGTGTTTCTCAACCTTGGTGACTTTAAGTCCTGTGGACTTCAACTCCCAGCATAGCTGGCTGGGGGATTCTGGGAGATTCTGGGAGTTGAAGCCCACAGGACTTAAAGTTGCCAAGTTTGAGAAACACTGCTGTAGAGTGTCCGTCTAAACTCCCTCTATTTCCAATTTAAAATAGTTTGATTTGGTTGAATATCATTCTGAAATCGATAATTCTGTAACAGTTCTGCCATATTTTATTTTGTTTTTGCAGACATGGAGATATGCTATTTCTTTTTCCGTCGAGCGCTCCTGGTTCTTCCTCTGAGAACATGGATACCTCAATTTCTCAAGGAACACGTCCACTAGGTGTTCCCCAGGTGGTAGAAGATGAAATTGATCAGTACCTAATAAAACAGGAAGGGAAAATTTATAGAAGCAAAGACCAGCAATTGTAAATATCATTGTGTTTTCCTATTTCCACAAAATTCCTCACAGTTTGCTGTTTGTTGCCTGTTTTCCTTCTCTGTTCCCCATTCTCAAGGGTAACTAAAGTAATCCCAGGTCAATTCATGTGGAAGCACTTTCCCACAATTTGGTAGTAATTTAGTTCTCTGAGATGGGTTTGATAATAGCTGAAGATGCTACGTGTTTCAGTGCTGCTTATGTGAAACAACTCAAAAAACACATTCTTTCTTTAGAAATCTTGGGAAATGGATGCATTGATCATGGCGGGAAAAATGGTACTGGCTTTTGTAGGAAAGTCAGCCTCATACTATTTTGATAGAAGTTTTGTCTTTGTATGATAATCAATACACGGCTGTGTGTTCGGTAAAGATCCACTCTGAAATTTTTATAGAAAGTAGCTTCAGACAGATTTGTAATCCTATTCTTAAAAAAAAATACATTACTGTTCCCAAAAGCCACTGACAGACATTGAAAAGGTCTGATCTATATTAATTGTTAGACATACCTGACCTTCAAATCATTTAGGGCTTTGTAGAATGAAGTGCATCTCAGTAATAATTTGTTAAAAGCACATAATGAAATAATATTGTAGCTTAGTACTTGAGTAATCCATTTGTTTCCATCTAAAATCTTGGAGTGCCACAATTTGGCCTATGTCCTTACATCTGTACTGTAGATGTAATAATAGTAGACATGAATAATTTCAGGCAAGTCTGTGTAAAATATGGAGTAGCTTCTTACTTTAGCCAAACTTAAATTGTGCAAGAGAGCTGTAAGCACGTAGTATAAGCTTGATTTGTTTTTATTAAATACAATTGCTTATTCAGAATTCTGGTATTCTCGATAAAAGTCCTCTCTGTCTTGAATTTACTCACTGTGGTTGGACTAACTGGATTTCTAGTAACAGCAGCAAAGGATGAGAAATATTTAGTCAACTAAAATACAGAAGTTCTTCATTTAACATTATGAATTATGGGGCAGAAGCTTCTGAAGTGGCAACTGCAATATTTTAGGCTGTAAACATAGGAAGTAGCCCTCACTGGATCATCTATTGCAAACCTGCTGGGTCTTGCTGAAGATGATTTTGGATGACTGATTAGTTTGAAGAACATTTCCAATTTAACTGAACATTTAAAGCATGCTTAGAATTGTGCATCCAAAACATCAACATATAAGATTTGAAATTGCAACTAACAAATGTAGGGTTTATGTCCATGCAAGAGCAACATTGATAATTAATCAATGCTAAATCTTTTATTCAAGTTATAATATTACAGACGTTACCCTTAAGTAAGTAGATAGATAGATAGATAGATAGATAGATAGATAGATAGATAGATAGATAGATAGATAGATAGATAGATAGATAGATAGATAATCAAAGGTAGTGACTGTATTTCATAATAATGTTCATATCCTTCTAATTATTATAGTTTTGAAATACTTGAGCTTCTACAAGTAAGAAAGGGAAAAATAATAACACAGAATTACAAAAGGGATACTTTTGTTGTTAAGCCAGTAGAATAAATCATATTAAGAAGATATAGACATGATTGTAGACAATTTGCTTGGTTTTTATCTTCTAAAACTTTTATACCTGTAAAACTTCAGAACTTCAGAGATGGTGCATGCTTTAGTATTTCTCACATATATTGAGAAGCTCAGAATTGCTTTCGATAACCATTTTGTTCCTAGCTGGAATCTTTAAAGAGACACAAAATATATTATTCTCACAGGGTACACTGAGAACATTATAGTAGTTGGTGTCTGTCTGAGGAAATGGCATTGTGACCACCAGAAGGCTACTTGTGGTGTATAGCTATACATTTTAGAGTAGACCTCTATTAATAGTAACTATTATAAGAATCTGGTTTAAACTTCTATAATGTGTTATTTCTTTTAAGGTTAGATAGGTCTACATTGCCCCTTTATGTAGTTTTCCATGTATTGGAATGATTGCTTCAGTGAAGATCAAAAACCAAAAACCTTTGAATGGTGAAGTATTGTTGGCAGTTGTGTGGTTTTGAAAAAAGTGGTCATGAAAACATCATAGGCAAAAAAATCTCTTTTGTTGAATGTATGCCTTTATATATATATAAAGTGAAAGTTGCTAAGAACACACTTAACTTTTATGAAGAAAATGCCAACAGCAGAGAAAGAAAGTTGTTCTGAAAGGCCTGCTGTTAAAATAAATATTGAATAAGTGGAAGATTTTTAAAATATTGAATAATAGTCTATTGCCTCCTTAAATAGATGGAAATGGAAGATGGCGCTCTGGGTCTTTTCTGCAATAGTATAACCAATCTGTCTGTCTAATCCATTATTAGCAAAAATAGCATTGTATCTTATCAGTACTCGCCATAATTGCATTTGTGAAATTAGGGAATATTTTCAGTGTAGTTGGCAATCAGCACAGTAATTCTGAGCTGATGTGTGCTTAACCATTTGTTAATCTGTGATCAATACGGGCGGTCCTTGCTTAATGACTATTCATTCAGCAACTGTTTGAAGTTATGACAGTGCTGAATGAATGGTATTTACAATAGGTTCTTGATGTTACAAATGCTCCCATGGTCACATGATCAAAATTCAGGTACTTGACAGCCTGTTCACATTGAGGACCATAAGGTGTACTTCAACTTCACTTACTCACCTGCCTCCTCTCCATCTCTGTCCTTTTGGCCATCATACATTCTGCTTCCCTCTGCATCCTTATTGCCCTGCGTTCAGCTGCCCCCCTCTACCACCCCTAGCTGACCTTTGCTGCCTTCTGTTGACAAGGTATGCCTGGCCCGGCCCGGCCCTCTGCAAGTCATCCTCACACAGAGGGCTGTGTGAGACCTTCTGGAGACTTTATCAGGAGCACACAGAAGCAGAAGAACATGGTGCAGGGCAGGAGAAACATGAGGTCCTCACCTAAGGACCGCTGGGTCCTGCCCTAACAACTGCAACATGGAACTGCTATTGCTAACCGGTGCAGCCATGTCATGTTGTACTTAATGACTGCTTTGCTTAGCAATGGAAATTCCAGGCCGTTGGGCTCATATTAATTTATGAATCTGTATTAAGTATTAATCTGCAAAGCTTTACAAAATAGAGTGCTTTTCTGTTTTTGCCAGTAAATTTAGCTGCTGATCTTCTCTTTACACAGATGTCGACATGGTCCATTGGGCAAATGTGTACATTGTGTACCTTTAGAGGTAAGCAGATAAGTGAAAGCTATTATAGTAATACTTTACAACGTAAAAGTTTTCTTGATGTATAAAGTTGCTTTAATGGCATCGATAGAGAGGATGTTGTTGAAACTTTAATGTATCCTAGCTGTGCTGATAATGGTTAAAGAGGCAAAATTGGACCCTTGGATATACCTGTCAACTCAGAACTTGGATTTATCTGTTTTTTGACATCTGGCTTTGTGCAATAGTGGTTTTAACAGGATATACTATTTCATGTTACCAGTTTCAAGAAAGCATATGCAGTTGGTATTTTCCACTTATATGGGAAGTGGATTCTTTCCTTTTTAAAAGCTACCACTGAATGCTGCTCATTGGGGGGGGGGGTGAGATATGCTTATATCCTGCACTGTTTTTACTAATGACTTATATAATAACCTTTTAATCGTTTTTAGTTGTGCACAGATTCTTCAGTTAGCTAGGTAACCTCTGCTGGAATTCTCTAGCTTTGTTTTTAGCCCTGTAAGCTTATAAAAACAAGAATATTGCATCCATGAGACAGGTTGGGTTTCTAAAGCTATTTTGTACAAGGGTAAAATATTTTAACGTGCGGGGGAGGGAGAAGAAAGGGCTCCACTGTTACTGTCAGATTAGTAACTGCTGTGGAAAAAGAGCATAACGTTGCCTAATTATTTCCACATTGAATGCCAGCAGAGAATTCAGACTAAAAGATCCATTTGTACGGTGATCAATGTATTATCAAGCAGGTGTCTGACCTGGTTTTCCTTTGTGTATGTGATATTGGCAGCCTTTTGATGAGGATTATTTAAACCATCTGGAACCTCCTGTGAAGCATATGTCATTCCATGCCTACATCAGGAAACTTACCGGAGGTGCAGACAAGTAAGAAACTTCGTACCTACTGCAGGAGAATAGAAAGATGTCAACATGGCAAAATCTGAAAAACGTAGAAAACAATAGGGCAAAAACAAATCGGCTTCAAATACCCTGCTTCCCCCAAAAATAAGACCTCCCTGGATAATACGCCCAATCAGGCTTTTGAACGCATGTGCTAAAATAAGCCCTCCCCCAAAATAAGCCCTCCCCCAAAATAAGCCCTCCCCTAAAATATTTTAAAGCATGAATAGCCTGTACCCGCCATTTCCTGGGTGGTGGACATGCCCCATACACCCCACATACACCTGCCATCCACACAGAATGGCCTTGTGAGGGCCACTCCCACAAACCCTAGCTACTACACCCCTTCTCTTACTGGTAGCCACAAAAAGAGAGGCAGGCCCAGCAGTATTAGGGCTGCCAAAAGTGTGCCAGAAACCAAGACAGAACTTCTGGCCCTCTCTGGGTCAGCTGATCCACGGGCCAAGGTTAAGGGGTATTTCCATTAATCTCTCATGTGCATTTCTTCTTATGGTGATTTCTCATCAAACGTATTCCATGCATAGAAGGTAGCAAATGTTAAAACATCTTTATTTTTATTATGCTGTAAATCTGCAACTGATGTTTCTCATGTTTACAGTTTCTGTGTTGATCATACTGTGATAGCAGTTATTTGCATACTTGATATGTTTGCTAACACCAGTGTAAATGAGAGGAGAGGCAGGTTGGCATCTATATTGAACTGCTGTCGTCCCTACAACTAGATTGCATCTAGTTGTAGAGTCTGGTGGTAACTTCTGACAGGATGTCTGCTGTATGTTTATTGGTTGTTGTTGTTGTTTAGATATTAAGCTTGTTTCTTCTTTTGTTTAGGGGGAAGTTTGTTGCTCTTGAAAACATTAGCTGCAAGATTAAATCTGGATGTGAGGGGCATCCTCCTTGGCCAGAAGGAATCTGTACCAAGTGCCAGCCAAGTGCTATCACACTCAACAGGCAGGTAAGATGAGTATTCGAAGCTAGCTTTTCAAGGCAGTGGAGAAAGCTCTTTCCTATGATGTTTGTTTTGGGAAGGAATAGCCAGGAGAGTTTGAAGAGTGTTTTGACAGCTGCTTGGTGACCAACTGTTAGCACTCATGTAGGAAGATAAAGCAATATATTTATCTGATAGGTTCCTTATAAATGGAGGAAATCTGCAATATATATGAGAAATCACAGCAATTTTAAATTCCAACTCTGTTTATTCTGTTAAATGAGTGACTACCACCACATATTTCAATTATATTTTGATTTTGAGCAGCTATGTCTATAGAAGGGGTAGTATAAAAAGGATACTCCAAAATTCTACTAAGCCATCAAGATCAACAAAGAAAACCTGTAAGCTGGGATCACCCTACAAGTATAAAGTACTAGGAACTGCCTAGGACTGTGACTGAAAAGAGAACAGTGACATGTGGTTTTTTTTTAATTGTTATATCAAAGTGCCCATAGACCATGATTGGGGTTTTATAGAGAAAGTTAGAATTGGATGTCTGGAAATTTACTCCAGCTGCTTGTATAAATTAAAGGTGCATTCTGACAATTCACTATGCAAGGAATCCTTTTGAAACTGGTATTCAAAAGTTGTGCTCTCGCGCCAGTTGAATGATTGCTTCAGGATAAAGGATTGTTACAAACACATCTTGTTTTTGTTGGGTCTCGATGTTTCCTTGTATTAAAAATGTTTTATTACAACAGTGAATTTTGCTGGCCATTCAAGGTGTATGTCAGTCATTATGCCATGTTGTATAAAGCAATAACTCAAAATACAAAATGTGTCTATGGATCCAAAAATATTGGAAAAGTCAAGATCTATGAATGTGTAAGAAATAATTGGCCATGTTCAGATATCACAGTAAGCTAAATTCTTTAATATTGTTGAACTATGGCTCACAAATTTGTAAGTAATATCTTTGAGAATCATATAATCGAAGCCGGACTGCCAGAAAGAAGTAGAAAGAGAAATTCTGGATATTTATATGTGAAGCATGCAGAATATAAAGATATCTTCTGAGAATCCAAACTGAGGTTGCTGCAATTGTTGAACCTCCCTACCTAATATAGCATAAAAGAAGAGAAAGAAGCTGAAGTTTTTTTCTTCATGGATAGAGCTGTCATTGTTCAGCTACTTCTATTAGCGGAAGCAGCCAAGTGGGCATGATCAAACAGGATGAGGTTCCTAAAAAAGAATGTTGGCTTACCGTAACTCCAAATGAAGCAAGCTGAATTAAAAGGCTAATATCCACAGTTTTGTGACTCTATTAAACTCTACTGGTTCTGGTAAGGGGAAGTGTTTGATTATGGCTTTATATTTATATATTTTTTCTTCAAATGGCAGAAATACAGACATGTGGATAATATCATGTTTGAGAACCATACAATTGCAGATCGTTTCTTGGACTTCTGGAGAAAAACAGGAAACCAACATTTTGGATATCTATATGGGAGGTACACAGAACATAAAGACATTCCTCTGGGTATTCGAGCTGAGGTTTCTGCCATCTATGAACCTCCGCAGGTATCAAATCCTACTCTAAAACCCCCTGGCTTGCTCCATTTAGAGCAGTGGTTCTCAACCTGTGGGTCAGGACCCCTTTGGGGGTCGAACGACCCTTTCACAGGGGTCACCTAAGACCATCGGAAAACACATATTTTCAGTGGTCTTAGGAACCGAGACACCAATTTTATGGTTGGGGTTCATCACAGCATGAGGAACTGTATTAAAGGGTCATACCATTGGGAAGGTTGAGAACCACTGATTTAGAAGAATCCCTGGGAAACAACATTTATCTTGTATTTTCTGATAATTGAAGTAGAAAAATTCATTGACGTATTTTGGGGAGAAGGATTTTGCTACGAGCAGTCTTGCTTTTAAAAGAAACAAACTTGATTTTAGCCTGAACATTTGCACACTTATGTGAAATTAAATCTTTTTAAGTGTGTTTATACTAAACAAAAGTTTGTAGGCTCTCTATTAACATACACTTTGTAAATAATTGTTTTCTTATAATGGGGGGGAGTCTCTGCATGCTTCCTTCTGCATCTGCTGAAAATATGCCTGCGCAATTTTTTATGGTTGAGGAAGACAGGTTGCCAAATATGCATTGATCTGTAACAGATAAGGATTTATATTGCAAGCATGAATGTTTTTAATCTAACACCATGCTGAGCTGAAAACGTGAATGATAGGCTAAAGAATGTTAAGTACATCAAACTGAGTCAGCAACAGGTATTGATTTCTTTTTATAAATTAGAATTTACTTATTTATTTTATTTTATTTATTCAATTTATATACCGCCCTATTCTCCCTGGTGGGATTTGCCCCTCACATTAGCAAGTTAGCCAGTCTCAGTTGTTGAGCAAGTCATACAATGGCAGAGTTTGATGTTGCTACTTTGAGATACTCATCAACAACATTTCTATTGCTATTCAAATTCAAATTCAAAATTCAAATTCAAATTTATTAACCGCACCCTCTCCCCACAGGGACCCGGGGCGGTGCACAGGAAAAGCTAAAAACAATATACAATAAATACAAAATACATACTTTAAAATAGAATTAAACAGTATTACCCGTGCTAAAAATAATTAAGATTAAGAACCCATTAAAATATTTGGAATCAATAGACAGAGAGAACTATTCAAGGCCGGCCAGTCGAAAGAAATAGGTCTTCAATTTTACACGGAAGGAGCGGAGGTCAGTGGTCGTTCTAATATCAGGGGGAAGGTCGTTCCAGAGGGCCGGGCCCGCCACAGAGAGAGCCCTTCCCCTGGGCGTCGCCCGCTGACAAAGTCTAGTGGACGGCACCCGGAGAAGTCCCTCTCTGTGGGAGCGAATCGGTCGTGAGGATGTGTGGGGCAGGATGCGATCTCGCAGATAGCTAGGTCCCGAGCCATGGAGCGCTTTGAAGATGATAACTAACATCTTGAAGCGCACCCGGAAGACGACAGGTAGCCAGTGCAGCTCGCGCAAGAGCGGTGTAACGTGGGTGAACCTGGTGGTCCCCATAATTGCTCGCGCGGCTGCATTCTGAACTAACTGAAGCCTCCGGGTGCACCTCAAGGGGAGCCCCATGTAGAGAGAGTTACAATAGTCCAGTCGGGATGTCACGAGGGCATGAGTGACTGTGCGAAGGGCGTCCCGATCCAATAGGGGGCGCAATTGGCGAACCAGGCGAACCTGGTAGAACGCCCTCCTGGCCACGGCTGTCACTTGCTCTTCCATAGACAGCCGGGTATCCAGGAGGACACCCAAATTGCGCACCCCATCCACAGGGGCAAGATGTTCGCCCCCTATGGCCAGCGTTGGAGAGAGCTGGTTGAATCGGGCAGCCGGAAACCACAGCCACTCGGTCTTGGTCGGGTTGAGCCTAAGTCCGTTACTTCCCATCCAGATCCGCACGGCTTCCAGGCACTGGCACATCACCGTTACGGCATCGTTGGGGTGGTTTGGGGTAGATATGTACAGCTGGGTGTCATCAGCGTACAGGTGGTACTCTACCCCAAAACCACGGATGATCTCACCCAGCGGCTTCATGTATGCATTAAACAGGAGAGGCGAGAGGACCGACCCCTGAGGCACCCCGCATGTGAGGGGTCTCGGGGTCGACCTCTGCTCTCCTGCCCGTACAAATTGCGATCGGCCAGAGAGGTAGGAGGAGAACCACCGTAAAACGGTGCCTCCCACCCCCAACCCCCCCAGCCGATGCAATAGGATACCATGGTCGATGGTATCGAAAGCCGCCGAGAGGTCTAATAGGACCAGGATGGAGGAACATCCCCCATCTCTGGCCCTCCAGAGATCATCTACCAACGCGACCAATGCCGTCTCGGTGCTATGCCCGGGCCGAAAGCCGGACTGGCGCGGATCTAGATAGTCAACTTCCTCCAGATGACGGGGAAACTGTTGTGCCACCACACTCTCAACAACCTTCGCCAAGAAGGGAAGGTTGGAGACTGGACGGTAGTTGTTCAAAAGAGCTGGGTCCAAAGAGGGCTTCTTGAGGAGGGGCCTCACCATAGCCTCTTTTAGGGAGGCAGGCAAGGAACCCTCACTCAAGGATGCGTTGATAACCTCTTGGAGCCAGCCTCGTGTCACCTCCCAGGATGCCAGTACAAGCCAGGAGGGGCACGGGTCCAATAAACATGTGGTGGCTCGCAGTCGCCCACGTAGCCTGTCCATATCCTCGGAAGTAACGGGGTCAAACTCCTCCCAAACAAGATCTCTCTCGTGGCATCCCACTGGGCCATGAATGGGGGCTAGCTCACTCTGTATCTGGGCGGTTTTCTCCTGCAGAAAAATCACAAATTCCTCTGCTCTACCCTGTAGCGGGGCTTCCCGTTCCCTCTGTTGAAGGAGGGCACGGGTCACCCTAAACAGGGCGGCAGGGCGGTTTTCTGCGGATGCTATGAGGGTGGCACAATGATGACATTTGGCCACCCTCAGCGCCACAATGTAAGTCCGTAAATGGGCTCTTACCTGTGTCCGGTCAGATTCAGAGCGGCTAGCCCTCCATCTTCTCTCTAGGCATCTCTTGCGGCGTTTCATCACTCGCAGCCCCTCAGTAAACCAAGGAGCCAGGGTGGTTCGCCGCCGCGAGAGAGGCCGCAAGGGCGCGACCCGATCTAAGGCTCCCACGGCCGCACTATTCCATGCGGCCGTGAGGTCCTCCATCGGGGCGCGGGTCAGGGATACAGGAAATGGCCCAAGCGCTGTCTGGAACCCATCCGGGTCCATCAAGCGCCTGGGGCGGTACCAGATTGGTGACTGGTTCCGCCTCCCCGCGGAGGGGAGCAGCGGTCGGAAAGTCGAGTCGGAGAAGTGAGTGGTCTGACCATGACAAGGGTGTGATGACTATGTCCCCTGTACCCAGATCACTCTTCCATTGGCCCGAGACAAAGATGAGGTCCGGCGTATGTCCACCCTCATGGGTGGGGCCCTGAATTACTTGGGTCAGGTCCATGGCCGTCATGGAAGCCATGAACTCCCGAGCTACCACGGATGATTCGCCCAACGATGGCAGATTAAAGTCCCCCATGACTATAAGTCTGGGGGTCTCCACTGCCACCGTAGCGATCACCTCCAGGAGCTCGGGCAGGGCTGCTGCTACATAGCGGGGAGCCAGGTATACAACCAGCAAGCCCAACTGCCTCCCTAGGCCCCACTTCATGCAGAGGGACTCACAGCCGGAAGTCTGAGGCACAATGGTCTCTCTCGGCTCCAGGCCTTCCTTAATAATGACCGCTACCCCACCACCCCTGCCTAGGGCCCGCGGCTGATGAAATGCGCGGTAGCCTGGTGGGCACATTTCAACGAGGGGATGTCCTCCCTCGTGGCCCAACCAGGTCTCCGCAATTCCTACCAGGTCCGGCTCCCCCTCTGACACAAGGTCACTAATGAGGGGGGCTTTGTTGACAACGGACCTGGCGTTGCAAAACATCAGCCGCAGACCCTGGCTCTGTATTCCCTGGCCACCTAGCCTGCGGGGGTTGTGGCACCCGACCGTTTGTAACCAATGGCTGCGTGCCACCAACCGGGAGGATGAAAATTGTCTCCCCTCGGTCCTGCCCCTCCCCACGACCCTCTGAATTGGTATGCCCTCCTGAGGAACGACTCGGGTATCCCCCTTCCTTTCGCCTTCCGCTTCCCGCCGTCGACTGCTATCCTGGCCCTTACTACTGATCACTGTTTCAATCTCCATCTGTCTATATCTACCCCCCTCCCTTGAGCCCCCTAAAAAAGATAATTTAAATAAATTAAAAACTAAAAATCCCCTAAGGCCGCGCTTCGCCCATCTCTTCGGATTCACAATACCGTCATCGAGATGGGCCCTAGATAAATCAAGGGGCCATACCTGCGAGAGCGGGGACTCTCGCAGCGATAGCAGGCTTGCTCTGGAATACATTATTAAATAGATAGTTAAAATTCAATAATTATACAGATAAAATTCGGGTGGGTTTTGGGATAAATACAGATGTTAAAAATACAGATGTTAAAAGTCGTTGGCAGTTGATTAAAACAATTCACTCAAGTCAATTCATTAGTTGGTAAAATGAAATCAGGTGAAATAAAGTGCAAGATGGGTAAACCAAGATAAATCAGTTGGTAAATAGATTCAATTACATTAGGTTAAATTAGTTCGCAATGATGACCATTGGGGCGTCCATAATTGGTTGCTGTCACATGTTCTTTAGGACAGTCAGTTCTTCCGGGCCTATCAAGGTCTTGGTGGCGTAATTCTCCCAAACTTGGGAGGGTGACCATGGGGGAAATGAAATTACGACTGGTCAGCGGCCGTCCACGTCCACCTCGGCGCTCCCACCGCCGCAATCCCCGCGTCACCGCCTTCGCCAGTGGCCTCTCGGCGCTCCCACCGCCGTCAGCCTGGCCTCCAGCAGCCGCCTCTCCACTCTCAACCACCACATGGCTCTCTCACAGCCACCACCTTCCACCTTTCTCCAACCAGCTCCTCTGTCGCCGCCTTCGTCTCTCGCCTCCCGGCGCTCCCACCGCCGTCGACTCGGCCTCCAGCGGCAACCTCTCCCCTCCGCACTCTCTCTCTCCACCTTCCTCACTCCAACAAGCCAGCATCTCCGCCTCCTCCGCCATCTTTCCTCCACGCCTCTCTCACCACTTCCCGCTGGCCACTGGTGCTCTCACCACCGCTTCACCCCACGGCTCGCCACCAATTTCAGCTTTCCGGAGCTCTTTGGTGCAGCCGGCCTCTCTCCGCCCTGTTAAAACGTCCGGGCGGCGGCCTCTGCACTGGCCTCCGTTGCGGCAGTTCCCGCCCCGGCGCTCTCACCGTCCGGGCGTTCCGGTCGCCGGCGCTCCGTCCGCTCTTCCCCCGATGTTGCGAACCCCACCCTAAGGTGTCCGGGTGGGTCCCTCATCCTCCCATGCCCTCCAAGATCACAAACGAGGGCAGGGGGCACTCAAAAATGCCAACGGCCTCCGCAGCCCACACGGAGCTCCAGAGCTACCCCGCCATCTTCGCGCAAGCGCAGACCTGAATTGTTAATCAAGCACTTTGAGTGTCGTCCTAACCCAAGTGTTGTCCAAGAATGCACATACATGCGGAAGCCCTTAAAACAGCATTGGCGAGGGGACAGTACGTTGGCATTTTGAGTAGAAGGATCAGGATATTTGGCTGTTTTGTAAAGGGTGCCTCTTAATGGTCCATACAGCCCAATCAGTTAGTAAGCTTAGGGTGCCTTGGATTTCTTTTTCAAAACTGCAAGTTCCTATTAAGTCACCAGATGGCACTATTCCCTGAGTGCTGAAAGGTGATTCAGATGGAGCAATACCTGTAGTTATAACTGTAGACTTTATCATAATGGTTAGCAATCATGTTAAAGAGGAAAAGTTAGTGTAGACTTCTGCCCTAACTAGGTTTCCACATTTTAATCATGATCTGGAAGCCAAGCCAGTTATTTACCATTGCCATCCATTACAATTCTTGAATTCTGGAATGTAAGCAGAAACTCAAAATGAATTTGCTGATAGGCATAAGATATATGCGAAAGTCAAATTAAAAAGAGAACTAAGTTACATTACTTTGCCATTCATCTCACCAAATGTGAAAAAAGTGAAAAAAATGTGGCTTCTCGGTCATACGTTGGAATTTAGAACAAATCCACATCCCTGTGTTAGTAGCCCTACTTCCTGAAAGACCAAATAGAATTAGAAAGGTATATACTGGAGGTATTTTTGAGAATAGAAGTGTTTTCCTTTCCCATTCCTTTTTTGAAAAAAGGATTAAGTGTTTTAAAAAAAACTTAATAAAGTATCACTGCAGTCATTTCTTGTATTCTTCATCTTCTAAAATGGAAATCAAGTTCCATGACCTTGCATAATTTAAGGGCTTTTTACCTCTAAGAAATAGGGTATGGGTTTTGCAAAAAGCAAAAGTAATGACTTTTCTTTAAAAAGAGGCTAAGGAATGCTTACATAAGAAAAATGTAACAACTCTCTTTTTGTAGATTTTTGGATATATCTTATGCATATATTCTTTGAGTTTCTTCCTATGTACAGAATTCTAGAAGTATTATAAAATATTCTTATTATTAGGAAGAAACTAAGTAGAGTTTAAAGGGATGCGGTGGCTCAGTGGCTAAAATGCTGAGCTTGTTGATCAAAAAGGTCGACAGGTCGGCAGTTTGAATCCCTAGCACCGCATAATGGAGTGAACTCCCGTTACTTGTTCCAGCTTCTGCCAACCTAGCAGTTCAAAAGCATGTAAAAATGCAAGTAGAAAAATAGGAACTGTTTTGGTGGGAAAGTAACAGTGTTCCATGTGCCTTCAGTGTTTAGTCATGCCGGCCACATGACCACGGAGATGTCTTCAGATAGTGCTGGCTTTGAAAGGGTGATGAGC
Organism: Rhabdophis nuchalis; assembly: GCA_039707465.1. Classification (NCBI taxonomy): domain Eukaryota; kingdom Metazoa; phylum Chordata; class Lepidosauria; order Squamata; family Natricidae; genus Rhabdophis; species Rhabdophis nuchalis. Next base: position 149,519,375 of record CM077646.1, on the reverse strand, counting down.
ACACACACACACACACACGCACACACACGAGTCAGGAACAAGTAGCACGTATGTGCGAGGGGAACCTTTACCTTTAAGTAGAGTTTTGCAATCTTGGGATCCACAATCTTGTAATTCAGACTGAGGTCACCCAGCTAAGCTTGTGCCTGAGGCAAGAATAGAATTCAAAAATTTCCAGTGTCTTAACTACTACACCAACTACTACACAGATCCTTACAGATTATAATATATTCGCTAATCATTGTTAATTACAACCAATCACTTGTAAGCATTAAAAGTCTTTTTAAAAAGATGATATTGTAATGAATAAATGTTAAAAAAAAGAAAAGCATTATACAAAATGAATTTAGATAGCCTGCTCTCATTCATTTTTATTCCTATACTTTTCCTCTGAATCTATTCTGAATTTATTTAACAGGTAAATATTAGTTCCGGTAATTTAAAAAGCAGATTTCTTTATAAACGTTAGCAATGATCAATGAGCTTATACATCTAGAAATTCAACAGATAATAATTTTTTATTGGAGAAAGGGAAATCAAACCTATCTGGAGGATAATTAAATATTTTAAAGGGAGAAGAGAAATTAAAAAGGGAGACGGACAGGGAAAATAGAGAGGAACACAGAACTCTGGAATCTTTGAGTTGATTTGCATTCAGCATATTTTTGCATCACTCTGGTTAGCCCACTTAGTAAGGAGCGCAGTGTAGGAATTCTCTGTTGATCCTTCGTCTGCTGTCTCATAAGTCGTTGTTATCCCCCTCTCTATGGAGTGGTACCAATGCATTCTGACAGACAGTGTCTTAATACTTAGGTCAATTCTTAAGATTAAGGTGGGACAAGAAGCAATAGATGGAAACTAATCAAGGAGAGAACCAGCCTATTCCTGTCAGAACGATTAATCAGTGGAACTTCAGAAGTTCTGGGTGCTCCATCACCAGAGGTTTTTAAGCCATTAGTCTGAAATGGTATAGGGCAGTGATGGCTAACCTTTTTTGGCTCGCATGCCAAAAGCGGAGGGAGCGCAGGGGGGTCATGCGTGGGCGTGCCACACCCATAATGCTATGTGCGCAACCCCCTGCTTTTGGTGTGCTTTTTTCGCCCTCTCCAGGCTCCAGGGGCTTTCTAAGAGCCTGGGGAGGGTGAAAACCGCCTCCCCTCCCCACCTCCAAAGGCTTCAGGAGCTTCCCTGAAGCCTCCGTGGGCAAAAAATGAACTCAAAAGAAAGCCTAAAGCAACTGGCCAGCGCACACATGCACGCTAGTGCTGACAGGGCAACACCTCGCGGGCCCTAAGAAATGGTTCCGTGTGCCGCCTGTGGCACCCGTTGCATAGGTTCGCCATCACTGGTATAGGGTCTCCTTCTTGAGCATGGTTCTGGACTAGAAGACCTCCAAGGTCCCTTCTAACTCTGTTACTCATTCTGATTCTTGAAAGTAAAGTCTGATCTTATCAGGGAAGCATAAATGTTCTAAACATCACATAAGTACAAGTCTCTTATATGCATAAGTGAAACTTCTGTAAATGGGACAAAGTAGCTTATCTGTTTTCATTCTTCTGATACTTCCTCATTGTGGATAATGTTATTTTCCCTTTCAGATGCTAAATGTCTACCTGTTAAAAATTAGTTCTCTAATGCCGTTTGTTTTTTTTCTTTTAGATTGGTACACAAAATAGTCTAGAGCTCCTGGAAGACCCAAAAGCAGAGGTTGTGGATGAGATTGCGGCAAAACTTGGCCTAAGAAAGGTATCAAAATTTATTTTTATTTTTATTTTATTTTATTTATTTTATTAAATTTATACCCCGCCCTTCTCCTTGTTAGGACCCAGGGCGGCATTGAAATACATTGGAGTCGAAATGCTGAAGAAAATTTATTTATTCAAGTGAAGAAAACCTTACTAAGTACTGAATCATTTTGTTAATACACAATTGATACAAACCATATTGCAATATAATTGTATTGCAGTTGTGTAAAAGTATATATATTTTAAAGAAAAGAGATATTTTATAATAAGCTATCAGACAAAAAAAAACCATATCTGCCTAATGGAGGAAAAAAGGGAGAAATCCAAAAAAGAAAAAAGAAATAACGTCTGCATTAAAAAATAAATAAAACTACTCCCATTATACCTAAACATTTTTAAAAGTTATGTACTGTTAAAATTATATGGTCATCATCATATTTCAGTTTTTAAACAACATATTAATATGTTTAATTTTGACTTGTGTTTTGATTTTCTTTATCTAAAGACTGCCAGTGATTTTTTTTTAAAAAATTGGCACATCATCTTTCAGAACAATAATTAATTTTCTTATTTAGGTGGAGGAAATTTATATTGTTAATCCCTATTCCAGGGAAATAAAATCTATTTTATTTCCTGGAGCTTGGGCATTTTTAATCCAGGGACAACAAATCACATGACAAAATATTAATTTGGATTTATGCAAACATCTTTGTCTACACGTGGAAGTTTGTTTTCTCATAGTTGCCAACCTTTTGGGCTGGTAAATATGTTTGGGATTTTGAGAGTGCTGTCAGTGTTATCACAAAATGCCACGAGGGGCTACATCAGAAAACAATTTTTTCACAGAAAACAAATCAGTGTGATTATAAGAAAGTAACAATTGGACAAAAACCTAAAGGTGAGACAAGTGGGAATGAGCTAAAATCGAAAAGTCACTTTTTTGATCACATAGCATTATTTATATATTTGGATTGAACAACATTCCAGTTGATCAGACTTTTAGCAGTTTACAATTTCTTCTTTCAGTAATTAGAATTAGTGCATATAAGGTAATAATGAAGTAAAATATAATTCCGATAAACACCCATGAGCTCAGCACTCATCAAACTTTCACTTTGGATCAGCCACACTTCGATTCCACTGTATAGAAGAGTCCTATTTTTTACCATTCCCTCAAGCACCAATAGGGATGGACTGTCCTTACCTGTAGGGCGGGGTCCCCAAACCTTGGTCTGTGGACTGGCATCAGGCCATCGCGTGCCAGAAACTGGTCCACGCAAATAAGCGAAGCCCCATCCGTAGGACGAACGCAGCATGCGAAACCACGTCCCCTCCAGTCCGTGGAAAAAATTATCTCCATGAAACAAGTCCCTGGTACCCAAAAGATTGGGGGCCACTGCTTTAGGGAAGATGTGCTATAGAAGAGGAGGCAATAACAGAAGGCGCCCTTGACAATATTATCTCAAATGTGGGAACCATAACATGCCTTCCCTCACAGATCTTCACCTGCTGGTCAGATTCCATAAGCAGGCAGTCTTGAGAGATGTACAGCTCCTAAGCCAGAAAGACCTGAATGAAAAGATTTGATCTTGCTTTTTAGATTAATATGAAAATTGAATATTGAGAAAAGTTCTGTGAACAACTCTTGATTTTGCTGTCCAAATCATAGAAGACTAAACACCTTTTTTTTTTTTTGCATGGAGGCTGAAACGTAGGAACCCTGTAGAAGTCATCAGATCTTTTCATAAGGAAGCCTAAAACTGCAGGTCTTACCAGCTGGCACTATAAAATGTATTCAAATGAGATCTGCAATGCTAGAGAATTTTTTTTCCCCCAGACAGCTGTGAAAAATATTTTCCCCAAGGAATTTATATAATGGAGGCCATATTGTACTAACTGGGATGGGCAACATTTTTAAATAAAACAAGACAGAAAAACAAATAAATAAATATATGTATATGTATTGTGTTTTAAGGTTGGCTGGATATTCACAGATCTGGTTTCAGAGGACACACGGAAGGGGACTGTTCGCTACAGCCGAAACAAAGTAAGAATTTTTTCCTCTTTAATTTGCTTCTGGTTTTACAGCAGATATTGTATCATCTAGATGCAAAATTCATGAGGAACAGGAGTTCAAAAGGAATCCTGTGATGGATATGTAGGATTTTTATACAAAAGGAATATGTAGCATATTTTAATACTATATCTCCCTTTCCCTTCAATAAAAAGCTAAAGTCTCATTTGAATTGGGCTTTGTTCTTGGCAACAATCTGCACAGCTCCATGTAGTTTTCTTGGCAAAAAAAATAAATATGGAAATGGTTTACTTTTTTCCAAGGTGGCTTTTTGTAACTTCCTAGTCTCTCCCATCAAAGTACTAACCAGGCCTGAAGCCACTTAGCTTCTGAACACGGACAAGGTGAGCTGAATCCTGTCGCCTACTGAGGCTTTTTTAAAACAAAACTTCCCTAGCAGTCATCTTGCCTGTTGTGATTTTTTTTAAAAAAGTTTTTTTGCTATTAGAATACCATATCACTATACCATATCTCTATAATGAATTTAGTTAAACTGTAATATCTGCCAGCTGAAGCCTGGTTGTACAATTATGATAACACCTAAAAGTAAGTTGAAGATCTAATAACTGATTGTTCCCCACATTTATCCCAGTTCTTTATGCTAATCAGTTTTTTATTTTTTCCCCAGTATTGAATCTTCTATAATATTTTAATAAATATCTTAGTTGGACATTATTTTGCAAACAAAACTGAATAGGAAAGTTTAACTATTTATATTGCTCTTTTTCTACCTTGATGAAATTGATATATATAGACTAAGTCTAAAGCTGAGTCTACTACTGAGATACTACCAAATACCAGTGAGTTCAAAACTTATTGCAGTTTTATTTGTATAGAGGTATATCGGTCCCTTGGGAAGTCAGGCAGCATGAAAAACTTAAGAACAGCCTATGTTAATTTTTCATAGTTTTGTAGAAATTGTTAGATCGTTTAAGTATGGATGCTGGTAAATACATGTTGAAATGTCAACTGATAAAGGGTAAATGTTTAAAATCGGTCTTAAATGTTTTCAACTAGAACTCAAATAGATAAACATGGTTTATTTTTCATTTTCAAATCTAAATTCCCAATTCATTTTCCTAATGTCTTCTTTAAATTATCTATTATACATAGCCCAGATTCTGCTTGTAATTTCTCATATCAAGGAATATCAAATACCCTAATCTCAATTCTTCTTCTATTCTGTCAGAAAACATGGTAAAGTAATGAAAATGCAGAGGTATGAGGCTCATCTGATAAGTGGCTAATCTTTTTCCAGGATGATAGTCTATGCTAGATACTAATTTATACTTTTTTAGAAAATAAATCCTGCTAGGTTTCCTTAAAAACGCTCACCTGTGTTGTGTTGTCTTTTCTCCCTGTATAGGATGCCTATTTCCTTAGTGCAGAAGAATGCATTACAGCTGGGCATTTTCAGAACCAGCAGCCAAACATATGCCGATTGTCTCCAGATGGACATTTTGGATCTAAGTTTGTGACTGTTGTGGCTACAGGTAAGAATAAAATACTGTTGTCTTTCTCCTTAACCTGAAGAGTTTTTGTCTGTCTTTGTCCCTGAGGTAAAAAGGAAGGTTTTCCAGATACCAGAAATGTTCAAAATCAAACACAATGTATTTCTACGTTCTGACTTTTCTGCTTACAAAAATGTCAGGGTATATGCATGCTTAGGCATGTTGGATGGCAAAACAGAAGCAGAGTTTTTCAGTAAAAGTTCCTTAGCTATAGAATTAGTTTTATAAAGAGGTCCACCTGCTGTCTATTCTGTTATTTTTACTGCGAGGCAAATAATTTTTTATTCCTGTAGGCCTTTTTAATCTGTTTATATTACTGCTGCATATGGCCTATTTTAGTAGTTTTATTCCCGCTGCGTTTAACTACTATTTCAATCAACCATTTTATTATATTTTTGCATGGCTATTTTGGATATTGGCAACTTAACACTATTTAGAAATATGTAAATATAGGAAAGTTGCCAGGGTACATGAATTGGTGATTGATTTCAGATGTCACTTTCAACTTTTTTGGTGGGGGGAGGGGGTTTCTTATAACACAGATTCTTTTCTCTTCTACTAGTTTATGTTGCCATAACTCATCTTGTTTGAACTGGCAAGCTGTACTGTAATTATATTGAAATTTATTCCTCGCTAAATATTTTTCATTCAAGTATCTTTAGCTTTAAATTCCACAATCTAGTCTCCTGCAGTTTTCAAATACAGTCTTTGACTTACGACCACAAATGAGCCCAACATTTCTGTTTTTAAGTGAGACATTTGTTAAGTGAGTTTTGTTCCCATTTTACAATATTTCTTGCCACCGTCGTTTAGTGAATCACTGAAATTGTTAAGTTAGTAAACCAGTTGTTAAGTGAATCTGGCTTCCCCATTGACTTCGCTTGTCAGGTCACAAAAGGTGATCACATGACCCTGAGACACAGCAACAATCTTAAATATGAACCAGTTGCCAAGCATCTGAATTTTAATCATATGACCATGGGGATGCTGTACAGGTTGCAATTGTGGGAAATGGTCATAGGTCACTTTATTCAGTGCTGTTTTAACTTTGAACTGTCATAAATCAACTGTTGTAAGTCAAGGACTGCCTGTACAGCAATGGATCCTAATGTGCTCTTGCATCTGTAGAAGAAAAGGTTAACTTCACCCAACTGTAGTCCCTACCCTTTTTATTTTGACCAATCACATGCATTTTTTCTCTGCCCTTTCCCCCAAAAAGCAAAGAATCCACGAGAATATGTTTTCGGAATTAGCACTGCAGAGCAAAAAAAAAAAAAAAAAAAAGGCGAACCCTATTCTTTGGCTAAAGCTTTTTTTCTTCACAAAAAATTCCACACATATACATGTCTGATTAGTAATTTCATAGCTTCTTAAAATGTCATGGTCTGCAGGTACTCAATATTTCATTTAATTTTGTAGTGATACCATTGAAATAATAGTAATAACACATCCACAATTTATGCATTAAAACATTCACTGAGTGGGCTTCAATTTATTGATTATATTAATTACCTTTGTTCTTCTGCTTTGGTTGCTCTCTCTAAATAAGAAAACTCAACAGCAGGATTTTGATTTAAATCTTAAATGAGTATACCAAGGCAACTGCACCTTTGTTTTTCAAAAGGTAACTGCACCTTTATTTTTCCTTGAAGATGTTTTGCTTCTTATTCAAGAAGCTTCTTCAGTCCTCACTGTCAGAACTGAAGAAACTACTTGTTTTCTTCAAGGAAAAACAAAAGTCCAGTTGCCTTTTGAAAAAGCACTTTTGGGACAACCATGATGGGGATGACTGACAATCTCCATAGACATCTTGACTGACGAGTATATTTCAACTGCTAAATTGAGGCAACCTATAATGGCTTCCACATGCTATGTGATCATTCAGAGATAGTTTGAAAACAAGACAAATAATAGAAGGATGTAACAGAAAGTCACATTTGACCTTCTTTGTGACTTGCTTGCTCTAGCTCAAGTCTTTCTTGAGCTAGAGCAAAATGAGATTTTGATAGATGAGGATGATAATATGGTACTTTTGTGGATTTCCCTCCCTCATGATTCTTGGTCTTCTCTTAGGCCAATTCACAAGATTTTTTTAAAAAAATGAAGTGTTTGTTGTATAATATGCTTCCTGAAACATAGTAATCCATGTCACTAGATTATTTGCTTGTCAGCAGCTGAGTAGAAACCTCAGGGCCACAACTGCACTTTCACCATTATTTGCAGTTAATTGAGCAATATTTCCCAGAGTTAGAAATACTTCGTGATATTTTAGATTTTGCTTATCTTATTATTATTATTATTTTTTAAAGTTAATTTTGGACTTCTGCAGATGCCTCAATACCTGTTGGTGCTGTTTTGCAGGTTTCTTTGTAGAGTCACATCGCTATAGAGTAATTACTCCAAAGGCTATATTTGTCTTATATGTCCAATGCCAAATTGCCTTTTAAGAGTATTACAAACGATCTCTTCGTATAAAACGGGAGTAGACAAATTGGATAACGCCAGAATCTTTGACTCTGTGTTTACTTCATTGCATTAAACATTAAAGTTTATTACTACTATGCTTTTTTTTAAACTAAGCTGCCCTTAATTTGGGCTGCATGTGACCCTTCATTCACTTTTTTAGCAATAGACAGATGGGTATAAGGTTAAGAAGAATGAGCAACTATCTACAGCTGGTGTTTGCACAGAAGACATAATCAGCACTGTTTATTTGAGTAGGATAAGTGGCAGCAGCTTATATTTTAGAGACAGGATTCTAAAGAAAACTGAGCTCTTGCAAATAGAAAGAGGATGCCATTTTCGAAGACAACAAAAACATTAGGAAATTTTCATTCAATAGATTGAGTTCATGACAGAACGGCTCCTGTCAGCAGAATTAAAAGATGAGTTCTTTCCTGTGGACATCTTTAAATCTGAGTATAGGACCTGATTTTAGAAGTGGAGAGAGAGGAGGAACAGGAGCAAATCCCGTGTTATAAGTAGATTACCACTTGACCCTCAATTATGCCCATTTACGTATAAACTTCGTGAATGTATAGTCACCGTCTCAAAATTGATATTGTAGAGGAAACGTGTAATATGAAATGAATTATATTTCAAAAAGCAGTTTTGTAAAGTCTGCCTTTGATTTCTAACTCAGCAAAAGCTCACCAAAATTAAAACACGAGTAAATATAGTGAAATTATGTCAGCCTAAACAATTCTGCCTTTCAGTGGAATGATTTAACTTGTTATCCAAAGTTTTGAGCATTTAGGAAGAACTTGTACAGAATCATGAATCATTGAGGGGGTGGTGGGTGGTAAATCACTACATGGTTTTATTTATTACTTAAAACTTTTATGTAGACTAAATATTTTTTAAGTTTAGTGATCTTGAGAATAGAGTGGTTCAAGCAATGATAGGGGCAACACATTATGGGAATATGCTGCTGCTGCTTTGCAGGTTGTACTGGTTACCAGTTTGCTTCTGGGGGCAATTCAAGAGGCTAGTTATCACCTTAAAACCCTTCCTGGCATAGGGCCTGTTTTCTCAGATATCTCCAGTTGCTTCTGCCCATCTGGTTTGGTCCAGCTCTGAGTCTCATCAATTAAAAAATACGTTGTTATAGAAAGCCAGCCTTCTTGGTTGCAATTTCTGCCCTGCGCCATGATCTGCCCCCAGATGTTTGTGTGGCTCCTGCCCTTATGTCTATCAGGAAATTACTGGAGAACTGATTGTTCTCCCAGGCTTTGAATATAGATGACTGTGGAGTCTCTTTTTAGTTTGGGTTTAGTTTTGGTTTGTTTGTTTGTTTGATTGGTTGTTGTGCTTTGCTCTTTTGGACTTTTGTGTTTGAATAAGTTGGTTTTTAGGTGCCAGCTACTTACAATTAAATTTTGGGAGTTGGGTAGCAAATAAATAATAAACATGATTATAAATAATAAAGAATAAAAGTAGAAATGACAGCAATGGGGATTGTCAGGATTGCGGTCACTGAGTGATGTAGTCAAGTGGCAAAGCATTTTATGGCACATTACTTAGAGAAATTCCAGTTACAATTACCATCATTAAGCAAGGTCTACCTGTTTATAAATGCCCATTTGATCTTAGATAATTGTGAACAGGTTGTAGGAGAAGAATTGGGAAGGACACATTGCTCAGTGCTACCTTTATAAAAATCTACTTCACAGTAATTATCTCTTTATATATATTTGCGCATACAAACATAACACACGTGTGTGTGTGTGTGTGTGTGTGTGTGTGTGTGTGTGTGTTACGTTTGCCTGGATGGCTCCTAAGGTGAGCCGAAAGACAGAAAGGGGAAGCAGTTGTTCTCCCTCCCATATTTGGAGCATACCAGGGTGTTGTGACACAGTGTGTGTGTGTTAAGTTTGTGCTGATAAATAAATAAAGGGAGATATATAAGGAATCAGTTTATTTAATCTTTCAGGAATTATGTAAATATGATATATGATGTTCTGTGCATTATTGTCTAGTGAACAATGTGTCTTTAAAACAATCCCCTATATGTGGTGAATCATTTGGATACTGCTATATCATTCCTCATTTGAAAACTTTTAAGCCCAGATTCTAGGAAAAGGCTATTTTGCCTATCTGGGCCATAAACTCGGAATTGAGGCTGAATTTCTTAATGACATAACATGTTCTTCATAAAATCAGTGATAGCCCATCTAGCAGCTTGAAGCGTATTCTAACCTAACTCTGTCAAACTTCTCTTCTTAAAATATCTCTGTTTCAGGGGGTCCTGACAACCAAGTCCACTTTGAGGGCTACCAAGTATCCAATCAGTGCATGGCTCTAGTGCGTGATGAATGTTTGTTGCCATGCCGTGATGCTCCAGAACTCGGCTATGCAAAGGAATCCAGCAGTGAACAATATGTGCCTGATGTCTTCTATAAGGTAAATATTCATAACTTACATCTCTGTTAACATATGACTTCTGTGAAGACCAGTAAAGATACATAGTTTATCTTGTGTCTTACAAGCCATAGACGGTTTCATTTACTTACGATCTGGAGGGAAGGAGTTGCTTGAATCAAGAGTTTCATAAGTAAATGGCATCTGGTACAACTCACAGCTTACAACCTTGTGCTTTTTTATTTTTATTTTTATTACCAAAGCAAGGCAGGTTCTTAGTTTTGCTTTCATTCATGTGAAGTACTTCAAGCAGTTCTTCATTAAAGCAAGTTTGCTTTCCCCCACTCTCTTACTTCCTATCCTTTCTTAGGACTTAGGACTTTCTAGAGTAAAGTCCTTATGGTAGTTATGGTAGCTTGAATATTTTAGCACAGGTTCCTAATTTAATTGCATTTTAATGTTACGACTGTATTTATTGTTGTCTGTTTGTATTATTTTTAATTTCCTGTGCACCGCCCTGAGTCCGATTGGGGAGATAGGAGCAGTATAGAAATTGAATAAACATAAACATAAACAAACATAAAGTTGAAAGGACGAACTAGAGTTGGCATGATAACAGTGTTCCAATATCTAAGGGGCTGCCACCAAGAAGGGGTGTGTGCCAACCTATTCTCCAAAGCACCAGAAGGCAGGATAAGAAGCAATGGGAAGAAACTAATCAAGGAGAGAAGCAACCTAGAACTAGGGAGAAATTTATTGACAGTGAAAACAATTAATCAATGGAACACCTTACCTCAAAAAGTTGTGGCTGTGCCAACACTGGAAGTTTTTTAGAAGATACTAGGCAACCATTTGTCTGAAATGATACAGGGTTTCCTGCTTGAATAAGGGTTGGACTGGAAGACTTCCAAGATCCCTTCCCATTCCATTACTCTGTTAGTCATAAAACATCAGCCTGTTTTATGTGCACCCAGCTGTGCATGCTAAAGGTTCTTTTCTTGTAAATAAGTATATGTTTGTGATCTGTAATGTTGGCGAAATGTCTGCAGTGCTGTTTCTATATTTCTTTTTTACTTAGAATTAAGTAAGGTGTTACACTAGCTGATATTCTTTTTTGGGTGATGTTCTTTCTCTTTAGTCTTTTGGGGAAGCCATTTTTGCCAGAAAGGCATGTCTCTTGTTCCTCTTTTCTCTTCAGTGGTTTTGGGACCACCACCATTACTGATTCTGGCTTTCCCAGAACCAAGAAACCATACTGTAGTTAGTGCTGCCTAGAAATCCGTTGTTGTTGTTGTTGTTGTTGTTGTTGTTGCCGCCTGCTATCTCCCTTCTTTTCAGAAATCTCTCTTTCAGTCTCTGGCTCTTCTGCCCTTTGCCTTCAATGTTTGTTTTTTTTAATTCTAGGATATAAATTGTTTTTGTATGTTTTTCCACTCCAAACCAGTTCTCTGCTGATTAGTGATATAGTTTTCAGTACTTTTGCTTCTTAGCATTTCCAAGAGGCTTTACATTCATTAACACAGAGGTAGTCAACCTTTTTATACCTACCGCCCACTTTTGTATCTCTGTTAGTAGTAAAATTTTCTAAACGCCCACCGGTTCCACAGCAATGGTGATTTATAAAGTAGGGAAGTCAATTAAATTAAAAAAAGGAAAGTGCTTCAGTATCGGACAAAACCCCTACCGCTCACCAAGAAAGCTGGAACGTCCACTAGTGGGCTGTACGGACCAGGTTGACTACCACTGTATTAACAGATGAATGCCTATTAAATCTTTAAATTTTTATGTCTTTTTCAGTTGGATTAAAATATTTCACGTTTTTAATTCATTGAATTTGCATTTAAGATATTATGTCAAATGCCTCAGCTAGTGTGTTTTACCCCGATGATCTTTCTCTTACATGAATGGCGTTGAAGTAAACATAGTACCAGCCTTTCAGAATTTAAAAAGAATCTATGTTGATATACAACCACTAATCCTATCAGTGCTAACCAGAATTAATAAATCCATAGGGTGCCATTTTGTTTTGTTTTTTCTCCCATTCAGCAGCTCTTCTGGCTTCCTTCTTTTCTGGTTTTGGAATCCCACTTAATCACCTTCCTGCTTTCAAAGATGACATTACTGATTTGTCTCCTCCCTACAGTAGCATAAACATTCTCTGTTACTATTAGTTGGGTTTCTTAATATTGGCGAGCCATTAGTCTTGAGGGTGATAGCTCTGTCGAGAGGTTGTTGGCAGTTTGTTCGGTCAACATTCTATGTCAGATCCAGAGCAAAAACGCTGAAACTGGAAGTTGAGAGGTGAAGTGAAGAACAGAGTAGTCAGCTACGTCAGGGGTCCCCAACCTTGCAACTTTAAGTCTGAAGGACTTCAGCTCCCAGACTTCTCCAGCCAGCAAAGCTGGCTGGAGAATTCTGGGAGCTGAAGTCCTTCAGACTTAAAGTTGCAAAGGTTGGGGACCCCTGAGCTACGTAATTGAAGAAAAATTGGAACCTGTATATTTGCACCCACTGCTTACAAATAGTACATTCCATATCTACGGAAATACACGTTTGGAATATTTTCTTGTATAAGATCTTTTTCTTTTTCTTTTTGTAATAGTATCCCATCACTTTCCAGAGCCAGCTCAACTTCAGCGTGAAGTATGTGGTGCTCTCCATCATGCCTCCTAGCAAGCTCTCAGAATTAACAATGCCACTTGTGTTTGATAGTTGCTGCCGTCCCTCAGCTGACTTTAAATCCCCAACTAATGTTTGTTTGGTTGTTGTGTTTTTTCCCCTGGCCCAATTATGCTTAGATGAGATGTTCACTGAAGCAAAATGATGCAGCAATAAAAGCTGCAGGTTTCTCACAGCCAGCCAGAATAGTTTTGTGGTATGTGTGGAATATGCTTATAAGGTACCTGGTGAGAAGCATGAATTGCAACAAAGTGCAAAATAGTAAAATGCAAAACAAGGATTTAAAGAGCCTCCCAGGCTAAGTGTGAGGTGTGGGTGGTCATTGTAAAGAGGGGAAGCTATGCCAAGAAAAGGCGTTTATATATCCATAAGATAGGACCCTAATGGAGATAAAGGCAATATTCCTAGTCTTTTAATGCAGACAGGCTGCATCTTTTTTTTTTCTTACCACAGCAATACAATTCTTAAAACTATCTTAATTCTTATGGTTCATATGATACTTATTTAGAATTTTTTGCAGTGCTGTATTTTCTAAAGGAGGGAATCTTTAACCCATTCTTTAAAAACAAAGAAGCTTAGTAATCTAAATATTTTTATTAGAGCAATGCTTTCTTAATATTTTTCGAAGTATGTCCAACATTGTCAAATGCTTGATGAGCTATGATTAATATCCATCTGGTTTTAATATATAAATATTTTTAATTGTGCAGTAGAAATAGCATAACTTCAGAAAGAGAATTAATGTCCTTAATTGCCAATTTTATTTATACTTTTGTCAAGAAGTGGAAAAACACGATCAAACAAAGATGTAATGCTAGTCTATAACATGGATTCTTTGGATTTCTGATTCTTTCAGTTTATACAATGAATCTTTAATATTATGTGCACTCCGGGCTGATTGTGAGATTGCAGACTTCTCTTGGGATCACCAAGATGCTCTTGTTTTTAAAGCATTTCTGATAGATATAAAATATAAATATAAATCTTAAAATAAGGTTTCTTTCTTTCAATAAATGTTATCTTGCTTAATTGATCAGATTAGTGATAATTCACACTTTTAATTCCTACTCTTCGGGGGAATATTTTTATAGGATACATATTGGGCAGAACTTATACACTGCTGAACCTAGAACTTAGACAAGCGAGAACTGCTTCTCCAATTTGGAGAAAACGCAAACATGAAAATTTTGAAGGGGAATTAATGCTTATTTTAAGCCACTAACTTGATCACAAGCCTTTTGCTTCAATGTAAATCTAAAAAGTAAATAAATAATAATAATCAGGAGGTATTTCCGACCTTCACATCAGGGACACACAAGGCTGAACCATTTATTGTTGGAGATTAAGGAACATATTTTGATTCCAGGTTGGAGATTTAGATAAGAGATGGGACTAAGCTAATTGAAGTACTTAGATTAAATTATTCATTGGGATGAAGGTCTTCTGGGAGATTCAGATTTTCGTCTCTTGGGAGATTTCTCCGAGGCACAGCACAAGTGCTCTTCTATAAAATAATGAAAGATTTGTGCCTGAGAGCTTTGAAGAGCAGTATATATGGGTAGCATTCCCATAAAAGAGCTTTTAGAAATTTATTGGATATGCCCCAAGAAGCCAATGTTTGTGTAATGTGGAGTACATTTATCTCTCAATGTTAACAGCAGTTTAAATACAGCAGAAGCTATTGAACCCCTATGTTGTCTAACTGGGTAGAAGAACAGATGGTTTGAAAGCTCCTGTGGTCAGAAGAAAAAGGTGATATATGTAAAACTAGATAGATTTGAAGCAGTGCCATACAAATCCTGTGCCTTGCATGCGGTATGTGGTCTGAGTCTGTTATTTCTTTACGTTTGAAATGGAGTTGCAGAGTTAGTATTGTTGCTTACAAAAAAGCATATATTGGTGCTCAAGTTACATAGCTGAGAAAAATTGCTGAAAATATTAATAAGCTGTAGCGCCTCGGTGAGTGAAGAGAAGTTTTAAAGTAAAAACATTAAACATCTTTTTTAAGTCACACTTGCGTGTTGTACTTGTGGAACTAGGCTGTGGATTATTGGTCCCTGGTCAGCCTTTTACTGAACTTGCCAGTTCTTCTGAGAATGTATGAATAATCTGTGTCTTAAATACGATAAACATAGGAAAAGTAGGAGCCCCAGGCTTGCTCTGATTCTATAAAATGAGACATTTTTCCCTAGCAACACCTTTAGGGGTTTTTTTTTTTTTTTTTTGCCACGGTCTTTATCTTGGCTTTCTTAAAGACCAAGAATTGGCAGCAATTCTCGTCCTAATTTTGACTGAATTTTGACTCAGTCAATTAGCATAGAGAGATAAAAGCTTACTCTACTTTGAAAATTGGGAATTATGAAAACGGGAATAAATATTCTAAATAGCTATTTTCTGTGTACCGGTTGATCAAGGAAATAGCCCCTGAAATACTATAGGCTGAGGTACTGTAACAACGGAGGCACCGTTTTACGGTGGTTCTCCTACCTCTCTGGCCGATCGCAATTTGTGTTGGCAGGAGAGCAGAGGTCGACCTCGAGACCCCTCACATGTGGGGTGCCTCAGGGGTCGGTCCTCTCGCCTCTCCTGTTTAACACATATATGAAGCCGCTGGGTGAGATCATCCGTGGTTTTGGGGTAGAGTACCATCTATACGCTGACGACACTCAGCTGTATATATCTACCCCAAACCACCCCAACGATGCCGTAGCGGTGATGTGCCAGTGCCTGGAAGCCGTACGGATCTGGATGGGAAGAAACGGACTCAAGCTCAACCCGACCAAGACCGAGTGGCTGTGGTTTCCGGCTGCCCGATTCAACCAGCTGACTCCATCGCTGGCCATTGGGGGCGAACATCTTGCCCCAGTGGATGGGGTGCGCAACTTGGGTGTCCTCCTGGATGCCCGGCTGTCCATGGAAGATCAAGTGACAGCCGTGGCCAGGAGGGCGTTTTACCAGGTTCGCCTGGTTCGCCAGTTGCGCCCCCTATTGGATCGGGACGCCCTGCGCACAGTCACTCATGCTCTCGTGACGTCCCGACTGGACTATTGTAACTCTCTCTACATGGGGCTCCCCTTGAGGAGCACTCGGAGACTTCAGCTAGTCCAGAATGCAGCCGCGCGAGCAATTATGGGAACCTCGAGGTTTACCCATGTAACACCGCTCTTGCGCGAGCTGCACTGGCTGCCTGTCGTCTTCCGAGTGCGCTTCAAGGTTTTAATTACCATCTTTAAAGCGCTCCATGGCTCGGGACCTAGCTATTTGCAGGACCGGATCATGCCTCATACATCCTCACGGCCGATTCGCTCCCACAGAGAGGGGCTTCTCCGGGTGCCGTCCACTAGACTTTGTCAGCGGGCGACGCCCAGGGGAAGGGCTCTCTCTGTGGCGGGCCCAGCCCTCTGGAACGACCTTCCCCCCGACATTAGGACAACCACGGACCTCCGCTCCTTCCGTCTTAAACTAAAAACACATCTGTTCTGCTTGGCCGGCCTAGGGTAGTCTCCCGTCTATAGGACTGTTAATTTTAGTTAGGAATTTTAGTAGTTTTAACTGGGATTTTAGCGCAGGGATGTATTTAATTCGTTTTTATTGTATGTATGTTGTTTTTTATGGTTTTATTTGCCCTGTGCACCGCTCCGAGTCCCCCCAGGGAGATGGAGCGGTCAATAAATTCAAGATTTATTATTATTATTATTATTTATATAGTGCAACAGGTAATCCTAACTTAGCAACCACAATCGAGACAGGTCACTCAGTCTCTAAACAGAAAAATCATTTGACCCCGATTTTAAAGATTTTATTTCTATCTTCCATATTAAATCTGCTTGTGCCAAGCCAGCTGTGAAATTGGCAAACGGCTATCACATGCTATGGACAGTCATAGATGCAACGGCAGTTGTGAATTATGCAAATGACCATCAGATGAATGTAGGATGTTGTAAGGTATATAAATTGTGAGAAATGGTTGCAAAATTATTTTTTACCACCAAGGTAATTTTAAATGATCACTCCACAAGGCATTCAGTAAGCATAGGCTTAACGGTGCTGAGTTAGTTACCGTATTTTTCGGAGTATTTTTCCTCTAAAAAGGGGCTGAAAATCTGGGTGCGTCTTATACATCGAATACAGCATTTTTTTTTTGCCTCCTGAAGCTCCGCCCCTTCACCAAAATGGCGTGCATGCCCTTATGGAGGCTTTGCAGAGATGGAGAGGGCAGAAATGAGCAAAAAACAGGGTGTTTTTGCCCCCCCCCCTCCAGCCCCCAGCAGCACTCTATAAGCTTCCATAAGTCTATGCATGCAATTTTTTTGAGCAAAAAACGGGTCGTTTTCACGAAAAACGGGTCTTTTTTTGCCCATTTTGCCCCCCCCCCCAGCACTCTGCAAGCCCCCCACAAGGCTATTCATGCCTTTTATTTAGGAAAAAAGGGCCCATTAACAGGCCATTTTGGGGAGGTTTGCAGAGTGCAAACACTTTTTTTTTCCTTTCAGAAGGCTGTTCAGTTAGAGTGGTTGATGAGAATTACATTGATCAAGTGCTGTGCCAGCAGAAACAAAGATTTAGGTGCTACAGGTTGTCATCTATTTCCTTCTCCAGCACATGGGTAAATACACCTGGAAACATCTACCTACCTACTCTCTCTCCCTCCCCCTATCTATCTACTGTATTTCTGTCTCTCTATTTTTCTCTCTCTATCCCTCTTCCTACCAATCTACCTACTATCTCTCTCCCTACCTATCTCCTTTATTTCTCTCTCTCTCTCTCTCCCTTTATCTACCTACTTACCTCTCTCCCTACCTCCCTACTGTATTTCTCCATCTTTCTCTCCCTCTCTATCCCTCTATCTACCTACCTCCTTTTTTTTTCTTAATTTGCCTCTTCAAAACCTGGGTGCATCTTATACTCCGATGCATCTTATACTCTGAAAAATACGGTAGTTACATGACTGCTGAGTCGTCTTTACTTTTTCAGTTGTGTATGTACAGAGTCTTCATGAATTTGTCTAAAATCAGGAATCATACAAGATTAACAGTTTAAATAAACAGTCTACTTTTAGTAATATGAAAAAGAAGTTTCCTTTCTATCGACCTCAAGTCATTACTGGAGATTTCCTTGAGTTGTGAGAGAGGGATCCTATATAATAGGCAAAATCATCTGTATATAGCATAACAAACGTATTCCTGTTTGGTATTTATTTTAACATATATTGCCATTGGTTACAACATAGAGGAATGAAGTTATTGGAAGCCCTGAATGGGGAATTTATTTAAAACTCTGTATATATTTCAGTTTGAAATTTATGATGAACCATCTTTGATTTATGTGTTTCTACGTATTTGAATACCTTCTTCCTGAAGTGGAGTTTAGTTAATTTATGAAGTTTAACTTTCCACTGTCTAATTGACATTTTATTGGGCTCCCTTGTGAGAGTTCAGCTGTGTTGAACTCTTGAAGTTGGTTCCTGCACCTTGGGGTTCCAGTCCCAGACTTATTTCAGGGATGGCTCAACATTCCATCAAATATATCATGCCCCCAAAATCCAAAGGGCACCTGAATTTTATGGATCCTTTGAAGCCTTCAAAGTAGCTAAAGTTTACTGCTTTTGCAGGACTTCCTTATCGACTTCAAAAGAATAGCTGTGATCTTGGCATTAGCGAAAAGATATCACTCATCTTTGCAGTGAGCAAAGGTTATTATTGATGTTCTGATGTTTAAGTACTTAGGATTAATAAAGAAAGACAGTTGATGGCATTGTTTTTGCAAGGAGACCTTTGCCTGTCCTACAGTTTTCTCTTTTCAGAAACAAATTGGGTAAGGTTTTTGCAATTCTGCTATTGGTTATTGCTATTCAGCCTGCGCTTCGTCAGGCCATTGTATGCTGGCCTGAAGAAATGCCAGTTACTAGATTTTAGTTTCCACATGAAGTCATGTACATAAGGTTTCGTTCCATCATACGATTTCAGTGGTGGTGGGATATTTTTGATTAAATAGCTTTCTCCATTCTCGTTTTAAATAATACTCTTGGTCTTACTGAATAATGAATGCTTTGTATGTAGAATGAATCATTACATCTGAAGAAAAAGGCTAGGTGAGATGTCAGATACAGAGCTTGGTTGCAAGAATTACTAAAGATGCTCAAGATTCTTCTGGTTCAGCAAATTCTGTAGTGCATGCCCATCTCCTTCTTTTCTCCTTCCTATCCCTATAGGTGGCTATATCCATATAGCTACTATAAAGCAATGTGGGGATTGGTGGGTAAAGTTGATGGATTAGAAATCACAGTCTTGAACTTTGTGTGACATCCTTTAAGATACTTGAAAACTGTTTAATTTGAAACATTTCCAACTCCTTCGGGCTCTCTTTATAGGCATTATATCTCTCCTGTCCTAGCTTTCCTCACTGCCCTTTCCTGGATCTGTTTAAGTTTCTCTGACTCCTTAAAATGTGTCCAGAACTGAATGCAATACTAGATGTGGAGTCAGACTAAAGTAGAATAATGGAGTATTTGGAATGCCTACATTTTTTTTGATGCAGCATAAATTGCATTTGCTTTTTATTGCAGCCACACCACACTTAGTGGCTCATATTCAGTTTGCTCCAAGTGCTGTAATTGAAATAGTAGTTTTCCTACAGTGCTTTTCTACTTAGATGAATCAGTTCATTGCTTATTTGGAGCTGAGAAGGATTCTATTTTCAAGTCAAATAAGTATTTTAAAAAAGAACCTAATTGGAAACAAGATCTTTCATTCCTCCTATTTATTGTAAATATATATTTAACTAACATGAAGATGCAACTTCATGCCATTCTTTATGTGGTATTACATACTGCTCATAAATGGGAAGCATCATAATTACTGCCAAATAGTATTTTCCTTGTGGTTGCTGTACTTGACATTTATTGTACTAAAAGGCTTTCAAAAATATACTAAATATACTAATAATTAGCAAGGGATTATATGTTCTTTCTTCATCTTAGGGTTCTGGGTTTATTTACTAGGTTTTCTACTACTGTTTTATACCAGAGAGAACAAAGATTTTGTTTGAAAGCTATTCAACAATTTTTTTTCACTTTGATTTCAGAAACTTGCTCTTAAAAAAAAACTTAATGTGAAATTCCCCAAAAGAAAAATATGAAGATGAACAGGTGCTGGAAAAATGTTTCTGCTTATTAGAACTTAATTGTATTTAAAGATCTAATGGCAAATTATATGGGTGGCATGGCAAATTCTCCCTTGCATAAGTAAATCTATAGATTGGTTTCACTGAATTTGTTTTTTGTCTTTATGTGGAAAAAGCACTCTTGTTGCATAATTGCACATAGCTGCTGGCTTGGTATTCTCAGTAATTCAGGGAGCATTCTTAAAAGAAAGACAACTTTTTTCTAAAATATTATGCTTAATATCATTGGTATGTGTGGGACAAAACCTTGTGCAACACTATAGAGATTAATTGCACTATGAAATTACACCAGATTTCACAATAAATGCTGTTGAGACATGCCCACGAAAAGAAACTCTGTGTGTGTGTGTGTGTGTGTGTGTGTGTGTTAGTTTTTATGAGCTGATCAATAAATTTAAATTTGAGAGACCAAGATAGATCTATTTCGAGCTTATTAGCTCTCATCAGTTGGCCACACTCCACTGGGATTCGAACCGGGGCTGTAATGAATCCAAGGCAGAAGCCTAACACTTCAGCCTAATCGGCTATACCCATTTCATCAGCTAAGCCAGGAGTATTTAGTATAGATAATTGTTTTTTACAACTTCCTGTAAGGGTCCCATTAAGGGAGGAGACATGCTGTTTCCTAAATACATATACATACATACATACATACATACATACATACATACACATACATACATACACATGTATGTATGTATGTATGTATGTATGTCTGCTGTGTAAACCTTTTCCCCCTCCAAATTTTCCTGCTGAAGTTTAAAATATCTCAAAGCACCGGCCGTTGCAGTAATTATTAGAAATGTCATTATACAAACCATTATAATAACCTTGTTTGAGCAATAAAACATCTGTGAGATTTTTTTTTTTTACATTATGCTTGGAAAGCCTACTGAGTTACATTTTTCACTAGATGCATAACTGATCATGCAGTGAAGTAAAAAGAGGTCAGTGATACCCTGTGTTTCCAGCTATGGGTTAACAGCTGCTTCTTTGTGTAAAGACGAAGGGTGACAAACAGTCTTGTTAACCAGCTAAAATGATTAAAATTGACATGTTAGTATATTTATAGTTGTTTGGCAAGTAATAATTAGAAAAGAGTTGAATTGCTTTTGTGAAACTGAAACCTTTTCCATTAGCTGGAGAGGCAGGGATCAAGAGATAAATAAAATTTGAATCTGCTGTTGTGAGAATTACAAGTTTGACTGGCTACACCTTAGCTACACCTTATGTTCTGTTTAGCGTGTGCATTGTTCATCAGCAGTGCCCATCTTAGGATTTCACATTTCTCTCCAGCTCTCCATTTTTCTTTGTTTATAGGGGTGCGTGTGCACACCTGTGCACCTGTGTGAAGTTTAACTTCTTCCTCCCAGGGTTTCTTGGTAGTACATCAAGTAAATTACAGGGATAACCTTGTCCAGGTACCCTTGGAACCTGCCTCGTGGCTACATTTTCAAAGCATAGGGAAAGAAAAATGTTATGGTTGGGGATTATAAATGTGTAATTGATTTGTATTTGAGTAGGTTATTAATACCATTTAAATTGTGATTTAGAAAATTTTATGAAAAATGTCTTTTTAGTGTATTTATTTCTAGAGTAATGTGTGTTTGATGCAAGTATGGTCTTTTGCTATTTTGTCATTAGTGAATAAATGCCAGCCATCTCTCTTCCCTGACTGAACTTGTAAAACAAGGCCAAATTTTGGCTTTTCTGGGCCACGTCCAGAGGTGGTATTCAGAAGGTTCTGACCAGGCCTGGAGAACCGGTAGCAGAAATTTTGATTAGTTTGGGGAACCAGTAAAGACCATCTCTGATTGGCCCCGCCCCCATCTATTCTCTGCCTCCCGAGCCGTAGTTGATTGGAGGAACTGGGGATTTTACAGTGACCTTCCCCTGGAGTGGGGAGGGAATGGACATTTTACAGTATCCTTTCCCAGCCACATCCACCAAGATATGTCACACCCACCAAACCACGCCGACAGAACAGGTAATAAAAATGTTTGAATCCCAATACTGGCCACGACAATAATTTAAAAAAATAAAGGACATTCGTAGTTGTCAGCAGCAAAATTTTCAAGGGAAGAAAAAGAGAAGATTCAAAACTGTGTAAAATAGTAATTGAAGTTCATAAGATGCACTGCTTCTGTCCACACGTTCCCTCAATAGTAGAGGAAGCCTGTAAAGAATGTCAGAAAAAAAAGGCATTTAAAATAATAACAAAGAACAACATTGTGTCAAACTTGAGACAAGTCAAAAATTACCTTTCTAGTGAGCAACATAGGAACAGCGAAAAGTAAGGGAAAGTAATCTTAAGAAGACAGTGATCCCTGTAATGATAATTATTACATTTTTCCTCTGATTGCTTTTTAATGTCTTAGTGCACATGAAAAGACAATATTAATAGTTTTAGGGGATCTTATTTTATTTTATTTATTTATTTATTATATTTATATCCCGCCCTTCTCCACAGAGGACCCAGGGCGGCGCACAGGAATTTAAAAACATACAAAAAATAAATACATAATTTAAAAATATATTAAACTATTCTAATCCTATGCTAAAACCAAATTTTAAAATACCCCAATTTAAAACTCTCTAAAATAGTCCCCATGGGAGGTTAGGCTAGGCCGGCTTGTTGGAAAAGATATGTCTTTAGACATTGGCGGAAGAGGCGGAGGTCAGTGATGGTGCGTAATTCAGGGGGTAGGTCGTTCCAAAGGGCAGGGCCCGCCACAGAGAAGGCTCTTCCCCTGGGTGTCGCCAGTCGGCATTGTCCGGCCGACGGCACCCTGAGAAGGCCCTCTCTGTGGGAGCGGATCGGCCGAAGGGATGCATGGGGCAGAAGGCGGTCTCGCATATAACTAGGCCCCGAGCCATGGAGCGCTTTAAAGATGGTCGTCAAAACCTTGAAGCGCACTCAAAAGGCCACAGGAAGCCAGTGCAGCTCGCGCAGGATCGGTGTTATGTGGGAGCATCTGGTGGCTCCTGTAATCACCTGCGCGGCTGCATTCTGGACTAACTGTAGCTTTCGAGTGCACCTCAAGGGAAGCCCCATGTAGAGAGCATTACAGTAGTCGAGTTGGGACATCACGAGAGCTTGAGTGACTGTGCGAAGGGCAGCCCGGTCCAGTAAGGGGCGCAATTGGCGCATCAGGCGTACCTGATGAAACGCCCCCCTGGCCATGGCTGCCACATGGTCCTCCATGGATAGCCGGGAATCCAGGAGGACACCCAAATTGCGCGCCCTCTCCACGGGGGCCAGTGTTTCGCCCCCAATGGCCAGAGTTGGAGTAATCTGGCTGAACCGGGGTGCCGGAAACCACAGCCACTCAGTCTTGGCAGGGTTGAGCTTGAATTTGTTACCACCCATCCAGATCCGTACGGCCTCCAAACACCGGGACAGCACTTCGGCGGCATCTGGGGTGGATATGTACAGCTGAGTGTCGTCAGCGTACAGGTGGTACTCCACCCCAAAACCACGGATGATCTCGCCCAGCAGCTTCATATATGTGTTAAACAGGAGGGACCGACCCCTGAGGAACCCCACATAAGAGGGGTCTCGAGGTCGACCTCTGCCCTCCCGTCAACACATATTGCGACCGACCAGAGAGGTAGGACGAGAACCACCGCAAAACGGTGCCTCCCAGCCCCAATCCCCCCAGTCAGTGCAATAGGATACCATGGTCGATGCTATCAAAAGCCGCTGAGAGGTCTAACAGGACTAGGATAGAGGAATAACCTCTATCCCGCGCCCTCCAGAGATCATCAACCAACGCGATCAATGCCGTCTCGGTGCTGTGACCGGGTCGGAAGCCGGACTGGCGCGGGTCTAGATAATCAACTTCCTCCAGGTGTCGCGGAAACTGTTGGGCCACCACACTCTCAACAACCTTCACTAAAGTGAAGGTTGGAGACCGGACGATAGTTCTCCAACAATGCTGGGTCCAGGGACGGCTTCTTGAGGAGGGGTCTCACTACCGCCTCTTTCAAGACGGCAGGCAAGGACCCCTCACTCAAAGATGCGTTGACAATGCCCTGGAGCCAGCCTCGTGTCGTCTCCCAGGATGCCAGTACAAGCCAGGAGGGACACGGGTCCAATAAACATGTGGTCGCCCTAAGTCTCCTTGACAATCTTTCTTTCCCAAAAGGTCTACAGGTAGTTCTTGGTTTATATTCCCAATTTCAGTTATAAGTTGAGCTACCACATGACCAGACTTGATTTTTTTACTGTCTTTATGATGATTGTTAAGCAAATCACTTGGTCATTAAGTGAATCGCATGGTCATAAGTGCGACCCCATTTTGTCGAATGGGCACAAAAGAGGGGGGGAAATCACAAAACACGATAATGTGATTATTGAACTCTGCAGTAGTTGTGAATGCAAGTCAGTTACCAAGCACCCAAAATGTGATCATGTGACTTCAAGGATGGGTGATCTTTTTTCAAATCCATCATAATTTCAAATGGTTGTTATGGGACCAATCATAAGTCAAGGACTACCTGTGATGATGGAGCAAAAGGCGGGAATAATTCTAGAACCTTTAATGTACCCATAGCATTTCTGAATTCAACACGTCAAGAAAATAAATACAAGTCATAAACTACATTACTAGGTTACTAGAGTGCTATTCTAACTTCATTTACCTGTACATCTGCAACGTATCAAGAAATATATATAGGGTGGTATCTACTCATTTTAAATAAACCATGCAGTTAATGGTATAAAGCAGTTTTATACACTGCTTTTCAGAGGGAAAAATGAGACAAATATTTTAAAATACTAGAAGACTACTTGTTTTACATGGTCTGTTATTATAACAAGAACACCTAAGTGATTTGGATTTATTTTATAACATGTGAATTCATATTTTAATTAATGAAATACATTGAGATGAATCTGTATGAAAGATACTTGAATGTTAGAATCCTATTCGTTTGCTGGTGCTTAGATGACATACTACCAGTGGTGGGTTCCAGCTGGTTCGGCCCAGTACAGCAGGTTTGGCCCTTTGGCCCAGCCACCCACCCGTGTTTCATACCTGTTTTTAAAGCAACTGACCAATTGCGCACGTGCGCACAGCGTGCAGTGCCTGAGCAACCTCCGACAAGCAGCTGGGTATCGCAGGAGCAGTGGAGTAAGCATGCATGCGCAGCGCACGTGCACAATCAGGACGTCCCGCCCCATGCACAGTGCACCAGTAGCAATGGGGAGAAGAACCCGCCACTGCATACTACCCTGTTTCCCTGAAAATAAAATCCCCCTGGATAATAAGGCCAATCGAGCTTTTGAGTGCATGCGCTAAAATAAGCCCTCCCCTGAAAATAAACTCTGAAAACATTGCAACACAGCAGCAGCCATGAGGTGACCACGCTCGTCGCCTCCTGCACCTCAAAAATAATAAGACCTCCCCGAAAATAAAGCCAAGTGCTTATTTCGGAGATCAAAAGAAAAGAAGACCCTATCTTATTTTCAGGAAAACACAGTAGGAATTGACCAATGGGCCCCTGGTTTTCTGTGTTTAATTTCTTTCTTCCCTCCAATAAACTATTGTTCTTTTTGTAATTCTTGGTTAGTTGTCTTGCCTAACAACTTGGGATGGCTTTTGTTTTAGGATATAGACAAGTTTGGCAATGAGATCACTCAGCTAGCTCGTCCTCTCCCTGTTGAGTACCTAATCATAGATGTAAGTATCAGTTTTGCTTACTTTTTACTTTGACTAAAGTAAATAGAAACATTGAATAGATATATGCAGAATTCTCTCCATAAGTTTAATTGGGGGACTCTTGTCATATTAGTTCCTTACTGGAAAGGTAAGTGCTAAAAAGTAGTTTATAGCTTTCTGATTGCAATTTTCTTTTGGTTGTGTAAAATCTCAGAAGAGCGTTTAGTTCTATATTAACATACTGCTCAAAGGATCTCACTGCTCCTACAAAATTATGTTTGTATGTTAAATAAGTGGGAAGTGCTATCTTCATAGAGATGTTAGTGATTACATCTATAAGAGAACAAGCATGTGCTGTATCCTTCAGAGAAATGATTAAGCAATGTATGTGTGATATGACTTTATTTATTTAGCTCTTTATCGTACCTTTATTTTTACAACTCAACGTGTATTCATAATGTGCCTTTTGATTTGTTGGTTAACATCTATCCTATGCAATATAAGATGATGTATGACACCTTTTCATTTTTAAAACTCAATAGTCTGTAATATTAGCATGCCTGAGGCAACAAAATAAGTGTAGAATCCTTTCTGTTAGAGGAATAGGGCTGCAAAAGCCATAGCTTTTGATAGCAGACAGGAACTTTTTGTCTTACCTTTTTTTTAAAAAAAAAAAGCTGTTTTACCTCCCTCTAGTCTAGAAAGCAGTAGGAATTTGAACCTTTGATGGTTTCAGAAGCCTTGGGCAATATGGTCCTTTTGTCAGAGGTGAACTGATTCTTAATTACCTCATGCAAAACACTGAAAAAGCCATAGCTTGCTTATATTTACTAAAATATATGGGGAGACATATGAGAGATTTTAAAAGAAAGAGACTGGAAGACCCACAAGAAACATCATTTCATCTCTCCTTTCAATTTTGCCACCTGAGTCATTGTTTTAAAGGCATTATCTGCAGCCTGTCTCCTGTCATAGATAGGGTTTTTGCCCTGTCTCTTGCCGTGCCGGTTGACATCATTTGTCATTTGAATTTCAACTGTTGTTATTTTTACTGTTTTGAAGATTACTACCACGTTTCCAAAAGATCCAGTTTACACATTTTCTATTTCTCAAAGTCCATTCCCTATTGAGAATCGTGATGTACTGGGAGAAACTCAGGTAAGTGTAAATAGCAGTTTGGATGAAGGGAAGTATCTCTACAATTGCATTTATTTAGGGTTTTTTTTTCTATTTAAAAGCAGACAAAATCAATGCATAAAATTGACTGAGTGGCAAATGGTAAACAGTTTTAATTCACCCCTTTTTAGGTTTGTGCAAAATTTTACAAATTCTGTGTGAACAGATTTCACATAGTCATGTAAAATGACGTTTTTGCTATGTCTGGAGATCAGAAAAAGCTTGCATGTAGGTTACTATGAGCAAAATGTCTACCATGGTTACAAATTGTGTCTCGGTAAGACTTCTACATGCTTCAGCTGGACCCTTGATTTTTGCTACCAAATAAAAGATCTTTGCAAAAATTAATTTAAAAAAGGAAACACTAAGCAGCTTTTGTCCTTTGAGAGGAAGAAAATATAATCTGCTGTCTTTTCTATTCCTGCTGTCTCCTTTGGAGCCTATGTTCATAGAGATAGAGAAGACCTATTGGATCTAAAAACAATTTAGCTTTCTTCAAAGTGTCACTGTCACCTTTTAACAGCTGGGAAAGCTCACATAATCTGCCCCATTGCTGAGAATGGCATTACACCATTGGTCAGACATTGGTTGAAAATTGTAAGTGGTAGAACTGCAACTGTCTTCATAGATTCTGATAAACTATTGTTACCATCACTTGAAAAGAAATACAGTAAAGTTTCCTGAAGAGCAAGCTTTATCTAAATTCTCCTTGATGTGGAAGGAATATCTGGTTGGTCTTTGGCAAAAAAAAGTGTCATTCATTTGCTCTCTTTACATCACAAATACATCACAAATCATAGATAGGACAAAATGTGTGAAATTGCTCTTTGAACCGGGAGGAACAGAAGACCTCAGATGCAAAACCTGCAGGCCAAATATGAGCCCACAATGCTGTTTTCCCTTCCCAACCTTTACTTACCGTTGCTTCTGTAGTACTACATTTCCTGCCCTCTGCATCCCAGCTACTGTTTCTTTTGCTGCCTCCACATCCCTCCCAGTTTTTCCTACTGTCTCACTGTCTCCATTCTGCTTTGTTTGCCTCTATATTTCCCATCTTATCTTCTTGCATATATCTCTTAAATTTGATGTGTTTGCTTCCTGGCTGATATTTCTGTCTATTCATTTTTGCTGGAAGAGTTTCATCAGCAGAGGGTGCTATGATCCTGAGAAAAGACTCTTAGTATTGTAAGACTTTTACTAAAAAGGAGAAAAACAAACAAAGGTATTTCAGTTTGGGACATATTGCTGCAAAAAAGAGAAAGAATTAAATGCTTAAACAACTATAAACTTAAATAATAAAGTTAGTGTTAACATCATATTTAAAAAAATCATCTGACTGCTTGGGCCCTGCCCACTTTTAAAGTAAAGCTATTGAGATAAGGGTTTTTGCAGCCCTGTGACAGGATATTACATATACATTTATAAATTGCATGTAATGTTCCAGTTGACTAAAGAATGCTTTTGTCAATCTTTGCAGGACTTTCACATTCTAGCTACATATTTGTCTCAGAATACCTCTTCTGTATTCCTTGACATCATCTCTGATTTCCATCTTCTCCTCTTCTTGGTCACCAATGAAGTGATGCCTTTAAGGGTATGTAATGACTTTATTTTTGGAGAAAAGCATAAAGCTTACATTAAGAAGGCTGCTAAGCATAACTGACTTTAAAACAGAGGTGTTTTCTAGATTGGTAGTTTGGCAGTCAATTCTAAGCTGTTTGGAGAAATAAGTTGGTAGCAATTGTTGCTCAGCCTGGGTGGAGCAAGTTTGACATTTAGGGATGCTGTTAAATTTTCTCTACCAGAAATTCTTGTTGTAAAAGATCAATTTTACAATCTCATTTGTCTATTTTTAATCCATGCTTATGGCTAACATTTGCTAGATCACTGATAAACATGATGCTCTGCCTTTACAATCAACATTTTTTTTTAAAAAGGCTAGAAAAGTAATCATGTCCTGTATTTTCTAGAGAGCCTAAAGAACTGTAATGATGTGTGGAATAGTTGAGCTGCCAGTGAGTAGTTAACCAGGTTTACTGAATGTTGTTATGATAATGAAGTATAATTGCAATGATGCAATTGTTGTCTTAACAATGAAATATGGGATGCACAAAGTCTATCCTCTTTGCATTTTAGAAACTTTCCATCAAGTTTTCATAATTCTGGACTTAGCCTTTCCCATCTGCCTTTGATTTAGAGAAATTGAGCTCTGTAGTTTATAGTATAGAGAGCACAAGGAATTCCTTTTTTCAGCAGAATGGGATTGAAGTTGCACCTTTCTAGATTTGATAGAAATCAGAGCAGGCATTTTTGAAGTAAGCTTCATTAATCTTTTTTAAAGAACAGTTCCTGTAACTTTGCTGTTAGGTCAGTGTAATAGCACTGGATGGGAAGTAACAAACTCAGACTCAACCCGTCTAAGACCGAGTGGCTGTGGTTTCCGGCATCCCGGTACAACCAGTTGACTCCATCACTGGCCATAGGGGACGATCACCTTACCCCTGTGGATGGGGCACGCAACTTGGGCGTCCTCCTGGATACCCGGCTGTCCATGGAAGATCAAGTGACAGCCGTGGCCAGGAGGGCGTTTTACCAGGTTCGCCTGGTCCGCCAATTGCGTCCCCTATTGGATCGGGGTGCCCTTTGCACAGTCACTCATGCCCTCGTGACATCCTGGCTGGACTATTGCAACTCTCTCTACATGGGGCTCCCCTTGAGGTGCACCCGAAGGCTTCAGCTAGTCCAGAATGCAGCCGCGCGGGCAGTTATGGGAGCCTCTAGGTTCTCCCATGTAACACCGCTCCTGCGCGAGCTGCACTGGCTGCCTGTCGTCTTTCGGGTGCGCTTCAAGGTGTTAGTTACCATCTTTAAAGCGCTCCATGGCACGGGACCTAGCTATCTGCGGGATCGCATTCTGCCTCATACATCCCTGCGACCGATTCGGTCCCACAGAGAGGGACTTCTCCGGGTGCCGTCCACTAGGCTGTGCCAGCGGGCGACGTCCAGGGGAAGGGCCTTCTCTGTGGCGGGCCCGACCCTCTGGAACGACCTTCCCCCCGAAATCAGAACGACCACTGACCTTCGCTCCTTCCGACAGCTTTTAAAAACTCATTTCTTCCGTTTGGCTGGCCTAGGGTAATTTTAATTAGTTATGGTGTTAAGGGGTTTTAGGGACAGTTTTTAGTTTTTATAGATGTTTTTAGCGCAGGATATGTTTAATTGTGTTTTTTAAATTTTGTACTCTGTGTTTATTGTTTTTTAATTCTCCTGTGCCCCGCCTCGAGTCCCTCTGGGGAGAGAGAGCGGGTTAGAAATAAAAATTTATTATTATTATTTATTACTTACAGGTGTAGTAATTGCTTCTCTGGCGAGTATCCATCCTAGCCTTCAAACAGTTTTCTTTCCTGATTATTCATATACATCAGGATCTGATATATATCAAATGCAAGGTGCACCCTTAATACAGGTTCTGACATTTATGCAGTAATGAGATTATGAAGCCAAAAGAAACATTTTTATTTCCTGAGCCCACTTCACTCAAGAACAAGGATGAAATGACAATGCATATTGTTATCCAGTTCATTTCAGAACTTGTCTGCAGTGCCACCTGCTGTTCAAATCTCAAGAAATGCCCCCCCCCCCTCCCCAGCAAATCCATTTTAATGTAATCCTGCATAGTGTCACTTGTGAACGTGGGAGAACAGTTGCTGCTAACTGAAATGTGGAGCATGATGTTTCATTCATGCATTCTTGCTCATACCAGTATTCTAAATGTGGTCTTGTTTTTACGCTCCTTTCTTAAAGGAGTCTGAGCTACGTTGACTTGTTCTTTTTCTGCCACTCAATCATGGCATACAAAATAAGTGGAGCTCAGAGCACACGTGCGATATAGTGCCTCTGTCTTACATTCTGCTAAACAAAGCAGTAGAAATTTCATTTCTTACTACTTTCAAGAATAATTGGCCTTTAAAACTGGAATGGAAATAGGATACCTGAAATGGCATTCTTAGGTCTCAGGAAACAAAATGTATTTTTATACTGTTGCTCCATGCCTTTAGATGTCCTGAAAGTGGGAGAAGAGATAGAGTGCAACCTATTTTGGAAATTGCAAATCATTTGACAAAAATTGTTTTTGTGTAATGGAATATTTAGATATTAAATATTACTGACAGTTACAGCCAGTAGGATATGGTGCATTAATCCTTTATTTAAAATGTAGGTAGGGTTTGTGATGTGGTTTATTTCTTCTTTTAGGACAGTATCAGCCTGTTGCTGGAGGCAGTAAGAACCCGGAATGAGGATCTCGCTCAGACCTGGAAAAAATCTGAACAGTGGGCTACCATTGAGCAGCTTTGCAGTATGTTTAATGTCTTTTCTCTTTTTGAATCACCTCACTCCAAAGATGCTGGACAGCTTTTGTTTACCTGTGTCAAATTAGCTGTTGTTGGAATTTAGATTTGAAACCATCTTTGGGAATGAATTTAGTACAAAACAGTAAACAAAACTTTACACTTTGTAGCCAAGAAGTTACCTATATATGTAGATAGATAGATAGATAGATAGATAGATAGATAGATAGATAGATAGATAGATAGATAGATCTAATTTAATTCACGCAGAAAAGAAAGGAAGAGTTTTAGAGGATACAGTTGTAGAAATCTGTGGAAAGAATTAGACAGTGTGGTGCCAAGGAATGGGAATTTTCCTGAGGGAAGATTGCATTTACTCTAGAAATTATCTAGCAATTTATAAAGTTTCCAGGCAAAAAAAAATTTCTGCTTGTTGGAGCTTTTTCCATCTCCTAATTACAATACAATACAATAGCAGAGTTGGAAGGGACCTTGGAAGTGTTCTAGTCCAACCCCCTGCCTAGGCAGGAAGCCCTATACCATTTCAGACAAATGGCTATCCAACATCTTCTTGAAGACTTGAGTGTTGAGGCATTCACAACTTCTGGAGGCAGGCTGTTCCACTGATTAATTGTTCTATTTTATTCTAATTATTCCATTTCATTTCATTTTTACAGGCACAGTGGGTGTTCAGTTGCCAGGACTCCAAGAATATGGCGCCGTGGGCAGTTCAACACATGCAACAACTTCTTCAATGTGGGCCTGTCAGCACTGCACCTTCATGAACCAACCAGGCACAGATCATTGCGAGATGTGTAGCCTCCCACGGAGCTAGGCCCTGTTTGGCTTGGCTATCAGGGCGGCCATTACAGACCAACTGGCAGAAATACAGAGGCAAACCTTTAGCCAGGCAGGACTGTTCTTCCTCCTGGGACGATGTACTGTGTAGGGCGGGGCAAGACAGGAAAGGGAGGAAAGGACCCATATCACAGGTATTCAAATGCCATTTACAAGGTGGCAGCTTGCAGTTGGAACAGGATGTCCCGGTGGGAAAAAATAAGATGGCCCCACTGTGCTGCCTTGTCTTTTCTTTGCTCTCAGTATTGTAGAAAGCCAGAGGTCCTGCTTCCCTTGAGCTGAAGTCGCACAGGTGGCTGATATGCTCTGTGGGCTCATGGCGGTGTGGCCGTGTCGCCCTGTTAGCTTGCATGCCACAAGCTTTCCCCGCCTTAAGCTTGTCAGTGAGGCTAGGCAGTAGTGTTGAAGGGATGACTTGGTCCCCCAGGGCTAGCTTGTGTAATGTTGTTCTCTTGACATGCTTTGCATTTAGCCCCAGAGTTTCTGGGTCACTGGTGCCTGAGCCACATTGGTCCACTCTCTCATTATAGCTTCAACTTGAGTGATGTGTGATCACAGGGCATACTGTGGCTTTAAAGCCCCAGGTTAAACCTCAGCACTGGAGAGTGGGGGAAGAACGTCTTTCTCAACCAGGCTGGGATGATTCTGGTTGCCACTCCCTCCATTTCTTGCCATACATCCCTAATGGCAGCAGATTAAAATAATTCCCAGAATTCCTCATCCATGGTTAGCTAAGAGAAAAGATGATTTTCATCCTGGTTTGGCAACGGGAAGCATATCCTGTCACTTCCAGGTTTGGAACCCCACAGCAGCTTCATTCCAGCTGTGTCAGGACTGGGAAAGCAACAGTTCACAAGCAGTTTTTGTACCAAGTCTCCATGCACTATTTTCCCTTTATATTTAAAGCAATTTCCTGGGATCCAAAGCTATGATTGGGCAAAATATCTAGGCATTTTATTCATGTCTATTAATGACTACACAGGGATCAGCACAACAAAATTAAATAGAGTGTATATTGGAATGGGAGTTTGTCTTACCTCACTAAAATGCCTGTGTAAAAATTACCTTGCCTCTAGAACATAGTGACTGCAATAGAAATGGCCTTGCCTCTAGAACACAACCCTGCCTACTGTTCACATAATCATATATTAGCTGTGCCTCCTATTCCTTATTTCTTCTGATACCTGGGCTCCTCCATTCAAAAGTGTCCTGAGATTTTTTCCCCCCATTATCCAAAATTCCCAGTGTCTCTGCTAGGACTGTTTTATGTTAAGTCACAATTGATTCCCATTGCAGAAATACTCTGCATAGCAAGCCTATATAATCACCCTGACGAACCTTGCAATATTAGACAGAAAGAGGCCCTTCACGTCAACTCTCTGGTTATGTGGACATACAGCCTTTATTTCTTCCCTTCCATAGTTTATATTCCTAGGTCTTCGTCACCACCCAAAAAAATGTGCCTCTGTCCCAGCTCCCATTTTCATTATGGGCACATAGGACTGGCCTCCAAACACTTGCTGTGAAGGATGCGGTCTTTGCCTTTCAAGGCAGTTGTAGCTGGGGCTCATAAACACTCTTTCTGGCCCTAGTTATTGCTGGCAGGACGTGTGACTTTTATTTCCTGGGTTTGCATTTTGACTAGATTTCTCAAGCTCAATGGGCTGTAGCCGCTCTTGCTGTTCTTCTTGGTTCTTTGGGTTGCAGAGGTGTATGTTTGGTTTGGATTGGACTTAACTGAATGACAGCCCTGCAAATAAAAACCTATTAAAAGCATCCAAAATGATGGCTTTGGGTCCTTTTGTTGCTTTATCCTGCTCTCTACTCATTTTGAATTTATGCAGCCCTTGAGCTCCAAACAAATTATCCTGACCACCATTCATGCATTGTTCTAATGTAGATATATATGTCATGGTGATTCACTTCAAGTCCCAACAACATCTAATTTCTAAAGTGCTTGCTGTGTATGCGGGCAGTTAGCTATTATTTCAAATCTCATCTCAAAACACAACATTTGGGATTCATGTTTTTAGCAATCTGGCAAGTCAAGAATATAGGCTTTATTTGAATATGAAATGGGTTGTACATGTTAATGGATGCAGCCATTGATAACAAATGGCTAATCCTGACCCATTTATGTATGATGGCTGGTAGGAAGATTAACATACTTCTGACCTCCTTCTGGATCATGATTTAGAAGTATGAAAGGAACTACTTTCCACTGCTACATAAACTAGGACCAGAAATAATGGGCACAAGAGAGGTTTTGGGTTCTCCATCTTTGGATATTGTTAGGAAGGGGCTGGACTGACACCAATTGAGGAAGAAACTAATTGGTTTTCCTATACATTGCCGAGGATTGGACTAGTTGACTCTTGTGGTTCCTTTAAACTCCACAATTCTATGATTCTAGGGCAATGACTTGGATTAACTGATGGAGGATGTAACATTGTTGAGATATTAATACCTTACAAGAGAGAAATAACATTCAAAATGGTTTTGATGGGTTATAGAAACAGCTAAATATACCAATTTAAGAGGCAAATGCAAAATTCTCAACTTAGAGGGAAACAAAGATAAAATACACAGATATAAGATATGGAAAGCCATATAGATAATAGATCTTTTAAGAAAAAAAATTGAAATATTTATCTTAATAGTGAAGACCTATGTCCAGCTTGCGGTATAGCTCCAAGAAAACAATTTTTAGCCTGCATCAATCAAATATTTTCAAATCCTGGGAAGTAATTGGCTCCACTTCATTCTGTGTTAGTCAGATCACACCTTGAATATTGCGTCAAGGTCTAAAAACCAGTTTTTGAAAGAATTCAGACAAGTATTTCCAGAGAAGAGCAAGAACTAGAAACATTAAGTCCAATGAAGAGAATTTGAAGGAGCTGTAAATGTTCATCTTGGATGGGGGTATGCCAGAGAAATGTCAAAGGATGATATGCAGAAAAGTAAGTTTGTGAAGACTTCTATGTGTCCTTTGCATCAATTAGTATCTGTAGTATCTGTGAGCTGACCCAAAGCGTGCATGTCTTGTGCATTGACATGTACCACAAAGGTCCTCTCAGATGTGAACTTGGGTAGAAGAAATTAAAGGTCCAAAGTGATATGGCTTTAGAGAACTAGGACTGGTATGGCAGATAGATGTAGAGTGTAGGAGAAAAAAAGTGTGTTTCAATCTACAGTCCACCTTCATCGAAAGCTGGGAAGGAGTAGCATGGAGGATGGTTTTATAATCTGTAGACTCAACCCTATTGGTTACTGGATGGAGTTAATCCTATCTGACTGCTGTCTCCACCTGCTGTGAGAATGAGGGTATCAGGTAAGCACCAACGCCCATGTCTGTCTAGAGGCAGAGGAATCCAATGGGTTCCTTAAGATTTTGCTAATTTGCTATCTGGTTTTGGTTTGATCAGATCATGCCCTCCCTCCCTGGAATAGCCCAGACAAACTTCCAAGGCATAATGTGTTTTCTTTCACATGGACAAAACATTTTTAATTTCATCCCTTCCAAGAAGGTCAAGATCTATTATTCTAACTACCAAAGAATAGCTTGAAGTTGCAGTAAAAACAGAGTTTGATTGGATTTAGTGCTGTTGGGCTATGGAGCTCATTAACCAGAGAAATGATGGGCTTCCTTTCACAGATTGCAAGACAGCCATCTGGTTTAAAATATTTTCATTTGGAGTCTTAACTCTTGAGTTGAGCTATGGCTCGATGGATGAAGTGGCCTTTTCCAACTCTACCAGTGCCCTGTAGGTCAGGAGATAGATTTTGTGTTCTCATCCATTTTCCTTCGGCTTATCTCTGTTGTGCCATCTGGACTCATAAACACCGACAAGGGGCTGACTTATGTCCCCATCTGGCTACCTGATGTGAAGCACGCTGAATGTGCTCTTCTCACTTAAAAAAAAAAATAATCCATTGTCTGGATATCATTAAGAGCAAGGGGAGCCGGGAGAGCAGCAAAGCTAATGCCAACAAGACGGGACATTTCTCTCTAACTTTCAAAAGAAGTAAGTCATTTACCTTTTGTAATTCCCAGTTGTCTATATTTCCCAAGAAAACACATGCTGGGGAATTGCAGTTTTGTGCCTTTGTAAACACAGTTTCTGTGTAAATTGTGCGCAGTGGAGTTGGAGCGGACAGCTTTTTCCCTCAGCTGCTCCTTTTTCTTGTCTATCCATCAAAGAAAACCGTGAATAAACAGAATTTTCCTCTTTACTCTTAAGCGCTAGTGACCTAAAATGTACTTGGGAGTATTTGTCCCACAAATCTCTTACTTCCCTCCTTCATCCCTTCAGAGAGATATAATCTGCAGTTCAGAATGTTTCCTATAGCAGGCCAAAAGGATCTGTTTGTAATTTGAAGAATGGCAAAATTTCAGGACAATGTTATAAAGTGAAGAGAAGCAGATCTTGGTTTGAAGAAAAACAACAACAAACTAGACTTGAAAGAATGACCACCACATCTTGCCATCTGAGGATTTCAGCAGGTAAATAAAGTTTTTTTTCCAGTTGTGTGTGTTTTTTTTAAATTAAATATTTTTTGAAAGTCTTGATCACAGGCTGGCAGGCAAATCAGAGTTGGAATCTAATTCATCTGGAAAGTGGCAAACTGCATGCCAGCATTAACTTTTCAATGCATTTTCAAATCCTTCCTATTAAAATGTCTTGAATGGATAAACACATATAGGAAACACAATAGGATGTCAGGCTAGAGCCATAGCTAGCTAGGTTCAGATGGCAGTATGTCAGTCTAGGTTATGTTACTTGCCCGGCTCAACCTCAATTTAATCTGCCCCTTTCTATTTTTCTGCAGTCCGATATTAGTTCCAGCCATTGGGCCAAATCAGCCTCTATTTATATGCAAAGGGAGAAAGGTCTAAAGCAGGGGTCTGCAAAGTCGGCTCTTTTAAGACTGGTGGACTTCAACTCCCAGAATTCCCCAGCCAGCTATGCTGGCTGGGGAACTCTGGGAGTTGAAGTTCACCAGTCTTAAAAGAGCCGACTTTGCAGACCCCTGGTCTAAAGGGACCAATTCTGAACAAAGGAGGGGAGAGCTGAGGTTGGGTGAGGAATAGAAACAGGACCCCCAGGTCCCAAGTGACAAGGGGCTTCAAGCAGTTGCAGCAGCCACTCTCTGACTTTGGCTACAGCGAGCCCTGTCGGTTAGCCTGAAATCATTGGAAAGAATGGAAGTGAGAATGAAATAAAAAATGAATGTTTCCAGTCTTGGGAGATTTCAGCCAGCTGTATCTCTTTCTTCCTCTTCCCTTCATGTTTGGTGTGTTAGAATATGATAGCACCCTTAATAGCAACCATATTATTTATTTTGCTTATCTACTGCTGAATTAACAAACGGACTAAAGATGATCACATGGTGGTTGACACAAGTCCAATCCAATGAAGACACAGCCTAAGCTACCCCCCCCCCCCGTCCTAACAACAAGGAACTAGCACAATTGAGCAATTTGCTCAGATCCACAGCTTCTACTGTCTCCTGTCCACCCACTTCCACTTTTTTACAACTTGCAACATCCCAAATTTTCAAAGCTATTGAGGCACATGGAGGAAATGGGGACCTTCTGCGGAGAGGACGGTCATAAGTCAGATGATATCCGAGTTCCAACATGACGTCGTCAAACCCCTGGACAATATTTCCATCCAGCTGGACTTGGACTGGTGAATGGATGCAATGAGTGTTGTGTTGCTACGGCTACAGAAGTAGAGAAGCCCCTTTTTTCTCTTCTCCCTGATATGACAAACTGGTGACCAGCCCAGCTAGACGAGCGACCATATGGGAGCCATCAAGGGGAAAAAGGGGTGGGGTTGGACGCAGAACAGGAATGAGGCTGTGAGGTCTGTGCGGAGACTGTAAAGAGGATCTTTTGATTCGGTCTTCCTTCTCTTGCCACTGTCAAGGCAGCATGAAGCAGATTCTCTGGTTGTTGCTATTGGTCGCCGTCAGCTATGCAGCCATACCGAAGCGGCGGGAAGCCACCTCCGAATGGGACTATCGATCAGAAGGTAACAGGTCTCAAACAACATGGCCTTCCCCAGAAAGTGGGCTGTTGCTTGGGACAACAGACAGGTTTCTTTATTGTGAATTGGGCCAGAGGGGCACTTGGATAGGCTTGGATTTGCTAAGGGCCTTGGACCCCTTGTTGTACAAGGGGGAATTATTTCAGGGACACACTTGCTTTCGACAGCGGATGCCCCAAAGCCCACTTGTTTTTCATAAAGGCTGCTAACCTGAGATTCCAATTCTCTCCCAATTTCCATATTTCTTATGCAGTTCTGAACTTCTTTTCTGCATGCATGATTCTGAAGTATCTGTGAGCATCTGAATTTTAGCTGTAAATCATATGTCTCCTTGTTCAGCTCCCAGGATATGTTTT
The DNA here is from genome assembly GCA_039707465.1 of Rhabdophis nuchalis. Classification (NCBI taxonomy): domain Eukaryota; kingdom Metazoa; phylum Chordata; class Lepidosauria; order Squamata; family Natricidae; genus Rhabdophis; species Rhabdophis nuchalis. The sequence continues at coordinate 149,480,869 of CM077646.1, read as the reverse complement.
CAGGGAGTTGAGCACATTTCATTTTAGAAACAATACTGTAGGTCCTAAAATGAACTCTTAAGGATAGGCAGGTTTTTTTTCTCATCCCAAGATGAATTCAAACAAATCCCTTTATTATGTCATTGTGTTTGAAGTTATACTGAAGCAACTTTATTCCTCCTAAACTTGCTCTCCACCCGGACTCATGTGAGAAGGGTGAGCTGCCACATTGTTTTACAGAGGTTTTTGAGCACTTTCTTTTACCCATGAAAAGGTCTGGCTGTTGTCCTCAATAGTCCTGCTAGATTCTCATTTCATGTTAATGGTGTGGAAATGCTTCCTTCTCGGGCGCATACAGCATTTAGGAACAAAGGTGCAGGAAGAGGGCAAGGAAAAAGGAGGAGTTAAATTTTTGTTGTTATTACCACACAATCTACCAGATAGTTCTGACTGGATGTAGCACAGTATTTTGACTGTCAGATTCTTTTCAAGGATCTAGCTAGTGAGAGGGAGCCAAACTATTCTCCAAGGCACCTGGGGGCAGGACAAGAAGCAATGGGTGGAAGCTAATCAAGGAGAGAAGCAACTTAGAACTAAGGAGAAATTTCCTGACAGTAAGAACAATTAACCTCTGGAACAGCTTGCCTCCAGAAGTTGTGAATGCCCCAACCCTGGAAGTCTTTAAAAAGATGTTAGATAGCAATTTGTCTGAAATGGTATAAGGTTCCTTCCTATGCAGGGGGTTGGACTAGAAGACCTACAAGGTCCCTTCCAACTCTGCTGCTATTATTATTATTATTATTATTATTATTATTATTATTATTATTATTATTATTATTATTACTATTGTAATATAGGCATTGTACAAAATAATGTGACATTTTGAAATTGATGTGCTGAGATTCATATGGTGTCCAAATGCTTTTCTAGATCTTTTGATATATACCCAATCACTAGTACTTTCTTTTTATGCATTCACCCAATCTGTATTTGAAGGTTTTAAATTTCTCCTTATTTTTTTAAGACAATGATGATGATTTTACACAACTACTTCTTTGTTATATCGCATTCTTGTTTGGTCTTCTTTTCTCTTTCCTCTTCCAGTTGATAAAGTCAATACAAGGGGATGTTCTAATCTTACTGTGGTTCTTGACAACTGGAAATTTGCCATTATGACTCAAATCAGGAATCTTCTCCTCCACGATCACCAAACAGTGTTGCCTGACTATGGAAGGTGAGGGCTGGGCTCCAGGCAGAGATCTGGATAAGTTTCTAATTGACTTAGTGCAGGGGTCTGCAAAGTTGGCTCTTTTAAGACTGGTGGACTTCAACTCCCAGAGTTCCCCAGCCAGCATAGCTGGCTGGGGAATTCTGGAAGTTGAAGTCCACCAGTCTTAAAAGAGCCAACTTTGCAGACCCCTGACTTAGTGTAGCACCTCAAAAAATGGCATTCTAGTGGAGAATTGATAAATTTGTGTCAACAGTTGATCTAGAAGAACAAGGGTAGTGGAATCTAGTTATTCATAGGATTAGGATTAAGATTAAATAGAACATGATCTGCCCTACGATGTTTGCACTACATACAAAACCAATGGGAGTTTCACAACATCCTCAATCATTTTTGAACCCATTTTTGGGCTTTGTTCAATGTGTGCATGTCCATATATAGTGTGAGATATATTTTTATTTAAAAAAAACTGGCTCAATCTTGAAAGATCCTGGGTAGTGCACAAAAAGCAACAATGACTCATGTTGGCCTGTTAACAAGCCCTAATTCCTTAATATTTTTACCTTAATGGTAAAAATAATTTATCATTTGCAGATCGATAAGACTGAGTTGATGAAACTGGACTCCTTCCTTGGGCAGAGGGTTGGACTAGAAGACCTTCAAGGTCTCTTCCATCCCTAAAATTCTATGTACTGTTGTGGACCATACAGCTAAATAAAATAAATATTTCTGGGTCAATGTAACTGCATCTGTATTATGGAAGTATCATCCCAAAGAAATGGGTATTTGCTTGAGCAAAGTTTTGCACAAATGGTTTGCATCTACGTAAATAAATTGCTGCCTAAGTGCCATAATTGAGTTTGGCAGCATAGATCCAGCTCTGTTGTTGAACCTTGCCAGAATAAAATGAAAGCCTGATTCTATTAAATTAGCATAGGGTGTTTGTTATTTAACCCATAACCCTTCTTGCCTGTTGTCTTCTTAGAATCAAGCCTCTTTCTGATGCCCTGGATGACCTATACAAGGAATTTAATGCCCTCAAGGAACATCTTGGAGAACTGACTAAACGCTTCGAGGGGGTGGAATCTTTTGTAGATGAGATGAACAAAAGGCAGAACCTGTCTCCTGCTAAGCCTTTCATCAGGGCTGCCCAACTAGGAGAGAAAAGGGTTGCCCTCCTGCCAGCCAAACGCCGCAGAATCCTGATCCGGAATGGGAGGCGGATCATAGAGCCCTTAACCGAGGGAAGGCAATAAGTGTTCCAGCTGGTGTCGGACCTTCACTGCAATTTTGGAAACCAAATGCATCTTTTTGTCTGCCTGTCTTTTCCCCTTCAAAAAGCTTCCAATGAGGGCTTAAGTATGAAAGACCCAGATAAAGGTATTAAATAGGAATCCTTTCTTGGCTGATAATCTGGAGACACAATTCCCAACGTATTATTGGAATAACTGCCAAGGAACGGTTTTATCAAATACATGTCTCCTTAAGAGTAGACTATAGGACCCTGCCATTGTTTTAAGTTATACACAATTAAACTTAATGACAGATGAAATCACACCTGACTGGTTGTAAAAGTGGATGCAGCACCCAGTTTGCATCACATTCTCCAGTTCTTACTTATGTTAGGAATGATTCTGGCTGCTTTACATAGTTCTCACATGCTTATTGCACACTGTGTAATAGTTATATGTTAACTATGATAGTCCACCAAAATGCTGGGAATTATACTTTCCATGACATTGCAATCTACACCATCCATTTTTGGCAGTAGAAATGAATTGATTTTTAAGATGCAGAACGTCACACCCCTTGCAAACATATACATCATCCTTCTATTTGCACTGCTATTTGTTATGCTCACTGAAGCATTCCATGTATGACTCCAGAAATACTTTATGAAGAAGCAGAGCTATTTCGTTAAAGGTGGCTGGCAGTCAATAAAGATTTGCTTATGGATACAGCATTAAGGAAAGTACCAACTCTCTACATAGCTTCCAATTTATCTGTCTGGATGACTGTGTGTGTGAGTGCGTGGATCAGTTATGAGAAAAGTCTCTTCCTATCTCTTCTAACAATCAGAGAAAAAAGTGGGTTATTAAAATATTTCATTTTTCTAGGAGAGAGGTGGGTGCTAATCTCCTACACATGTAAGCATCTTCATAAGAAGCTTCATTTCCTGAAGTTAAATCCCTGCAAATTGGCTCCTTTGGCTATCATTTACTAATGACCTTCCTTATTTCTTGAATGTTCCTTTTTAAAAACCCACTACTATACTGTGGTCAGATCAAATGCTACAAAAGAAGAATCTGAGCGCATTTTAAGCACAAAGGATCCAAATTCTTCTCCATCTTTATACCAAAGCTGGTTTTAGCCAATGAGAAAAGTCCGGCCTAATTTCCACATACCTAAATATAAACAGATTAGAAGCAACTGCATATTATGTAATCTTTCTGGTTCTCCTAGGAGCTGACAGACTATTCTGGCTTGATGTTATGTATGGCTGGTAAGCATATGCCTTGAGGGCTGTATCTTGGCTACCAGGCCTTTGCACAAGTTCTCATGCTTTAGCAATGGAAAAACAATGAGAACTGTCTTGATTTTTTAATTGGCCTATGGTTTGGCTGTTTTCAGACTTCTTTTCAAGTACTAGGGACACAGATTTAGCACCTCCATCAACATCCACATCATGCTCAATGAAGATGTGTTTAGGATTGTAAGATTCACAGTTTCCTAAATCCTAGATAAAAGATAGGTTAAGTATGGATGGCCTAAAAAACAAATCAGGACACCTCTTTACAATAAACTACTGGAAAAACTCTTTGAACCAAGTTTTGCTGTAACTTTTCATATTATTTGGGTATGATAAATGTGTGAGAAAACCTGCATGAGTCTTTTCTTACTTGTTTTGAGCTATGGTCAATAAAAATTCAGCAAGGTAATTCATTCTTCCTATTGCAACTTATTGAGTTACTCTGAGGTAAAATGGATGGCCAATAAATTTTATAAACAAACAAACAAATCATATACACCTAGTTTAATTTTCAGCAGGATTTAATAAATTATATTCAGCATATTAAAAAGAACATATAGCATTTTTAACAAAAAACACTAAAGTTTACATATTGTAAGCTATAGCTTTTGGAAGGCCAAATTGTGTTGACTCATTCATATACACCCACAGACACAAAGCATTTAATGGCTATGCCAAAAATATTTTGATGTAAAGAAGCCAAGCATTTGAGACTGACATTCTTGAATCTGCATTTTTAAGTGTTTTAAAAATCTGCATTTTTTTCAAAGCATTTTTTTAAAGTCTACAAATAAATCTGTAAATTAATCTAGCAGTCATTTTGGTATGGATCTTAGTAACCAAAATGAAGTCCTTGCTCCATCTTTATACAAATGTATTCACAGTGCTAAAATTTTGTTTATTTGTTAAATTTATAGACCACCCATCTTGTGATCACACAACTCTGGGTGGCTATTGACATGATAAATCAATATTATAAAACATTAAAATCATAAGGGTAACATTAAGAGAGAATTAACTAAGATGGAGAGTTATAAAATGGGACGAAGGTGGGATCTTTCATTTAATTTGCTGACCCCACCTCCAGAAGGACACACACCCATATCTGGACCCCAGGAAAATAGAGAGAGGTTCAAGGCCCTTTCGGAAAGCCAAGAGGATAGGAGCATATCCCACCTCAAGGGATATGATGTTCCAGATGGTAGGAGCCACAGCAGAGAAGGCTCTTCTCCTGCACCCCATTAGTTGGAATTCCTTGGCCAATGGGGTTTGCTCGTTGCTCTTTCTGCCCACCTGAGTGGAGCAGACCAATCCCATTGGGGTGAGATGCTTCCTCAGGTTACATCAACAATATGTATTAAAACAAACAATTGAGGCTTCTCTGAAAATATGTCCAAGCCTTACTTCAATCTAACATTTTCTGGGACTATTATGTCCCATATTATGGATACTCATTAAATTTAATACACTGCAAAGGCACAAAAGTATCTTTCAAATTTGTGTCTATTAAAATACCATTCTCGCATCTTTCTGAAAAATTTCTAGCTTCTATACACTGTTCTATGTCATTGTGTGCATTTTTATTCCAGATATGTACACATTTAAATAGAACCACTTGTAGGCTCTATCTTTGATCTTTGTTATTATATCTTTGATTTTCACAGTTGCATAAGGCCCTATCAAAATCTACAACCCCCCAAAATCAAGATTTATTACGGATTTAATCACACTTTGCTGTTTTCTAGAGAATAGATTTAAATCAATTTTAGATGGTGAATCAGCAATTAAGCTTGATGAAATTAAAAAAAATACTAAAAAATATCTGTGACCGACTCAGACTGGCCCATGCAACTTTTCCTGAGACATGTATATTTGCTTTCATTTGTGAAAAAAACACTAAGGCATAATACAGGCAAATGCGGGTTAATAGATAAGAGGAAATAAATCATGTTAACTTCAGTTGCTGGAATTTGGGCTGAAGGATGAAACAAATCATTTAATTGATAATTCCTTTACTAGTCTCATTATAGTATTTTGAAAGGATAGTTAACACTGCAAACAACACTGCCATCTACTGTCTCAGCTGCACTGTGATTTTATTTTATTTTTTTACACTGGCACCTACAGCTACTGTTGCATGCATATGCCAGATGATTGCCACTTTCTCCTTCTAGCTTTAAAATGTGGGGTTGAATCGGGACCATTATTACAAAACTTTAATAGAACTAAAAGCTGTGGAATCCACAGCAAGCAACACATTGTCAAATATAGTACTCACCACAATGCCAACCTACATGAACCTGTTAGTTAGGCACCGAACCAATGATTATTTTTTGTACCGATACTCCAATTTTTAGTGTGGGAGCAAAACGTGACTGACTTGGTGGGAGGGCTCTTTTTCTGATTATACTTATTTCTATTTATTTAAAGTCACAGCAGTCCTGTAAGATAGATTTAAGAAACCAGTTCAAATCAACTTGTGAACTCATGATCCCCGGGTCCCTTCGGGGAGAGGGTGCGGTTTACAAATCAAATAAAAAATAAATAAATGATTAAAATCCAATATTTGACCCATAACATACACTTAGTACAGTCGTGGGATTCAATTTTCTTTTACTACCAGTTTGTGGGTGTGGCTTGGTGGGCGTGGCATGCTTGGTGGGCGTGGCTTGGTGGGCGTGGCAGGGGAAGGATACTGTAAAATCTCCATTCTTTCCCCACTCCAGGGGAAGGTTACTGCAAAATCCCCATTCCCTCCCGATCAGCTGGGACTCAGGAGGCAGAGAATAGATGGGGGCAGGGCCAGTCAGAGGTGGTATTTACCAGTTCTCTGAACTACTCAAAATTTCCACTACCGGTTCTTCAGAACTGGTCAGAACCTGCTGAATAAACCACCTTTGACTTAGTATCTGCAGATAAATCAATAGCAATAGAACTTATATCCTGCTCCATAGTGCTTTACAGCATTCTCTGGACAGTTTACAATGTAAACATATTGCCCTCAACAAGCTGGGCCCTCATTTTACACACCAGGGAAGGATGCAAGGCTGAGTCAACCTTGATCCCCATCAGGACTGAACTCCAGGCTGAGGGCAGTTAACCTGCAATACAGGTAGTCCTCGACTTACAACCACAATCGAACTCAAAATTTCTGTTGCTAAGCAACACAGTTGTGAGTTTTGCCCCATTTCACGACCTTTCTTGCCACAGTTTAGTGAATCACTGCCGTTGTTAAGTTAGTAACAAGGTTGTTAAATGAATCTGGTTTCCCCATTGACTTTGTTTGTCAGAAGATTGCAAAGGGTGCATTGGGACACTGCAACTGTCATAAATATGAGTCAGTTGCCAAGTATCTGAATTTTAATCACATGACCATGAGGATGCCGCCACGGTTGTGTAAAAAATGGCGATAAGTCACTTTTTTCAGTTCCATTATAATTTCGAAAGGTCACTAAAGGAACTATTAAGTTGAGGACTACTACTGAGCCACCATAGCTCTGTTAAAAGGAATGTCCTTCTGGGTTCAGCTCCAAGTGGGGAAGAAGACACTGGAGACATGGAGGCTGCTTGGAAAGATGGTTTAATGGTGGACAGGACCACATGGCTGGAGTCCTGAACAGAAAAGGTGCTCACATGCTTCAATGTTGGTGGACAGGAAGAGAGAAGGGGTGAGCAAGGGGCTTGCAGGGTTTTTTATCAACTGTTCAGCCCCACCTATCTGTTTCTTGTTCCTGTGTAAGAACTGTACTCTGATTGGTTGCCAGGCTCCTATGGGCTGAGTCCAGGTTTGGTAAGGCCAGTCCTACCTTGATCCCATGACTCTGGAGCTGAAGGGGAAAACTCTTTATTATGTAAAGTGGACTAGCTCAGGCTGTTTAATGGCCCATTGACAAAGGGGATGGGGGCAGGAGGCTGCAGGAGACAAAACATATTTCTTCCTTTTCACATCCAGGGAAATGTAATATTCTGCCTTTTCAACATTTCCTAGGATATTTCATTTTTCTGGGAGAGGGATGGGTGATAACTTTCCACAGCTCCTTACTCCATTCCAAAGAGGGATGACTGGGATTCCTCTTGGAGTCCAGATGTGCTTGCTTTTTTGCTATGCATCTGATTTCACAGGGTAGTGTTAAGAGCCCCACAAAACCCAGGCATCCTCAGTGTCAATTGGGAACCACTCTCAAGAGTTGCCGTATTAATGACACCTTGGAGTCAAGCTATTCCCTATGGACTGGCTCTATGGACGTATCCAGGCAGCCTCTTTGTCATCCATGCACATGTATTTTTCCCCCTTCCCAAACCAGCCCTCTGATTTCCTGGTGGTCCCCCATCCAAGCAAGGGTCAGACCTGAGGCTGCTTGGCTTTATTTATTTTATTTATTTTTCAAGAATGTATAAGATAACAGATAGAAGTATGAACATGATTATGAATATATGAAATGGATACGAATAAATGGGGACAGTAGGATAGGGACAGTAGGCACGTTAGTGCACTTATGCACGCTCCTTACAGACCTCTTAGGAATGGGGTGAGGTCTATGGTGGGCAGTTTAAGGTTAAAGTTTTGGGGGTTGGGGAAGAAACCACAGTCAGGTAGTGCATTCCAGGACCACTCTGTTGCTGAAGTCGTTATTGCAAGATCGACCAGGAGCTTCCCGGCATGCCTGGAGGACCCCAGTCCGGCCAAGAATGCTTGAGCCCCTCTTTTTTTTTTTTTTTTTTTTGCAGTGTCCCCTTCTCCTCCCATCAGTGGGAGCCACACACGCTTTCTAAGCTTTTCCCCTTCAAATACGAATGCAAGACCCCGCATCCGTCAAGCCTTGGCCCCGTGCGTCCCTCTCCCCAACCGCGCCGCCAAGCATCCTCTCCTTGAGGCGCTCTGACATTCCTTTATTCTCCCAGCAAGCCGCTCCCGTAGCGGGACCCACTCTTCTCATCCCCATGGCAACAGCCAGCCGCACCAGCAGCGGGAAAAGGCGCGCAAGAGCTCGCCCTCCTTCCCGCCTTCCCTCCCTTTACGGCGCGTCGTAAACAGTCTCCGCAGCCGCTTGTGCTTCCGCCAGCTCCAGTCGAGAGCCCGGAGAGAGAGGCAGACAGACAGAGGAAGCCGTAAAGCAGCGCTCTCCCCGCGCTTAGTAACTGGTGGCGTTCCGACCGCTGCCTTGGAGAGGAGGAGGAGGCGGGGTTAGGATGGCAGCTCCGCCCCCTCTGGTTTTGTAGCGGGGGAGGGCGCCCTATGCCGGGTTTGGGGAGGGGTGTGTGGAAGGCGAGACTAGTTGCTTTGCTAATTTGCAATTTGTGACTATTCTCTTTCCCGTCTCGAGCCTTGCCTTGTCTATTGTGAAAGGGTGTGTGTTGTGTTGTGTTGTGTTGTGTTGTGTGGTGTGGTGTGGTGTGTCCTTCGGGGTTTATTGTTCTCTGCGTTCCCACCGGAGGCGCCGGGGCTGGGGTAGTAATATGGCCCGGGTGGGGCGGCCCCTTTGCACGCAAAGCTGACTTGCTCCGTTCCCACGTGCTTTTTCGCAGACGAGGCGGGGTGACACCTGAAGGGCTCTCTCCGCTTCCATCCCCACCACGTCTCTCTTGATTCCTCTTCCCCAGGCTGGCAGCGGCAGTCATGGCCCAGGTGGGGCATAGGGTGGATTACCTGGCGGGGTTTTGCTGCCCGGTGGGGGGGTTGGCAGCCGGGAAGCCCCGCGTGCTGTGCTACGAGAACCAGATCTACCTCTCCAATGGCACCGAGTACGTCTATGTCTACGACCAAGAAGGGCGGCTGATGAAGGTACGTCTGGACTGGCGCTTGGTGTTTCTTCTTTCACAGGGGCGGGAGCCATGGGGGAGAGACGAGGCTTTGGAAATCAGGTCAGATGCTGAGGAGGCAATTTTAGGGCTGATGGGGTGGCTGGAGAGGCAGAGCCTATAGATCAGTGATTCCTAACCTTTTTTTGGCCATGCCCCACCTAAGCATCTCTAAAATCCTGATGTCTCCCCCCATACATATAATTCATACTTTACTCAAAAAGTGAAGTCTACTCACACGGAGGAAGCCTGAAAGGCCATTAATTTGGTTTAAACAAGGTTCAAATTGCCCCCATTAAAAATCAATTTGCCCCCCATGGGGCATGGGCCACATGTTGTGAACCAGTGCTCTAAAGATTATGACAGCAGCAGCGTTTTTAAAAGTTTGAAAACACCAGTATGTTAATAATACAGAATCCTAGTTGATCTCTCTTAACCTGGTTTAATATCTCCCATCAGTATACAGAACAATGCATTGTCTAAGCACTGGAGATAATGACAGGTGCAATTCACACTGCATCCTTTAAGCGCTAGCTTTAGGCTAACTTCCCCAGTCTGACAGTTTCCAAATATAATGAAGGTACAATTTTGCTGCTATTTACTTCGTGTATGATGGGGATTGTGGTCCAAAGCATCAGAGGATGCCGGGATGGACTAAGTCCCACTGATGTATGTCCGCAACAGGTTTGGTAATCCAGCTGACCTTGATAGATCTCAGAAGCAAAGCAGGGTCGTCCCTGGTTAGTATTGGGATGGAGAACTTCTAGGAATTTCAGGTCTGTGAACTAGACGGGGAACTTGAAAATGCGTTCTACAAGAATGCATTGGCAAACCATTCCATACTGTTGGCAAGAAGGCTGCATGGGTGTACCCAAAAGTCTCTGTAAATTGAATTTGACTTGGTGGGTAAAAGCTGATTTGAAGAAATGCATTCATTTTAATGGTAGCTCTGTTTCCCAGTTTGTATTTTATCGTGAGTTTTATTCAACCCCATAAATGCTAAAAATAAACATGTTTATCCAGCACATGAGCACGAAGCGAATTCTATACAGATCTACCTTATGTCATTAATCCTAATTCTAAATACAGCATTTGAACTAAAAAGAGAAAAAGTGGAGCAGTACTGCAACACAATAATGCTATCTCTAACAGAATGTTGAATTTCTCTGCTCCTCCCCTTCAGGAGACTCAAAGATAGAAGTACGATGTCTTTGGTGGCTTTGTTTAGGAGAATTAGTCCAAAGTAGTAACAGAAAGCACATTCTTGCACCAGAAGAAACTGTGTAAAGAAAAGCAATAACTGAATGCAAATACCTTTTGCACATTGGGAGATAACTTGGTGCTCTTTGGAAGTTTGGGCTACAAAACCTCTCATTTGTCATATTTCAGAGAGCTAAAGAGTCCAGAACTTCCAGCTCACCTATCCCAATCATAAAATATATCCTGACAGCATGGGATCCGTTCAGTGATTGGATTGTGACCAGTATTTCTTTTTATCATGAATGAAGGCATATATATGTGTTCCCATTTTTTAAAAAATTGTTCATCCTTTTAGGATGCTTTCAAAACACATTGGTTCCTGTCAGGGACCAGAAACAGTGCAAATAAGTGCTGGAAGTTGTGTTCCTGTGTGTGAATTTTTAGGAGGAGAGCAGGCAGTGGTAGAAAATGAAGTTTGCCCTTCATAGTTCTGGATCAGAGCAAAGGAGATTTACCGCATTCTCTTTGTCCATACAGTTAGTCCCTATGCTACGCCTGACAAAAGTAAAACTTGATCAGAAATGTAGCTGAAACTAGGGCATTGCGTTTTTCCTTCATCAGTCTCTTGAGCTTCTAATCTGTTAAATTTTTTTTTTTTAAACTAGTCTGCTTCTTAGCAGCAGAGAACAGATGAGTAGAATGCACTGCAAACACATAGCTTGTGTGTGTGTGTGTGTGGGAGGCTTAATAATAAGAGTGGCATAGTAGTTCAGAGAAAAAACCAAAGTGAAATGAATCCTCTATGGTTAACTCAGACTGGTTTGATGCTTTGTTTTCTACCCTCCCCATCACATTATTCTAACTGGAGTCCAAGATCACCCAAGTTCACTCCCGCTCTCCCTCCTCCCCTCTTTATTTGGTATTTTACATAAATAGTCTGCTGGAAACCACAGCTTAATGTTTGAAAGACTCCTTGGGTTATTAATTTTTTTCCTATAAAATTGAACGGGCAGGGAGGATTGTGAGATGCAGAGATGCTCTTAACTGTCTAAATCTTTAATTTAGATGTTTTTATTGTTGATTTTTTAATATCTTTTTCACCATAGCAACCTTTGGTAGCAAATTGGTTGTTCTTCATAAGTAGCATCCAATTTTTGACATCAGTCTGTGGTGATTCTTCTCCCTCCCTCCCTTAAAACTGCCCTTACAAATCTGCCTTTTGTCTGTAGATAAGTCTTGTTGAACTATAAAAAGAAGGATATGTTTTCTGTTTGCTGTATTGTCACAAGTGATACAAATATGTAATACATTTTCTCCAGATTGCATAGATTTTCCGGTGTTGATTCCTAGATCTAAACAATACCTTCACACATTAAAGCAACGTTTCTGAACCTCAACAATTTTAAGGTGGGTGGATTTCAACTCCCAGAATTCCCCAGCTGATAATTCGGCTGGGGAATTCTGGGAGTTAAAATTGCACACTTGAAACTTATTGAGGTTCAGAAACCCTGTATTAAAGGCACCCCTTAATTTATTCTTTTGATTTCTCCTAAGAAGCCTCTTTTGATAATAACCAGCTGAATGTTGCACACTTTCCACTCACATAGAGAAATGGGTAACAAATAGGTTAATATGCATATAGATTATTAGTTTCTCAAACAAATGATAAAAATTTAGACCTTGCAGAGCTTTCTCTGCAGAAATGGTACTCGGTTCTCTATGCTTATAATACTGTTTTAGCTTTGACTGCAGACAGGTGTGTGTGTGTGTGTGTGTTGGGTTCTGGTGCTTGTTCTCACACTGCTGAAATGATAGCCCCCATCTTGGATATAATATGCCACTTGTTCAGCAACGCATCAGCAATCGTTAATGGCTTCAAAGGAGGAATGACATGCAAAATAACATTCTGCTGTCATTGCAGGGCGTGCTTTCAGGTGAAAATAGTAACAATAGTGCACATCCTCTGATAAAGAAACAAAACATACAAGCTTTACTTCAAGCTTCCCTCTAGCTGAGAATGAAGCTCCTTTTAAATCAAGGAATATTCAGAAAATGGCTTCAGACTAGATGTGCCAAGGTGTCTTAAATGATACTCAGAAGATCCTGGGTCTGATTCTGCACAAGGCAGCAAGTTATTGCTTGATTTCTTTAGTAGATTTCTATCTGACCATAATCTATTCAACCCTCAGTGGTGGTTAGTCCTTCAAGGTAGTCCAGGCAAGAGGTCCAAGCAGGAGTAATAGCTCTACTTTTATTGAAAGTCTGCACATATTTCTCCCTTCTTCTCATTTTAACTGTTCAGACCTCCCAGAAACAGGGAGTGGTTGCTTGCTTCTCCTGACACAAGCATGGGCCAATTTGATAGGGTGCTGCAGTTTTGCCAGTAACCTGTTGCTAAGCACGAGGGTCTTTGTAGATTAACACCTGCACTTTAGTTTGCACACAGAAGCCAATGAGCAGCCAAAGCGGAGCCTGGAGTAACAGGGGCTCCAGTGATGTCTGCTGGTGAGCATTTGGTCCGCTGCATTCTCTACCAACAGAAGCTTCCAGATGGTAATTAAAGGCAGCCCTGTGCATTGCGGTAGTTGAGACAGGTGGTGATATAGCTCGGCTTTTGGAGAGACAGATTTTCAATTTTTCCCCTTGTTTTGATTTTCACTTTTTCCCACATGAAGTTTGTGGCCTCTTCGAGTGAAGATTACCAGCTTTTCACCAGCATTGCGTTTACACTTTTGACAACAGTGGCATGAGGAGGGTAAATTGAGATGAAATTTGTCCCATTTAACCTATAGGTGGAGAAAAGCTTCACCTACTGGATTTTACTTTACTAACCAAGAAGCAGTACCAATAATAATAATAATGATAACGACAACAGCGATAACAATAAACTGTATGTACAATACAATACAAAAAAATACAATAGCACAGTTGGAAGGGACCTTGGAGGTCATCTAGTCCAATTCCCTGTCTAGGCAGGAAGCCCTATACCGTTTCAGACAAATGGCTATCCAACATCTTCTTAAAGACTTGCAGTGTTGGGGCATTCACAACTTCTGGAGGCAACTTCTGTTCCACTGATTAATTGTTCTAACTGTCAGGAAATTTCTCCTCAGTACTAAGTTGCTTCTCTCCTTGATTAGTTTCCACCCATTGCTTCTTGTTCTGCCCTCAGGTGCTTTGGAGAATAGTTTGACTTCCTCTTCTTTGTGGCAACCCCTGAGATATTGGAACACTGCTATCATGTCTCCCCTAGTCCTTCTTGTTATTAAACTAGACATACCCAGTTCCTGCAACCGTTCTTCATATGTTTTAGTCTCCAGTCCCCTAATCATCTTTGTTGCTCTTCTCTGCACTCTTTCTAGAGTCTCCACATCTTTTCTACATTGTGGTGACCAAAACTGAATGCAGTATTCCAATTGTGGCCTTACCAAGGCTTTATAAAATGGTATTAACACTTCACGTGATCTTGATTCTATCCCTCTTGTATGCTTCGGCCCTGTACAACTATGATATCTGGTGTGTTGTGTTCCAAATTTCGAATACAGATGGATCATCATTTGGAACACAATACGCCAGATATCACAGTTGTAGAGGGCCGAAGCGTACAGTTTATTGATATCGCTGTACCAGAAGATGCCAGAGTTGAAGAAAAAGAACTAGAAAAAATCATGAAATATCACGACCTGGCCATTGAAATTACACGGCTATGGATGAAACATGTAACAGTGATGCCCATTGTCATTAGGGCACTTGGTACTATGTCCAAGAATTTTATAAAATACATCAACAAATTGCAGCTTCCTGCAATAACACCAGCAGAACTGTAAAAAAACTGCGCTGCTCAGAATATCATATATTTTAAGAAGGTTCTTGGTTGATACCGCTGGCAGCAACACGTATCAACCATTAGCACAAGTCGATGGTATTTGTGATGCATTTTTGAATGTTCAGTTGGCTGAGTTTCATGTTTAATGAATAAAGTATACAACAATAACAATAAAAAGATAAATTCAGTGGTGCAAAGGACTCTTACCTCCTGTAATGAAATAAGTGTCAAGCGCCAGGATAAGGTTACAGGTAGATCTCCTTTAATGATTGCCTTATTTAGCGACCATTCAAAATTATGACAGTGTTGAAAAAGTAACAGTTCTCACATTTATGCCTCTCACAAAATCCCCATGGTAACATGATCAAGATTAGAGTACTTTGCAACTGGGGGTTGGGTTTTACTACTGTCAGAGCATACAATACAATACAATACAATAGCAGAGTTGGAAGGGACCTTGTAGGTCTTCTAGTCCAACCCCCTGCGTGGGCAGGAACCTTATACCATTTCAGACAAATGGCTATCTAACATCTTTTTAAAGACTTCCAGGGTTGGGGCATTCACAACTTCTGGAGGCAAGCTGTTCCAGAGGTTAATTGTTCTAACTGTCAGGAAATTTCTCCTTAGTTCTAAGTTGCTTCTCTCCTTGATTAGTTTCCACCCATTGCTTCTTGTCCTGCCCCCAGGTGCCTTGGAGAATAGTTTGACTCCCTCTTCTTTGTGGCACCCTCTGAGATATCGGAACACTGCTATCATGTCTCCCCTGGTCCTTCTCTTCATCAAACTAGATATACCCAGCTCCTGCAACCGTTCTTCATATGTTTTAGTCTCCAGTCCCCTAATCATCTTAGTTGCTCTTCTCTGCACTCTTTCCAGAGTCTCCACGCCTTTTCTACATCGTGGCGACCAAAACTGTATGCAGTATTCCAAGTGTGGCCTTACCAAGGCACTATACAGTGGCATTAACACTTCACGTGATCTAGATTCTATCCCTCTGTTTATGCAGCCTAGAAGTGTGTTGGCTTTTTTGGCAGTTGCTGCACACTGCTGGCTCATATTTAAATGGTTATCCACTAGGATTCCAAGATCCCTCTCACAGTTGCTACTATTGAGCAAGGTACCACCTATACTGTACCTGTGCATTTTGTTTTTCTTGCCTAAATGTAGAACCTTATTTTTTTCACAATTGAATTTCATTTTATTAGATAGTGCCCAATGTTCAAGTTTGTCAAGATCCTTCTGTATCTTAAGCCTATCTTCTGGAGTGTTGGCTATTCCTGCCAGCTTGGTGTCGTCTGCAAATTTGATGAGTTCCCCATTTATCCCCTCATCCAAATCATTGATGAAGATGTTGAAGAGTACTGGGCCTAAAACAGAGCCTTGGGGCACTCCACTGCATATACTTCCTTCCATGTAGATGCAGTTCCATTTGAGGACTACACGTTGAGTGCGGTTGGTCAGCCAGTTGCGAATCCATTTGGTGGTGATGCTGTCTAACCTACATTTTTCTACTTTATCTAATAGTAGGTTATGGTCTACCTACATCCCACAGTCATGTGATTGTCTTTTGCACACTTCATAGCGGTCCTCCTCCTGACAAGCAGAGTCCAATTATGGAGCCAGCAGTAAAATTGCAAGTCACAGTCATGTGGTATCTCACTTAATGACTGGCAGAAGTGAGGGAGTGAGTTCATTGTGGCTATGTTATGTTTTCCTTGGCAACCCTGTTGCTTAGCAACTAAACAGGACTGTTTCTAGTTTGATAGTAAATAATGCACAATTGGCTTATCTGGAACCAAAGCAGATTTTATTAGGGAAGGTCTTCCCTGCTCATTCTAGGGCTATTGATGACCAGCTGGATATGTATTTATGTGCCCAGTCTTCCTGTGAGGGCTAATGTGAGTCTATAAACCAGAAAATGGGCTGTAAAGATGTCTGCTAATGCATTATTTTACCTTCTCAAAGGCTTTTTTGTGATCCTCCTTCCTGTTTTCTTTCTAGGCTGTCTACAGGTTTCCTGATCAAGTCTGGCATGTGGAGCTCTTGCCCCTCCACCATCAGCTGTATATTCTCTGTGCTGGAGTTGGCATTTATTGTGTGTCCTTGGACTATCAAAGCAGGTGAGAGATGGAGTGTGATTACATTAAGTATTTCAAGCTTCCTTCCCTGCCTAAACTTCTTGAATTAAAAGCTGGAGTGATCACATAGACTGGTACATAGAATGATAGGGTTGGGAGGGGCCTTGGATGTCTTCTGCTCAAGCAGGAGACCCTACCATTCCAGACAAATGGCTGTCCAGTCTTGTTGAAAACCCCAGGGTAATAGAGCATCCATAACTGGATGTAAGAATAGGATAGGATAGGATATAGCATAGAGTAGGATGTAGATTATAGGATGTAGGATATAGGATAGGATATGTCTGATATGTTGTCCAGATGTGGCCAATAGAACCTCTGTTGGGCCCATATAGGTTAGATAATGCCAGTTAATTTCTATGACTTGTAGAGATGTCCGTTTGGGAGCTTTGGGAATTATCTTGCTGTCGATGGCATCTAACTCCTGTTGCTTATAATAGAGGTTGAGGATGGGGTATGTATGCAAAAGTGGGATATGAAGGAAATAAGCGGCATCTCTAAAGTAGCAGGAGAGAGAACTCTGATGCTTTGGAGAATCCAGGGTGTTTCCAAAGGGCTGGGAGTCATGGGCATGAGGAACAAAGGCAAGGATATCTTAGATTAGGAGAACAGAAGATTGTTGAAGTTGCAATACATGGGGGTGGGGAGGAATATAACATTTTCGAAATGTACCACTCATCCATCTCTGTTTCTAGATTCTGGGCCAAAAGCAATTTCCAAACCATGTTCAGGAGCCAAGAAGCACAGTGTAATAAACATATCTTGGTATGACTAGACATGTGTCACCAACAGCAGCTCTCTGGGTAGACATATGGCAAAAGATCTTTTACATGGTTCTGTGTGTCAGTCCTGTATTTAGGAGATGTTTTTATTAACGAAAATGTGACCTTAAATAAGGGATATCACCCAAATCCTGAAGCCCAGACCCCCAAGAATGAGCAACAAACCCATCTTGCCCAATGTTATATACCCAGATTTCTGTCAATCAGTCAATCAGAATAGAGCCGGAAGGGACTTTGGAGGTCTTCTAGTCCAACCCCCTGCAGGAAACCCTAGTGACTGTCCATCTTCTTCTTAAAAATCTCCAGTGAGGAAGCACCTACAACTTTTGATTGCAAGCTGTTTCACAAGCTAATTGTTCTCACTGTTAGGAAGTTTCACCTAGACACATACGGAGCTATCAAAACATGGAATCCTGAGAATTGACTAGAATCTTGGCATTGTGGAAATCAAGGTTTGTCTTTTCCTTCCCCCACCATGCTTGCACAGGCTCTGGGAAATCAAAATTATTTGCCAGATATTAAAGTTATTTGCCAAACTTTAAAGCAATGTCCATCTTCTCATTTTTTTTCTTTGTTAAAAAATAAGATATTTTTCCCATGAAAAAAATGACATCATTATAAACAACATCATTATTTTTATATGATTCAATGAATACATATTTCATGAATGTGTCCTATTTAATTTTTAATATGGTAAATACAGATAAAATCGATTTAATATAGATAAAATCCATAAAAATGAAATTCAATGGTGACAAAAATAAGGTTCTACATTTAGGCAAGAAAAACAAAATGCACAGGTACAGTATAGGTGGTACCTTGCTCAATTGTAGTAACTGTGGGAGGGATATTGGAATCCTAGTGGACAACCATTTAGATATGAGCCAGCTGTGGCAGCAGCTGCCAAAAAAGCCAACACACTTCTAGGCTGCAAAAACAGAGGGATAGAATCAAGATCACGTGAAGTGTTAATACCACTTTATAATGCCTTGGTAAGGCCACACTTGGAATACTGCATTCAGTTTTGGTCGCCACGATGTAGAAAAGACGTGGAGACTCTAGAAAGAGTGCAGAGAAGTGCAACAAAGATGATTAGGGGACTGGAGACTAAAACATATGAAGAACGGTTGCAGGAACTGGGTATGTCTAGTTTAATAAAAAGAAGGACTAGGGGAGACATGATAGCAGTGTTCCAATATCTCAGGGGTTGCCACAAAGAAGAGGAAGTCAAACTATTCTCCAAAGCACCTGAGGGCAGAACAAGAAGCAATGGGTGGAAACTAATCAAGGAGAGAAGCAACTTAGAACTGTGGAGAAATTTCCTGACAGTTAGAACAATGAATCAGTGGAACAGCTTGCCTCCAGAAGTTGTGAATGCCCCAACACTGGAAGTCTTTAAGAAGATGTTGGGTAGCCATTTTTCTGAAATTGCGTAGGGCTCCTGCCTAGGCAGGGGGTTGGACTAGAAGACTTCCAAGGTCCCTTCCAACTCTGCTATTGTATTGTTTAGCTCTTTTGGGATTCTCCCAAACTTTTACACACAGGACAAAAGCCTAAGAACAAAAAAGTTTAAGAAACACTGGTCTAGACAACAAATTTCCGGATGATTTGCTGGAAACTGTGGTTAGCATCTTCAGAGGCAAGATAACCATTCAAAACATCTGGTGAAATATCAGGAAATTGGTTGTCTAGACCATGATAATTAAATCCTGAAGCTCAACACCTTCCTGAGGTTGCCTTTCCTTATCTAGGAAAACTGTTAATACAGTCATGCAACACATGCAAACAGCAGCTTCACACCTTATGGCTTTTAATGGAGAGTGGGTCAAGGGGAGCATTCAAATCTCCCTGCCAGTCCCATTGACCCAGATAGCGCATCTCCTCTAATGTAGCCTACGGGAACACATTAGACATCTGCAGGGAGCCCTATTCTTGGCTCTCATATCTAGTTTGTCCCTTGGCTGTTTGTGTGTGATTCTCTGCCTTTCATCCTTTTGCCATTCTTTTCCAGGTTCCAAGCAGATTAAAAAAGAATTCTTATAGGCAAAAAAATAAAAAATAAAAAAGAATTAAGGGGCTGGAACTTCCCTCCAGAGCTGTCGTTCTGTCCGTCTTAATCCAGCTCTCCCCATTCTTGAATCCAGCTCAGCCAAGCGGATGCTAAACCTTGTGATTTGCCAGTGCTATTTCCGGGTTTTCTCCCTTTGGCTACTCTGAGAGGTTTTTCTTGTTTGCTTTGAAGGTTAGTAAAGCAGACGGATGGCGAGGAAAGCGACTGCTTTTCCAGCATCTTCCCCATGGGCTGTGATGCCTGCACTCTCCCTGATGCCACACTTTGCACCTTCACGCTGCTCAATGATGTCTTGGTCACCCTTTCCCAAGTCCGAGAGAAGTGGTGCATGAATCTCCACAAACTCCCAGGCCCTGAAGCCCAGGAGAAATTGCCGCATCAGCCAGTCAGCCACGTGGACATCACCACCAGCACAAGCAACGATGGCGACATGTCTTTAGCCCACTTCCTCCCGGTGCTGTGTTGTGCATCTGCTCCTGGCGCCAGTGACCATTGGGAGGGGCTTCGCCATTCTGGGGGGTTCGTGCTGGAGGAGCCCCTCTTCAGCCTCCTTTTCGGTGTAGATGCTGCCATGCTGGATTCTCCCATGATCCTCTGTGGCTTCCCCGATGGGCAGTTGTGTTCAGTGCCTTTGAAGGCCCTGAACTCGCCCGGAGGTCACGGCTGGGAAGACTCGCCCGTCAAGATCCTTCATCATCTGGAGGAGCCAGTGGTTTTCATTGGGGCCCTGAGGACTGAACGGAAATCTCCCGATGCGGAGGAGCATCCAGGCTTGGGTTGTGACTGTGTTGTGGCTTTGGGACACTATGGCAAAATGGTGGCCATCAAGGCCTCTCAAGGAGAAGAAGACAAAGTCCCAGAGCTGCGGGAGTATTACCTACAAGGGCCAGTTCTGTGTGCAGCCTGCAGTGGGGGAAGCTGCATGTACTACAGCACCCATTCTGACATCTATGCAGTTGACTTGGACAGCAACACACCTGAGGCTGAAAAAGTGGAGGCTCCGGCAGGGACCCTTCCTTCAGCTGTGTCTCCCGCCAGTTTGAGTATCTGCAGTGTGGTGGCGCTTTCCTTATCTTCCCGGGAGTCAGAAGGTATTAGACCCTCAGAACAGGTCTAGAGTCTGGAACAATAGAGTAATCCTACCTACTTTGTTTCCCCGAAAACAAGACAGTCTTATTTTCTTTTGACCCCTGAAATAAGCATTTGGCCTTATTTTCAGGATGGTCTTATAATTTTTGAGGTGCAGGAGGTGTCAAGCGTGGTTACCTCATGGCTACTGCTGTGTTGCAATATTTTCAGGGAGGGCTTATTTTCAGGGGAGGGCTTATTTCAGCGCATGCGCTCAAAAGCCCGATTGGGCTTATTATCAAGGGAGGTCTTATTTTCAGGGAAACAGGGTACATGAAGTTCTTGTCTGCATACATCCTATTGAACCTATTAGTACAGGTAGTCTTTGACCACTCACTTAGCAACCATTCAAAATTATAACCTGGAAAAGGGACTTAGGACCTGAATGGCAAGTTCTGACAGTTGCGCCCGCACATCCCCCATGGTTATGAGGCAGCACTTTGGGTGTTTGGCAATATGGATGCCTTCATAGCCGTTTGCAGTGTCCTGCAGTCACGCGACCATGCATTACAATGGTTTTGCCGAAAACCAACACTTCTAGTTTTTGGCAAAATCATGCCAAAGCAAACAAGGGATTCGCTTGATGACCACAGCACTCACACTTATGACTGCCATGTTTGCTTAATGACCACTGAAAAAAACCCGTAAAATTGGGTCAGTCACAAATAGTTTTATGACCGTTACAATTTACAAGCATAACAAGAAGGCCCCATTATGGTTGTAACCGTAGAACTACCTGAAGTAAATTATGAAGAGAAAGAAGGAGGAAATGATGGTATCTTGATCCAGGCTTGAGTGCTGATTCATATTCACACTTCTTTTGCTGAAAATGAATTCGGCTATGGTACAGATAGTCCTCAATCTATGGCCATAATTGAGTCCCATATTACCATTGCTAAGCAAGACAACGATTGTGAGTTTTGTCCCATTTTACGATCTTTCTTGCCACTCTGGTTAAATGAATCCCTGCAGCTGTTACGTTAGTAAAATGGTTGTTAGGTGAATCTGGCTGTGAAAAGTGTGAAAAACAGTCATGTCCCTTTTTCCAGTACCATGGTAACTTCAGATTGTCAGTGAACAAGTGGTTGTTAAGTCGAGGACTACCTGTATTACCTCAGAGCAAACGGGGACCACATCCAGAAAAGCTCAAGAGAGGATTTTCTTAGGCCCAAAATGGCCTTGAGGAAACAAAACCTTTTGTCTCTCCCTAGGTTGGCCAACGTAGCAACCACGTGTATTACTGCATTGGGCTTGTGAGGTGGCTACACGAAAGAAGAAAGTTGTGTGCTCCTTTGTTCCAACATGCGTCAAGCAATCCCTGAGCTGCAGACTTCAGTCAGGAGACAGAGATCCCTAGTCAATCCATCCTTAAGCCTGTGGTGTTGCTGAGGGACCTTGGCAGTCATTTTTAAGATTTTGTCCGAGATTGGGCAATGTTTGTGTCCAAGGCTGCCTCGAGCAGCTTCCCCAGCAAAACACAGTGGCACCACAGTGAGGTCTTATCTGTCTGGCCAAGAAGGTCATCACACAAACATTGCCATGATATAATTATGTCCCAATGTTTGACACAGTAGATAAATTGCAGCAGGCAAGAGAAGTTATCTGTAGCAACGTGTGTTCATTTATCCCCACACTCATTTGGTGATAGCTACAGCTCGTGACCATATAAAGGGGGCGATTACAGGTAGTCCTCAACTTACGATCACAATGGAGTTCAAAATTTGCATTGCGAAGCAAGACAGTTGTTAAACGAGTTGTGCCCCATTGGACAACTTTTTTTTGCCACCGTTGTTAAACAAATCACTGCAGTTATTAAGTGAATCATACGGTTGTTAAGTGAATCTGGCTTTCCCCATTGATGTTGCTTGTTGGAAACCGGCTTTCCCCATTGATGTTGCTTGTTGGGAAGTTTACAAATGGTGACCCACATAATTGTGGGGAGAGAGTACAGCTGTCATAAAATACATGTCGGTTGCCAAGCAACCAAATTTTGATCACAGACCGTGGGGATGCTGCTACGGTTGTGCGTGTAAAAACCAGTCAGACGTCACTTTTTTTTCAGTGTCATTGTAAACTTCAAATGGTCACCAAACAAATGGTTGTAAGTTGAGGATTACCTTTACGTTGTCTATGCAAGTAAGATTCTCCAGTTTTTCCTCCTCTTTAGAGGACTAGAAGTTCTCAAGATTTTCTCTGTCCTCCCTCCTTTTTTTAAAATGATCACACTCTTTCAGGTCTTAGAGTTAGCATATTGCCCAGGGATGCCAGTGTGCCTGTGGACATTCTCTTGTTTGCCTTAAGATTTCCTATTCTTCATAAGCTTTTCATTTTTAATAAACAAAGGGGATTAGTGGAAAACTGTTTTAGGGAGGGAGTGGGGTTGTTGTTGTTTAAAGGGAAGCTGGCATGCTGTAATGTGATGTCCAGCATGATAATTTCCAGAAACATCTCCAGGCTCCAAAAGGACTTTTAAAAAATAAATAAAAATAAAAGTATATATGGCTATAGCCACTTATCTAGCTGCCCATAAAAACGACAGAAGTAAGTAAGGGTTCGTAGAGTGCAGTCTGCAGGAGGAAGAGCTGGCATACTGGTAAATTGGTGCTTTGTAACCAGTTAGTTCCCCGTGCAGCTATTTTGTGAACGGGCAGGTTGCCCAACTCGCAGGATGTTCACTAAATTCCAAATCTGCCCGTCATCCGCTCAAGGCTAAGAGATCCTTAGCTTCTGTTCTGATTTAGACTCAGGTGTGCAGCGTTCCACTTCAAAACAGCGGGAAGGCGTTCAACCGTGTTTCAGAAACTGATCTGAGGGGCAGCAAAACTGAATTCATACCTAGATACGGCTCTGTGGCCTTAGATTGCCTAGCCCTAGACCAGGGGTGTGCAAAGTTGGCTCTTTGAAGACTGGTGGACTTCAACTCCCAGAATTCCCCAGCCAGCCATGCTGGCTGGGGAATTCTGGGAGTTGAAGTCCACCAGTCTTCAAAGAGCCAACTTTGCAGAGCCCTGCCCTAGACCAACTAAAAAGCTTGTTTGTTTTATATCCTGACTTCATTATTTTTATAAACAACTCCAAGTGCGAAGATACTTACTACTCCTTCCTTCTCCTACTTTCCCCACAACAACCACCCATGAGGTGAATTGGGCTGAGAAAGAGTCACCCAGCTGGTTTTCAGGCCTAAGGCCAGACTAGAACTCACCATCTCCTAGTTTCCACCCTGGTGCCTTAATCACTGGACC
Organism: Rhabdophis nuchalis; assembly: GCA_039707465.1. Classification (NCBI taxonomy): domain Eukaryota; kingdom Metazoa; phylum Chordata; class Lepidosauria; order Squamata; family Natricidae; genus Rhabdophis; species Rhabdophis nuchalis. The sequence goes on along the minus strand of CM077646.1, from coordinate 149,456,949 downwards.
GAATTGAGCTCTTTGCTCCTTTTCCTGCCCCCCTCTCCTTGTTAAGACCATTTTCTATGGCTTGTGCCTATCATACTTGCCCAGTCAGACAGGGATGTCTTGATTTGAGGTGAAGGAGCTCAGCTCTTGCATCTTTGGGGATAGGCTGTATGGTCATTATATGCTAGTGGGTGATACTTTCTTGTTTCGGGCTTTTGCAAACAAGGCCAGCTTGCACCAACACAGCCCCATCAAGAAAACAGGAGGGTGGAACTCTAGTTCGAGAGATCTGCCTCCTTTCAGCAAAATGCCTCTGAAATGCTGTAATCTGGGGAGGCTAAGCAATTCACCATTCGACCCCTTTTCTTCCTTTCTTGTGCAAAACATCTGCATTGTGCTTTCTCACCATGGCAGAGGCATTCAGATCCCGCATGCAGGAAACAGACTTCCTTTCTAGCAAGGATTGGGGGAGGACATTTGTCTCCCCCTTAAACACAAAGGAGGGGGAAAGTGTGTGCGTGTGGGGTTACCAACACGGTTTCATATGCCATAACGGGTATTTGGCAGGTATGGTGGAAAGGCCTTGTCTAAAGGTGTTGCACTATTTTTTGGGAGAGAAAAAAACAAGGAAATGGATAAGAAAGAAGCAAGCAAGGAATGTTTTGTTTGTGTGGACAAACTGTAGTGGCGGTGAAGCCGTTCCTGAAAGCAGCAGGGAGGAGATTTAGAATTATGCAGCATGTGAGAAGCTGGCTATCTGGCCCACTATAAGCTTTATTTTTAGTGCTGCTTTAATTCCTGAGCTGCTAATAGACTTTTTTCTCCTTCAACCTTCTTTACATGCTAATGAGATCCAGCAGCAAGTTTTATTTTAAAAGGCTGTATTCAGGAAGTCCAATTGTCAGTGCAATCCCAGATCTTGTTGTGTGTGGGGGGGTCATTTTTCACTGTACCTCTTCCTTTCCCCGGGGGCTCTTTCTTCAGTTTCTGAACCCTAATTCCTCACATCTTAGGATGAAATTGTTCTATTTGGAAAGGGTCATTAGCAAGTAAAATGAAGCATTTGACTAGGATAAGGATTCTGGAAGGGAACTTACCTAGATATTCAGTTGCCCTTCTCTCTCTTCCTGGAAGTAGGTTTTCTTCTTGCCGCTTGCCTCATTTTGTTATTCTCCCTCCAACTTTCAGTATCATTCCCCACTTTGATCTTTTGTGAGGGAAGATGGTCTGTGTGTCCATCTGTGGTATCAACTGCATCTTCTAATTTATATCCCATCTTTATTGTGTTTATAAACAGCTGAAGCCAGTGAAAATATCTAATGTTTCTTCTTCCTAATTTCCCCACAACAACCCTGTGAGGTGGCTTGGGCTGAAAAGGAGCGTGGCTCAAGATCACCCAGATGGGTTTCATGTCTTGAACTCTCAGTTTCCCAGTTTCTATATGAGGCATTGGCCTCTGGAAAGGGCAGGCTGCCTGCCTGGCATGCTTTTGAGTGAGAAATGGAGGAAGAGGAGGAGGAGAAGGAGAAGAAGAAGAAGAAATCTTTTTTCTTCTGCCGCCTTTTCTTTGGTCAGCCCTGAGTCTGCTGCGTTTCTTTTTCACTCTTCAAGCCTCTCCTGGGGCCACCGATTTTCTCTGCCCCCTGGAGTGGTGGTAGTCTACTATGTCTTTGCTTGCTCCCAGCATGAGTGTGGCTGCGACTGAAGTTAATTTCTGTACCCAGAAATTGATCTTAGCTCTTTCCAGGACAGGCTGAGCAATGTCCTCTTCTTGCTGGCTGAGTTCCTCCTGCTGGCTGAGAAGAGATATCCATAGGTTAATACACGGGCAACCCAAATCCAGGCTATGCCACTATCCATATACATACAACATAGCCAATACACTTTTTATTCCCCATTACCTCTTTAATTCTCCTGTGATCTCCTTTGCCCCTGTTCGACTTCCTCCCTCCGATGCAAAATACTTTATATCCTCAGCCCCCTTTCCAACTGACTTTTTATCTTTTTCCTGTATAGGTGGGCACGTTTCCAGATAAAACACTGTGCTGCAGCCACCTGCCGTTTTATTGTAATAAATGTGGTGGAGCTGTGGTTTAATTGGCAACATGCCTGCTTCTCTTCTCTCTTTTGTGAAAAGGAAAGACTCTTTTGAATATCTGGTGCGGCAGGGCTATTGAGGGGCATGTGCACAGACAGAGACTGGAATTTCAGCTTTTTGTTGCTTCATGAAAGCTGTCTTCCAAATGCTGGTTAGATTGCCCATTCCTTCCCTCTCTAAGGTCGTGTAACCATCACCTCCAAACCAGCATAGTTGTTCCAGAGCGTTTATAGTCTGACAGTTCTAGGACAGTGTTTTTCAAACTTGGCAGCTTTTAAGATGTGTGGACTTTAACTCCCAGAATTCCCCAGCCGGCATGTTTGCCTGTTTGGAAAAACTGAAGAAAATATTTTTGTTTTGAGTATTGTATGGGGGAGTACAGATCCCTCATGGTTTGAACCTTTATTTCCTCAAGTTCCAACAACAATTGAGCTCAAAATTCCTCTTGCTAAGCAAGACAGCTGTTGAGTGAGTTTTGCCCCATTTTATGACCATTCTTGCCACCTTTGTTAAATGAATCGCTGCTGTTCTTAAGTTTGGCTGCTAGGTGAATTTGATTTCCCTATTTGTTTTGCTCGTCAGAGGTGACTACATGACCCTGGGACACTGCAACCGTCATAAACACGAATCAGTTGTCAAACATCCGATTTCAATCACATGACTTATGGGGATGCTGCAACGGTCGTAAGTGTGAAAAATGGTCATAAATCACTTTGCAGCGCCATTGTAATGGTCACTAAATGTATGGTTGTAAAACAAGGATTATTTGTATTTATTCATTTTTAAAATCTCATCTTTATTACTTTATAAGTAACTTACGTAATACATAATACCCCGTCCTCTTATTTTTCCCACAACAACCATCCTATGAGGTAAGTTGGGCTGAGAGAGAGTGACTGGCCCAAGGACACCTAGCTGACTTTTGTGCCTTAGGTGGAACTACAACTAGAACTCACAGTCTCCTGATTTCTAGGCCAGCACTTTAAAACCACTACATTAGACTACCCAGAGTACACAGGTTTTAAAAGCAGTGACATTTATTTGTGTGACATATATTTATTAATTAAATTTCTAGGCCTCCCATCTTCCCCTAGAAGGTTAAGCTTGTAGGAGAGATGGCAAGAGATTCTGAAGTAGGTGGATGGGAACAAAACCTGATTTGATTTACTTTTGAATTGATTTTAAATTAAATTTTACACAATTATCCTTCCATTGAGTTTAATCATTTTATCCTCCGGTAACGCTAAACATGGTAATATGGGAGCCACGTGGTGAAGGCTCTTTAGGGCTCTGTGTAACCTTCACACTTCTAGTTCTGCCCCTCTGATCTATTGCTGGGGAGGCAGACTGAAATCTTCCCCATGGTGTTAACTCTCTCCTCTGCTTGCCTCCTCCTCTTCTACATTGCCACCCCAGGCACAGGAGAATCCGAACTTCTGGCTCTCTCCGCCAAAGGCCGTCTCATGACCTGTGGCTTGTGCAGCCCAGATGATACACAGCCGCTCAAGATGAACGCTGACAAAGCTGGGCAGAGGATCAAAGAGCTGCTGTCTGGGATAGGCCATGTCTCTGAAAGGTAAGAGTTGACCTCTCTGTGAATAGCATCTCTGTGTGTGGAGTATAGAGGTGGCATTTTTACCTGTGTGGCTTGAGAAGCTCACCAGGAAGCATTTGCTAATGCTGCCTGGATTTGTCCTGCCTCAGCAGTTTTTTTCTGGCACAAGGATTTGATGCTAAACCCTGCAGTGGGCATGGAAGGGTGAGACGCAATATGCTCAGTTAATGGGCAAGGAAAGGAAGCTGGGGGGGCAGGAGTGGCTCGATGGGTGAAAGTGTCAGCTATGTAGGAGGCTCTGGGGTGGCAGTGGACCTTGACGAAGCGGAGGCTTAAGGGCAGGGGTGAAATGCTACCAGTTCAGACTGGTTCGCCTGAACCGGTAGTAAAAATGCTACGGGTTTGCCCGAACTGGTAGTAAAATAAATGAAACGAGTTTGGGCAAGCTGGTTTTTGTGACCATCAGCTGTGGCGCGTGATTTATGTTAGCTAGAAAGCAGAATTTCCTGCTTTCTAGCCAATATAAATTTCATGGCACAGTGGATTCCCCCCCCTCGCTGTTCACTTAGCTTACCTTGTTGATGCTCTGTGCATGCACGGAAGTGGCGTGTGCGAGCAAAGGTCACACACTCACATTGCTACCAAACTGGTAGCAAAGGTAAGTGGATTTCACCCAAGCATAAGGGCTTCTGGAAGAGCAGTACTCAACTTACAACTACAATTGAGCCCAAAGTTTCTGTTGCTAAGAGAGCAATTTGTTAGTTTTACAAATTTTCTTGCCACATTTGTTAACTGCAGTTGTTAAGTTAGTAACACGGTTGTAAAGTGAATCTGGCTTCCCCTTTGACTTTGCTTGTCAGAAGGTCACAAAAAGTGATCGCATGACCCCGGGACATTGAATATGAATCAGTTGTCAAGCATCTGAATGTAAATCACATGACCATGGGGATGCTGCAACGGTCGTAAGTGTGGAAAATGATCAAAAGTCACTTTTTTCAGGGCCATTGTAACTTTGAACGGTCACTAAATCAACTGTTGTAAGTCGAGGACTACCTGTATACGCTCTGCAGCTTCCATTGGATGCTCTCCTTAAAAACTGGCCTGCAGGCTGCAGCGAGGGATGGAAGTGAGTCCAGTGCCAACACAGCTTACTTGCAGGCCTTCCGGTCACTTTGGCTGAGCCTTCAGACAAAAGCCACGCAAAGGACCAGCAGTTTCCAACATCTTCTGACATATAGGTTTTCCATTGCATAGCTGTCTTTCGCATGTGAATCTCTTAGGCAGTTTTTACCATCAGTATTGTTCAGTGTTCCTTTCTCTTCTGATACCCGCAGAGTGTCCTCCCTAAAAAAAGCCGTGGACCAAAAAAACCAAGCTTTGACTTGCCTGAACCAAGTGATGAATGTGAGTGCAGCTTTGCTTTCAAGCCAGAATGGTCCCAAGCCCATCACTTGCACCATCGCTGCTCATTGGAGCCACATGCTGGTTCAGGACACCTTGACCATCTCCTGCGTCTTGGAAAACTCAAGCGAATGCACCCTGGAGCGGGGCTGGACCTTCTGCGTCCAGCTTTTCGCCAACTCCTGTGACTTTGAGGACACCGCTTCAGATTCTGCCACCACCTATACTTTCCCTATAGACCAGCTTCTTCCAGGAAACAAGACGGAGGTGACCCTTCCGGTCAGCCCCGCCGAAGGCTCCAAACTGAATCTGCCTTTCACTGTCTCCTGCTCCCTCTACTACAGTTTGCAGGAGATCTTAGGCACCATTTCTGAATCCACCGAGCTTCTGGATGACCTCTTTTCAGAAGATTCCCCTGGCCTTGCTCTGGACAGAGAAGGCATCTGCCTGCCCTTGAGGGAAGACACCATTGACCTCCTGCAGTGCCTTCGCTTGGATGACAACAAGGGAATGTCCGAAGCTAGCCCACCTGCTGTGGCCATTCCTGTCCCTGGGGATCCAGTGGAAAACTTCTTGAAGTTATCTCTCAAGAGCATGGAAGAGAATGATGAGCTGGTCCCAAAGGGGTTGAGTATCATCGATGAAAATTACTTGGCTCCAACTGTAGCTTCAATCAAGGTATCCTCTGAACTGCTGAGAACGTCCTTGAAGGACTTCTCTGAAGGTGGGTGTGACCTGTGAATCCTTTTAAACTTCCTGCCTTTTGTCCTCTCCTTGCCTTTCATTAGGTTTAGCACCTCCGAGGCCCACCTGCATTGACAGCTCCCATAGCCTCTTTGCCCTGAAAAGAACAGGGTCTCTTATTTGCAAGGCAGCTGTTGTGAGAGACTTGTGAGGCCTCGTTTGTCAATGGACCAGTTAATAATGTTCTTGGCCGAATTATGTGATGATGGAACTTCCTGTAATTGTGTTTTGTTTTACACACACACACACACACCAGAATTCTAAACGAAGATCTGGAGCTCCGTGGCTCCGCAGATGTTGCTACACAGCCAGCCAACACGGCAGTGATGAGGGATGCTGGGAATTGCAGTCCTGTAGCACCTGCAAGGTCCAGGTTTCCCATCGCTGCCTTACATAATCTCTTCCAGACTCAAGAGAGTGTCAAATGAATAGACTGAAAGCCAGCAATAGGCCACCTTTGGGTTTTAATGAGTTTTCCACCATCCAAAAGCCCGCAAACGACTCCCAGATCCTTTGAGTTAGCAGGGGGACAGCGTTTGCAGCCAAACCCAGTGATAGAAGCTGGCTATCTTTCCTCTTGGCAAATTAAAAACAATCAAGTAGTGCGCCACGTCCATATGAGCAAATCCTCATCTCCCTCTAATCCTGAGAATTAATTTCAGCCCAGGCCAGAGTGGATACTTTGCCGAGACGAGCAATAAAATGTTTTCTAAGGATACTTAAATTTTTATATTTATATGATGTGGGTTATACAGTTGCATAATGGTTCTCAACAAAGTATAGTGTTGCAGGGAGGAAGATGGAGAGAGTTGGAATATTTTGCAAGTATTGCAAGCCGTGATAGACAGGGATTGTAGCCATTTCCTTCCTCCATCTCTCTGGAACAGAGGTCTAATATCTGTCGGCAGTATAGATTTTTAGTTCTCTATGTTAATATATATATAAAAATTGGAGACTGCCCATCTCATTCATAGACATCTTGGGAGGAGGATACAATTAAAACAGAAAGCATAAAATTGTTGTATATCTTTTTCTAAAAAGTCCCTTGGGATTCTTTTATTTATACCAGGGGTCTCCAACCTTTGCAACTTTAAGTCTGAAGGACTTCAGCTCCCAGACTTCTCCAGACAGCTTTGCTGAAGTCCTTCAGACTTAAAGTTGCAAAGGTTGGAGACCCTGATTTATCCCAGCATGACCTCAGATTCGCAAAGGTGGGTCCTTACACTCAAAGGGATATAAGACAGTCTTAACATCTTTACTCTGATGTTACATATGTCTTTGGAGATTCTCTGTCATCCAGGCCATAGTTGTCCCAAAGGTGCTTTTTTTCTTTGTGGACTTTGTTTTTCCTTGAAGACGTTTCCCTTCTCATCCAAGAAGCTTCTTCAGCTCTGATTGAATGGTGGAGTAAGGAAGGATTTATAGTCCTTGCAGTCGTCTGGTCGATAGCACTCTTTCTGAGAGTGGAACACCCCTTTGCACTATTCGGGTGACCCTGGGGGCACAGATAAACCTCCAAGCGACCTCCACGACTCTCAGAAGGAGTGCTAACTCTTTGAATGCAAGGAATATAAATCCTTGCATCCTCCACCATTCAGTCAGAACTGAAGAAGCTTCTTTGGGTGAGAAGCAAAAAGTCTTCAAGGAAAAACAAAGCCCAGGTGCCTTTTGAAAATAGCGTCCTAGACTTACAGACTCTTAAGTATGTTTGGAAAGCCAGTAGGAGAATCGGGGAATGTCAGTTGGGTATCCCCCAGGTATCCTCATGCTATCCTCACTGTCCTTCTTCCCTTCCTCTTTTGTTATCTTGGCCCAGAAGTGTCCCTGTGCTGTGTTGTGCTGCGATGGCTGCTGGCTGAAAATGCTGAAGCGGATGCCCTTCGGAGCCAGGAGGTGGCAGTCATGCAAGGTCTGGCCCCAGATGGAGGCAAAGTGCAGCTGAACATCCGAGAGGCAAGGCAGGGGTTGTAACTTTTGGCTTTGGGTTATGCTGATTAGACGGGTTTGTTGTCATAGAAACGGCTTGTGTATAGATTTTGTGTCAAAGAAAAATGTCGGGGCTGTTTGTTATTATCTTACTCTACTGCACTAAAGAAAGAGACGGAGACCCCCTTTTCGCCTACACTTTTTCCTCTTCTATTTTTCCTTCCTTATTTTCCCACTATTTTCATTTTCTCAGACTTAGAATAACTCTATTGTCACTTTGAATGTACACTAATCGGCCTACATTAAATGAAATTTCCTTGCATACAGCTCTCAAAGGGTCACCATCTCCAATATACACTACCATAAACTTGACAAAATACATACAAACATGGACTTTACATTTTGATAAACAAATACAAATTAGGAACTTGTAATTCAGCCGGATTAGAGGGAAGCAGGCGAGAGACGAACCTTCCTGATGGAGAACTGCATTTCGCTCAGTGTATGGAGATCAGCATGATGGCCCTAAGTATGATGCAGTTTGTAAAGATCCATTTAGTAATCCTGAGTGATTACAAATGCTGTCTGCTTATTGCTTGTCCCCCTTTCATGGACCACATGTGCTCCTGTCTTGCTACATGGAGCATAGAATAACAGGTTAGGAAGGGATCTTGGAGGTCTTCTAATCCAGCGATCCCCAATCTATCTGGCTCTGTGGACTAGTAGGGGTGGCACCAGTGGCAACAGCCAAGAGGGGCGGGGGAGAGGGGGATAGTTTCGCATGCATGCATGCATGCATGCCCATCACTTGCACGAATGCACCTTTGTGCATGCATTCACCTGGCACTTGAATTGAATGTTTATTTGTATACCGCTCCCTCTCCCGAAGGGACTCGGGGCAGTGCACAGGGAATATAAAACATAAAAACATACAACAATATAAATATCTAAAATTAGATTAAATTACAATTGCACTAAAACCTAAAAAACCTAAAATACTAAACCCCCTAAAAACCCAATTAAAAATTTAAATGTACAGACTGGAGGTGTGAAAGATAGATTAGGCCAGGCCGGCCTGTTGGAAGAAATATGTTTTGAGCTTTCGGCGGAAGGAGCGGAGGTCCGAAGTTGTTCTGAGGTCGGGAGGGTAGGTCGTTCCATAGGATAGGACCTGCAACAGAGAAGGCCCTTCCCCTGGGAGTCGCCCGCTGGCATTGCCTAGTGGACGGCACCCGGAGAAGTCCCTCTCTGTGCAAGTGAATCGGTCGAAGGGATGTATGAATGTACCTTGGCACACACACTTGCTCTCTCATCACTTGCACAGTCTGATTCCCAATGGGCCGGGGCCCAGCACTGGGCCACGGATCAGAGGTTGGGGACTCCTGTTCTAGTCCAACCCTCTGTAGGAAACCCTATATCCCTGATGGCGAACCTATGGCACGCGTACCGGAAGTGACATGCAAAGCCATCTCTCCAGGCACACCAGCCATCGCCTGTTGCTCTTCCGGGTTCCGGTATATGTGTGTGGTCTTTGTGTGCACGGGAGCGCTGGAAACCGGAAGAGCAGCTCCCTGGTGTGCATGCCGGAAACCAGAAGCTTAGCTTCCCAGCATGTGTGTGCTTGTCGGGGAACTGCTTATCTGGTTTCCAGTGCTCCCCTGCGCATGCGCACTCCTGTTTCGGCACTCGGTGTTAAAAAAGTTCGCCAACACTGCTCTATACTATTCCGGACAAATAGCACTCTTGGGAAGTTTACACTGTAAGCATATTGCCCACCAACAATCTGGGTCAGGGGTAGTCAACCTTTTTATACCTACCGCCCACTTTTGTATCTCTATTAGTAGTAAAATTTTCTAACCGCCCACAGGTTCCACAGTAATGGTGATTTATAAAGTAGGGAAGTCAATTCAATTTAAAAAAGGAAAGTGCTTCAGTATTGGACAAAACCTCTACTGTCCACCATGAAAGCTGGAACGTCCACTAGTGGGCGATAGGGACCAGGTTGACTACCACTGATCTGGGTCTTCCTTTTACCAACCTCACTAGTATGGAAGGCTGAGTCAACCTTGAGCTGGTCGGGATCGAACTCCTGGCACTGGGTAGAGTTCGCATGCAATACAGGTAGTCCTCGACTTAAAACTACGATTACTAACCAAGACCGTTGTCAAGTGAATTTTGCCCCATTTTACAACCTTTCTTGTGATCATTGTTAAATGGATCACTGCAGTAGTTAAGGTAGTAACGTGGTTGCTAAAGGAATCTGGCTTCCCCATGGACTTTGCTTGTCAGAAGATCTCATGACCCCCCAAGACACTGAAACCGTCATAAATACGAGGTAGTTGCCAAGTTTCCAGAGTTTTGACCACATGATCATGGAGATGCTGCAGTGGTTGCAAGTGTGAAAAAACGGTCAGAAGTCACTTTTTCCCCGTGCCGTTGTCACTTGAAACATCTACGAAATGAACTGAGTCCAGGACTACCTGTGTAAAATTTCCATTCCAATTTTTTGCTACCAGTCAAACTGCATGCTGCGAACTTAAATGCAATGCAACCTTTCCAATGAGCTGGAAAAAACACTTTGGGAGAAGTCCGTTGACTCTCCTTTCATTCCTGTGACAGGCTCTCCAAGCATGCTACCTCAGCTTAAATTGGGGGCATCAATCTTGCAAATAAATAAATTTGGTGAAAGGGATATTGTGCTTCCAGACAAAATAGCTCAGAACAATGATGGCTAACCTTTTTTGGCTCGCGTGCCAAAAGCAGGGGGCGCACAGGGGGGGGGTTGTGCGTGGGCGTGCCACACCCATAATGCTATGTTCGTGACCCCCTGCTTTTGGCATGCTTTTTTCACCCTTCCCAGGCTCCAGAGGCTTTCTAGGAGCCCGGGGAAGGTGAAAACAGCCTCCCCTCCCCACCTCCAGAGGCTTCAGGAGCTTCCCTAAAGCCTCTAGAGCAGGGATCCCCAACCTTTTTTGCACCAGGGACCGGTTTCATTTTAAAGAAAATTCGGCGGACCGGCCGGCGCAGAGGGGGAGCAGGGGGGGGAGGGGGAACAGGTGGCGCATGCGCACATGGGGGTGTGTGAGTCGGCTCACTCGCCCCTCTAGGGCCCCCAATGGCGTGAGCGGCCGCACCTGCGCTCTCCCGCCCCTAGTGCGCGCTCTGCCCAGGGGGCTGCCCCGTCCTCCCTCCTCCTCCTCCTCTCCAGCCCTGCGGGCCGGTTCCTATCAAGCCATGGACCGGCACCGGTCCACAGACCGGGGGTTGGGGACCCCTGCTCTAGAGGGCGAAAAACAGCCTCAAAAGGAGGCCTAAATCAGCTGGCCAGTGCACACATGCACGCTGGAGCTGCCAGGGCAACACTTTGCGTGACCTAAGAAATGGTTCCGTGTGCCACCTGTGGCACCCGTGCCATAGGTTCGTCATCACAGGCTCAGAACATGGAGGAAAGAAAGAAAAAAAATGCCCATAATAGTTAACATGCTTAAAATGCTGTTTGGCCTTCCGTGCTCTTACATAAGGTGGAACCCTACTCGCTTCCTCCTTCTTTTTCCTCTTGGAGCACCAGTGGTGTGGAACAATGATTATTTCCCCCTGTCAAATGAAAGCCATTTAAAAAAAAAAAAATGATTGACACTTCCTTACTCTCAGTTTCGCTGCTCGGTGAAACCAGTGGCAGTGACGTTCTTGTTTCCCTCCCAGGTGACCGTCAGTGACCTGAGCCCAGCAGGTCCTATCCAAGCTGTGGAGATTGTCATCCAGGGCTCTCCACTGGCGAACATGTGTCAGCTGCATCATGCTGTGGTTCGGCGCATTCAGGTATGTGCTGTGGCAGAGGGAAAGAAGGCAGGATGTTTGCCTATTATATCCTGGAAAACTTTGGTTGCACAAACAAGATAGGGGTTTAGGTTGCAATCCAGCAGGAGGTGGGGCAGCATGGTATTTTTCCTGTTGCCCTGCCCCAAAATCTGGACTGATTTGTGAAAAGAGTTTTGAGGCCACGTAGATTTCCCGCCCTCCCCCCCCCCCCTCTCTCTAGAAAGGGAATGAATATTTCATGGTCCTCATGTAGAGAAACAAAGGCTGTTGAGGGTTTTCTCCCATTGTCCACCCAGAGCTACCTTGCACAGGCGATGGCAGCATAAAAATAATAATAAATTAAAATTAAAAATCATGCAAGTTGCCAAGGGAACAGAACAGGGGTGTGAACCGGCAGCAGACACTACTGCCGGTTCATTCATGTGCATGCTGTGCATGCACGCACAATGCAATTAAAATTGTTCTGCACAACTGAAAAACAAGATGGTGGCATCTATGGCGCCACCCGGGAAACCGTTTCGGGTGCGTGGCAGACCTGGGTCATTGCCAATTCCAATGACCCAGGCCACCAAATCACTACCGGTTCAGTCAAACCGGTCAGAACCCACCACTGGAACAGAAGTAGTTGTTTTTTTAATGTGGGTCTCTATACTGCTGGGAGTGTGTATGGGTCCTTACTGTGAATCCCTATGAAAGAACTGCTCTTTACAAATTTGCATTTTGGGGGTGACAAAGAAAACATAAGCTTTGACATGTCATTTGGGTTTCTTTAAGGCTTCCTGAGTGGGAGGTAGGAATGACAGCATGTCCTACAGACAGAGAGCAGGAAGTGTAGAGGTGCTGGTCCTGATCCTTTAGGAGTTTGTTAAGCCATCAGCACTTCACATTTGAAAAGCACAAGGGGTCGGATTTGAAGACCTAGTCAGATTTCCCACCTTGCCCTAGCATTTATTTTTTTGATTTCACTCATTTACATACTTGGCTCATTCATCATTGAGTAATAACAGAATGAATAAATAACAATTAGGACCAGGAGCATTATAGAATTACAACATCAAAACAGTGAAGTAAAAATACTTTAACTATACATAAAGATAAATGGCGTCAATGATAAAGCATGGCAACTAGGAAAGAAAAGATAGAAAAGAAGGCTATGCTTCAGATTTTTTCCTCAAAGCATGACAAAGAAGAAGCCAGCTGGACCAATTTGGGGAGGAAATTCCAGAGTGTTGACAACGTCACCAAGGACTGTAGCTGCTTTCCCTATTTAATTCCAGGCAAGCTTCCTTTGGGGGTAACAAACAAACAAGGCCCTTGTCTTCAGAGCATAGAGCCTGGGTGGGACCATATGGAAGAAACCATTGCTTCAAACAGGAGGGGTTTAAGCAGTTCTGTTTCTTTTGATCTGATTAACACAGGCTCTGATTTTGGAACAAGCTGCCCAGGATTCTTCTCCCCCAGATATCCGAGTACAATATCTCCAACAGATCCAAGCCGACCACGAGGTAAGCAGCTACCCAGAGTCCAGGCACTGGAGGAAGCAAGGGTGCATTGCAGGCTTCATTCAAGTTGGCTGTGAGAGAACTTCAACCACTATGATTTCATAGTAAAGGTCGTTCTTGCTTAATGACTCTTATTGGGACTGAAATTTCTGTCACTAAGGAGAGTGTTGGGTGAAACATCTTACGACCACACTGCTTAGCGAAGGCAGTTCCAGTAGCCCTGGTTGTTAGGCAAGGACTGTGCAGTCATTAGGACAGGACTACAACATTTTCATCCATCTCTCTCTCTCTCTCTCTCTCTCTCTCTCTCTCTCTCTCTCTCTCTCTCTCTCTCTCATCTATATCTTTTATATCCCTATTATCTATCTATCTATCTATCTATCTATCTATCTATCTATCTATCTATCTATCTATCTATTATCATCCATCTACTGTATCTATCTATCCATCTATCTATCTATCATCCATACATCATCATCCATATCTATCTATCTATCTATCTATCTATCTATCTATCTATCTATCTATCTATCTATCTATCTATTATCATCCATTTACTGTATCTATCTATCCATCTCTCTATCTATCATCCATACATCATCATCCATATCTATCTATCTATCTATCTATCTATCTATCTATCTATCTATCTATCTATCTATCTATCTATCTATTATCATCCATCTACTGTATCTATCTATCCATCTATCTATCTATCATCCATACATCATCACCCATATCTATCTATCTATCTATCTATCTATCTATCATCTATCTATCTATCTATCTATCTATCTATCTATCTATCTATCTATCTATCTATCTATCTATCTATCATCCATCCATATCTGTCTGTCTGTCTCACCTCCATTCTCTGCCCTTTTGGCACTGGGAGAGGAAGAAGACCAGAGGGAAGGGCAAGCAGGGATAGGTGGCAATGGCAGAGTACAGGGCAGCCAAAAGGGCAGAGATTGGGGGGAGGGGGGGCAGGAAATAGGAGTTGGAAAGAGTTGAAGTGCACACTGCAATTGTAAATGCAGGCAGGCTGCCAAGTATCTGAATTTTGATTATGTGACTGTGGGTGGCAGGGACCTACGACAGCTACAAATTCAAGGGCTGGATGTAACTACCATTTCTTTATTTTTTCAACTCCATCTTTGAATGGTTGCTAAATAAATGGTCAATAAGCAAGGACTTCCACATTTGTTTTTAGCCACTCTATTGGAATTGGAGAGGCTGAACATCTCAGTTTCAGAATCTGGCTTGACAGAGCCAATGAGGGAATGAATTTACAGCTTCTTCCATGGTTGTTGACTGCCTCACCCAGTCTTGAATCAGCTGTGTTCATTCTGTTTATGCGTTCCATAATTTGATTAGTGACACCATTCTTTCCTTGCCTGCCTTAGTCCAGAGCTAAAAGCAGACGTTCATATAAAGCATGACCCGGGATTTCACAGCGAAGTTTTCACTTGAGGGTTGAGTTTTGTCTTGTCACTTTTCTCCCTGTCCCCAATTGTGGAAATACACACTGCCCACCCTGGGTTTATGTAGAGCAGGGGTCAGCAACCTTAAACACTCAAAGAGCCACAAAGGTCCTAACTGGAAGCGCCCCCCTCCCCTTCAATTCTGGAGCCAACTGGAAGTCCGGTTACCCCACCATAGAGTCTCCTCCTAGCACGATATCCTTTTTTATCTGCTGACCGGATGTCCAGTTCCCCCACCATAGAGTCTCCTCTAGCATGGCGTCCCTTTTCCTTTTACTGACTGGCCACAGGGAGCTGCAGCAGAGGGATGGAAGAACCATATGCGGCTCCAGAGCCATGGGTTGCTGACCCCTGATGTAGAGCACCCAAATAACTCTTCTCCCTCAGGACAAGGTGCATTTTAATCCAGCGCTATGTTTCCCACAGCAGCCAATAAGATGCCTCTGAAAGATTCCCAGGCATGAGAAGGAGATACACCCTTCTTGTAGCTGCTGCTGGGGATATCAGTTTACCAGACTTCACTTTGCCAGACTCTGGACATAATAGATAAAATATCTTCCCATTTCATGTATGGACAATACCATTTTATCTCCGTGCAGACTCAAAAGATTTACATCTTGCTAAATAGAGGCAGTCGTTTAGAGCAGGGATCTCCAACCTTTGCAACTTTAAGTCTGAAGGACTTCAGCTCCCAGAATTCTCCAGCCAGCAAAGCTGGCTGGAGAAGTCTGGAAGCTGAAGTCCTTCAGACTTAAAGTTGCAAAGGTTGGAGACCCCTGGTTTAGAGGCAGTTCTTGGCTTATGATGAAGATTGGGCCTGGGACTAAGTGAGGAGGTCATTACATGAGTCACACCCCATTTTACAAGCTTTTTGCTGCGGTCATTAAGTGAATCATGTGGCCATTAAACAAACCCAGTTCCCCGCATTGACTTTGCTTGTCAGAAGATGATTGCGAAGGTTGAAATGTTGATGATGGCCATGTGGCCCTGGGATGCTGCTGTTGTTGTGAGGACAAAATACAGGTAGTCCCCAATTTACATTTAGTGACCGAAGTTATGGCAGCAGTGGAAAAAGTGATTTATGACCAGTCCTTGCACTCAGAATTCAGGTTCTTGACAACCAGCATGTTATTTACAATGGTTGCAGCATCCCAGGGCCACATGACCATCATAACATGCTGGTTGTCAAGAACCTGAATTCTGAGTGCAAGGACTGGTCATAAATCACTTTTTCCACTGCTGCCATAACTTCGGTCACTAAATTTAAATTGGGGACTGCCTGTATTTTGTCCTCACAAAATCACGAGATTGATTGGGCTGAAAGACGACGACTGACTGGATTAAAATTCCTCTGCAGCTGATAGTTTTGAGGCCTGCTTTCCTCGATATCTACTCTTCAGATCTAATAGCCTTAGATTTGTCCTTCAATCAATTTACTCTCTCGCATTACAG
The DNA here is from genome assembly GCA_039707465.1 of Rhabdophis nuchalis. NCBI lineage: Eukaryota > Metazoa > Chordata > Lepidosauria > Squamata > Natricidae > Rhabdophis > Rhabdophis nuchalis. The sequence goes on along the minus strand of CM077646.1, from coordinate 149,440,989 downwards.
ACTGCCAGCCTAGTGACCCTCACCACATCTTGTAATAGATTTCAACAAATTAATTATGCGAATAACACATTCATTCTGAGCCATCTGTGGTCTACGTGTAGCCACTGAGTTAATTTCTGTCCAGGCCATTAAATTCTAGCAGCAGATTTTAGAATCAATGTCCTCAGCTCGAAGATATTCTTAACTTTTTACTGTAAATCAATTAACATTCATCCAGAAAAGCTGGAGGGAGAGAAACCCAGTAAATACCCTGTTTCCCTGAAAATAAGACTTCCCCTGATAATAAGCCTAATCAGGCTTTCGAGTGCATGCACTATTTCGGGGGTCAAAAGAAAATAAGACCTTGTCTTATTTTTGGGGACACACGGTAGCACCCTACCCCCAATATAAATTGATGAGGTAAAGGTAAAGGTTCCCCTCGCACATATGTACTAGTCGTTCCTAACTCTAAGGCCAGTGCTCATCTCCGTTTCAAAGCCGAAGAGCCAGCGCTGTCCGAAGATGTCTCTGTGGTCATGTGGCTGGCCTGACTAAACACCGAAGGCGCAGGGGACACTGTTACCTTCCCACAAAAGGTGGTTCCTATTTTTCTATTTGCATTTTTACATGTTTTCGAACTGCTAGGTTGGCAGAAGCTGGGACAAGTAACGGGAGCTCACTCTGTTATGTAGCGCTAGGGATTCGAACTGCCGACCTTTCTGATCGACAAGCTCACCGTCTGGGTTCCCCCACCAAGACATCTCTGATGGTCTGCCAAAATTCTGGACTCTCCTAGTTTGTCCAACTGGGCAGAAGGTTTTTTTTTGGGGGGGGGGGCGCTTTCTGTTTGGAAGGGATTCTTTCAGCCCAGCTATAGAAAAACATAGAAAGGAGGGTGCTTTGGATCTTCCTGTATGAAGGCCAGAAGCCCTGACCCTTATAAATTCTGCCAATCCTGAAACCCAGGAGAGCTGCAGAACCAGGCAATCTTGTGGAAGAAGGAAGATTTAATGGGAAATCCTTCTTTCGAACTGAATATGTACAGTCCTAGCACAGTTGGGACCAGCAACTCCATCACTAACCACCATGGTCATTAAGCAAGACAGCACGTGGCCACGATTTTTCTTTTTATTTCTGGCTTCTCTTTTGACTCTGCTTGTTGGAAGCCAGCAGTGGAGGTCACATCACAAGATGCTTTGGTGGTTGAATGAATGATGACCCATCACAAAGTTACTTTTTAGGCCCCATCATAATTTTAAGTGGTCACTAAATGGGGCCGTCATTAAGTGAGGGCCATCGGTATGATGAATCAATCTGTATCACCAGATTCTATCTAGGAAGTGTATAAAAATGTAAAAGTAACCTATACATAAAACCAGTATCATCCTGCTCTCCAAAACAAACAAAAACACAATTCCCCCCCCCCCAAAAAAAAAACCTATAAAAGAAGAAAAAGTGGCAGACCAACCACCATTAAACTTTGAAAGCCCACTGGCATGAAATTATTTTCACAGCCTTCCAAAACATTAGCACCAAATGGGCCAGTTCTATTTTCAGAGGCAACGTGTTGCAGAGTAGAGTAGGATACATCTGGGGGTGGGCTTCAAAAATTTCAGCAACAGGTTCTCTGGCTGGTTGCTGGGTGGGCGTGGCCATGGTGGGCGTGGCTTAGTCGACCTGAACCACGGCAGCGGAGGGCGTATTTACTTTTCCCAGGCTCCGGGGGCTTTCCTCAAGCCTCTGGTAGGGTGAAAATGGCCTCCCCCGGGCTCTGGAGACCCATTTTCCCTCCCCTCACCAAGCCTCCACATGGTCCCTGCACTTACATCACATCCAAAACGGGCTATGTGGAGACTCCAGGGAGGGGAGGAGCAGGGTGGGTGGGGTGGGCAGGCCCACAGCTAGGGGTGGATTTTGGAGGTTCTCTGAACCGGCCATAACGTTAGCTATGGGTTCTCCCGAACTCAGGGCAAACCCGTAGCAGCCCACCCCTGGATACATCACAAAAGACCTGTAGTGAGGCTGCCAGATTTTGAACAAGCCCTCATTGGATGACAGGACAGGCAGGAACATCTTGGAGACCATGCTCCCTGCTGAGCATGGAACAATGTTATAAGCAGCTTTATAGATAACTAATAGAATGCTTGAAGAATAGGAACTGCATTGTCACTTCAAAGGGCAGCCCCAAATTAAGTGCATTGTAGAAGCCTGGCTGTGTGAGGAAGGAGGGCTTAGAAACCCATCTTCTCTAGTTGGGCATGAGCCTACCGGCAAAGGCAACCATTTCGGGGAAGTTTGTTGATAAGTCACTCTTCTGATCAAGGAGAGAAGCAATTTAGAACTGAGGAGAAATTTCCTGACAGTTAGAACAATTAATCAGTGGAACAATTTGCCTCCAAAAGGTATAAATGCTCCAACACTGGACGTTTTAAAGAAGATGTTGGATAACCATTTGACTGAAGTGGTGTAGGGTTTCCTGCCTAAGCAGGGGGTTGGGCTAGAAGACCTCCAAGGTCCCTTCCAGCTCTATTGTTCCATTCTGTTCACAAGAAATGATAATTCTCCACGATTATCTTTTTGGCATGGAATGGATCAAAAGAAGTAAAATGTAGGATCCAACCTTCCAGAGAACGGTTCGTTTTGAAGCCCACGTTGCCTCTAAGTTCTTCCCAGTGCTTTCAGAAATGCCCGAAGCCTTTCATTTTATCAAAACGTAAAGGCCTTTTTCCTGATTTATTCCGTCCATTACATCAGGAACTCTCACACCCCCTGCTCTTGATGACATCGGATTATGGGTTTCCTGCCTGAGCAAGCGGGTTGGGCTTGAAGACCTCCAAGGTCCCTTCCAATTCTGTTGTTCTGTTTCTGTTAGATGCTGTTAAAGGAAGCCCAGTCCCTCCGGGATAACTTGTGTCTGGGGAACGATTCGGATGCAACAGTGGAGAAGCTTCTTCATGTTTACCAGCAGCTGCGCAACCCCAGCCTTGTGGTCCTGTGAGTGTCAAGCAGCGGCACCCCTCGGAAGATCCCGCTGCCGCCTCTGCCCAGAGCTGGTGGATGAAGGGAGCAGCGGGCTGTGCACTTTCTGGACGGGAGGCTGAAGCAGAGGCGTGGCAGAGAAGGGGTGGAAGATCCCAACAGGCAGACCCTGGCTCCTCTGGAGACCGAAGGATCAGGGCCCACGCTTTCTCCTGCAATCCCCAATCCTCTTTTCCCTTTGAACACAACTAGCTCCCCCGCCCACCCTCCCCAGGCTCCGTATTTTATGCCCACCTTGGACGGGGGCGCCTGGTTGCATTGTGACGGCTCTCACACGCAGGCAGGTGGCCCGGTCCTGGTGCGCACGTGTGTGCAGAGATGCCCAGGTGCATGTGTGTAATTTGGATGGCTAGCCAGGCGCTCCCGTGGCTGAGGGTGGTGTGTTGTGGATAACCCTCGATGTCGTTAGTTTAGCTTTTCTCGCTTTTGGTGGCACTTAGCGTTGCTGTGGCAGGCAAGTCTGGTGAGTCGTCGGTGGGGAAGGGAGGGGGAGATTTTGCTGGAAATGCTACGCCTTTGGGGCTCATTCCCAGCAGCAGCAGCAGCCGCCGCCGCCACTACCACCACCAAAGGGCTATGCTTCTAGCTGTGTCACATTTTTTCTTTCCAGAAAACACTGTGGAAAAACAGGCTGTCACATACCTAGGTAACTCAGGGGATGCTCTTAGTACGGCATCCCTTTTTCTAATGGGACATTTTGCTCCTTTTTCCAATATGTTTCCTTTCTATAAACTACTCGCTTGTCGATTTCCAAGGCAGAGACTCCTGCAGACTGGTGTGTGTGTGTGTCTCCTAACCTTTCGTTGCTTCTCAAGGGACTTGTATTGATGGGGAAATGTCCAGTGTTTTGTCAAGCTGTTAACTCCCGGGATAGCCCTCCCTCGCTGGGAAGTCCAGTCTTTCCCTCCCCTCCCCCTGGCAGTCCCCCCCCCCCTCCTCCTGGCAGCTTGGCGGCTTTGCCTGCTTCCTCCCCGCTGAGCTAATGCAGCGTCTGTTTTAAAAGCTGCCTCCTCCTGATGAATAATTGAAAAGCCCCACCGCCGGCACTCCCTGGCTGGCACTAGAGGCCATTAAGGAAGCACACCATCGCTCAGGGGTGAAGGCTGCCGTGCACTTTCCTCTTGTCCAATCTGGAATAATTGATGTCATGGCTGCCCTCTGCCCTCAGTGAGAATCCTCACCTTGAATCCCAGGAGCTCTTTCCAAGCAGATGGGGCTGCCCTCCCCTCCCCTCGTGGCCCTTTCCCTTGTAGTTACCAGGTCAGCCTGAAAATTTTAAAATGAGGCGGGGGAGGGGGGGATTAGGGGGAGAGAGAGAGAGAGAGAGAGCTGCTACCACCCAGAGGGGGAATGCCTGCTTTGTGTTTGGGAGGCTGCCCAAAGCCCTGCTCCTTGAGTCTTAGGATGCCCCTCCCCTGACCTCCCCCCCCCTCCTCATAGAGGCAAAGGCTGGGCTGTCCAAACAGCAGCAGCTGAAGCTTCCTTGAGGGAGCCCTGATTTTTTTTTTTTTTACAGAAGCTTCAGTTTTCCCCTGCTTACCTAGCCGTGTCAGGCTCCATAAATACACTCAGACGCATCTATGTAATTAACCTTCCAAAACGAGGGTTAAGCGAACCTTTACTGTTCAAGGCTTTTGGAATAGGTATTGAACAGCGGCGGGTTCCGGATTCCGTTCCGGTCCCAGCGTCACCCACATGCATACACGCGGCGCACGCATGCGTCATACTTGCCTGCCATGCTTCCGCAAGCCTCCGTGACGCTCCAGCTGCTTGGCAGAGCACTGCGCAGGCGCCATACGCACCGGGCGCAGAAGCGCCAAAGGCATGAAGGACAGGTAAGGAGGGAGGGCAGGCGGGTGGGCCCTCCGGAGCACCGTACCAGAACAGTATCCGGTTCTCCAGGCAGGGTCCAGTATGCCCGTACCGGGGCGTACCGCTTGCAACCCACCACTGGTATTGAGTGAAACGAGGAGAGATGCCGCTGCTTCCCCGTCCCGCCTTTTCTAATTTCTCTTAATATATTGGAATTCAGGGGGGACGCCCCTGCTCCTCTTGCCCCTGAACCCGTGCAATCACAGAGTGCTCCACCAGTGGCACTTGCAAGGATTTGGGGGCGGGGGGGGGGCAGGGAGCAAGTAGCTCAGCTGTGTCTGAGTGGGAAAAAGGGAACCCAATGGAGAACGGTCCCAGCGCCCCTCTTTTGGAAAAGTTTCAGCTTCCAGTGAGTGACAGCGCTTGTGGGGACGGCGATTCCCTGCTCCAGTGTCCTCGCCTCCTGCTCAGCAAATCCTGAGTGGAAGAATTGACAGGTCTGGGACTCAGCCTCCCTGCAGTGCTAGCCTAATTGGATGCCAGCCAACAGCCATTCAGCACTGAACACGTACAGAGAGAGTCCACACACACACCCTCCCCCCAGCTACATGAGGAGCAGGAATTGGCTTTAGAGACCATCTGAGAAATCATAGCTGGTGGGTAATGAAGCTGGAGAAGCTAAGGAGAAACAGGTTCCTAGTCACTGCAAGGAGGAGGAAGAGGAGGCTACTCCCATGGCCCGACTGAAGAAAGGAAGTGAAGCCCAGATGAATCAAATCTCCAGACGGTCCATCGCAGAATTTATCCTGGTACTCAGGCTCCTGGTCAGATTATGTGACCGACTCCACGTCATTTCCTTTCCTAGAAAGTATCCTATTTGTTTATCATCAAAAGTGTCAGTCACACTCTCACCAAACTGAGCTCCGATTTATCCCATAACCACCACCCCCTCCCCACTATACACATACCTTTAGGGCGATAAATGTGTAGAGCAGACACACTTGTGTTTTCTCATTATGAATAATGGTGTATAATTCCCCTGCAAATCACTGGGCTGGTCCCTCTGCATCAGGAATATAGCTGCACTACCCTCTTGCCGTCGGCAGAGGTCAATATGCCATCAACTCTGGGTTGCTTGGTGGGGATTTTTCTGAGGTCCATGGAGGCTGAAGCTGAGCAATGCCATTTTGGCTCTAAGCTGAGAGGTCCATAGCCAAGTGGGCCACAAGATCCACAGTATATTCCTTGTTTAATCCTCGGGAATACGTCTCGTGTTGATCCTCCCAGGATCTGGTGACTTTATGGCGTTCTCTTTTGACCCTGCTCTCTTGCCTCAGAGATAGCAACACCGCAGCTACCCAAACCATTTAGCTGTCTTTTCCTTATTCTAGTGAGCTCTCTCTCTCTCTCTCTCTCTCTCTCTCTCCCTCCCTCCCTCCCTCCCTCCCTCCCTCCCTCTCTCTCTCTCTAACATCACGCAAGCGAGCAAATCCACTGGGATCAGCAGGAGTTTAAAAGCTCACCTGCTGCTCCTTGCCCAAGATCTCCGAGCAATTTTGAAGCCGCCTTCTGTCCAAGTGCAATACACCCAGCACTTGCTTTTGTGAGTCTGAAAAACTAGCAGTGGGATAGAGCTGTTATTTCCCCTGTGGCTCAGATGCATTTCTTTCTTCTGCTATCTTTTTCCTATGCAGACTTAACACAAAACACCTTATGCCTGCTTCCTGAAAAATGAGAAATCTCTTCCAGCTCAAAACATACTCACAAAAGAAGGGGTGTTTTTGTGACACTGATGTGGAGTGCCTTCCCATAAGTCACATTAAGGGTCTGGTTTGAAGCCCAACCCGAAGGACATACAGATGGGTCCACGCGTTGCATTAAACATGACTTATTTCACCAAGATTTTGGGGTTAATTCTCACTTGACAAGACAGTTTTACAATTCTATTTCCAAACTGGAGTGACCAGATGGATGAAATCTGCAACACTGAAGCTAAGTAACTCCCACTTGCATATAGGCATGTTTCCCCCACTAAGGATGGTTTACAAAAGTACAATTACAACTGACTTTAAACAGTGTGGCTCAACAGAGTGAAAAAAACCTTATACACTTGCTTTGCAGCAGCTTGGATAACACCCAAGTGCCCTCACATTGGTTGTGAATAATAACACAGATCAACCATTTTGCTGGTGTCAAGATGGCTGGCTGCCGCAGAGAGATGTCCTGGCTTTTTGATGAATGCTTACTATGGGGGCATCAATACATCACTTTGGTATTGTTCCCAATACAATTAACAGAGATGTCAACCGGGAGGGGGGGGGGGTTCATAGTGAAAGCGTGCAGTGCTTAATAAGTTGTTTAAAGCAAATCTATCTTGAGTCCCTTACATAATTTTCCCTCTCCAAATTAGGCGGCTCTTTCAAGCTTTCCCACGCAGGAAAAAAAAAGGAAAATGGGCAGAGACCTAACCCTGCATTAGCTCAGCAGCCGTAACTTTTGCCCGAGTTGGCTGCTTTTCTTCCTTCCTTCCTTCCTTCTATTGACATTCGCCGTCGAGCTTCAGCTGGCATTCCCTGCCCATCATCCCACAGTCAGGAGGGGGAGCACCAGCGCCCATTCATCCTTTTCTGCGTTTTGAAGCAAGGCCGGCGATTCACGAAGCTGGGCCCGCCCAGGCGGAAGACAACCAGCCTGGCAATCGCACTCCCCTTTGCAAAGGTCTGCCAGCGATGCCCTTTTCTGGATCGGGGACTCGCCCCGCTGCCCAGGGCAGATGCAGGGGGCGAGAAGGCGGCCAAGGGCAGGCGCCGCCGCGGTCCCCAGTGGGAGTCGCTGGTCCTCTCTGCAGCGCAGGCACGGAGAGCAGCTCGCCGTAGGTTCAAGAGAGGCGGCCACCCCCCTCACCCTGCGCGATATGACGCTTAGCGACCAGAGTCAAGGAGCTCCTTTTCGCTATGAATGAAGCCAGGAACGTGACTTTTTCCAACCACCGATTGCACACACACACCAGCCAGATTGGACGCCCCTGCGTCCCTCGGTTTGTTTGCTCGGGGAAAAGGCTGCATTTTTTGTTTTCTTCTAAGGGACGCTGTGTCCTTTTTGCCTTTGATGTGAGGCGGTTCGAGATAAGAGAGAATCCGGACACTGCATGGAATTGGCTAACGCGTGTGCGGTTTCCTAACATCTGCGGCTGGATCTGGGGTCTAAAGGCTGCCGCTCTGTTTGCCTTATATGGCTCTGTCCGAACTTGCCCTGCCTGTTTCCTCTCCCTTCAGGGCAAAGGAAAAAAATTGCCTTTATAAGGGCTGGAGACAGCGGGGGGGGGGGGGGGGGAGGCGATCTCGCCCTCGCCTTCTTTTGCAGCACAAACAGCACAAAGGATTTCCGCTTCTCCCCCTTCTGCGCGTCTTGGACTCGACCACCTGGTGGACCATCATTTGAATGTCTGCAGCCCCCGCCCACTTTCTTCGAGCTGGAGGAGCCCATCGGCCGTCTGGCTTGCCTTAAACCCTAAACCAGCCAGGTTCTCCCTCGCCCCCCCTCCCCCCTTTCCCCTGTCCAAGTCTTTGTAACCTTTTCCCAGAAAGATTGGAAGGTTAAACAGTAAGCAGCAACAGAGTTGGAAGGTACCTTGGAGGTCATCTAGCCCAACCCCCTGCTCAGGCAGGAGACCTGTACTAGGGATTCGAACCGCCAACCTTTCTGATCAACAAGCTCAGTGTCTTAGCAACTGAGCCCCTTTAGCGACCTTTGTGTCGGGCCCAATGGAAGCATTGCCCCGATTTGACTTTTGAATGAGAAGCTAAAGGTCAATGAATTATTCCACACGTTCATTCTCTTTCCCTCCCTCTCGCCTCTCTCTCTCTCTCAAAAGTGGCAGCTGCATTGTAAGGCAGGTGGTTTTCCCCCCCCCTGGCTCCAGGGACCGCTTTGCTTACTTGCCTGAATTATTGTCAGGTACTTGAGAGAGGCCATTTCATTCCCCATGATGGAGCCTTGTTATGGGACCCTGTGGAAAACTTAAATGGCAGCTCTCGCAGGAGCACAGCTGCCCTCCAGATGAAATGCTGGCACCGAGACACCGCACAATGGAGGGGTTTCCTGCCTCTGTTTGTGTGCAATGCTGCATCCCTCGGTAGCTAGTTGTAGTTTGAAACCTGCTACTGCATGCGAGCTCACCCAATATGGCCAATTTGCAGTTCCGAATGCCATGTAGACCCAGAACATTCACTTTACTGAGTAACCAGTGCAGGGGTGGGTTCTTGCCAGTTCTAACCTCTTTTATAGAAGAGCTTCCACAAATCGACAGTGCTGTTCCAGCTCCCTCCCCCCACCCGTCCGCACATCCTCAAGATGAAGAGCGAGAGGAGGAATTCTGGGAGTTGAAGTCCACAAGCCTTAAAGCTGTCAAGTTTGAACACCCCTGGGGTTTTTTCCTAAAGGGTTAGGGGTGCAAGGGTCTTGTAACTTGACACCTTTAAGACTTGCGTGCTTCAAATGCCAGAGTTTCTGAGCCAACATTTTGGTTGCTAAGCAAGAGCGTTGTTAAGTGAGTTTCACCACATTTTATAAGTTGGCCACGCCTACCCAGTCACATGACTGCCAAGCCACTCCCACTCGGCCACATGGCTGGCAAGCCACTCCCACAAAGCAGGCCACACCTACAGAAGATGTTCTAAAAAAAATTGAAACCCACCACTGAACCAGTGTGTAGGCCATATATATCCAGCCTTGAGTTAAAGGGATAGAGTGGGTCTTAAAACGCCCAGTATATGAAATGTGCTGAGTAAACTGTGCCTACTGAATAGTCCAGTTGGACCAGTGTCCTGGGAAGCACAGGCCACAGGGGGCTGTGCTGCTGTTTGTGCTCCAGATCACACCTCCAACTGTGCCCTGACTTCGTAGCATCTGTGTAACTGCTGTGGGTATTTTTCTCTTCTTCTCTGTATAAATATGTGTACATGCACTGAGGTGACTCGTACAATAAATGCTTTAGCTAGGTCAGGGGTCTGCAAAGTTGGCTCTTTTAAGACTGGTGGACTTCAACTCCCAGAATCCCCCAGCCAGCTATGCTGGCTGGGGAATTCTGGGAGTTGAAGTCCACCAGTCTTAAAAGAGCCAACTTTGCAGACCCCTGAGCTAGGTTATTCAGGAACTCCTTCTCAAATCCATTAGAACAAGATCTGGCTCATAATAATGCCAGCACAAAGCATGGACTAGACTGGGTTAAATGTTTACACAGAAGGCTTTGCACTGTGTTAGCTTATAAATCAGGTGTCTTTGTTTCTATATGCCTTCATATAGAAACAAAGAACCTCCATGAATTGTACAGATAGTCCTTGCTTATTGCCCACTTGGAAGTTACCATGGAAATAATAAGATACCAGTTGAAAAAATAATGTTATGACTAATTTACGACCATTTATGACCTTCATAGTGTCCCTCGGTCACAATTTTGCCATTACAGGCAGTATGCACTGTCCTTTGTGTGACCTGTGTTTTATTTCTTTTATTCCCCTTTGTGGAACAGTGAATATCAGAGAGGAAGGGATTGCAAGAGAATAAACTGTTTTGTCCTTTCATACATTGAAAGCAATGTGATCACTCGGGCAGCCTGGAGCTAGTAGCCATAAGTGTGCTTGGCAAATAGCTTACGCTATTCTCTTGAAATCTCTTTCTCTCCAATCTCCCTTGTGAGGGGAGAGGAGAAAGAAAACAAGTGATTTGACCCTTCTCCTGCCTGCAGAGCAGCGAGATGGGACAGGATGAGATGTCAAAACAAAAAGCGGTTCATTTTTCTATATATTGAAATCAATAGAACTTGCTGGCAGCAGGAAAAAATCGGGCAAAAGAGAGACTACCTACAAAAATCACTTGCCTCTTTTTCTCCCCATTCTCAAAACGTGGAGAGATAGGAGATACCGAGAGAGTACTGTAAGCTGTTTGCATAGTGTTTCTGCCCCAAGGTGTGCCGCAATCGCATTGCTTTCTATGTGTACAAGAAAGTAAACCGGTACCGGAGCATTCCAAAGGGCAGGAGAGTGATTAGGAAGCAAGCAACAGGTGAAGTTGTAACCATTCTATTTTATGGATTTGCATCTTTTTACAAACCGCTGTAATTTTCTTCATCTTTATTGCAGTTTAATTTTTCTGGTTTTGAGCTGATGAAGCTTTTCATGACTCTAGGTTTAAGAAGTAAATACTAGTCTCGTTCTCAGATGCAAGTATGCTTTTGGGCATACCTTTCGGACGATTAAAAAAAAAAAGCAAATCTGAAATATACATTTGTTTAGTATCCACACTCCGGCCTGTTTTTTGCCCTTGGATAATGAGAACCTCTCCATTTCCAGTAAAGGGCAGGGGACGGTAGAAAGGCTGCTTCCACTGTAGTGGTGGGATTTAATTTTTTTTACTACTGGTTCTCTGGGTGTGGCACGGCTTGGTGGGCCTTGGTGGGTGTGGCATGATGTGGCATGGCAGGCGTGGCTTGGCTTAGCATGGTTTGGTGATGGTGGCTTGTTGGGCGTGGCAGGGGAAGGATACGGTGAAATCTCCATTCCCTCCCCACTCCAGGGGAAGGTTACTGCAAAATCCCCATCCTCTCCTGATCAACTGGGACTCGGGAGGCAGAGAATAGATGGGGGCAGGGCCAGTCAAAGGTTCTCCGAACTACTCAAAATTTCTGCTACCGGCTCTCCAGAACTGAATCCCACTTCTGTTTTACTGGAAGATTTCTGGTTTTGCCTGCTGCACCGCATTAGCAATAGTGTTGCTTTACAATTGCTATGCATTACTTTCAGAGTAAAAGTAGAGAAAAAGGGGTGCCAAAAAAAAAAAAAAAAGGCAGAATGCTGTGAATTCTGAAACAATACAAAAGTTCCAGCCAAAATTCACTCAACCTCTGTTCTCCTGCTAAAAGCCTTTGTTTTTTCCAGTGCTGTGGAAGCAGAACCCATTCCACCAGGCAGGAGAAACTAGGGGAGCCAGCCATGTCTGTAGAGATCTCATAGACAATGGGATTGCATGACAGCTGTTGGGACAGGAAACTCCATTGAACCAGCATCCTTCCTTTTCAGGTTATTTGCGGGAGGAATGTCGGATATGGAAGGAGAGCAGAGTAGAAGTGAGGTGGCTTCAATAACTCGACAGCCCTGGGCATTGTGAAAATTTCCTGAAGAGCAACTGTAAAATTAATCCCAACTCAGGCAAGAATTCCACAGCACCAGATCCCCATTCTTCTTGTAAAAAAGCTCATCCATCACTAATTTTCCTTCCTTTAAATCTTAGTCGATATTTTGCAAGCCTGCCAAAAATTCAATCTACTCTCTTTCTTGTCTTAACCCAGGATTTTATTATTATTATTAAAAAGCTTGCAACAGCTGGACCACCTCTTCCTTTGCTGCCAGGTGTTTCTGGGTGTGTTAGCTTCTAAACTATATCTCCAGACTTAATTTGGAAACTAACAAAAATCTTTATAAGATGTTCTACAGATGGCATCTCCCCCCAGCACGGCTCTCCAAAATGCTTAAAAATCTGGTCCCAAATTGTTGGAAGTGTAAAAAAACACCAGGCACCTTTTATCATATGTGATGGACATGCAATGGGGCCAAAAGATATTGGAAAATGATGTTGGAACAAATGGTGGGAGATAAAATATTGTTTAAACCAGAAAATTTTCTCCTAGGCATAATACCGGAGGGGTTTAAGAAAAATGTACTTTATCTAATTATACATGTCCTAACTGTGGGGCGCATAACTTTTGTGCAGTATTGGAAAAAAGAAAATGCACCATCAGAGCTAGATATAATCAGAAAAGTGTTGGCCTGTGCGGAAGCAGATTGGCTCACTCTTGAGCTTAAAAATAAAGGGGAATCAGAATGTTTTGAAGTCTGGAACAGATTTTATGATTGGTATAAGACAAGGTGACAAGACTGGAACAAACTGTATGCATTGTGATTGGATAGTTAATGGTTGAGAATAATCGTGTATAATGTGAATGTATGGCCACTTCGGCTCTGCGGTACTGCATTGTTTTTAAATGTAAAAATAATAAATATATATATATATTAAAAATAAACTATATCTCCAGCATCTAGAGTAGAAAATACATTACATTTTATGCGTTTATTGCCTTTATTTCATCAGATTTGAATCCCACTTTTTATAACATCAGCTCAAAGCGGTATACATAGTGTGTGTGCTCTCCCGCTCTCTCCCTCCCTCTCTCTCACCCCCCACCCCTCTCCATTTTTCCTCACAATACCATCCTGTGATATTTGGGCTGAGAGAACAGCCACACACCACCAAATTCTTTCCATCTTTGGGCTACAACCTCTTGAGTCAGGATAGTATATGTGGGAAGGGCTTGATTCAAAAGAGCTGCTCCTAGAAACAAAGGTTATCTGGAAATACAGAGCACATATTAAATATATTGCAGGCCTTGACTGAAACTGCCAAGAGCAGAGAATATAGGGATGTCCTGGGCCTATTGCTACTTAGCTTTAAAAGACCAGATTTTAAGGGCCAGATAACTACTCAAGTGTTGGGAATTGGGAGCACCCCTAACACCCGTGTCTTCAGTTATTGCATCCGGGCTAGGGCTAGGAGGAGCTGACTCCACATTTGCAATGAATCCTGAAACTGTTGTGTCTCCTCTGTTTTGCATACCCACGTTTTCTGGAACGTTGACATACCTACATCAGATGTCTTGTAAGGTATGACATCTCTGGAGGTAAAAAAACAAGGATGCCCTAAGGAAACTGGAAGGGAAATACAACCTCTGCGACTTAGTCAGGCACAGCACAGTAACCTCCTTCTAGGAGCCTTACTAGCGTGTCACTTCTAAACTTAGGCAAGGAAGGCCAAAAAATCTGAGCCATCTTTTGCAGGGTATGGAAGCGTCAGGCCCCTCGAGTCCAGGTGCCAGAACTCACCTTCCCCTCTCACATGCCACTCAAGTGTTCAGACTTCGGCACCAGGCTGGGCCCTGGAGCATCTCAAGCCCTGTGGGAGGGGCTCAGTACTCCCAGAATGTCGCACAGTTGAGGGTATCAGCATCAGCCCGCAGGGTTCCAGCGGGGTCTCCTCGTAGGTATTTGCCATTCTTCCCTTTAATGGCCACCCGGTTGCACTCGCGGAACTCAAAGAAGAAGTCCTCAGACGTCTCGCCATCGCTGCAGATGGTGCCATTGCTAGCCACGTACCAGAACCTGTCATTGAGGCCTAGGAGCACCAAAGAGGCACAAGTCATTGGAGGGCGCATACAATGGAGCCACTTGGCCTTATTAATTCTAAACCTTTGCTTGGAGGTTTCCCTGAAAGCATGTTCCCCCCAAAATAAGACAAGGTCTTATTTTCTTTTGATCCCCGAAATAAGCGCTTGGCCTTATTTTGGGGTAGGTCTTATTATTTTTGAGGTGCAGGAGGCAGCAAGCGTGGTCACCTCATGGCTGCTGCTGCTGCGTTGCAATATTTTCGGGGAGGACTTATTTTAGCGCATGCGCTCAGAAGCCCGACGGGGGGGGGGAACTATCCGGGGAGGTCTTATTTTTGGGAAAACGGGGTAGTTTTCAGGGAACCGGGGAAAACACATGCAAGCCAGAAGCCATAATGGACTAGGATGCCCAAACTTTGTAAAGGGGTGATTGAAATATGAAAAGGAGCAATTGTGCCAGGATGATGAGGTGATTCTGAAGGTTCTTAGGAGTGGTGGTGGCAGTGGTGGGTTCCAGATTCCGTTCCAACCGGTACGGTTGGAACGGCCCCAGCGTCACCCACATGCATGTGCGTGGTGAGTGCGCACACGCACGTGGCATGCACCTGAGTCATACTTTCCTGCGACGCTGCCACAAGTCTCCGCAACGCTCCAGCTACTTGGCCGGAGTGTCGCGCAGGTGCTGTACGCGCTATGCGCGTGCACAGAATCGCCAAAAGCTTACAGCACAGTTAAGGAGCGAGGGCGGGGGGTTGGCCCTCCGGAGCACTATACCAGAACGGTATCCAGTGCTCTGGGCAGGCTCCGGTATGCCTGTACCGAGGCGTAATGCCTGCAACCCACCCCTGATGGTGGTGGCAGGGGACTCTAAAAAGACAACATTTGTCCAGTTACCTTATTCAACAACCAACACACTCAAGATCACAGTACAGAATCTAGAGTGCAGATGGTTCCACCATATGCAAGAACATGTTAGGAGAAGTGAAAATAAAAGCCATGTTAAAAATAGCATGAAGCCCCAGGCTCCCTAATTAAAACACTGGCATATGCATCCTTTGCCAAGGCCAGTCCTCTGTTTAAATGTCTTCCAATTGAACAGCTGCCCATAGCTGCCCAAGGTAGAGGAATGAGATAAGAGAACAAGGAGTTGCCCACCCCAGGTGGCACCTGCCAGACAGACCACGCAAGACGCTCTCGCTTGGTCACAATCTTCCCCCAATACAGGGAGATTTGATTCCCATCACCATAATTATTTCCCCAATAAGCACCCAGAAAGAAAAATGAACATGTGCCATTTGGGGTTCTTTTGCAAATCACTATCTTCTTTTCCTCCCATGGAGTAGAGGGTGGGGATGATGGAACAGTTGGAGCAAGGAGGAAATGTTCTAAATCTCTTTCGTGTCTTCCAACAGCAGCACAGCAGCTAACTATGATAGCCCAGAGATTGCTCCATATGGCAAGTCAGATGTGAGGCTCCCTTGTGACTTGGATAACTTTCCACAGTTTAATCTATTGTGTGAAATTAGCTGATGGATTGTAAAGATCTGCTCTATGTTAATTTTTTTAAATGCTTGTGATGCTCCTAAACTGCCCACTATAGCTATTTTCCTTCCAGTTTCAATTTTCTTTCTTCAACAGTCAGTAGCCTTTGACTGTTGATTATATTCAGTTTTCATTAGGCCTTTTTCTTAAAATCTATTTCTCCACTTGTACAATACTTGCTTCTTGTGGATAGTAATACAGGTGGACCTTGACTTACAACCACAATTGACTCCAAAATTCCAGTTACTAAGTGAGACATTTGTTAAGTCTGTTTTGTCCCATTTTTACAACTGTTCTTGCCACAATTACCATATTTTCGGAGTATAAGGCGCACCGGAGTATAAGACATACCTAGGTTTTGAAGAGGCAAAATTTTATTAAAAGTAGGTAGGTAGATAGAGGGCTAGAGAGGGAGACAAAGAGAGCATACAGTTGGTAGGGAGGGAGGGAAAGAGTAGATATAGTTAGGTAGGTAGGTAGATAAAGGGATAGAGAGAGAAATATATAGAGAGAAATACAGTAGGGTGGGAAGGAGGGAGAGAGAGAATAGGTAGGTTGGTAGGTAGAGGGATAGAGAGAAAAATAGAGAGAGAAATATAGTAGATAGGTAGGGGGAGACAGAAAGAGAGTAGGTAGGTAGATGTTTCTAGGTATATTTATCCATGTGCTGGAGAAGGAAATCGCTGACAACTTGTAGCACCTAAAACTTTGTTTCTGCTGGCACAGCACTTGACCAATGTAATTCTCATCAACCACTCTAATTAAACAGCTTTCCAAAAAAAGGGGGGGGGAGTTTTTCCACTCTGCAAACCTCCCCAAAACGGCCCGTTTTTCACGAAAACGGGCCTGGTTTTTTTCTTCAAATAAAAGGCATGAATAGCCTTGAGGGGGCTAGCAGAATGCTCCTGGGGTGGGGGTGGGGGGACCAAAAACGAGCAAAAAACAGCCCATTGTTTGCTCATTTCTGCCCTCCCCAGCCCCCAGGAACTCTCTGGAAGCCTTCATAAGGCTATACACTGTCATTCTGGTGAAGGGGGCGGGGCTCTAGAAGGCAAAAAGTGCTGTATTCGATGTATAAGACGCACCCAGATTTTCAGCCTCTTTTTAGAGGAAAAAATACGGTAAGTGAACCAGTGCACTTATTAACCAATTCCGTTGTATTCATTTTGTACAATGACAATAAAGACTATACTATACTATGAAATTATTAACATGGTTGTTAAGTGAATCTGGCTTCCCCATTGACTTTGCTTGTTGGAAGGTTGCAAAAAGGGATCCTCATAACCCTGGAAAACTGCAACCGTGAGAAGTAAAAGCAAGTGGCCAAATATCTTAATTTTGATCCCATGGCCATGGTTATGCTGCAATGGACATACAATACAATACAATAGCAGAGTTGGAAGGGACCTTGTAGGTCTTCTACTCCAACCCCCTGCGTACGCAGGAACCTTATACCATTTCAGACAAATGGCTATCCAACATCTTCTTAAAGACTTCCAGGGTTGGGGCATTCAAAACTTCTGGAGGCAAGCTGTTCAGGAAATTTCTCCTTAGTTCTAAGTTGCTTCTCTCCTTGATTAGTTTCCACCCATTGCTTCTTGTTCTGCCCCCAGGTGCCTTGGAGAATAGTTTGACTCCCTCTTCTTTGTGGCACCCTCTGAGATATCGGAACACTGCTATCATGTCTCCCCTGGTCCTTCTTTTCATTAAACTAGACATACCCAGTTCCTGCAACCGTTCTTCATATGTTTTAGTCTCCAGTCCCCTAATCATCTTGGTTGCTCTTCTCTGCACTCTTTCCAGAGTCTCCACATCTGTTCTACATCGTGGCGACCAAAACTGTATGCAGTATTCCAAGTGTGGCCTTACCAAGGCATTATAAAGTGGTATTAACACTTCACGTGATCTAGATTCTATCCCTCTGTTTATGCAGCCTAGAACTGTGTTGGCTTTTTTGGCAGCTGCTGCACACTGTTGGCTTCTATTTAAATGGTCATCCACTAGGACTCCAAGATCCCTCTCACAGTTACTGCTATTGAGCAAGGTACCACCTATACTGTACCTGTGCATTTTGTTTTTCTTGCCTAAATGTAGAACCTTACTTTTTTCACAATTGAATTTCATTTTATTAGATAGTGCCCAATGTTCAAATTTGTGAAGATCCTTCTGTATCTTAAGCCTATGTTCTGGAGTGTTGGCTATTCCTGCAGCTTGGTGTCGTCTGCAAATTTGATGAGTTCCCCATTTATCCCCTCATCCAAATCATTGAGGAAGATGTTGAAGAGTACTGGGCCTAAAACAGAGCCTTGGGGCACTCCACTGCATACTTCCTTCCATGTAGATGCAGTTCCATTGAGGACTACACGTTGAGTGCTGTTGGTCAGCCAGTTGCGAATCCATCTGGTGGTGATGCTGTCTAACCCACATTTTTCTACTTTATCTAATAGTAGGTTATGGTCTACTTTTCACACATAAGTGTGAAAAGTGGTCATAACTTCAAATTTATGTAACTTCATATGATGACTAAACAGACTGTTTTAAGTCGGGGACTACCTGTATTTCGCCTACAGAAGCACTGGCACTTAGAACATTTAATAACTATTATTACACAGGGTAGGGATGAATTGTAGTGAACAAAATGGACATGCTTGCATGTGATTGCATATGGGAGCTTCAAAGCATTAACACTAAGCAACCTTTGAGTACACGAGTTTGCACTCACGTGCAGGAAGTGCCCCACTGTGTTTCGTGTATGGCATTCCTCTGACATGTGATTGATTAATTAATTAATTAATTCACTTTGTGAATGAAGAACGTTCCCCAGCTCCTTCTCTCTTCCAACCACCCAGTTTTCAGCCAACTAATTTACCTTTGACCTGGTAAGCACCATCGCTGAAATTGAGGTGGAAGACATCATAGATGGAACGGTTGGCATCCAACAAGTTGGAGCTGCGATGGTAACAGACGAAGCCATGAGCCCCACGAAGGACTAGAATGGGTCGGTTGATCAGCTTGAGAACAAATTCTTCATCTTTCCCTGGAGCAACAACTGTAACTCAGTGCATTCTGAGGTTAATGAGACCACCATATAACCCTGAAGAGCTAGGAAATCTTAAAAAGGACATTTTACACAAAGGAATACAAGGTTGCTCCCTTAGAAATGCCTGTTCATGTGGATATTTGACAAACAGAGGGAAGATTTTAAATAGTTAGGGCTATGAAGTTGGAGCTCGTTTTATGGTCCTACTTCTGCAAGTTTTCTGCATCTGCCAAAATTCTAGAAATGTTGAAGAATCCTACTTTCCATGCTTAGGGTAATCCAAATCTCTTAATTCTGAGACTAAACAAGTCTTGCTTTAGGATTCTCTTGTTAACTAAAATTGATTTCACATAAAGGTAAAGGTTCCCCTCGTGCATATGTGCTAGTCGTTCCCAACTCTAGGGATAGTGCTCATCTCTGTTTCTAAGCCGAGGACCCAGCGCTGTCCAAAGACATCTCTGTGGTCCTGTGGCCTGCATGCCTAAACACCAAAGGCACAGGGAACGCTGTTACCTTCCCACCAAAGGTGGTTCCTATTTTTCTACTTGCATTTTTACATGCTTTTGAACTGCTAGGTTGGCAGAAGCTGGGACAAGGAGCAGGAGCTCACTCCGTTACACGCAGCTAGGGATTTGAACCTCTGAACTGCTGACCTTCTAATTGACAAGCTCAGCATCTTAGCCACTGAGCCACCATGTCCCTTGTTTTCACATACAGGATGCATAACTATTTACCAATAAAAGAGTTTGAGAGTGTTCTAGAGTCAGCTCAACAACACCGTGATGACCTCTTGTCAGTCTGTATTGAGCAGATAAATCTCCTTTGATTCACCTGTTCCTTACTAACTGATCTGAACATTGCTAACTATGGCTTCAAAACTGGCTGGTCAGAGTCTACCAACTCAATGATAAGGTTCCCATAATTGCTAAGCCAGTGGTGCTTAACCATGCTTGGTTCATGATGCCACAAATACCCAGATTCACGTAACACATTTAACTCAAAATAAGCATATACAGGTAACATAATGCTTAACATGTCCTAGTTATTTGCGAGACCGCCTCCTACCCCATACATCTCTCCGGCCGATCCGCTCCCACAGAGAGGGTCTGCTCCAGGTGCCAACGGCCGGGCAATGCCGGCTCACGACGCCCAGGGGAAGGGCCTTCTCTGTGGCGGGCCCTGCCCTCTGGAACGATCTACCCCCCGATCTTAGAAATATCACAGACCTCCGCCTCTTCCGTCAACAATTAAAAACGCACTTTTTTCGTTTAGCTGGCCTGGCCTAATCTTCTGAGAACATCGACTGGTTTTTAAATTGAATTAGATTTTATTGGGGTTTTAATTGGTTTTAGCACAGGTTGGGTTAATTTAATAAGTTTTTAATATTTATGATATATTTATTACCTGTTTTTATGTATATGCGTGGTTTTATTTTCCTGTGCACCGCCCCGAGTCCCTTTTTGGGAGAATGGGGCGGTATACAAATTTAATAAAATGAAAAATAAAATGAAATGAAACATGCTGCTGAATGCAGCTAACATCTCTAGAAATAGACTTCCAACTTCCTTGGAAACTTCAGTTTTCTTCAATTCTCTATCTAGCTCTCCACTATTACACACAAAGACTTTTCAGGATCTATTCCGGCTCTCTCCAATCCCTCTTGATTTTTCTAAGCCCCAAAGTTTATTGCTTGCAGTGGGGCACAGAGAAAAAGACAATGAGAGTGTAGTCCAATGTATTTGGAGGGATTCAGATTTAAACTCTCCTCTTTTTTTTTTTTTTTGGCTATTATGTTAATTAGAGCTATATAGAAACTTCAGCCATACTTTCAGATATTGTTAGACTATCTGGCTTTATTCTGCTTTACCATTTTTGAGATTCCGCAAGGCATGCAATTGTGTTCAACATTTGATCTCCAGATTTGGTTTGATTATTCATCTTTCAAAGCCATTCTTAATATGAAAGCAGTAGAAAATGAATGGGTTTGACTAAATCCACCACTCCACTAAAACTCCAGTTAGCACGGCAATTGTCAGAGATGTTGTGGTGCTTCAATATCCAAAAGACAACAGATTTCTCACAACAGCTTCCTATTTATTTATTTATTTATTTATTTATTTATTTATTTAATCTAGATGAGTGTTTCTCAACCTTGGCCACTTGAAGATGTCTGGACTTCAACTCCCAGAATTCCCCAGCCAGCATTCGCTGGCTGGGGAATTCTGGGAGTTGAAGTCCAAACATCTTCAAGTGGCCAAGGTTGAGAAACACTCATCTAGAAGGACTGAGCTTCTGAAACAAAGCCCTCAGGGAGCTTCACCTTCAGGATCCAGATAAGACTCACCCACTCTGTCACTGACAGCTGCCAGTTGCCCATTCTTCTTGGTGCAGATGTATTTGCCGTTGTTAGCTTTAAGGGCAACACGGCGACCACGCCATTCAAGATCGAACTTAGTGCTGGCGGATCTGAGGAAACCAAAGCAGAAAGGAAGAGCACAGATCGATGGGAGAATCAGAAAGGAGAAACTACTCATTCCTTCCAAAAGATTTTATTCTTTCTGTCCTATTCAACATATATTACACATAAAGCTGGCATAAAGTACAATATACAGCACTCCACAACATGGGAGGAGGATCTATGGAATCTTGATACATTTGTAAAAGTTGCACCTTGGATTGTATTTACAAAGGTTTATCATGCTCTATTACAGGGGTGTCAAACTGAATTTCTTCAAGGGCCAGATCAGCATTGTAGTTCTCCTCTTTGGGCTGCCTTTGGGGGGGTGGGGGGGAGACAGGACAAATGCCTCCTGCAGCACCCTACCAGCAAAAATGGAATCGTCCCCCCCTATTTTCAGAGGCACTTTGGGCCGTTTCTTTACTATTTCCAGGCCGACCCTGCAGGCCACATTGAAGCATCCTGTGCGCTGAATCTGGCCCATGCGCCTTGCGTTTGACACCCCTGCTCCATTGCAATTGTTTCCTGAAGGCTTAGATGCATTACTATTGAGCCTTAACTCATTAGGTTTTCCCATGGAGAGCAAACCTGTCTCACTAATCGTCTGCATTACATATTCTACTAAATATGTATTTCTCCCAAGCACCAGAAGGCAAGGGAAGAAACAATGGATGGAAACTAATCAAGGAGAGAAGCAACCTAGAACTAAGACGAAATTTCCTAATAGTGAGAACAATCAACCAGTGGAATGGCTTGCCTTCAGAAGTTGTGGGTGCCCCATCAATGGATGCCACTTGTCTGGAATGATAGGGTCTCCTGCTTGAGCAGGTGATTGGACTAGATGACCTCCAAGGTTATTCTATCCCAGGGGTGGGCAAACTTTGCAACTTTAAGTCTGAAGGACTTAAAGCTGGCTGGAGAAGTCTGGGAGCTGAAGTCCTTCAGACTTAAAGTTGCAAAGTTTGCCCACCCCTGTTCTATCCTATTGTATTATATTGTATTCTATAGTATTCTGTTCTGTTCTATTCGTCTCTACTACACTTGGCAGTCAATAGACTGAGAGAAAGTAGGTGGGGTGGGGAATTTGCCTTACTAAATGAAAATGAAGGTCAGGAAACATATTTGTAATGCACATTCCACCCAAACAGGGGCTTGAGAGGGCACAAATTGCTGAATATTTTCCTTTTTATTTGTCAGGGTTCCAGTGAATTGTAGCATAAAAGCATTCAGGCTCTTTTCAGGGGCCGAAATAGGATTTTCTTAGATGTGACAAGTCTCTATAAGGAACTTCAGGGAACTTCAGTGCTTCATTTCATTGCCAAGTCTTATCCGTCCCTAGTCTTTGAATAGATCAAATACAATACAATAGCAGAGTTGGAAGGGACCTTGGAGGTCATCTAGTCCAACTCCCTGCCTAGGCAGGAAGCCCTATAACATTTCAGACAAATGGCTATCCAACATCTTCTTGAAGACTTGCAGTGTTGGGGCATTCACAACTTCTGGAGGAAAGCTGTTCGTGTTACTGAAGAAGAATAGTGGGGCAATGGAGGAGGGGGAGGAGATATTCCTTTAGTGTCTACATATATGTTTCCAAGAGTTAATCCCACTCACTGTTAAATATTCTAATTTTAATCTAATCTACTTTTGTCCAGTTTTAGCCTGCAGCCCTGAGCTCATGCTTGCCTGGATTAGAAAGTTCTTAAATGTTCTTGCTTAAAAGCAGTGTCACATGTGAAAGGGGAAGTGAGGGCGCAGTTGGAGGAGGAGAAGGCAGAGAAGCTGCTGTTGGATCGCCAGATTCTAAAATTAAAAACAGCTAAAAACAACCAAGAAGGTGGTGCTTGCTCTTTATTGTATTGAAACGAGGACACTGAGAAAAGATGTTAGTCTTTTCTTTCATTCCCCCCCCCCCCCGATTAAATTATCTTCCTGAAAATATTATTTTCCCAAGGGGAATGAGGAAAGGAAGAGAAATGTATTCAGATACTCACATGGATTTGTACTCAGGGGTGGGCTTCAAAAATTTCACCAATGGGTTTTCTGCTCAGTTGCTGTGTGGGTGTGGCCATGATGGGCGCGGCCTGGTCGGCCTCCTGCACCACAGCGGGGGTGGGGGGGATTTTCACCTTCCCCAGGCTCCACAGCAGAGGTGGGTTCCTACTGATTTGGACTGGTTCAGCTGAGTAGATAGTAACTCGGTCTGCCACCCCCACCCCGAACCGGTTCTCTCAATGGCGCCATAGGTGCCCCCATCTTGTTTTTTGCTTCGCTGCATGCACAGCATGTCCCTGAGGGAACCAGCAGTAGCAGCAGCCAGAACCCACCCCTGCTCTGCAGGCTTTCCTAGAGCCTCTGGGAGGGCGGAAACTGCCTTCCCGGGGCTCCCGAGGCCTTCTGGAACTTCCAGGAGGCCTCTTTTTCTCCTTCCCCAAGCCTCTGCGCAGGCCCTGCATTTACCTCACATCCAAAGCGGAGATTCCCGGGAAGGGAGGGGTGGGGTGGAAGGGATCAGCCAGGGGTGGGACGTGGAGGTTCTCCGAACCAGCCATAATGTTAGCTATGGGTTCTCCTGAATCTGGGCGAACCTGTAGCAACTCTCCCGTTTGTACTAAGCCAGCAGCCATTTCTGAAAGAGATTTTTTTAAACCAGGAAATGATTGGGGGAAAGGCTGACCCCCTTCATTGCAAACTTAATCCCATTCTTCCTCTCTTGAAGGTGCTTTCAATTTCTCAGCATCCCAGATCTTTCACAGATTCGGTTATGTGGTCCAAAGATGCCACTGACATATTCTCCAATCCTACTATTCAAAGTTCTCAAGCAACTGAGAAAACATTTCGGTAAAATAATAATAACATTTTTTTTTAAAACCACCCCAGGCTTAACAATTGTTGACAAGAAAGACCAAAGAGTCTAGATAGTGGCCGTGGCAGCACTGGAGACAGCAGAAGAAAAGGGACAGAACTGAAAAAGGTCACAAAATACCAAGACTTGCTAATAGAAGTGGAATAACAGTAGCAAAAGAATGCAAAGCTAATGCCAATAGTAATTGGCACCTTGGGTGAAATTCCAAAGCAACTAGAGCACCACTTGAAAATCATCACCATTGACATGATCACCATTACTCAATCACAAGAGGCAGGTTTTCTTGGAACAACTTCCATTCTGCTATAATATCTTTAACGCCATCAAAACGGCAACATCTGCCCAGGTCCTTGGGAAGGACTCAATAGGTCAGAGGTGTCAAACTTGATTTCATTTGGGGTTGTGTTGAATGTTGGGGGTGGGCAGTTGGCCGGGTGGGTATGGCCAGCTTGATGTCAATTATGTCAGGGCCTATGGCCCAAGTACTCTGCCAGCGAAAACAGGCTCCCAAGCTCCATTTTCGCCTGGGATGGCCTCCTGCAATCGAAAACGGAGCTTCGGAGGGCTGCACTTGGTCCTCGTAAGCTCTGTTTTCAGCCGCAATGGCCTCATGCAGCACTCTGCCAGCAAAAAATGGAGGCCCCCTTGTGCTCTGTTTTCGCTAGCAGAGGCACCGCAGGTCAGCTCTTAGCTGTTTTCAGGGGCGGCCCAGTGGGCCAGATCCAAGCACCCCCATGGGCCAGATCTGGCCCATGGGCCTTGAGTTTGACACTCCTGCAATAGGTGGATGAAAGTGCCAAATCCAGTCTTATTTTCTGGCTGACTGTGTGAGGAACTATAATAAATTTCATAGTTTATTAAATTTGTAAGCTGCCCAACTCTCAGTAGCTCTGTGGCTCACAGCCGTCAATTAATCAAGCGTAGAAACAAATGATAAAATCAATGTAGTCCAAGGCAGAATCGATGAAATTAGAATCTGCAGAAGAGAATTATGAAATTAGTTCTGATCAAGCACTTGAACTATTTTAACCTTCCACCAACTGACTGGCTGTTATTTGTGTAGAAGCAGATGAACATTTCGTACAGGAATAACTTTTGAAAAACACCCACACCATCCAAATGTCCAACCATGGATTCCCGCACAAGGTGTGTGCGTTTTCAAAGAGATGGAGTCATTTGCATAGGACGTTTTTCAACCTGTTCCACTCTTACACGTTTGCCAAAGTTATTGGTTTGGACAGGGGAGGAGAGGAGAGGAGAGGGAGAGCCTGCATTGGAACAGGTGCTGCTGAAGGAGGGAGGGACATGTTCTTGAGAAACAGCAATTGTCTAAATGCAAACTCTGCAGAGGAAGATAAACGGGGGAGCAGATGCCAAAAGCAGCATCTTGCCATCATGGCACCAGCTTCCCTCCTTTTGCACAGGCACATTAACTCTCTGGGTCCGCAAAAAAGAGAATCTGCTTTGTGATGGTGCAGTGTTATTGTTGTTGTTTTGACGAAAACCTATAGTAGCTCTTTGCTAAATCTGGTGCCCATTTCTCCCCCAAATGAGAGGGGATGCAACAGACACTCTTCCAAAATCATGATTATTTAGGGTAGGACTATGCAATCTTCTTATGCTTAAGGACTAGAGGACCATGTCACTGCTGGAGACTAGCTGCTTTGCTTGACATTGCCTTCAACAAAATGGCTGCCCAAGGAGGTGATAATGATTTATAGCAGTGATGGTGAGCCTATGGCACGTGTGCCAGAGGTGGCACTCAGAGCTCTCTCTGTGGGCACCCCAGCCAAGGTCCATTGTATTTCACCCACAGGGGGGAGAGAGAGAGGAAGGGGGAGAGGGGGGGAGGGAGAGAGAGAGAGAGAGAGAGAGAAGGAGGGAGGGAAAGAGAGAGGGGGAATAGAGAGAGGGGAAGAGAAAGAGAAGGGGGGAGGGAACAAAAGAGAGGGGGGGAGAGATGAAGGGAAAGAGAGAAAGAGAGAGACAGGGAGGGAGCAAAAGAGAGAGTGGGGAGAGAGAAAGGAAGAGAAAGAGAGAGAGAGAGAGACAGAGAGGGAGGGAAAGAGAGAGGCGGAATAGAGAGAGGGGGAGAGAAAGAGAAGGGGGGAGGGAGCAAAAGAGAGAGTGGGGAGAGAGAAAGGAAGAGAAAGAGAGAGAGAGAGAGAGACAGAGAGGGAGGAAAGAGAGGACGGAAGAGACAGAGGGAGGGGGAGGAAGAGAGGGAGCAAAAGAGAGGGGAGAAAAGAGAGGGAGGGAAAGAGAAATAATATTTCAAAAGCAGAAAAGTGCATTTATCATGTTTTTCTTAGAACCATTAGCTGCACTCTGCGTTGCTTATCATTATTTTAGGTAGTAAAACCTCATTATTCAGGTTAAATTGCTGTGTTGGCACTTTGCGATAAATAAGTGGGTTTTGGTTTGCATTTTGGGCACTTGGTCTCCAAACGTTTCGCCATCACTGATCTATAGTGATGTCTGCCTCACAGACAGACATGGAAATATATTTCTTTTAAACCATATTTGGTCCACCGAGCATAGGTTATCAATTCCTGCCTTAGGGACCCGCAAGCGAAATGAAGCGACAGCGCAACTTACACTTCAGTAGCCATGGCTTGAATCCCTCCATGTGCCACCAAGGTCCAGTAGTTGCCTGTGTTGGAATGGAAAATGCACTTCTTGGTTTCTTTGTCAATCTGCATCTGGAAGGTCTCGTGGTGTGTCTCTTCATCCTGATTGGCCGAGACATTCACACCTAGAAGGAAGAACGTATTTTCAAATCATTTAGTTACCAGATATCCCAATTCACCTCTGATTGAGCTCGTAAGAGAAGATGCCAAGATCCATAGGAACGCACTCAAGTAGTGGTACTAATTTAGACACATGGAACTTGTAAATACTTATTTAAATAATTAAACAGCACAATGTGCTTTATTAACCACCCATTATTAATAATAATCATTACATATTTTATGTACAATTTATAATCTCCTCTCAACAGGCAATAAGGCTCAATGTCAGGGTTCCAAATAGCATCCAAAAGTAAATCAAAGGCAAAGTATTGCTCAAAGTTCCAATTTATTAAAAGAGCCATGTTGGCACATCTGGGAAAACCTGAATCTGAAAGCATCCCGATTTTCCTCACCCAGTTGAAAGTCCAAGATCTTGCCCCCATAGCCATAAGTCCATCACATAGTTCAATCCCCCACTGCCATGCTGGCAGTTCCACCCATCCAATTCCAGTCAGGTGCAGAAGTGCAGAGACAAAGGATGACCTTGACTTTGTAGAAAGAATTTTGTTGTGACTACATACGATCCCACCTTCCATTTGCCACAATAGAAAGTGCATAGCAGAATAATAGAAAATGTGGCAGGCCAAAGACCCAAAAGAAAAGATGGCTGCAGGCCTGACACTCAACTCTGCTGATCTTGAAGGAAGCCTTCAAGACCACCATGCCCAGCTGAATGAGTTCCTGATTCATTGTTCTGTTATGTTGTGTGGTTACATTTACATTTGCTTGTGGTTTTTTATAAAATATATTTATTTGTTTATTGTTATATGGTGTCCTTTTCTGTCCCTTGGAACATGCATTTATTCAACCCATTTATAGGGCCAGCCATCTAACAATGGGCAGTGAAAAAGATAAAAACCAGGACTGTTCAAACTAATTAAGAAGAAAAAACTGATTTGAGGCTCTTATAAGCATCTAATTCAAGCATATCACCTACACCTATTCCCAAACTCTATTAACATCCTGGTCTCAGTGCCTTGGAGAGAAGTCAGATCTTCATGGGTTCTGGAAAGCCAACAGGTTTGGTGCTGTTTATAGTATCTCTGTCAGAATGTTGTTCTATAAGATAAACACCATGGCAGAGATGCTTCCAAGGGCCCTCCAGGTGACAGTTTTATTACTTTACTGAAGGGACATAGAGCATGCCTTTGCATTGCAGATAGGCAGTCCCACAAACAATAAGGCCCTATCTTATGTAGGTGATGACCAACACCTTGAATGGCACCTGAAAACTAGCATAGCTCACATAGCACAGGTGTTATGTAGACGTACTTTGGTAAACTCAAAATCTGAATCTGTGATTTCATTCTGGACCAGCTGAAGCTTTGAATGATTTTCAACAGTAGCCTCATGTACAGTATGTTGTAGTGTGTTGCAGTAGTCCACTCGGGAGGTGACTAAGGCGTGAGTGGCTGTGAGTGTGCTTTATGATCTAAGAACAGGCACAACTAGTGCACATGAAATATTTATACAAAGGCTCTCCCGGCCACAACTGCCACCTGCTCCTTAAGAGGCAAATCCAAAATGAGCCCCAGAGCGTGCACCAACTCTGCCTGAGGCAAAGATGGAAATTACTACATATGAGAGGCCCTGACAGCCAGAGCCACTGGTTTTCTTTCACCTCCCCTGTTTCCCTGAAAATAGGACCTCCCTCAGATAATAAGCCCAACTGGGCTTTTCAGCGCATGCGCTAAAATAAGCCCTCCCCCAAAAATAAGCCCTCCCTGAAAATATTGGAACGCAGCAGCAGCCATGAGGTGACCACGCTCGCCGCCTCCTGTACCTCAAAAATAATAAGACCACCCTGAAAATAAGGCCAAGCACTTATTTGGGGGGGGGGGGGGAGAGAAAATAAGACACTGTCTTATTTTGGGGGAAACACGGTAGTTCTTCTCCATCCAGATTCATACATTGGCCTTGGGAATATACCTTGATGGGATCATCTGGATAACCCAAAACATATGTAAGGTATAAGAGATATATTGATTACTTTTGACTCCATGTCAATAGATAATCTTGCCCACCAGTTTCATTTATATCTTACAGAGGAGTGGAAAGAGAATTGATCTCTGTGCCATCCCACAAAGCAGAGGCCTACGGTTGAACCTTTTCTGTACTACTACCAACACCTGGAGGTCAGAGAACCACTGAAGAATTATGCCGCACCCTTAGCCAGCACAGAAGGACAACCGAAGGCAACTGAGGGAATCAAGGAGGGTCAGGATTGATACCCCATCTCTGTCCTAGCAGCAGAGCTTATCCATATGTACAATCAACACTGCCTGCTATTATAGCCTGGCCTGAAACCCGACTGTAAAGTGTCCAGATTGTTTACCTATTTATTTATGTAGCTATTTATGTAGCTGCCTATTTTAGAATCAACTCTGGGCAGCTCACAACCAATAAAACAATCATAAACGATCATAAAACCCAAAGCAATAAAACAGTAAAGCTAAAAACCAGAAAAACCTGGTGCCACAATTGCATTTCCCTGATAAAACCCACATTCTTAACCCATCCTGACTTTCCACTATCCCAATTTTTAGGAGAAGAGCTAGATTTTATTGTTCTGAGGGAGGATAAAAGATTAGGAGGCTATCAGGTTTCATGGAGCAGAGCAGCAATGGAATCTGCTTCCTTCAGGGCCCTTTGGAGTATAAGCGTTTATAAGCTATAAGCCAAAAAGGAAATGTTGGAGACTGGACCGAAATTGTCCAGTACTGCTAAGCTGAGTGATGAGCTCTTGAAGAGTGTCATTTCTTGCTGAACTCACATGACTCTTCGCTGAGGATGGGCAAAACATTTTCAGTCGAGAATAGATTTTGACGTTCCTGGAGAGCATTCAGATGGCTGTTTTGAACTTGAGGCAACTATTTCAGGCTCAAAACCTGCTTAATTCAGAATGCTTTGCACATTTACCTTCCTCACTAGAATTCCAGTCATGCCAGATTTGGGAATTATATTTGCTGTCCTCAATCATGAATATCTGGAAATAAAGGGAATTGAAATCCAGGAGACCAAGAAAGACTTTATTGACCAAATAAACTGACGTTACATCTAATAGAAAGCCTGAATGCTGGTTATATTCGATGTAACATCTTCCCTCTCGCAGTTTGGTTTTACCTACTATTTGCTATTTTAATGGGTTTGTACAATATTTTATTGCCTAGTTTTATTATAGGCTGCCTAGAGTCACTTTGGGGGAAATGGGCAAAGTAAATTTGTCAAATAAATAAATAAACCACCTCAAAGCCTTTCCTTTTATTCCATAAATGCTGGGGTTGCTCTAAGATAGGAACCTCCTGGAGCCATAGTTACTGAGATTGTGGGGCAAAAAAGTGGTGCAAGTTTAAAAGCCAAAGAAGTTCCCAAATTCCCTCCAATCCTGCTTCAAAATCTTGACATTGATAGGCCTTTGCACTATTATCTTATTAACCAACGATGCCGTCGAGGTGCTGTCCCGGTGTTTGGAGGCCATACGGGTCTGGATGGGTAGTAATAAACTCAAACTCAACCCGTCCAAGACCGAGTGGCTGTGGTTTCCGGCACCCCGGTTCAGCCAGATAAGTTCAACACTGGCCATTGGGGGCGAACAACTGGCCCCCGTGGAGAGGGCGCGCAACTTGGGCGTCCTCCTGGATTCCCGGCTGTCCATAGAGGACCATGTGGCGGCCGTGGCCAGGGGGCATTTTATCAGGTACGCCTGATATGCCAGTTGCGCCCCTTACTGGACCGGGGGGGGGGCTTCGCACAATCACTCAAGCGCTTGTGACATCCCGGCTGGATTACGGTAATGCTCTCTACATGGGCTCCCCTTGAGGTGCACTCGAAAGCTACAGTTAGTACAGAATGGGGCCGCGTGGGTGATTATGGGTGCCCCAAGGCAAGCCCACATAACACCACTCCTGCGCGAGCTGCACTGGCTGCCTGTGGCCTTTCGAGTGCGCTTCAAGGTGTTGACGACCATCTTTAAATCGCTCCATGGCTCGGGGACTAGCTATATACGAGACCGCCTCCTGCCCCATACATCCCTTCGTCCGATCCGCTCCCACAGAGAGGGTCTTCTCCGGGTGCCGTCGGCTGGGCAATGCCGGTTGGCGACACCCAGGGGAAGGGCCTTCTTTGTGGCAGGCCCGGCCCTCTGGAACGACCTACCCCCCGACCTACGCACTATCTTGGACCTCCGCCTCTTCCGCCAACGTCTTAAGATGTATCTATTCCAACAAGCCGGCCTAGCATAGCCCCCCATTTCTGACTTTTTATGTATAAATTGCAATTTGGCAGGGTTTTAAATGGGTTTTAACACGGGCTTAATAATTTAATATGTTTTAATGATGTATATTGTTTTTGTTGTGGTTTTAATAATGCCTGTGCGCCGCCCTGGGTCCTAACAAGGAGAAGGGCGGGGTATACATTCAAAAATAAAAAATAAGAAATAAAATAATCAAGGCCTTCTACATTCAGAGGCCAAATGTGGCTCCTGGCCATCAAAAAGTTACCTTCTGGTAACTGAGTTACCCAATATGTTTGTTCTTAATCCAGGTCCAACTTTCTTGGCATGGTAAATGGTAACCTAATTCTCAATGCTCACCGTAATGACGAAGGCTTTATACAGACACAAGAGATGTTATGTCAAAAGCCCATCATGTACCCTTGCCCAGAAGGCTTCTCCGCCTGATCCAAAATGTTGATGGTCAGTGCTTCAAAAGATGGAGAATTCTGAGGTACAGTTTTTTTTATTAACATGATAATTTTGTCATCAGCTCCAAAACTGCAGCCATCGGTCTAATGACATGCCAGGATGAGAGCAAATAGATTTATACCTGCTACTTACCTTCACTGAAAACATAAAGGAAGGTCTCCCATTACTCTTGTGCTTGATTAAAATCGGACATCTATCACATATACCTGGAAAGAGTATTCAAGACAGAAGAAACTTGGAGATAGGAAGGATCCACTCAATCCGGTTCCATCTGCCAAATCTGGCCCATCCCTAGCATCCCTATGTTAGGAGATCATTGGAAAGGGAGCCTGTGTGCAAACAAGCTATGTTACCAATGTTGCTGCAGCCTTTGCCTGATAATAATAATAATAATAGCGACATTTGCCAGCGGGCATTAACCCAGCTTCTGAAGTGTTCAAATGTAAATTAAGAGCCAGGAGCACATTGCCTGCATTAAAAAAAATGCAGGTGACATTCATCTTGGCACTATTAAACAAGGAAATGTCATAGATGCAATCAGGGACCATGACCAAGAGTTATTTTGTTTTTATTTGTGTTTTTTTTAGCAGTGAGCACAGAAAACAGAATAGAAAATGGAAGCCTGATAGCCTCTCCCGTGGCTATATGTTTTATACTGCATATCTGCTGACAGTAGAGAGCATCTCTTCTGACCAAATAGAAGCTGAAAGGATGCAAGAGATGCTGAGACGAGGGAATGTGACAGCCACCCGGGGCGCCTTGGAATATTAAATGACCTGGCAGAATTGTGCAGATTACAGCAAACACAACAACCGACACAAAAGAAACTGAATGGGAATGGTCAGAAAACCATTGGCAGGCAATAGAGCCATGATGGTGAACCCATGGCATGCATGCCACAAGTGACATGCAGAGTCCTCTCTGTGGGAACCCCAGCTGCCACCCCAGCCCAGTTCCATAGCGCATACGTGCGTGCCTCACACCGGCCAACTGGTCTTTAGGTCTCTGCCGTGCATGTGGGGGGCGCATGCGCAGAGGGGCCACTTGCATTGCATTTTGGGGTCTCATGCAGCACCCCCACGCCCCGTTTTGGGCCTGGAAAGCCTCTTGCACCAACCTGAAAGCCAAAAATGGACGAGGGGGGTTGCGTGGGACAGATCGCGCACACATGCGTGTGGTGGGGGGTCATGTGCACATGCACGGGGGTTGTGTGTGCATGTGCAGGGGGCTGGGCGCGGGGGTCACACATGCATTGCATTAAGCATTGCATGCTTAAGGACAGAGAATTAAAGATCCCTATATACTCTGGTCGTGCAGTCTAGAAAAGCAATTTGTGTCCTGCCTCAGAGACAGCACTAGGAGCTGCATTGTTATAACACTAGCAGCCTCTCTCACGTATGCTAGAGAGCCTTATCTGGGCAAGAGGGAGAATTCAAAGAGTACAGAAGAACCGTAGGCTGTGATGTTTGGGAGGACACTGCGGGTAAAATTAGATCATAAACCTGGAAAGTCCTGCTGAGTTCCCTAAAGAAGCTTTAGACTAGAGGATGTGGATTATGATGTGTACATTGAACTTCCTGGGTAAATATTTCGTAGTGGCAAATTCTTTAAATAGTGCCTTCCTCTATCAATCCAGTGATAAGAGTTGGGTAGACAAACCTACCTAGCAACCTACATTTTATTGTAGGAAGTGGGGGGGGGGGCGGACACCGACTAAAGTTTGACAGATCACTGGGAATATGGATGATGGGTGGCGTGAGATGAAACAGGAAGCGCTAGTGGAAAACTACATCCTCATACTCAGAGGGATGAGTTTAATATTGGGGGATGGGATTATTGTGCTATTTCCTCTCCCTGAAGGACAAGCAACAGAAGGAGACTTGTATTTACATAAAATGCTGTGTCAATATTGGAGAAAGGTTAAAGAAATCTAAAGGCAGGAGAAAGTCTGCTTTATAATATAGGAAGTTAGCACCCACTCCTCTCCTATAAGAATGAAATATTTTAAGAAATATTAAAAGGGCAGAATATTTCCCCCTAAAAGGGAGGCAGAAACTCATCCCCTCTACTTTTGCCAATGGGCCATTAAGGCCTGAGCCAGAGAAACATGGTTTAGGCAGGAATTAGACTCACTCTTAATAGCCCCCTCCCATCTTTGTCAATGGGCCATTAAGGCCTGAGCCAGTCTATTCTAATCTGGCCCATCCCTAGCATCCCCATGTTAGGAGGTCATTGGAAAGGGAGTCTGCGTGCAAACAAGCTATGTTACCAATGTTGCTGCAGCCTTTGCCTGATAATAATAATAGCTACATTTGCCAGCGGGCATTAACCCAGCTTCTGAAGTGTTCAAATGTAACTTAAGAGCCAGGAGATAACAAAGATGTACCCCATTTCATTACACCACCCACCAGGTTTCAACCAAACTTAGCACATAGACAACTTACAAAGCTGACTATGACCTCTGACAGCAGCCAATCAGGATACTCTTCCTATGCCACAGGAAGTTCAAAGCTCAGAGAGGGCATAAAACCTAGGGACTCTCAGCATCTCTTCCCTTTTCACCAAGGAGCTCCAAGACATGTCATCCTGTCCACCATTAAGCCATCTTTCCAAACAGCCTCCATGTTCCCAGTGTCTTTCCCCCCACTTGGAACTGAACCCAGGTGGACATTTTTTCCAACAATAAAATGTAGATTGCTATTTTAATTTTTGGCAAATATGCTCTGTGTGTATACTAGATTTCAAGTAGTTGTACATAAACTACAGAGTCGTTTTGCCTCTTATAGCTTGGCTGTACAATATTCTCAGAAAACTGGGCACAGTTTGCATCAAGCGAACGCAAGGCCTTCCAGGCACAGTGGGAATCTGAACATCAAGCACTTTCGCCTGTTTCTCCTCAGAGCAATGGAAAAGCAGAATAAACTGATCTTGAAGGTCAAGAGAAGAGGAAAGAAAGTGAGATCATATCTCCAGCTCTGCTTTTCTGGATTATTTTTTTTTACATAAACTGGAACAATCAGAGTGTAAAACTGAGACAATCCAAGTTAAACAGGATGCGTGGCGAGCCAAGTTATTTTTTGGTACTGTATTAATCTTCACAGGATTTGGATCAGAGATGATGGATTGAAACTCGCAGCCCACGTGAGGTATTCTACTACTGGCAGGGGACCGCAAGAGATCCACTGCATTTTTATTAGTGCAAAACCACCCGCAAGCTGAATACGATCATAGATCAACTTAATCACTGATGAATTGATGGGAATACTGTCCACAGCAAGGAGGGTTTTGTGCCGTTCATCTCATGCGTGTAAACAATTTCATTTAAAGACAGGTTAAAAAAGAGAAGAGAAGGACCAGGGGAGACATGATAGCAGTGTTCCGATATCTCAGAGGGTGCCACAAAGAAGAGGGAGTCAAACTATTCTCCAAGGCACCTGGGGGCAGGACAAGAAGCAATGGGTGGAAACTAATCAAGGAGAGAAGCAACTTAGAACTAAGGAGAAATTTCCTGACAGTTAGAACAATTAACCTCTGGAACAGCTTGCCTCCAGAAGTTGTGAATGCCCCAACCCTGGAAGTCTTTAAGAAGATGTTAGATAGACATTTGTCTGAAATGGTATAAGGTTCCTGCCCACGCAGGGGGTTGGACTAGAAGACCTACAAGGTCCCTTCCAACTCTGCTATTGTATTATTGTATTATCTTTTCTCAGATTTCCAGGTTGCTGTATTATATATTTGTATCTCTAGTGAAAAAAAGTCAGGTTCCTTTTTCTATATTATTATTTTTGCTTTTTTTTTTTTGTATTTGTCACCTTTTAAAATTTTCTCTTTATCAACCTCCCTCCCCCCATGTTTCCTCTTTGTGTTATTTTGTATTTATCATTTCTTTAAAACTCAACACAGGGAGTCCTGATCTTTCAAACGATTTGTTTAGTGACAGTTTTACGTTACAATGGCACTGAAAAAAGCAATCACATAATCAAAATTCATGTACTTGGCATGTGTTAATGACAGTTGCAGTGACCACCTTTTGCAACTTTCTGATGAGCAAAGTCAACGGGAAACGATGATTCACTTAACAACTATGTTACTATGTTAACAATTGCAGTGATTCACTTAACAACCATATTATTATAAATTAACAATTGTAGTGATTTACTTAATAACTGGGGCAAGAAAGGCCGCAAAATGAGGCCTTAACAACTGTTTTGCTTTGCAAATGGAAATATTGGGCTCAATATGTGTTTGTTAGTTGAGGACAAGCCGTATTCTGCATATTGAAGCTTTACACACATAGAACGTGTGCATGTAATTACTGGTAGGTGGAAGTGAGTAAAAAGAGATACTGACGCAAACACAAAGATTAAGAGAAGCATACAGTGAGAAAATACAGATCTCAGGAGCAACTGTCAGAAAGCATCAGCCCACAGTTGGAAAGGGGAAGGATATAGGGAGAAAACAGAGGTAGAAGTTAAGAAGATTTAGAGAATGTATAAGTAGTTTTACTTTTATTTTTGAATGAATGCATGTACCACTCAAAAACATCATGTTTTAAGAGCCTTTTAGCACTATTTTAGCACTATTTTGCAGGCTATTCAAATTGGCAGAAAGGTGAAAGCCCAGTGGTCAGATAAATCCCCTGGCCTGATAATCCCATTGGCAGCTTTTTGCAGCCAATCAGCTTTGCTCAAAATTTATCTCCTCTCTGGCCTTTTTATATTTGCATTAGTCTGGTCTTCTTGCATTTTCTAATGTGAATTTAATGGGATCTACCACACATCAATGGTTCGAAGGTATGGGAGCCATATATGGTATGGAAAATTTATATACCATGCATCTTTAAAATGCTTGTGCTATTACAAATGAAGCAAATGTCCTCATTTTTCTCAAAACAGCAATTATTTGATAATAGCAGAGACTTTTACCTTTTTGTTATTTCTCTCTCAAAATTGCTCCTGAAGCTACTTTTCACTCTCTAGAGAGAATAAGGGAAATGAAGTTATTTTTCATGGCTGCATTAATACATAATCCGCCTTTCCCCAAGTGATCAGAAAGATATATTGACATAAATAGCACTGCCTCAATGGCCAAATTTTATTCTATTATAGAAAGAGGCATACAAACATATTGAATGAAGACAAGGAACGTGGTGGATACTCTGGCTTCCTTGGTCTTCCTACTGAACATCACCTAATAGGGAGAAAACTTCCTACTAATCATTCTCCCTAAACACTGAAGTGGGGCTGAGAAGGTGGGTTTTGATACCTGAATAGTTAACAGTTGTCTCTTATCTCAAAGTAAATATCAAAGTGTGATATTTTTTCTCTCTGCTCTTGTAGATGAAAGGACAGGAAGAGAATTCCTGAGGTTTCTGCCAGCTGAATTGAAAGAGAGGAGGAAATGTTATCTGCTACCTTCCCCCATCTCTCCTGCAGATGAAGAGTGAGAAGGGGCTGACCGCACCCACATGCACGCATGTACACACATCCAGCAACATAAAGTAGCCAATAGGAGCTAAGAATGTCCCATCATCATCAACAATATCATCAAAGCATGGCAGATTGTATGGGGAGATTTATGAAGGGAAAAGAGGAGAAGCACTACTATGGACACCCAAACCTCTTCCAGAATTCCTCTGGGTCTTTACAGTCTGATCTTCTCCCCCTCCTTTTTAAAAAAAAAATAGTAGCTTGATAGTTCCTTTCCCACCAGCTCTTCTCTAAGGGATGTCTCATAGGGCATTTAGCTTCTAATCCAAGTGTGTAAGAGGAATAGGTTTTGGCAGCCTGGTATGACTTTTTGGGAATTCAAAAACATCAAAATACAAACATTTAAATAAGTTTAATAAGGCCAGCTCTCAATCATCTAGTACAGAGGTACGTTTGGAGGGTTCAGTCCTTCCTTCCTAGGCTTCAAATTAGTTTTCAAAAAATCTGTAGGGGAAGGCAACATTCCAGGCAAAAACACACAAAAAAATCTCTCCAATCTATTAGAAAATACTACAGGACACCAGAGCATTCTAAAGTAGAATGTTCATTTTCATGACTATGCCAGTAGTGTGTGCTGCATATATTGTGCTTTTGCAGTTTTATATTTTATCACTTTTATTCCTCTCTTTTTGTTGTAATTCTAAATTAGCCATCCAAGAATTGCAAATCGCAAGATGGATGGATGGATGGATGGATGGATGGATGAATGGATGGATAAATAGATAGACAGGCAGGCAGGCAGGCAGGCAGACATTGAAATTAAATGCTCAATTCTATAACTTGTCCAGTGAGATAAGAAAGTAAGATTTACAAAACACACAAAACAGACATTTAAATCTGTAGTGCAGATAACTGATTATGAGTAATTGCCCCTTTCTACAGAAATGCAAGGCTTCCTGGACATGGCCCTTTGCTTCAAATTTCAAGACTTCTCCAACTTCTCAGAGATTCCCAACATTAATCAGTGTCTGCTGAGAAGTGAAAAATCTGATTTTTTACTCAGCCTCTTTCTATGGACCTTTCTGCTTCCCTGTTTCTCTTTATCATATTATAACACAACACCATTCTATGTATGGCACAGACAATCTGGAATAGTCTGAATCTGGGTCTACGTATATGACTAAAAGCCATTCCTTACTGATGAGGATGTGGACTATCTGATTCTGCAGATTGGTATTTAGATTACATTTACAACAATGAACTGTAACATTAGTATAATTAAGTTTTTCTTTATTCTGATGCACACTTTGCCATGGACACCATCAGACACATTTCCCCAATCCTTCTATCAGTATCATAGTCAAGTGAGAGGTAGGATTGAGGTGGCACCTATTATTATTTT
Source organism: Rhabdophis nuchalis (assembly GCA_039707465.1). NCBI lineage: Eukaryota > Metazoa > Chordata > Lepidosauria > Squamata > Natricidae > Rhabdophis > Rhabdophis nuchalis. The sequence goes on along the minus strand of CM077646.1, from coordinate 149,402,717 downwards.
AGACTGCTGCATATTCTTTTCTTCCTCCAACATGATTTCTCTTTACTGTCGTCCTCTGCTTTGGGCAGTGAGAAAATCTGGGTTTTTCTTCAAACCAGACGATGCTCCTGGATCCACTTGATCTCTGGGTAGATCAGCTGACCAGCAGCCTCTGTAAGATAATTCTCTGCTTTCTCATGGTAAAATTGTCCAGTCTTTGCATCTGTCAGTTTTTATGGAGATTCTCAATCATCTTGAATTAGCACCTTTGGGGCACCTGTCAATATTTCTTTTGGCTCCTTTTGACCACAGATTTAACACTTTTCCAGAATAGGGTTAAATATGTGTCAACCAATGACCAGATTCTGTTTGCAGATGGTTTAGTGCTGTTCTAGAAAAGTGCTATTTCAATAAGGGTCTCCCTCTAAATGCACCAGCAGTTACATAAATACAGGAGGTTCTTGAGAAACGCTTAAACCCACAGGTCTAGCCATCTTTCAAAACTCACTACGGTAAGTCTCTTAACTCTTCTATGCCAAAGCAAATTGCTTGATGGTTTTTCTGGATTGGTAATATTTGATGGCAGGAAGGAGCAAAGGCTGGAGGAGTTCACCAATCACTGTCCTTAATATGTACTGCCTGCTACAAATAAATACCGTACAATTGCCAACCTTGTGCCTGCAGCAAAGTAAGAGACTGCAAAGGAGAAGGGCAAATTTTATTCACATATAGTTTTCTGCTGGCTCTAGGAATGGTAGATACCATTTTAACTCAGCCATGGGGAAAAGACCTATGTGTCAGGGTTCCAAGTAACACCCCCAACGGAAAAAAAAGACTCTGAGGCTTGAGATTCCTCAAAGTTCCATTTTATTAGAGATGTCATATCGGCACATCTGGGGAAACCCGAATCTGAAAGCTTCCAGGTTTTTCTCACCCAAATAAAAGTTCAAGTCCCTGCCCAGCATCCACATGTCCATCTCGTGGCCCAATCAGGTACTGGACTAACTGGAGATGCCTCCCAGTCATGCCACTCCAGGTGCAGAGCAATATGTCCTTGACTCTCTGAGAAAGGAATGTTATTTTGACTATATTTACCCCCACTCCATACAATCCACTGTTTTCCACAGTGATAAATGTGGCAAGCCGGAAGGCCCGATGCAAAAGATGGCTTCCAGGCCTGCCACTGTTTGTTTGAGGGAGGCAATTTTCACCAAACCAAAGCTTAGTGAGCATGCTGGCTTCCAATTTATCCAAGTTCATTGCAAACCTCTTGACAGTTTAATTTGAAACACCCCCCCCCCCCAATGCTGGAAAGGACCACATTCATACATGCACATAGATATGGATTGGAGGAATCATGCCTGTCAGCAGCACTGAACCATGGGTATGTCTTTCCCCCAGTGGAATAATAATAATAATAATAATAATAATAATAATAATAATAATAATAATAATAATAATAATAATAATAATAATAATAATAATAATAATAATAATAATAATAATAATAATAATAATAATAATAAATAATAATAAATAATAATAAATAATAATAAATAATAATAAATAATAATAATAATTTAATTTGTAGACCGCTCCCTCTCCCCGAAGGGACTCGGAGCGGTGCACAGGGGAATTAAAAACATACAAACATAAATACATCATAAATATATATAAAAGCAGATTAAACAATTTATCCCTGCGCTAAAACCCAAAATACTAAAAACTAAACCCCTTAAAAACCCAATTAAAACAATTTTATTTTATTTTTTTTAATTAAAGTTTTTATAATTTTTTACAATATTTCACCCAGTGCTGTACAAAACAAAAGGAAGAGTTGGTTTCAAGTATCTTCTATTGTCTTTAAGATCTCCAAAATCCACGTTCTCTAGGTACAGGCGTCAAGGCATCCAAAGTTCCAAGTGCATAGTCCACAAATGGCTTCCAAGTCTTCCATAAGATATCTTTTTTATAAACCCCCTCTCTAAATTTAATATCACACGTCATTTTATCATTTAAGGCTAATTTCCACATTTCACAGAACCATTCTTCTATTTTAATATTTACCTCTATTTTCCAATATCTTGCTATTACAATCCTACCCATTATAATCATAATTCTGATCAATTCTTTCTCATGTTTTGTTAACTCAGGTTCATTAATTATCAATAACAATATAGTTTCTGATCTCAATATTATTATTCTTTTCATCATTTCACCCATCGTTTTTTCTAATTGCTGCCAAAACTTTTTAATTTTCACACATTTATACCACATATGTTCATAAGTTCCCACTTCCATATTACATCTCCAACATTTATCGCTCATTTTTTTATCTATCAATGATAATCTTAATGGGGTCCAATACCATTTCCAAACAACCTTAAAATTATGCTCTTTAATCCTTATAGACCAATTAAAAAACAATTTTAAATGTTCAGACTGAGAGGCTGGAAGGTAGGTTAGGCCAGGCCGGCCTGTTGGAATAGATAGGTCTTGAGCTTTTGTCAGAAGGTGCGGAAGTCCGTGGTTGTCCTGAGGTCGGGGGGTAGGTCGTTCCATAGAGCTGGGCCCGCCACAGAGAAGGCCCTTCCCCTGGGCGTCGCCCGCTGGCATTGCCTAGTGGACGGCACCCGGAGAAGGCCCTCTCTGTGGGAGCGAATCGGTCGGAGGGATGTATGCGGAGGGATGTATGGGGTAGAATAGCCCAAAGAAAACCTTTTTCCATAAGCTGTGCTCTTACCACTATACCGGTAACTCTGGTATTCTGCAGCCCTGGTGGAAATGATTCAAATGGGCCAAAAAGAGAAGGACCAAGGCTAGTTGTGATTGGTGGGCTTTGTCTGCTATTGATTTGACACCATAATATTGCTTTTCTCAAAATGGCATCCTCTATATGTGTTGCAGCGGCAGCTCTCGGAAAGCAATTCTGGCTGAGAATTGTGTCAGTTAGATGCACTGCCAACGTGACAAGTTGTGAAAGACTGATATCTCCTCCTCGCAAGAAGAAGCTAGCTTCATAGCTTTCCAACATACATTGACACTTTTGTTCCCGAAAGCATATTTTATTCATCAACACAAAACAGATTTTCTCTCTCTTTGTTAGGTAAGCAATGTTATCAACATTGCGGGGGGGAAAGAGTAAAGAAACTAAAGGCATTAGATAAGAGAAAGAAAGAGGAATTGTTATATCTGCTTTACATTTAACACCATATCTCGCCATACCACACCTTTCTATCCTACAAATGTTGCTTGAAGTATGAGATTCATAAGTTGCCTTTTAAACTTTTCACCTCTCTCTTGGAAAATTTCATTGGCTCCATCCAATCATGACTTTTTTTGGTCTGTCCTGGTGTTCTGCATTTGTTCTCACTAATGACCAAACTATCTGTGTATTTCTTTCCTACAAATTACTTTATTTTGTATTCAATCCACATTCATTCATCACTCTTAAGAGTGCTGAAGCTGCCTCTTCTTCTGTTTCTACAATGCACTTTATAAATTCTCCTTTTTCTTTGCATTTCACTTCCTTTTTTGTTTCTTTTCACATACCCAGGGCTTATTTCCATTTAACAAGATCGGAAGAAGTATGTCCTTATACATAGCCATTTTTGCTTTAGTCAGCCAAAATAAATTTCTCACACCATTTAACTTTCTATTAACAAGCGCATGTCTTAAAAATGTTCCATCCATTCCCCAATCTTTATTAAACGTTCCATCGTAAACTAATTAATCCATTTGTTCTGGGTATTTTTTAGGTTTTATGTGTAACTTGGTATTATTCCATTTCCTATAAAACATAGCTTAAAAGTGTATAATGTTCCCATCATTTAATATATTTATGGATGCTTATAGTTAACTGTGGAGGTATGTTGTTGGCAGATCTGTATTACTCTATGCGTCTATGTTGGGTGTAGTTTTTGCTGCATTGTTGGCTGAATGATGTGCTATGAATGTTAGATTGCATGATGTAACAAAGTATGGTCTGAGGTACATGCATACTACTGTATGTACAGATTTGCATACAGATTTACAAACAACACACCTGTTCATTTACTACAAGCATCCATAAATACATTAAGTAATCAAGAAAACATTACACATCTTTGTTTTATTCCTTATTCAAATGCTGATGCATTGACTAAACTTTTCATTAATTAGGGCGCATGCTTTGTTTCCATCATATAGTGCTCTTACTTCATTCAGCAATTGCTCTTCAACTCCGTATTTGTGCAAAACATTCCTTGCTTCCTACTTAGGCACATGATCATGCGCTTCCTCTGAGCCGAGCCAAGTACAGAAAGCATGCAGAGCATGGCTTCTGGAAGTCATCCCCAATTCTTAGTAATAGCAAAGCTCCAGGTCACCTGCCTAGGAAGGAAGAGGGCTTAGAACGGAAAAGCTGAGATGGCAACATTTTTCCCGTGTCCAATTTCCATTCATTCTGCTGTGAGATTAATCTATCTCATACTTTCTTTTCCTGTGGTTGTGTTACTTTCACTCTCATTTGTTTCACTTCCTTTTCTTTCATACTCATTTTTTTAAATTGAGGTCCTCTGTTTCATGTTCTCATCAACCTGGTATTCTTTGCTAATGCTCTAAATCTTTCATCATGAACAATCAAATCAGTCATGCTTTTTTATTCATTCCTTTGCCATGAGTACACGTGAATAGACTTAAACTAAACTTAGCCTAAACTTCATATACAATTCCTATTTCCTATTTCACCGCCTTCCCCCGCCCCAGATTCATATTCATTCAGAATGTTGGGCAACTTTTCTTCCAAACTTAGTTTTTTCATTATCACCATTCTCTGCAGCATGTCATACATCTATTTCCAACTTGTGAATTGGTGATAGTTGACTTGACTTGAATTTAAAACTGAGTAGCTATATTGGGTGGGAAATGGAAGTGGCTTTCTGAAAACGTACTTATAAAACTGCTACCGTGTTTCCCCGAAAATAAGACTGGGTCATATTAGTTTTGCTCCAAAAGATGCACTGGGGCTTATTTTTGGTTTGATCTTAATTTGGGGGAAAGGCGGTACTAATTGCATCCGTCTGGCTGATGATCTTAACTAGGGCTTTATTTTTGGGTAGGGCTTATATTACAAGCATCTTGAAAAATCATGCTAGGTTTTATTTTCCGGTTAGGTCTTATTTTCAGGGAAACAGGGTAGACAAGATGGAGGGGGGAAAGGGGAACCAAAGTAAATTTAAAATGATATAGAAATATCTAGAAATTAAGATTAATTTGTTGTTTACAGGGAAGGTTTTCCCTCTATGTTCTTATTTCAGAGAGTTTTACCACAGAACAGCTGGTGTTAATGGTCGTGATGGTGAGAGGGGAGGGAGTACAGGTAGTCCTTGACCTACGACCACAATTGAGCCCCAAATTTCTGTTGCTAAGTGAGACATTTCTTAAGTGAGTTTTTCCCCATTTTATGACATTTCTTGCCCAAGTTGTTAAGTGAATTGCTGCAGTTGATAAGTTAGCAACACAGTTGTTAAGTGAATCTGGTTTTCTCCATTGACTGTGCTTGTCAAAAGTTGCAAAAGGGGATCTACATGACCTCTGGGATGCTGCAACGGTCATAAGTATGAACCATTTGAATCTGAATTTCGATCACATGATCACGGGGTGCTGCATAGGCTGTAACTCTGAAAAATGGTCCTAAGTCAGTGCCATTGTAACTTCGAACGGTTACCAAATGAACATTAAGGTAAGTCGAGGACTTCCTGTATTCCTATCTGGTCTGTTATAAAGGCAAGGATAAACAAAAAGGGGTTAGCACAATTGGCAAATCCAGTCTGTTTTTAGCAAATGCAAGATTTCTCCCAATTCCCAAAGATGCATAATAGCGAAGTTGTCTGGAACCCATACAACAAAACCAGCTGCAGCTCTAATTGTAGAAGCTGGCTCAGCTGTAGACAAGTTCATAAACAGACACCAAGGACATGCAGTCATGTAAAAACCCTTGGAATTGTTTGGCTGACGATTCCTCTCCCCCCTCCTCCCTTCCTTCATGCTCAGCACCAGAACTCCCCATTTAGGAGCAGGCAATGTCAGTTTTTCTATAAATCGACAAGCCACTAACTCTAAAGTTTCATAGCATCCGACAGGCAAAATTCCAACCATTTGTTTGATAACCTCTTTTTTTTTAAAAAAAGTAATAATTTTGCCACTAGCCATAGATTTCTCATGTTTCAAATGAACGTAGGAGCAGGGTTAGGCTGCTACAGGTTCGTTCAAGGCAGTGCTTCTCAATTATTTTCTGTCATGCCCCCCCTAGGAAGAAGAAAACATTTCGCGCCCCCCGCGCGACTGTAAATAGTATCATTTGTCTATAAAATTGTTATAAGTACACCTCTGCATAACACTGTATCATTAACGTATGAGAATAAAAAAAGAAAGAAATGTGGATCAATTTACAACAAAGAATAGCTTTATTAACTGTAGCAGAAAAGATTTAAAATGCATTAGAAATTTTAAAAAATTAAATCCTTTGCCGAGGTCAAACGCGCCCCCCTTTACGGAGCCTCACGCCCCCCCTGGGGGGCCCGCCCCACTATTTGAGAAGCACTGGTTCAAGGGAACCTGTACCTAGCGGTTATGGCTGTTTCGGAGAATCTCCAAATACCACCCCTGGCTGGCCCCGCCCATGCCCTCTATGGAGTCTCCACGTGGCCCGTTTTGGATGCGAGGTAAGTGCAGGGCCCACGCGGAGACTCAGGGAGGGGGAAAAATGGGCCTCTGAGGTTCCGGAAGGCTGGTAATAGGCCGCTTTCCGGCCTCCGGAGGGCCTCCTAAGCCTGGGGGAAGCTGTTTTCGCCCTCCCAGAGGCTTGAGGAAAGCCTCCAGAGCATGGGGAAGGCAAAAGCACACACCCCGGGTGCAGGAGACTGACTAGGCCATGCCCACTATGGCCACACCCACCTAGCAACAGAGCAGAGAACCTGTTGCTGAAATTTCTGAAGGAAGCCCATCCCTGCGTGGAAGTTACTATTGCCACTCACTTTTGGATAGCAGCATCCATACAACATGGTGATTTTCTCTCCATGACTTGTTTTGCTGTCCTTCTGAGATTAACTCCCCAAGGAAATAGGCATGCAAGCAAATTAACATTAGCCCTTAGGCAGTGTGGCACTTCCTGATCTTACTTACTGTGTGCCAGCAACCATTTGGTTGATTCATCCAGATGTTCTGGATTACAGTTGCTACAATCTCACTTCACTTTCCATAATGCATGTGTCTGATAGGAAGAGTGGTCAAACCCTTTGGAAGCAACAAATTGGGGAAGAATACTAACGAATAATTATCCCGGGTTTATGAAGACAGCTGCAATTTTACACAGCAGTCTGTGCAGTTAAAACTTCCCCAAACAAGGATCTTTTGAGAGGCATGCCTTTTCAATATAGGACAATTTGGACTGATCATCTTGTCTGCATGTGGCTATTTATTTTGGTGGAGGTAAATTTCAGAATGGTTCACTGTGAATTGTTAAGGTAGAAGATTGTTTCTTTTACTTTTAAGGCTCCAGGTTAGAGCACAATGTGCAAGACTGGTAATTATTATCTGTCTATCACTCAGTTGTATCTGATTTTCAAAGGCTGCCTGGGTAAGTCCCTGCAGGTTTCTTGGCAAAGTGTTTCAGAAGTAGTTTGCCATTGCCTCCTTCTTAGAGCTGAAAGAAAATGACTGGCCCAAGATCACCCATCTGACTTTGTGCCTAAGGTGAGATTAGAACTCATAGTCTCCCAGTTTTTAATCTGATGTCTTTATACTCACACACATACACACATATATATTGCATTTATGCTGATAGATAAATAAATAAAAGGAGACTAGGATAGATCTATTTCGAGCTATTTAGCTCTCATCAGCTAGCCATACCCTTAGTGGGATTCGAACTCAGGCTATTTAGATGTCAGGCAGTTGCCTTAACCATTAAGCCATGAGTTTCTACTCCCTTATCAGATGAGCCAGGGAAATAAGTCAGTGTTTATGTCAGAGCACCCGGTATGCCCAAATATGGAAGGGAAGGAGCATACTGTTACCCATTTTGCCTTTCAGCTCCAACCTAGGAGCCTTCCAACCTTGCCTCTAAGGCTCTCAGGATCTTTTAGTGTGTGTGTGTTTTTCAGAATATCTACTGATTTCCATTATTTTTCTTTTGTCTTTAAAAGTAAGATTGTAGGCCTCATGAATTACAGAGTTCTACAAAGAATAAGTTAAAACATATGAAGACACTGCAATAGTTTTCAGTCCTCTGATTAGAAGAAATTGTGGCATGTATGTTTCCCTTTTTTTTCTTTTGCCTTTATATCTTATCTTTCTATATTTAATATACATATTGGTCCTCCTAGATCTTTTCTTAATTTTCTCATTCGCATAGCATGCTCAAGAAATGTGAGAATAAAATATGTAAACCGTTACTCCCAGAGGATTTTGTGTGCAAGTCATTTCTTTTCATGGAGAAAATAACATTTTATTCCCTGTGAATTGCCATGCATCACTGCCATGAAACAGTAGTTATTGGACTCCAATTCAGAAATTGGCAATCTTATATACCTTAGATATTGCGGTTGTACAATTTAGGGCTGTAAGCATGGAATTTTAGTTTGTTTTACACCAGCCAAAAGATCAGAAAAAGAGAAGCACTTAACTCACCTGGACTCTTAAAATAACATTAACCAGAATAATGATTCGTGTATGTTTCATTTTTCTATGGGAAAAGAAGGAAGGGCATTTTTCCAAGTATATTTAAATCAATCTATAATTCCTTTGGTTTGCTGATAATATGGCAGTTATTATCATTTTAAATTGCTAACTTATTTCTTCTTTTAAATTTGTTCTCGATGCTGAGGAATGGACAATTTATCATAATGTGTTAAATGGGTTGGACTAATATATTCAAGCAGCAATTGACTTTCATAAACTACAGGAACGCTAGAGATATGTGTTTTTTTCTTACAGTTGTAACAGAGATCAATTTCTGCTTCTGTAGCATTAAAATCAAACCTAACATCAGAAATTAAGCAGGTCTCTTGCCCTTTGATCTTCACGTCACAAAAAAACTTACTTTGTTTCTTCCTACGGGGAGACTTTAGAGCGGTGTTTCTCAACCTTGTCGACTTTAAGTCCTGTGGGCTTCAACTGGCAGGGGAATTCTGGGAGTTGAAGTCCACAGGACGTAAAGTCGACAAGGTTGAGAAACTCTGCTTTAGAGCTTAAAAAACCAGTCAAAAATTTGATGAAGGCGATGACCAAGAGCAAAAAAAACATGTATTCACATCAATTTGATTATGGAATATCTTTGCTAGCTTTGGGGAGGGGAATAATCTGCTGTATTTCTCTCTCTCTCCTGCATATGAAGCAATAGATAATTTTCCGTGTTGTGATGGCAAAAACTCAAGGTTATGTGATGGAATTCTGTTACAGCAGAAAACTAGGACACGCATAAAAGTTATGCATCCTACAAGTCATGTTGCTGTTAGGCAAACCAACGGAAGTAATTATTACTCAGTTACTGCAGGCGATCAAAGTATTGTTTGTAGCTTTCATCTCACCATTGCTAACAGGGTGCAATTTTGGATTCCTCATTCAATATAAGCTGCTCTTTTCCATTAAAAAGAGGAAGACAGCACAAAGGAAAATCCCATGTATGAAGGTCCTTTGAATATTTATGTGAGGTTTCTTTTTTAAAAGAAATTCCAGAAGTACAAAACATTCTTAAATTACTATGTTTTTTGAAAGAAAGCTCTTGTTTTGTAGCACTGATTTTCCCGAGAAACAGAAATGAATTAAACTGGTACCCTGTTTGCCCCGAAAATAAGGCCTCCCCAGATAATAAGTCCAATCTGACTTTTGAGCACATGTGCTAAAATAAGCCTCCCCCTCCCCACAAACAAGCCCTTCCCTAAAATATTTAAACGCATGCGCGGCTGGTCCCCACCATTTTTTGTTGGGAGGGGGGAACATGCCCCACACGCACCTACCATCCAAGCAGAATGGCCTCGGGGAAACCCTAGCTAATGCACCCCTTCTCTTAGTGGCAGCCGCAAAAAGAGCAGCAGGCCCAGAACACTAGGGCTGGCAAGTATGTGCCAGACAGAACTTCTGTCCCTCTCTGGATCAGCTGATCCGCTGGCCGTGGGCCAATGTTAAGGGGCCTCCTGCACCTCAAAAATAATAAGATCTCTCCAAAAATAAGGCCAAGTGCTTATTTGAGGGGTGGTGGTGGTCAAAAGAAAACACAGTAACTATATAAAACTTTTAATAATCACATCTAAGTGGTCAGCTAAGACATATTAACATAGAAAGAAATTGTGCATACACAAAAGTGCTTCAAATACGTTCTGCTGGAAATTGTGTGGTTGACTTTGTACTCTTGTTTCCTTTGGAGGATCAGCATTGTCCTATGGGCCTGTGGGAATAAGATTCTATTAGGAACACTTGTTTTCAGGTGGACTACCCACCTTTGGGTACTCACAGAAAAATATCCCTTCTGGTTTGAAAACAAAAGGCACTGAGTTAACTTCACAGTGGCATTTGGAATTTTTAAAAATTTTGGAATTCTAGAAAAAGGCATATAGTATGCATACAGTTTAGTTGTTTATAGGAACTTGAGTGTTCAGGAGAAGAAATGAGGAAGACATGAGCTGAAGGATAGGCAATAATTTCACTGTTCATAAGTAGTAGATGAGCAAGCTAAGCTGAGTTGGAAGGCGGGGTTAAATGTGTCATTGGTTTGGAATATTTGCGCTTCCACAAGAGACCTAAATTCAGCCTTCTGTGAATTCAATTGACCCTTAACTAGGACTAGTTTAGCTCTGACCAGACCCTTGTGTATAAGTAGCAATAATAAACTGTTTGGAGCTTTGAGCTCAATGAGTGTTCCTGGTTCTTTGCGCCTGACATCACATCATATTCCGCACTTGTTTTTTAAAGAAAACACTTCAGAACATTTAAATCTGCAAAATGTTTTCTTAAACAGATTATTTTGTTTAAGATGAAGAATAGAATGGAAGCCATGCCAGGGAGACACAAACTATGGGTTGATGACTACAGGACAACATTGTTGTCTGGATGATCCATCAAATTACCATAACTGCATGAGTCATTCTGTAGCCAAATAAAAAAGTTACCTCATGAGATTTGGTTTGTCATATCCCAAAATTCCGCTCTTAGATGAAAGAGGATTATTTTCAATAATGTTGGGCACTTTATATTTAAGCAAGTAATTGCCATAATTCTTTAGGTAGATGGTAAATGGGTAAGAGGGGCAGTTAAAGTAAAATAAAATAAATAAATAAAATATGAACTAAATAACATTCTTGAATTCATCTTGAAAAATGTGTAAAGCCAATGTATAAAATGAGATTGATTTTTTAAAATGAGTTTTTACAGCTTATAAACTCTGACTTATAAGCTGGACAGCACCCAAAACAGATCACCTGAAAAGCTGATCACAGATCTCACTGAACTGATTGGACTGATTTAAATCAGGAAGGAAGGAATTGGAATATACTCTCTAAGTATCGTGTTTTCCCAAAAATAAGACAGGGTCTTATTTTCTTTTGACACACCCCCCCCAAAAAAATAAGCACGATCTTATTTTTGTGGTCTTATTATTTTTGAATTGCAGGAGGCAGCGAGTGTGGTCACCTCATGGCTGCTACTGTGTTGCAATATTTTCAGGGAGGGCTTATTTTCAGGGGAGGACTTATTTTAGCGCATGCACTCAAAAGCCTGATTGGGCCTATTATCCGGGAAGGTCTTATTTTTGGGAAAACAGGGTACTATCACCTAATGGCACAGAAGTAAATTAAACATAATGAGCATATTCTCTGTCTGTGTGCTGCTGAAATTTATAGAAGCTGTGGGACAGCTGTTGCACAAATCACACTTATGCAACAAGTCTTGTGCCAAACAATGCCACACTAGATGCGGGATACCCAGGGACATATTTGCTTTCCTTATGGGCTTTTCTCCTGTGTTTCAAAAAGGCGGGATGATGTACCTGATAAATATTTCTTGTACGCCATAAACACTTCAGATCCTAGGTCCTTTATCAAGGGCTCTGAAAACTCTGCCATTTCTCAAACAGGTCTCAGGCACTTTAAGGAACACCCCTATTTTAACCGTTTGTGCATAGACAGAAATTGAAGACAGTTAATGAGATCTACTACACACAGAGAAAGCCTCACACGTACTTTAGGTCAGTGAATTCTGGGAGCTGAAGTCCTTCAGACTTAAAGTTGCAAAGGTTGGAGACCCCTGCTTTAGGTAGCAGCCCCTGCAATCTGGTGGCTACTCGGTGAAGACAGACATCCTCCCAATGCTCTGCAGTTATTGGAAAACAAGCTTTCCCCCATCTCCAGGGTGTGTTTTCCTATCCTTTGTCCTGCCTTTGGAAAGACTGATTCCTCACCAGGCTGTCACTGACTCCTGAGAGTTCCCCAAAGCAGGTGTAAGCCACTTTAGCTGAGGCTGATGTGGGCTAAGTTACCCCACCTTTGCAACAACTTGCTAATTCAAAAGAAGGCATTGTGGCAGGACTCCAGCGTGTCTTTCTTGTCAAAGAATCAGCAGCAGAAATGCTAACTGAGTCCCTAACATTATTGCACAGACTCAAGAGACTCAGTTCAACACTCAACTAGCTGACAGCTGCAACAAAGCTCCCAGACACTCTATGGCTGCTCACTTTGGTGAATGTCCTTCATTCTTAAATCCTAGCCCAGCTCTTACCGATAATACCTCTTGGATTCAAATCCCCTTTGTACAATTGAGGTAATCTGTACTTTTCACAGCTCAGATACCAGTCCCACGCATACTGCGCCTCATATTAAAGCTATGATTTGTTGACTGAGCCTGTAAGTGCCAAGGTTCATACATCATGTAAACTGAAATTTACAATTTACAGTGTCTGGATTCAAGCAACAAGCCAAACACACTATGTTACAGTTTTATTACATTTCATGAACCGATCCGTGCACGGATAAGAATCAAGGATTGTTACAGAGTAATGAAATTAAAACGTATGCCCTTTCCATTCAAGTACACAGATGTCGTGTGAAGGATAGGAAGGTGGCTGCCAAAAGGGTCTAGAAAATCAAATGTCAAAAAATATCCGGAAACTATGACAAATACTGCCATTGCCCCCATTGTACAACCAGCCAGTTAAGCAAATACAAACACATTTCCCAGCTGCAAGACAGACAAACAATTAGGCACCTATAAGCCTGTTACTGAAGTGGGAGAGAAGCATTGCCCGGCTAAGGGCAGCCCCACAAAGCAAAAAGGAGATGAGTTTATTACCTTGACGGATGGAGACGTATCTGCCATTGGAAGCCACGAAAACCACTTGTGGATGACTCTCTTCCAGATCAAAGAGTTCATCTTTACCTGGCTTGGAGCTCCTGCCAGATTTTAGAGTGCCCGTAGGTCCCACCGGCGCTAGGTACTTCCCATCACAATCCTTGAAGGCCAACTTCCCTGCCTTGAATTCCAGGGTGTAACCTGAATGGCGGTCAGGCTCCTGGACCAAGGCGCCATCGTTGCGCAGGTAGCGGTTGTCGCAGGTTCGTAGGCAATACTTCTTGCTCTGGAAGGTAAGGGTGATCAGCGAATCCACACCCCAAGGGATGTTGCTGTCAATAGAGATCTCGTCCTCTTGGGCACTGAGGTGAGCGTACCTTCGCCTGCTAACGCTCAGAAGATTAGCTTGGGGGTGGATGGCCAAGTGTACAATCCAGAGTTCGGTTTCAGTAATGGTTTGGGCGAAACAGGACAACCTGTCTTCAGAACCACCAAAGAAGCGCTTGTACGGTTCCGACTGGAGCGCCCAGCGTCCGTCTGACTGAGTGACAATGATAAAACACCCATCCGTTTCTGGCTTCTCAGCTTCACAGGAGACCTTGCCATCCTTGTCGGCAGACAGGTACCTACCTAGGTGGCTCTTTAAGAAGACCACCGAGCTGTCTCCGTCCTGTTCTAGGCTCCATATTTGCTTCCTTTTCAGACTCGGCGCTGAGGCATTGATTTTATAGCCAAAGTGCTCTGCTGTTAAATAGCGATTATCAGAGTTGATTAAGCCAAACTGGATCTTCAAGGCCTGGTGGATCCCATTGGTTGGCATCTTCAGTCGAGAGCAGCAAACAATCCTAAAGACTGGGGGGAAAGTTAAGTTTTTCCCAGTTATTAATAGGTGGTACGAATGTTATGCCCAGCCTCACAATTGAGGAATCTGGATTAAAACCAACGAGTGTTTTACATCTCAGTCAAAGCCACAGGTGACCTGCAAATGCCCCTGTTCCAGGTCCGTCCGCAGCAGCTTTTCCTTCATCTAATCTGCAGCCCATAAAACCAATCTTGTTCATTACTTTTTCCCCGCCCTCCACAACTCCTCGAGCTGGCAGCATCGCTCTCTCCTGCACTGCTCACATTGACTTCTCCTCCTCCTCCTCCTCCTCCTCTGCACGGCACAGCAGGGATGGGGGGGGGGGGTTTGTAGAAAAGTAGGCACTTAGCACTGCACCATCCTTGCTTAATTAGCACAGCTAGGATTACAAAGCTTTCAATTGAGCTGCCAGCCTCCTGTAACCAATAGTGGAGCTTCTAGATAAAAGCCACAAGAAAAAGGGGTTGACAGGTGGCACAATAGCCTTTTGATCAGCTGTGTTCTTCAGTGGGATCTTGTATTCTACAATAGTGGCGTTCTGCACTAGAGCTCCGTCTCTTTTCCTTCGCTGTCTCAGTATCTCTAAATGTTTCATAGGCTCTCCGCCTAGCTCCTTCACATCTCAGGGCTACGGTACCTTGCAACCAAACCTGCTGCCTTCCTGGTTGATTTTCTCCACCGACATGGTTATCTGATTCCGTGTGGTAGGTCACCTTCGAGCTGAATGCCTCTTTGCTCCAGCTTCTAATCTTCTTAGCAATTAAAAGGGCCTTTCTATTAGTATAATGCATTTATCCTCCTTCAGATTCTTTGCCTCCATCTGTTAAGTAGCCCCAAATCCATGGCTCCTTTAAAAGGAAAGTGGCAGGAGCCCTTCAGTTTAAGGAAACGGTCTACCCCAGAATTGGAATCAGGGCAGCCCATAAAGCAAATGGAACCAGCTAGGATGGCAAACCTAAGTCTTGAATAAGTAAACTTCAAATAAATGGTGCTTAATTTAAACACAAAACCTTGGGATCTGCTAAAGCAGAAATTATTCAAAGTACTGAACGGAAGCTACACCAAGTACCCTATTTAGGGAGTTGCTAAGAAGCAGCAACAAATTCATGGCATATAATCAAGCAAGCAAGCAAGCAATGATCTGCAGTGGATCCCAGATTTCCATCTAGTTATTCCATTAGGCAAATTGCAGCTGCTTCCTTAGGTAGCAGATAAGTGGTGGGTTCCGGATCCCATTCCAACGGGGTACGGCGTGGGTACGGCGCCCACATGGATGTGCACAGCACGCACATATGCACGCAGTGTGTGCATGCATCTTATCCTCCAGCAATGCCTACGCGATGCTCCAGCTGCTTGGTGGAGCATCACATAGGCTCTGTATGCTCCATGCGCAGAAGCGCCAAAGAGTTTAAAAACAGGTAAGGAGCGCGGCTGGGCGCTCCGGAGCACCATACCGGAACGGTACCTGGTGCTCCGGGAAGGCACCGGTACGCTCGTACCGGGTTGTACCGCCTGCAACCCAACACTGTAGCAGATCCCAAAGTATCTGGCATTTCTCCTAAGCTTCCAGGCCAGCTAGTTGCTTTCAGGTGCAGGGAAGGACTTTGTGTTCCTAGATAGAAAACAAAAACAAAAAATGCTCCTACCTGCTTCTAGATAGAAGAGGGCAAGAGACACCAAGGAGCGAGGCAACCTGGAATTAAGGATAAACTTCCCAACAGGGAGAACAATTAACCAGTAGAAAAGCTTGCCTTTAAAAATTGTGGATGTTTCATCACTGGAGGTTTTTAAGAAGAGCCTGGACAGTCACTTGTCTGAAATGGCATAGGGTCCCCTGTTTGAGGAGAGAGTTGGACTAGAACAGTGATGGCTAACCTTTTTAGGCTCATGTGCCAAAAGAAGAGGGAAGCACAGGGGGGTCGTGCGTGGGTGTGCACACCCATAATGCTATGTGCATGACCCCAGTGCGTGACCAGTGCTCCCCCCTGCTTTTGCCGCACTTTTTTCACCCTCCCCAGGCTCCAGAGGTTTTCTAGGAGTCTGAGGAGAGCAAAAACAGCCTCCCCCGCCCTCTCTGGAGTCCCTCTGGAGCAGTGGTGGGTTTCAAATTTTTTAGAACCTACTTTGTAGGTGTGGCCTATTTTGTGGGCGTGGCTTTGCAGTCATGTGACAGGGTGGGAGTGGCCACCTTTTAAAATGTGGTGAAACTCATTTAACAACGCTCTTGCTTAGCAACCAAAATTTTGGACTCAATTGTGATGATAAATTCTTTCTTTCTTTCTTTCTTTCTTTCTTTCTTTCTTTCTTTCTTTCTTTCTTTCTTTCTTTCTTTCTTTCTTTCCTTCCTTCCTTCCTTCCTTCCTTCCTTCCTTTCCTTCCCGTTGGGTCCCTGGCAGCGGCCGGCCAGATTTACTTCCAGGTACGCCGGTGGAACCCCTTCTCACCGGTTCTCTAAATTTCACCAACTGGCTCTCGCAAGTAGGTGCGAGCCTGCAGAAACCCACCACTGCTCTGGAGACTTCAGGAGCTTCCCTGAAGCCTCCGGAATGTGAAAAACCAGCCCTACATTGCAAACCAGAAGTTCAGGAATTGACTTCCGGTTTGCTGGTAGGGCCATTTTTTTGCCCTCCGGAGCCTTCAGGAAAGCCTGCTGAAGGCTCCAGAGGGCGAAAAACGTCCCTATGGACAAACCAGAAGTCAGTTCCTGAACTACCGGTTTGGTTATAGAGCCAGGTTTTCGCGTTCGTCTCCGGAGGGCAAAAAACGGCCTCAAAAGAAGGGCGAAGTTAGCTGGCCAGCGTGCACATGCGTGCTGGAGCTGACAGGGCAAAGCCTCACGTGCCCTACAAATGGCTCTGCATGCCACCTGTGGCACGTATGCTATAGGTTCGCCATCATGGGGCTAGAAGATCTCCAAGGTCCCTTCCAGCTTTATTCTGATTGATTGGACCTTCCACTTTGCCATTTGTCTTGAGTAGCAAAATCCCTTTGTTAGTTCAGCAGTTGTTTTTCTACCACATTCCATCCTTCAAGACTCCTTGCACCTATAGAAAAATATGTTTCTGAGATTAGAGAATATTGTGAAAACTCTAGTAATACAAAGATGAAATGGAGAGTTGGGAGAGGCACAATATAATATTGGAATTGATATTGGTGGTGAGACATGAATGGGAAACTTACTCTTGGACAAAGTTTAAGTGGGTGAAACAAACAGTTCACTGCTTGGATGCTGCATGAGTCAGGAAGGAGGAGTCTAGATAGTGGGGAGTAATGCTAGTGCAGACGGTCCTCAACTTATGACCATTTACTTAGTGATCACTTCAGGTTACAACAAGTGGCTTACAACCAGTCTATGCACTTACAACTGTCATAGCGTCCCCATGGTCACATGATCAGAATGTGGGTGCTTGGTAACCAGCATGTATTTATGATGGTTGTAGCATCCTGGGGTCATGTGATTACCAATTGCAACCTTCCCAGCAGGCTTCGAAAGGAGACGCCGTATTCTTAAAAACTGCTTAATTCCAGCTGCTTTCAAATTGAGCATGTGTGCATATGCTCACCCACTGCTCGTGCAAATGGGGATGTGCATGCACGTGGGCTCACCTACTTCCAGGTCTCGGTTCTGAAAGGTTGGGGACCCCTGTACTAGAGGACATACTTCTGAACGTAAACAGAGTGCTGAAAGAAGCTGAATAACCACATACCAGAAAGTCCCCTTAAAAAGAAAATACAATTTATAATGTACTGTTTCTTTGATGAAGATTATGTTCAGCTGTCAGTGAAGGGAAGAGCTGCTTTTGTTCTTGAACTTGATCATTACCTATGTTATCCACCTATTACAGAGCCAAGACAAATTTGCACGGAGATCCTTTTCATCATCAAATGGTGGTTAGTATGAATACTTCTCTGGAGAGTACATCATTTTTAGGATAGAAGGCAAAGGAGACACAATGAGAATTCGGCCAGCATCCATATATCTCTGTTTTCACTTTTGTTCATGTGATATAATGCTTAGCAATGTGGAAGCCGACCAGATGACTCACCGATTCACCCTAGCATTAGCAAGGGTGATAATGGGAACCATTTATGCTGAGGACTCCAATCTCCAGTACTTTATATCTATGAGAAATAGCTTCTTCAACGTTTGAAGTCCAAACAGCTAGTTAATTCTTGTGTCAATCATTAGGTTATCGCTTTCTCCGACAACCTTTTCTTCCTCGAAACACAAGAATTTTTTAAAATTAAATATATGGAATAAATGTTATCCACCTGAAACATGGGAAGAGGTTTTAAAAAGGAAATCTTGTCCTTTGATAAAGGAAGCCTCACTCTGAAGCAACGAACCCCATCTATTAGAATTAAGGGCCGATGGGCCTCTTCCCCCCCATATGTTGCTGAATTGTTGCTCCCAAAATAATTACATGGCTGGGATGACTTTGAGATATTGTGCCGCATCATCCAAAGGCCCACAAATTCTTCATTCCTACTATGTATGCAGAGGTGGGTTGCTGCCAGTTTGGCCTGCATTGGGCAAACCGGTAATGCCCAGCCACCCAGACATTTCTGTGCATTTGCTGAAGCATCACGTGAGGGCACCTGAACTGGTAGTAAAAAAAAAATGGCAATCCAGATTTGCGTGTATGGAATTTGATCTTAGAGAAAAGAGGACTGCAGATAGGCTTAAGATACAGAAGGATCTTGACAGACCTGAACACTGGGCGTTATCTAACAGAATGAAATTCAATGGTGACAAAAGTAAGGTTCTACATTTAGGCAAGAAAAATAAAATGCACAGGTACAGTATAGGTGGTACCTTGCTCAATAGTAGTAACTGTGAGAGGGATCTTGGAATCCTAGTGGACAACCATTTAAATATGAGCCAGCAATGTGCAGCAGCTGCCAAAAAAGCCAACGCAGTTCTAGGCTGCATAAACAGAGGGATAGAATCAAGATCACGTGAAGTGTTAATACCACTTTATAATGCCTTGGTAAGGCCACATTTGGAATACTGCATCCAGTTTTGGTCACCACGATCTAAAAAAAAGATGTGGACACTCTAGAAAGAGTGCAAAGAAGAGCAACAAAGATGATTAGAGGACTGGAGGCTAAAACATATGAAGAACGGTTGCAGGAACTGGGTATGTCTGGTTTAATGAAAAGGAGGACTAGGGGAGACATGATAGCAATTTTCCAATCTCAGAGGTTGCCACACAGAACAGGGAGTCAAGCTACTCTCCAAACCACATGAGGGTAGGACAAGAAGCAATGGGTGGAAACTAATCAAGGAGAGAAGCGACTTAGAACTAAGGAGAAATTTCCTGACAGTGAGAAAAATTAATCATTGGAACAATTTGTCTCCAGAAGTTGTGAATGCTCCAACACTAGAAGCTTTTAAGAAGGTGTTGGATATCCATTTGTCTGAAGTGGTGCAGGGTTTCCTGCCTAAGCAGGGGATTGGACTAGAAGACCTCCAAGGTACCTTCCAACTCTGTTATTCTATTCTATTCTATTCTATTCTGTTCTGTTCTGTTCTGTTCTACACTGTGTTGCTTGCCTTCCTTAAAAGAAGCTACAAGGCCATTTTCATCCCTAATAAAATCTGGGCTCTAAAAAAAATCCAGAAGACCCCCAAGATGGCAGCAAAGAGGTTTTCTGAAACTTTGAAGGCCACATGTAGCAGCTTTATCCTCTCTCTTACAGCACAACTGGGCCCTATCAAACTACCATAGCAGAAACTAAGTGAGCACTAGCTGAGCTGACTCAGCCTCACCTATATTTCCTTGTTCCTCAAAGTCAAAAGGAGAACACAGTAGTATCACTAAGAGTTACCACAGAGCTTCCCTAGTTCAGAAATGCCTACCGCAGTATATGTATGTAGTTCCAGCTATTTCCTCCCAAACCACAGGAGGCATGACTAGATCCTGCTAATTCACCTAACCTGCATCTTTCTAGATGGGAGCAAAGAATATATATGTGTATATATATATATGTACGTGTGCATGTATGTAAGTATGTGTACACACACACACACACACACATACACTCCATGCGTTGCTCCCCACTTCATCCACCACAGAGTGCTTTTACTTCCAGAGGAGAATATGGTTAAATGGAAAGTTGTCCCAACCATTTTCATTAAGCTCAATTTCCTGATACCTCCTGAATGTTGTGGATACATACGGTAAATTTCTTCCATAAATCAGATCCAGCTCCAGATTTCTGGGCTATCTATATATAAAGAGGTGTTCATTTGCATAAAGCCGCATTTTCCAGCCGATCTACTACATCAGGGGTCTCCAACCTTTGCAACTTTAAGTCTGAAGGACTTCAGCTCTCAGACTTCTCCAGCCAGCTTTGCTGGCTGGAGAAATCTGGGAGCTGAAGTCCTTCAGACTTAAAGTTGCAAAGGTTGGAGACCCCTGTACTACATCACCGGTGTCAAACTCGCGGTGTCACATTGCCATCACGTGATATTTCATGATGTTTTTCCCATTCACGGAGCTGTGTGAGTGCGGCCTGTGCGTGATACCTCCAGCCCGCGGGCCGCCAGTTTGACACCCCTGTTTACATGTTTTCCAAACAAGTTTGCCTTAATTTTCTTCTAATAATCTAACTGTGTACTCTTACAATCTGCATTTTCATTTCCTGGTTACAGAATGGAAAAACTAGTTTTTGTTCTTGATGGATTTAAACAATTTATCTTTACATATGTAAGATATAAGAAGATTTATTTACTCTTTTCATTCTGAAACTAACAGGAAGCGCCTCCTGCACGTATGAATCAAGTACTTGCAGAATCAATCCTGCAGCTGTAGGTAGGAAGCCTTTGTTCTGACAAATGTCAGTTCCTCTGCCTCTACTTGAAGGAAATCACAGATATTTCCTCTAGCCCTGTCTGTTTCCGTTCTTTAATCTTTTTCTATCCCACAACAGATTTAGAAAGGCAGCTACATATTCTCTTAGACTGCCTTTTCAAAATGGTGGGTGAAAGAACAAGGCCCACACCTTCTAATCTGCTGCTTTCCTCTTCGGCAAATGGTTGGAAAGTTTCAGAGATACAAGACTCCTTTAAAGCAGGAAAAAACAGAATTGATTATTAATAAATAAAATTATTTTTGTCTCCTGGGGTAGTTAATCTCCTTTAGCTCAGCTGGAAGATGGTTCCCCTCTGAGTGTAGATGGCAATGCATTCATTTAGACCAGAGGATTGGCAATTTTCTGCAGACAAAGAACGACCTGGGAGCCTGTATTAGGAGCCTCATAGCTAGCTTAGGCCTGGATGACAGAAAAGTTTTAGAATTAACCATGCGGCACTGTACAGTAGATCTTTGCTGACATTTTGTGCTCAACTGGAGTTTTGCAGCCCAAATCTGGTAGCCCGAAATAAAACCAGAGAAAAAGTGAGCATGGGTGGCTAATCTTTTATTTAATCTCAGTCTAAGTAACTTTGTTTTACCAATAGGGTTAGTCAAATTCATTCACTTTCTACAGTTTTCAAATTAAAAATGAATATGAAAGATGAATAATCAGAACCAAATCCAGACATCAAATATTTAACACAATGAGTGCTTTGTGGAATCTAGAAGATGGTGACACAGAATAAAACCAGATGATATCAATGAAGAAGAACATCTGTAGCTCAGGGCTGAACTGTGGGCTCCTTGGTGCTTTCTGAGCTTGGCTGTTTTCTTGCAGATGGTTCATTACCCAACTATTGATGCACTGATGATGATACTTAGTTGGGTAATAAAACATATGCAAGAAAATAGCCAAGCTCAGAGAACACCAAGGACCCCATAACTTTATCTTGGTCTTCAGAAGGCTTTACCTCAGGGGTGGATTACTGCTGGTTTTACTACTGATTCGCAACCCGCACGCTACGCACACACGTTATTCAATGTAAATTGTTCTTTGTGCATGTGTAGAACAATTCACACTGAACTGGGCACACGCAGTCACTAAAAACCAAAATGGTGGCGGCCCAGCAGCTGCGAGGGAACTGGTTCAGGGACATGGCAGGCCTGGGTCACTGCTGGTTCTGCGACCCAGGCCTGAATTCCACTACCGAACCTGGAACAACCCAGCTCTGCGATACTTCCATATGGAGATTGGGAACATTCTTTCTTGGTGGGCCTTTTTTATACTTTTCCCCAAATTTATGCTCGAGTCCAGTGTCTAGACCAGTGATGGCTAACCTTTTTTGGCTCGCGTGCCAAAAGCGGGGGCAGCGCAGGAGGGTCGTGCATGGCCATGCCACACCCATAATGCTATGTTGGTGACCCCCTGCTTTTGGCGCGCTTTTTTCGCCCTCCCCAGGGTCCAGAGGCTTTCTAGGAGCCTGGGGAGGGTGAAAGCAGCCTCCCCCACACCTCTAGAGGCTTCAGGAGCTTCCCTGAAGCCTCCAGAAGGCGAAAAACGGCCTCAAAAGAAGGCCTAAATCAGCTGGCCAGCACACACATGTGTGCTGGAGCTGACAAGGCAACGCCTCGCGTGCCCTAAGAAATGGTTCCGCCTGCCACCCGTGGCACCCGTGCCATAGGTTCGCCATGACTGGTCTAGACTGTGTATACAGTCTCCAGTTTATATTTTATAACAGATCTAATAACTTAGGTGTTTTTTTTGTTAAAAATGGAAGAAGGATAAGATTAGATAAAATTGATGTGAATTGTGGAGACAGCTTGTCAGTTTCATCTATCTATTTTGTGTTCCTTTCCCCCTCCGTGTTTTTATCCTGAATCTTCGACTGGACTCTTCTGGCCTTTTTATTTTTTTGCATTCTCACTTTTAATTCTAGGTTTGGGAACAATTCTCTGGGTGCTGCCCCATATTTCATCTCTTCCCTCATTTTTGCCTTTGGAATGGACTCAACGTCTTGTGACTTGCAATCCTCTCAAATCACACTTCATTCATTTTCCTGATCTCAGTTCTGTTCCTGTACCCAAGGAAAAGCAGCCAGGAGCAACGAGAGTAAGTGCTTCAAGCAGAGCTGCAGATAATGACATAATTTGCTTAGAATCTATATGGGGCTTGTACATGTTGTATTTACCTGAAAGGAAGGTGAGTCTGAATTCTCCAAAGGGAGGACAGACAGGGAAAACCTGTGTGGTATCTACTTCCCCCATCTTATCAACCTGGGTTGCCAATTTCAGCTGAAACCAATCTTAAAGACACTCCACCCTCACCTAGTAAATGTGCACTTATGACACAAATGTATGTACTACCCTGTGTATGAATGTTTATATTCACCTGTCAGAAGCCATAAAACAAGAAAGGGCAAGGCCAGGATGGAGGGGGAAAGTATGCTCATTGCATTACTGATTAAAATTAATTGCCTGTAAAATGAAGTACCCATTTACAAAATTAAATCTGCATACATCAGTTACTAAACATTCAAATGCAAACTTTTTTCTCTTCCTATGAGAAGGAAAGGAGAAAATGCAGGATTTCTGATGGGAGAAGAAATAGCCGCCTTTGGGAGTCAAAGAAAGAGAAAGAGGGAGAAATTGGATGGAAATAAGATTAGTCAGGAAGATAATTGGATGAAGGAAAGCAAGTTAGGCATTATAAGAAAGATTCACTAACTTGACCAAACAAACAGCCTCTCCCAAATAGCCTCTAAATTTCAAAAGTGTCCGTCCGTCCGTCCGTCCGTCCGTCCATCCATCCAGTTAAATTCACAGGGAATCATTTGTGGTAAAACGTATTCTTTTAGATGAATTGCTGAGAAGGGACCAACCCCAGAATTATCTACAAGATGGATACGAGGAATATTCCAGCTATCTGACCAATAAAATTGCTTGGATTTGTTTGGCGCTGGTCTCCAAGTAGGCACATCCCAATCCTCTCTATGCTTTACTCAACTATGCCCACAATTACAATCAATATTTATTATTTTAAGTAGTTCTATAAAGTTGCCACAAACCCTGAATGGGCAAATACTTAACCATTGTTTCTACAGGAAGTCCAGGGTTATGTTCCTGTAAGCGTCTGATCATAACAATTTTGTAACTCAATCAATACAATAAATGAGCTTGCTTGGTGTGGTGGTTAAGGCACCAGACTAAAAAAACCCAGGAGATAGCAGGAGCAAGTACTCCTGGTTGTGTTTCTTGTCCTGGCTACTTCGAAGGACCAACACATTATGAGAGCTGAAGCAAGAAGGCAGTGCATTGCCTTCTTCAATCTCAGCTGTGAATGTGCACATGAGGTGACTCAGATGTTTTGCCATACTCTATGTGTCCACAAATGGCCATGAAAGTTACCACAAGTAGATGTAGTCCTTGACTTACAAACATGATTGATCCCTAAATTTCCATTGCTAAGCAAGACAGTTGTTGAGTGACTTCTGCCTCATTTTACAACCTTTCTTACCACAGCTATTAAATGAATCCATGCAGTTGTTAAATGAGTAACACGGTTGTTAATTGAACCTGGCTTCCCCACTGATTGCTTATCAGAAAGATGATCACATGACCCCAGGACACTGCAGCTGTCATAAATACATGCCAGTTGCCAAGCGTCTTAATTTTGATCACAGGACCATGGGGACGTGAAAAATGGTTGCCTGTTACTTGCAGTGCCACTCAGGGGTGGATTCCAGCTTCTTCTACTGCTGGTTCATTCAGGGACGCGTTTCGGGCGTGCACAGGCTTGATGGACACTATGCGTGCATTCACAGTAGGTAAAAAATGTTCTGCACATGCATAGAAGCAAAAAACAAGATGGCGGTGCCCATGGCACTGCCGATAGAACCAGTTTGGGGCCGTGGCCAGCCGAATTAT
The DNA here is from genome assembly GCA_039707465.1 of Rhabdophis nuchalis. NCBI lineage: Eukaryota > Metazoa > Chordata > Lepidosauria > Squamata > Natricidae > Rhabdophis > Rhabdophis nuchalis. The sequence goes on along the minus strand of CM077646.1, from coordinate 149,377,772 downwards.
TACCTACTTGGCTGAATCAGTCTGAACTGATAGGAACCCACCTCTGGTGCCACTGTAGCTTAAATGAATGGTTGTTAAATCCAGGACTACAGTACCTGGATTGATTTGAAGATTACAAATAAATTTTTAGCGATGAAGCGAATTCGCAAATATGGAATCTGAAAATAATGAGGATTGACTATATTACTCTTTCCAAGCAGGTGCTTCCAAGCTGCTCACCGAACAGCCTCCCTTCATTTGCCCCTTCCTCAACCTTCTTCCAGCTTTTATTATAAAAAATATGGATAGTATGTAAATGGGTGGGTGGATAATGGGATCTATGTTATACTACATAAGCAGAACTTATAAGCAGGGGTGGGATTCTACTGGTTCGGACTGGTTCAGGCGAACAGGTAGCTCCCACGATCAGCTGGGCCCACCCACCCACCTTTGTGCTAGTCTGTCCCATATCTCCTTTGTTTGAAGCCCAGCTGATAGGCGCGGCAGAGCGATTGCCGTGCCTCAGCTGTTTTACTCACCGGGGCTGCAGTAGAAGGTACGTTTTAGAGCTGCTTTGAAATGAACTGAGCATACATGGAGCGCGTGGTCAGAGAACCGGTCGTTACACCAGTTGAATCCCACCACTGCTTATAGGAGTTTATGCCCAAGCCTGCAGAGTAAGAAATTAAGTCCCTATTGTTATGCTTTAAAGCTGGACAAACTTCTGCATTCTAGGCAAAAGGGAATTTGGAGCACTTGGGGGCCCAGTATATATATATCAGGTCTAGGATAACTCACTGCGGCCAACTTGCCATGATCGATTTGCTGTAACCCACTCGCTGCAAGACAACTCACCATGGCCCGCTCACCATGGGACAACTCATTGCAGGACAGGAGTTACGCTAATATCGAAGAAATGGCGGTATAGAATCATTAAAGAAAGGATGCCAAAGGAGGGACAAAATGAAATGTGAATGACCAAAATTAAAACGATTTTAAAATGATTTTAAAAAATTGAATTGAATTGTTGAATTGTCCCGTGGAGAGTTGGTCATGGTAAATCATCCCGTTCCAATATATAGCACCTGTTGTCAGAAGTACGTTAAAGCAGTCGGAACTTTTCCTGGATTTGCACAGCTGACCTTTGCAGCTGATGCACCATTCTTGGAAGTGACCTCTCCAGTTTAGGGTACTTCTGATATATGCTACATATATGACTGTGCATGCTCACTGGATCTCCACACCTTTCTATTATGGTCTATAGCAGGGGTCTCCAACCCCTGGTTCATGAATTGGTACCCATCTGTGACATCAGAGGTGGGTTTCACATACATAATTTTACCACCGGTTCACCGTGCACCAAAAATGTAAATGTGCGTGCGTGCACCACATGCACAGGACCTTCTGTGCATTCGCTTTGCTCTCACGTGTGGCTTGCATGCATACACATGGCTTAGAAAACAGGGCTAAATAGGACAGCATAGTGCTGCGGCGGAGGGGGCGCGAACCCATCGGCAGGTTGCCACTACCAGTTCGCCTGAACCAGTCCGAACCAGCTGACTACCACCACTGTGTGAAATGCCAGAAACCAGGCTGTGAAAACAAGGCAAGCCCCATCCATACGATGCAGGCAACACACGAAACCACTCCCCCTCCAGTCCATGAAAAAAACCTCTCTCCATGGAACCAGTCCTTGGTGCCCAAAAGATTGGGGGAGCGGCTAATCTATACTATATTCACTGGGACTAATAATGATAATCTTATACTGCCTAGAAATGATAGTATAATTTATGTCCATAATATAAATACAGATAATTTCCATAATAAAAAACCCTCCTCAATTTAAAATTATAATATGAAGCTTATTCCAATATTTTCTTGTGCTTCAAAAGCCTGTGAATTGGAAATGATCACGAATAGTTCAACATAAGCTATAAATATTTTACTTATATGCTCCTAGGGATTTAGAAGTGACACGCCTTCCAGTCACAGCCTGCACTGATATTTCAGGTCCAGCTTAGGCTTGGGAGGGACATCCAGGGAAAGGCAGAAGTGATACAACCAGCTAATCACTTCACGAAGATGCCTCTAAGGAAATTAAGTCTGCTGGGCAAAATTCCACCCTGAACAGTAATTTTGTAGCCAGAATTTCAACTCCTAGAAATACCTCTCTTGTAGTTATACCTGATATATATTGATTTAATTCTCGTTATTTTAGTCAGTTTCTATTATTACAGAATTTACAGAGTCAACTATTTCAACAGGGCTACTACAGTCGATTCATGATAATTTTCTAGAGGAATAACTGCTGTTTAATTGATGTGTAATGGCACAATTCACAAAGTTGTGAAATTGCATTTCTGTGAATTTCATGCCTTTGTGGAACAGAGCAATAAACACTCCGAAGATTGTAGTCATTCTGTTATAATTACTTAGGATATCCGAGCAACATATCTATGGCTATGTATTAAGATTTTGTGATATCTAGTGGGAATATTTCAACCATCAAGCCTTTTTGTTAAATCACAGCTCTGCTATTCATCACTTGATAATTTTCCGACTATTCCATTTTCTATGTACGCTCAACTTACTGTTCTGGTGATCTTTTTGTCCTCAGTTGATTCATTAACTCTCTGTTTACTATTGTTTCACTGCAAAATGGCCTTTGAAAATGGTTTGGAATTTGAACTATTCATATATATGCAATCTTATGGCGTACTAACCCTAGGAGTAACTGCAAAATTGCAACCTTTACAATGGTGTGGAGTTTCCATTTCTATTACAGCAATAACTTACCTCTTGGCCTTTGTTCTCATTGTGCTCAATACCTCCGATGTGAAAATGTGGTGCTGAGATGTGACACTTCTCAATTTGGGTCCCCCTAAGACTCACAGCTCCTGCTCAATGGTCAGAGCTGGAGCTTGGAAGGCTGTTGCATAGATAGCTTTGGTGTGCCAATTCCAGCCATTTCTTATTCAGGAAGTCCTCTTCACAATCACCTGCACCACAGGTATCTTCTGTATAGGGGGCTGCCCTTGAAGAAGATTTGGAAGCTACAGCTGGTATAAAACGCTCTACTCCCTGAGCAGAGATGGGTATATATTGATATACTGAATGATTCCAGTGCTGAGGAAGTTGCGATGACCTCAGCTGGCTTCTACTAGGTACCATTCAAGCTGCTGGTTGTCAGCTTTAAGGCCTTCCATGACTCCAGTGTTGTTATTTAAGGGACAACGCTGTCCTGCATTCCTTTGCCTGTCTGACCAGATCAAAGGGGGCCAGCTTCTTCCAGATCCAATCTTACATGACAGACATCTTATAGGGCCTCAAAAGCAGGATTTTCTTTTCAGTAGCTGCCCCTGTGGTCTGGACTCTTTCTCCTGGGAGAGTTGGCCCCCTGACCTTCCTGGGACTTAGGAATGCTATTATGACTTATCTTTTCCATCAGGAGAGGAGGAGGAGGAGGAGATGCTTCAATTGGGAGTGAGGATTGACAGGGCATATCTTCTGGCCTTTACAGTTCTACCTTTTGTTTCTGATTTTTTTTAATTTTATTTTAATTCCATTTCTATACCGCTCCTATCTCCCCAATGGGACTCAGGGCGGTGCACAGGAAAATTAAAAAGAATACAACAAACAAACAATAATAAATACAATCATATCGTTAAAATGTAATTAAATTAAATGTGGCCTGTGCTAAAATGTAGTTAAAACTGTTAAAAATGTTAAAATTCAATAACTAAATCTGTAGTAATTACATCAGGATCTAGACTAGGCCAGCTAGGTGAAAAAAGTGCGTCTTGAGCAATCGGCGGAAGAGGCGAAGGTCCATGGTGGTACGAAATTTGGGGGGTAGGTCGTTCCAGGGGGCTCGACCCGCCACAGAGAAGGCTCTTCCCCTGAGGACCGCCAGACGGCATTGACTGGCAGACAGCACCCTGAGAAGGCCCTCCCTGTGGGAGCGGATCGGCCGAAGGGAGGTGTGTGGTAGGAGGCGGTCCCGCAAGTAACTAGGCCCTGTGCCATGGAGCGTTTTAAAGATGGTTACCAACACCTTGAAGCGCACCTGGAAGGCCACCGGTAGCCTTTTAAATCTATTTTGGGATTCTTTTTTCTTATGGGTGCTTTTATTTCATGATGTGATTCTTACTTGCATAAAAATGAGGTCAATAAATAAACTCCAAGTATAGTTTCCTTCCTTCCTTCCTTCCTTCCTTGTTTCCTTCCTTCCTCCCTTTAACTGTGACACAGCATTTACAATTCTACTGCTGTGGCTTCGGTGAGCCAACTGTTAACATCAATGCTGACAAATTACTAACTGCTTTTCTTATTCCATCTGTAGACTGGCTACTGTGGGTGGATTTCACCTTCTACACATATATTAGATGTAATAAATTTAAATAATAATTGAATCATTTCATCTGGTCTACCCAAGGTGATTAAGGTAGTTGCACCTTTTCTGTCTCTGTCCCATCTCAGGCTGGACATGAAATATTTGTGCAAAAGGTGATCTGAGGAATTAGCACCTATAAATCCACAATAATGTATCAGTTAAAAAAGCACTGCATTCACTATTTGCACTGTGAGATTGCTAAAGTCTTGATTTCCAATTTGCTAAATTCAGCTTAAAAAGAAGATTTCTTTTTTCATTAATGGAGATGAATGTGCAAAATTTACCAATCTGGGAATAAATAGTACATTTCTCGAGAACTCTCCAGAGCATTCTGTTTCTCTCAGAAAATGTCATACTTCTCTGAACATGCCAGGCTGTTAGTTTCCAGAAACACGTTACTTCTGGAATTAGAAGCAGTCTTGAGGTGTTTTGAATTTAGTGTTGATGAGCAAACAAGTGCATCTGGAGATTGCATGTCCTGGAAACATTTCAAAACTGCTTCCAGTTCAGAAGATTACCTTCTGGAAACCACCAAACCACCCCCAAAATGATAAAATATGGAGGAAAACGTAACACTCTCTAGAATCTTCCACTCCCAGATGTACAAATTTTTGCATATCGGTATTTAATGAAGTACTTATTCAAATAGAAACATACGTTTTCTGTAAAATGCAGAACATGTCCTACGTAAACCCTGTTACAAATTGAGACTGATCTAGATGAAAGTGCACGTGAGCGTTTTGAGCGTTTTGCACACATGAGGAAGAAAACCGGAACAGCTCTTCCCCCATCTCAAAAGCAGGGCAGATTGCGAATTAGTAGACTTGCGGTATGACAAGGAAGGAAGTAATATAAGACACCTGGTATAAACTCCTATACCGCCATACAAACAAGGGCAGCTTGGCATTTGTCAGCTGTATTAGAGCGCAAAGCTTATCCTCCTCAGCTAGCAAAGGCGGGAGGGGGGGGAACGACAACAGTCCCATAATATTAGGATGTGGGAGGCAGGCCGGGATTCTGATTTCTCCTTGAAGGAGTAGGTCAAGTTTCAGTTGATAGCAAATGGTAGATATTGTTGCTGAAAATAGGTCCAGCGGATTGGTTGCCTAATAATTATTTCATGCTTGAGAGCATCCTTTTTCTGCAGCGGCTCCGTTTACAGTCACCTGGACCTGGCCGGTTTTCTCTCTGAAGGCCAGTATAGGTTACGTGAGCAGGGGAGCTACAGTTTAGGGTAACAGACTCTTGGTAAGGCTTAAGGCAACCAACTGAATTCTGTAATTGATACCCACCCCGTGGGCAGTTTTTCCAAGCATGCGGGAAGGATAACCTGGGCTTGGTGTCCCATCTGGATTACCATCTTGCAATGGAAATCTGGCCCAAAGACTTAGAAGGGCAGGAGAGAGAGGCCGGGGAGGGGGGGAATGGCATTCTTGGTGCTCTCCCACCAAGGAGTGTTCCTAACTTGGCAATGTTTGTGCCTTTGCATGGTTGCACATTCAGAAGGACTCGCTAGCCGCAGAGTAAACCAGTATACCCCAGCAGGAACCAAGGCGTTGCCCCTTTGGCTTCCTCTGACCACAAAACTGTTTACAAGTTTTAACTTGATAGAATTGGCCATGAACAGAGCAGTGTTTCTCAACCTTGGCGACTTTACGTCCTGTGGACTTCAACTCCCAGAATCCCCCAGCCAGCATAGCTGGCTGGGGAATTCTGGGAGTTGAGGTCCACAGGACTTAAAGTCGCCAAGGTTAAGCTATGTCTACGCAGTGGCTCAGTGGCTAAGACGATGAGCTTGTCGATCAGACAGGTCGGCAGTTCAGCCGTTCGAATCCCTAGCCGCAGAATGGAGTGAGCTCCCATTACTTGTCCCAGCAGTTCGAAAACAAAAATGCAAGTAGAAAAATAGGGACCACTTTGGTGGGAAGGTAACAGCACTCCGTGCGCCTTTGGCATTGAGTCATGTTGGCCACATGACCATGGAGATGTCTTCAGACAGTGCTGGCTCTTCGGTTTAGAAATGGAGATGAGCATCGCCCCCTAGAGTCGGGAATGACTAGCACACATGTGCAGAGGACCCTTTACCTTTTTATACAGCTTTGCCCTTCATTCACCAGGTTTTTGTGTACCCTGAGCCATTATTCTCATCTTCTTCCACTACCAGTTGAGCTGACCAGCACTCTTCCAGTTGGCCAAAGGAGGAAGAGCTACAATGGCAGCTTGCCAGCACCCACTCTCCCTTTTCTGTTCTTCCCTCACAGTAGGGAACAAAAACTGTGTAAAACCCCAACTGCCTACCGATGGGGAAGCAGCGCACTTTGGAGCCGAGGGGGCAGGCTGCAAGGTGCAACATTTGGTTGCTATCTGATGAGAGAAGGGGAAATTCCAGAACCAAAGAATGGGAAATCACCCACTCTACAGATCAAGAGGAAATTGCAAAATTGTCTTCGCAGCATTTCTCTGGAAGAGCTGGTCCGGCTACCTCAAAGTAGCAATTGTGCATAGCATTTTATGCATTTAGGAGAACTGAATCTACACAAGTTCACTTATGGTCTCCGTAATTTGCAAGGTGATCCATGCTTTCCTGGGCGTAAGATGAGGCTGACTTCAAAGGAAACAGATACGGGACCATAGTGCTTATTTATTAAGTTGTTTGATTGTTCCCAATCTAGGTTGTGCAAAGAAAAGCCAGGAAGATTCTTGCATGGCATCAGATTAAGTATTGCATGGATGCTGTTTGTGTCTTTCTGTCCTATTACGGATCCTTCGGTCTCCACACAGCTAGCCAGGGATCAAGTTCCATTTTGAAGGCAAGGAACACAAAACCGGCATTTTCTCTCCTGCCTCAGATGGCTCTCCCTCTGCCTTTTTAATTTTCTTCAACCCTTCCATTTTCAATTTTGCTTTAATTCTGTTGTTGTTTTTTTACTTTGTCATTACAATGTCTTTTTATACGGTCATCTGGTTTTATCTGTAAACTACCCAGAGTCACGCAAGTGCAATGGGTGGTATAGAAATCGGAATAAGCAGATCAATAAATAAAATAAAACGTGGGAAGGTTGGGCCAGGCTATGTCACGTGTGCTATATTGGAGAGGGCTCCCCTCAGAATGGACTGTTGCATCGGGGACTGCATCTGCCCAGGAGCCCACCTGGTGGCTTAGAGAGAAAAGTGCAAGCACAGGTAGCCAGAAGGGGTTGGGTGCATCACTATGCAGGATTATAATGGCCCTAGGGACAGTTTTCCGAGAAAAGGCAATACGATACACAATGCTTCAAAGCTGTGATTCACAGTGTGTAGGAGCTGGGAAGAAAGTCGAGTGGTGTGGCTCTGCATGCACGCACACGTAAGGCAGCCGGAAGCAGCTCCCAAAGCGGGCGTGACAGCCTTGCGATGAACAATTTGCTGAAGAGATGCTTTGTATGCACGAGAGGCTCCCCTGCAGTTCTTTTACAGGATTTGCAGAGCCCTTAAAGCAATTACCTGATTTGGTACAAGCTTAGGGTTTGAGGTAAGCACATTCAGTCATGTAGGACAAAGAGACAAGATTTAAGGGTAGCCTCGTTTTTTATATACATATACTTTCAGGGTTGAATCATTACAGGACATCGGGGTTGTAGCACAGAGGACTAAATGACTCGGGTTTTGACAACTGGACATGCTAGCTGGCACACACGAGAACTGCAGTCAAAGCCACCTGGAAAGCACTTACCGTATTTTCCGGAGTATAAGACGCACCTTTTTTCCTCTAAAAAGAGGCTGAAAATCTGGGTGTGTCTTATACATTGAATACAGCATTTTTTTGCCTCCTGAAACCCGGCCCCCTTCACCAAAATGGCCGTGCGCTTACCCTTATGGAGGCTTCCAGAGAGCCCCTGGGGGCTGGGGAGGGCAGAAATGAGCAAAAAACAGGGCATTTTGCTCCCCCCAGCCCCCAGCAACACTCTATAAGACTCCTCCCAACCCACCAGGAGCACTCTGCAAGCCCCCCCCCCCAGGCTATTCATGCCTTTTATTTGAAAAAAAACGGCCCATTTTTGCGAAAAACAGGCCGTTTGGGGGAGGTTTGCACAGTGCAAACAGGGTTTTTGCCCCTTTTGGAAAGCTGTTAAGTTAGAGTGATTGATGACAATTACATTGGTCAAGTACTGTGCCTGCAGAAACAAAGATTTGTTCCAAAGGTGGTCAGTGATTTCCTTCTCCAACCCATGGGTAAATACACCTGGAAACATCTACCTACCTACCTACCTACTCTCTCTCTCTTCCTACCTATCTACTGTATTTCTCTCTCTCTCTATTTTTCTCTCTCTATTCCTCTACCTACCTATCTACAATCTCTCTCTCCCTGCCTACCTACTGTATTTCTCTCTCTCCCCTCTATCTACCTACCTGCTCTTTCCCCGCACCTATCTACTGTATTTCTTTCTCTCTCTCTACTTCTCTCTCTCTATCCCTCTACCTACTTATCTATCTACACACTCTCTCTCCCTACTTAACTACCTACTGAATTTCTCTCTCTCTCCCTATTCCTTTATCTATCTACTTACCTACACACTCTGTCTCCCTCCCTCCCTACTGTATTTTTCTCTGTCTCTCTCTCTCCCCCCCTCTACCTACCTACCTACCTACCTACTCTCTCTCTCTCTCTCCCTACCTACCTACCTACTGTATTTCTCGCTCTTTCTCTCTCTCTTTCTCTCCCTCTCTATCCCTCTATCTACCTACCTACTTTTTTAAAAAAAATGCCTCTTCAAAACCTGGCTGCATCTTATTCTCCGGTGCGTCTTATACTCCAAAAAATACGGTAGGTTTCTGTATGTTCTATAACGTATGTGAGAGCTGCAGCTCAGTGTGCATACAAGAGCCTGTTTTAATGTAATGAGCCTGTAATAAATGCACAGGGGCTAAACTGCTTTGCAGATCTCATCTCTGTTAGTATGAAAGCTAGACTAAAAATGGGTTGCCAGACCTGGGGGGCAGGGAAGGGAAGAACACAGAATGTACTTATGCTAAAGCTCCAGCCCGCTCTATCAGTTTCTCTATCAAGGAAAATGAAATGCGCTTATAAACAGGCCCTTTTCATTTCAATCACGCATCTGTTATTCTCAAAAGCCGCAACTGTTTCCAGCGTTCCTGGAATCTACCAAGTCACCAGTGTCCAATTCTGAATGTGTGGCTAAAATCTTGAGAGGATTAAAAACACACTGCCCGAATGTGTTTCAGGAAAGGGCGCAGCACTAATCAAAAGGCAGCCATTTGACAGCAGGCCAAGGGAAAAATCTATGCAACGCGAGCACACACAATCGGCCCAAGCATAGAGTTCTTCTGAATGTCTCTGTTTATGAGAGAAAAGACCCCTCACGATCCAAACCAGAAGAGTTCAGTTTAAACTCAACAGACTGCGTGCGCTGGCACTGGTGCATATCTGAGATCTCATGGAGGAGTAATCTGAAGTGGGTGAGAGGGAAGTGGTACACAGTGAAAAGCTTTAAGGTGCCCATTGCTCTCCCCTCGCCCACAGAGCACATTCTGGAAAATGCCTGTAGGAAGTTAGCACACACCCCTCTCCTAGAAGAATGAAATATTCTAGGAAATATTAAAAAGGCAGAACGTTATATTTCCCTGGATGAGAAATGGAGAAACGTTTTTTTTTTAGGCAGGAAGCAGACTCACTCTTAATAGGCTCCACCATCCTCAATAGCCCACAGCAGATGTCCACACTTAAGAGGTAAAGAGATAGCTAGGTCTATTCATAGGCAAAGGCCCTCACCCAAGATCCAACAAAGGTAGAATTAGCCCTCTACCCATCTAGCAACAGAGCTCACCACATGGCACCTGAGAAGATTACATCACCCAGCAAGGCTCAACCAAGCTTGGGACTCAAAAGACAACCTACAAAGTTACCCCTGCATGACCCCATGGGAGTCTGACAACCAATCAGAATACAAGCTCAAATTCAAAAGCCCAGAGAGTGTATAAAACCCAGGCACCCTCAGCATCTCCCCCCTTTTTTCTTCGCCCAAGATCTTCAAGGCATGTGATCCTGTTCATCAATAAACCTTATTTCCAAGCAACTTCCATGAATCCAGTGTCTTTTTCCCCACTTGGAACTGAACCCAGAAGGATATTTCTTCCAACATGCCCTTTTGATTTTCAAAAAAACTAGCTACGTCTACAATGTGTGCTGGTGTAGGAGGCCTGGTCCAATTCCTTTCTGCCTTTCTGAAATATGCCGTGTGAATGCAATACCTTGTACCGGATTGGTTGATGGTTTCATTCTAATTTCTCCAGAATGAAACATTTTAGAGGATTCTGAACCCAAAGTAACCCTGGAGGGCAAGCAAAAGTCTTGATTAAGGGGTGGGGATGAAGAGGGATTTGGCCTTTAAGAGCTTGGCCAGCAAAAATCAATAGCTGAAGCTTTCCGCAGCAGGGAGTCAGCAGCCCGAAGATCTCAAGCCTGCAGATTAAGCTGCTCTTAAAGTTACAGTGCCAGAGCAGAGCTCTGCTCCCTTAGCCTTTAAAAAAAAACCAATGAGAACCCTTTCTCAATACATTGTGTATTCGCTCCTTCTAGGATTTCAGTCTCGATATTTTGGAATTAAACACAATGATTCCTCACACACAGGACATTGTTTGGTTACACATTTTAAAACCTATCCACAGTTCAAGATTCAGATAAAAATCGAAATGAATATATGTAACATCAACCTGAAAGTAGGACAACAACAATCCAAAACGACAACTACGAAAGGGACACCCAGGCTGCACTCGCACAGCAAGCTAAAGCATGTCAAATCTGATTGCCTTCACACAACATGCTAAGCATGATTCGTTTTAACATTGGTTGTTGTTTTGCGGCTAAGCTTTCAGCAGGAATGCAGGCCATTGGATTAGTTTATGATTCCGGGTATTACACAAAAATAGAAAACGGGTTAATTCAGTATCTAGGCTGCGAGAACAAATTGTTTTACTGACTAGACAAAAAACATCCAGGTCAGCTGATCTAAGATCGAATGAGAAAGTTATGCACTTCTTATTACAAGTTATTGCAGGCAATAGTTATAAACTCTCTCCTTTACAATTATGGATAGCAGTTATATTTCATTATTAATTCTATGTGGATTTGTGCAATTTTCCTTGACCTTAAGAACTAGGTGACTCCTGATAATTTCTGCAACTGTTGCTCTGCTAGTACTGCCTTATCTAAATCAAATCTACTGGTATCATCAAAGAAATTATCAGATGAATAGGGAGATACTGCGAACTAAGGGTCATTTTGCCCCAGTGTTAGACTGCTGATGCATCTGAATGGAATGAAATTGATTGCATATATTTTATCCCATTTCTGCTAACTATTCTAGCACATCGTTCTCCCTTTCCTAAAATTCCTGGACTTTTGGAGTTAACTTGGAACAAATGTAACTAACCCAGTTTTCTTCCACAATAAAATATACCAGATTCAGTCCAATGGAGTGAATATCCATTAAACATATTTAAAAACTGGTGCAAGTACAATACATATGCTTTTTCTAATCAAATACAAACAAGAAGACATTGTCCCTAAAAGATCAAAAGTATAAAGTCTACTATCTGCAAACTGCTCAGATTAGAGTCAAAGATTTCAGGGGTCCTTGGATTATGACCACTTGCTTGAACTTGCAACAAAGCTGAACAAGGGGGATTCACAATACGTCCTCAGAGCTCACAGTATCCCTGCGATCATGTGATCAAGATTTCCCACATTCCCTGCTGGTTTCCCACAAGCAGAGTCAATGGGAAAACTGACAGGAAGTTGTGGTTATGTGAGGTCCTTGTTTAACAACTTGCATAGTCTTCACTTAAGGATGGAAACAGGACTGGTGGCCCTTACTGGTAGAGTTACATAATGTCACAACTATGTTGTTTAGCAATGGCAGTTTTGGTCCCAATTGCAACCCAAGGATTATCTGTATGCTATGTTTTCTCCTCGAAACCATCTCTTTGGCATCCTTTATAACAAGCAAAAACTAATCCCCAATGCCATCACTATTCTGGAAATTTACCTAAATTCAGGACTTTACCAGGGCAAGACAACGAACCTACTCTACAGAACTCACCTCCTTGAAGAAAAAGAAAACAAATGTTCAAATGTCTACAGGTATCCACTCAGTGAACTGACTCCACACAATATTTTGAATCAATGGAGTCACATACACAGCCAAACCAAAGAGTCCATTCTGGCACAAGGCTTTTCCTTTCTCCCCACTACATCCGGACAAAATGTGCGACTTGGTAGGGACCTTGAAACATTTTCTTGCTGCTTGAGGATGCTTGAGAGAAAAGGGAGTACTTTCAAAACAAGAAAGAAAACACAGACACACAGCCATCCACAAAACACACCTGGAACAACATGCAATTAAAGCTGACACCAAATCCCCAATGCATTAAAAAAACAAAACAAAACAAAACACCTTATTGCATGGATGTCCCCAGGTGGACGCAACACTGAATTGCATTTTTATGCTGAGTACTTTTGCCAACAAGGTAAAGCCAGAATTATCCATTTAAAAAATAACTTTTACACAACAATTTCAGCAGAGCACATCAAGATGCCACCTAAGGCATTTGACAAAATAACAGTGACATCGTAATCAAACAAACTGCTAAGGGTGGGGCAGTTGCAATGAATAAGATGGGTTACATCAATAAAGACGAGAAGCAATTCTCTACCATCATATTCTTCACACGGATGCTGAGCCACTATATACCAACATTCCCCACGTGTGAACTTCAATCTGTGAAGAACATCATCCGTGATGCTGAAACAGCATAGCTTGCCACTAGACTTTGAACTAATCCCATAACTATTTCACTTTTGTGCCTGCATGATAAAGCTGATGTGGTTGAAAATCACTGGCATAGTCATGGACGCAGGTATGCCTCCACATTAGGCCAAACTCTTCATGGCTGACTGAGAAGACTGTTTCCTTAACTCTCACCTCCTGAACATCTGTTTTACCTGAGATTCACTGATGGCATTTTCATCATCTGGACCCCCAGAAATGAATCAACCCATTCCACCAAGTCTTCCATCTTAGCATCAACCTCAGATTGGACCTACCAATCAAACGAGTCCATTTCTTTGATGTAAAAGTACACAGTGAACACAAAAACACCATTGTACAGGAAACCTACAGATTGCCAAGCATTATCTCCATGCGTCCAGATTCCATCCAGGCCACCAAATCTATCATCTAAAGCTATGCTCTACCCTTGAACTGCATTTGTTCTAAACCACTTCACAGACATTCTTAACTGTGTTTTAAGAATTAAGCCAGACATTCAGGAGGCTGAACTACCCACCCAGTAACATCAATAGACAAATAAATAGAGCCAGATCAATTCCCAGGCAGGACCTATTAAAAGGCAGACCACAAAAACAGAATAGCAAAAAACCACAGGTTGTCATTTACTGCTCACAGCTCAAACCACTGAAATGGATTATTAATAAACTTCAGCCCATACTGGACAACTGGGTGGCATACCCATACAGCATTTGCACGCAGACAACCATCCAACCTGAAGCAGATTTTGACAAGCAACAAGAAATAGGATAATGATGCTAATTCAGGAACTAGACCTGCACAATTCCAGATGTCTACTTTGTCCCCATGTTAGTTTCATGTCAGCAGAGAAGCCCAGAAAGACTATTAGTTTTCTTCTCAGAGCAGGAGACTGCTTTCTTAAGTTTCTATTTCAATTCTCTGCACAGACTCAGATGTTTAAGCTCCCATTGGCTGATTTAGTTGCTATGCCTATTCATTGGCTAACCTTGTTCCCATGTCTCTCCCAGTCATGAATATTTTAACAAAAGATTCCTGATAAAGTGTACTCCACTCCATCCATCCAATGAATTGAGCTGTAGCTCCTGAAAGTTTATGCCATCCAATAATATTTGCGAGTCTGAAAAGATACTACCAGATTCCTGCTTTTTGGCTATTGCCGGCTGATAAGGCTCTGCTACACAGGGAGATGTTTTGCAAAGGAGGAATAGAAACATGTTGGAAACTTAGCATTTGCTTGCCACTGCTCCTCTCCTCACCCCCACCCTCAAAGGGAGGGCAAAGAGAGTGAGAAACATACACAATTCATGGGACATCAACACCCAGCCAATTTCTGTCTCTATCCTGAATACTGGTTTTGCAGGACCTGACCCTCCCATAAACAGATGTGCTGTTTCTTTGAGTGTCCTTTGTCTACCATCAACCAAAAATCTATCACTCGAATTACAAGTGCCTTTGGGATCTACTATATCTGTAGATAATTGTAATTTAGGATTTACAATTTGTACAGATTCTATAAAATACTTGAATTGACTACTTAGTTAAAGGTTTTCCTAATGTGCTGAATTAAACATTTCCAAATGTATAGGTGGAGGTTCAATAGATATAATTGGATGATTAAGTTTCTGTTAATTTTTGGGGGTATGATTAACGTTATTACAAGGAATATTACATTGGGGTTAATGTATATCTTAAGAGGGGTTTCAATGTTAATTCCTGTTAGACATTTCACACAAATAGATACGTTAATGAGAAAATTTATGTGACAAGCTCAAAGGTCCTAAAATATCCCTTGACTAAATTTGTCTACTATATAAAATGGTGGTTTTAACCCCCCAGATTTACAACTATATATTTATATTGCAGGGGAAATATATTTATTAAGATTATTTATTTCTTTGGACCCATTTGAGAACTGTATTTTGAGGTCCAGATGTACAATTTTTTTCTCTTTACAGATTATTTCTGTAAAGGTTTTTATAGCTATTAGATGGATATTTTTAGCTGTTCATAAAGGTGGCATTTTGTTTAGCCCATTTAATCACAATAACATATTTGGGTTCTTTTTTCCTTACTTTAAAATAATTGTTCAGTTTATATTAATTCCTTTTGTATTTTACTATTTTAACACACAATTAATTTACAAATTAAAATCACAAGAATAGGTGTTCATATCATTTTGCTTTTCAGTGTGTCTTTACTTCAGAGGGAGGGAGAGAAGGACTTGTGTATTTGTTATCCTTTTATAATTATTTTCAGGTGTTTTTTTTTTAGATTAAATATCAAAAGCAACACAGATTGTGAAAAACATCTATGCACCTGTCTTTGTGTCCATGTGTTTGTTTTAACAGAAGGATCACATCCAACTCAGGGTAACACAATCAACTCTACTTACAGACTACGATCAGGAAGTATGATGTAGACAAATCCTAGCAGGAAACTTCCTTGTAATACCAAAAGTTGAGAACAAGTTTTTAAAATGTTGAAATAGATACAGAAAACAAAACATCTTCCTATTTCAGAAGAGGACCGGGTGAAAAACTGGATAAATGAGTTGGTCTCTGGTGGCTTGTAAAGCATGGCTTGTTTGGAGATTGTCAAATTTTATTTACTTGTCTGACCGCAGAGTAGAGGTGCAGAAGTCGTGATGCCTAAGCCCATCTTCTCTGGTTCGCTCCAGAAGTGTTTATTATTATTTTCACACTCCCAGCCACTGGAGAAAGCTTCACAGCCTGATGGAGCCCAGCAGCAACATGGGCTGAAAGGCTGGTAGATCCAATTCTTTTTACCTTCAATAAATTGTTCCTTTGCCTACACTCAGTCCACAGGATGCATTCTATTTATGAAGTAATTTATATCTCATGATGAATAGGATATGATAGGAATAGGAATAGGGTAGGGTAGGGTAGGGTAGGGTAGGGTAGAGTAGACTAGACTCGAATTCTTTATTGGCCAAGTGTTTTTGGAAACAAAAGGAATTTGTCTTGGCTGCATAAGCTCTCAGTGTACATAAAAAGTGGGTATTTTTATAAATAATTCAAGACAGTGAAATTATCTAATTTCTTCCTCCTCTTATTTTCCCCAGAACAACCACTCTGATGTGGGTTGGACTGAGAGAAAGTGACTGGCCCAAGGTCACCCAGCTGGCTTTCATGCCTAAGGAAGGACTAGAATTCACTGTCTCTTGGTTTCTAGGCCAGCACCTTCACTATTTGACTAAACTCTTTTCACATGCCTATTATCATATCACCCTGCAGGTCTATGCAAGGGTTCCCAGGAATATATTTTTAAAAAGCAAAAGTGGCACCATACTTCCCCCCCCCCCCCCCAGCAATGTCTATTTTAAAGCATACTTTTTAAAAGCTGCATTTAGTCAACTATCTTGTTCCTTCTCTCGGCTTCCTTCTTTCATTTTTGAAATGTGTCATGTATATTACAGTAAAAAGCAAAACATAACTCAGAATCCCACTGGAAAAAAAAACATCATGGGGAACAGCAAATGATTTTATTAATGCTAATGGTTTCAGTTCAACTGTATATACCTACCACTGGCTATATTTAATACCTTCCCTCTCCCCCAGTCTGGGGTTGATGACGGTAAATTAAAGCAAAAAAGAGCAGCTGGGCCCAAAACCTGCTAAAATGTGATTGGGTAATCTGTGGCTCCATATGGCAGGAAAAGGAAGGTTTGGTGTAGGTGTGTTGTGTGAACCTAGGGATAATTCAGGAACTCCTGCTTCAGTTAAACATGGATTACTTATTATGCAAACAGCCAGAATAGCCTTGCTATTCCATTCCACTGATGTTTGTCTGCAGTAATCAATCATCACAATGCCAATAACTTTCCTTTTGTTTTATGCATGCACACCTGAACTATTAATCAGCAATAGCTTATTTCAGCAGTACTTTGATTCTCCCCCTTATAGTAGGGTGCCCATATCCCCCTCAATCATTAACACATGTATAAAAGAATAGATTTCAGTTAAATGTCATTTATATGATAAGAGGCATTAACTGGAACTCCTCCTTCTCTACAGCTGTTAAAATAATAGGTGCCCTGCCCATATTTTTTATTTTTTTTGTATATGGCTTCCTGGTAAGAATAATCAGGGACACTGATTATAAAAAGATAAGAACAGAGACAATTTCCAGAGCAGTAGTTCCAGTTATTGTGCGCTGCCTGCTGTAATTATCATTTTAGATCATTTGGAAGAGGAACAACTGCCTTTTTGCTGTACAAGTAGTCCTCGTTTAGCGACTGCCTCACTTAGCAACTGTTCAGTTATGAGATGAAAAAGTAACGTTAAGACCAATCCTCACATTTATGACCTTAACACATCTGGAAAGCCAAAGGAAGTTGAAGCAAGGTCATAGGCACGGTTTCACTTGGTGACCTCTTTGCTTAATAATGACAATTGTGGTTGCTAAGCAAGGATTGCTTGTAATAACATTTATTTATTTATTATTTATTTATTTAATTTGTCAAATTTATATACCGCCCTATCTCCCCTAGGGGACTCAGGGCGGTGCACAGAAATATAAAAAATATAAAACAATACAGTACAAAACAGTTAAAAATAAATTAAATTAAGGTCTGTGCTAAAATTTAGATTAGAAAAAGGGTTAAAATCAAATTAAAATTATATCCATTAAAACTAAGCCAGGCCGGCCTCTTGAAATAGATGTGTCTTTAATGCCCGGCGGAAGAGGCGTAGGTCCGTGATGATATGAAGGTCAGGGGGTAGGTCGTTCCAGAGGGCAGGCCCCGCCACAGAGAAGGCTCTCCCCCTGGGGGCCACCCGTTGGCATTGTCCAGCGGATGGCACCCTGAGGAGGCCCACTCTGTGGGAGCGGACAGGTCTAAGGGAGGTATGTGGTAGGAGGTGGTCCCGCAAGTAGCCAGGTCCCGTGCTATGGAGCGCTTTAAAGATGGTTACTAGCACCTTGAAGCACACCCGGAAGGCCACAGGCAGCCAATGCAGCTCGCGCAGGAGAGGTGTTACATGGAAGTATCGAGACACTCCCAGGATCCACCGCGCGCCCGCATTCTGGACTAGCTGGAGCCTCCGGGTGCACCTCAAGGGAAGCCCCATGTAGAGAGCGTTGCAATAGTCCAGGCGGGAGGTGACGAGCGCTTGACAATGAATTAAAAGATTGACAAATTTCTATATGTGGCAATGACTCAACAATGCATCTAACAAATAGACTAAAATGCCTATTTTCTTTCTTGATATGAATCCTCAGCTTAAGCTCTTTTCGTATGATAGATTGTCCACTAGCCAAACCTTTTGTCATTCAATTGATTTAGCTAGTTGATTGAGCCGCAGGATACATTTCTTATTTGCTGGCTGGATCTCTGACATCAGAAGTGCAATATATTACTTGATTGTGCAAAACAGCCATCAATCACCTTTTCGTATAACAAGGTTTTTCCTGTCTACATTGTTTTGAGTAGCTTTCAACTTAGGCTGCCCAGAGTTGCCATATGTAGCAGGATCTGTACATTTATCAAAACAAATGAGTAAAATAAAAATAAATTAAAAATGAGCAAACTTTATAAAAACAAATAAACGTAAATAAGGAAGGGCTTTCCTTTAGCATTTCCTTGTTCTAAATAATGGCTAGAAAGTTTCCATATAATTTCTAAAAAAAACCAGGACAAATTTCAGTGATTAGCATCTAAATGGGAGATAAAGATGCTGTTTGTCAAAATGCATTCTTTGGAGAACCTGTCTGTTTTGAAACTTAGGGTAATATGCAAGCCGTTAAGATTATACTGATTTTATTGTTTTTATTCAGAATTTTAAATGACTGCCTGCCTTTCTTTGTTCATCCTATTCTCTCCTTTTCCAAGGAAGTTCCTTTATACATCTAGAGCTGTATTGTTCAATTTCTCATTAATATCTTCCTCACATACAAAACTGTGCAGTGGAATAGATTGCTCTTTATGTTCTCAGGATTTTCACACGGTGTATTAAATTCTAGGTTGGAGTCAGTACATCCCCCCCACCCCCAATTTTGGAATAAGGGGGAGTGGGAGAGGAACCTTGATATAAGGGCTTGGAGCTCTCTGATTGGACGGATTACTCTCATAATTTCATATCGGAGAACCTTGCAAGTAGTGATGTACCTGTAAAGCCAGGTCTATAATAAGTCCATTAAAGCTTCTGTAGGTGAAAACCCATTTCAACATGTGTCATGAATAAACTACTGCAGGGATCTTTAGCATTCTTTAGAACAGGGGTCTCCAACCTTTGCAACTTTAAGTCTGAAGGACTTCAGCTCCCAGAGTTCTCCAGCCAGCAAAGCTGGCTGGAGAAGTCTGGGAGCTGAAGTCCTTCAGACTTAAAGTTGCAAAGGTTGGAGACCCCTGCTTTAGAACAATCAGATCAATCAGATTTTTGGAGGAGGTAGCATGGTAAGAGCAAGGTTCCCATGTAGTGCTGCAGAGCTCAATTTACACAGAGAGGCCTAGCTCAGCGACAGAGCACACGCTTTGCATCTAAATGGTGGGAAAGAATGTTACTGGGCAACATAAAAGTGGGGAAACAACACAAGCCAGCAGATCATGATCGCTTTAGAGCAGAAAGGATGAGACATTATGCAGACTTAATGAGATGAGGCCCTGCTTGGTGCAAAATTGTATTAAATTGTACCAAATGCTTAAAAAAAGAATATCTAGCTTGGTCTCCCCTCCATGATGAGTGTAGGTAATCGGTTTTGTTACCCAGATCCGTTTCAAGGACTAATCAGAACCTAGCCACCTAATGAGAAAAAGGTTCCTCAATTTTCCAAGCCTAAACATTATTAACAATGCAGAAGGTCCACGCCCTGCAAATCCAAGAGGTCTTCCAGACAAATGTATGGGCCAATATTGAAACAAAATGGGGCTCCTACTGATCGCACACGACAGTCTTTGCAACTGTGATCTGTTTTAAAATACAGGTAGTTCTCAACATACAACCGTAATGGAACCTGCCCATTAGTTGTTATGTTACGACGGTCATAAAACCAATTTTACAACTTTCTGCAGCAGTTGCTAAGCCAACACCGTGATCATTAAGCGAACCAATGCTTCGCTACAGACACAATTTTGCAAAAAACAGGAAGGAGGTGCCGCATGAAATGTGGTCCCATGACTACAGGATACTACAAACGGCCATAAATGTGATTGTGTTGCTGAGCACCCAAAGTGTATGACTGCGGAAGGCCTCCGGCCGTTGGAACTTCAAATCTGGGTCGTAAGTTGAAAACCACCTTATTGTTATGCTAATGTCACATCT
Source organism: Rhabdophis nuchalis (assembly GCA_039707465.1). Lineage (NCBI taxonomy): Eukaryota > Metazoa > Chordata > Lepidosauria > Squamata > Natricidae > Rhabdophis > Rhabdophis nuchalis. The sequence continues at coordinate 149,357,292 of CM077646.1, read as the reverse complement.
GTGACATTAAAACGTAACTTCGAAACAGCCTACACGGCTGCAGGAGGAGTAACTTGTGCTTGAAGTCACAGGCTCTCTGCCCACTGGGAAGGACTCTTGTGTCCTTGCGTCTCCCACCTCCAGGGAACCTACCGTAGCACTATGCTGCAATGATTATGGAAAGGAGGCCAAAATCAGAACAGCCAGCAAGTCAGCATCAGCAGTTTTGCAGGCAGTTGAGGTTGCCAACAGGACAAGCATCGGAAACAAAACACAAGCACATTTGTTTTGTTTGCTTGACTTTTGGGGAAGAGGGAGAAGGATGAGGCACACAGTTATTGGCTTGGAAATAAGCACTGAGCAACCAACAGTTCTGATATAAATCTGACATAACTGACTGACTGACATAAATCATTATTTGTGATTATTGTATTTTATGAATATGATCATGATTATCACTTGTTGCTTGCATGTACGCTGAGAGCTTATTCACAGGAGACAAATTCCTTCTATGTCCAATCACATTTGAGCAATAAAGAATTTTATTCTGTTCTGTTCCCTTCCATTCTATTGTCTTCCATTCCACTCCACTCTCCACTCATTCTCCTTTTCATGTTCCTATTTCTAATTCCCATCTCTATCCCTATCCCTATCCCTATTCCTATTCTATTATCTTCAGCTTATTGGTCAGCAGGGACAAACACTAAATGCTGGCCATTCCTTCATTCCATACATGCCAATAATATGCCCATGTACGCTCTGAAAATGTTTTGGAGAAGAGGGTTCATGCAAGGGTAAACACAGCACTTCTCCATTACTTATTAAAGCAGCCTTTCTTTTTTTGGATGCTCCCCAAAAGTCAGATTTAATGAATAGCACAAAGGTGCTCCATTCACGCTTGTGTAAAGTCTGAAGCACTTTTCCAGAATCATTTTGAAACATGCAAAACTAATAAACGTGCCTTTGTTCATAGTACCCCAATAACCAAACAAATTATGAAAACAATCAATATTGCATGGCTCAAGTTCTGGTCCATTTAAAACTGGGTATGCTGGAAGGAGTGCTGGCACTTAAAAGATGCTTTTGAATGGCTAAATTTATAATTCATCGAAGTAGATAAGCACTTTCCTGTGTGCTTCACAGTGCTACAGGAAAACACGAATTTCAGCCAGCACAACTTCTTATAAAACAGTGTGACGGGGAAAGAAGGATCTGAGCTCTACCTTTTTCTTGCAGGCATTTTATTACCCAAACTAGCTAACATCACCAGTGCCAGATCTGATGCGCAAGCACAGCATTTCTCCCTTACTTATTAAAGCAGGTTGGCTTTTTAAACAGTTTCTCTGCCAGAAATGTTGGATGCTCCCCAAACCTGAGATTTAATAAATGGTACAAAGGTGCTCCATTCATGTTTGTGCAAAGTCTGAAGCACTTTTCTAAAATCATTTTTGAAACACAACTCTTTGGATCACAAAGGCTGCCCTGAATGAAACGGGATTGTCTACATTAGTTGGAAGTTAAAGAAAGTCCTGCTCTCCAACGGGTCTGATGAATTTGGAATCCTATTATTAAAATCATCTGCTTTGCTTCCAGTTTTCAAGCTTGAATTTCCACTCTTGCCATTTTGCTTGTTTCAGGATATGACTCTAATTCACTAAGGAGCAGGCAGTGCGGTCACCATTTTTATGTTGCTGAACAATGTGCATAACAGCTTCCAGATGGGTCTGTATTCTGTGATCATCTTGTTTCGTTTATGGAATTTGAAAGGAAGGCCCCTGCAGATATTACTGTCTCTATTTTTAACTCTTCTCTTCTTTTGCTTCTCCCTTTTTTTTTTCCTTGGGTGCATCTATATGGAAAATCTATCCAGGAGGAAACGACAGCATCCGTAGCCCTCGTTTAGTGACCAGTCACTCTGATGAAAAAGCAATCTTGCAACCAGTTCTCACATTTACGACCTCTGCAGCTCTGCAAAGCAAAAAAAAAAAAAAAAAAACCGACACAAAATCGTAAGCACAGTTGTGGTGTCATTTAGTGACTATTTCACTTAAAGACCAAATTGCTGGTTCTGACTGTGGCTGCTGTATGGAGACTACCTGTAGATGATGATGATGATGATGATAATAATAATAATAATAATAATATTTATTTTATTTTTTTATTTTATTAAATTTATACCCCGCCCTTCTCCAAACGGACACAGGGCGGCGCACAGGGATGTTAAAACACATATAAAACATATAAAATTTTAAAAAACTTATTCTAATAGACCCTGCGCTAAAAACCGAATTTAAAAAACCCAAATTTAAAACCATCTAAGAGTCAGTAATGGGGGTTACGCTAGGCCGGCTAGATGGAATAGGTGTGTCTTCAGACACTTGCGGAAGAGGCGGAGGTCGGAGATGGTGCGGAGTTCAGGGGGTAGGTCGTTCCAAAGGGCAGGGCCCGCCACAGAGAAGGCTCTTCCCCTGGGTGTCGCCAGTCGGCATTGTCCAGCCGACGGCACCCTGAGGAGGCCCTCTCTGTGGGAGCGTATCGGTCTGAGGGATGTATGGGGCAGGAGGCGGTCTCGCATATAACTAGGCCCCGAGCCATGGAGCGCTTTAAAGATGGTCGTTAAAACCTTGAAGCGCACCCGAAAGACCACAGGGAGCCAGTGCAGCTCGCGCAGGATAGGTGTTATGTGGGAGTGTCTAGGCACTCCCGTAATCACCCGCGCGGCTGCGTTCTGGACTAGCTGCAGCTTTCGGGTGCACCTCAAGGGGAGCCCCATGTAGAGAGCATTACAGTAGTCGAGTCGAGAGGTGACGAGTGCTTGGGTGACTGTGCGTAAGGCACCCCGGTCCAGTAACGGGCGCAATTGGTGCATCAGGCGTACCTGATGGAACGCCCCCCTGGCCACGGCTGCCACACGATCTTCCATAGACAGCCGGGAATCCAGGAGGACACCCAAATTGCGCGCCCTCTCCACGGGGGCCGGTGTTTCGCCCCCAATGGCCAGAGTTGGAATAATCTGGCTGAATCGGGGTGCCGGAAGCCACAGCCACTCAGTCTTGGATGGGTTGAGCTTGAGTTTACCACCCATCCAGATCCGTACGGCCTCCAAACACCGGGACATAACCTCGACTTCATCGTTGGGTTGGTCTGGGGTGGATATGTACAACTGAGTATCATCAGTGTACAGATGATATCCCACCCCAAAACCACGGATGATCTCACCCAGCGGCTTCATATATGTGTTGAACAGTAAGGGCGAGAGGACCGACCCCTGAGGAACCCCAAATATGAGGGACCTCGAGGCCGACCTCTGCCCCCCTGCCAACACATATTGCGACCGACCAGAGAGGTAGGACGAGAACCACCGCAGAACGGTGCCTCCCAGCCCCAACCTCCCCAGTCGGTGCAATAGGATACCATGGTCGATGGTATCAAAAGCCGCTGAGAGGTCTAATAGGACTAGGATAGAGGAATATCCTCTATCCCGCGCCCTCCAGAGATCATCAACCAACGCGACCAATGCCATCTCGGTGCTGTGCCCGGGTCGGAAGCCAGACTGGCGCGGGTCTAGATAATCAACTTCCTCCAAGTGTCGCGGAAACTGTTGAGCCACCACACTCTCAACAAACTTCACTAAAAAGTGGAGGTTGGAGACGGGACGATAGTTCTCTAGTAATGCTGGATCCAGGGATGGCTTCTTGAGGAGGGGCCTTACTACCGCCTCTTTCAAGACGGCAGGCAAGGACCCCTCATTCAAAGATGCGTTGACAATGCCCTGGAGCCAGCCTCGTGTCGTCTCCCAGGATGCCAGTACAAGCCAGGAGGGACACGGGTCCAATAAACATGTGGTAGCCCTAAGTCTCTTTGACAACTTGTCCATATCCTCGGTGGTAACAAAATCAAACTCCTCCCAAGATGGTGTCACAAGAACAGCCTCGGCCTGCTCGACTGGACCACTGTCGATGGAGGGTAGCTCGTTCCGAATCCGAGTGATTTTCTCCTGCAGATAAATCCCAAATTCCTCTGCTCGACCCTGTAAAGGGGCTTCCCGCGGCCTCTGTTGAAGGAGGGAGCGGGTCACCCCAAACAGGGCGGCAGGGCGGTTATCTGCGGATGCAATAAGAGTGGCACAATACTCACGTTTGGCCACTCTTATCGCCACTAAGTCCTAATATGGTCTCTCACTAGTGTTCGGTCGGCTTCGGAGTGAGAAGATCTCCATCTGCTCTCTAGGCGTCTCTTGTGGCGCTTCATCTCCCTAAGCCCCTCGGTAAACCAAGGAGCCCAGGTGGTTCGTCGCCGCAAGAGAGGCCGCAAGGGCGCAACTCGGTCCAAGGCCCCCGTGGCCGCACTTAACCATGCAGCCACTAGGTCCTCAGTCGAGTCGCGGGGCAAGTCCACAGGAATTGGCCCAAGCTCCCTCTGGAACCTTATCGGGTCCATCAGGAGCCTGGGGCGGAACCATATAGGAATGTCCGGTTCCGCCTCCCCGCAGTGAGGTGCAGCGATCGGAAAGTCGAGCCGAAGGAGAGCGTGATCTGTCCATGACAGGGGTGTGATGACTAAATCCCCTATTCCCAGATCACTACTCCACTGTCCCGAGACGAAGATGAGATCCAGGGTGTGTCCGCCCTCGTGAGTAGGACCTAAAACTACCTGGGTCAGGTCCATGGCTGTCATGGAAGCCATGAACTCCCGAGCTGCACCAGAGGTTTCGCCTGCCGATGGCAGGTTAAAGTCCCCCATGACTAAAAGTCTGGGGGTCTCAACCGCCGCCTCGGCTATCACCTCTAGGAGCTCGGGCAGGGCTGTTGTTGCATAGCGAGGAGCCAGGTATACAACTAACACGCCCAACTGCCTCCCTAGGCCCCACTTCACAAGGAGGGACTCGCACCCGGTCGTCTGAGGGATCGTGGTCTCCTTTGGCTCAAGACCTTCCCTAACCATAATCGCCACCCCCCCACCCCTCCCTAGGGCCCTAGGCTGATGAAAGGCTCGGTATCCTGGTGGGCACATTTCTACGAGGGGATGTCCTCCCTCGTGGCCCAACCAGGTTTCCGTAATGCCTACCAGGTCCGGGTCCCCCTCTGACACAAGGTCATGGATGAGGGGGGCTTTTTGTACCACGGACCTGGCGTTGCATAGCATCAGCCTAGGGCCCCGGGTCTGTGGTTCTTGCCCACCTAGTCTGCGATGGGGACAGGGGGAGTTGGAGCGCGTGACCACCCGTAACCAATAATTATTAATTATTAATTATTATTAATAATAATTATAATTATTATTTTAATTTTAATTTATAAACCGCTCTCTCTCCCCGAAGGGACTCGAGGCGGTTGCACAAATACACTTGGATTAGGAAATGTTAAGAGCCTTCCATCTGGAGGCACCCGGTGTTTATTACTAGTCACACAAGCAAATTGCTCCATGTTGACTGAGGGGGACAAGTAGAAATCTTTTGCTTGCTCTCTTAGGATGTTTACCTCACCAAGGAAAATAAAAATTGAAGATCACTTGCATCTGTGTTACTCAGAGGTGAGCTTTACATAACCTTGGTAGAAGTTGAGGAGCACATATACACATGTGTAAAAACCAAGTGTTTCTCCACATCCTCCTTACCTTGGGAAGGATCCTATCTCAGGTCCATTTGACATGTTTTGCATGCAGAAGCTTGCAATCCACTGCCATCTGCATATAAAAATCTAGAGAGCACATGAAAGAAAATGGCGTGACTGAGGTCATGGCAAACCACAAATGGGTCAACGTGGACAATAGACTTGGCTCGATCGATAGAAATCAGCTTCCTCTGTCTGGAGTCCAATTGATTCTCTTTTGCTGCCAGGAAAGACAATGCCCAGTAACAACAACAGCAAAACAAAGCTACCTGTTTCTCCATGTGCTCCTGATACTGCTCACCCACCAGTGATATTCTTTAGACTCTGGATAATTCAATTTGACAGAATCCCCTCTCCACCATTTTTTATAAAGGGTGAAGGACATGGAGAATAAGAAAGGTCCTTATTATGGCTAAAAGCCACAGGAGACAGGAGTGTGGGGGGGGGGGGGGGAGAATTACTGCAGTAGGCAAAAAGCACTCAAACACCATCATCTTCTTTATTTTAGAGCAAATGGCTTCCAGCCCTACCCCAGGGTTCAATTTTCTTACTGGCTGGAGATACTTCGCTTCTACTATCCACTCTCCTGATATCCCCATCATCATGGAAGCTGCTCCTTTCAGACAGAATCATTTCCTGGTGCTTTTAGAGCACACATTCAAAATGTGCTCTTCAGCAGGGATTGTGTGTGTGTGTGTGTGTGAGTGTGTGTGTGTGTGTGTGTGTGTGAGAGAGAGAGAGAGAGAGAGAGAGAGAGAGAGAGAGAGAGAGAGAGAGAGAAAGGAGGGTGGGGTGAAAGAGAGGATTGGAGGTTGCCCTTGTACAAGATCTAAGCCTATGACTCAAATCAGCCTCTGAAGATCTCTTTGTCATTGTCTCTGTACTTATTACTGGAATGGGTAGAGGCCATGAATACTGTTATTGCTGAACAGCAGGAGGGAAAAAAAAGATCTAGTGTGCTACTCCCTCCTTTTCATGTGCTTGCACATCCCTTGCAACCATTCCAATGGCTCAGAATCAAGGTATGTTCGCACTAATCATTACGTGAAGAAGAAACCACCTTACAGTCATATGCACGGCGATGTAGATCATCTGCCAGACAGTTTAACAAGGGAATCTCCCTTCTGCTGAAAGACAGCGTCCTGTTCTTCAAATCACAATTAGGGCGGGATCAAGACTGACAGCAGTGTAATAAAATGAGCTCTGTTGGAAGTGTCTGCCTTGCCTTGCCAAGCAGGCTATGCAGTTCACAATTCCGAATGTATGTTATAAATATTTATTCATTAAGGCCTTGTTTGGCAGGTAGTAATTATAATTCAACCTACCAGAAATGCAACATAAAAAAACAAAAACCCAAAATAGAGGCCGGTGATCAGCCGCAACTCCAGCCTGGTGGAAACACACACTTCCAGATTTATTAAGGTTTCTCCGATAACTGGGAATCAGGGGAATTTGTAACCCAATACATGTAGTCCTCGGCTTACGAACACAACCGAGCCCAAATTTTCTGATGTTAAGTAAAAAGTGAGTTTGCACCCATTTTACGACCTTTCTGGCCACAGTAATTAAGTGAATCACAGAAATTGCTAAATTAAACGAACTGTTAAGTGAATCTGGCTTTGCCATTGACTTTGCTTGTCAGAAAGTCGCAAAAGGGGACGACGTGACCCCAGGACACTGCATCCGTCTTAAATATGAATCAATTGCCAAGCGCCTGAATTTTAATCACACGACCATGGGGATGTCACAAAGGTCACAAGTACGAAAAACGGTCCCGAGTCACTTTTTTCAGTGTTCTTATAACTTTGGTCGCTAAACGAACCGTTGTAAGTCAAGGACTACCTGTACATCTGACCTATGTTGGTGCGATTTGGAGCAAGTACCAAGAAATCGACAGCATCCAGTATATGCCTACTTTATACTCAGGCCTTGCAAAAATAAGATTCACCCACAGACCCCATTTTGTACTAATTGTGAAGATCATTTGACACCACACCATACTATGGACACCAGGGATGTCAAACTCAAGGCCTAGAGGTTGGATCTGGCCTGCAGGGTGCTTAGAACTGGACCATGGGGTTGTCCTGGAAACAGCTAAGGTTCGGCCCGTAGTGCCTCTGCTAGTGAAAACAGAGCATGAGGGGGGCCTCCATGAAGGACTGGCCCACGGTGCAGAGCTTGGGAGGGCTGCAAAAGACCCTCCCAAGCTCTTGTTTTCACTGGCAGAGGGATGCAGGAGGCCATCGCAGCCGAAACGGAAACCCGTTTTCTCTGGTAGAGTTCTCAGGCCACAACAGGCGCTCAAGTGACGTCAAGCTGGCCATGCCTACTCCCCCACCCCACCCCCAGGTCAAACACAACCCCGATGTGGCCCTCAACAAAATCGGGTTTGACGCCCATGATCCACAGTAAGTAAAATAGTACAAATCATCTTCTGATTGTTCTTGGCTATTTCAATCCCCCCCCCCCCCGCCTTCCTTCCCAAATTTGTAGAGGCAGGGCTCTCGCAGTTGTTCTTGGATTCAAACTTAGCTTGCCTGATCTCAGCAAATGTACGTTTGTTTAATCAATAGGCCCTCCCTCTTATAAAATCCTGCGGATTTAGATGAGCCAGGCAAGAAAAGAAGGTACATGCTGCTTAGAACATAACATCCAAGGGGAGTGGATAGAGGAGAGGTTTCTCCAGACAGAAAGGGCTAGCGTGGCTGTGAACGTGGAAGAACTGGCACAGCTGGCAGAGCAAGAGGCAAAACATGCTTCTCTGGTTCGTGTTTCCACATCAAGAATGGGAAGGATTATGCAATCAAGTGACCTCTGCCTGAGCAATGGGAGAAGGGGGTGGGGGTGTTGTTCCTGCCTTCTGGCTAAAATGCAGATACCCAGGCGTAAAAGAAAGGAGGGGAGGGGAAGGAATTACAAAACCACAAAGTTGTTGCTACCTAAGGAATCTGCCCAGCTGCTGTATTTCAACCCAGTTCATTCTGTAAGGGAAAAAGGAATGAACCAATCGTTTTCAGAGGAATGCTGTTTGCAAAGCAATAGGGAGAAAGGCCCCTGCTTCTTGGTCTTTTGATGTATCGCCTGGCCTGGCTTTCCTGCTTCTAGGATTCAGTTCCCCTAAAAACACACTTCTACACTTGCAAACCCCAATGGCAAAATCCAAAAATATGCATGGGAAAATCTGTTGATTGGAGAGGAATAGGCCATTTTAATTGGGGAGGATAATGAGGCTGAGGGTTTGTTTTAGAAGTTCAATGAAGACAAATTAAGCAAATACTTTGATGGTGGTAGGATCAAGACTAAATTGCACTTAAACACAATCCTTACATCAAGGTTGGCTGCGTAATGAAATGACTTTACTCACAGAAGAGAAATGACTTATGTGACGAGTGAACTATTGCTTCTGAAATCTATCAGATGCTGTTGGCAATTAGGATGAGTATGTGCAAGTGCTGGAAATAAGCTGATTACTTTTCATGCCTACAGTTCCTTACATTATTTCAGCCTCCTGGGTTCAGCATGGAATCAGTTGTGCCAACTCCATGTAAGAGCTGAGGAGCAGGAGACCCCCTCGGATAACAGAAACTGCTCTCAACCCAGTGGATCCTTTTCCAGAACACTCTACAGATAGTTCTTGACTTATGACCACAATTGAGCCCAAATTTTCTCTTGATAAGGGAGACGGTTGTTAAGTGAGGTTTCCCCATTTGATAACCTTTCTTGCCACAGTTGTTAAGTGAATCAGTGCAGCTGTTAAGCTAGTAACATGGTTGTTAAGTGAATCTTGTTTCCCCACTGACTTGTCAGGTCGCAAATGGGAATCACATGACCATGGGACACTGCAACCATCATAAATACGAACCAGTTGCCAAGCACCCCAATTTTTATCCCATATTCATGGGGATGTTGCCACGGTTGTGTGAAGAACAATCCAAAGTCGCTTTTTTCAGTGCTGTTCTAACTTCGAACAAATATTAAACTAATGGCCATAAGTTGAGGATTACCTGTATTTGTCACTGGCTGTGACACGGTTATATTTACTAAGTTCTCCAGCGGTTTGATTCAGCCCCCAGGGCAGAGTCACCTGCAGTTGATGCTCCTGACACAGACTATCCTGTCCTATCCTGCTTCTCTATCAAGTATGTCAAGTATATTACCTATCTCCACTTGAAGCAATAGGACAGTGATGGCTAACCTTTTTTGGCTCGCGTGCCAAAAGCGGGGGGAGCGCAGGAGGGTCGTGCGTGGGCGTGCCACACCCATAATGCTATGTGCGTGACCTCCTGCTTTTGGCGCGCTTTTTTCGCCCTCCCCAGGCTCCAGAGGCTTTCTAGGAGCCTGGGGAGGGTGAAAGCAGCCTCCCCCACACCTCCAGAGGCTTCAGGAGCTTCCCTAAAGCCTCCAGAAGGCGAAAAACGGCTTCAAAAGAAGGCCTAAATCAGCTGGCCAGCGCACACATGCGTGCTGGAGCTGACAAGGCAACGCCTCGCGTGCCCTAAGAAATGGTTCCGCGTGCCACCTGTGGCACCCGTGCCATAGGTTTGCCATCACGGCAATAGGATTTATGTCATGCCACCAATGGTGGCCAAGTTCAACAAACTTAATCTGGACTTAATCCAGTGAGAATTTTTACTGATCTGCCTGTTGTCTTGTACTTCATCTGGAGATTTTGGAAATACTGAGATGCATTCATTAATTCATGCAACCACAATAAAGGGTTATGATTCAGTTAACATTCTGTAATGGCATTTGCTTAAATCATAACCTTGTGATAGGAAAGCATTCTTGCAGTTTGTCAGTCCACAATTGGCTCTCCACCACTGCTTAACAGGCTTTTAGGAAAATTGGCTCACTGCCCCATGGAGATCTGCTCATCAGTGCAATCCAGCCTTCTGAATTAATTTAAAGCTGCAATCCCACACATTCCCGTTTACTATGGAAGAACTGCAGGGCACGATAGACGCCTAACAACGGAGCAAAATATGGTTAAGATTGAAGGGCTGAGAAAAGATTTTGGAAAGCGGGAGGAGAAGTAGGAATTAAAAAAAAGTGGCCTGAAAAATACAAAAATACATCTGATTACAGTGATCCAAGTAATATCCTGTGAAGACATGTGAGAGATATCTCGTTTTTTTAAAAATCTCTACTGCTTCCTCCCTTCCAGCGTGTTCCTGCCTTCTTTGATATCACAATGCTGAAAGTATATAGAATGTGCTTAGCATTGCCAAAATAAAGAGCCAGGCAGGCAGATATTCCTTTCTGCTACCTTCACCTTTACCCTGTAGGAATTCTTCCGTATCAAAGAATTAACCTCTGTGGGGTTGACCCTATATGGACATATCGAAGAACCAATAAGCAGAAGAGCAATGTAAGCAGAACCATGTTAAGAGTGATTGGGTGGTGGAAGGTGTGAGACTGACATTGCTCACATTTTAATCACAGTGCGTTGGTCCATGGGTAGGGCACAGACAGGCAGATAACTGAGCTGGCTCCTTTCTCTCAACAAACTAACCTAGCTTGTGTATTGCAATAAGTTCACTGCAACTAGCTAAGCAAATGGCCAAAGGCCAATCAGCCTTCTCTTTTCCTTTCTCCCCCTTTCTCTCCTAAGCAACTTCTTTGATGCAGGAGGATCAAAATCTCGGGAATGATTTTATAACTTAATGCAAATATTGTCAACATAGCTTTGGAATTTTTTTTCTTTTGCTAAAAGTGGTTCCATATTCAAATGTTTCGCTCACCAGTTCCTTGAAATATGCAGTTCCATAGATTTTCATTTTACTAAACTCTCTACCTCCCTTCCAAAATCCACTATAGAATAGAATAAGAGTTGGAAGGGACCTTGGAGGTAGTCCACCTCCCCCCTGCCTATGCAGGAAACCCTACACTTCAGTCAAATGGTTCATTTCATTTATTCGACTTATTAAAATAGTTATCCAACATCTTCTTAAAAACTTCCAGTGTTGGAGCATTCACAACTTCTGGAGGCAAGTTGTTCCACTGATTAATTGTTCTAACTGTCAGGAAATTTATCCTCAGTTCTAAGTTGCTTCTCTCCTTGATTAGTTTCTACCCATTGCTTCTTGTCCTACCCTCAGGTGTTTTGGAGAAGTTTGACTCCCTCTTCTTTGTGGCAGCCCCTCAGATATTGAACACTGCTATCATGTTTCCCCTGGTCTTTCTTTTCATCAAACCAGATATACCCGGTTCCAGCAACAATTCTTTTTGTTTTAACCTCGTCCCCTAATCATCTTTGTTGCTCTTCTCTGCACTTTTTCTAGAGTCTCCACATCTTTTTTACATCGTGGCGACCAAAACTGAATGCAGTATTCCAAGTGTGGCCTTACCAAGGCATTATAAAGTAGTATTAACACTTCACATGATCTTGATTCTGTCCCTCTGTTTATGCAGCCTAGAACTGTGTTGGCTTTTTTGGCAGCTACTGCACACTGCTGGCTCATATTTAAATTGTTGTCCACTAGGATTCCAAGATCCCTCTCACATTTACTACTATTGAGCAAGGTAGCTATCTGCGAGATCGGATCCTGCCCCACACATCCTCACGACCGATTCGCTCCCACAGAGAGGGGCTTCTCCGGGTGCCGTCCACTAGACTTTGTCAGCGGGCGACGCCCAGGGGAAGGGCGCTCTCTGTGGCGGGCCCGGCCCTCTGGAACGACCTTCCCCCTGATATTAGAACGACCACCGACCTCCGCTCCTTCCGTGTAAAATTGAAGACCCATCTCTTTCGACTGGCCGGCCTTGAATAGTTCTCTCTGTCTTTTAATTATAAATTTTAAATGGGTTTTTAATTTATGTTTTTAGCACAGGTAGTTTTATTTAATTCGATTTTAAGAAATATTTGTATTATTGTATATTGTTTTTAATTATGCCTGTGCACCACCCCGGGTCCCTGGGGGGAGAGGGTGCGGTTAATAAATCCCAATTTATTATTATTATTATTATTATTATTATTACTACATATACTGTACCTGTGCATTTCGGGTTTTTTGCCTAAATGTAGAACCTTACTATAAAGGGTGTCTTCTTTTTTTTCCACAGGGATTGTGGGAAATTGCATGTTACCATCAGATGAACTGAAAAAAACCTGAGGTTTCAGGAATAGGTAATTCACTCTCACTTTCTACTCCATCACAGACATTATAAATTTATATTTATAGATGACATGATTTCCTTTCCTTCAGTAGCTGGTAAGAAACTTTTATGGCCCTTTAAAATCAAGCAGTATAGAAATAACAATTTCCTCTGCAAACAGATTCCATTAACAAATTGCCCATCTAGCTTCAGCCATCTTCTACAAAAATATCTGATTTCTTATGTAAAGTGGTCTGTTACAGGGCCACAAAATAGACTTGTAAAAATAGCTCAAGGATAAATACTAACTATAATGGCTTTTGACCTAAAGGTATTTTCTGAAAGGGCTAATCCAGTCCAGTCCATAAATTCATTATGTTTATATTTGTTTTTGTAAAGTATCCAAACATTATATGGTATCTTTTCCTTCTGCTTCTCTCTAGCAACCTAGAGAAAACTAAGCAGGTGTATTGGTCTAGCAAAGGTAACAGAAATGTGACCAAAGTAAGACAGACTAAAGTCCCTCAAATCCTAAACTTCCTCAAAAACTAAGATACAGATAGTCTTCAACTTACTACCACACCTGAGCCCCAAATTTCATTTGCTTAGGGACACAGTTGTTAAGTGAATTTTATAACCAATTAAGACCTTTCTTGTCACAGTTAAGTGAATCACTGCAGTTGTTCAGTTGGTAACACAGTTGTTACGTGAATCTGTCTTCCTCATTGACTTTGCTTGTCAGAAGGTCACACAAATGTGACACAACCCCAGGACACAAACTGTCATAAATATGAGTCAATTGTCTGAATTCTGATCTTGTAACCAAATGGTCATGTCATTTTTTTCAGTGCCACTGTAACTTCAACAGTCACTAAATGAATGGATGTTAGTCAAGGGCTACCTATACATCTAATTACTGGACCGGATCATTACCCAGCCCCCTCCCAGGAAATGGAATCAAAGGGAGTTCTCACCCCTTGATCTGTAATAAATGACTTCCTGAGGGGAAAAAACACCTTATAAACGTTTATGCTTCAGGAAATATAGGACCAGCCCACTTGATACAGTACAGTAATATGATCCAATAATCATTTCACACCCTCATTAACATTTTAACGGCCTCCAAAGGCGTCTTGGTGCACTTATTACTAATAATACGAAATCCAATACCAGCCAAGATTTCTGAAGAAGCCAGCAGCTTTATTTCCTGACGCCTTAACGTTTATTTTTCTCTTTTGCACCCAGCATATCCGTTCTTGGCTATATCTGAGCTTGTGGTTAGCTGGAAGCCGAATCTACTTCTTCGACGTTTTAAGCATCTTAAAAAGGATGGCGATGCTTCCGAATAAAACGAGCGCAGAATCTTTTCCATTCCTGGGTAGGCTAAAATCAGATCAGCCTTGATCCAGGGCATGGGTGACTCTGGTTCTAAGAATGCATTTCCTCCAACCCTCCTTTATCAGCGATCAAAGTCCGGGATCCACCCGGCGAAACGATTCGCCTCGCCCGCCGTCCTTGAGCGGAGAGGGAAGGGGGGGGAGGGCCGTAGGTGCGCATTGTCCCCTAGCCCGAAAGGGCGGATCTCCGAGGCAGCGGCCCAACCATCTCCAAATATAGGCATAGAAAGGGCTCCTTTGTTGTTTTTTTCCCCTTTTGCCCTTCCCCCCGCGCGCGCCGGGTCACCTGGGCGCCGCTTTGTGGAACCCACACCCACGGGGTTTCCGTGCGCGGCTCCAGCCCGGCTCTGCTCTTGCCCGAAACGAATGACGCGGACGCCTGGACGGAGGGGGGGGGGAGGAGGGAGGTGGGGGAGGCGGCCCGCGCTGACGAACAGATTCCGAAAGCGGTGCAAAGAGGCGACGTTTTGCTTCGGGCGAGGAATGATTGTGTAGCGAAGGGGGGAGGGGGAGGGGGAAGGAGCGTTTCATTCATTCCGATCGCAGGAAGCGAAAGGCCTTTTTGGCCTGTGCTAAGCCTTTTCTGACGGGTGCTGGATCGAAACCGATAGCGGGGGAGGGGGATAGCTTGCCAAATAACTCGAGCCTTTTGAAAACCTCTTGATGAGGACGGGAAAGGCGAAAGAGGGAGAAAACGCATGCCAAACGAACCCTTGATTTGCAATTAACGGGGAAGCAGCGGGCTGCGATTTAGGTTAATAGCCAAATACCGGCATTAAAGCGCCCCTGAAATATTTAAGCCCTCAGCACCCAGAAAAAGATGCTGGTCGCCTCGCCCTACCATGTGTTAAAGGCAGGAAAGTCGCCCCCCTTCCATCTTCGTCAGCATGTTTGCGTTGCGCCCAGTGATTTCCCCCCCCCCCCCTTCAAACCCAGCTGCTCATCTCTCCTTCCCCCTCCTCCTTTGCTGCATTTGAGTGATGTGACGGAGGCTTACACCTCTCCTTAGGGAGAGATCTTTGTTTCTAAGGTTTGTCGATCTCGGCTAGAGAGACGGCCTTTAATCCCCTCGCCCTACCCCGCATTCCTGGGCTCTGTCTAAAACCAGCGGGGGCTTCTCAAAAGCAGGCACCATCCAGGAAGCAGCGATGCCCGACCTAACGCGGACGGCTGCCGGGGATGATGATCCTATGTAGAGAGATGCAGAGCCCTGGCCTAACCCTGCTTCTGCCCTCGCAACTACACCCCGATGTCTTTTGGGTGGGGCATCTCTACCCTGGCGCACCGACATGGCGAACGGGAACAGTTTCCCTTGGTTGGCTGCAGGTCCAGGGGGACGAAGCAGCGATGTGTCTCGGGAGCGCAATCTTGGCTCCTCCGGAGGAGACACGCCCTTTCTTTCAGCACAAAAGAATCCGAGAGGAATGCAAATGACCGGAGAGGAAGCCGCCCACTTTCCAGAGGGTTGTTGCGGGAAATAACCGGCCCTTCCGCTCTCAAGCTTGGAGCTCCTTAACGTGCCTCGCTTATTAAATCGGAGCAGCTTTGAGAGCTTCGTTCCCGTCTCAGGCCTTTTTCTGCAGGGTTCAAAGGTGTATTTTGACAAGTGTGGGCTAGCTTTTTGCCTTCCTATAGTAATTGTGTGACTATGACCCACCTGCCAAAGCATCAATTGCTGAAAGCATAACTGGGGAAAGGAAAGGCCAAAATGGAGGCGAGAGAAACAGGTGAAATTTTGATAAGAGATTGGGGGAGGGAGACACACCACAGTCTTAATACACTTTGGAGCAGAGGTGCCTATATTGGGTTTGTGAATAATAAACCGAGTTCAAATGCCCAGAAAATGTTAAAAATAAACAGGCCAACAAATCAAATCAGTTGGTGCCCCACCTGAACTTCACTCATGAAGATATAATGCTACCCACAAACAAGTCCCTTGCAGGATTCTTAAACCCTTTGGTCCTTTTCGAAACTGTTTAACAATATAACTTTTCCTCTCTGAAGATAATTCCATAAATGCCATAGAAAATGTCAGCAAAAGCAGATGAAATGCCACTTAACCAAGTGGAAGTTTTTGCAGATTCTCAAGAATTCCGAGCATTTCCCCCTCTAAACTTTAAAAGCATATAACTATCCAATTCCTTAGACATTCAATTTCTAATTTGAATAATTCAAATGCTGTATTAATGACTGAATGAACCAGAGCTGAGTGGTGATGTTTCTAGTTTAGCATTCTCTCCAGGGCTTCTGGAATTGATATTTCCAGGACAATAGATAAACCAGTATAAGGAAAACAAACCTAAATACAAGCATGTTGGCTCTATTGGGTGGAGCCAAGTCGCTTTACCACTTTATCAGCAATAATGGGGATTGTTCATCCCTACCTCTTCATATATTTCAGTTCAATTCTCAGCTGTGAATCTATGGAGCATTAATGTTTTGAAATCTTGTGAATATACATTAGGAGTTGAACAATAGAAACCAACACAATAATTACAGTATTTCCTCATGATGAATCTAATTTCTATGATTCAATGATTGCGTTTATTTGCAAGGGGGAGTGTTGGAACTCAGCTATTGCTTGAATTGGTAAAGACATTCCCAATTTAGGAAACCTAAGTAGGTTATGGTTTTATAGGAAGGGCAAGCTTAGTCACCTGCTTATAAGTGTGGTCTGGTTACTTTTCTAGGTGTGTACATACAACAGGGATGGGCAGAGACTACTGATTTTACCTATGTTTGGTAGGTTGTGTCTGCAAGCAACGCTGCAGCTTATATGGGTTAGAAAAAGCATTTTGTCTCCAGTGTATTATGACTGATTCTCACAGTTAAGTAGTACGGATAAAAGAAAACCAATGATGATTGGAAATTTTTTAATAGTGAAGCATATTACATTTCTAATGCTTTGACAGTATTAGGCAGAACTCAGGAGGACAAAATGTGTTAATACTGTAAAAAAATCTAAAATTGAAGTCACAGCCAATGGAAGAGCAATGCTTCTCTTTGGCAGACTATCAGCATGTATAGGATCCCAAGAACCTCATGTTCATTATTATTGTCTTCTAAGCTACCTTGAATTTGCTTTATCTCAATATTTTAAAATAATTAAGTGTGCTTCCTGTAAAGAGTTCCAAAGACATTGGGTTTTGTTTGATATTGTATTCATTGTTTCTCCTACAATCATAGCTTTAAGCAGTTTATAATTAAATAAAATAAAAAAATATTAATACCTTTAAATTGTTTGGGGAAATGAAAACAAAACATTTAACATTTATCCAGGGAAGGCCTAGGTAAAGACAAAGGATTCCAACAGGTATCTAAAAGATGTAATAATAGGTACCTCATAATTTGAGGGGGGAAAGCATTCCAGAATGCAGGCAACACAATAGGGAAAACCCACCCCATGAAAACCCACTGCATAATGTGATCTGCCAATCTACACACACAGGATTTCCTTAGCTTTTAAAATTCCTAGAGATACTTAAACACTGGCCTTACTTGCATATGGTATAAACCAAGATTCTTGGGCAAAAGATTTTCTGTATCTAATTTACAGGACTAACTTCTCAAAAGTGTCCTGTTTCCTGTTTTGCTTTGTAATCACATTAGGATCTATCTATTCAGTATATTTTATTACTTCTTTTGCCTGGAGAAAATAATAATTTCTTTGGCATCTTTGTGTTCTTTGAATGTTCCTCTCCTATATTTCCTAAATAATTATTAAAACATTCTGAAACATTAATGCATAACTTGGTTTGAACAGAAAAACATTGTGCTGTGAGTATAGGTACACGAATCTTGTCCTCATTCATGTAACTCATCTATTTAGTAAGGCAGTCTTCCCCAACTTATGATCAAGATTTATTAAGCTACAGCTCCTATCATCTCCAATAGTTTGGTGTTTTGACTATATCAGTGAGGGATCACAGGAGTTATAATCCAGTACAAATGGAGGATCACACATTATGGAAAACAACAAAATGGGATATTCACTACTGTGAATGCAGTGTGTGAGGTATTGTACCAGTCAAATTTGGCAACATGTGGGCCATTTCAACCAATGAAGCACTTTTTTTTTTCAACACAGGAATGGGCCAGAAAAAAAATGGCATTGCATTAAAAAAGGACAAAGTTCTTGTCCTTGATGGTTGTGAAACAGATGCAGTGGCAGTTATATTTTGGCATTTAGAGGACTTAATTGTAATTTTCCTATTGATAAATTCTTTGGCTAGATTCAAAATCTCACTGCTTTGAGTGTCTCAGGTGTGTTGAACTCCTTCACCAAAAGCTATAATACCAACTGTAACATGAGTACTTACTCCTCCTTCGTGATAGCCAAGTACCATATTCCAAAAGCAATCCCAGCAAATGGATCTTGGTTCCCTTGTAGATACCCTTGCATTTGTGTGTTTTTGCTTGTGTGTGTGTGTGTGTGAGAGAGAGAGATCTGCTGGCACTGCAGTTCCCTCATTGTGTGGCCAGTAGCCAGGCCACAGGAAGCCTCAGAGAACCCCCCAATGCAATAATACAGATAAGGGGTTTGGCAAACGGGTACACTCCAGATGTTTTTTACACCCATCACCTCCAGAAAACGGGGTCAGGGCAAAGGATAGTGGGAAATCAAACCAGAAACATCTGGCGGGGCTACCACACTACCCCCCCCCTGAAGTACTGAACCTCCGGGTACCCCAATACACCCCCCCCCCTTTAAGAAGCTGAGGACTGATTCAATGACTCCTGAACACCCGTTTCGATCCTAGGCTAAAGGGCTGCCTTTCTCTATTGGAGCGCTCCTGGCCCAAACCATTTCGGCGCCGCCTTCCTCACCTGCAAATGGAGCCCAACAAGGGGGCTGCGGTGATGAGGGTCTTCTGCAATGAGGAGCGCCCCTCCCACCCCCTACCTCCTCCCGAGGCTCATCCAGATTCCGGGGTTCAGAGAGGCGTCGCCAGGCAACCTTCATCTGCCCCACGTGGCCCGGGCCCCATCAGCCAATGGGAACGCGCGCTTCTGAAAGATCTCCATATATGGCGATGTTCTCAGCCGGCGAGTGGGGGGCCGGCTCCCCCTGGGTATAAAAGGGGCGGGGCTGGCGTTGGAACGGTCTCACTCAGCCGGCGGCAGCGGATCTAGCAGCATCTCTCCTCCTTTTATTTTTCTCCCTTGCAACCTCCTGCCGTTTATAACAGGTAGGTGTGGATCACCTGGGCTGCTTTTCCTCATCGGACTCTTTTGCCTTTTACAACCTTTTAAATCGCTGGGGGGGAGGAGGAGGAGAAGAACCGCGCGCTTTTTCATTGATTGAAATGACCTTGGATACCTGATCGAGTGGCCGTGGCGGAGACCCGTTAATGGCTCTCCGCCGTGTGCCGGTTTCTTGAGGCGGCGGGGTGGGGGTGAAGAGAGCGCCGCAGGAACGTTCTATGGGGGACTCGGCGCGAGCTTACCGGTTCGTGGGCGTAACGGTTGCCTGAATGGGATGTTCGGGAGGGGGCGGGGTTCTTTTGCCTGGTAACAGCCGCTCGAATGCGGTTGGCTGGTTTTGCTCGTTGACGTCATCAGGCGGGAAGTGAGGTGGGGGGGGAAAACCTGCGAAGAATAAAGCGTCGGGAGGGGAAGAGAAGAGATGGACGGTGGCTATTTTTTTGAGGGACGGCTTGTGAGGGAAAAGAGGCTTGAGAAATGAGGCATCTTCATTAGGGAGATCAAAGAACGGCGTGGGTAGGTGGTTTTGGGAAGGCGGGGTTAGAATGGCATAATGGAAGAAGCTGGGCGCATGTGTCTCTCTGTTGGTCAGCATTAAAGTGCCCACGCCGGGCTGAAACGCCTTCATACCTGCAGGGAGTAATGCTTGTTTTTTTTTTTTTAATTTAGCAAAAAATGGGATAAACCTGTGAAATGTTATGGTCTTGGTTGAGGCGTTAAATAAGAATTGGTTTCTTGGGAACCATATGGGCACTGAATGTGGCTTGCCTTTCAGCCTCGTGGAATGTTAAGCAGGAAGAAATTTGTATAAAGGAAGCTTTTCACAGTATGAGTGCCAACTAAATTTGGTTAGGGGAAAGAGGGCAGCCTTTTGTGTGGGAGAAAGCTCCCTTGTGTACACATACTGGATTGGTGTTGAGAGTATTTAATTCAAAACTTTGGGGGAGCTCTATTGTAGTATGTTAAACAACCTGTCTGCTTAAAAGGCAGTTCTTGCTGAAGTCCCTGTGAGATTAATACATAGGTGTTAGAGGACTGGTGGATTTTGGTGTGGCAGAGCTCAGAAGAGGGAATTAGGACTTGCTGATTCTGCAATGCAAGTTAAATGAAGTAGCCATGGTGAGAAAGCACAAGTGGGTGGGGTTCCAGACATAAAGGCATTCAGAGCAGCCTCTAGTGGTAAAAGCTGGTACCATCCGATCTAAGCACTGATTGATGATGATTGTTGCTGCAGGGATGGAACAAATCACTGTTGCTAAACATTCTTTTTTTTTTTAATTGAAAGATCTGCAAAATGGAAGAAGAAATTGCAGCACTTGTCATTGACAATGGTTCTGGAATGTGCAAAGCAGGCTTTGCTGGAGATGATGCTCCTCGGGCTGTGTTCCCCTCAATTGTTGGACGCCCTCGCCACCAGGTAAGTTACCAAAATAACACAAGATATTAAGCGTACTGAAAGATGGAGCTTGCCTTTTCTTTATAATGTGCTAATTTGTGTGTCCCTTTTTTTTTAGGGTGTCATGGTTGGTATGGGACAGAAAGACAGTTATGTGGGAGATGAGGCCCAAAGCAAGAGAGGTATCCTGACCCTGAAGTATCCCATTGAACACGGAATTGTCACCAACTGGGATGATATGGAAAAAATTTGGCATCATACTTTCTACAATGAGCTTCGCGTTGCCCCTGAAGAACACCCAGTACTGCTTACAGAAGCTCCTTTGAACCCTAAGGCCAACAGAGAGAAAATGACACAGGTACAGCATTGGTGCATCTTTTGCATCTATGATTTCCATCCATTTCCATCATTTCTTTTAGATTACAACTTCTCTTTTTTGGTTATTTTCAGGGTTCTGTACTCTTCTGGCATTTCCTTCCTTCAAGTCTCTCAGGTTTCAGTTGTATTTCTGCTTGCTTTCTTTTGGTTTCTCCTCACATCAAATACTTTGCATGTCAGCATGGGTGTGCATTAGTGAGTAGAACTGTTCATTATTTAATAAGTGCTTCTTTTGTTTTAGATCATGTTCGAGACATTCAACACTCCAGCTATGTATGTGGCCATCCAGGCTGTGTTGTCCCTGTATGCTTCTGGTCGTACCACTGGTATTGTAATGGACTCTGGTGATGGTGTCACACACACTGTGCCCATCTATGAAGGTTATGCTCTCCCTCATGCCATCTTGCGACTTGATTTGGCTGGCCGTGACCTCACAGACTACCTCATGAAGATTCTGACAGAGAGAGGCTACAGTTTTACCACTACAGCTGAAAGGGAAATTGTGCGTGACATAAAAGAGAAGTTATGTTATGTTGCCTTGGACTTCGAGCAGGAAATGGCTACTGCTGCTTCCTCTTCCTCCTTGGAAAAGAGCTATGAATTGCCTGATGGCCAGGTGATCACAATTGGAAATGAGAGGTTTAGGTGTCCCGAAGCCCTTTTCCAGCCTTCTTTCTTAGGTAAGACAATCTCCAAAGAAATGTATTGTTAATTACTATTGAAAGAAATGAACAGATTGAGTTAAAAGTAGTTTGGCATAAAATTTCAATGATGGGTGTTTTCTTCTAGGTATGGAGTCCTGTGGCATTCATGAGACCACTTTCAATTCTATCATGAAGTGTGATGTGGATATCAGAAAGGACCTATATGCCAACACAGTATTGTCTGGTGGTACCACAATGTATCCTGGAATCGCAGACAGAATGCAGAAGGAAATCACAGCACTGGCTCCCAGTACAATGAAGATCAAGGTGAGGTTAACAGCATCGTAATGGCTAGGGCAGGTTCTTGGTGATATGTTTCTCCAAAATGTCAGAGCTGTTGGGTAGAATAACCTATGAAATACCTTTTTAATTCTTCTGTCTTCTATTCCAGATTATTGCTCCACCTGAGCGCAAATACTCTGTCTGGATTGGTGGATCCATTCTTGCATCTCTCTCTACCTTCCAGCAGATGTGGATCAGCAAGCAAGAATATGACGAGTCTGGCCCATCTATTGTCCACCGTAAATGCTTCTAAAAGGACTATGGCAAATGTGCAGTTTTTACTGCATTTAAGTTTTTTCACCAGTATAAATTTGCCTGGGCAAATATATACGCCTCATGCTAGCCTCATGAAACTGGAATAAGCCTTCTCTTCAAACATTTGTCATTGGGAAGTCTGTCTCCAATAACCTTTTGAGGATAGCTTCCTGTTGCTGATAAGACCCTGAACTAAAGTTCCCTTTGTACATAGCAGTATAACTACCCTATACACATCTGGCCTAGGACACAGTACGGATAGTGTTGACGAACATAAGGTTTAACTGGGATAGTAGTCTCAGTGTAACCAGCTATGCTGCAATGGAGTCTGAGCCTAGATCTGTACAGGGTAGCAAAAGACCAGACTTCACTACACAAAGCGCTAAGAATTCCAGGTCTTTATTGTTGAGGCTGGCAAGAGTTTGTGAAAAGGATGGCCATTTTTGTCTTGCCACTGTTCCTAACCGGATTGGAAATGTATTGTGTCCAAGCCTTATGAACCTGTTTTTCTTTCCTTGCTCACCTTTGTCCCAGCAAGACATCCCTGGGCAAAACATTGTTCAACTTGAGTTGCTCCAATGTTGGCATTGACACCTGTAAATTTAATCATCAGGTTTAATTTATGTAAGATTTTTGTACGTTGCCTTAATGTTGTCATATGACAGTAGAAAACCAAAATTTGTAAGTCATCCAGAAGTTGAGAATTGTAATGCCCAACACTTCATTGTGAAAGGAAAATAAAAGCGCTGCAGTAAATGAAATGTGCATTGTCTTAAGGGAGATTATTTACTATGCCTGTTTTCACATAATTTTATAAATTCTACACAATGCATTTGGTAAGTCACCAAATTTGTAACTAGCAATATATCCATCACTGCTACAAGTTTTCATTGTTCCTATCACCTCCAGCATTACTTAACAAAGCTAAATATTTACATAATGTGTCTGAAATGTACTAGCATATGGAGGACATGAAATGTAGACAAAATATCAAAAAGTTGTGTTTTTCATAGACAAGGTGCTACCCCACAAAGCCTTGCAAAACATTTCAGAGAATTGAAGTTGACTGGAAAGGTCAATTTTGAAAAGCTAGGCTAATGATCGATAGCTCCTACCCATAGGGCTCTTGGTAAGTTTCCACTTTTTGCATCATTAAAAGTTTTCTGATTATCCACAATATATCCTTTCAGTGCTAAGATGTTAATAAAGTGTTTTTATCCATAAAAAGTTGGATTACTTTTGAGAAACGTTTAATGGCTTCATGCCATTAAATGCTTCACTGATCCAAATAAGTTTGCAACAGACTTCCAGAACATAGATAATTGTAATATTTTTTTCTCAAATGATTAGTTCCATAATTGTAACTACATTTTTCAGAGGCCAAATATATCTTGAGTTAGAATAAGAATTCTTATTCTAGACAAATTAAATGAAATTTTTTAATAGCTAAAAGTAAATTAGCTTTATTGAAGTCACTGCAGCATTAGTGCCAGGTCATTGTCTTCACAACCCTTCATTTTCAAATTCTTTTTGTCTTAAAAATTGTTATCTAAATAAGCCAAATCTATTGGATTTTATAGATCCAAAGGTAAATTTGCAGGATATGTCATTCCAGCTTTGAGAAATGTGCTTCATAGAAATCACTCTTAAGAAACATTCATATATGGGATATACAGCATAAAATACTGTAGCATTGCTAGTTAAAAATTGCACTAAAAGAAATACCCACAACTGGTACAGATAAAATTGGAAATTCTCCCTTCAGGAGATTTCCTTTGAATCCCTTTTAAGCAGACAAAGTAAGCTTTTCAACACACTTATTTCTTGAGGAAAAAAAGCATTCCCTTGCATGTTTCCTTGACCAAAAAAGTTCTCACTACCCTGGAGTTCCCTGGTTATTGTATTTTTCCCAATATCCATTACAAAATAATGAGGTTTGGTAAAAATAGGATTCTCTAGTGTTGGTAGACCAGCATGCAGAAAATGTGTTGGACAAAACGGTTAGCAACATTGCAATTTGCAAGGCTACCCCTACCACACCATCCCCAAGTAACATTTCTATTGGTCTCACTTTTTTGAGGGGGAATTATGATGACACAAAAGCTTAGTCTTTTAGGAACTGAATTTGCACATTCATCCAAATGTCATATATTGCAGCGAACATGTGCAAAAGCTTTCAATAAAAAACCATTTCCCCCTACAACTTAATTGGGGATACTGGGAAAGATGGAGTCTAGTCAAATACACAAAAAATCATTCCATCTGTTCTTTTAAGTTTACTAGGTTTTCATTCAACGTACATTGCTCCCATTTCCCCTATAACAACAATCCTATAAAGTGGGTTGGGCTGAGAGAAAGTGATTGGCTCAAGGTCACCCAGGCAGCTTTCATGCCAAAGGCAGGAATAAAATTCAGTCTCAGGTGTCTAGACTGGTGTCTTAACCACTAGATCAAATTGGTTGCTTCAATCTTAATTTGAACATACCAAATGTGGAAGCATCAAATGCACTTTAAAAATGAATATACGTGCAGATGAGATGCTGATTCTGGCTGACAGATTAAAGCTGTACTTAATACTGCATACTTTTTTTTTAATCCCATAAAAGTAAAAACTGCCTGGGCAGGTTAAGGCATGGAGAAAGGAAGCTGCTGAATCAGAGTACTCTTCATGGAAGAGACTTCAAGACAGTTCATTTGCTCCTAGATCTTTTAGAATTGGGTGTAAGACTGGGTATATATCTAGGTTCACATTTATAATAAATCTATTTGTATTTGATTGTTTTGGATTCCTGAAAGTGATTCTGCAATTCTTTCTATTTAAAACTGACCAACCCATACTTCATTTACAATAGCAACAATAATAATGCAAACAAGAATAGAGCATAAAATAGAGAAAATAATAGACAATGAAGCTAAAGTGCTCAGGTTTTAGAATTCAAATTGACAGGCACCTACCACAACACTCCAGACTTAACAATTTTCAATAAGAAAGACAAAGTCTAGATAGTTGTGAGTTCGATCCTAGGTAGAGGCACATGTAGGGTCTCCTGCTTGGGCAGGGGGTTGGGCTAGATGACCTGCAAAGTCCCCTCCAATTCTGTTAATCTGTTAAAAAACAAAAATGTAAAGAGCTGAAAATAGAAATAGAACAACTGTGGCAAAAGTAAGCAAAACAGCACCAATACTAATAAGTACCTTGGGAGCAATCCCAAAATATCGAGTATCATTTGAACACCATTGATATTGACAAAATCACCATCAGTCAATTGCAAAAGGCAGCTTTATTGGGAACAACGAGGAAACTTAATACCATAAAATATTCATATCTGCCTATCCTTGTGAAAGACTCAACATTGTAGGCAGATAAAAATGCCAAATCGTGCTGGCTGACTGTGTGATGAAGTTTTAATTTCTTGTCTGAATCCTATCTAAGCTGAAATGTTTTTGCATCTTTTGCCAAAACAATATTAATAAAATTCAACAACTTACAATTTTGGAATTTTGCTCTTGATAACCCCAAATTTCTGTAGTATATCTGTCCTTGTCCTGTCTTTGATTTCTTCACCATGGAGATGCACTACCCATTTCTAAAATTAATAATCTTATTTCTTTCTATGCCTTCATCGTTTCTTTAAAAATAATCAGTTCTAGGTTTATTTATATCACATTATTTTCACAAATAATTCAAGAGGGCAAACACTTGCCTTACTGTTTATCCTCTGCCCCTTAACTGTTTGCATCACTCAGCTTGTAATTGCTTTTAAAAAAATATGAAGGCTACAGTCTTGAACTGTCCGTTATTCTTTGGATGTCTTTTTGACATCCATCTGCTTCACTTACACATTCAAATCTTCCAGTGCAATTAAAATCTGATGAGATAATTCCAGAGGTATTGTTCATTTTGTCAAGATCATCACTGATAACTAATCGGTATTTTTCAGGGCATTTTCAGGGCATTCCCCCCCCCCCCCAACTATTACTGTATAAAGTCAGCATTGCTTTGCACCACCTCTCTTTGGTTGGGAAATGGAAAGGAAATGATGACTTACCAATTGTGCCAAGCTCAATATTTATATTGTAGTCATCACTTGCTCATAAGAATATTATAACATCAAGTAACCACATCCTTAGAATTTGTGTAACCAACATTTACTCTGTTTGGTGTGTGTGGGGGGGGGGGGGGAAGCCAATAAAATAGGGCCAATTCAACATACGGTAGCTATAATTGTTAGTAAGGTGTTGCTCTTACATTCCTGTCCTATTCTTCTCTTCAAAATGGATAGTTACATCTTGACAACACCTCTTGTTGTATTCCAACCCTTTAATTAGCCACTGTAAAAAAAAAAGGGGGGGGGGCGCATCACCTAGCAATAGTATTTGGGGACAGAAGTCACAATGAAAGGGAGCCAAAATGCTAAACTTTGTGTGTATAAGCTGCTGAGTAATGGAATTAACAGAGGGTGCAATGCTGCCAACACTGTGTACTGTGCCTCCTGCTGTTCTCTTGATTCAAGTTTCATTCTCCACCCCCTCTCTGCATTCCACACCCTTGGACTCCTTTGTCCTGGAATAAAAAGACCCCCATCCCAGGGGATTTGGCAGCCAGATGTCACCTACTAAACATCAGAGGAGCTAGACTGATGAATTCAACTCTTCCCCCAGGCTGTTGAACTGTTGATTTGTCCCTCTCCCACTTCAATTCCAGCATTCCTGCTGTCAAGCAAAGTATCTTGCCTGCAGGAACTTTCATGAAGCCCTAGCATCTTCCAATAACAATGCTGGCTTTTATCTGCTCCACCTCTGTAATGATGGTTGCATCTTCCAGACGGTCTCTGTGTCTCTTGCTTAGAACCTTAACTATACTCTCCTGGTGCCAATCCCTGGAGGACAGAAGGGAGATGATCTTCCACTGCAGAGCTCCATTTATCATCCATTATCCATCCATTTATCTACCTACCTACCTACCCACCCACCCACCCACCCACCCACCAACCCTCTATCTATATCATCTTATTAACCACCTATCTTCCTGACAGAGGGGCTCAATCAATTTAATTTAATAATATAAAACATAAAACCCAAGCACTTTAAGATTAAAAATTTAAAACAACATTATAAAGTTGCAAGAAATGGAGAGATCCAGAATGAGAAGACTAAGAGTTGTTAATCCAGACAGTTGGGGGGTGGGGTGGGGGGTTATCATGGGTTATCATGGGGCCAACCACCCCCATGGCTGTGTGGGACCCTATGTCCCCACACACAAGCCAGGTTCTGACGCATCCTTGACCCACAGGTTTTGACATACATATGCATACCTTTCTCTTCTTTCTGAAGTAGATTTATTCTGCCCTGAACAAGAGGAAGGTTTTCGTAGAGATCCAGGTTCAGGTGAGTTTGTTTTTTGTAGGCCTATCACCATTGAGGTGTGTTCTTACAGTTGAAGGAATCAAAAAATGCTTCATTTCAAGCAACTAAAGAAAGGGTTTTTAAAAAAAATTAATTCTCCAACAATACCATTCCTATGAACATCCCATTGGAAAGTCACGTTTTCACATTTGTGTAACTTTTAATGTTATGGAGGCACATGGATGCTTTCAAAGTAAATCAAAAGGACCCCCAGCATTTCAGTTCAATATTTATATAAATCATTTATACCTGATTCCTTTTCTTAGTTGTTCCTAAAGCCGGTATAATGGCAGTAGTCTACATAGGCTTAAACTGAGCCTTATCCTAGTGCCTGAAGAACTGTTCTCCCATCATCTCCTATCAACATGACAGGTTTTATGGAATATACATTCTCAATCACACTCATTATGTTTTCCAGTATGTGGGCCTTAGATGCACTTTCTATTGCTATATTCAACAAAGTAATAATAGAAGTGTAGTGAGGAGCGAGGCTCATTCTGGCTACAGCAGGAGGGACAAAGCTCCAGTAGCTGTCTATATTTTTAAAGCCTCCTACTTGAAATAAACGGTGTAGGGCAAGAGAGGAGAAATTACTTGTGCTAGTCAAAAACTGGCATAACTGGGGAACCTAATCAGGGGAGTCTTTTGAGGGAACAAAGGAGTTTTGAATCCAGCAGAGCTACAATTGTCTTCAGTCCCCATTTGGAACCTGTTGTGAGAAGAAAGAGTCCTCCTGTATCTATATTGCTTGATTTTGCACCTATGCTCTTGTAGGCCTGTGTGCCTTTCTTAGGAGGTTTTATAAATTGGCATATTATAGCTGACACATAAAATTGTAATCCTTATTGTGAAAGACAATGCAGTATAATCAGTTTTGTAATAATTTAAAAATAGACTGTCTGGAACATCAAGTGAATGAAGAAGTGAAAGTTCAGGGGGCAAGAAATCTCAGATGGGCATATTAAAGTGCGGTAAGAGGAGGACCCTGTAAAAAGAAGACGTTAACTCTAGTAATATTCCAGAGGAACAGAGGAGGTAAAAAAAGATATCAAACTGAGGGTTTGTGATCAGGGCAAGGCTATTGATGGTAGCTGCTCCTCACTGGACATAGCTGCTATCTCTGACCAGTGTTGCAATCCGAACAAGTAAGTAGAGACTTACTGAAGTACTAATACAATACTCTGACATTTTTCATGTTTGAACTAACCATAGAAAAATAAACCTTTTGATTCAAAGCTGAATTGTGGTTGCACGTTTGCATTTCTATTTTTAGTTTTTTTGAATTTTATAACACTATCTTTCAGAGGAACACTATACCTGTTGAGCTTTCAAGTGCTGGGACAGATGCTGAGAAAAGCATCTCTACTCATTCTTAATTTTCCTCAATCAGTATCCAAGAGAATGAAGAATCAACGGTAAGGTAGCTCCTCCTTTGATCAACACATTTACATTCCCCGAGATTATTTTACCGACTGATTTTAAATTAAATTAAGTTTTAACAAATGGGTTTTTTACACTGTTTTTAGCACAGGGTATAGTTTAATTTAGTAAGATTTTATCGATTATTTATGATGTATTTATTCTTTTTGGTATATGTTTATACTATATGTTTAAACTATTCATGTTTTTAGTTCCCTGTGCACCGCCCCGAGTCCCTTTTTGGGAGAGTGGCGCGGTATAGAAGTCCAATAAAATGAAAATGAAATGAAAATTTACACATCTGAAAACATTTCATAGACAAGTCTCACCCATATTGGGTGATTCCCCTAAAAAGATACCCTTGAAAACACCTTCTTAAAGGTACACAGAAAGAACATTCTTGCTTAGCTTTTCTCATATTTCTGACCAACATGCCAATGTAAGTCAGAATTCTGTGACTTACATTTCAGTGATCCTTGTTCTAATATTTGGCTGATTTGCACAAGTATAATTTTTCATTTTAGTGTATTCTGGTGACACTTAACAAGACTGTAAGTCTTCAGGTCCTGGGTTTATTGTTTCATGTTTCTCTTTCTTTCTTACATAAAAAAACCATATTTTGCAATGCTAGAGTGCTTTTTCCCCTTAGGCACTTAATAATAAATCAAATGAAGATATTTATCATTCAATTACTCACACATGCATAAATTAAAGCCATCTTAACTCGATCCCACGTGCAAGATTATCATAGCAACTACCCCTAGATCCAGCACACTGTTTCTCAGCAGTTCCTGTTTTCAGTTCTTAACTCATGAAGTGCTGAGTAATCAAGTCACCAGAAAGCTAGCTCTGCATGAGCCTGCCTTGATGGACCTCTTGGCCTCATCAGCTACTCCTTTGCCAGAGGGCCATTTAAGGGAATGTGTGAGATGGTGAATCAGTTCCATTAGCAAATCTGATTATTATAACCACCTCTCCTTCTTTAGCAAATACTATAGGAGAACTGTGTTAGTCAGTTGCCCCAGATCTGGTTGCCCCAGATCAGAAGAAATCTGTTAGCCGCCTTCCAAACAAAAACATAAGCCTTTTGATCTAGCTCACAAAAGCTGATGCCTTTTAATTAAATTTGTTGGATTGAAAAGGGGCCATCAAACTCCTCATGATTTCTTTAGCACATGTGACCTGTGGAAATAGGGTGAGGTTTAGAGCTGGCAAAGAGCTTTCGGTTGCAGATCCTTTCTTAACCTACTTTCAGCAGGTTGCACATGACTTCCCAATAGTCCTCCCTGAGAAGCACCGTAAGCAGAAGTGTTATGTGTCCAGGAGTGGGTTTCTGGCAGCATTACTGCTGATTTGGTGAACCCGTGTGCATTTGCACATAAATAGGTCTGCGCATGCGCAAAACATTAAAAAACGGGGAGGAAATTAAATTTGTGCAATGAAAATTATTCTATGCATGTGCAGGACCAAAAATCAAGCTGGCGCCACTGTAGAAGAACCGGTTCGGAGGCGTGGCAGACTTGGCTCGCTGCCAGTTCCAGCAACCCAGGCCGCCAAACCACTACCGGTTTGGCCGAACCAGTAAGAACCTACCACTATATGTGTCCACTCTCTGCCATAGGACAGCATCAAAAAGCAGAAGAGCACAACTCCTGTTCCTCCTTAGGAGCCACTTAGATGGAAAACCTGAGGCCTCCAGAGCAAACATCCAGCAGTTTTCACATCCGCCACACTAGCTGCTGGGAATTATAGTTCAAACTATTTGGAAATAAAATGAAACTGCTCATATGGTTCTCATTATTCCATTTGGTGCTTTGATTCTCTCCTTTGCCTCCACCACCACCCCAAAAGCAGCAAATACTAGAAATATTAGTTTTAACTCCTTTCCCCTCTCTCCTTTTCAGACTTTGGGAACTTTCTTATACCAGTGTCCATTTTGCAACTTCCTTATAATTTGTTGACCCCTCCAGATAATTTTCATTTCTCAATGCTTTCTTATCTTTATTTAGCTTGTAACAGATCAACTGCACCTTCTTCATTCCAAAACTTTTGCAAAAGGTTGAAAAACTTAATCACATTTTACATTCACTGTTTGGAGCCCTGCTTCTTCAGATTCCTGGTCCTTTAAAGGGCAAAATATAATTCATGTCAATCTCAGCAGAACCCTAGCAAATTCCTATTCATATCCCTGTGGTTTCCCTGGAAAGTGTATGAGTTGACATAACCCTTCTGGGATGCTCCTTATTTCATCCCCTGAATTTAGCTGGATCCACCCTTACCTCGCTTGTAAAGCTAAACTAAGACCAGCTGGGTATTGTCAACTTCCTGATCTTGGATTGTAAGAGCTACCAACAAAGCCACATTGGATACAGGGGTCTGCAAAGTCGGCTCTTTTAAGACTGGTGGACTTCAACTCCCAGAGTTCCCCAGCCAGCATAGCTGGCTGGGGAATTCTGGGAGTTGAAGTCCACCAGTCTTAAAAGAGCCGACTTTGCAGACCCCTGCATTAGAGGTTGGAGGATCCTAAGATGTTTGAATGCCAAAAGTGGTATGTAAGCAAATCTTCAGAATTTGGAATATTATGTTGAAATGTTCGGATACTTGTGAGACTTTCTGCTCCAGTCAACATTCTATCAATATATAGATCAGCATTTCTCAATTTCAGCAAGTTTAAGACGAGTGGATTTCAACTGGCGGAATTGATGCTGGCTGGGGAATTTTGGAAGTCCACCGACCACAGACTTGCTGAGCTTGAAAAACTATTCTGGATTATTATCCAAATTAGTGATATATCTCCCAAGAGTGCTTGGAAACGGTGCCCCCATGTGGTGCTCTGTGTCATTCTTCTACTGTTGGAAAACCAGGATGTGACCAGCATAGAAATATGAGCCCACCCACCAACACTTTAGTGCTAACTGCTTCATATACCTCAGAAGAGATCTAGCTGGCAATTTCCTACTCTGAAGCTTACGTGGCAGAACATAGTAATGATTCAAACCATTTCAGGAAGTTCTTCATCTTGAATTTCTATTCTACTTAGATTGAGTCCCTTCCAGCCCTATGATTCTATGACTCACATGCATTACATACATACATTTACATGTCTGTACACACATGCATGTTCATGGCTACATAAAGCAATACCTCTCCTAGAAATTCCTTCCTGCTTAGTGAACATCATACACTTCGATATGAAGCATAGCAAGTGGCGATGCAGGAAATAAAACATAATGTTTCACCAAGTCACTTGTTTTTATCCCATGGCCTACAATATTTATTTAAAAGGATGAACTTTTCCCCCACTCAGAGCATGCTTTTTTCTCAAGATTATATTACTTATACTATATCTATTACTAGTAGCTGGATACTTAGGCTTCACAATAAAACTATGTGATTGGGCTATGCAGAAGAGATTTGGTTCACAATCCATTGGCTCAGTAGTGATTGGAGATTGAAACACATAAGGGAATATCACTCCCGCCGCCTTGAGTCTGGAATCAGTTCCATAGGTGGAAGGTGTAAACATTTTGGTGAGGTACCGACGTTTAGTGCTGTAAGGAGCCCCAGACCGCTCCTGAGTGAAGGAGTGGAACATCTGCCAGGTTGAATTGAGGTAACGGAATGTTAGGCAACTGGCAGTTGGAACAGAGTTCTTTTCAGGTGGGGTGGGGGAGTAGAACTCCTTAGCATCAGAGCATGTTAATTACTGTGTAAGAAATACTAATGATCTGATGGTCATTTCGAAAAATCCTTTCTTAGGGAGTACCTAAAGGCCAAGAGGAACATACGTGCCAAATTTCAGGTTTATAGGCTTTATGGTTCTGGAGATTTTGTGATGAGTGAGTGGTACTTGCTTTTTATATATATAGAATTAAATAGCAAGTCTTCCCATTCAAAGGATGTGTATATTTTCTAAGGCAATTCTTTATAAAACATATTCTTCTCCAGATGCACCCTTTGCACAACTCATTTCCCCTAATGATATTCCTGAATGTCTCAAAACCATGGCAATCGGTTAATTGTATCATGCTCTGGAGAGGTGGGAAAGCTGAAGGTGACTAATTCAGGGATTGATTTATTTTTTGATTAAAAAAAAAAATTCACGTGACAGCCTTCTTTGCAATTAGCCTTCCTCATCCACTCCAAACGTTCTTACATAATAAGCATATTAGAATACCTGACTCAACTTTTCCCATTAATTTTTTCAA
Organism: Rhabdophis nuchalis; assembly: GCA_039707465.1. Classification (NCBI taxonomy): domain Eukaryota; kingdom Metazoa; phylum Chordata; class Lepidosauria; order Squamata; family Natricidae; genus Rhabdophis; species Rhabdophis nuchalis. The sequence continues at coordinate 149,323,959 of CM077646.1, read as the reverse complement.
CACATACAGTACTGTAGGTGGTACTTTCCATCAAGTAAATAACAGCATAGCTTACAACACTGTGTGAATTCTTCCTTTGCTGTTTTTCTGGTTTGCCCTCATAGATTGAAGAATTGATTTGTTCCCTAAAGACATATTGAATGAAAAAGAAAGTGATCTTGGGTGGCTATGCTCATTAACACTTTCTCTTGTCTTCTTTAATACTATCAGGGTTCAGACTGGTTCAGCCAGTTCAGACCGGTTTGGGCCAACAAGATATTAATTTTAATCTGGTTCACCAGATCGGTAGTTACAAGGACCAGCTGACCGCCGACCCCTCCCTGCCCCTCCTAGGAGTTTCCATGTGGCCTGTTCATCATGCCAGGTAAGTACAGGGCCCGCACGGAGGCTCTAGAAGGGCAGAAAATGGACCTACCAGAAGTAGGCAACGTCCATTTCCAGATGTCCGGAAATGGGCCTGTTTCCAGCCTCAGGAGGGCCTCCAGAGTCCAGGGGAGGCCATTTTCACCTTCTCACAGGCTTCAGCAAAAGCCTCCAGAGTCTGGGGAGAGCGAAAAATGGGCCTACCGGAAGTCTGGAAACAAGACTGTTTCTGGCCTCCAGAGCCAGGCGAGGCCATTTTCTTCCTCCCGGAGGCTCGAAGACACACACACACACACACACACACACACACACACACACTGTGGTGCAGGAAGCCGACTAGGCCGTGCCCCCATGGCCACGCCCAGTGAACCAGCTGCTAACATTTTTCAATCCCATCCCTGTCTATACTTTTCCGTTCTAAGTAGGCGCCATTTCCTTTGGTGGGGTTTCCAAATAAAATATGCTTCTCCCCACATGAACCTGGAAACATTTTTTTTTACCTGGGTTTCCAAAGAGAACCCAATTCAAACACTTAAAGAATGTGACACTATCGTTTGTTCCCATGAAACCCACTATTTAAACACTGAATTATAGGTTGAAAAGGACTGGCTTTCAGAACTGTCTGAGCTATCTTACCAACCAAATGAATAGAAGCACAAACAGGATTTGAAATAACGATTTGTAACCCACATTCTGAATTTCTTGTCAGCAGCCTGGAAAACGAGAAGAGTTTTGATTACTGAAAAAAAAAACCATAAAACCCGCATAGCTTTAGGAAACTACCATGGAGACTGGTCACTAAGGATCCTGATTGACCTTCCCCGACTTTTACATATTTACTCAAATATAAAGTAAATAGTGGGTCAGCAATGGGCAAGAGACAAAGGCACAGCTTGGTTCTTCTAATAGGTTGAGGAAGGGATATAAGCCTGTGCCTCGGAATTGAGCATTTCATGAAATTGATGGGTAAATAAAGAGAGTTCTACTGAATCTTGGCTGCAAACATCCAGACTATCAGTGGATGGCAGTAAAGAATTAGGATTTGCTATATGTCTCTGCTGCCATCTAGCAGTTGTCTGGATTTGCAGCTCGGATCTGACCAAATAGAAATTTAATATCAAGACTCTTCTTCTGAACAAATATTCTCCTCATTAGAGCCCATTAGGTGTGGTTCCTCCCCCCCACCCCCACTAATTCTTCTTCTATGTTGCCTCCTCAAGCTTCGGTTGCTATGCTGTAACTGCTGGAATGTGCTCTACGTGGGACTGTCATTAAATGGTATCTAGAAACTTCAATTAGTAGAATTTGGCAGCCTATTTATTAGCAGGATTGAAAAGAACATAAAACACTAGTGTTGAAGGATATCTCCCTTGGCACCCAATCTGTTTCCAGGCAATTCACAAGGGTTGGGGTTTGGTGGGGTTTTTTTGTCCTTTAAAGTCCCAAATAGCTCAGATCTAGTTTACCTCAGTGAACATCATCTTTCATATCAACCTCCTTATAACACTGAGGAAGTTGCAGATTTTCTTTCTTTCTGATTGTGTCTTTATCCAATCAAAGATGGCCAAAGACCAGGGCCTTAACAATGAGGTTCCAGTGTTATGTGCCTCATCTGAGAAGCAGGATTACAGAATAACAGAGTTGGAAGGGACCTTGGAGGTCTTCTAGTCTAACCCCCTGCTCAGGCAAGAAACCCTACCTATACCATTTCACGAGCTGCAGTGGCCCAGTGGTTAGAATGCAGTACTGCAGGCTACTGCAGTTTGGCAGATTGAATGTCACCAGGCTCAAGGTTGACTCATCCTTCCGAGATGGGTAAAATGAGGACCCAGATCGTTGGGGGCAAGAGGCTGACTCTGTAAACCTCCTAGAGAGGGCTGTAAAGCACTGTGAAGCAGTGCAAGTCTAAGTGTTATTGCGATTTCAGACGAATGGCTGTCCAATCTTTTTTAGAAAATCTCCAGTAATGGAGCACCTACAATCTGTTCTACTGATCAATTATTCTCACTGTCAGGAAATTTCTCCTTAGTTCCAGGTTGCTTCTCTCCTTGATTAGTTTCCATTCATTGCTTTTTGTCCTGCCTTCAGGTGCTTTGGAGAATACGTTGACTACCTCTTCTCTGTGGCAGCCCCTTAGATATTGGAGCACTGCTGTCATTTTACCCCTAGTCCTTCTTTTTATCAAATTAGACATACCCAATCCCTGCTATCTCTAGAGATGAAGCTATCTCTATTGCAAAGTTGTTGTGTACTTATGAAGTTGTTGTGTGCTCTCTCTCTCTCTCTCTCTCTCTCTCTCTCAATTGTGGCAGAATTGTGGGTGAATTAGTTCTGTGGATTTTTTTAAAGACTATTCATGCTAAGTATATTTTATTGGTGATTATCGTTCATTGATAAACTATTTTGAAGCCATCTCTGAGTCTTTTTCTTTTTTCTTTTTGCCTCTGGTAACCCTGCTTGCTCATTTGGGTGAGCTCCCACACAGGTTTTGTAAGCTTTCATAAACCAATAGCTGAGTCCATGAGATGGAACACTGGTAGCTTCAGACCAGGGGTGAAATCCAGCAGATTCTGACAGATTCTGTAGAACTGATAGCGGAAATTTTGAGTAGTTCGGAGAACTGGTAAATACCACCTCTGGCTGTCCCCAGAGTGGAGCGGGAATGGGGATTTTGCAGTATCCTTCCCCTGTCATGCCCACCAAGCCATGCCCACAGAACTGGTAGCAAAAAAAAATTGAATTTCACCACTGCTTCAGACCCCTCCCCAGAAGCCTTATGGGTCTTCAGTTCACATCTTAGCCTTACCACCTTGGTGGCTTGGTAGTTCCTACTGCTACCTCCTATCCTCTAGGAAGGGCCTCACTCAGTGGTCGGATTCAAATAATTTAACAACTGGTTCTCTGCCCTAATGACCAGCTGGGTAGGTGTGGCTCAGTGGTCATGTGATATGAATCATAAATATGAGGTGGTTGCCAAGTGCCGGAATTTTAATCACTTGATCATGGGGATGCTGCAATGGTTGTAAGTGTGAAAAATGGTCATAAGTCACTTTTTTCAGTGCCGTTGTAACTTTGAATGACCACTAAACAAACTATTGTAAATTAAAGACTACCTGCATTTTAATCATGCCATGAGTAAACTATTTATTTATCACAGTTGGAACTGCCCATCTCAGACAAACTTACTGTTTGAATAGAAACACCATACAGTAATATTCTTTGTTTGCCTTTGGCTTAATGTGTTTATGAAGTCAATCTTTCAGGTTAGTAAGTGACATGTGAACCTGATCATTGGGGCTTAATGAACTAACTATGGGTTAACGTGATTCATAACTTTCATCACTGTAGTACATCTTTCCTTTTCACCCATGTATTTTCTGACCTTCTTGCAACTTGTAGATTGACTTAGAACATTTGCATGTTGCTGGTGGCTCCTTGTGCAGCTGCTGCTTCTGTCAAGATCATAAACTTGCCATGGTTTTGCTTCTGTCTTTGCAAAAGAGGATGCTGTGTATGAATGATTGCTAGCTACTATGCTGCAGACAGATCATGCTCCTAGGTGATTCAGCAATGAGATGCATTGCTGTTTAAATGCTGAAGATTGCTTCTAAGTATGCAATTAAACATTTGCATTACATGCCTTTTTTTAAATAAGTGTCCCCATTTCTTCTCTTTATTGCTGTATTCGGTGAGCAGCCTGACTTCTCAGGGATGCAGTTGGCCAGGAGACTAGTTGGGAACTTACCGTAACTCTGTCACAGCTATTTTCAATTTTATTTTTTTACCTCTTGTACAAACTGCATTTATCTGGATGGGTCAGACTGAAAGAGGGCACATGAATGGGGGAAGACAAAGGAATGGTCTACTCCGATGCAAGAGGAACCCCCAAATGTAAGCTTGTTTTCTTCCTGCTCAAGACCCTTTACCCAGTCGGAAGTAGAATCACAATAACTAAACTCTACTTTGTTTAGTTTGGGCAGAGAGTGTGATTTGTGAACTCGTGATGTGTGAGTCAAAGGTACAGGTGAATTATGCTTGTTCAATCAAACATGGCCTAGCCCTAGAGCAATGTGTGAATCCTTCTGGGCAAATCAGACCCAGAACAATAATTGGGAAAGCCTTCATAGGTGTGTACTCAATTGGAGGCCTGCTTTTGACAGTCCTGGAGGCCAATTGAGCCATAGAGGCTGATGTGAAACTGCAGCACTGATTCCTTCACTTGGTCTGCTTGTTTCTTAAAACTACTGTAGAGTGAGGGATGGCAGCTGGGCCTTTTGTTTTAGCTTTAACTGCTTGGTCTGAAAGAAGGTGTCCCCCCCCCCTCCCCCCAAATTCCTCAAGAAAGCTCAGCGAGAGAAAGCTTTGTGAGAGGACCGAATGATAGATTGAAGTAGAGAACAGGTAACAGGCGAGTTATACATCTATAATGACACCCTGTGCTATGGGCAGACATGAAATTCTCTTATCTTCGCTACCGGATCGGTAGCAGATATGCGTGCATGATGACATCAAGGTGGTTGGGCGGAGCCTCACACCGCCGCCAGTACTGGTTCACCCAATCCAGTGCGAACCAATATAATACCACCTCTGGCTACGAGTGGAAAAACGGGAGAGAATAATCACAAAAATAGGGAAAAGAAAAAAAAAGTTAGGGGAAAGGGAGAGAAGAAGGAAAAGAATTAAAACTGGAATTTTTGAGAGCCCAAGAGAAAATGGTTAAAAGAGGAAGAATATTAGCAGACTAAAGTGAATAGTAGTTAAGATTGTTATTGTGAGGTAACTAATTAAGAAATAAAGAAATGATAGTACATTATTAATTGAAGAAAAAAATTAAAGAAATGCTCTCTATGTTTAAATTGAATTAGAGAATGTATGCTGTTATAGCAAAATATACCAATGGAGAAAATAAGAAATGAAAATTTGGTGTAACTTTGAAGGGGCAATTGAAGATATTGTTTAAATATTAAGTAAAAATAACCATAAAGATGAAAAATAATGGAAGAGAATAATTTGGCCGAAAGTGAAAATGAAACTATGATGTAAAAAGGACTATGTAAATGAGAGGATGGAAAAGAAAAGACCCAGTCAACTCTTGTTCCTATAAAATGTATAATTTGTATTAAAAAATAAAAAACCTTGAACACCTTTGACAGGTGCAGGTCAAAGCTAAGCTTGTCAGGTTTATTCAGAATTTTTCTTGTTTTACTTTGATTATTTTATATTTCATTTTATGCATAAGTGAGTGCAATGAATAACTTCTGAATGGCAGATCTCAAGGTGGGATTGATTTAGAATGCTATCTACCTAGCCAAAGATGAGAGACACCCTCCTCTGAAAGAATACCATTATACCCTTTCATTATAAGATTTGTTGATCAAGAACCGAGGTGGGGAATGATGGCCCCTTTATGACTTGTGGACTTCAACTCCCAGGTTTCCTGAGTCAGTATGGCTGGCTCCGGAATTCTGGGAGTTGAAGTCCACAAGTCATAAAAGAGCCATCGGTACCCACTCTTGATCTAAGGATGGTTATCAGCTGTTAATTTTTGTAAAAAAACATTGGCAATAACCTAAACCGGGATTATTAAAACCATCCCTGTATCCAAAGAAATCCATTAAGAGGCTAGGAAGAAAAAGTGCACATTAATGAACAAGGTGGTGAATGCCTGTTAGGGTTTTCAAGTAGATATTGATGGATATTTAATATACACTATGCAAGAAAAATGAAAGATAGGGGTTATGAATGATATTCTGTCCATTTCTTGCATTTATCCTGATCACTAGAAGCAGGGGAGAGTTGCTGCTGGTTTCACTACTGGTTCGCAACCCACATGGGTGCAATGTTCAATGTAAATTGTTCTTCACGCAGGCACAGAACAATTTACAGTGAATTGCACATGCGCAGTCACTAAAATCCAAAATGGCGGCAGCCTAACGGTGGCGAGGGAACTGGTTCGGGGGCGTGGCAGGATGGGTCTGCCAGTTCTGCGACTCAGGCCTGAATTCCATTATTGGTTCGGCTGATCCACCTCTGACCAGAAGTGTGTTTTCTATAAGTATCCTCCTTGCAGTGCCCTCCCACCCTATCCCAATTTTATGAGCACTTAAGACAGAAACGTTTTGATCATGAAGAGGCTTTGCACCATTTCTGAGCAGGTCAAAATGTCTTCATCACATAGTCTCAATTGGTGTTTTTAAATATATATATATATTAAGGAAAAGATTTGGATTTCTTGTCTATTAAGACAACAAACACTTCCACTTATTAACTGCTATATAAAGGATTATATATAAATTATTCTAAGTGCCCCAGATGTTTGTTTTTTGAAGCTTGTTCTCTCCTAATACACTCTGACAAACTTATATGTTAAGCATTCCAAAAGAGTTTGCATGAAGCATTTCAAGTGTAGTGAGAGGTTGTTGTTTGCTGTTCACAGATTTTTGAAAAATTCACATTGGCCAAAAATAGCTGTTTTGATCATGTGTGTGAGTGTGTGTGTGTGTGTGTGTGTGTGTGTGTGTGTGTGTGTGTGTAGAAGGTCCCTGAGAATACAATCGCATTACTTACAGACAGTAATGGACAGCCAAGAAAACAAGCCAATAGGTCCTTCGAAATTAATCTAGTGTTCTCATTCAAGGCACAAATGACCAGGTTCAAATTATCCTACTTTACACACATTACAGAAGATTTAGTTCTCTGGAGAAAACTTTAATGTAGAAAAGGTAGAAGGAAAGAGAGAAGACAACCAAGCAGCAAGGTTGGATAGACTCAGTTACAGTGATGATGTGTGCTGTGGTGGAGGATTAGATTGAGGACAGCTATGATTGTAAGTAATTGTTATAATGGTTATGACCTTATAACCTTTATAACCAGTGGTGGGATCCTGATGGTTTAACAACTGGTTCGGTGATTGTGTGCTTCGCACAAGAGCATAGTTTTAACAAAACTTACCTTCCACATTACTTCTGGGGAGTAACTGAGGTGCAGCTGAGGTGCGGCAATCCACTCTGCCACACAAATCAGCTGAGAGGATATAGGTAAGTAAAACCTAGGGTCGGGCAGATGGGCCCACCTTATCGTCAGAGTGACCCGGTTCGCTACCCAGCTGATCATCTGAGCGACTGGTTTGCCCAAATCGGTCTGAACCAGCTGAATCCCACCACTTGCTTATAAGCTTTTTCAGAATTTTTCTATAAAGAAACTGATGAAACTTTTTTATGGCAAATATCTAAAAACAGTCCTTGTGTGTGGCGAACCCAATATGCTGTCATCTTAAACTGTAGTTGACTATTTTATGGTTTGCTTTTTCATGTGAATCTGGGAATTGTAATAACAACAAATAACAACATTCAGACACTGAGTGAGAGTTATAGGAATGGCTTCTCAAATTCATCACTTAAGGACCTGCCTCCAAACTCATCACTATAATAGTATTTTGGTTGACCGACTGCGTATCATACCACTATGATATCTTAGCAAGCCATTATATCCTACAGGTACTCCTCAACTTATGACCATAATTGAGCCCAACATTTCTGTGTCTATGCGAGATGGTTGTTAAGTGAATTTTGTCCCAATTTGCAACCTTTCATACCACAGTTGTTAAGTGAATCACTGTAGTTGTTAAGTTAGTAACCTAGTTGTTAAGTGAATCTGGCTTCCCCACTGGCTTTGTTTGTCAGAAGGTCACAGAAGGGGGGTCAGATGACTGCTACCATCATAAATATGAGTGTGTGGCCAAGCGTCTGAATCATGTAGAAATGCTGCAATGGTCATAAGTATGAAAATGATAACAAGTCACCTTTGTAACTTCAAACGGTCACTAAATGAACTGTTGTAGGTTGAGGACGACCTCTATTTGTCTTCTTTTTTTAAATCAATATTTTAAAAAAATGGGTAATTTCTAACTCAGTCTTTTGCCCTTGCTTTGCTCTTTCTCATTTACCCTACTCATATATTAATCTGAAAGACTGATTGTATTTTTAAACTCAGGTTCAGAAACCAGTCCTCTTTTGCTGGGCTGGAGCAACTGAACTCTATCATCTTATAGCCCACATTATTTTCTAGAATGGAAACACAGGCATTAGTGCTGGGGTGGACTGCTACAGGTTTGTCTGGGTTCGGGAGAACCTGTAGCTAATGTTATAGCCATTTCGGAGAACCTTCAAATCCCACCTCTGGCTGGCCCCACCTGCCCTGCCCCTCCCCACCCCTCCCATCCCTCCTACCCTTCCTCTCCCAGGAGTCTCCATGTGGCCTGTTTTGGATGCGAGGTAAATGCAGGGTCCACACAGAGACTCAGGGAGGAGGAAAAATGGGTCATCCCGGAAGTTCCAGAAGGCCAGAAAGGGGTCCATTTCTGATCTCCGGAGGGGCTCCGGACCTGGGGGAGGCAGTTTTCACCCTCCCAGAGGCTCAACAAAGGCCTCCGGAGCCTAGGTAAGGCAAAAACACACACACACACCCCCGTGGTGCAGGAGGCCAACTAGGCCACTCCCACCATGGCCACAACCATCCAGCAATCAGGCAGAGAACCCGTTGCTGAAATTTTTGAAGCCCACCCCTGCATTAGTGTCTGTACAGTTGTTGCAAATTAATGGAGGGAGGAGGGAGGGGAGATCCCAATATGAATGGTATCTACACTTTACTGGTTTCCTTCACGGATCTCCAAAGATAGACATGACCCACGTGGTTTAATGAAGTTCATGGATGTCGTCTGCACTATTGCAGCTCCAAGATCAGCATCTCCATGATCTGGTCCAGCAGAAAGCAGGTGGACCATATTCAACTGGTGGTGTTCAATTCCAATTCCAATCATGCTTGCAATATGAACACTAGAGGGCAGTCCGACACTGCTGCAGTAGTTGTGAGACTAGCACCAATCAGTTCCTTCATCCATACTTCTGGTATTAGTTTTAGTTGGTCAAGGGAGGAGGTGTAGTGCACCCACACAAAGGGTAAACAAATGAAACAAACACAATGTTAAAAAGGATATATGTAGTTTCTTCCCAAGCACATTTAAATTACATTAAAGTAACCAAAATATATATTATCCCAAAGGTGCTTTTTCAAGAGGCCACTGGACTTCTGGTTTTTCTTTGAAGACATTGTTTCGCTTCTCATCCAAGAAGCTTCTTCAGAGCTGAAGAATATCATCTTGGATGAGAAGCAAAATATCATCAAAGAAAATCAGAAAGTCCACTTGCCTCTTGAAAAAGCACTTTTGGGACAACCATGACCTGGATGACTGAGAATCTTCACAGACAAAATATTTTTACAATCCCCAAGGGATGTCACAACTTTTGAACACTCCTAATGTTTGGCAATTGAAAGTTGAAAAATTTGACACACCCTAGACCAGTGATGGGGAACCTTTTTCGCACGTGCACACTGTTGCGTGTGGTCTCGTGGCCACCCCCATAATTTAATGACCTCCCCGTGCCGTGACCCCTGCACATGCACGCCTGACCCCATCCCCGCTGCCCCACACATGTGCATATGGCTTTCTTGGAGCCTCGGGAGAGTGAAAATGGCCTTCCCTCCCGCCCCTTGGAGGCCCTCCAGAGGCCGGAAACGGACTGTTTTCCAACTTCCAGTGAACCCGCTAGGTCCATTTTTTGCCCTCCCCAGGCACCAGAGGCTTTCTAGGAGCCCGGGGAGGGCAAAAAATGGCCCAACACACAAATGGACTTCCAGGTTGCCCGTTGGGCTGTTTTTCTCCCTCTGGAGGCTTTAGAAGGCTTCCTGAAGCCTCCGGTGGGCGAAAAACATCCTAATGCACAAACCGGAAGTCCATCCCTGAACTTCCGGTTTGTACATTGGGTAGTTTTTCGCCCTCCAGAGACTTCAGGAGGCTTCTCTTGAAGCCTCCGGAGGGTGAAAAATGGCCGAAAATCAAGGCCAAAAATCAAGGTTGAAAATCAGCTGACCAGCGCGTACATGCTTACTGGAGCTGACAGGGCAACACCTCACCTGCTCTCAGAAATGGCTCCGCGTGCCACCTGTGGCTCATCTGCCATAGGTTTGCCATCACAGCCCTAGACATTATCTGAAATATTTTGTGACCTCTGGATCATCAAACAACACACAACAGGTGATCGTCATTTGAAAAGTCTTCTGGCCTCTGGATAATCTTCACACACTCATTAGCAATGAAGGACAGGCTTGGTTAAAAATGGAGAACCCTAAGGGACAGAGATAAGAGGAAAATAAGATGAAAAAGTAAAAAAGGATTATGTCTTTTACTCTAAAATCATCATTGATGCAGAATGTTTGGAGCCATTTAACACAATCAAATTAATGTATTTTGTTTTGTGCGTGAGAAGAGATTTAGACAGATGAAACAGTTTTCTAAGGACAGATGGGATAGCAATAACCTGGACAAATTAAAAGCTGCCACATCTTGTGTAAGATATCCCTAATTTTACTGCAATATTGTACATAGTTTTCTGTGCCTAAAAGCCTCAGAACTCTAACCTCTGAGCATGCGTGCTTCAGAATGCACTCGAAATCTCTTTCCACAAAATCAGTTTGAGTACAGAGATAGGGAAGTCATGGTATAGATAATGGCATGTGTATGTGGTGAACAAATTTTCTTGCAAAAAATAAAGAACAAACCTGAAAAATGGAGAAAGCTGTAAGAGATTTATGATAAAACATTGCTTTGTTTAGAACTTTGCTTTACAAAGAGAAATGAAAGAGCAAAACCAAGCAAAACTTTACAAAAACACATATTCTATATACTTGTCTGTGTTTGTGTGTGTGTGTGTGTGCACGCACACACGCACACACAAACATCCTGCATTAAACAGTATCATTTGTACAGTAAAGGTTAAATAATCAAAAGGACAAAAGTGAGTTTTAAAAAAATAAATAAATATAAAAGCTAGCTTTCTGAAATGAAAAACTATCCGTTATCAAAAAGGAGAGATGATCATTGTAGATATTACTGCAGGGCTGTGTTTTAGCCCTCTGAAAATGTCATTCAGATAATGCATCCATTGCATTATTTTATTTGCAATATGGAATTTATTCACTTCTGCAAGCATCAGAAGACCAAAGGTACGCTATGTTGATTGACATCAGAAGTCTCCTTTCCAAATTTTGATAACTTCTTTATGAAATAGAACATTCTCCCTAATAGATCACCCGTGCTAATTAAAAAAAAAAATCTCAAGAGCTCGAGGGCAGATGAGCAAGAACAGCAGGAAGGTATCTTCTCACTGTGTTGCCAATCATTTCAGGGAGACATTTTGTCCTGTAAAAATGTCTCTTGCAAACAGAAAGTAGTAGCATTGACATCCTACACCAGCTTGAAGGGGAGTTTGTCTCGCTGAACCCTGTAGGGAGCTGCACTGCAATTCCCTTCCTCACCTGCCTCCATTTAGAGTCAGACTTGATTTCAAATGTATTGAACTGAAATTTGTGAGACCACAATGTGTCACTGAACCTTATACAATATTACTGAGAAGCCAAGTCCCACTGTATTCCACATGACCTTCTCCTCCCTCATCCAATGCATACACATACATACATACATACATACATACATACATACATACATACATACATACATAGATAATTGTTTTCACAACTTCCTGTTAGGGTCCCATTAAGGAAGGAGACATACTGTTTCCTTCTCTGCCTTTCGGCTCATCACCAGAGACCATCTATCTTGGTCTCTCAAATTTAAATTTATTGATCAGCTCATAAAAACTAACATATATACATACATACATACATATATATATATGTGTGTGTGTCTGTGTGTGTGTTAGTTTTATGAGCCGATCAACAAATCAAATGAGAGAGAGACCAGGTCTAGAGAGAGACCAGGATTGATCTATTTATAAGACCAGGATAGATATATATAAAATTGTTTCCACAACACCCTGTTAGGACCCCAATTAAGGGAGGAAGCACACTGCTTTTCCTTTTCTGCCTTTCGGCTCATCACCAGAGACCATCTAGACAGAAAGCCATGAATTCCGTTGTGTAATATATTTTTTTTATATGTGTGTTACGTTTTTGAGCTGATCAATAAATAAGTCAGGGAGACTAGGATAGATCTATTTCGAGCTTGTTAGCTCTCATCAGCTAGCCATACCCTTACTGGGATTCGAACCGGGGCTGTATTACATGCCAGTCGAGATAATCCCAGTAAGGGTATTGCTAGCTGATGAGAGCTAATAAGCTCAAAATAGATCTATCCTAGTCTCCCTGACTTATTTATTGATCTCGCCTGGCATGTAATACACCCCCGGTTCGAATCCCAGTAAGGGTATGGCTAGCTCATGAGAGCTAATAAGCTCGAAATACATCTATCCTAGTCTCCCTGACTTTTTATTGATCAGCTCAAAAATGTCACACACATATATTTATTTATTTATTTATTTATTTATTTATTTATTTATTTATTTATTTATTTATTGATTGATTGGTGGGCATGGCAGGGGAAGGATACTGTAAAATCTCCATTCCTCCCCACTCCAGGGGAATTTTACTGCAAAATCCCCATTTCCTCCCAATCAGCTGGGACTTGGTGGGCAGAGATTAGATGGAGGTGGGGCCAGTCAGAGGTGGTATTTACTGGTTCTCCGAACTATTCAAAATGTCCGCTACTGGTTCTCCAGAACTGTTCAGAACCTGCTGAATACCACCTCTGGTCCAGTGGTTAAGGTGCCAGGGCAGAAAGCAAGAGACGGTGAGCTCAAGTTCTACTGGAGCTATAAAAGGCAGCTGGGTAGCTTTGGGCCAGTCACCTTCTCCCTCTCAACCCAACTCACCGGGTTGTTGTTGCTGTGAGGAAAATAGGAGGAGGAAGGAGGAGTAGATATGTTCACTGCCTTGAGTTATTTGTAAAAAAATAAATAAATGATGGTGCATAAAAACCAAACAGGAAAACAAACAAGTCAAGAGGTACATGGATGTATTTTTGGTTCCTAAAAATACTGGTTTTGTGAAGGCCACACAATGAGCCTATGGTCGGACTAGTATTAGACCATTCCCTCCCACTCTTCCTCCCCCATGACCAATTCCAGCACCTTAACGGCATCGGTCCAGCTTGATCCTAAAGATTCTTGATGTCCTTGTACTCTGAGTCAGGCTGAAAGCCAGCAACATCAAAGTGCTAGTTTAAAATAGAACATTGCCTCCCCACCCCCATTTATCCCTCCGTTACAACCATTTGAAATCGCTGTGATATGCAGATAAGTAGGAGAGGGAGCCACAGAGCTGTCAGAATTGGGGAGGCCTTTGGAGACGCCATATTTATGGTCTCCAGGTGTTCGACCCTTTCCCTACAAAAAACGCGTACTTGTTTTTTATTCATCCACCCCCCCACCCCCATTTTTCTCGCTGGAGGGGATGATCAGAAAGAGGGAGGGAGAGGATCAGTCACTCAATTAGCAGAGGATGAAGAGAGCAGGATCTTATCCGATTATTTAAAAATAAAAACTATGGCTGCGGCTGATCGAAGAACCCTCCTTACTGCAGGCTCCTGAACTTTATTCCAGACTGTACAAGAAAGAAGATTTATTACTTGCTACTCTTTAAACTTTCTGGGCAAATTGGCAAAAAGAAGGATTACCATACCCTTTACTGATGAAGACCTTGAGGCAAGCTAATCTTATTAGTTTCTTATTGTAAATAAGAAATGTACAATAACGGTGTGAGGCCCATTACAGGTACAGCAATTATCCAGGCTCAGCTCGGCTGCTTCGGAGCAGAAAGATGTCTTCCCTTCCCTTTCGGTCTCCTCAGAGCTTTCGAGGCAGAGCACTTGAGGTAGATGGGCCTTCAGCTGCAGCAGAGTCTCTGCTCTCTGGGATGGGGCCCCCGAGTTGCAGGATGGATGGTCAGAAACGAGAAGGGATGCCGGCAAAGGTCATAAAAGTCCAGGGCTGAAGTTTATACAAATTAGAAAATAATGGATTAAGGCCATAGGGCATATTTTCACAGGAGGAAAAAATGTTTGGGTCGTTAATTCTAACTTTTTGAGTAACATGCTCCACACCAAAGCTAAGAAATGCACGGATTTTTGCTTCAGCTTGAATTGGGCTGAGTGGGTAAGAAAGAGCAACACGAAGCTGCTGTCCCTTTAAAGAGGGAGAGAAGCCATGAGTCCAAGATCTCCTTGGCACAGAGGTGGCCTAGATGAAAGAAGTGAGATGACAAGCCTTATTAATAATGGGTAAACATACACTAGCTGTGGAGTGAAATGATTAACGCACAAAGCTGGAGCAGAAAGAGAGGCAGCAGCTGCTACTGGTTGGACCGAGATGGGGAGTGCACTGATGTAGGAAACTGAGTTGCCTTAGGGGCCCCAAAAGTCACCACCAACAATCTGGGTCATTCCTGAATTCCTCCTTTTCCACATCCCACTGGGAGATACTATGCAGTCGTAAGATACGTAAGGCTCTGTGAGATTTTTTTTTTTTTTTTTGGAGCCAGATGTAACATAGGATGTTGGAATTATAGTTTGAAAAAGCCTGGATGGATGAAAACAAAAGTTTACACAAATATGTCCTATATAGGGATAGTGGATCGTGGAATTGTAGAATTGGAAGGGACCTTGAAGGTCATCTGCTCCAACCTCCTGCTCAGCACAGGATTCACTATAGCATCGCTGACAAATGACCAATCAGCAAGGGTGAAATCCAGCAGGTTCTGACAGGTTCTGGAGAATCGGTAGCGGAAATTTTGAGTAGTTCAGAGAACCAGCAAATGCCACCTCTGGCTGGCTCCAGAGTGGGGAGGGAATGGAGATTTTGCAGTTTCCTTCCCCTGCCATGCCCACCAAGCCACATCATGTCCACCAAGCTGCGGCCACAGAACCAGTAGTAAAAAAACATTGAACTTCACCACTGCCAACCAGATTTAGTGTGAAGAACTTCACTAAAAGAGGATTTATCTGGAGCAGCCTGTGTGCTACATTGAAGGCTGACAACTCATATAGTCCAGACATTCTTCCTGATGTCTACCTTGAAGTTATTATCACATAATTTAATCCATTGGTTCTGATCCCGCCCTCAGGGGCAATAGAGACTAAGTTCATTTGCTCTTCTCTTTGACAACCCTTCAGATATTTCAAGACGGCTATTATATCTTCATTCTGTCATTTTTCCTATAATTAAAATACTCAAATCCTTTCGTTGTTCTTTATAAGGCTTGATTTCCCCACCCACCCCACCCATCTTGTAGCTTTCCTCTGAACACACTGTAATATGTGTCACTGTCCTTTTTAAATTTGGGTGCCCAAAACTGGACAGAGTATTTCGAGTGAGATCTGACCAGGGCAGTGAAGGTTGAATTACTAACTTCCTATGTATTTGACTTTTTCGTAGCTGTATCATACAGCTGCTCATGCTTAGTTTGTGGTCAACAAGAAGACCTGGATTCTTTTCCTCTGTAGTCAGGGGTGGGATTCAGCCAATTCGGACTGGTTCGGGTGAACTAGATGTTCATTTTAATCTGGTTTGCCAAACCAGTACTGATGACCATCTGGCTTCGACCCCTCCCCACCCCTCCCAGCAGACTCCACATGGCCCGTTTTGGATTCCAGGTAAGCGCAGGGCCTGCATGGAGGCTCTGGGAAAGTGAAAAACAAGCCTACCGGAAGTACCGGAAGTATGCAAATACTACCCGTTTACAGCCTCTGAGGGCCTCCGAAGCCCAGGGGAGGCTGTTTTCACACACACACACCCTGCTGTGGTGCAGGAAGCCGGCTAAGCCAGACCTCCATGGCCACGCCAACCCCACAACTGGGCAGAGAACCAGTTGCTAAAAATTTTCAATCCCACCCGTGTGTAGTTCTTAGTAAGCTATCTTTGTAATTTATACCTTAGTGTGAAGTTTGAACTGTGCTTTATTCAACACCACTATAAGTAAGCAAACTATATCTTAATGCCTTGTGAAAACCAGTCTTTGAATCTGAGTATGTGAGACAGTGGCTCTGGTATATCTCCTAATTTCTGGAAAGATTCCCTTCTCAACAAGCACACATCTTCAGTGTTAAAGAAGAAGTGGCAAAAGAAATGGCTACAGGAGATGAAAGAATCAAGAACCAGAGAAAGAGGACTCATACAAAGTCAATCACTGGCATAGGCAGGTATGTCTGAAATCTTTAGTTATTATTTATTTATATATCAAATTTAGAAGCTGTCCACCTCGCTCACAAAGCCTTGGAGACAAAGTGAGGTGTAAATGAACAAGTTTTCATTTAGGAAGGTTTCTAATAGGAAATATAGACGCCCATGATTGACAGGTTGTGCTTCAGCATAGCCAATAACCTGGGGAGAATCTGGCTTTCGATTAGCTGTGCTTTAGGAGCTGTTTTCTTTGGTTTTAGATTAACAACTGATTATTTCACACAAAGGGCGATGAAAGTGATGGAGCGTGAGGTGGCCCACCCGATTGGAGATCATTTCTGCTCAGACAGGCAGAGAAAATACCGCCCCTGATGTATCGCTGCTGCAATTCAGCATCTGCTGCAGGGTTCAGGATGGGTCCCCCCTGCATAGGTGGATAAAAATGGAACGTCTAGTAGTGTACCTGAAATGCAGTGATCTCGCCAGGCGGTGGCCTGCAGGGGACCACTTGACTTTGTAAGGCTTAAAAATAATCAGCAAGTGGGAGCCTTCTGCAGAGATACAAAGGCATTGGTGGGAGGAAGGGAGGGAGGGACGACAGTGCTGGGCATTTAGCTTTTCCTTTGCAAGGCACGTTCTGAAACACAGGGAGTTTCCAAAGGTAAAAGGTAAAGGTAAACATTCCCCTCGCACATATGTGCTAGTCATTCCCAACTCTAGGGGGCGGTGCTCATCTCCGTTTCAAGCTGAAGAGCCAGCGCTGTCCGAAGATGTCTCCGTGGTCATGTGGCCGGCATGGCTAAACGTCGAAGGCACACGGAATGCTGTTACCTTCCCACCAAAGTGGTCGCTATTTTTCTACTTGCATTTTTACATGCTTTCGAACTGCTAGGTTGGCAGAAGCTGAGACAAGTAACGGGAGCTCACTCTATTATGCGGCGCTAGGGATTCGAACTGCCGAACTGTCGACCTTTCTGATCCAGAAGCTCAATGTCTTAGCCACTGAGCCACTGTGTCCCCAGTTTTCAAAGTTAAAGGAGGGCAAATGACCAGGGTCTAATCCCCGTTTGGTGAATTGGGGGAAACTGCATCTGCTTTCTGGCACCCCTTTGCTGCTGTCATTAACCGAATCCCACCAGTCATCAGACAAGGACACACTCTGAACCAAGGCACTCCCAGCTTGGTCTCTCCCAGCCCTAAGCCTGAGTATGTGCCTCCTCTTCAACTCCCCCTACCCACTGATCTCCCCCTCAGTCTCTGCCCTTTTGGAGACCAGACTTAGGAAGAAGGCCTAGAAAGGCTAGCAACTACTTTGCATATATATATATATATATAAAAAATTTTGCAATGAAAATTGTTCTGTGCATGCGCAGAACTGAAAAACAAGATGGTGCTGCTGTAGGAGAAACGTGGTGGCAGGCTTGGGGGTGGTGCCAGGCCTGGGTTGCTGCTGGTTCCAGTGACCCAGGCCTCGAAGTTACTCCCTATTTGGCCAAACCGACCTGAACCGGTAGGAACCCACCTCTGGGTCAGGCTGCAGAGGCTTTGTCAGGAGCAGGAGGAAGATGGCGGAGGTCAGCTGAAGCCAGGTGGGTGAGAGGGTCAGCAAGTGCGGGATGACGGGGTTATCAGGGTAAGCAGAGTGCAGGCCTGCGGAATGCAAGGTGGTAGGGGCAGCTGGGGCTTTGCCCTGGAGCACTCTTTTTTTAAAATTTATTTTTTAAAACAACAATTTTATAGGTTTTTACAAATTTTTTCAAAAGGAAAATGGTATGTAGGATATAAAAGAAATATTTTAGAGCTTCCATGTCGGGGGTGGTGGTCGCCTCCGAGGTTAAGGTGGAAAGAGATACATACATATCATATCATAAGTTTAAGTTTCATGCATTCAATCATTTGTTTCTGTTAGCATCCGTTTAGGAATTACAGTATATAAAGGTAAAAGAAAAATCATTTTTGTGATCTGAGTCTTTTGGCTATTGTGTCTTCTTCCTTCCAGCCAGTGGGCGGAGCCATGGCCCCTCCCGCTCCCCATTTTCGTCCTCCAGGATTGAGGAATGTTTTTTAAGAAAGGCCTCCGCCTCTTCAATTGTTTTAATTCTTACTCTCCCCCCATCCCAGAACACCAACATTCCTTCCGGCATTGACCACTTGAACCACACCCCTTTTTAAAACAATTTTTTTGATAAGAAGGAATATTTCCTTCTTATCTCTCGAATCTTTTTCGGGATCTGTTTCAAAATATCAATCTCTTTCTGCTGGTATATCAAAGGGCCTTCTCGCTGTGCTCTCAGAATCTCATCCCTTGTTGATCTTCTTACAAATTTCATATGTATCTCTCTGGGTACATCATTTATTCTGGCATATGCTGAATTAATTCTGTAAATCAGGTTTATGTCCCCCCAGATGCATTCTTTACTCTTTTTAGTATAATCTGCTAAAATTGTACACATTAAATCTTTTAAATTTTCTGAATCTGATTCAGGAACGTTTTGAAACCTTAAAAAGTAAGACATTCTTTCAAAATCCATTCTAGACATATGACCAGCAAGATCCACAATTTCTTTTTTAGAATCCTTTATCTCCCCCCTCATCTCAACTGCCCCACCCTCCAAACCATCAATTTTTTGTTTATTTTCCATTAATGTTCTCTGTGTTTCCAAAAGTTCTAATCTTGAACTTATCATGTCTTTCCGGATTTCTTTTATTTCTTTCATTATATTTTGGAGGGTTTCCTCTATTGATGATTGATGAGTGTCCTCTCCAGCTGCTTCTTTCTGTATCATTGAAGTAATTTTAGGTTGCTGCTGTGTTGGGCTGCTTTTCCAGAAGCAGGGGCGGAAAGAGATTTCCCATATGGAGGTTTCTTTGCTGCCATGGTGAAAGTTTTAAGTTCTTGTAAATAAGATGGCGTCTGGTGGGCGAGCAGTCCGTGAGATCGGAGATAAGGGAAAGTTTGTGTCCAAATTCAAAGTGTAATTTACGTAAAATCCAGAGAGAAAAAGTTTTTCAGTCCAATCCAATAAGATAAGAAGGCACACAGTGGGAGAAATCCCGAGAGTCACTTGAGCTGGCTTGTATGTAAATTTTACAATCTTGTAAAGTTGAAGGAATGCTCAAACATCAAAGAGAAAAGTTTCTTGCTGGGAACAAAGAAGTGCCGTTTTTTCCGCCTCTTTGGCGGTCGCGAAGAATTAATGAAAGTCCATTTCTGTTATAACAAGACTTAGATACAAAGTATCAACCGCAATTCCATATATGGTAAAACTTTCGTTTTCAACTAGTTAAGAATTGGATGTTGCTTTCTCTCTCTCCCCGAGCCCAGGGAGCATTTTAAAACGCCGTTTATTTTCCGAGTTTTTTTTTTGCAAACTCCCCCCTCTATTCTTCCTTTTTAAAAAAGTTGAAAGCATTAAAATCGAAAAATAAACTCACAAGCCACTCAGTTGCAACAGAGCCTCGGTGTCTCCTCCAGCTCCGGCTTTTCAGCCTGCATTTCAATTGCTGCTGTTCCGGCGCTCCTTCGGCGAGAGGAAGTCTTCCCTCCACATCTTGTTCTCCGGTTCCTGGGGCGAAGCGGGAACTGTCCCCCTGACCGCCGACGGGGTGGGGGTTGCACCGCAAGCCACCTGTACGGTGGGGGCTCTCTACAGGAGCCCCCGTGCCCCCGAAGGCACTGCTAGAGAAAGCAAGCGGCGGACGTGTCTAGAACACGTCCGTCGCGTCCGGAAGCCGGAAACGGAATCGCCCTGGAGCACTCTGTGGTTGCTGGCCATGGCATGGGGCTGAAGGCGGCACTTGGCGCTGAGACTGAAGTAGAGGTCTGGGGATGGTAGCTGCCAGCTGAGACTGCCTGGGTCTCTATTTCAGCCTTTTTTTTTTTTAATTAAATTTATACCCCGCCCTTCTCCTACAAAAGGACCCAGGGCGGCGCACAGGTAAATTAAAACACAACGTACATAAATAGATCAATTATTAAATTCCAATTAAATTAAATTACCCCGTGCTAAAACATTTTAAAATTCTCTAATTAAAATTTATAACTAAAAAGTCCAGATCGGGTGTTTATCCTAGGCCGGCTTGTTGGAATAAATGCGTTTTCAGACGCCGGCGGAAAAGGCGGAGTCTGTGGTGGTACGGAGTTCAGGGGGTAGGTCGTTCCAGAGGGTTGGGCCCGCCACAGAGAAGGCCCTTCCCCTGGGTGTCGCCAACCGGCATTGCCCGGCCGACGGCACCCGGAGAAGGCCCTCTCTATGGGAGCGGATTGGTCGGAGGGATGTATGGGGCAGGATACGGTCTCGCATGTAACTAGGCCCCGAGCCATGGAGCGCTTTAAAGATGGTCATTAACACCTTGAAGCGCACCCGAAAGGCCACAGGTAGCCAGTGCAGCTCATGCAGGAGAGGTGTTACGTGGGACTGCGTTGTGGCTCCCATGACCACCCGCGCGGCTGCGTTCTGGACTAGCTGTAACCTCCGAGTGCACCTCAAGGGGAGCCCCATGTAGAGAGCGTTACAATAGGCCAGCCTAGATGTCATGAGTGCTTGAGTGACTGTGCGGAGGGCAGCCCGATCCAGTAAGGGGCGCAATTGGCGAACCAAGCGTACCTGGTAAAACGCCCCCCTGGCCACGGCTGCCACATGGTCCTCCATGGACAGCCGGGAATCCAGGAGGACACCCAAATGCCTTTGCCCCAGTGTTGCTGCAGAGGGAGGTCAACAGGGCAGGGATGGAGGTTGATAGGCAGGGAGGGGGGAGTTAAAGACCACTGTGGTTATAAGGGTAGGTGAGTTGCCAAGTTCCTGACTTTTGATTATGTGATCGAGGAGCTGCCATGGCTGTAACTTCAGGGACCAGGTATAAGTACCGTTTGTTCTGTGCTGCTGTAACTTCAGACGATTGCTGAACCAATTGTTCTGCATATAAGTGGCAAAGAGGGTTCCCTTTTGATCTCTGTGGTTACATGGCAAAAGAAGCCATTGCTTGACCACAGGTTCTATTCCTTTTTTTAGAACCATTCTTCATCTTTGATTTCAAATTTATTGTAATATTAGCATCATCAGCTGAATAGATATACATGGACTAGGCCATGGACACTTCCTCCCTCCCTCCCTCTCTCCCCCTTCCTTCCTTCCTCCCTCCCTCCTTTCCCCTCCCTCCCTCCCCCTTCCTTCCACCCTTCCTCCCTCCCCCTTCTTTCCTCCCTCCCCCTCTTCCCCTCCCTCCCTTCCAAAATCTTGGCTCCGGTACCGCACAATCAGTTTGCATGCATTTTTTTTACTGGATTAACAGACACAAATGTGAACTGGTCTCTGCCCCCTCCCACCCCAATCTCTTTTCCCTCTTCTTTTGAAGAGGTGGCAACCACAATATACATAAATGTAATAAATTAGCAGGTGGCTGCCATGGAGATGGGGCTGGTTGTAGATTCAGAAGTCTGCCTTTTGCAAATTGCACTGGAAAGCGCTTAAATCTGGGAGGGGTTCCTTGCTTTTAAAAAAAATGCATGGAAAGGACAATTACTTTGATTGGTTGTTTGTAAGATGTAGCCTATACAGATCTACTTGCCATGAGTAGCAAACATCAGCCTCTCCCCTTAGTATTAAAAAGGGGACTGGGGTGAAGCCAGGAAATTGGGGTGGGGATAAGAAGATCCACAAGGCAAGGGGAACAGGAACAAAAATTAAATGCAACATTTAAGACATGACATTTTTAAAACAACAAAAAATTAGCAATGTCATGCATCACCTATAAATAACACATGTTTCGGGTATCATACATGAAGCTAGGAAGCAGGCCATTTGATGAATTATTTTTTTACATTGGGTGCCAAAATGATCCCACTTGCTACTAGCTGAATTAGTAGCATTGACACAGGGTAGGGGAAAGACAAGGGGGAGAAAGTTTCATCAGAATAAAATCCAGAATTGATTGTGGAGATTGTGGAATCTTTTTTATCCCAAATTGCAGTCCACTTTGATATCTCTAGTGGATTGTTTCTCAAGGGAGAAATAATTCAAGGTTACTGCTGATTACATTCATTAACTTAATTCACCAACTATCTACAAAAAAAACAAACCAGAAGAAATTAAATGGTATGACGGCAAGCTTGCGTAAGGAGGACAAAAGGCTTAACTCTTTCCCCCTTTTGCATACATTCATAATCTCTATTCATATGTGCTTCAGTGACTGCAGTGGGATGGTTTGAGTGGCTGTAAGGAACTTGCAGGATGGAAACTATTTGCTTTATTAATTAGGAATAAAAGGTGGTGATTTTCTGCATGCATCACACACAGTAACTCAATATCACATTGTTTCAGGGCAAGCAGGAAAAAAAAAGATTTTTCCTGCCCTAGAAAGTTTCCTTGTTCAGCTGTTTGTGGGAGGCCGATGCCTTCCTGCAGCTGTAAATAAGGAAAGATGTTGAATTGGAGGCTGGAGCTGCAGCTATAAAACAAAGTTACCAAAAGCTCCAGTTGAATGGAAGGAAATTCCAAGCAAATGCTTGGCTAAATACTGCAGATCCAGCTGCTGGTTAGAATCTGACTCTAAGGCTCCATCCACAATAGCTCTGCCAGATGGTGATGATGGGATCTGTAGTCCATTCAAACTTGGGAGGGCACCCTGGTATGCAAAAGGCTGAATGAGAAACAGGAAACTTGCAAAAACATACCCAGAAGTTTCTACCCTCACAGGCTCTGTCTCTCCGCAGCTGAGCATTAGGCTTCGGCAATGTAAACATACCGGAGGGTAGACAGCAAAGGAACGTGCCAAGGCAAAGCCGGCGGCACGTTGCAAAGTTCAGAGTAAAATTGATCCCGGGTTCAGATATTGGACAGCCCTGCTTGTCAAAAGGTACCAAGAGGAGCTAGAGCAGTGTTTCTTAACCATGTCAACTTGAAGATGTCTGGACTCCAACTCCCAGAATTCCCCAGCCAGTTGCCAAGGTTGGGAAACACTGCTCTAGACAATCCCCTTTCTGTCCAACCTGCTCTTCTGTTTTTGAGCTGCTCCCTGGACTGAATGGCCCTTACGAGTGACAGGCCACCCCTGTCTTTCTGTGAAACTAAAGCTTGGCAATCAAGCACGGCAGAGAAGCCGAGAAGGTTGGGGTGGTGGTGGTGGAGGGGATGATGTTTGCCAATGTGTGCCTGTCCTTCTCCAGGTGGTAGCAAAAAAGCTGCCAATCCTAACTTCCTTCCTTCCTTTTTCTTTCTTTCCTTCCTTTCCTTTCCTTAACCTCTCGCTATTGGCATCCCTCGCCGCTCAGCTCTCGCCAAATTGGCTGCCTATGATTGTTCACTTGTTTCACTCGCTTAGTCGGTGACTTCTTAGATCGTGGCGGCGTTGGAAGGAATCCCTGCCAGGCGGCTACACCGCGGATCGGGGAGGGTGGCTCGATCACGGGAGGCACGCGCGCGGGAGAGACAGGCTTTTTAACTCTTCCCAAGCCGGTGGGAAGTCGAGATCCCGCCCGCTGGCTGGCGACAGTCGTGCTTCCCCGCAGCTTAGCTGGAGGGTGGGGTGACAGAAGTGGTCAGGGCCGCTGGCTTTGTCGAGGCCGGCAGCAAGGGAGGGAATGAGGGAGGGGAGAAGAAACTTGGGAAGGTTACCAAAGGCCAGAAAGCTGGGAAATTTTCCATGGTTTGATCAAACAAGCCATACATCATCCACGCGAGGGCTGGGTGACGCTATAAATCGCTAGTGAGGAGAGGGGCTGTGTGCCGGCGAGGGGCTTTGAGGAGCTTCAAAACAACAGCAACTTCCTCCGACGCCGGAAAGTGGGGAAGGGGTTAAGGAGCGAGCAGCAGGCAGGAAAGCCTTTGAAAAAGAAGGGGACTTGCCTTGATGCCGGGCAATGTGATTCTCTTCGGGAGCACTACTTTAACAGATTAACAGAGTTGGAAGCGACCTTGCAGGTCATCTAGTCCAATCCCCTGCGCAAGCAGGAGACCCTATCTCTGCCTCTACCAAGGATCGAACTCACAACTTCCTGTTTGTGAGGAAGAGCTCTACCTCTAGGCCACAGCAACTCGACTAGAGTGGGTAGTTTTTTTGAAGCTGTCCTTTAAAAAAGGGACAGTAACTTGTTTCGCGCCTTGGAGGTGCGAAAGCTGTGGAGGTCTTGGCCTACCAGATCTGCCCTGCAATACCCCTGTCGGCCGCTTGTTGGCAGCAAAGAGTTAGCTACTCCTGGATCTCAGCACCGCCACCTAGAGATCGTCCAAGTTTTACCAACCCAGATACCTTCGCCCGATATTGCCGAGAGTTAAACAGTAACAGAGTTGGAAGGGACCTTGGAGGTCAACTAGTCCAACCCCCTGCTCGCCTCACCCAGGAGACCTGTACTAGAGGTTCGAACCAAGGAACTGCCAACCTTTCCGATCGAGCCACCTTAGTCATGGTAAAATCTAGTCACCTAGTTAGACCGAGCATATCAAGGAGCGAGCGATCCGTTCTCCAGGGTTGCTCTCAAGTTTCGTGTTTCGCGTACTAAGCCATCTGGAAGCCTTGCGAGAAAATAGACCCAGCCGCCCTCTTTTTCCTTGAAAAGCCCAGGATTAGGGTTATGCGTTTCCTAGGCGAGTGCGAGAAATCGTGCCTCTCTTTACTACCCGTAGCAGACTCTTCCTTCCCTCTCCCCAAAGGCCCACGGGAAGATAAGAGGCATCTGAGTGTAACGGCGTTGTATTTATTCCGACGCGAGGCTCTCCGCATTTATTTTGGGTTAGCGCACGTAGATTGGTAATCTTAAAAATTCACGGGTTGAGATTTGGTTTCGCTTTAACGTGCGAACCCAGCCAATGCTGGAGTTTAAGACAACCACCCCTGGGTAAGCCAAATGTCCGAGTGTTAAATAAACGAGCGTACGGGCAGTCACTCTGCAAGACGCCTCGGCCTGGAGGTGGATCGATCTCTAACGTTACCCTCCCTTGCCGGCCTTTCTCTGAGAACCTGGGGGGCTGCTGTCCCCCCAAAAGCTCCTCTCGTACTTTAAGCGGGATCTGCCCATCGTTACAGGGCACAAAGCACATGGACCGGGATGTCCTTTTTCTACACCAAGGATGCACTTTGTGTTTCGCTCTAGTCTGTGAAAACCCTGTGTTGGATCTGCGCCTTGCCCCGCAAGGCTTCTTCGGAGGGCAGGCAGACGGCGGCTTCTCCCCCCCCCCTTTTTTTTTTGCCTTGGGGCGTGCTGAAAGCCCGGGATCTCCTCCCCACCCCCCACCCCCCGACACCAGGACGGGCAGCTCGAGAAAGAAGACGACGACGCAGGCTTCAGAACACGATCCTCCAGCGCTAAAGGCCCTGCAACTGCTGCTGCTACGGCTGCTTCCATCCAGGATGCAGACGGAAGAGCCCGCGTGTGCGCTAATGACCCGGGATGTTAAAAAAAAAAAAAACACCTTTATTTTGAAAACCCGCTCTGTTGTCTCTCTTTCCCGCACTTCTGATGGATCCGACACTGTCTGCACCTCTTTAGCTTTCACCAGGGAACGGAGACGAAAGAGTTAACCCTTCGGCGGCAGCGAGAACAAAAGAGAACGCGGCCAGCCAACGGGAGCGCCAGGCTTCTTTTTGACACCCTCTGGTTGGCTGCCGGTCGCCCAATGGCCGCGGAGCTCCGGCTGCCCGTCTGGCCCCACGTGGGGGGGAGCGGAGGGCGGGCGGGGGGGGGGAAGGAGGATGAGATTAGAGGCTGGTATTTATTGGCTGGCTGGGGGCCCCCTCATTGTTCAAGCTTGTCTCGCTGCCAATTCCGGGCCCTGCGCGCGGCGCCCTTCATCAATCAGGGCTGCGTGTGAAAATAGCACATTTCTGACACTCCCTAACTCACTGCTTAACAATGTTAATGGGCCTGAGTGTTTGGAGAAGGTGCCTGCTTAGCCGCAGCTCGGGGTATTTAAAGGCGCAAAGACCTTGCAGTAGGGGGAATGCCCCTGGATGCGGCTAGGTGGGGTGGGGGAAGGGGTGGGAGAGAGGAGGAGGAGGAGGGGTTCTGCCTGGTTGGACGAGGGTGGGAGCGGGCGCGTCTCTCGACTTCCGAAGCCGTTTTGAGTTCCATTTCGCTGATTGCTCTCGTGAGAACTCCGCCGCTGCCAAGGCTGCTCGTGAGACGGGTGGGTTGGTCCAGGCGCACGTGGTGCAAGGCGTGTTGGAGGAGGTGGGGGTGGTGGTGGAAGGAACCAGCCGCGGCGATGCCTTGCCCATTGTTGCCATTCCCGATTTCTGCGATCGGGGACACCGCGGGGCTCGAGATCGCGGGTCTCCCCGAACCGCTCGCAAGCGGACTCGAACGGGAGACGCGGTTGCAAACGTGTCTTCGCGAACGTGGAAAAACGGGGAGGGCAAGCGAAGTGCAGCGCGGCCGGGGAGGAGGGGGACGCTATTAAAAAAAAATACCCGCGGTAATAGATAACAATTGGCAGAAGGGGCTTCCCACCCACCCACCCACCCCCATTGCCGTCGTGTGGCGTGCAAACTGGGGGGGAAGCGCCTCTTTAACAGATTCCCTGGCACCAGATTTAAATCGAGCAAATAGCACTGGTGGTGGGGGGCTGGGCAAGGCTGGCATCTTTAAAAGCTACGCGGGAATCTCCAACCCCCCAAAAACGTCAGTTGTCACTTCATCCTCGCCATGCCAGGAAAAAAAAAAGGGGGGGGGAGAGAGAAGGGAGTTTGATCTGTAGAATTTATGCCATGTGAGCTGCGCGTGCTCTCCATTAATCTATCAGAAAAGGAGTGGCCCAAGCGTTTAATACAGGCAAGCGGGCTTGAGATCAAGTCTTATGGCAAGAGCTGCTCCCTTTCGGGAGAAATCTTGTTCCGTCAGTTATGTAAGCCTCCTGGATGGCCGGAGCAACTCCCAAGTAGAGCCAACGGAGATTCACAATTCCCCCGCCTGATTCCTCCAATCGGCTTCCTGAGCCCTTGGGAGATTTTAATCTATGGATTTGGTGGTGCTGATGCGCGCTGAACTTCTTGGGCACTTTTGTGCCGGAAAGACCCCCAAGTTATTTCAATGCCTTGATTACAATTTCAGGCTCTGCGCGCTCAGGTCAATCACGCAATCAGGGTTGCTTAGTTTGCCTCTACTGTCAGATTGGTAGTAGAGCTCCCCCCCCCCCCCCCCCCATAGCATTCCTGCTGTTTGAAACCGACTCTCCCTTGAACTGTTTAGAGTCGAGTTTCCTGAGGTTCAAAAAGCCTCGTAAAACCGTTTCTTCTTCTTCAATTGGACCTTTCCCACTCTGAAATAACTTCTTTTCAGCGGCAGCACATTTTATTTATTTTATTTAGCCAACTTTTTACGGGCCGCCTCATGCACGATTCTAGGCAAGCTAACAAGAATGAAAACAAAGCAGAATTTGAAAACGGCCACATTGGGGGGGAAGGGAAATCTGATCATTAAGACAGGGTCATGCTTGCTGGGGAGTGGGAGTGGGAGGGTGATGGGATTTCAGATTAACAGAGTTGGAAGGGACCTTGCAGGTCATCTAGCCCAACCCCCTGCCCAAGCAGGAGACCCTACATCTGCCTCTACCTCTGTTAACCATAATATCCTAACTCAGTTCCTGTGTAGAAAGAAGCAACCTTCTCTTCAGGCAGGTGAATCTGAAACTGGTTTAAACTATGGTAGCTCAAGGATGAGATAATGTCTTAAAATTGATTACCGTACGGGTATTGTTTTACTGTTGATTCTGGTGTAGCCTGTTTTACAACATTTATTGTTTGGGTTTTATTGTGTTTAAGTACAAGCACACCCCAACTAAAAACACTACTACTGCTGCTAGTCAGAGCTATAGTGTGTAAAATTAGCATAAGTCGTTTTAACTGTCTTGTTAATAACAGGCTGAGAAAGTAAGCTTCAGGATAAATGGAAGTTTGTATATTTTTTTCAGATTGATGGGGTGCGTATGTGTGTGCATGAAGTACTTCTGCTACATTGGATAACATCACTCATAATCACTGCTACCCAGGCCAGATTGTCTGCAATCCACTGAATTGTTACGTGCTTTGTGCATCTAGAATGTCACAATGTATTCCCATGAAAATTATGGAAATTTGGAGGGAAGACCTTAATGAAAAATTATCTCTTGGCCTCAGTTTCTTCTTCTAGTCATTTGTATCTTTTTCAAACCAAGCATTTCTAACATAGTTGTAGCAAAGAAAAATAATGCAGAGAGTGTATTACGTTACCACTCAAATAGTCCTCACTTTGCAACCACAATGGAGCTCAAAATTTCCATTGCTAACAAGGCAGTTCTTAAATGATTTTTGCCCCTTTTTAAGGAGCTTTTTTGCCATAGTTGATAAGCAAATACCGTGCTTCCCTGAAAATAAGACCCAACTGGAAAAATAAGCCCTAGCATGATTTTTTCAGAATGCTCGCAATATAAACCCTATCCCAAAATATATATCTCTGTCAAGATAGTCGGAAAGACAGACACGTTTAGTACTTTATTTCCCCCAAAAATAAGACTTAATGAAAATAAGACCTTATGCCATGATGACGAACCTATGGCACGCATGTCATGGAACATATTTGCCGGCATGATAGCCCTGAGCTCTGGCGTGCCAGCCAGCTGATTTTCAGCCTTCCAGAGGGCCAGGGGAGGCCGTTTTCACCCTCCCCAAGCTTCAGGAAAGCCTCCGGAGCCTGGGGAGGGTGAAATTCCCCCCTGCAGGGAGGTTGTTCGCGCATGCACAGGTGGGTGGGAACATGTATATGCACGATAGCGTGCCCACACAGTTTTGGCACACCTTTAGAAGAAGGTTAGCCATCACTGCCCTAATAATCTTTTGGAGCAAAAAATAATATAAGGCCTAGTCTTATTTTTGGGGAAACACAATCATTGCAGTTGTTAAGTGAATCACGTAGTTATTAAGCAAATCTGGCTTTCCCCTTTGATTTGGCTTTTCGGAAGCCTGCTGGGAAGGGTACAAATGGTGATCACATGACAGTGCAACCCTCATATATACAGGCCAGTTGTCAAGCACCTGAATTTTGATCTTCTGACCATGGAGATGATGCAACAGTCACAGGTATAAAAGGTGAAGAGTGAAAACTGATCATACATCACTTTTTCCAGTACCGTTGTAACTTTGAATCATCATTAAATAAATGTTTGTA
This sequence comes from Rhabdophis nuchalis, assembly GCA_039707465.1. Classification (NCBI taxonomy): domain Eukaryota; kingdom Metazoa; phylum Chordata; class Lepidosauria; order Squamata; family Natricidae; genus Rhabdophis; species Rhabdophis nuchalis. The sequence goes on along the minus strand of CM077646.1, from coordinate 149,294,373 downwards.
AGTCAAGGACTACCTGTACAATATTTTCCCTCCAGACAATGTTTGGCTATTTTATGAGGATATGAAGCAAGAGGCAGCAAAGGAGTTTAGGTTTTTGCCTGCTCTAATGAAAATGCAACCCTATTTCCTGGGTGGGCAAAATTGCAACCACACTGCACTTAATAGATTTGGGGAAAATAGCGACTGGAACAATAATACATAATTGGGAGGGTTGTGCCAGACATGCGGGCAACAGTGGGATTTGTTGTTTCCTCCCTTGGGTTTTGGTGATATTTTGGTAGATGGTTTTTCCTGTCCTTAGCATTTTAAAACAATGCTAAGTCTATTTTGGGATTTACAGTACTGAATACATGTATTTCCTGCCTTGGAATTGTGGGAAAACTATTATTTTATTGCCATAATCCGAAAGGGAAGTGGCAAAAAATTATACTCCCAATGTGGCTGTCGGTTTTCCTACATCCTATGTGTGTGTTTTCCTACATCCTATGTGTGTCTCCTTAAAAGCTTAGAAAATTAGAAGTTTTCTTGCTTTTGTGGGATTAGTTCCCAAGGCCAGTAAAAAAAAAGGAAGATTATTGTTCTCTTTCCATATGGTAGAGAAGCGACATCCAACCTTGACCATTTTTAAGGCTTGTGGACTTCAACTCCCAGAATTCCCCAGTCAATTGTCAAGGTTGGCCACCTCTGTTGTAGAGCCAGTAAACAGCTTATTCAGATACTCATGGCATTGAAAAGTCAGAAGTATTGTTACTGGAACAGCTTTTCCAAGGCTGATACTCCAATGTCTACACAATGTTTAAAGGCAGCACAATCAAGGAACATGTGTAATGACCATGAAAAAATGTGTCCCAGGATGCTCTTGTAACAACTGAAAAACTTCTAAATAAGGTGTGTGTGTTTGTGCATGTGAGAGACAGAGGTAGTATATGTATTGAGAAATAAAAAAGGAAAATAAGAACCATGCATGTAGCTAGAGGCAGTGGCAATTCCTGTGGTTGTTTACATTATTCCATTAGAAATAATCTCTAGCATTCTTTTTAAGGGTTTGAATATTCTTAACAATATTTCATGTCTGCATTGGAAGCCTAATGATATGACACTTTGGTATTTGACATTCAGCAACCAGTATTTTTTTGCAGAATTTGATAGATGAGCTACAATAGCATTTCTCAGTAACAATGGCTGATACACATCAATATATCACAGTGATTTTCAAACTATATGAGTATTTTATAAATCAACATTTGCTCAGGAACTTTTGGGGGAAACTGGATTGTGAAAAGACAGAAGTTACATAAGTAAATGTAGAGTGGTTCCTACACTGCAGAGTATATTTTGGAAACATCTCCCTGGTCTAAATATGCTTCTAACTTTCCCAGACCATCAGGATCTGTTCTTGGTTGCCACAGTTTGGCTTCAAGGAAGAAAATATAAAGCTGATCCAGGTTCTATTTAGCTTAAGGTAAAAGTAAAGGTTTCCCTTGCACATATGTGCTGGTCGTTCCTGACTTTAGGCGGTGGTGCCCATCTCCATTTCAAAGCTGAAGAACAGGCGCTGTCCGAAGACGTCTCTGTGGTCATGTGGCCAGCATGACTAAAGACCAAATGCACACAGGACACTGTTACCTTCCCACCAAAGGTGGTCCCTATTTTTCTACTTGCATTTTTACGTGCTTTTAAACTGCTAGGTTGGTAGAAGCTGGGACAAGTAACGGGAGCTCACTCCGTTATGTGGCACTAGGGATTCGAACTGCTGACCTTTCTGATCGACAAGCTCAGTGTCTTAGCCCCTGAGCCACCACATCCCCCTATTTAGCTTAGATCTTATAATTTGCCCCATTCCCCTCCTCTCCCCTTTTAATGAAAGTTTTCACTAAAATCCTCATTCAGGCAAGCAAATTAAATAAAGCAACAAGAAAGGGAGGTCATCTTAGGTAATTGTTCCTTGGAGAAGGTTTAATTTCATCACTGGCTAGCCTTGAAGTGTGTTGTGTTTACCAAAAAGTGTCTTTAGAGCTTTGCTGGCTGGAGAATTCTGAGAGCTGAAGTCGTTCAGACTTAAAGTTCCAAAGGTTGGAGACGCCTGCTTTAGAGGATATTCAAATTTGGTTGGCATGGACAGTTTCTCCAGAATTGCAGCTGCTGCACTGTATGCTTCATTACAGACTGTCCTTGACTTACGACCACAATTGAATGGAAAGTTTCTGCTGCTAAGCAAAATAGTTAAGGAGTTTTGCCCCAATTCCTGGTCTTTCTTGACCTGGTTGCTAAGTGAATCACCACTGTTGTTAAGTTAGTAACACGGTTGTTAAGTGAATCTGGCATTCCCATTGACTTTGCTTGTTGGAAGGTTGCAAAAAGTGATCACATGACCATCCGGCACTGCAAATGTCATAAATATGAGGCAATTGCCAAGCATCCAAATTTCAATCTTGTGACCATGGGAATGCAATAGCTGTAAGTGAAAAATATACCATACCAGATGTCATAAAGCATAAAATAGAAAATATAAGCATGCAACCAAATTCTACTTTGAATCAAGAGTTCATTTCATGAGTATTTTTTAGAACATGAAAAGCCAGCAACTTTCATCAATACTTCAGTAAGATAATACCTCTCCAACTTATTGCAATAAGGGACAGAGATAGCACCTAGGTTCAGTGAAGAGCAACTACCATCAATGGCCACTCCACTTTTACACCTTTTTCGTATATCTTCTGTTCCTGCAGTGCCATCCTGCAGTTACCGCATTGCAATGTGCCCGTCTGAAGTCTCCTACCCTCTGCGACTTTCGGTTCCTTTTTTCTTAATGTCCCAGGCGCTTTATGTTCAAAAATATCTCAAAACCGATTATATTGCATTTTATAAGTTTTGCACAATATGAGTTACAAATATTTCATTAGTTTGCAAGTTTAAAGCAGGCACTATAATATATTGTCTTATAAGGCTGGGGTCCCCAACCTTTGCAACTTTAAGTCTGAAGGACTTCAGCTCCCAGAATTCTCCAACCAGCAAAGCTGGCTGGAGAAGTCTGGGAGCTGAAGTCCTTCAGACTTAAAGTTGCAAAGGTTGGAGACCCCTGTTATAAGGTATCTTAATAGCATAGGCCAGGTATGGGATCAAAGACTATACGTGTAGGAAGAGAGGTAGGGTTATTTTCTCACAAGTACTTCATATTCTGCAAAACATTTCAGTACACAAAAATCTTCACAATTCGTCTATTGTTTATCTTCACATTTTTGCAAGAGAATGTTAAAACTAATGGCTATTTTTGCCTCCGCTTAGCATGTTGGGCAAACATGGCTGGCTCAGGAACTCTGGGAGTTGAAATCCACAAATTGTAAAGCCGTAGTTGCCCACCCTTGATAATACATTATGGTTTGTAAGTCATGTTTGGTGGTTTCATTTGCTATTTATTTATTTATTTATTTATTTTTCACATTTATAACCCGCTCCCATCTCACCACAAAGGGACTCGGGGCGGCGAACAAAGAATTACATCAATAAACATAAATACAGAGATATTAGGTGCCTGTGTTGTGACCATTTTAAAATCCCCATTTACAACTGGCGGTGCTGGGGTTACGCAAGGCCGGCTAGTTGGAAGAGGTGAGTCTTAAGACATTTGCGGAAGAGGCGGAGGTCAGGAATGGTACGGATTTCAGGGGGCAGGTCGTTCCAAAGGGCTGGTCCTGCCACAGAGAAGGCTCTCCCCCTGGGTGCCGCCAGTCGACATTGCCCGACCGACGGCACCCTGAGGAGGCCCTCTCTGTGGGAGCGTGTCGGTCCCAGGGATGTATATAGCTAGGTCCCGAGCCATGGAGTGCTTTGAAGATGGTCGGTAGGACCTTGAAGCGCACCCGAAAGACCACAGGAAGCCAGTGGAGCTCGCGCAGGACGTGTTATATGGGAGTGTTTGGGCGCTCCCGTAATTATCCGCGCGGCCGCATTCTGGACTAACTGTAGTCTTCGGGTGCATCTCAAGGGAAGCCCCATGTAGAGAGCATTGCAATAGTCAAGTCAAAATGTGACGAGTGCTTGGGTGACTGTGCGTAAGGCTCCCCGGTCCAGTAAGGGACGCAATTGGTGCATCAGGCGTACCTGATGGAATGCCCCCCTGGCCACGGCTGCCACATGGTCCTCCATGGTCAGCCGGGAGTCCAGGAGGACACCCAAATTGCGCGCCCTCTCCACGGGGGCTGGTGTTTCGCCCCCAATGGCCAGAGTTGGAATAATCTGGCTGAAACGGGGTGCCGGAAGCCACAGCTACTCAGTCTTGGACGGGTTGAGTCTGAGTTTGTTACTACCCATCCAGATCCGTACGGCCTCTAAACACCGGGACATAAACTCGACGGCATCATTGGGGTGGTCTGGGGTGGATATGTACAGCTGGGTATCATCAGCGTACAGATGATATCCCACCCCGAAACCACGGATGATCTCACCCAGCGGCTTCATATATATGTTAAACAATAGGGGCGAGAGGACCGACCCCTGAGGGACCCCACATAAGAGGGGTCTCGAAGTCGACCTCTGCCCCCCTGTCAACACATATTGTGACCGACCAGAGAGGTAGGAAGCTATGAAGCCTAGCAAACCTTATATATATATATATATATAAAGTGTAACTAAGCAAGCCATGGAATTTAAAAAATGGTCAAACCAGGTTTCTAGATTTATTTCCAAAGAAGAGAAAGTGATCACCGATTCAGAGGACAGAAGAGAAATATTCGCTTTTAAAATTATGTATATATGCGCTAATTTTTATGTACATAATTTTGGGAACGATTTGTACAATTTAAACAGAATTTGGAAAGTTCTTTCTATAATGGGGAAGCTTGTGGCCAAGTAACATTTTGCCTACTTAGTCTGCTGCTCAGATGTTACCATGGCACAACATTCTGTTAAATCAATTTAAGTAGACCAGAGCATCTGATTTTCCATTGCCAACATCATGGAATATTCTGGGAATAGAAGTTGGGAGCCCAGATCTTCACAGGGATAAACAGCCTATGGCTGTTTACTCTTTCCCTTTTGCTTTATTTTCACCAAAAAGGTTACTAAGGAACAAGTTCAGTTCTCAAATCCACTGTTTTTTTCCCTCAAAAGTCAAGAAGAAGAAGAAAGACCATGAAAAAATGGCTCCCAGTCCTCTAGACTTTGTGGGACATGTTGCAATAATGGCAGCATGACCCCCAGGAAAGCTGGCCATGTGAATCCTCGTGGTTGAAAAACCCTTCCGTGATTTTGGCTCCTCTGAGGACAGTGGCATTAAACCCAAGTTAATTAAAGACCATTTGGGGAGAAGTTTTCTGAGCTCTCTCCCGCCACCCCCACCCCCAAGCTGCCAGGTTTTTTTCCATGGAAAATCAATAAAGGGGTTCTTTATTTGCCTTTGGAGAAAGGCTGCGCAGAGTTGTAAAAGCACTATTTAGCTTTTGAATCTGAGTAGCGTGATCGCAAATGTTCAGGGATGGTTTTGAACACAACACATGTTCAAATTGGAAGAGTTTGTGCTACAGGACTTTGCTAATAAGAAGCAAAGAGAGACATCATTAACAGAGCAATAGTGGGATAGAGTTGGAAGAGATTTGGGAAGGCAGGTGAAGGAGAATGAGGGATGATGAGTCTGATGAAGTTTAGGAGGCAAATGGATCTCAGAAATGGACAAAATGAGCCCAGTTCTGAATCTGTTTACGAAACTAGAGAAGTAAAGCTAGACAAAAGTAGTTGGTTGTATGTATTAACCGACCAGGAATTTTCCTTCCTCTTCCTTTTTTTTAAAACATTAAACCATCTCGGTTAATTTTCTCCAAGCAAAGATATTCCCACTTCTCTTTAATAACCCAGCTAAAGATCTTCCTTAATTATATTTTTAATGAGGGGATACTCCTGTCCCATCCTGGGAATTATTTTGGGATCTCTGCGCGGGGGACATCTGTCTTCTTTTTTCGATCAAATTCTTGTCCTTATGCATCCCTAGGATTTTGTAGCAGACTTTTTCCACACCACATTGACCTGCATGTTGGAAGCTGAGCTAAATCGTTTAACCCATAGCTTAGCTGTGTTGAAACAAATGCTTCGAAGAGCCATGCAATTTTGGTTTCTCGCCATTTGATATTTTGCAGTTAAGGCCAAACCAGTTGTGCAGGTTAATCATAAGTAAAACATGCAAGTATATACTGTAGTTCTCTTACAATGGAGAGGTTAACCCATATAGGAAATGTATAGTATAATCTTTAATGTCATTGTATTTGTACTTGTTTACAATGAAATCGGTTGTAAATGGACATTAGAGAGAGAGAAACTTGCTCTTTCTCCATCTTTTTTAAACTGCCTGGTCCAAATCTATTTCAGAGTTCTGGAAGGAAACAAGAGAAGGGAAAAGTTTGTCTCCCTTGAATTTTGGAACTGAATATCTTCCTCTTTGCTTTATATCAGTGTATTGAACGGAAAGCCTAATTCTGGTTTGCTGCTGAAGTTAGGACTTGAGATGGGAGATTTTTGTTGCTCAGTTGTTGTGTCCAACTCTTTGCGACCCCATGGTCCATAGCATGCCAGGCCCCCTCTGTCCTCCACTATCTCATGAAGTTTACCCAAATTCATGTTCATTGTGTCGATGACACTTACCTATCTTATCTGTTGTCATTCCCCTTCTCCTTTTGCCTTCTATCTTTTGCCTTCTATCACAATTGAATTTCATTTTATTAGATAGTGCCCAATGTTCAAGTTTGTCTAAGATACAGAAGGATCTAGACAAACTTGAACATTGGGCACTATTTAATAAAATGAAATTCAATTGTGAAAAAAGTAAGGTTCTACATTTAGGCAAGAAAAACAAAATGCACAAGTACAGTATAGGTGGTACGTTGCTCAATAGTAGCAACTGTGAGAGGGATCTAGGAATCTTAGTGGACAACAATTTAAATATGAGCCAGCAGTGTGCAGCAGCTGCCAAAAAAGCCAACACAGTTCTAGGCTGCATAAACAGAGGGATAGAATCTAGATCACGTGAAGTGTTAATGCCACTGTATAGTGCCTTGGTAAGGCCACACTTGGAATACTGCATACAGTTTTGGTCGCCACGATGTAGAAAAGACGTGGAGACTCTGGAAAGAGTGCAGAGAAGAGCAACCAAGATGATTAGGGAACTGGAGACTAAAACATATGAAGAACGGTTGCAGGAGCTGGGTATGTCTAGTTTGATGAAGAGAAGGACCAGGGGAGACATGATAGCAGTGTTCCGATATCTCAGAGGGTGCCACAAAGAAGAGGGAGTCAAACAGGACAAGAAGCAATGGGTGGAAACTAATCAAGGAGAGAAGCAACTTAGAACTAAGGAGAAATTTCCTGACAGTCAGAACAATTAACCTCTGGAACAGCTTGCCTCCAGAAGTTGTGAATGCCCCAACCCTGGAAGTCTTTAAAAAGATGTTAGATAGCCATTTGTCTGAAATGGTATAAGGTTCCTGCCCACGCAGGGGGTTGGACTAGAAGACCTACAAGGTCCCTTCCAACTCTGCTATTGTATTGTATTGTATCTTTCCAATGTCAGAGTCTTTTCCAATGAATCCTCTCTTCTCATTTAGTGCCAAAGTATTATGTATTATTTTCCTCCCCCTCTCTCCCCTCCCATAAACATTCTGTGTATAGGCTGTGCCTTCTTAGTTCATAAAACACACAAGCTGCAATGAGCACGTCAAATTACTGGTATTAAGTACAGGTAATCAAAATATTTTAGGAATTACGGATCACAATTTTAGAGGAAAAGAGAAGACTGTTTATGTTCATACCTTTTCAGTATTGACTCTTGAAGGTGAGTTAGAACTTTGAGTTTGAGTGTGAGTACACTTGCTTGCTATTTGGCACATTTCTTCTTGAGTGTATGATGCGTTTGTGCAACAGAATTTCAAGCATGATTTTTCTAGGTCAAGGGTGTTGTGAGGAGTAACCTGGTCATTTCTGAGTTAGGTAAGGGATGAGTTTAAACAAAAAGGAATCAACTCAGCCATTAATTTAAGCATTTCCCCCAATCAGACGGAGTTATCTTTGTTTGGGACTTGTGGCTCCTGTGCTTTCCAATCAGCGCTCCAAGGAAGAATGGGAGAAGTGATTGAAAATATAAAGTGCTTTATAACAAGGCCCATATCCATAAAATACTAATGACTTGCACCAGTGGTGGCATTCAACATTTTTTACTACCAGATCTATGGGCATGGCTTGGTGGGTGTGATGTGGCTTGGTGGGCGTGGCATGCTGGGCGTGGCAGGGGAAGGATACTGTAAAATCCCCATTCCCTCCCAATCAGCTGGGACTCGGAGGCAGAGATAGATGGGGGCAGGAGCAGTCAGAGGTGGTATTTACCGGTTCTCCGAACTACTCAAAGTTTCCGCTACCGGTTCCCCAGAACTGGTCAGAACCTGCTGAATACCACCTCTGACTGGCACCTCTTGAGTTACCAATATAGCTTCCTGCCTGCCTATTGAAGAAGGAAACATTGCCAGTACTTTTCTTGGGAATCACAGGTCATGAATGATCAGGACTGGAAGAAGTAAGAGTTGAGATTCCTTTCCTCTCAGTTGGATCCCTTGATTCAAGTAGCATTGCTGCCTGGTGCCAGATCACACAGGAAGGAAGTGGAATTACTTCCGTGCAGTGGTGGGTTTCAAATAATGTAACAACCGGTTCTCTGCCCTAATGACCAGCTGGGTAGGTGTGGCTCAGTGGTCATGTGACTGGGTGGGCATGGCTAATGCAACATCACTCACATTGATGGGTGCCTTGTCTTAGATGTTACAATGTCATACGGGTTAACCAGAGAGGCAGTTTCTTTAAGCAGGGCAATAAAGATTAAGCTAGAAACAACACCAGAATGTTTCCTTCCTGTCTTCCTTACAGGATCCCCTGTAAAGAGGGGAAAAGACAAAAGGAGATTTCTTCCAATAATTGGTTCTCTGGACTGCTTAGGAAGTTATCAACCGGTTCTCCCGAATAGGTGCGAACCTGCTGAATCCCACCACTGCTTCCGTGGCTATTTGGGATGAATCATATTTTACAAATGCAACTTGTCTCCAGCATACCATGCCCACCTACTGGGGATTTTCTGATTAGTGAGGAATTGCATTTGGAAACATACGTTCATTCCCTTTGCTAATTTAACCCGGGAAGGTGGGGTGTGCGCGCGGGCACGTCTGCCAGTAATAAACTGCTGCTTTCACTGTAGTCCTGAGAGTTATTTGGAGGCTGACCAGCTACTGAAGCATATCTTCGTGCATCTGCTTTTCTTCAGTTGGAAGGCTTTGAAAAATCTCCCTATTTTCTCTTGGGTTTTTGCCAAATATTGGGCTAATGAAAGATACCATCTTGTAGATCCGATGGGGGCAGCATGGCCTTGCCAATGCTGTGTTTGTGGGTGTATGGGGTGTGTGTAAGTGAGCCATTGTTCTGGAGTCTTCGGCCTCTGAGAGCTGTCCCTCAATTGGAGGACAATCTCGCATTCCTTTGGGCCTGTCCTGAGTTATCTAAGGTAAGCTGCTACCCTCAGGTGCTATTAGGTATGTTATTCTACCATCTGTGCTGAAATAACATTCAACACTCTCCAGCATTAGGCCTAAAAAGGGAGCATCTTCTTATCTCGTGTTTGAAACGTCAAAAGGTTTGAGGGGGGATGCTCAGAGCCTTTCCTAACGCTTTCCATCGCAGAGGCAGGACATGACTTCTTTTGCCTTAGATTTTGTGCCCTGATGGCTTGGAGAGTGTTCTGGCATTTGGTCTGTTGTGTCAGTTGTCTGCTTGGCTTTTGACCTGCCTGTGAAAAACCTGCGAAGGATAGTTCACACATGCACCTGACATTTTGCAAGTGAAGCATGTTAACAATCCTCCCTGGGGTGAAAAAGTGTTGTGTTGGAGGAATCATAATGGACCACTCATACAGGCAAGTCATCTCATGGGGTTAATTCCCAAGTGATGCCAATTTCTGTGTTTACTTGCTGTTTCTGGTGAGAGAACAGGAAAATGCCAGTGTCTGGAGAATTACATTTCTGCTTATGGGTTTGTCACCTAACCAGGCAGGGGATAATTTAAAATCTCCATGGCGGACCTCTTCTTCCAAAGGCTCCCAGTGAAAGCTAATTAAGATAGACTGCCACCAATCAAACTGAATCTCCGACACCCCTTGTCTGTCTACTAGAGACTTCTGTTCAGGACTTTATTATTTAGCCCGCTGTGAGAAATGGGAAGGAAGGGGCCTTGCTTATTCTTGCCCAAAGTCCAGATATACTGAAATTAGCAAATCTTGAGCCAATTCCAACAAACAAGAGCTAGCTACATAACTCTGCAGTCTTGCACACAGGAAGTCTTAATGAAAAAAATTCTTATAAAATCAATGAAGCCAAACCTCTAGATATAAAAATAGATTGAGAAAAGATTCAAAGGAAAACAATCAAACACAATATTCCCAATAAAATCAGTATTGTCATCATAGTTAAAACAGTTGCTTTTTACCTCCTTGAGTAAGGCCTTGAATTACTGCCTATGCTCATTGCAGAAAGAATGTAGACTCATGTTTGAATGTTTATAGACTGAAGTTTCTTGCTTGCTCTTCTTGTGCTGTTTTTTAATTATTGTTATACACTTAATTCATTAAACATGAAACTCAGTTAATTGAACATTCAAAAATGCATCACAAATACCATTGACTGGCACTGATGGCTGATATGGGTTGCTGCCAGCGTCCTAGGTGTCAACCAAGTACCTTCTTAAGATGTACAATGTTCCTAGTAGTGCACTTTTGGGAGTTCCGCTGGTGTTATTGCATGAAACTGCAATTTCTTTATGTGTTTTGTAAAATTCTTGGACATGGTACCAAGTGTCCCGATGACAATGGGTATTATTAATATTATTATACTTTATTCATTAAACATGAAAGTCAGCCAACTGAACATTTAAAAATGCATTACAAATACCATTGACTGGTGCTAATGGTTGATATGTGTTGCTGCCAGTGTCCTAGGTTATTAATCAATTACCTTCTTAAAATATATAATGTGCCTAGTAGCACAGTTTTTTGCAGTTCTGCTGGTGTTATTGCAGGAAGCTGAAATTTCTTGATGTGTTTTGCAAAATTCTTGGACATATGCTCCGATGCCAGTGGGTATCATTTACTGTTGTTGTTGTTGTTGTTGTTGTTGTTGTTATTCTGGACATTTCTTCCCAGTCTTACGGAATGGAAGGGAGTATGTGGAAACCTGATCTTGTGTGGGAGGGGGAACTATTTCTTTCCCAAATAAGAAAGAAGTGCTCCTTCTTTGGTATCTTAGGTCTAGGGCTGAACCTTCTTTCCTAAGGACTGATGATGGAATTGTAAAGGCAGGATTTGATTTTTTATAAATTCTCCCTTGGTACGAATAGGATTACATGGAAGAGTCATGTATGGGAAACAAATACTGAATTCCATGTGTTTGGGCCTATTGGCATGGAGTCAATTGGTCAAATCCTTCAGGTTTCTTTGTTGTGTTATTCCCAAGGTAGAGGTTTATCCTTAACGCAACAAATACTTTCATATTTAAATGAATCTGGATATCGAAGATTAGAAACAAACCAGGATGTGGTGGAAAGAGACTCCCAACTCCGGAGCTCTTCTCAAAGACAGGATAGCCGGTAGCCTAATTTTCACTGAAAAGAATCCCATTGGATTTGTGGGTAATGCATCTCCCTGTACAGAAGGCATATATTATTCTTGCTTGTTGTCGACTGCATCGTTTCATTGGTGTGACTCATGATCAAGTATAAAAGAAAGCATCTCTACTGAGAAGATTACATTCCGAAAGATGTAATGGGGGAAAACAACAAAAACAAAAAAACAAAAACATAAGAGCATAGGGGAAGCAAAATAAACAGGAGCATTGGTGGGAGGTGGTTAGAGCAAGGAAACCATTTCATTCACATCAATGAGATCCCTGCAATTCTGTATACATTTCCTCTGCCCACACATCCCTTGTGGCAGGTATTCTGGTACTAATCAGCTAGTTTTCAGCCTGGGGGTTGTATTCTGGAGGATTTGCTGCTCCTGTGGATGGCTGGGAGAGTCTTGGTACAATTATATCTTGTGCATTAACCCTTTCCTGGACATTGAGCACAGTCACTCAAACCTGTCACCTCACAGCTGGACTGCTGCAATTTGCTCTACAGGGAACTGCCCTTGAAAACTGCATGGAAGCTTCAGCTGGTTCAACGATCAGTGGCCTGAAAAGTTACTGGGAGCTTTGGTTCACCCATGTGACACCATTAGTGTGGGAAATGCTCTGGTTACCACTTAATTTCTCCTACCATCTTTAACGTGGCTCAGGTCTAGATATTTCCAAAGCTGATTGCTGTGAAATGAATCCGCCTGTCCTGTAAGATTTGGGAGAATGGCCCTGCTAAAGGGTCCAATTCAGAGGTGGTATTCAGCAGGCTCTGACCAGTTCTAGAGAACCGGTAGTAGAAATTTTGAATAGTTTAGAGAACTAGTAAATACCACCTCTGACTGGCCATGACCCCATCTATTTGCTGCCTCCCAAGTCCCTGCTGATTGGGAGGGAATGGGGATTTTACAGTATCCTTCCTCTGCCATGCCCACCAAGCCACACCATAATAATAATAATAATAATAATAATAATCGAATTTATTAACCGCTCCCTCTCCCCACAGGGACCCGGGGCGGTGCACAGGGAAAAATAAAACAATAAGAACAATAAATACAAAAGTACATAACTTAAAACACAATTAAACAATTTATCCCGTGCTAAAATTATTGACTAAAATCCCATTTAAAAATACATTTGAAATCTATAGACAGAGAGACTATCCAAGGCCGGCCAGTCGAAAAAGATGGGTCTTCAGTTTCATACGGAAGGAGCGGAGGTCCGTGGTCGTTCTGATATCGGGGGGAAGGTCGTTCCAGAGGGCCGGGCCCGCCACAGAGAGAGCCCTTCCCCTGGGCGTCGCCCGCTGACAAAGTCTAGCGGATGGCACCCGGAGAAGTCCCTCTCTGTGGGAGCGAATAGGCCGTGAGGATGTATGGGGCAGAAACCGATCCCGCAGATAGCTAGGTCCCGAGCCATGGAGCGCTTTAAAGATGATAACTAACACCTTGAAGCGCACCCGGAAGACAACAGGCAGCCAGTGCAGCTCGCGCAAGAGCGGTGTAACGTGGGTGAACCTAGTGGTCCCCATAATGCCCACAAGATCCCACCATTGGTACCCACAAGATCCCACCATTGAAATCCTTCTGCAAGGACTCCATACTACAGCCTTCTCTGTAGGGACACCAGGCTGTGGAATAACTTACCTCCAGTTCTAGAAGCCATTGTTCTCCCCGGATAGGTTTCTTCAGAGATGAAAATCTGACTCTGGGAGTGGGCATTTAGATGAAGCCAAGTTTGGGGTCTTCTCTTTTGGATCATGCCATTGCTGAGTTAATTTCCTATTGTCTGTACTTGTTTATCTACATCACTCAGAGTTCTTTGGAGTAGAGCAGAAGACAAATGCCAGCAAAGTCTTTGAAATATACATATATACATATACTGTATACACACATACACACACACACACACACAAACTAGCTCTCTCCAAGATGGAATCCTCTTTTTGTCTCTTCTGGCGAGAAGTTCTGGGAACTGTAGTCCCCAAACATCTACAAGGCATTCAGTTGGGGAAGACGTATGAAACAGCTTGGCTTCACACATAATGCTGAATTGAGTTTTTAAATAATTGTTTCTTGAACAAGCCATAATGGCCACTTTATACACCACTCTAAACCTTAATATCACACATTCCTCGAAAATAGACCTTATAGTGAGCTATTTGAAGTGCGCAAGCTTCATCCCTGAGCTTGATGTAACGTAGCATATATGAATTTATGGAGGAAAAAACCAGCTTGGCTTTCTATCTTTGCAGGTCTGCCAGACCGTCTAGTAGTTCTTAAATAATGAAAGCTAATAGCACTTCCTTGAGAGCAACTGGTTCTCTTTTGATTTCAATAAACCCCTGATCTGAAACCTTGGCCATTCAGCAAGGACTCATTTAGATCTCGGGGCTTCATTATGTTCTTTCCCCACCCCCACAAAGCTTCCCATTCCCCCATCCCATCCCCAACCCAGGTGGAATCCTCCATCTGGATCTGATCATATAAAACTAGCTGCACCAGCCTCCCCTGAACAATAGCTGTCTCCCAATGCCTCAGGGAGATGCCTCTGCAATGTGTTTGAAAGAAACTGACAACGTCCTTTTGCAGCTTTCCAGCTGCAGGTCAGGAACCTGCAGTCAGAACCATTGAATAAAAGTGGGTAGAAGCAGCTAGCCCATGAGAAGAAGCTGCTTACATCCTTGCCATGCCATCCTCCTGCCTTCCTTTATTTAGCTTTCTCAATAAAATGTCTGCATCCCACCTAGCATTTCATCCAGCGAACAAGGGGAGCGACCTAACCCCTCGGTGGAGGTTGATTTAGTATTCTGGATATCACTTTCACAAAATTTTCCCCTTATGTTGCTGCCCGTAGGGCATGTGCAGAAATGGATGTTAGGTTCTTTATGTGATTATTATGCTCAAATTCCCACCGCTACCAGCACCCAAAAAATCATATTTGTAAAAAGGATGAAATGAAAGCATGTGAGATCACTCGGTTTTCTGCAACCAGACCTCTTGAAAGCAAGAACTTCTGTTGATCCTCTGATAAGGTCAGACCGCAGCCCCTCTCCCACCCCCACCCCCCAGCACTGAAAGGGCAAGCCACCGGTATATAAAAATAAGAGCAAGCCCCACTCCCTTCTGGCACTGATGATGTTTCCTAGTTTGATAATGAAACATAATAAAGAAAAGAGGCTCAGAGAGCACCAAAGATCCCACTTCACTGCACTACAACCATATGCACAAAGTGGTAAAGGTAAAGGTTTCCCTCACACATATGTGCTAGTTGTTCCTGACTCTTAAGAGCTGGTGCTCATCACTGCTTCAAAGCTGAAGAGCCAGCGGTGTCCGAAGTCATCTCTGTGGCCGCCATGACTAAATGGCGAAGGTGCATGGAATGCTGTTAGCTTCCCACCAAAGGTGGTTCCTATTTTTCTACTTGCATTTTTTTAACGTGATTTTGAACTGCTAGTTGGCAGAAGCTGGGACAAATAACCGGAGCTCACTCCATTACGCAGCGCTAGGGATTTGAGCTGCCAACCTTTCTGATCGACAAGCTCAGTGCCTTAGCCACTGAGCCACTGCGTCCTGCATAAAGTGGTGCTTACATGCAAATAAAGCCACAGAAGATTGCATTGCCAGTCATCCTGGAACAAGGCTACCGGAATAGGTATTGTCTCAAAACAATCATCTCAAAAGTGCAAAGCCAGATAAAGGATCAGCAGTTGGATGCAGATCCATGCTTGGGTTAATTGTTTTCCCTTTTATTACAAAGGGAATAAAACATCCTGGTGGTCTGGGAAATTTGGACATGAAATAATGGACTATTCCTCCAAGGTTCAGATCTGGAAAGGGAATAAATAGAACAGATGCTATTACAGTACAGTGTGCATTATAGAACAGGCTATGGTGAAAGCTTTGCTCCAGGAGGTTTTTTTTGGTAGGAGTGTCTTAAGAGAATTTTAAAAATACTTGGAAGTTATGATATCAACACTGCCTCCCATCCAGTGGTGGGTTCTGCCCTGGTATGGGCGTACCGGTGCCTACCGGGAGCACCAGGTGCTGTTCCGGTACGGTGCTCCGGAGCGCCCACCCGCATTCCTTACCTGTATTTCAGCTGTTCGGGGCTTCCGCACATGCGCACGGAGCATACGGCACCTGTGCGACGCTACGCTGAGCAGCTGGAGCATCGCAGGTGGTAAGTATGCATGCGTTCATGTGGTGGACGCCCAGCCCCGTTGCACCATACCGGATACAGCGGGATCCAGAATCCACCACTGCTCCAATCTTTCAGAAATGGGAATGGGAATAATCAGACATATGCAAGGCATTCAACGTCTTTGATTTTTAGTTTGCTATTCAATGTTTTCAGCGTTGCTCATTTTGTATTGTGAACAATTCCTCCGTTTTCCCCAGCCCTGTGCCCTTAGTTGTCGTGGACATCAATTCTGGTCATGCCCAAACGCAGTGCCTGCTAAGGAAAGATGGAATGTAGTTGAGCACATCTGAAGGGCACAAAGTTGAGTGCAGTTGGGTCATTTGTCACATCCGGAGGATTCCACGTTGGGGCACATCTTTGCATTTCTTGAGGCTCTCGGAAAAACAATAACCTGAACAAAGTTTTACTTCCTGCTTGGCTCCAGGTGTTTCCTTGGAATACA
The DNA here is from genome assembly GCA_039707465.1 of Rhabdophis nuchalis. NCBI lineage: Eukaryota > Metazoa > Chordata > Lepidosauria > Squamata > Natricidae > Rhabdophis > Rhabdophis nuchalis. Next base: position 149,278,044 of record CM077646.1, on the reverse strand, counting down.
TTTGGGAAAACAGAGAAGCTACAACTGGTAGCATAACTGATGTCATATCCTCTGCAGTTCTCTCACTCTTCCTGACATCCCAAAACATCCTGGATCACCTTAGTTTAGCAGGGCTTGCTTGGTATTTTGGAGAACTATCTGTGGGATTTCCCCCTTCCCCCAAAACGAGCTTCCTTAGTTGACTTATTCAGCAGTTGCTTTCATTTTAAAAAGCCAGGCCATTTTCTCCATTCCCCACACCCCACAGGGAATCACTGCACCAAGATGAGTAGAGTTCCACAGCCATCTGATTGCCCAGTTTTGGATTGTGTGGTCCTAACAATTCTACCATATTTAGAATTTCTTCTCCTTTTGACTGTTACTCCAGACCAGGGGCGTCAAATATGATTTAATTGAGGGCCACATCAGGGTTGTGTTTGACTTTGGGGAGGAAGGGTGTGGCCAGAGTGAGTATGGCCTGCTCGATGTCACTCATGTCAGGGGCGCCTGTGGCAGCCCGAGTCCTCTGCCTGCAAAAACAGGCTCCCGAGCTCCGTTTTGGGCTGCGACAGCCTCCTGCCACCCTCTGCCAGCAAAATCGGAACTTGGGTTTACGCTGGCAGAGGGTTGCAGGAGGCCGTCGCAGCTGTAAACGGAGCTGGCAGATGCAACACAGGCCGGTCCCTCACTGTTTCCAGGGTGGTCCCACGAGCCAGATCTAAGAACCTCGTGGTCCGGATTTGGCCCGTGGGCTTTGAGTTTGACACCCCTATGCCAAACTTTTAAATAAAATGCCCAAGCACAATCTACTCCAAATAGAGTTTTTTGGGGCGCCCAGTTGCTCGCCTCTCATATTACCATCCAGCATTTCTCCAGCAACACGTGCTGCTTTTGCAGATTGCTCTCTACTGAAAGATGATTTGCCAGAAAACAGCATCTGTGCTTCTTAAGAGATTTCATCTGTTTTGCTACTTAAGGTTTCTGCCAGTTAAGACACACACATTACACGCATACACATAAGCAAGGCCTGGCTCATTCACATGGGTGACGGGAGGGTTATTGGTCTTTGGCTCAGTCCCCAAACTCTCCAAGTAAAGCTGTGGGAGAATCCAATCTTAAACCTGTAAAGTTACTACCAATCAGTACTAACAGTGTATAACAGTAATGGTGAACCTATGGCACGGGTGCCACAGGTGGCACGCGGAACCATTTCTTAGGGCACGTGAGGCATTGCCCTGTCAGCTCCAGCACGCTTGTGGGTGCTGGCCAGCTGATTTAGGCCTTCTTTTGAGGCTGTTTTTCGCCCTCTGGAGGCTTCAGGGAAGCTCCTGAAGCCTCTGGAGGTGAGGGGGAGGCTGTTTTCACCCTCCCCAGGCTCCTAGAAAGCCTCTGGAGCCTGGGGAGGGCAAAAAAAGCATGGCAAAAGCAGGGGGTCGTGCACATAGCATTATAGGTGTGGCACGCCCACGCACGACCCCCCTGCGCTCCCCCCGCTTTTGGCACACGAGCCAAAAAAGGTTAGCCATTACTGGTGTATAAGATAAGAGCAGATTAAAAAGGATCAGTTAGTAGTTTGTTGTGATGCAACATAATTGAGGTTGCTGGTGCTGCCAAGGACAGCCACTCCATGCTTTGTGATGAAAATAAAGTTCTCTACAAGGTTGGACACAAATTGTTATAGTCCAGAGTGCTGCTTAATGAGATTTTGCTCACTTTATGTCTGCAAACTGCTAGGTTCTCCCAAATCACCTGTTATGCAGATATAGTGCTGTTTAGGTAATATAAAGATGGGGAGGTTTATTCTTTGTGGGTGTATAAAGACATAGCATGAAAAAAAGACTTTAATGCTAATAGCTCATGCCTATTGTCAAAGAGTGATAGCAAATGATTCTGGAATCTATGGGGGTAAAGATGAAAAAACCTGTTGTTTTGCCATATAATCCACAATAATAGTGTTGTTTTTAATGTTAAAATGGTACAGTTGGTAGTTTTTATCTCCTGCTTTTATATTCAAATATATAAAGAAATGGTTTTTAAAAAAAACAACAACATCAATTTAAGTTTCTTTTTCCTCCCCACTTGTTCCAGAACTGATCAAAGAGGTAATGCAGGCTTTAAGAAACAAAAGCCTACAAAATCTGTTTGGCAAACACAATTGCGTGACCAAAAAAAAATAAAAATAGTGACTCTGGATTAGAGGCAACTCTAGCTTTGTGAAACCACCTCCACCTCTTGAGTTGCCATTCTTGTAATGCTGTTATGGGATTCATGGATAGTTTGAGGAATTGGGTGGGGAAAAATGCAGAATAAGGACTGAGATCTAGGACAGAACATTTGGAACCAGCATGCCGTAAAGTCTATTTCCCCCACCTCATGGAGAAATGAATTAAAGGTAGAAGATACTGTAGGAAGTTAAAACCCACCCCTCTTCTAGAAAAATGAAATATCCTGGGAAATATTGTAAAGGCAAAATATTATATTTCCCCCGATAAGAAATGGAGAAGGCAGAAAACAGACTCACTCATAAGAGCCCCCACCTTTGTCAATGGGCCATTAAAAGGCCTGAACCAGCCTATTCTACATAACAAAGTCCCCTCCCCAGCTCCAGGGAGATGGGATTAAGGCATGATAGTATTAGTCCTTTACCCATCTCACCACAGGGCACCTGGGAAGAAGCAATGCTCAACCAAATTTGGACTCAAAACACAGCCTACAGAGTTGCCTCTGCATGGCCCCATGGGAGTCTGACAACCAATCAGAATACAAGATCAAGATCAAAGGCCAGAGAAGGCATAAAACCAGGGACTTTTAGCATCTCTCTTCTTCTTCACCCAACATCTGGAAGCATGTGATTCCGCTTTTCCCCAGGACCTCAAACCATGTGGTCCTGTCCACCATTAAACCATCTTTTCAAGCAGCCTCCATGTTTCCAGTGTCTTTCCCCCCCACTTGGAACTGAACCCAGATGGACGTTTCTTCCAACAATTCATAATAAGAATAAAGATGTTGTCAGTTTCAAGTCCGATTAAAAATTGCAATTGGAATGCATAGCCATACAGAGCCTTGGCATTATAATAATCACTGGCCATAATACAACTGGATTTTAAAATCTTAATAAACCATCCGTTAATAGAAGACATAAAATCTACTTCGGAAGGAGCTGATGATCAGTGATTAGTACTTATTAAAGCTAGCTATCACAAGCCCCTTCTACAGATAAATCCTTGGGAATTGTAGCTCTAGAAATGGATGGAGTGCCTCTTGTTCTGTTGTGTAGGAGACATCCCCCTATTTGAACAGCTGTTGAGGGCAGTCCTTCATTTGAAGGCATCCTCTGTTTGAAGTGCTGCCCACTTCAAATCTGGTTTAACAATGAAAATGAGAAAACAGAACCTTTGAAGTTATTCATTCAAAGGTAACACCTGGAGCAAATATACAAGTTACTTGACCACAGATCCCCCACAAGACAGGATTGCAGTTCTCTTTAAATTAGATTCAATTGTTGTGTATGTCTAAAGGAGTATATTCCAGGTTTGGTCCAAACATTCCCACTTTTTAGGTGATTTTTACTGTGGTTGTGTAATTGGGCTGTTGTATCCCTCACATGGAATTCTCTGTGCCATTTACGCTGCAGTCTACAAAATTTCCTGTGGTCATGTAAGGCATAATTATTTGAAAAACTCAAGATTGCTGGAAGGAAGAGAAAGGTGTGTGATTTGTAGGTAAAGAAGAGAGGAAGAAAGAACTGCAGGAGATGAGAAAGTGAAGCAGGGCAGGAGCTGTGTTGAGTGTGCAAAAGGGAGGGGCAAACCTGCATTATATGCCTGGCCTACAACCCCAGCACTATCGCTACTTGCAAATGAATAAAATTTTTGCAGAGTTATTTAAAGAGTTCTCCCAGCAAATTGTTCCAGTTTGAAGCATTTTTATGAAAAATATCCTTTTTTCACATGTAAGCTATTTCTAGGTCAGCCTTTTAGCTATTATAAAATAATTCATGTAATCATAGTAAGGAAATTCAGACATGGTAAGAGAGAGCAGCAAAATATAGCCCCCCCTACACACCCAGTGTTATTCAGAACTCAGTGGAAAAAAATGTTGTGATGCAATAATCTTTGAGAATGGTTTGATCACAACCAAGGATTCTTGGAGTGTTATTACTGTAGATAGAAGACTTCCACATGGAATGCAAGATGAAAAAAAATCCTGCTAGGTTCTCACTGAAAAATACTCCATTTACATTTAGGGCATTTGTGGTGTTCTATGAATCTCTCTCTATAAAAGCAAAATACCACTCACACAGCATCACAAAATCTCCAGAACTGTAAAGCCTACAAACTTGAAATTTGGCATGTATGTTCCTCTTGGCTTCTAGGTGCTTGCTATGAAAGGATTTTTTAGAAATTACCAACAGATCACTAGTAATTCTTATATAGTAGTTAACACGCTCTGATGCTAAGGAGTTAGACATTCTATTCCCCATCCCCACCCGAAAAGAACTCTGTTCCAACTGCCACCTGGCTGTTAGGGTCAGGGTTAGGAAAACACTCTGGCCCTAAAGAGTTAGACTGAGGGAGAGAAGGGGATAAGATAGGAGAGGCTTCTGTGGGGCAAGCCTGAGGGAGAGAAGGGGATACTATAGGAGAGGCCTCTGGGGCAAGGAGAGGAGAGGCTTCTGTGGGGCAAGCCTGAGGGAGAGAAGGGGAGAGGAGAGGATGATCCTAACTACTCATTAATTTTCAAGCTGTGTCGATTTATCAAGCCCAATCACATAGTTTTGTAGCAAAGCATGGGTATTCAGCTAGTGGTGTTATAAGAATTCTAGGTTAGATAAGAAGAGATGTCTTCAAACAAAGGCTGGATGGTCATCTGTGAGAGGTGATCTAGTAGATCTTGAAATGAGGAGGATCACTTCTGACAAATGACCATCCAGCCCCTGTTTGAAGACATCTAATCTCACCTAGAGTTCTAGCCTTATAATACCATTCATAGAAGAACACATGGATTACAAGTCCACTAACACCTCTTGCAAGTCTGTAACTCTATGAAATCTCTGCTAGTCATCACTCAGTTTGCCCATCATGCTAAGATGTTGTTTTTTATTCTAGATAATGCCCCAGTATGTGAGGTCCTAATGGCCTTCTAGATCTAGAAGACAAGAAGGGAGGGAGTCTCAATACTGATGTGAGAGGTTGTGTTACAGTGTGGGATGGCTATGGAGAATCTTCTTACTAAATCCCACCCGATGAGGGGAGCTGGAGCAAGCCCATCCTGTCCAAATCCCTGGGATGGGTACCTAGATACTGTTAGGGGGAACTGGTCTCTCTAATAACCTGGGCCTGGGCCATACATAATTTTAATTAACCGCTTAAATTACACCAGGAAGGAAACTGGAACCAGTGCAACTTATATAGCAGTAGTGTAATGGAGATAAACCTTGAGCAACTTCTTCTGGAACAATGGAAGTTTCTGGGTGGACTCAAAGCATAGCCCAATGTAAAGCACATTGCAATAGTTCAAATGAAAAGTGACTAGTGCACAATTGAGCATGAACAACCCTTCCCCACCTTTTGCAGGAATGACACGCAAGATGAATTTGTGCAAAGACTTTCCAGACTATGACTGTCACCTGCTCCTCAAGGAAGATCTCTAAATTGCACACCAATAGCACCCAGAGGAGTGCTACCCCATCAAGAGTGAAAAATGGCAAGTCTCCAGATCCAGGGGATTCCCCTCCCTCCAAAAAACAAAGTCCTGTAGGATTACATCACCGCTGGTTCTTCCCTATTCAAATCCTCACAGCCATCAGGGCTTCAGCAAGCATCTGAACCACGGGTGGGTTCCTGCCAATTCTAAGCTATAGAAGAGGTTCCACAAATCTACAGTGCCGTTTAGAACTGGTTCCAGCTCCCTCCTCCTGCCCATCCACACATCATCAAGATGAAGAGCTAGAGGAGGAATTCTGGGAATTGAAGTCCACAAGTCTTAAAGCTATCAAGTTTGAACACCCCTGCGGAGGTTTCTAAAGGGTTAGGGGTGCAAGGGTACCTTGACAGCTTTCAGACTTGCGTGCTTCAAATGCCAGAGTTCCTGAGCCAACATTTTGGTTCCTAAGAAAAAGCATTGTAAGTGAGTTTCACCACATTTTACAAGTTGGCCACGCCCACCCAGTCACATGACTGCCAAGCCATTCCCACCCAGTCACATGGCCAGCAAGCCACTCCCACAAAGCAGGATACACCTATAGAAGAGGTTCTAAAAAATTTTGAAACCCACCACTGATCTGAACAGCATTATTTTTCTGTCCTGGACCAGAGATGTACAATTGTGTATCCTCATTATACAGATTATATACTGTGCCCAGGCTGGCATTGCCCAGCAGATTTATTGAAGTTGTTGAATAAGAGAGGTGAAAGAATTGAGCCTTTCCACATAAGAGGAGACTATGGAGAGGAGACTCTTCCCTTTCTTCAACCAACACTCACTGGAACCAGCCATGAAGAAAGGTGGAGAAGCACTAAATAACTATGCCTCCGAATCCAAATCACCTAAGGTCCTACGCCATTCCAGAAGGAAAAAGTCTGCTGCACCATACGTCCCTACAACCAATTCGCTCCCACAGAGAGGGTCTACTCCGGGTGCCGTCAACCGGGCAATGCCGGTTGGCGACGCCCAGGGAAAGAGCCTTCTCTGTGGTGGGCCCAACCCTCTGGAATGACCTACCTCCCGAACTCCGTGTCATCTCGGACCTCTGCCTGCTCCGCCAGCGTCTAAAAATGCACTTCTTCCAACAAGCCGGCCTGGCATGATTTTACTCGACACTGTACTGCCTTTTAGCTGATCAAAGTTTTAATTTGGGGTTTTAAATTGGTTTTAGCGCAGGGTGGGTTTAATTTAGTTTTAAGAATGTTAGTATTCTTGTATATATGTATATTTATATTTTATATTCCCTGTGCGCCGCCCTGAGTCCCTTTGTGGTGAGATGGGTGCGGGTTATAAATGCGATAAAATAAAATAAATAAAAGAAGGAAAAAGTAAAAAATAAAGGTTCCCCTCATATGTGCTAGTCATTCCTGACTCTAGGGTGTGGCACTCATCTCTGTTTCAAAGCCGAAGAGCCAGTGCTGTCTGAAGACGTCTCCATGGTCATGTGGCCAGCATGACTAAACACTGAAGGCACACAGAACACTCTCATCTTCCCACCAAAGGTGGTCCCTATTTTTCTACTTGCATTTTTATGTACTTTTAAACTGCTAGATTGGCAGAAGCTGGGACAAGTAACGGGAGCTCACTCCGTTACGCTACGATTCGAACAGCTGAACTGCTGACCTTTCTGATCGACTGAGAAATAACACATCTGGACCCCCAGAGGTCACCCACAAATGCAGCCAAAGCTCTCTTAGTACTATGACTCAGTCTGAAACCCAAGAAAAGAGTCCAAGTAATCCACTTCTACTTATTTTATTTTACTTTATTTTTAAGAGATTTGCATGACTGTCCACTCTGCAGAAATCAGAGAGTTGTGGGAGTAGAGCAGGAGCCACAATGGCCTCTCCTCATTTTAGATATCAGTGTATCTGTTCTGTATGGCAGGGGTCTCCAACCTTTGCAACTTTAAGTCTGAAGCAAAGCTGGCTGGAGAATTCTGGGAGCTGAAGTCCTTCAGACGTAAAGTTGCAAAGGTTGGAGACCCCTGCTGTATGGAATATATTGTGTGTTTGTATGAATATTTGGGTCAGCACTTGTTTGGCTTTCATCCTGATTGGAGAAATGGGGTGGGAGACAGCCCATGCTGTTGCGCTGGTCGTGTTTGGAGAACTTGCCGCTGTTTTGCCGCACTTGCTGCTTGCTGCCTGCCACTAGACTGCATTTAGAGGCAGCCATTTTGAATCGGGTGTGCCTACATTTCCCTGTTGCCTTCCGCTTGCTCATTGTCTGCTGCTTGCTGCTTGCCTGGCACTGGCCTATGTTTAGAGCCAAGCATTTGGAGGTAGGCTCGCCTGTGTTTGCCTGCTGTCTAGCCTTTGGCCTGCTATATCCTGCCTGTCACGTGAAGGCAGTCTGTTGTCTGCCATTTGCCTGCCTCTAGCAAATTTGCTGCCACGTCTGGAGAATTTGTCTAGGAAACTTGTTACCGGTCACGCTTGCCACTTGCCACCGCCTATTTTCTGCCTATCACTTGCCTCCTGGTTGCCTGCCTCCCTGTCACTTGTGGTGGTGTCATGTTTGTACGGTTTTTTTTTTTGCAGAATTGTGGCTGAAGACCTGTAGTTGGAGAGCCTGTGCAGAGCTGGAGGAGCGAGGTGTGAGACAAGTTGCAAGGTTGATTCCAGTCAACGGGAAGGAGAGTTCAATCCCGCTGCCCCTATTCAGTGATACCATGCAGGATTTGGTGCTCTCCCCACTCCTATTCAACATCTATATGAGGCCCCTGGGTGAGCTCATCCATTGCCACAGGGTGAGATCATTAGCATGCTGACAATACTTAACTATATGTCTGCCCCTGGCAAATTCAATGAGGCGATGGAAGGTCTGGATGTGGAAAAACAGGCTTCAGCTGAACCCTGGCGAGGCTGAGTGACTTTCGGTTTTGCCGCCTGCCAGTTCCAGGATTATTCTACCTTTGACACTAGGTGAAGTTGCCCTGCCCGAGATAGGCCCACTCAGTGTGCAATCTGGGGGGGTCCTCCTGGATTCACAACTCTTGCTGGAAGAGTAGTGGCAGCTGTGGCTAGGAGGGCCATTGCAGAGCTTTGTGTTGCTCACCAGGTGTGCCTGTTCATCTCATGCCATAGTCATCTCCTGTTCGGAAAACTCTAATGTGCTGTGCATGCAGCTGCCCTTGAAGAGCATCCAGAAGAGTGTGATGCAGGCAGTTATGTAGGTGCTTGTAGAACAACACAGTTCATGTGTCTGAGCCAACCCCCCTAAAGCAGTGGTGGGCAAACCCATTAGTCAACAGAGCCAAATATCAACAGGACAACGATTGAAATTTCTTTTGAGAGCCAAAAGAAGGTGTGGCCTGTTTTGTGGGAGTGGCTCAACGGGCATGTAACCAGGTGGGCGTGGCCAACTTGGAAAATGTGGTGAAACTGACTTAACAACGCTCTTGCTTAGCAATGAAAATTTTGGGCTCAATTGTGGCCATAAATTAATTCATCCTTCCTTCCTTCCTTCCTTCCTTCCTTCCTTCCTTCCTTCCTTCCTTCCTTCCTTCCTTCCTTCCTTCCTTCCTTTCTCTCTCTCTTTCTCTCTCTCTCTCCCACTTTCTTTTTCTTTCTTTTTTTCTTTCTTTCTCTTTCTCTCTTTTTCTTTCTGTCTCTCTCTCTGCATCTCTGTCTTTTTCCTCCCTCCGCCCATCTGTCACTGTGTGTGTGTGTCTGTCTGTCTGTCTGTCTCCCTTTCTCTCTGTCACTCTGTGTGTGTGTGTGTGTGTGTGTGTCTATCTGTCTCTCATTCACTCACTTAATCACTGTGTGTGTGTCTGTCTGTCTGCCTCTCCCTCCCTCCCTCTCTCTGTCTGTCAGTCTGATTCCCTCCCTCTCTCTGTCTATCTATCTGTATCTCCCTCCCTCCCCCTCTCTGTCTCTCTCTCTGTACTCTGTTTCTGTCAGTCTCTCTCTGGTCCCCTCCCTCTCTCTGTCTCTCTCTCTGTGCCTTTCTCTGTTTGTCTGTGTCTCTCCCCCCCTTCCTCTCTCTCTGTCACTCTGCGTGTATGTGTGTGTGTCTATCTGTCACTCACTCACTCTCTCTGTGTGTCTCTCTCTGTCTCTCTCTCTCTCTGTGTCTGTCAGTCTCTCTGATTCCCTCCCTCTGTCTCTCTCTCATTGTGTCTCTGTCTGTCACTGTCTCTGTCCACAAAATACTACATGGAGCAGTGGAGAGGCTCTGCACTGCTGGCGATGATTCCAGAGGCCATCTGCGGGGGGCGTGGTCCCCCTCGCATTCCTCGTCTTCCCGGATGGCCTCCGGAGTCATCACCAGCTGCACAGAGATTCACCCTCCTCCAAGCTGTGGAAAAGATAGGAGCGCGTACGCACCGCGCAATTGCAGCCCAGGTTCCCACCATTACGAAGTCTCTGAGACTGTAATTGTGCAGGGCATGCACGCGCCTATCTTTTCCACGGTATGGAGGAGCAGCGAGTCTCTGCGCAGCCGCTGATGACTCCGGAGGCCATCTGGGAAGACGAGGAACGCGAGGGGGACCCCGCGTTCCTCGTCCCAGACAACGGAATCATTGCCAGCAGTGCAGAGCCTTGCCGCTCCTCTACGCTGTATTTTGTGGACAGAGAGAGAGAGACAGAGGGAGGGAGGGAATCAGAGAGAGACTGAAGAGCCACATTCAAGAGGCCAAAGAGCCGCATGCGGCTCGCGAGCTGCAGTTTGCAAACCACTGCCCTAAAGAGTATCGCTAAAGCACTTTTGGACCTCAGGGACCGCTAAATTTATAATTTTAAATTCTGTTGGCCACTAATATGATCTGCCTAATGACTGGCTGGGTGGGCCTGGCTAGGGGGTCATGTGAATGGCTGGGCGTGGCCAACTTGATGTCACTCACGTCAAGGGGTGCCTCGCCAGCCTCTACTCACTCCTCCCTTCCCACCTGGCCTCCTTAGGGCCTCAACAGGAAGCAGTTGTTGGAGCTCAGCAGCCACCATGAGAAAGAGTTGGCAAAACAGCTGGCTCAATTCAAATTGGATCTGACCAAGAAGGAGGTTCAGCAGAAGCACCTCACTGAGGACTACAAGCATAGGCTTTCCAAGCAGAGGGAAGACCTGCGGGAGTGCAAGGCCAGGTATCGGCGCCTGGAAGCTCAGTGGGCTGAGATGGTCAGCCAGTTCCAGGCTATGATGCAGTCCCACTGGAGCAAGGCCCTTGGGATCTTTGCCACCAGCAGCGCTTCCCTCCAGACTTCGTCCAAAGTCTCACAACAGGATGCTGAAGCAGACCCCCAAGTCAGAATTCTGCCCTCTCCGATCCACACGAAAAGACCCAGTAGAGGGAGACTCTCTGCAGTAACACAAATGTTCATTAATAATAATAATAATAATAATAATAATAATAATAATAATAATAATAATAATAATAATAATAATAATTTTATTTATAAACCGCCTCCTCTCCCCAAAGGGACTCGGAGCGGTGCACAGGGAGATTAAAAAACAAATACAAAATACATAAATAGTTAAAATAAGAATTAAACAAATTATCCCTGCGCTAAAAACCCTCTATACTAAAACTAAACTATACCCCCTAAAAAACCCAGTTAAAACGGAAGACTAACCTAGGCCGGCCAAGCAGAAAAAGTGTGTTTTCAGTTTTTGACGGAAGGAGCGGAGGTCCGTGGTTGTTCTAATTTCGGGGAGAAGGTCATTCCAGAGGGCTGGGCCCGCCACAGAGAAGGCCCTTCCCCTGGGCGTCGCCCGCTGGCATTGCCTAGTGGACGGCACCCGGAGAAGTCCCTCTCTGTGGGAGCGGATCGGCCGCAGGGATGTATGGGGCAGAATTGCACATATCCATCCCAGGGGGCGTAGTTTGAGGACCCCTGATTTAGTACAATATAAAAAAATGCAAATAATTTTTTTGCGGACCACCCAAATTTTCTCATGGACAACCAGTTGCTGACCACTGCCCTAAAGGCCTCTGGATGCCACCCATCACCCTTACTCTGAAGTTGCAGCTTATGTCTCACTTGAAACTTCGAAGGGCATATTTCTGTGAGGACCCCCCCCCCTCCCCTTTTCTGGCCACTGTGACATTCAACCATTTATGATTAGAACAAACCATGGCTTAACGTGATTCCTGAATCCACCCAACAGCTCTATCTAAATTTGAAGTCCCTGTATTTTATCTAGCATTTCTTGAGGTAAGAGTCGGAAACAGAAACAATACAGAAGAAAACAGCTAATGCGGTGGTAATCTTTTTTTTCTTACATCAGCATTTCCCAACTCAGTTCTTTCCAGAGATATTGAACTGTAAGCTTCATAATCCCCAATCAGCCCTGTTGACTGGGGATTAGGGAAACCGTAGTTGGAACCTCTGGAAGGCACCGAATTGGTCTAAATTGCCATTCAACCATCCTAGAGACAGACGGCAAAGTGAGATCAGGAAGAGGAGAGATCAACATCGTAGCAGGGGGCCCTCCTGAAATGGGACACTTTACTTCTGCGCAGCTGGAGTCAAAGAGGCCACAGAATACTTTCAAACAAAGACCAGGTAAGCAAATAAATCAGCTGGGAGATTAAATTTCTGGTGCACCCAAAAGCCCCTGTAAAATACCGGAGAAAATTGACCTGTCAAAGGAATAGATGGACAATGAAATCAGTGTACGCCTTCCCCCCCGATATCAGCACCCTCCCTAGAAATCCCTGGGGATTTCCTGCTGTCCTTAAAAAGACACACCTGCTCCCCTCAGGCAGTGCTCCTTACCCACACCCTCTGGGCGGGTTGGGTTGGGTTGGGTTGAGAAAGCAACTTGCAGAATTTAAGAGTTGCGCTCCCAGCATGGCTGGTGGGTGTCAGGCTGAGGAATGCTGTACTGCCTGCTGAGGGAGGCCATGCGGTTAACAGGCTGCTGAATTCACCAAGGGGAGGCTGCCTACATAGCAATGGCAAAGCTGCAGCCGCTAAGAAGACAATAAAACGGATGAAGACCGGCAATTCCCCCGTCAGCAGGCAGTTATAGGACCTTTCTCTAATTTAATCTCTGCCTCTCCCCACCAGTGAACCATTTCAAGTAACCTCTTTATAACCCTGTCTTCCCATGCAATTGCCTGACCAGTCCTGATAACACAGGTGTCCTTGGACATGTTGTAAGGTTGCCCCCTGCAGAAATGTAGCTGGAGGCTCTTCAAGTGGAGGAAGCTTGAGAAGAGATCTCGGGATGGGGAAGAAGGGGTGGAATGGATATATGGCATGGGCAAAACAGCTTCCTCCTTCTCCTCCTCCTCCTCCTCAGCATTAAATCAGCTGATGATAACAAGTCTCCTAACCTTCTCTGATGGGGGTTAAGGTGGATATTGCTATGTTCAGCGGTCTCTTCCCTTCCTTTGTTGAGCGATGCTCCAAAATAATTCTTATGAGTGGCAAAAGATGGCGACTGACCAGAGGATTCACAGAAGTGGTACTGGTTGGGGGCTGGGGCAATATGCTGATGGTTTATCCCATTTTCTTGAGGTTGTTGGTTCCCTTCAGGTGTAGATGGCATGGGATGTGATCGTGACAATGATAATGGGATAACAGCAACATCCCTATGGACCATGGGCATGGTTGCCATTTTTTCACTTTTGGTGCTCTGGCTTTCCTCTCCTCGTGTGGGAGGAAACTGATTGGGAAATGGATTGAGCACCTGCATGTGATGGCTGTCTCAGAGTCCTCAAAACAACTCTCAGAAAGATATAGTGGAGGGAAAGGTGTCAATGGTAACCAATTATGTCACAGACAGAATGGAAGTGAACATTTCAAAGCCAGTAGACACATTTGTCATTTCAAGTGTCAGGGTTCCAGCAGCTATCCAAACTGAAATGGATGCACTCAGAGAGGAGCGAGAGATTACATTTTCTCAACAACCAGATATTATAATTGATTGCTAGGAAAATTGCCTCTTTCTCTTAATAGATTAATTTTATTAACTTGATGGGTTATAGTCTATGCAAGGGCAATATGTGAAAGAACAGAATTCTCTGCTGCTCCTTTGCATCATTGGCACAAGAAAATATTTATCAGCACAAGTGTGAGAAGGAGTCCCTTGTCTACATAATAAAGCCAAAAAAAGCTTTTTTAAAAATTGCTTGCTCTACTTTTGGGTAGAAGCAGAGAGATTGCTCTAGATCCCTTCGGTGATCTGTCAGGATCTTAAAAGTCTCCCCAACTTTTCAGTGACTCGTTAAATAAGCATTTCTTCCACTCCTACCAGGCTGAAGCTGGAACACATGAATGCAGTCTCTGTCTATGAGAAACCTCTGATCTTGTTTGTGTCTTCTGTTCAGTCAAAAGAATTTTAAAAGGTGACTTTTAAAAGTGCAGTTTGGGTTGAAACCTAAATATTTGCTGAATTTTATCCTCATTAATAGGATTATCCAGCATTCAGTATTGATTGGCTTGATAGGTTTAGGGCTTGCATGACAATAGAGTGTGCTAAAATTTCATTCAGCCAGTCAAACAATATTAAAAAGCTGGTACGGCTCAGAGGATAAAGTGTTAATAGGGAATGGCAGACCTCAGTTCAAATTCCATGTCAGACAAGAGCACTCTGGGTGGCCTCGGGCAATTTACTATCTCTCAGCCTCAATTTTCCATCTATAAAGTGGGGATGATAATGACCTGCCTTCTCTCAGAGTGTGAGGGCGAACAAGATAAATATGGTAAAGTACAGTGTGCATTAAGTATGCTATATAAATGACAAAGAGTAACATGCCCGGGGCCATGTGACACCCACCAGCCAATCTCAAATTACAGAATTATCGATTATTGGATGGCATATATCGAACTAAACAACAATAGGCAGATGCTATCGTTCCAATGTGTCATGCTGCCATTTTGATATCCTTTTTAGGCCTGTTTATGTGACTCTCCCCACCCCCCCGCCACACACATCACGGGATAAAGCTTTTCCCAATTCAGTAGCTTCCAGATGCATTGTGCCACAATTCTCAGTCAGAAGGGGGGTAGGGGAAGCTGTTCTAATCCAACCCATCTGAAAGACATCTGCTGAGGGAAAGCTGATATTATGCTATGTTTGTTTGTGTGGGCAGTTCTGGGTCTCCCAGGTTGATGGGAGCTTCCAGTCCCAAGCTTGCCTCTGAAGAAATGATGCGGTGGGCTATTGCCTTCCCTTGGAATTCAGTCCCCAGGGGTAGCCTCCCTTTTATGCTGAGCACCTGGGCTCTCCACAGAGAATGCTCTCTGGCCCTGTATTTAGGGCGGCATCTGTGTTCAAGATTGGTTGTGTGCATAAATCATGTTAATTCAATTAGCCTAATGCACAACCTTTGCATTTTGGGGGTCTTCGGAAGGATTAATTCGGATGGTTTCCTTGAAATGCTACAAAGAACAAAGTCAGAAAGCTAAGCTGTGTAAGTAACAGGGTGCCTACCCTGAGTTGAATTTTTGTGTTTTTGTTTTTTTTT
The DNA here is from genome assembly GCA_039707465.1 of Rhabdophis nuchalis. Lineage (NCBI taxonomy): Eukaryota > Metazoa > Chordata > Lepidosauria > Squamata > Natricidae > Rhabdophis > Rhabdophis nuchalis. The sequence goes on along the minus strand of CM077646.1, from coordinate 149,262,936 downwards.
AATGCTGGTATAAGAGCAGAGTTAAAATAACACTGCGAGAGCTCAGCTTCCACTAATTTAAATGGGGAAAGTGATGTGCCAACAACCCTCATAATATCCTGGGTCTGTGTTGCCTTATAAAATATTGAGTGGCCGTGAGTAACCGCCATCCCTGGCCATGAGACATTAAAAAGTTGGATTGAGCTTTCCATTCAGCGGCTAGCTCAGCCGGCCTTTCAAATCTGTGCCGCTCAGTGGGAATGATAGCAGTCGTAGTTCAGCACATCTGGACGGCATCAGTTTGGGAAAAGTAGGATTCCCTTTAAGCAAAACGGGAAGTTATGCTATTGACATTTAGCAAGCAGTAAGAGGTTCTAACAGTATTTCAGGCCTCTGAGAAGCTCCACAGACCTCCGGCTGGAATGCAGCTGGCAGCTTCAGCCGGCTTCTCTCCGGCTTCAAAGCCATTGTTGGATGAATGCTGTGCTGTTTAGCCGTACTCTTCTCTATAGCCGTCTTCACTGGATGCTTCTTATTTACTCTGTGATGTTCCCAAGTCTCAGATTCCTCCTTAGAATCTCTTATTGCAATTTACTTAGGAGAAAAAGGGGTTGTGCTTCAGGCATCCCGCAGGGGGTTTCGAGTGAAGCCCCCCTCCCCTTCCCCCCCCCCCCGTGAATTCCAATCTGTCCATTAATGTGTGGTTTGATCTTGCGAGGTCTCCTTCCACACATGGCTGGCCTCCCTCCCCCACGAGCAGCGTTTTTATGCCACAGTGCAGCACCTGACAGCTGTCCTCACCTTCCCCTTCTTGAGCCAACCACTCAGCCATGTTCACTCCAAGTGGCCAGCAGATGAGGCCTAAAATAGCTTACTGGCATTGCAAACCCTTCTTTATTTCCCCCCATCGTAGCAGTTTCCTTTGATGCTGTGGAAAGGGGGAAAAAGGGAGGGGGGGGTCTAAGTGACATTGCATGCAACTCTGGACTCTGAGGAAGGGGCAGATTTCTGGCAAAGGAAGTTGGCATTTCTCTTTTCTGACAAGAGGGCATGTGCCCAGGGAATTAGGCAAGATGAGGGGTGCCATGATTTAATGGAAGAATCCTCCTGTCTCTGTTTCTTCTCTGCCTCTCTATCTCTATCCCTATCTTTCTGTCTCTGTCTATCATCTCCTATCATCTTTTTCATCTTTCTCTCTCCCCCCCACCTATGTACCTATCATTTCAGAGTGTCTGTGTGTATAAATGTAGCTGTGTGTGTATGTATATATATACATCTATGCACCCACACATTTACAAATACACATCCCTTTTAGATTTCCACCTTTCTACTGAGCCTAGCTGCCTTCCTCCTTTATTGATCCATCTCCCTTTTTCTCCTATCTCTTTTCCTTAAAAGGAAACATTTAGTTAATTTTTTTCTTATTTTAGCAGAAAACAGATAATCTACCATTTCATTTCATTGACAAAAGGTTGATGTTCTTATTTCTGCAGCTCATCCAATCAAAGAACAGAGGGGAGAGAGAAAGAGAGAGAGAGAAAGAGAGAAAGAAGAAAAGAAAAGAAAAACTTGCATCTGTTTTCATCTCACTTTGCTCTCCCAGCTCTGTGGAATAACTCTTAAAAGAAAAGGAGGTAGAAAAGAGAAATTATCTCCAGAGTTATAGCTGTGCAAGAAACATAGTTTGGAGAACAGTAACTTTTCCTGTTTTTGGAGCAGGCAAAGAAATATTAGTGGGATTTGATATTCCATCCAAAACAGTTGATCGAAGTTTTCCTAGCAGGTTAGATTATTATTAGTATCTAAGGTATAGTGTGCCAGTGAAATTTGTCCAGTACAGTTATTTCATCCAAGAAAAGTGATCCATTGCTCAAAGATTTCTGGCTACCATTTATGTAGCCCCAGGTGAAAACATTCAATTCAGTTTGGGTTATCATGGGCAAACTCAATTCTTGTGACTGAATGGATGTCGTATGTGCATTGCATCCAAGCTCACTCTCTTGTTTTCCACGGTTTGGGGGAGGGGGGGAAGGATGCTAAACACTTCATTCTTATTCTGCAGAGCACAGCCTGTTGCCATTATTTGTACATTTATTTTAGATTGCAGGCTGTCTTGGCAGGCACGTGTCTTGTTCTTACTTTGTTTACTGTGCCTTCTACAACATTAAGTACATAGTAAAATACAGTAAATAAAGTAGCTGTGGTGCAGGAAACCCAGACAAGATATATATCTCATTTTCAAGGAAAGAATGGCGTATAATGATGTGAACTGAACTGGAGGCAAACAGGGGGAGCAGACAGGAGCTTGTGATCCACATACGTGGGTCATAATGCAGAAAGGATAATTGGGAATTAATTATCCAAAGACGAATGTCTTCTTTAGACCTACTGAACATATCACAGCTATTGTACTTCTAAAATCCACTACATTGTTGTTGTTGTTTGTTAAAATGGAGGACAGATGAAATGAAGAATCTAAAGAAATGGATTACAAAGAGTGCTACGATTCAGGCTTCAGAATAAATGCAACAGGACCTTAAAGATTTTTTGCTCCTTAATTAATCTGTGCTAATCAGTCTGTGCTGTTCTGCATCACTATGTCTTTTCTTGAGTTCATGCGTGGTGATGGCTGATCATATCACAGATGCCACAGGGGGGACTTTAAGATAGGGGTAGTCTTTGGAGCACAGTCAGAAGGGTCCACAACTGCAGCAGATCTGGTTTAGGCCTTTTGAACAGGAGAGTTCCCCATTATTATTTAAAGAGGCTATACTCACCCAACCCCAGAAAAAGACCAAGTCTAAGACCTAAAAGGAAGCTGCTTGCTTCTGTGTTACTTAACCCTTTTTAGTTTGGTTATCTGAAGCAGCCTGAAGATCATCCAGATAAACCTCACATTTCTGGAGATGTGTTTTGTCTGTCTAAAGTAGCTTCCAAAGAAAGAATTGGTGGAATAAATAGTAGAGGATTAATATGCTAATGTGGTGTAAATTACCCTGGGACATTGGATGCGTGGAGCCTCATGAAATGGTATAGTTCAAGGAACTGTTGGAAGAAGTGTCCATCTGGGTTCAGTTCCAAGTGGAACTGAACAGTGTCCAAGACACTGGAAACATGGTGGCTGTTTGGAAAGATGGTTTAATGGTGGACGGGACTACATGGTTTGAGGTCCTGGGCAATTGAGCACATGTGTGTGTATGAGAGAGACATTTATACCCACTCTTGGGCTTTGAACATGCTTCCTGTTCCTGTGAAAGAAATGTATCTTGACTGGTTGTCAGACTCCCATGGGGCCATGCAGGGGTAACTTTGTAGGTTGTCTTGAGTTCCAGGCTTGGTTGACTCTTGCTGGGTGATGTAATGAAGGGGCTTTGGCTAATTCCTATTATGGCTTAATGGCTTTGTCTTGGTTTCCAGTTTGAGTGAGGGCTAATCCTATCACCCTGGAGCTGAAGGTCTTTTTTCTTCTAGATAAGATGGCACCAGATGAGTTTCTGTGTCCCTTAAGATTTCTCTTTCTCTTTTAGGGGAAATATTCTGCCTTTTTAATCTTTCCTAGAATATTTCATTTTTCTATTAGAAGGGTGGGTGCTACTTTTCTACAGAACACTGCTGGGGTGTTCACACAACGTTTGTCTCCTGTCTAACCTACAGCAGCCTTGCATGCCTGGAGCCTGATTGTGGAAATTGTTAAATGGGGATTTCCAGACATTCTTGCCCCTTGTTTGCTAGGAATTCTGGGAATTGCATCTCCAAGACACCTGGGAGCACCAGAATGGGAAACTCTGTGTCTCTGTGTATGAAAAGAGAGAGACTCCTGACTTTGAAATGGCACCACAATACTCCCTAAAGCAAGGGTCCCCAATCTTTGCAACTTTAAGTCTGAAGGACTTCAGCTCCCAGCTGAAGTCCTTCAGGGAGCTGAAGTCCTTCAGACTTAAAGTTGCAAAGGTTGGGGACCCCTGCCCTAAAGCATATGGTAAGCTGCGAGGGTAAAGAGGGAATTTGGGTTTTGTTTCCCCATACATGTCTCTCCCATGTTGTAACTGGTGAAAAGTAGACATTGCCTTTAAAATTCTATCCTTAAGTAATGCCTGCTTGGCTGACTAGACCCAGGAGATCATAAAAGGAATATTGTCTTTGATTGAACAAAGCAATAACCAGAAGCTGCTTCAGGTCTGACTGGGTGGTGGGAAATGACCATCCAGTCAGAGCTGATGAAGCTTCTTGGGTGAGAAGTGAAACGTCTTCAAAGAAAAACCAGAAAGTCCAGTTGCCTCTTGAAAAAAGCACCTTTGGGACAATCATGACCCGGATGACTGAGGATCCCCATAGACCCGTGATGGGGAACCTATGGCACGTGTGCCACAGGTAGCCCACAGACACCTCTCTGCTGGCACACGAGCCTCAGCTGAGCTCCACCAAACATGGCCAGTGGCCAGCTTATTTTCGGGTCTCTGCAAAACACTATACAAGCCATCAATATATAACCAACAGGAAGTGCCACACAGGAGCAGATAGAGGTAAATCCTAGAGTGGCAGGAAATGCATCACTGAACAATGGAAATGAATGCTAGAGAGGAATAAAGCTGCATAAAAGGTGGACATAACTCCTGTAACAATGTAGGCATGCACAGAGGGGGAGCGTGGAGGAAGGGAGGCGGGCCCACCGCAACCTAGTTTTGGTCCCAGGAGGCTTCAGGGAGGCCTGCTAGGCCCAAAATGGGTGTGTTTGTGTCATGCGTGCATGTGCGGTGGAGGCACACACGCATTGTATTATGGGTGTGGCCACGCATGCACATGCTTTTGGCACACAAGGACAGAAAGGTTAGCTATCACTGCCATAGACCCTCTGCCTTAGAGCAGGGGTCTCCAACCTTTGCAACTTTAAGTCTGCAGGACTTCAGCTCCCAGACTTCTCCAGCCAGCAAAGCTGAAGTCCTTCAGACTTAAAGTTGCAAAGGTTGGGGACCCCTGCCTTAAAGGATATCTGTCCCTAAGAGGGGACTGATTGAGGAGCCGTAGGATGCAGCAGAATCCACATGAGGGCTAGGAAACCTCAAGAACATGGCTATATAGTGATGGATCTGCTGGTAGGATAGCAGACAGAGCAGTCAATTTTGCTGGTGAATATCCCTCTGAAAAGCTTTCCCTGCTGATTGCTTTGGACTGTTATAAGAGCACAAGAGCAAAGAAAGACAACTCTTCTGTCGAAGTGAAACCCTCCTTTAGAGAAGGAGTATGTGTCTCTGAAAACTTAGTGTGAGGCTCTAACAGACTGTCACTCTCCAACTCATTTGTGAACTTTCCACAGAGGCAGGGCTGCCTGCTGTCTGAAAAGGTTTGGATGCATATTTGATCCACTATAGCAGGAAGGCCGGTGTAGCCCTTCAGAGGCTGCTGAAACACAGATCCTGAAACCCAGACAGTGTGAAAGATAACTAGGAACTACAGTCTTAGCAGATCTGCAGCAGTGGTGGGTTTCTGCAGGCTCGCACCTACTCGCGAGAGCCGGTTGGTGAAATTTAGAGAACCGGTGAGAGGGGGTTCCACCGGTGTACCTGGAAGTAAATCTGGCCCGCCGCTGCCAGGGACCTAACGGGAAGGAAAGGAAGGGAAGGGAAGGGAAGAAAGAAAGAAAGAAAAAGAAAGAAAGAAAGAAAGAAAGAAAGAAAGAAAGAAAGAAAGAAAAAGAATTTATCATCACAATTGAGTTCAAAATTTTGGTTGCTAAGCAAGAGCGTTGTTAAATGAGTTTCACCACATTTTAAAAGGTGGCCACTCCCACTCTGTCACATGACTGCCAAGCCACGCCCACAAAATAGGCCACACCTACAGAGTAGGTTCTAAAAAAATTTGAAACCCACCACTGATCTGCAGGTATCTAGGTGTGCCCAGGCTTGAGGAGATGGGGGTGCAGCTGGTACATTGTTCTGGGGCCCATGGAGCTCAAAGAGGGCCCATGAAGGGGAATTTTAAAAAAATTACGAAGACAGTTTTTAAAAAGAAAAACAATATTGGATATACATTACAGAAATACATCACATTTTGTAAATATTTAAGTACCGTATTTTTCAGAGTATAAGACGCAGCTTTTTTCCTCTAAAAAGAGGCTGAAAATCTGGGTGCATCTTATACATCGAATACAGCATTTTTTGCCTCCTGAAGCCCCGCCTCTTCACCAAAATGGCTGTGCATACCCTTATGGAGGCTTCCAGAGAGCTCCTGGGGTCTGGGGAGGGAAGAAATGAGCAAAAAACAGGGTGTTTTTGCCCCTCCCAGCATCACTCTATAAGCCTCCATAAGGCTATGTATGCAATTTTTTTGACCAAAAAATGGTCCGTTTTCACGAACAATGGGCCGTTTTTTGCTCATTTTGCCCCCCACCCCCTGGAGCACTCTGCAAGCCCCCCCCCCCCCCAAGGCTATTCATGCCTTTTATTTGACAAAAAATTGGGTCAATTTTTGTGAAAATGGGCCGTTTGGGGGAAGTTTGCAGAGTGCAAAAACACTTTTTTTCCCCTTTCGGAAAGCTGTTTAATTAGAGTGATTGATGAGAATTACATTGGTCAAGTACTGTGCATGCAGAAACAAAGATTTGTTCTAAAGGTAGTCAGTGATTTCCTTCTCCAACACATAGGTAAATACACCTGGAAACATCTACCTACGTACCTACTCTCTGTCTCTCCCTCCCTATCTACTGTATTTCTCTCTTTGTGTTTCTCATTCTCACTCTCCCTCCCTACCTACTCCCTCTCTCTCACTCTCTCTTTCTCTCTCTATCCCTTTATCTACCTACTTACCTGACTACTCTCTGTCTCTCCCTACCTACCTACTGTATTTCTCTCTCTTTCTCTCCCTCTTTATCCCTCTATCTACCTACCTACTTTTTTAAAAAAAAAATGCCTCTTCAAAACCTGGGTGCGTCTTATACTCCAGTGCATCTTATACTCCAAAAAATATGGTATATCTTTTCATGTGACAACACTGAAGAAATAACACTTGGTTACAATGTAAAGTAGTGAGTATACAGCTTGTATAGCAGTGTAAATGTACTGTCCCCTCAAAATTATGCAACACACAGCCATTAATGTCTAAACCACTGAACCGATATACTTCAATATTTACAAAATGTACTTCTGTGATATACATACTCTATACTTTGTGGGTTATAACATAAATGCCATTACATCACAACTATAATAACTGTTACGAACTCGTAATCAATCTAGTATTAAATTCATTGCTTATGTATTTTGCTTCATTATTGTTTATATACTAATGTATATTATTGTTTTTATTATCTTTTACAGAAGTACCTGTCCTCTTTTTAATATATTTGCAAGTATGTTTGAATGTAATTAATAAATGTACAATTATGACATTATTGATTTATGTTCCATGTGTAGGTGAGGGGGCCCATATTAGTCTTGTTCCAGCACTTAATGATCCTCTCAGCGGCCCTGGGTGTGCCAGCTACTCTAAGCCAATAAGACCACTTGAGGACAGGCTCTCTAACTGGACAGAAACAACAGGCGCCAAAGGTCCAATCAGAACAGAAGACAAGCCCTGCTATCTCCCTCCAATAAATAACTTTTGTGCAAGTTAATGATTCTGAAGCTGGATGTAAAAATGAAGCCTAGTGGGGTGTGGATAGGAGGATTACATATGATCAGAGATGCTTTTGAAACGATAATTGAGTTAATGGAAGCTTAGCAAGAGCTTCATTTGGGGCAGGCAGAAGAGGGAGGAGGGGATAAGGGAGGGTAATTGGTAGAGTTTTGTCACTTGTGTCCATTTACAAACTTAGCTTTTCTTTTTCTTTATTGATTTTTTCTTTAACAAAGTGAGGCACTTAAAGGCAATTTCTGAAAGCCCCAAATGATTAATAAAACCCCATTTCCTTCTCTCATTAAAGCAAAGGAATTAGAAGAAACTACTTGATTTGTTTAACAATTGTGCAAAAACTTCACCGGAAGCTGTTAACAACAGTCCAATTTCTTGTAGTAATAATGGACCAAGGTAGAGGGGGAAAAACACTTAATAGGGTGAGTCAATAGTCAAACAGACAGCTCTCTTTTGTTAGTGGTGGAGTAGGAGCTGTACTGAGTCAAAGTAATTCCTCACAATTAAAAGAGATGGGTGGCCACACCTGATCAACCTGGTCTCTGCTTGATGGCTAAAGTGGATCAGCCCAGGTAAGGTCTTGGACAGGAAGCTATCAGGAAAAATTCCATTAGGCTAAACTGGAAAGTGAAACGTTATCCCGGGAGAAGAGAATGGCAATCCACTTCCATATTGTTGTAAAGAAAATAGAATAGAATTCTTTATTGGCCAAGTGTGATTAGATACACAAGGAATTTGTCTTTGGTGCAGATGCTCTCGGGGTACATAAAAAGATGAGATACATTTGTCAGGAATCATAAGGTACAGCACTTAATGATAGTCATAGGATACAAATAAACAACAATACTTAAATAATAGTCATAGGGTACAAATAAACAATCAGGAAACAATATCAATATAAATCGTAAGGATGCAAGCAAGAAAGTTACAGTCCTGCAGTCATAAGTGGGAGCAAACACTTTGCAATGTGTCCATAAACCTACCAGGAATTGAAGGGAGACCATTGTTACCTATCTGTTCAGCCAAACATCCAATTTGGTGGTTTTTAGGTTCCCAGAATGGCTGTGTCCCACTTTTCAGGAGCCACATCTGTCTGTAAAGAGCTATCCAGTCCATACCTACTTTAAAGATGAGGGGTCCTTGGTGCTTTCTGAGCTTGGTTGCTTTCTGGCAACCCAAACAAGACAACCTCATCAGTGCCAGAGTGATGTTATCTAGTTTGGATAATGAAAAACCTGCCCGAAAACAACCAAGCTCAGAGAGGACCCAGGTCCCTTCATTTCATCCCTGAGCTACAAATATTCTCCTTTATCGGTACATTAAAGATAAGCAACCAAGAGAAGAACCTTGAAAACACACATCCCCCACTTGTACCTAGGCTAGATGCAGAATGCACAGAAGGCGCATGAATCTTCGACTTGTGCACACCTTTCCAAGTGAAATATGTCTTGTTTCATAGTTTAGCTTGACCCTTTCTACATTTCCATGTATAATAGCTTAACATAGATAGGTTTATGCAGATCTGTACCTCAACCCCTCATATACATTTCCTTTACTTTTCCAACAATTAACCAAAGATCATCCAATGCTGAGCCAACACTAGAGAGGTCCTGAATATACAGGTAGTCCTCAATTTACAACAGTTCATTTAGTGACCGAAGTTCACTAAACGAAGTTACAATGAAACTGAAAAAAAGTGACTTATGACCAATTTTCCCAGTTTTGACCACTGAAGCATTCCTTGTGGTCACATGATAAAATTTGAACACTTGGCAACTGATTCATATTTATGAGGGGTGCAGTGCCTTGGAGTTATGACTCGGGATCAGGTTTTGCAACCTTCTGACAAGCAAAGTCAACGGGGAAGTCAGATTTATGTTCTTGCCACTGTTTCTCCTCTAGCAATGTGGTCCCCAAACATCTGCAATTTCTGAAACCGAGAATAATAACCTACCCTTTTCTGAAATCTGGCCTTATAGACATTTCTGTATCTCAGTTCCACTATCTGCCAAGGAATAATAGTGAAAAGTCATAGTGCAGCACTACATGCTGATAGAAGTGAAAACATTAAAAGGACACATGAGAATTAAATGCATGGATTCCAAGAATGATAACTATGTACCCTCCATCTTTTGTGTGTGTATGACTTCACTTTGACCTCAGGGTCAGTATTTGGCTCTTTTCTTAATCAATATTAAAATGGGATGTATCAATTTGTGGTGTTACAGCATGTAATTAATTTATCCCTTCATAACTGTTCCCATTTTCATGTTCTGCCAAAGGGGAAAAAAATAGCAAAAAAAACACATATTTGTATTTTGGAAGGGTATTATCAAGGTTGATGCATTTAGTTGTAAAATATATATATTCACCTTCATTTGGTTTTAAACTTTAAAACTCCATGGCAGAATTCAGACATGATGGTCTCCCAATTTGTACGTTATTCTGGGAAGGCAGATCGGATTAGAGATAGCTTCACGTTGTGAACCATGCAAGACCTTCAAGTATTTCTAGCTGAGACTATGAGAAGAAAGCATTTTTCATTGCAACTCTCCCTTTGATTAGAAAAAAAGAGTTTGTCTAACTTTGTTCCTACATTGAAAACGTTTTTGGACAGTTTTCTTGAAACCGAAAGAAATGAAACTTTGATTATGGAATTTGACAATTAGAATTACTTATGATTATAGAAGCAGTGGGTACTATTGTGAATTTTAGAGCAGTAGGTTAAAAGTACTTTATATTTGAAAAGAATTGAATTGAATCAAATCAAATCAAATTGCAGAGCAGAGCAGAGCATAAAATTCTTTATTGGCCATGTGTGATTGGACAAACAAGGAATTTGTCTTTGGTGTGTATCAGGGGTAGTCAACCTTTTTATACCTACCACCCACTTTTGTATCTCTGTTAGTAGTAAAATTTTCTAACCGCCCACCGGTTTCACAGTAATGGTGATTTATAAAGTAGGGAAGTCAATTAAATTTAAAAAAAGGAAAGTGCTTCAGTATCAGACAAAACCCCTACTGCCCACCATGAAAGCTGGAACACCCACTAGTGGGCGGTAGGGACCAGGTTGACTACCACTGGTGTATATGCTCTCAGTGTACATAAGGAGAATAAAATACATTCAGCAAGAATAAAAAAAACACAACACTTTATTTGTGTAACGGTATCAAAGGAAGTCAGGTTTGTTTGTTTTTTACTTGCTTAACTTTTTGCAACTCCTTATCCCTGACTTTTCCTTTCCCAAATTCTTTTTGTTTTTTATGTCTTACTAGCTGTTCCCAGCCACGCATTGCTGTGGCCCAGTCTGGTTAAGTGGCCAACCAATCTGTGTGTAGATCTACACCTGCACACACAAACACGTACGCACAACCACCGTATAACCCCCAACCTACCTATCTACTGTATTTCTTCCTCTCTCCTCTACCTACCTACCTACCTACTGTATTTTTCCCCCTCTCTCTCTATGTGTGAGGGAACTTTGGAGGCTTATTCAGTTGCTGAGGAAACGACCGTTGGAAATGTGAAGGGCGTGTGCATGATGCATCATAAGAAGCAGCCGGGTGGGAGGAGCTTAAGGGAGAAAAATAACTGAGAAGTGCGTACCTTTTACGTTTGTGCTGCTTGCACATGACACAGGTGTGGCAGCCACACAAAATGTACGTATGATTGTTATTCCCTTTCTTAGCAACATTGTGTGAAAATTTGGTGCCGATCGGTGCAGTACTTTCTGAGATTAGCAATTTTGCACAAACTATTTTAAATTTTTATTTATATAGATTCATTGTTGAAACTCACTAGTGTTGGGAAAAAGCAATGCTCTCTTCATTTCTCCTCTTTTTACAACTCTGGCTATTTCAAGCTTAGTTATTTCCTACTCAAAATTAGAAGGTTACACTATCTTCTGACAATTCATGATTTTTTTGGAGAGCAAGCGGTAAAGGAATTCCGACCACAAACTCTTCCACATAAGGGAAGCGGAGAACAGGTCATACACCTATCCAAAAAGCCTTGAAGTTTGCCTAGACAGATCCATTGAAGGCTGAATTTGAATCGTTTGGTTGTCATTTAAATGGGGATACACTATCTGAAAATTCCAAAGACATCATTTCCTGGGTTCACACTGCAGCTGCAAAGGGCAGCCATGTATTTCCTAGGAAATGTCACAGCTGTTTCAAGGAGTTGAAGACAGGTGTTATAGAAGCACCCCATGCACTTCAAAGCATATTTTGGCCTTGGAATCCAAAGCCCTTCACGGCCTCAGTCTACCATCAAAGGGCTCAACTGATTCATAGAAAAACTGCCTAGTGTTATAGATAAGGATTTCCTCCAAGTGAGATACAATTATCATGGCTTCAAATACCCATTCCAAACTATCTTGCATAACTCAGTCTGGCTTAGGGCCACCCATTTTTCTGGTCCTTCAAGCAATAAGAGCAGGGCCTGTTGAGAACAGCAACAAAGACGATTAGGGGGCTGGAGGCTAAAACATCTGAACAACGGTTGCAGGAACTGGGTATGCCTAGTTTAATGAAAAGAAGGACCAGGGGAGACATGATAGCAGTGTTCCAATATCTCAGTGGTTGCCACAAAGAAGAGGGAGTCAGGGGCTCCAAGGCACCTGAGGGTAGAACAAGAAGCAATGGGTGGAAACTAATCAAGGAGAGAAGCAACTTAGAACTGAGGAGAAATTTCCTGACAGTTAGAACAAATAATCAGTGGAACAGCTTGCCTCCAGAAGTTGTGAATGCCCCAACACTGGAAGTTTTTAAGAAGATGTTGGACAGCCTTTGTCTGAAATAGCATAGGGCTTCCTGTCTAGCCAGAGGGTTGGACTAGAAGACCTCCAAGGTTCCTTCCAACTCTGCTATTGTATTGTAATAGTATGTCTTTGTGCAGTTCATCTGAAGGCCCTTGTATTTATGTTTTTGGTTTGAGCTCCGAGCTTGGTGATTTGGTTGCAAATGTTTCATCCCCATTCGAGGAGACATCTTCAGTGCGCTTTGGATTGTGCTTGTCTGTGGGAGCACTGGCCTTTAAATACCTTTCTGAGTCCTGGTCTGGTTTTGGGTTGTGTGATTGGCTGGCTGTAGTTGCTGAGTCATAGTCTTTGGTTATAAGTCCCATTTGTGTGAGGTAAATTAATGCTGGTGGTGGTGTTCGGATGTCTTCTGATGATGTCACAGTCTGGTTTCGGGTTGATTTGATCAGCTGTGTCAGCTGTGGTCTAATTTCTTGTGATCTGTCAAGTTATAACTTTGTTTGCAGCGTGGCTGTTCATTGGTCTTTAAATGCTGCCTTCGGGACTGTGGTTGATGTTGTTCTTTTGTTCTAAGTGGTTGGTAGATTGGGTCAATGTCATGACCAGCCAATTACAATACAATACAATACAATACAATAGCAGAGTTGGAAGGGACCTTGGAGGACTTCTAGTCCAACCCCCTGCCTAGGCAGGAAGCCCTATACCGTTCCAGACAAATGGCAATCCAACATCTTCTTAAAGACTTTTTAAGTCTTTGGGCCCTCTAAGGTTGGGGCATTCACAACTTCTGGAGGCAAGCTGTTCCACTGACTAATTGTTGTAACTGTTAGGAAATGTCTCCTCAGTTCTAAATTGCTTCTCTTCTTGATTAATTACACAACCCAAAATCAGACCAGGACTCAGAAAGCTGTTTAAAGGCCAGTGCTACCCCAGATAAGCACAATCCAAACTGCACTGGAGATGCCTCCTTGAAAGGGGACGAAACGTTTGCAATCAAATTGCTAAGCTTGGAGCTCAAACCAACACGATAGCTACCAACCCGAGCTACTAATATTCAAAGACCTTGCATTTCCTAACAGTGTGGCTCAAAGAGTAGTTTCTAAAGTAGGAACTAAGTTTTTGTCTGATTATTCAGCTCTGTGCTTCATGCTCTCTCCCTCTCTTTCCCTTTTACCTTATAGAAGTAGCTTTTGAAAAACAACCTCTTTAGCTTTAGGTGTTTAGGATCTGTGCATTGTAGAACTTTGCCATTGTGGTCGACTTCATTTCTGGCAGTTCTGCTGGCCATATAGCAGTGATGGCAAACATTTTTTTCTGCTCGGGTGCCAAAAGGGCGCACCCATAATGCAATGCCCTCCCCCCCCCACCTGGCGCATGCACACACAAAGTTTTTGCACGCACCGAATTGGCAGTAATGCTGGCAGCAACCCACCCCTGAAGCTGTTGTTGCAAAAGTCTTACTTGTTCTGTTCTAATTCTGATGGGAGAAAAATGTTCAGGTGTTCGGGGGGGTGGGGGGTGTTGTCATACGGTTTATGAAGCTCAGACCAGATATACCAGTAGCTGTTTCCTAGGTGTGAGAAGTTAGGAGTGCGGGAAATTATGTATGCATTTAAGTTGTCCCGGTGTTTTTCAAGATGATGTATGGGAGAAGATGATTTCTCGAAATAGATTGGAAGAGAGGATGGAAAGCCCCCAAAAGGATTCTAAAAGAACCAGCCAATTTTCTGAAAGCAAAGCAAAAAAATATATATTGATGAGTGATGTGTTGAGGGAGAGAACTCTTCTGCAGAAAGTTTCAGTGCCCAGGGCTAGAAAGGGAAAGTGAACCGAAGATCACCTTCTGTGGCCACCCCTGTCAGCTTGCAAAGAACACTCATCTCTGGCCGAGGGGGAGTGAAATGGGGCTGCTGCCCACCTTTCCTCCCACCAGGCCTGGAAAAATTGAGCAGGCGGTGGGGGAGAAACGAGTGAAGGGGGAGAACAGGGAAGAATGAATGGGAGGCGATCCTGAAGGGAGCCCAAGAAAAATTCCAGTCAGAAATCCTGCATAAGCAGAACACACAATAGGGAAGTGTATGTCATTGCTCTGCATAAAATACCTGCTTAGATGTTAATTTACTGAGAGCTATGCAAGCATTAAATAAGGTTAACCTTTAACTGGGGCTGAAAAGTAAATAAAAAGATTGGTTTGGGGGGTTGGGGAGAGAAAGAAAGATGTCTCAGAAGACAGCTTAAAAATTAATGATTTGTCAGCCCTCTCGAGCAAGAGAGAGAGAAAGAGCTGAGTTGAAGCTGCTTTCAATTTGCTCAGGCTCTTAATTCCTCTGACCCCAGCATGGAGTTCTCTGGTTAGGACAGCCTTCCCTGTCCCTAGTGTGCTCCATAGGCATTGGACTACAGTTCACATCGTTCACAGCCACCATGCATACTGCCGATATCAAGTAGCCAGGAGGTCAGGGCAGAAGCAGAGGGGCCTAGCATCAATATGGACTGGGGATAGTTCTTCTTTGGGTGTCTCCTCCTTCACATGGTTTTTTTGGAGGGAAAGATGGAGGAGGAGGGAAATGACTGGGCTTGAATACGCAACATCAATAGCTGGCCATGATCAGGGAATCCTTCTGGATCAGCTCTGGGGGTTGGGAGTGGGTGCCACTGTATTGTGCTGGTTCTCTTCTTCTCTACAAAGTTGATTCCCTGTTGGTGTTGATTTGGGGTGAGAGACCCTCCTACGGCTACTACAATGTGTACTTCCGCAGGGCTGGGTAATTTCTCCACTCCTTTTTAACATCTCCATGAAGCTGTCGGGTGAGATCAACCACCACCACAGGGTAGTAAAGTACCAGTATGTTAATGATAGAACTAGCAATAGCACTTAGACTTATATACTGCTTCACAGTGCATTTACAGCCCTCTCTAAGCAGTTTACAGAGGCAGCCTATCACCCCCAACAATCTTAGCTCTCGTTTTATGCTTCTTGGAAGGATGGAAAGCTGAGTCAACCTTGAGCCTGGTGACAGTCAAACTGTCGAACTACTGACAGCCGGCAGTGAGCAGAAGTAGCCTGCAGTACTACACTCTAACCACTGCGCTACCACACCACTGTGGCTCTTTGATAGCCAATTGTACATCTCTGCCTCTGGCAAACCAAGCAATGCTACTGATGTCCTCCTGCCTTGGTGCCTGGATGCTGTGGGGAGTTGGGTAGAGAACAACAAGCTTCAGCTGAACCCTGGCAAGACTGAGCTGGCTTTGGATTTTAAGGCCTTCTCAATCTGGGACTTTACTATCTTTGTGCTGGATGGAGTTGCGTTGTCCCCAGGAGACTCTGTGTGCCATCTGGGGGTGTCCTTCTGGACTCACAACTCCTACACAAAGAGCAAGTGGCAGTGGTAGCTAGAAGGGCCTTTGCACATCTTTGGGCGGAGGTTGAACCCAATCCTATCCAATATCTGGAAAGCTCTGAAAAGCTGTCAGTGGGTCCTATGGAAGTAGGGAAATGACTGTATTGTGTGCACACTTGAATACATGCCCCTCCAGTTAGCTTCATTTATGTGTATGTTTTAATTGGTTTTTAATCGTTTTGTTTCTATTGTATGCTGCCCAGAGTCACATCTGTGAGATGAGTGGCTATATAAATTTGATAAACAAATGAACAAACAAATGCACATAGTTGCTGATGCCCAAGTTGTTATTTTTATTTTGAATATATATTATCTTTTCCTTGAAACAAAATGATCTTTATTGCCAAGGTCCCTTTTCTCGCCTCTCTAATGATTGATTCCTAAATCCAGCAGCCACTGGGTCAGCTTTTGATAGCAAGCACCCAGCTTCCCTAGCAAACGAAATATTAGACAACAATTATTAAAGCTGTGCCTAGCAATACTCCTAAATCAATTAAAGGGTTTGTCGTGTCTTCTAGAAATTTTAAGCTATAATTCCCTCGTTTTCTTGTTGCTAGCCATGTTGCCTGGGGCAATAGGAGTGGAATTTGGGAGCGCATGTTTAAGCATGCTATTTGTCCAACTTGACTCCTATAGGACAAGGCCCATGCACATTTTCAGAAGCAGTGGGGCTGCTCCCAACCAGAGAGGGAGACAAACAAGATATGGGGCTGAGTACAAAGCACATGCAGAAGATTAGAGGGCACAGGTGGGAAGGCAACCCTGAGTTATGACCACAGCCACCAGCTGAGATCCTTTGTGTGTTGTTGTTTACTTATTTACGCAAACCATCAGTCTTCCTTTTGGACATATTTGCTGCTGCTTCGGAATTTGTCTGGAGATTCCTCTGTCATTACCAGAGTCAGGTGGTAAATTTTAAAAATAGCATTGAGCCACACATTTTCATATTTCTGCCTTACAGCCAAAATCAATATGCCTGATCTTTTTTGTGTAATGAAGTATATAGCTATTTGTGTTCAGCTTGCGCCAAATACCTTATCTTATTATCTTATCATCTTAATATTGCATTCTAATCTAATCTTTTCCTCTGGGACTTCAAGACTGTATGTGTAGAAAGGGCTGAGACTTGAATACGTTCTCCCCTGGCCACTACTTTAACCACAATGCTTCATTGGTCTTTGCCCCAGTGGTGAAATTCATTTTTTTTTACTACCGGTTCTGTGGGTGTGGCTTGGTGGGTGTGGCTTGGCTTGGCTTGGTGGGCATGGCAGGGGAAGGATATTGCAAAATCTCCATTCCCACCCAACTCCAGGGAAAGGATACTGCAAAATCTCCATTCCCATCCTACTCCAGGGAAAGAATACTGCAAAATCTCCATTCCCACCCCACTCCAGGGAAAGGATACTGCAAAATCTCCATTCCCATCCTACTCCAGGGAAAGGATACTGCAAAATCTCCATTCCCATCCTACTCCAGGGAAAGGATACTGCAAAATCTCCATTCCCACTCCAGGGAAAGGATACTGCAAAATCTCCATTCCCTCCCCACTCCAGGGAAAGAATACTGCAAAATCTCCATTCTCACCCTACTCCAGGGGAAGGATACTGCAAAATCTCCATTCCCTCCCCACTCTGGGTCCAGCCAGAGGTTGCATTTGCCGGTTCTCCGAACTACTTGTTATTTCCTCTACCGGTTCTCCAGTACCTGTCAGAATCTGCTGGATTTCACCCCTGCTTTGCCCCCTCTCACCAAACCAGGATTTGGTGGTGCAAAGGCAGCCTTCACAGCAAAGCTTCTGAAAATCGATTGCTGGAGTCATGTACCATTCATTGCAGCTGAACCTGATGGCCTTCTTCTTCATACTGAAGGTCCCTGCTTCAACCTCTGTATTGCTGGCCAAATTCAAACCTGCTGCTATGGCCTAGAGGTGGAGCTCTCGCCTCCCAATCAGGAGGTTGTGAGTTCAATCCTAGGTAGAAGCAGATGTAGGATCTCCTGCTTGGGCAGGGGGTTGGACTAGATGACCTGCAAGGTCCCTTCCAACTCTGTTAATCTGTAAGTAAGTCCACGTTCTTGGAGAACTGCTGCTAAGACAGAGTCCCGGAAGTAAAGATATAAAGATGAAGTGAGGAAAGCTAAGGCTCGCAATGAAGAAAGGCTTGCCAAAAAAGTAAAAAATAACAAAAAAAGCTTCTTCCAATATGTTAAAAACAAGAAAAAAGTTAAGGAAACAATTGGTCCACTGCTGGGAGAAAATGGCAAGAAGATGATAAGCAACAGGGAGAAAGCAGAACTATTTAATTCATTTTTTGCATCTGTCTTTACACAAAGGGATAAAACAGTCCAACCAATCAAAAACAGCACCACAAAAATCAGATTAGGAACACAAGTTGAAATAGGGAAGAAAATGGTAAGTGAGCATCTGTCTGCCCTGGATGAGTTCAAATCACCAGGACCGGATGGATTACACCCCAGGGTTCTGAAGGAACTGGCAGACGAGAGCTCAGAACCACTGAACTATATCTTTCAGAGATCCTGGAGCACCGGGGAACTGCCAGAAGACTAGAAAAGAGCTGATGTGGTTCCCATCTTCAAAAAAGGAAAAAAAATAGATCCAGGAAACTATAGACCCATCAGCCTGACCTCAATACCAGGAAAGATTCTGGAAAAGATAATTAAGCAACAAATAAGCGAATACCTTGAAGCAAACAAAGTAATAGCCAAAAGCCAACATGGGTTTGTCAAAAACAGATCATGCCAGACTAATCTAATTGCATTCTTTGACAAAGTGACAAAATTAGTGGACCAGAGGAATGCTGTCGATATAATTTACTTGGACTTCAGTAAGGCATTTGATAAAGTAGACCATAACCTACTATTAGATAAAGTAGAAAAATGTGGGTTAGACAGCATCACCACCAGATGGATTCGCAACTGGCTGACCAACCGCAGTCAACGTGTAGTCCTCAATGGAACTGCATCTACATGGAAGGAAGTATGCAGTGGAGTACCCCAAGTCTCTGTTTTAGGCCCAGTACTCTTCAACATCTTCATCAATGATTTGGATGAGGGGATAAATGGGGAACCCATCAAATTTGCAGATGACACCAGCTGGCAGGAATAGCCAACACTCCAGAAGATAGGCTTAAGATACAGAAGGATCTTGACAAACTTGAACATTGGGCACTATCTAATAAAATGAAATTCAATTGTGAAAAAAGTAAGGTTCTACATTTAGGCAAGAAAAACAAAATGCACAGGTACAGTATAGGTGGTACCTTGCTCAATAGTAGCAACTGTGAGAGGGATCTTGGAATCCTAGTGGACAACCATTTAAATATGAGCCAGCAGTGTGCAGCAGCTGCCAAAAAAGCCAACACAGTTCTAGGCTGCATAAACAGAGGGATAGAATCTAGATCACGTGACGTGTTAATGCCACTGTATAGTGCCTTGGTAAGGCCACACTTGGAATACTGCATACAGTTTTGGTCGCCATGATGTAGAAAAGACGTGGAGACTCTGGAAAGAGTGCAGAGAAGAGCAACCAAGATGATTAGGGGACTGGAGGCTAAAACATATGAAGAACGGTTGCAGGAACTGGGTATGTCTAGTTTGATGAAGAGAAGGACCAGGGGGGACATGATAGCAGTGTTCCGATATCTCAGAGGGTGCCACAAAGAAGAGGGAGTCAAACTATTCTCCAAGGCACCTGGGGGCAGGACAAGAAGCAATGGGTGGAAACTAATCAAGGAGAGAAGCAACTTAGAACTAAGGAGAAATTTCCTGACAGAACAATTAACCTCTGGAACAGCTTGCCTCCAGAAGTTGTGAATGCCCCAACTCTGGAAGTTTTTAAGAAGATGTTAGATAGCCATTTGTCTGAAATGGTATAAGGTTCCTGCCCATGCAGGGGGTTGGACTAGAAGACCTATAAGGTCCCTTCCAACTTTGCTATTGTATTGTATTGTATAAGTACCGTGTGTGGCGAATGAAGGATCTGGCTCACCAGAATTGAGCTTGTGACATCCCCTACTTTGTGTGTTCCAAGAGCTAGCGGGAATCCGAGTCGCCCTGCCTACGCTTACGGCAGAGATTGTTCCTTAAAAAAAAAAAAAAGCCCGACTTCCCCACGGATGGGGGGTGGGTGGCGGAAATGAGTCAGGGCAGAATCTGGAATATGTTAAGAATGGAATCTGCCCCGCAGTAGGCTTTTCAAATTTCAGCACTAGTTACCTCACGCCGTGCAGTTTTATTGGTCAGGCCGAAAATCCTACACGATTAGCAATCATCCTTGGGGCCAATTCCCCCATGAGCCAGCCCTGCTGAAGAGGTTGCTGGAAACATTCCCCCTGCAGAGGCAGCTCCTTGGAATGGAAGGCTGGATCTTCTGCTTTCCTTGGAAGGCAGCCGCATTTCCTCCAGGCCCTTTCCTAGAGCTGTCTTTTAGGGAAACCTTGCCAAGCAGAAAGCTACGGTCCTTTCCATGCTTTTTGGGAGCTGCCAGTGCCTGGCACACGCGATGAAGACCGGGGAGGGGGGTAGGAAAGGGCTGAGCCAGCATTGGGGTGGGGTGGGGTGAGACAAGCACAGAGGCATGGGACACATTTATTCAGTAGTTTGGGGCTGATGAGTTGCAGGTGAGCAGAGATAACACATGGTTTGGATTTCAAGGATTAAGGAGGAGGCGATTGGAAACATATTGCTGGCTGAGCCAGCTGGCTCATTCCGGGAGGGTGTGACCAGCAAAAAGTCAGAGCAGGAAGCCTTACCAGAAATGGTAGAGCGAGTCAAAAGCACAGGTCATCCAGTCCGGTCCTTGCAGTCAACTACAGGTCAAGCCAATCAGTCAAGACCACAAGCCGGCCACAGTCATCCATCCAATGTATTTCTTGTGGTTATTAAAGTGCCAGTGAGCAAAGAGCTCTGAGTGACTGAAGCCAGAGGTACAGGCTGTTTTTATGACTTCATGTGCAGCAGAGATAATCATGGTAATTGCAACTTGGGAAGTCTCTTTCTCAAGACAGAGCTCATGTACTAATTTTGCTTTTTTGAAATGTGGTGTCTTCCAGATGTCTGGGATGGCATCACTCCCAAAGTTCCTTATGAATTTTGTAGTCCTAACCCATAGGGAGGAGAGTTTTGGCTAAGAAACTAGTTACTGGGTTTTAAAACAAAAAACAAGTTGTTATTGTTATTATAGAGTTGAAAGGGACCTTGAAGGTCTTCTAGTCCAGCCCCCTACTTAGGCAGGAAACCCTACACCACTTCAGACAAATGGATATCCAACATCTTTAAAACTTCCAGTGTTGGGGCATTCACAACTTCTGGAGGCAACTTCTGTTCCACTGATTAATTGTTCTTAACTGTCAGGAAATTTCTCCTCAGTTCTAAGTTGCTTCTCTCCTTGATTAGTTTCCACCCATTGCTTCTTGTTCTGCCCTCGGGTGCTTTGGAGAATAGTTTGACTCCCTCTTCTTTGTGGCAACCCCTGAGATATTGAAACACTGCTATCATGTCTCCCCTAATCCTTCTTTTCATTATCTATTCATTATTCATTCATGTCCAGTTCCTGCAACCGTTCTTCATATGTTTTAGTCTCCAGCCCCCTAATCATCTTGGTTGCTCTTCTCTGCACTCTTTCTAGTCTCTTAAACATTCCTTCACTTGGACTTTGGAAATAAAGGAGGAACTGTTTTATATGGCACTTGTAAGAGAGGGAGGGAGGGAGGGAGAGAGAGAGAGAGATCACTCGGTTTCAAGTGTCTTCTTCCACATTTGCAAATCACTCTTTTTCAGCCCAATTCACGAAACATGCTTGTTGTGGAAAATAGGAGGAGAAAAGAGTAAGGTATGTGCACCAGCTTGAGTTATTTATAGAAAGAATAAAAGTAGGATTAAAAATAATTGAATTAGCTAAATAAACTTTTGTTTCAGATCTCCCTTATAGTAATTGCTGGCTTCCCAGCCCCCCTGCATATGGGCAGAGAAATGAAGACGATGAGAAACCAGGAGATGAACCATAGAAAGAGAGCAGGTGAAATGTCTTATTTCCTTTTTGTCTGGAATGGGGAATAAGGACTTTCTTATTTCTTCCAGATGGGCAATAATTATGTCTGCACAAAAGACCTTGTCTTGCACAGGGGAGGGGAACCATTGGCTTACTTACTCCCTACAACCAAGTTAAAGTGCTACTCGCCCATCCTTGAAGTGGCAGAAAAACGATACTGGTATAAAATATGCTGCTCCCACCCCAATTGCCAATCTCTATCCTGTGAGTGTGATAAACAAATGGAAGTATTCTAGTCGCTCTGTACAGGTCAAATTAAGAAAAAAAGGGGGGGGGGGTGGATTCCACCAGCTTTATTTCTCTCTCTCTTCCCCAGGATCACCAGCCAGCAGGAAATGCCCACCAATCAGGCTCTTTAATGTGGTCTGGAGAGGAAATGAGTTTTGAAAGATAGCTGGAGCCATTTGTCAAGATGTGATGCTGAGGCAGCTGAGTTGGGGGATGGTGAAAGCTGCCTGGGAAAACAGAAGAGGCACTGCTGGTGAAGGCCGGGCCCCGTGACTGCCCAAAACACAGCTAGGAGGGGGAGAAGGGAGGAATGGACTTTTTTTACCCACTCTTTACCCACCCAAAGCTCTGATGCAATGGAATTGGGGGAAGCCAATCGATCAAGATCTGTCATGCAGTCTAGAAAACAGCTGGCAGATATGGGAGCGTCCCGGGGGAAGAAAGACAGACCTGCTTCTTCTGGGGGGGGAGGCCACCCCCACCCCCACCAGTGCCTGTCAGCTGTTTGGAGGACTAATTTTAAACAAGGGTATAGTGCTCTTCTGAAAGAAGGGTGTATTCATATTCAGATTGCTTTTGAACGTGGGTTTGCCACTCTTTGAGGAAAACATTGAAGCCATGCTTAAAAGTGACTTGGCTTAGTGCTGTGCTCCAGAGAGTGGGAAAGCTTCTTCTATTTCACTTCTCAGGGTCTGTCACACATACATATGGTGCCTCTTTGTTGGGTTTTAAAAAAAAATAACATTTAAGGTTTAGCATTTTCCTGGTTAGCCCGTGTTCGACAGGACAACAGCTGAACCTCTGAAAAACGACTGAAGGTTGCAACCTGAAGCAAAGAAGAGCTGTTTCTCTCCGTTTCATCCTGCAATCCGCCTCCCACCCTCCCCACCCCCAATTTCTATCTCCAGAGATCTGTTGTTCAGGATCATTCGCATCTCCAAGTTTGGATTTTCACCTGGTTGTTACAGGCGAGTAGCCTGGTTTGAAAGAACTGAGCTGTTTGGCTCCCCAAGCACAATAGTCTTAGAGCAATGATGGTGAATCTATGACACAAGTGTCAAAGATGACACGCCTGCAAAGTTTTTGGTAACGCATCAGCATTCACTGGTGCGTTGTGTGGAAATGGGTTGTGTTTTTGCCCAGTTTTCAGAAGCTGCAAAGGCCACGGAAGAGCATTCTCTGAAGCTGCTGCAAGAAAGAAAGCCTCCTGTGATCCAGGGCTGCCTTAGGTAGGCCGCAAGGGCCTGTCAACAGAAAGAGAACATCGCTTGTAGGTAAGCAGCACGTAGCAGATCCTGGGAATCACACACATGATTGGACTATATTTTTTATTTAAAAACTTTGAATACATAAATAATTACTTCTCTTTTGTTTGTGTGTGTGTGTGTGTGAGAGAGAGAGAGAGAGAAAGAGAGAGAGAGAGAGAGAGAGAGAGAGAGAGAGAGAGAGAGAGAGAGAGAAAGAGAGAGAGAGGAAGCCAAGGTAGATATTTTCTAAATTTTTGAGACGTCAAGTCCAAAGGATTCACTGTTCTAGAGCCTAATTTCCAAAGATCGGAGGTGTGTGAGATTTGCCCATCGTAATCTAAAGTGACCAACAGATGTGGGGGGGAGGGAGTGGGGTGGTACATTCTGACTTCAACACTGAAACGCATCAGATTGCACCCATGGTACAAAATTGTGGCTTTATGTGTTGAGATGAAGGCTTCCATACCATGTTTAGGTGCACCTGGGGGGAAATCCCAAGACCACTGGATCCAGGCCCAGCAGCTCAGGTGTTGTGGCCAAAATCGAACAGGTGTTCCTGAATGTACAATGTAGAACAGGGGTCTCCAACCTTTGCAACTTTAAGTCTGAAGGACTTCAGCTCCCAGAATTCTCCAGCCAGAAGTCTGGGAGCTGACCTCCTTCAGACTTAAAGTTGCAAAGGTTGGAGACCCCTGATGTAGAATGTCATAGAAGGGTTGAAGGCTGTTTCCACCCTATTTGTCGGAGCCTTGATTCATACATCTAGTTTCGTTTTGCATATTTCATTTCCCTAATGATAAGCTATACATTAAGAGTCAAATAATGATAAATGCTAAACTATACATTAAGAATCAAATAATGGTAATCAGAGGGGGGGGGGGAAGGAGACATTTGCAGGAGAGATCTAATAGCCTGGAGTGAGCATTAACTCTTCATCTATCTGTAGCTCTTCCTTGCTGATGTTTTCTCCTCCAACCCCCTGGGGACGTGCTCAGTTTCTTTTCCTCCAGCAAAATTTCTGGTAGAATTTAAAGATGAACAACCTGGGAAACGAGTAGAAATATGCAGGGAAATATTGGCAGGTGCTTAATCGACCCCCGTATCTACTTACTCTCCTTCCGCAAACACCCGAAACCATTCTTGCCTCATTTTTCTCCAGGCAGGTTAAACCTACTTTGGACAAGTTGACAGTTAGCACCTGTAAGATATTTTATGACTTGAGTTGACCAACAAATGGTACTTTTCCCTCAGCCATAAAAAAATATACAACAGCAATATATTAAACAAGCTACCATTTGCTGCTTTTTGTTGTCACCGGAAATCACTTACCAAAAGCTATTAACACATTCTAGCTGGCAGTACTTTGAAGGGTGCTCCTTTAGTTAATTTGAAAGAAAGAAATGCATATGCAAAGGGATAATAAGCATCTTCTGGCCATCAGCAGACCAAGCTAGCTCACAACGTGTTCTCTCTAGCTACTAGAGCAAATCAACACTAGGAGAGACATCTATCTAACTCTTTCAGAGAACAGTAAGAAACTTCTTACTGTGAAATTTCCAAGGACAAATTTCCTAATTGTGAGAACAATTAACCAGTGGCTTTCCAAAGTTGTGGAGGCTCCATCGCTGGAGGCTTTTAAGCAGATACCGAACAACCGCTTGTCTGGAAGAGGACAAATATAGGATCTGGACTTTCAGAGATCTGCTCGATTTGCAGCCCACTTTGCCCCTAAATTCTCCCCAGTGCTTTTAGAAATGCTCAAAGCCTTTCCCCTTGATTTATTCCATCTATTACCTCAGGAACTTTTCCTCACTGCTCTTGATGACATCAGATTATGGGTTTTGGAGGTTTTGGATCCGTGGTGGGTTTCAAAATTTTTTAGAACCTTTTCTGCTTTGTGGGAATGGCTTGCCAGCCATATGACCGGATGGAAGTGGCTTGCCAGCCATGTGACAGGGTGGGAGTGGCTTGCCAGCCATGTGACTGAGTGGGTGTGGCCAACTTGTAAAATGTGGCTTAGCAACCAAAATGTTGGCTCAGAAACTCTGGCATTTGAAGGACGCAAGTCTTAAAGCTGTCAAGTTACAAGACCTTTGCACCCCTAACCCTTTAGAAAAAAAAACCCCAGAGGTGTTCAAACCTGACAGCTTTAAGACTTGTGGACTTCAACTCCCAGAATTCCTCCTCCAGTCATGTTGGCTCAGAAACTCTGGCATTGAAGCACACAAGTCTTAAAGCTGTCAAGTTACAAGACCCCTTAGAAAAAAACAAACCCCAGGGGTGTTAAACTTGACAGCTTTAAGACTTGTGGACTTCAACTCCCAGAATTCTTCCTCTTACTCTTCATCTTGATGATGGGCGGATGGGCGAAGGGAGGGAGCTGGAACTGGTTCTAAATGGCACTGTAGATTTGTGGAACCTCTTCTATAGAAGAGCTTAGAACTGGAAGGAACCCACCCGTTTTGGATGTACTAGTACTTTTAAAGGGCACCGATTGGGGAAAGCTGGCATAAGGTAGAGACAAGACACGAGCAAAGCAGATGGTTCTGAGTACCTAATATATCCCTCTCTTGGAATTAAAGGAATAAAATGGAACAGGGCAGAGAAAGTGGTTGGGGGTGAAATCTGACCCAGCATTTTGACAGTCCAACAAATGTGCTGAGAAGCCACCATTAGCTTCCTATCTCTGGGATAAGACTCCCTGAAGCATTTGAGATGCAGAGATAATTGATATTAAAATTAAATTTAAAACTGGGTAAACAGCATAATTTCATAACTCCAAAGAAGAGCCTCACTTATCGCATATTTCATGGTGACAGGAATTCTCTGGGGTGACTTTCTAATGGATTAAAATAATTGAAAGCCTTTAAATGTTGAATAGCACCATGGCTTCTTCCACACCTCTGCTGGCTATCGAGGGTGTAGCCAAAAACCCTTTGGGGGATTAAAATGAGTAGAATTTGAAGATATTTTTACCACATGATGAAAGGGAACCTTATTCCATCATGCCTGGTTCTTAATGATTTTAATAACTATTATTATTTCAGGATTAACAATTTCAGGATTTGGGACTGGTAGGCCATACTTCCCTTTAGCATCTTACAATGTCATTTTTCCGTGTGTGTGTTTGTGTGTCTTTCCGTGTGTGTGTGTGTGTGAGAGAGAGAGAGAGAGAGAGAGACAGAGAGAGAGAGAGAGCAGGAATTTGGGGTGGGCTGCAACCTTTTGGAATATTGAATATGCTGGAAATTCTAAGAACATATGATTGTTCGGGAGGAAAAATTGCCTGCTCAATAGATTTGCCTGTCACAGTGCTTGTGAACAGTCAAAAACCATTAATTTAGCATAGGGGTGGGCTTCAAAAATTTTAGCAATAGGTTCTTTGCCTGGTTGCTGGGTGGGTGTGGCTATGGTGGGCGTGGCCTAGTCGGCCGTGGGTGTGTTTTGCCCTCCCCAGGATCCAGAGGCTTCCTTCTTTCCTCCTGGAGGGCGAAAATGGCCTCCCCCAGGCTCCAGATGCTCCCTGGAAGAGCCTTCGGGAAGCCTGTTTTTCGCCCTCCCTGAGCCTTCGCGCGGATCCTGCTCTTACCTGGATCCAAAATGAGTGGCGTGGAGACTCCTGGGAGGGGATGGGAGGGTTGGAGTGGGGTTTGGGGGTTTGTTGAACCGCGCAGAATCTTCACTAGAGGATCGCCCAAACCCGGGACAACCTGAAGCAGCCCACCCCTGGTTTAGCAGAAAGATTGCCTCCTCTTGCCAGCACCAAGTTGCAAAATTTTAGATGACCACTGGTTGCATTGTGCATTTGCATTCAGAAAAACGTACTCGTTACTACCTTCTACTGGTCTCCTGGAGTTTTGCAGACTCAGTAGGGCAGCTTATTCATCAATATTCATCAAGCACTCGTGACATCCCGACTTGACTACTGTAATGCTCTCTACATGGGGTTCCCCTTGAGGCGCACTCGAAAGCTAGTCCAGAATGCAGCCGCGCGGGTGATTACGGGAGCCCCCAGATACTCCCACATAACACCGCTCCTGCGCGAGCTGCACTGGCTACCTGTGGCCTTTTGGGTGCGCTTCAAGGTTTTGATGACCATCTTTAAAGCGCTCCATGGCTTGGGACCTAGTTATATGCGAGACCCTTCTCTGTGGTGGGCCCTACCCTTTGGAACGACTTACCCCCTGAACTACGCACCATCTCTGATCTCCGCCTCTTCCGCCAGTGTCTAAAGACACACCTTTTCCATCAAGCCGGCCTAGCGTAACCTTCCGTTGTGGCTACTCTTAGACAGTTTTAATTTGGGGGATTTAAAATCGATTTTAGCACAGGGTAGGAATTAAATATGCTTTTAAATTTTATATTTTGTTATATTTGTACGTTTTTAATTCCTGTGCGCCGCCCTGGGTCCTTTTTGGAGAAGGGCGGGGTATAAATGTAATAAAATAAAATAAAAAATAAATAAATAAATAGTCCCTCTTGCTTTTTCAGATGATCCCTCTTACTTCTACTCCTCTCCCTCTCCCTCCCTCCCTCTCCCCCCCTTTTTTTTCTGAGCATCCTTCCAAAGAAAATCATGGGCTACAAGTACACACTGCAGTTTATTTACTAAAGATGCCCATGGGATTTCCCTAGAAACCAAGGTCTTCTGGCGACTAAAAATAATATTGAAGATGGAGTGGTTTGCAACTTGCCAACTTTCTAATTATTTATTTTTTAATTAAAAGAGTTTTCTAGGCATGAAAAAAAAATAGTCATATAAGACAAAGAGCCTGGCGGGTGTCAAGGGAGCTGTTGGCAAGCAGATGCTATTCATGCATTCCATGTTGAGGGCCTGAGACTTACACAAATATTTAAATATTATTACACATCCACATTGAGGTTTTCTTCCTAGTTTTCTCACTGCAAAAAAGACGGGCAATTTCCCCCCCCACCTGCCCTTCACTTCTGTCCCATCTTTGCTGCTGTAACACCGCAAGTCGTTTGCCGGTTCGTTTGCAATATTTGTAAACACTGCCTCCGTTATGAGATTCCGGGTGGTGTACAACAAAGCAAGAGAATAAAACAATCAAATTGAAACATGAACAAGCCAACCACAAAAACCATACATCCACAGATGGAATGTTCACAATTAGCAAGTTCAATTAGAGCAAAAAATACTGCAGCTAGCATGTTATCACCGCCTTGCAGGAAGCAAGAAGGGCGTGTGCCACATGGGCCTCTGGGAAGCATATTTTAGATCAGAGTTCCCCAAAGTGGTCAATATGAGTTGCTGCCGGTGTTACTGCTGGTTCGGTGTGCGTGCGTGCGCAGTTGTCTGTAAATTCTTCTGCGCATGCGCAGAACATTAAAAAAGAACTAAAAATCATGCCAGCAACGGCATGGGCGACCAGGGAACCGATTCAGGGGCGTGGCCAGCCTGCTGTACCAACCGGTTCGGCGACCCAGTCCCAGTTTCCGCTACCGGTTCAACCCACCTCTGATATGAACCCCAAAGGTTGAGGGGACTATCCAAGGCTTTATGTTGATGTTATCCATAGATAGCACCATTAGTTAAAGTCGTATTTATTAAAATATTTCCATATAATAAATGTTCTGGGGTTGATAAATAATCTGAAACTTCCTGAAGAGATTGATGAGCTAAAGGGTTCAGGGACTTTTGTTCTACAGCAGGGTGATGTAGCCTTTATGTTGGCTATGAAAAAAGAATAATTTGGTGGTGTTGGAAGAAATGTCCTTCAGTTCCAAGTGGGGAGAAAGACACTGGAAACATGGAGGCTGCTTGGAAAGATGGTTTAATGGTGGACAGGATCGCATGGATTTTTTGGGTCCTGGGCAAATGAGCACATGGGTAAGAGAAATATATATTTATGCCCACTCTTGGATCCAGCCTTAGAGCTTCCTGTTCCTGTGTAAGGGCAGGTATCGTGATTGGTTGTCAGACTCCCATGTGGCCATGCAGGAGTAACTGTGTAGGTTGTCTTTGAGTCCCAGGCTTGGTTGAGTCTTGCTGGGTGACAATGTAATGAAGAGGGTCTTGGGCAATTCTTATTATGGCTGAGGGCTAATCCTACCTTTGTTGGATCTTAGGCAGAGGTGGGTTACTCCCAGTTTTGTCCTGTTCTGCTGAACTGGTAGTGGTAGTGGTGACAGGCTCTGCCCACCTACCTGGGCACTTCTGCACACGCGCACAAGCGTTGCGCGCGAGCATGAGCAAAAACAGTAGTAAACAGGTTAGCAACCCACCACTGATCTTGGGTGAGGGTATTTGTTTATGAATAGACCTAGCCATCTCTTTATCTGTTAAGTACTGACATCTGCTATGGGCTATTGAGGAGGGTGGGGACTATTAAGAGTGAGTCTGCTTTCTGTCTAAAAACCCCATGTTTCTCCATTTCTCATCCAGGGAACTATAATATTCTGCCTTTTTAATATTTCCTAGAATATTTCATTCTTCATTCTTCCTACAGTGGGTAGAAATCAGGAGGGAAAGAATCAAAAATAAATCTGCTGAATATCATAAGGCTTTGTGACATATTTCAGGTGTGACCATTTAGGATACAGGTAATCTTTGACTTACAACCATTTCTTTAGTTTATGTTTTAAAACAGCAGAAACTGTTCCGGGGAATGTTAGTGCATGCATTGTAACACACTGCATAAAAGTGTTGGCTGTATACAGGTATTCTTGACTTGCAACTATTCGTTTAGTGACCGTTTGAAGTTACAGCGGCACTGAAAAAAGTGACTTACGACTTTTCATACTTGCAACTGTTGTGCCATCCCGACGATCACATGATCAAAATTCAGATGCTTGGGAACTAGCAAGGTCATGTGATCATCTTTTGCAAACTTCTGAAAAGCAAAGTCAATAGGGAAGCCAGATTCACGTAACAGCTGTGTTACTAACAACTCAACAACTGCAGTGATTCACTTAACAAATGTGACAAGAAAGTTTGTGCAATGGGGCAAAATTCACTTTACTGTCTCATTTAGCAACAGAAATTTTGTGGTTCAGTTGTGGTTGTAAATTGAGCACTACCTGTATTATATACCTTCCTGTTTGCCCAATCTCCAGACTGGAGATGGTATTCAGCAGGTTCTGACCAGTTCTGGAGAACTGGTAGCAGAAATTTTGAGTAGTCCGGAGAACCGGTAAATACCACCTCTGGCTGGCCCTGCCCCCTCTATTCTCTGCCTCCCGAGTCCCAGCTGATGGGGAGGGAATGGAGATTTTACAGTATCCTTCCCCTGCCATGCCCACCAAGCCATGCAACGCCCACAGGACTGGTAGTAAAAAAAATTGAATCCCACCATTGCTCCAGACAGTATAAACTATAAAGGTACTAAAACCTAACAATCTACTAAAAAAAACAAAACCAAAAGTATTATGAGAATGGACAACCTTCTGTCTGAAGAAAGGCCATGGTGTTTGTACATTTTATGGAGCAAATAAAATAAATAATAAGTGAAGATATGTTTAAGTTCATAAAATGATACCGGGTTTGCTAAAAAATACTGTATATGAAAGGAATGTAGAGAAGACATCCTTTCCTCATAATAATAGAATCTGAATGGTGGGAGACACAAAACAGACAAAAGAAATATGCTTCACTTAAAGTATGGAATTCATTGCCAGAAGGGATGGCTTTAAAAAGGGATTAGAGAAATTTATGGAGGATATTTATCAGGGGCTAGTAGACACGATGGCTATCTGCTACCTCTGGATCACAGGCAACACGTCTCCAAATCCAAGTCACTCAAGAGATGGGCAGGAGAAGAGAGTTATTTTCCTTCTACTAGTAACTTAGGACAGCTATCTGTCTAAGAACTGTGGGAACAGAACACCGGTTGGATCCAGCGTGGCACCTTTTCTCTTCTCGCGGAATTTTCTAGAAAAACCATTACTTGGAAATCTGCAGTTGAAGTATCAGTAAAGGAGAGTAAGCTGACCTCAGCCCTCCTCTAAAGTAATATATCTGTGATCTAACTGTGAGATAAGTACCATGATCCCCACACTGTCTTTTTCTCAAGATGAGTTCACACATGCTGATTCATCACTCAATAACCGAAAAATGAAGTGATGACCCACAAATATAAAGCAGGCATCACAGATCAAACTTCAGACCCAAAGTGCTTTCATATCACCTGACTTCACTTCTTTAAATAGTCAGCTACCCAACCATCTGACAGTCACTGAGTGATGAGATGATATCAGATAATACGTAGGCATCTGTGAAGCATCCCTAAGAAGACTTTTTTTCAGAAATTTTAAGCAATCTTTCAAGCACTTTCCGGGCACAGTTAAGCATCCTTTCCCGTGGCTATTTATCTAGGCATTTTCCAGCTGCATGGAAGTACAAAGTACAAAGGAGAACAACATGATCAGATTCCACCAGCCTTGTTTAACTGTTTCTGCTTTTCATGACTAAATGAAGAAGATTCTTGTCTTCTTTTTTTAGAATCCGCTTTGTTCTTGCACGCTGATCTGGGGTTTCAGTTTCTACGGTAAGAGAATATTGAAAGTTTAACCCAGCCTTTCACAGTTTGCTATCCTCCAGATATGCTGGGACATGTCCAATAGAAATTCTGTCAGTTTCAGTGCTAACATATCTGCAGAATGTCAGAGCATTTTGTTTCAGCCCAATAACTTCAAGAACTTTGCTTAATGTCTTATGATTCTTAATGTCTATTTTTTTTTTAAAAAAAACCCACCTTTCAAAGAACTTTGCTTGTTTTTGCACGTCTGCCATCTTGCATTCCTAGGTTTAGGTCTGTGCAGAAGAACATGTGGCATATAGTGATCTTTGATGCATGAAAGTATCAAACTTAGATTCCATTCGTTTTAGTCTGTAATCACTATCCACTTGACATTAAGGTGTATGGATATGCAGCATTTGGATCTCAAGCTGGAAAGGTCCTTTGGATCCAAATAAACTGCTAGTAATTCTGATGAAGCCAAGGGCCAGCTCAGTGTCATCAGATTCCTGATTCTTGACAGACCTGAACATAGGGCGCTATCTAACAAAATGATATTCAATGGTGACAAAAGTAAGGTTCTACATTTAGGCAAGAAAAGTGAAATGCACAGGTACAGTATAGGTGGTACTTCGCTCAACAGTAGTAACTGTGAGAGGGATCTTGGAATCCTAGTGGACAACCATTTAAATATGAGCCAGCAGTGTGCAGCAGCTGCTAAAAAAGCCAACACAGTTCTAGGCTGCATAAACAGAGGGATAGAATCAAGATCACGTGAACTGTTAATACCACTCTATAATGCCTTGGTAAGGCCACACTTGGAATACTTGCATTCAGTTTTTGTTGCCTGATTTAAAAAAAAAAAAGTGGAGACTGTAGAACAGGGGTATCAAATTCATGTTGTCGTGGCAGCGTCACATGATATATCGGGACTTTTATTCCCTTTGCCAAACTGGGCAGGGGCGTGGCCAGGGTGTGAGATATCCGACCTGCAGCTGAGCAATGAAGATGATTAGGGGACTGAAAGTTAAAACATATAAAGAACAGTTGCTAGAGCTGGGTATGTCTAGTTTGACGAAAAGAAAGATTAGGGGTGACGTGATAGCAGTGTTCCAATATCTCAGGGGCTGCCACAAAGAAGAGGAAGTCAAACTATTCTCCAAAGCACCTGAGGGCAGAACAAGAAGCAATGGGTGAAATCTAATCAAGGAGAGAAGCAACTTAGAACTGAGAAATTTCCTGACAGTTAGAACAATCAATCAATGGAACAGCTTGCCTCCAGAAGTTGTGAATGTTCCAACACTGGAAGTTTTTAAGAAGATGTTGGATAACCATTTGTTTGAAATATTATAGGGTTTCCTTGGCAATTTTGAGAACTTTACCAGTTGTCTTTACAAGTTGGCATGGCTGACTAAAGAATTTGACTGAAGAGTTGAAGTCCATGAGTCGTAAAGTTGCCATAGCTGCCCACACCTGATTCAGGATGTGCACTGGGCAATGTAGGCCCTAGAGGTTATTAAAGGGCCAACAGCAATATCTCCTCACAAGAGAAGTTGGTACAAATGTTCTTGATAGTCAGTTACAGCATGTTGGCTTCTAATATTACTTCCTGATTGGGAGCAACACCTCTCCAAAAAAACCAACTATGAAGGGCAATAGTGGAAGAAACGTATGATTCTTTTCCTGCTTGTAGTCACTGGTGTCCACAGGGAGATCAAAGGGAGGCAATGTTGAATTGTGTATGCCTTGCAATTGGGATATACCGTATTTTTCGGAGTATAAGACGCACCTTTTTTCCTCTAAAAAGAGGCTGAAAATCTGGGTGCATCTTATACATCGAATACAGCATTTTTTGCCTCCTAAAACCCCGCCCCTTCACCAAAATGGCCACGCGCATACCCTTATGGAAGCTTCCAGAGAGCTCCTGGGGACTGGAAAGGGGAGAAATGAGGGGAAAAAACAGGGTGGTTTTGCCCCCCCCCCCAGCAGCATTCTATAAGCCTCCATATAGCTATGCATGCAATTTTTTTTACCAAAAAACGACCCGTTTTTGCAATAAATGTGCCGGTTTTTTGCTCATTTTTGACACCCCCCAGGAACACTCTGCAAGCTCCCCCAGGCTACTCATGCCTTTTATTTGAAAAAAACCGGCCCATTTTTGCAACAAACGGGCTGTTTGGGGAGTTTTGCAAAGTGCAAAAAGGGGCTTCCTTTTGGAAAGCCGTTTAGTTAGAGTGGTTGATGAGAATTACGTTGGTCAAGTGCTGTGACTGCAGAAACAAAGATTTGTTCCAAAGGTGGCCAGTGATTTCCTTCTCCAGCACATGGGTAAATACATCTGGAAACATCTACCTACCTACCTACTCTCTCTCTCTCCCTACCTATCTACTGTATTTCTCTTTCTCTTTCTTTCTCTCTTTCTCTCTCTCTATCCCTCTACCTACCTATCTACACACTCTCTCTTCCTACCATGTGCTCTCTCCCTCCCTCCCTACTGTATTTCTCTATCTCTCCCCTCTATCTACCTATCTACCTACTCTCTCTCTCCCCCTACCTACCTACTGTATTTCTCTCTCTCCCTCCCTCCCTCCCCCCACCCACCCACCCACCCACCTGCAGTAACCTTCCCCTACCACGCCCACCAAGCAACACCACGCCCACCAAGCCACGCCCACAGAACCAGTAATAAAATTTTTGAATCCCACCACTGCCTTGTTGCTATAACCCTCTCTAAGGCATCTGATTGGCTTTTGCGCAAAACAATGTTGGATTAAGGTGGACCTTGGCCTCATTCTGCAAGGCTATTCTTAGATCTTTCTTATGCCAGATGGTGCTGGGCAGGGTGAGACAGAGCTGCAAAGACAATGCAATGATTTTAAACAAACAAGGAATAAACTGAGACAAAAGCTCACCAACCTCTGGTAATAAAGTTTTCTGTTTGGTATGGGACGGGTGGAGCGAGGGCTTAACAGTGTTGACCTTGGAACCAAATGTGTGGGAGAGACAAGGAAAAATAATTACCAGCTGTGGACAGAAACATTCTGGAAGGGATCAGAAATGTTTATTGCTGTGGATAACTGGCCCAAGTTACACTTGCACTACTTCTTCCTCCAACCACCAGCTTGCTTTTCCTTACCCATTTCCCTATTTTGCTAAGAAAGTGAAATCCCCTTTTGGCAGGAGGTGTAGATGAAACAGCTGCAACCTGTAGTCTGAGCATCCTGAAAAGACCACGAAGTCGACACTCACATTCAGATGACTTGTCTTTCCTCTACTCCTATGTCTCCTATTCTGGGAGTGGAGGGGGAGGGGCGTCACTCAGGTCACTGCAAAGTTAAGAAAAATGCTAGATCACGATCTGCAGATCATGCCACTGGGAATAATAAGGTAACGGTTCTCCTCACACATATGTGATAGTCGTTCCCGACTCTAGGGGGCGATGCTCATCTCCGTTTCAAAGCCGAAGAGCCAGCGCTCTTCGAAGACGTCTCTGTGGTCATGTGGCCGGCATGACTAAATGCCGAAGGCGCAGGGAACGCTGTTACTTTCCCACCAAAAGTGGTTCCTATTTTTCTACTTGTATTTTTTACGTGCTTTCGGACTGCTAGGTTGGCAGAAGCTGGGATAAGTAACGGGAGCTCACTCCGTTACGTGGTGCTAGGGATTCGAACTGCTGAACTCCCAACCTTTCTGATCAACAACCTCAGCATTTTAGTCACTGAGCCAACGTGTCCCTTGCTGGCAATTATAAGTTAGCTTTAAAAGCTGGGGAGAGAAAGACAACACCGGAAGAAATCCAGAGAAGAATGAAGACGGGAAAAACAAAAGTACACCAGAATTGAAGAAAATTGGCCCAAGAATTCAGATGGAGAAAAGGTTCTAAAACAGGGGTCTGCAACCTTTGCAACTTTAAGTCTGAAGGACTTCAGCTCCCAGGATTCTCCACCCAGAAAGACATTTCTTCCAGCACTCCCGAAGAAAAAGATTAATTTGTTTTTTTCTCTTAGTCTCCTTCATTTTCAGGAGAGATAGACAACTTTTATGTGTCAGTTGTCCCTGCTGGTGACAGCCAAAACCGGAAGGAATGAAATCCATGCTTATAGACCTGAGTACAATAGGAACAGTTCTTTCCTGCCCCATACACATTTTTATTGTTTGGCATTGTAAAAATAAGACCAGGAAAAAGTTATTTCCCCCTGCACTCAGCATCCTTTTCTCTAGTGCAGGGGTCTCCAACCTTTGCAACTTTAAGTCTGAAGGACTTCAGCTCCCAGACTTCTCCAGCCAGCAAAGCTGGCTGGAAAAGTCTGGGAGCTGAAGTCCTTCAGACTTAAAGTTGCAAAGGTTGGAGACCCCTGTTCTAAAAGATAGCTACTGGGCAATCATGTTGTAAACACATAATAAAGGCCAATACTAGCTATTGTTCCTGCTGCAAACACTTTTTGAAGACACACGCTCATATTTTCAAAGCTTTCCTTAGCCCCAGCGGTAACCATTACCGACTAGCAATAAGGGCTAACTTTCACATAAATGTTTGCCCCTCTGTTGTTCCACTGTGTTCGTAGAGACTTTTTCTGCAAGTAAGTGCTCTATACTGCTCTCTGACACTCACAACGCAGCTTTATATCTCTTTATGCCACCTCTTTGAAAACTCTGACATTGCTTAGAGCTCAGTGGGATCTGGATGGCTTTGCTGGGATCAGAGCAGGGGTGAAATTCAGCAAGTTCTGACAGATTCTGGACAACTGGTAGCAAAAAGTTTGAGTAGTTTGGAGAACCAGCAAATGCCACCTCTGGCTGGCCTCAGAGTGGGGCGGGAATGGAGATTTTGCAGTATCCTTCCCCTGCCACACACACCAAACAACGCCCACAGAATTGGTAATAATTTTTTTTGAATTTCACCACTGGATAAGAGGTTAAATATTCTGATGCTGTGGATGTCCAGCTCAGGATGACATCCTGCAGTAGCCTGGGGTCTGAAGTTCTGGCTACCTACTTCATTATCCGTGGAGAGTTTCTCCAAGGAACTCATGGTAATTTTGAAGATTATTCAACAGAATGAGTTGACTACATCAGATAGCACTGAGGGTATTGGCTGCAGAATTGCAAATTACCACTAGATGGTAGCAAATAGCTACAGAAAACTCTGACACTTTGTTTCCCTCTTCTGGTTGTCTAGAATTTTGCAGGCCATCTAGGACAAGCCTCTCTCAGGCAACATATTTTAAATATTAGTAAAAGACAAGAGATAAGTAGTTGTTCCTTTTTTAAAAATTCCAAGGGTAATGAACTTAAGATGTTCTTCTGCCTATCTCAACTTGGTTGACATTGAGCATTAATCTCCTTAGTCATGGGGAAGCCGTGTGTTGCTCCTTCTTAGGCAGCGAAGTGTGTTGGGCCTGATTGCTTCATTTAGGGACCCTTGCTGTCATTTAGGATTTATTCTTGACTAATACATGGTGTCTGATGAGAGCATGGCTATCTAGCCATTTGTAAACCGAGCGATTGTAAGTTGTTGCCAGAGCAGTGAAAGAAGAGTTAAGCTGGTTGGGCTTTGGTTATAAGAGTTATAACCATTCTAAAGCGCAGCAGTTGGTTGTACTGCTGACTTGAATTTCGTATAATACCACAGCAAGAGTAAAAACTGGAGGGGAAAGCCTGAAGTCTTTTGGGCATTCCTTACCCCAGTGATGGCTAACCTTTTTTGTTGTTGCGTGTTGAAAGTGTGCATGCGACAGCACATGTGCATATGTGCCAGCACCCATAATGCAATGCGTGTGATACTCTCTGCACTCCCCCCACACTCCCCCCTACGCATGCGACATCCCCGCACCCGCACCCCTGTTTTGGGCCTAGCAGGCCTACCTGCAGCCTCTTGGGACCAATAATGGGCTGTGGGGGACAATAACTGCTCCCCCCCATGTTCCCCTCTTCATCCTGTGCATGCACACACTACCACCCCGCCCCCAAGCGTGCACATGCACCTCCCGCATGCACCCTGCCGCTGTGCATTTGTGGTAGAAATCAGAGAATCAGCTGGCTGACAGGAGGCACATGCACATGCATGGTTGGAGCTGCGCTGGGCAACGGCTCAGGTGCCCGCAGAGAGGGCACAGGTGGCACACATGCCATAAGTTCGCCATCACAACCTTACCCTTATACCAGTGTTTCTCAACCTTGGCAATTTGAAGATGTCCGGACTTCAACTCTCAGAATTCTGGGAGTTGAAGTCCGGACATCTTCAAGTTGCCAAGTTTGAGAAACACTGCCCTATACCATACAGGGGGTCTGCAAAGTCGGCTCTTTTAAGACTGGTGGACTTCAACTCCCAGAATTCCCCAGCCAGCCATGCTGGCTGGGGAATTCTGGGAGTTGAAGTCCACCAGTCTTAAAAGAGCCGACTTTGCAGACCCCTGATATCCTTAACGTTGCTATCTCATTCGTATGTCATCAAAGACTTCCTTCAGGTTCTGAAGGAACTGGCAGACGAGATCTCAGAACCACTGAACTATATCTTTCAGAGATCCTGGAGCACCGGGGAACTGCCAGAAGACTGGAAAAGAGCTGATGTGGTTCCCATCTTCAAAAAAGGAAAAAAAACAGATCCAGGAAACTATAGACCCACCAGCCTGACCTCAATACCAGGAAAGATTCTGGAAACGATAATTAAACAACAAATAAGTGAACACCTAGAAGCAAACAAAGTAATAGCCAACATGGGTTTGTCAAAAACAGATCATGCCAGACGAATCTAATTGCATTCTTTGACAAAGTGACAAAATCAGTGGACCAGAAGAATGCTGTTGATGTAATTTACCTGGACTTCAGTAAGGCATTTGATAAAGTAGACCATAACCTACTATTAGATAAAGTAGAAAATTGTGGGTTAGACAGCACCACCACCAAATGGATTCGCAACTGGCTGACCAACCGCACTCAACGTGTAGTCCTCAATGGAACTGCATCTACATGGAAGGAAGTATGCAGTGGAGTACCCCAAGGCTCTGTTTTAGGCCCAGTACTCTTTAACATCTTCATCAACGATTTGGATGAGGGGATAAATGGGGAACTCATCAAATTTGCAGACGACACCAAGCTGGCAGGAATAGCCAACACTCCAGAAGATAGGCTTAAGATACAGAAGGATCTAGACAAACTTGAACATTGGGCACTATCTAATAAAATGAAATTCAATTGTGAAAAAAGTAAGGTCCTACATATAGGCAAGAAAAACCAAATGCACAAGTACAGTATAGATGGTACCTTGCTCAATAGTAGCAACTGTGAGAGGGATCTTGGAATCCTAGTGGACTACAATTTAAATATGAGCCAGCAGTGTGCAGCAGCTGCCAAAAAAGCCAACACAGTTCTAGGCTGCATAAACAGAGGGATAGAATCTAGATCACGTGAAATGTTAATGCCACTGTATGGCGCCTTGGTAAGGCCACACTTGGAATACTGCATACAGTTTTGGTCGCCACGATGTAGAAAAGACGTGGAGACTCTGGAAAGAGTGCAGAGAAGGGCAACCAAGATGATTAGGGGACTGGAGACTAAGACATATGAAGAACGGCTGCAGGAGCTGGGTATGTCTAGCTTGATGAAGAGAAGGACCAGGGGAGACATGATAGCAGTGTTCCGATATCTCAGAGGGTGCCACAAAGAAGAGGGAATCAAACTATTCTCCAAGGCACCTGGGGCAGGACAAGAAGCAACGGGTGGAAACTAATCAAGGAGAGAAGCAACTTAGAACTAAGGAGAAATTTCCTGATAGTAAGAACAATTAACCTCTGGAACAGCTTGCCTCCAGAAGTTGTGAATGCCCCAACACTGGAAGCCTTTAAAAAGATGTTAGATAGCCATTTGTCTAAAATGGTATAAGGTTCCTGCCCACGCAGGGGGTTGGACTAGAAGACCTACAAGGTCCCTTCCAACTCTGCTATTGTATTGTATTGTATTGCTATACACATAGTCCTTGACGTATAGCCTCAATTGAGCACAACATTTCTGTTGCTAAGCAAGACAGTTGAGGGAGTCTCCCCCCCCCCACATTTCTTGCCACCAGTTGCTAAGTGAATCACTGCAGTTTAAGTTAGTAACGGTTATGAAGTGAATGTGGCTTCCCTACTGACTGCTTGTCAGAAGGTTGCAAAATTGATCACACGACCCTGGGACACTGCAACCGTCATAAATACACGCCAGTTGCCAAGCAGTTGAATTTTGATCACGTGACTAGAAGGATGCTGCAACGGTCGTAAATGTGAAAAATGGTCATAAGTCACTTTTTTGAAACTTTGAACAGTCACTAAATAAATGTTTGTATGTTGAGGGTTACCCATGTACAATCTACGCTTGTACACCTTGAGTTTTGCAATGCGTATAGTGACAATTCCAAGAATGGTATCTGCTGCTTTAAAACTACCTCTGCACTTTGTCCTGTAGGAAGTTAAAACCCACCCCTCTCCTAGAAAAATGAAACATCCTGGGAAATATTGAAATGGCAGAATATTATATTTCCCTGGATAAGAAATGGAGAAACATGTTTTTAGGCAGGAAACAGAGTCACTCTTAATAGCCCCCACCTTTCTCAATGGGCCATTAGGGGCCCTGAGCTAGTTTACTCTACATAACAAAGATAGGATTAGCCTTCTACAGAAACTCACCACATGGCATCTGGGAACTCAATCAAACCTGGACTCAAAATACAGCCTAGAGAGTTGCCCCTGCATGACCCCATGGGAGTCTGACAACCAATCAGAATATATTTCTTATACAGGAACAGGAAACAGAGAGGTGGGGCCGAACAGAGAGTATAAAGCCAGGAACTTTCAGCATCTCTCTCTCTCTCTCTCTTCTTCCTCACCCAACATCTGGAAGCATGTGATTCCCCCCTTTCTGTTCAGAACCTCAAGCCATGTGATCCTGACCACCATTAAACCATCTTTCCAAGCAGCCTCCATGTTTCCAGTATCTTTTTCCCCACTTGGATCTGAACCCAGAAGGACATTTCTTCCAGCACTCCCAAAGAAAAAGATTAATTTGTTTTTTTCTCTTAGTCTCCTTCATTTTCAGGAGAGATAGACAACTTTTATGTGTCAATTGTCAACCAAAACCGGAAGGCATGAAATCCATGCTTATAGACCTGAGTACAATAGGAACAGTTCTTTCCTGCCCCTATACACATTTTTTTTTTGTTTGGCATTGTAAAAATAAGACCAGGAAAAAGTTATTTCCCCCTGCACTCAGCATCCTTTTCTCTAGTGAGAGAAAACAAATTGGCCCGGTTCATATATAACACTAAGCCAGATTTTTAAACCATGGATTTTTAAACAAACCTTAATGATGGAATCACAGAGTGTGAAGAACTACAAGCAAACAAGCCACCTTATTGCTTAGCATAATGAGTGAACAAGAAACAGGGAAAAGAAACACATGGCATTTTTCCTCTTGATTTTCTCTTCCAACAAGATTTTCAACATATGCCTACTCAGAAGTAAGTCTTACTGTAATGACTCAGAACAGCAGGCAGACCATAATTAATTAAATTCAGGTTTTTTTATAAAAAAAGCTATTTTTCCTTGGCTTCCTGTCCCATCTTGCTTTACTCAAATGGACCAGGCAGACTCTCAAAAACACCACTTATTTTCTTTTGCCTTTATTCTAATTTTCCTCTTTTCATTCCCCTCAGTTAACCTGGCAACTTCCATCGTTTGAATTTCCATCCTGTGGAAGACCTACAAACAGGGACCACTGAGTGAAGAGGACAGATTGGCTGCTCCGAGACTCTCTGGTATCTGCAGCAAGGGGCTGTTGGAAGAAATGTCCTTCTGGGTTCAGTTCCAAGTGGGGGAAAAACACTGAAAACATGGAGGCTGTTTGGAAATATGGTTTAAGGGTGGACTGGATCACATGGCTTGAGCTCCTGAGCAGAAAAAGGTGATTGCATGGTTCCAGATGTTGGGTGAAGAAGAAAAGAGAGAGGGAGATGCTGAAAGTCTCTGGTTTTATGCCCTCTCTAGCCTTTCATCTTGAGCTTGTATTCTGATTGGTTGTCAGACTCCCATGGGGCCATGCAGGGGCAACTCTGCTGGTTGTGCTTTGAGTCCAGGTTTGGCTGAGCAGGTGCCTGTGGTGAGATGGGTAAAGAGCTAATACTATCATGCATTAATCCCATCATCCTGGAGCTGAAGGGAGAGATCTTTGTTATGTAGAATAGACTGACTCAGGCCTTTTAAATGGCCCATTGAAAAAAGTGGGGGCTCTTATGAGTGAGCCTATTTCCCACCTAAAAACATGTTTCTCCATTTCTTATCCGGGAAAATTTAATATTCTGCCTTTTTAACCTTTCCTAGGATGTTTCATTCTTCTAGGAGAGGTGTGGGTGCTAACTTCATACAGGGCAAAACCAATTCTTCTTTTGCTTCTTCGCACCATATGGTTCTTCTTGCTCCCTCTTCCTGGTAGCAGTGGTAGAAATACTGGCTTTGCAGTCAGCCACTCTCCCACCCAGCCTCTCTCTAATCATTGCTCCAGAGAGCTGTTGAACACCAGGGATTCATGTTGCAGTGCCAATGGCAGAGGTGGTATTTTACGGTTCGGACCGGTTCACTTGAACCGGTAGCAGAAATCACGGGAGGGGACACCATCCACTCGCCCTGGCTCTACAACATCATACGCCCTTCTTTTTCCCAAAGTGCATGCACAGAAGGCTATGCACCAAGGGTGGGTTTCAAAAATGTTTAGTACCTCTTCTGTAGGTGTGGCCTGCTTTGTGGGAGTGGCTTGCCAGCCATGTAACCGGGTGGGTGTGGCCAACTTGTAAAATGTGGTGAAACTCACTTAGCAACCAAAATGTTGGCTCAGAAATTCTGGCATTTGAAGCACGCAAGTCTTAAAGCTGTCAAGTTACAAAACCCTTGCACCCCTAACCCTTTAGAAAAAAAAACCCCAGGGGTGTTCAAACTTGACAGCTTTAAGACTTGTGGACTTCAACTCCCAGAATTCCTCCTCTCGCTCTTCATCTTGATGATGTGCGGATGGGCGGGCGGAGGGTGCTGGAACCGGTTCTAAACAGCACTGTAGATTTGTGGAACCTCTTCTATAGAAGTGCTTAGAACTGGCAGGAACCCACTCCTGCTATGCACATGCATGAAGGTGGCGTGGGAGAGCGAAGCGAGTGCACGTGAATAACACCTGGCCAGCGGCCATGTCATAATATGAAGACCCCAACCAAGCAAAGTTCCTATCGATCATGAGGGTGTCAAGATGCTGCACAGAGTCCGTCATAGATGCAGTGAGAGACCCGTTCAAATCAGTGAAAATTGGGTGACAAACCAGGATGCCATTTGGAGATGGCCTCACCCGAATTAACTTCTATCTTGTTCTAGTGCCTTGGCTGAAGTTGCTGCTTTGTTTCAGCTAGTGGTGGGACTGGCTTACTCAGAGATGATTCTGACAGTGCTCCAACCCCGAATGAGAAGAAACGTTATGCGTGAAGCTAGGGGAAAAAATGGAATAAATAAAGGAAAACCTCTGAAGATTAGTCCATTCCAATCACAATTAACTTTGGAAATTTCAGTGACTTGATTCAAATGGCTGGTGCACACTGTTTCTCCCACTGTTAGATTCTAAGAGGCTAATAATGGCCCAGGCTGGGATAATCTAATACAAGCGTTTGGTTTACATTACTAGTCGTCGCGGAGAAGCTATTTTCATTTTGAAGATTTTCATCGGAAGATTTCCATTGTTGCAGCAAAGACTCAGAAAGTGGCCAGACTTATTAGGGAGT
This sequence comes from Rhabdophis nuchalis, assembly GCA_039707465.1. Lineage (NCBI taxonomy): Eukaryota > Metazoa > Chordata > Lepidosauria > Squamata > Natricidae > Rhabdophis > Rhabdophis nuchalis. Next base: position 149,219,358 of record CM077646.1, on the reverse strand, counting down.
TTTGAGCTGTCATGAGAATTATGGTTAGTCACAAAATGATTTCTTGGGCCAGCCACAAAATATTTGAAGTCCAGAGATTTAATATCTGAAAATGAAAAGAGCAGATAAAACCAGGATATCACAATAACAAATGTTTTTGTGTGACTTATGTTATTGAGTCCTGTAGTGTTACTCATCCAGATCATTTCCACCCACCCAATATGAGTCACCTCATATTTTAGCAACATTTCTTGGGATTCGGTTTTATTTCAGATTATTTGAATTCACTTGAGTGGAACTGAATTTAGACTGGGGGGGGGGGGGGGGAACCGAACTGTGCAGATGTTAAATAACATTGGTTTGATTTCAGAGGTTTCGGTCAAAAGTGTTTCTACAAGCCTCTTCCAAATGTCAAAATTAACTCTATTTAAATAAGGTTCCAATGGACTAGCAAGGGTCTCCAACCTTTGCAACTTTAAGTCTGAAGGACTTCAGCTCCCAGAATTCTCTAGCCAGCAAAGCTGGCTGGAGAATTCTGGGAGCTGAAGTCCTTCAGACTTAAAGTTGCAAAGGTTGGAGACCCCTGGTCTATAGGATATACAAGGCAATTAAAATGGAGATGGTTTATGGAAAGCTTTTTGGTTTTTTTTTAATTTGGCAGGTGATGAAAGGAATGGCCTTCTGGGTGTGGCTCCAAGTGGGGAAAAAGACACTGGAGACATGGAGGCTGCTTGGAAAGATGGTTTAATGGTGGACAGGACCACATGGCTTGAGTCCTGAACAGAAAAGGTGATCACATGCTTCAATGTTGGTGGAGAAGTAGAGAAGGGCCGAGGGAGGGGCTTGCTAGACATTTTATATACTGTTCGGCCCCACCTCTCTGTTCCCTGCTCCTGTGTAAGAACTGTACTCTGATTGGTTGTCAGGCTCCCATGGGGCCATGCAGGGGCAACTCTCTAGGCCAGAAGTCTCATTCTCGCGGCCCGTGGGCCAATTGCAGCCCGCAGGATGGTATCTTGTGGCCCCCACCGTGATATGAAAGTATAATATTAGTATTAATATTAGTATTAATATTAATATAAGGAATTCTTTATGCGGCCCAGCCTCACCCAGACTCTGCCTCCAGCCGCCCCCAGGTAAATTGAGTTTGAGACCCCTGCTCTAGACTGAGTCCAGGTTTGGTAAGGCTAGTCATGTGTTAATCCCATGACTCTGGAGCTGAAGGGGAGAAGTCTTTATTATGTAAAGGGACTAACTCAGGCTTTAATGGCTCATTGACAGAGGGGGTGGGGGCAGGAGGCTGCAGGAATTAAAAAAATGTTTCTTCCTTTTCACATCCAGGGAAATATAATATTTTGCCTTTTCAATATTTCCTAGGATATTTCATTTTTCTGGGAGAGGGCTGGGTGATCACTTTCCACACAGGAATGAATTAAATTTAGCTGATTGGGTAGAATTGTATTCTTGGGCCAGAAGGTTGAAGGGATTACAGCTGAAAGAGATAACTTGTTCTCCAAATTTTCCCTTCAGTCGGATTGGTTCTCATTCTTTTCTTGTTTTAAAGGAACACTCTTTTTTCAGTTAGGGGGAAATAAGAGTGGGCGGCATTCCTTACCTGACTAAAAGAAGTCCATTGCTATTGATTCTTGCCCTGTAGGTGAAATAAAGCAATTGACTGGAAGCTTTTGTCTTCCATGCAAATACCTTTCATCTAAAGCCCAAGCAATGAGAAAGGATGATTCAGGGGCCTCCAGGGAGGGGAGGGGTCCTTTTGTTGTACATGTCTGCAGAGAAAGGTCAATGTGTCTATTAGACAAAAGGCTCTTAAACTATTCCATACACTTTCCCCATATAATCTCCCCTGCACACATTTAGCAGCAGTGGGGCTGCCCCTTCCTCTCCTTCTCCTCTTCCTTTCGGCTGGATCCATTTGAGTCAAACTGCCCAGAAGTGGTCCTGAGATTTATATAAGCCAGGCGACCCGTTTCACAAATTGCCAAGTGAGTATCACTAAAAGGCCCTTTTGCGAGAAAAAGAAGTAATCCCAACACCCTGGTTTTGTTCTCCTCTTTAACAAAAGTTTTGGGTTCTTCGGCAAGTTTAAACAGGTTCGGTTTGCTTGACTCACCGTTTTGAGGTTATCTTCGTAGCCTTGAGGGCTGAGAGCAGGAGATGAAATAAATTATTGCCGATTGCGGCCACCCAACCCAGATTATCAATCATTTTCAAGCACATTTCAAGTCTGTGGCACCACATGATCCTCACCTGCACGTTTCGAATTGAATAGCCTCTGTCTCCGTGACTGAAACCTGCACAAAAAGCTTTTTTTCCCCACAAAAGCATTGGCCTTGAAATTTAAATATAGCCAAAGGAGCAAGGAATGAATGAGCCTTAGATCACAAAGCATTGGTTCAGCTTGCGTGGCAGGCCCGCAACATATTGAATTAAGCTTTATTTATTTAATTTGTTTGTTTGTTTAAATTTATTATCCAGCCACCTTACCTCAGGGTAACTCTGGCCGGATTACAGTTACGTATACAGTTAAAGCATAAAGAGTTAAACTCAGACATTAAATCCAAGGATGCATGGGGAGGGCGGGAACTGGAGGGGGGGGGAGGGGGGATCTGTTATTACTCAATCAACCACCTCCCTTTAAATGGCTTATATGATCCCATCAAGTTAAATTTATCACCTTTGGTTCTGTTCCTAAAAAGCATAATTTCACCCAAAGTGCTGCATCATTTTAGCCCTCTTAACATTTTGTAAATGTAGACAGCATACTAAAAAGCAGAGACATCACCCTGCCTCTAAAGTGTGTATAGTCAAGTCTATGGTTTCCCCAGTTTCAATGTATGGCTGTGAAAGTTGTACCATAAGAAAGGCTGAGCGCCAAAGAATGGAGGCCTTTGAACTATGGTGCTGGAGAAGACTCTCTAGGACTGCAAGGCAATGAAACTGGTCTGTCCTAGAGGAGATCAACCCTGACTGCTCTTTAGAAGACCAGATCCTGAAGATGAAACGCAAATACTTTGGCCACCTAATGAGAAGGAAGGACTCACTGGAGAAGAGCCTCATGCTGGGAAAGACTGAGGGCAAAAGAAGAATGGGACAACAGAAAATGAGGTGGCTGGATGGAGACACTGAAGCAGTCGGTGTGATCTTAAATAGACTCCAGAGGATGGTAGAGGACAGGAAGGCCTGGAGGAACGTCGTCCATGGGGTCATAATGGGTCAGACACGACTTTGCAACTAACAACAACAACAACCACGTTCTGTAGAACTACTAATATTTGATCTCAAAATGTCGGTAACGAATTGCCGTGTACTGAGTAGGATCTGGAGTGGGATCTAGAGCATTGTTTCTCAACCTTGGCAAGTTTAAGATGAGTGGATGTCAACTCCCAGAATTCCCCAGCCAGCATGGCTGGCTGAGGAATTCTGGGAGTTGAAGTCCACTCATCTTAAACTCGCCAAGGTTGAGAAACACTGCTCTAGAGGGAAAGAATATGCAAGAATTCCTCTCCCTTCCCTCCCTTCCCATAGCAGACATCAACCCATCTTTGTTGAATCTGCTCTCCCTGGTTTTCCTGTCTGCCTTCTCTGGGAAAGGTAGCTATATGGAGGCTCCCTATCTCTGCACAGGCAGCCGTGTGTGAAATAGTGCATTAGAGCCGAGTTTAGTAATTTGGTGTTCTATTATTGGGCTGAGTAAAAAGTAGATGGGGTAATGATTTGTAGTACATTTCTCACTTACATCACTTAATAATAGCAACAACAAAATGACCCCTCCTAAATTATTCTGCTGAGATGAAAAAGGAAAAAGGGCAGGGCCTTTGTAAGGAAGAATGGATTTTTTTCCCCTTTAAAAAAAAAGATGGAGCTGGGACTGGGCTCCCTTTTGATTTTGATTCTTGAGCCAAGAATTCTAGAATGCAAAATGTAAGCTGTTCTTTTATTTTCTTTTGCACTAGACTCCCATTGGTGGATCTGAAGACCAACAAAAGAACCAAATCCTGCAAGCCTGTCCTATGAAAAGCAAATAGTGGGGCCCCTTTGGAGGTGGTATTCAGGTGAACCAGTAATGGCGGTGGCGGGAGGCTCCGCCCACCCCCCTGGAGGTCATGATGGACGCTCTGCGCATGCGCAGTAGGTTTGTGTGCCCCCGGTTCCAAACTGGTAGCGAAGATAAGAGGAAACGATTACTGGGCCTCATACTGGGTCCCTTCAAGAGTTGGGCTGGATTTCCTGAACAATTTTAATGATTGCTGCTCCCTTAAAAAATAGGAAGAATTTGATAGGTATATTGAAGGAAGGCAGGAGGGACAGAGTGCTGATGGGGAGGGCAAAAATTGGGGGAGAAATGGTTGTGGTGGGGGCTGGTTAGTGAGGGAGAAGGAGGAGGTGGTGGTGGTGGTGAAGGAGGAAGAGGAGGAGGAGGCATCCTTGCACCTCTCAACACTTCCCAAGCACACCCTTAGTCAGGCCCATTTTTCTAACTTCCTCTCCAAGTTAATGGGTGATGAAGTGGAACAGATTTTACATGCCTCAAGGCTGTCTTTGGACTGTATTGGGATGCAGGGAGTGGGGGAAGGAGGGGAGGGGAGAATACTACTTAAATGCTATGACAAGCTTGCCTCTCTCATGGGATGATGGGGAGTTGCATAATTGTGCTGTGCTAAACTAAGCGGGAGGAGGTATTGAGTAGCACCTGTGAGGGAGAAAAGAAGCTGGTTTTTTTTTCTCCTATTGAGAGGAATTGAAATGAAGGGAGAGGGGAAAGAGAGGCAGGGGGCAGAGGATTTGCAGAGGAACTAATGCACAAGGATAGCAGAAGAGATGTGTGTCTATGCAGGAGACACAGGAGGAAAGGCACAACTAATGCAGGATGGATTCTCTATGGAGTAACAGAATTTTAATGGACATTGGAGGTCTTCTAGTCCAGGGGTCCCCAACCTTTTTTGCACCAGGGACCGGTTTCATTTTAAAGAAAATTCTGCGGACCGGCTGGCCTAGAGGAGGAGGGGGGCAGGGGGAACAGGCAGCGCATGCGCATGCGGGGGGGGGGGGGAGTCGGTTCACTTGGCCGTCTAGGGCAGTGGTAAGCAAACTTATTAGTCAATAGAACCAAATATCAACAGTACTACAACTGAAATTTCTTTTGAGAGCCAAAAGGTGTGGCCTGTTTTGTGGGAGTGGCTCAGTTGTCATGTGACACCAGTGGGCATGGCCAACTTGGAAAATGTGGTGAAAATCACTTAACAGTCTTGCTTAGCAACCAAAATTTTGGGCTCAATTGTGGTCATAAGTTAGTTCTTTCTCTTTCTTTCTTTCTTTCTTTCTTTCTTTCTTTCTTTCTTTCTTTCTTTCTTTCTTTCTTTCTTTCTTTCTTTCTTTCTTTCTTTCTTCCATTTCTGCCTGGTCTTTGGTCTTCTGAAGATGGTAAAAATGGATTTATGGGCACTCGTTATATATAAAGGCAGCCCATGACTCTTTGGGATGCTGGTTTGAATCCAGGAAATGACTCAGAGGATGTGATTCCTTTGAAATGACCACTGGGAGAAAAATAGATCTTTAACCTGGTTAACCAAACAGGTAGCTTGAGGTGGAATTTCAATTTCAATTTATTAAATTTATAAAGGAAATAGGAAAATAGATTTCTTCCTTTCCTTTCCTTTCCTTCCTTCCATTGCCTCCCTTCTTTCCTTCCCTCCCTCCTACCCTCCATCCCTCTTTCTTTTTCTTTTTCTTTCCTTCCTTTCCTTCTTTCCTTCTTTCACCTCTCCCTTCCTCCTCCCTCCCCCTTCTTTCCACTCCCTCCCACCCTCCATTTATCTTTCTTTTTCTTTTTTTCCCCTTCCTTTCCTTCCTTTCTTCTTTCACCTCTCCCTTCCTCCTCCCTCCCCCTTCTTTCCACTCCCTCCCACCCTCCATTTATCTTTCTTTTTCTATTTTTCTTTCTTTCTCTTTCTCTGGTTTTTTGTCTCTCTCTCTCTCTGTCTCTCCTTCCTCCACCCATCTCTGTCACTGTGTGTGTGTATGTGTGTCTGTTTCCCTCTCTCTCTATTTCTGTCTCTCTAAGTCTGCCTCTCTGTGTGTCTGCCATTCTCTCCCTCCCTCCCCCCGGGGAAGCAGCAGAGGGGTCGGCATGTTGGTTGCAGAGGTTATCCCGCAGCGGGCGGGCGAAGGACCCGAGCTGCGGCTATTCTTAAGTGCCGCCAAAGCCATCCGGGCGCTGCACGCCCAGCTCCCTTCCAGCTCCGTGTGCGCCGCTGAAGCCGTCCGGGCGCTTAAGATAGCCGCAGCTTGGGTCCTTCGGCCGCCCGCTGCGGGATAACCTTCCCAGCCGACATGCCAGCCTCTCCAGAAAGCCCCGGAAAATGCAGTGCGCCGTGGTAGCCATCCGAACGAGCTGGTGGAGGCACGCTCGGCCATCCTCTGCCAGGGGGCTGCTCCCTCCTCCTTGCCGGCCCTGCGGCCCGGTTCCTATGAAGCTGCGGACCGGCACCGGTCCGCGGACCGGGGGTTGGGGACCCCTGTTCTAGTCCAACCCCCAGCTCAAGCAGGAGACCCCGTACTATTTCAGACAAGTGGTTGTACAATCTCTTCTTAAAAACCTCCAGTGATGGAGCAACCACAACTATTTAAAGCAATACACTTTAAAACAGGGATGCTGAGAATTGTTCTTTAGATAGTTTTCACTATAATCATAAGGGGAGGGAGGGGTGGCTGGCTAGGCCAGACTTGTTTAAAATGGTTACAGAAACATTTTTACAGAATAACAGAGTTGGAAGGGACCTTCTAATCCAACCCCCTGCTCAGGCAGGAGACCCCTATAGCCGTGATGGCGAACCTATGGCACGCCTGCCACAGGTGGTACGTGAAGCCATTTCGTAGGGCACATGAGGTGTTGCTCTGTCAGCTCCAGTGCACATGTGCGTGTTGGCCGGCTGATTTTGGCCTTCGTTTTTGGCTGTTTTTCACCCTCCGGAGGTGGGAGAAAAAGTACCTAATGTGCAAACCGGAAGTTCGGGAACAGACTTCCGGTTTGCACGTTGGGTGAAAAATGGCCCAACACGCGAACCGGAAGTCAGTAAAGGGGCCATTTCTGGCCCTCCCCAGTCTCCTAGAAAGCCATGCACGCATGGGTGTGGCAGCAGGGAGGTTTCACGAATGCATGTGCAAATGTGCAGAAGTAATGGGGGTGTGCACATGAGCACGCGTAATAATGCGCATTCTCGTGCTTTTGGCACCCGAGGCGAAAAAGGTTCACCATTACTGCCCCATAGTACTATTTCAGACAAACAGTTGTCCAATCTCTTCTTTAAAACTTCCAGTGTTGGAGGACCCACAACTTCGGGAGGCAAGTTGTCCCTCTGGAATGGAGGAATGGAGAAGCTAACAAAAAGAGGAGTTTACAGGATGAAGGCAGACCTGATGAGATATGTAGCCAAGAGGGGAATTTAAACAAACATGCAGGGTAACAAAAAAGAACATACCCACTGGTCCTCTTACTTGTGTTTCTTGGATTTCAGCCTTGCAATTCTAAGCCTCTTGGGCTGAATGGAGGCAAGGATGTACTTGCTTTTATTTGAGGGGTGGGGGGGAAGCTGACCTCGCATGCTCTGCTTCCCCTCCTTCCCCAGCGAAGGAATATATAAAGCCTGCATATCTGCTTTTACATGCATTGTATTACTGTAGTGACCTACTTGGCCTGAATATTAAGCAGACTTTCAGTTCATGTTGCAGTTAAGCACCAATAAAGCACTGTTGACTCATTTCATTTAAACCAGGAGGTGTCCAACTATGGCAATCTTAAGAGTTGGGGACTGCAACTCCCAGAGTTCCCCTGCCAGCATGGCTGGCTGGGGAATTCTGGGAGTTGAAGTTCACAAGTCTTTAAGCTGCCAAGGTTGGACATGCCTGATTTAGAACAATTGAGACAAGACCAGCAGTTTTTTTACAGCCTGGTCTCTTTTTTAAAAAAAAAAAATGAATTGCAGGTTCATGAAAAAGGTCATGATCATACAGGGCCATCTTGACTTTTTTTTGACCCCACTTCACCAATGGATTTGTACCCTAATTGTGGTACAGCTAAAAACCTGGCATGGATTTGTTGGTAGGATTCAACCCCAAAGTGTGGGTGTAATTCTAAGAAAACATTTTTTCTAGATACTTAGAACAGTATCATTTGAGAGTACTACTTGACTGTCAACATCAATTAATGTTTTCTTTAGAGTATCCAGCCTTGGAAGCCCCATTTGGGGTCTCTTTCCTTGTCAACACAGTTTTACCAAAATAAAACATTGGAAGCCACAAACCTTCCATTTCCATGGTGAAAGGCCCATGCAGAAGTTAACAAAAATCTTGTGAAATTCTTAAGAACGGGAGAACATTTGAAATTATGCAGCCTTGTACATTACAGTACCAAAAGTCTATTTGGAAAAGAGAGAAAACAACCAGAAAATGTTTAAAAAAAAAACCACCATAAAAGGAGCATTCTAAATAAAATCCGCAGTCTGTTTAGGTAATGGCAGGTCATCTACTTGAATGGCATTGGGTTGTACCACATAAGCAGTTGGCTCAAATGCTTTGTCAAGGTTTCAATCAGATATTTTAGGAAGCATTTTGGCCTCCAATTTTCCCTGGGAACAGTCGGACTGAAAGCAAAGTCACATGTTTATGAGAATCTGAGATCAATAAAAGCCACAAACTATGTTGATTTATCCAATAGTGGAACATCCCCCCTTTGTGATGTCAGAGGCTAACCAACAAATCAGAAAATAATGTAGTGGTTGGACCACTTCTTAACAATTCCGTGTGTGTGTGTGTGTGTGTGTGTGTGTGTGTGTGTGTGTGTGTGTGTATTCATTCCAGCCAGGTGGGCTGATTTTAAAAATGAGCTTGGCAAACAAATATTTATTGGAGAACAAAAGATAAGATCTAACCTATGCACGTCATCTGGCATGATGCCCGCTGTTCACCAGATGCTCTAGGGGGCAATGTTGAGCCACATAAGAATATAGTGTTTTGTCACATGTGCACATGGTATATTAGACATATCTGTGATCTGCACATATAAAAGAATTCGGTGATATAGACTGCAATATGAAAAATGTTGCATTTGATGTCCCTAGCTTTTGTGCATTCTTCTAAATTGACTTTTTATGAAACTTGCAGTTGCAAATAGTTGGTTTGCAACAATGAAATAGTGATTCAAGTTAATACACTAATTGGTAGTTCTCTTCCTAACCAAATATGTCCATTTTGTGACCAATAATGGAAATAAAGGCAATAAATTATACTCCAAAATATTGCTATTTGGTTCTACAAATTAGAAACAGGTTTAAAATGACTTTCATATTGACTTAGTTGAAAAATAAAAAGGCAGTGTAAGTTTAATTTATTCTGTTGTGTATAAATTCAAATGGATCACCAAGTTCTTAATTGAGTTAAACTTTCCACTGTCAAAGGAACTGAGGTTTTACAAAAAAGTTTTCCGTTAATCAAGCAGTTGCTCTTACAAATTTATATTCACCTTATGCCAGCTGCAAATAACACTCCGGAGGACCTTCGCGAATAAATATCTTGTGCAACAATTAGGTTAATATAATTAGTGTATTTTTTTTAAAGAAAGCAGCGAACTTCAGAGTGATAAATCAGAAAACATTTGGCAGTAGTAGAATGGCTGCCTTTGTAGTGGCAATCTACCCAGCAACGGTGCATCAAGCAATCTTCGCTGAGCTTGAATTAATTTTTAAAATATATTATACAACATTGAAATTTTATAACCGTCCTCATTCATTCTTTTCAAAAACTTTATTCTGTAATTTTTTAAACTTTCAAATCTGGCCTGCAATTTGGAGGTTTCTAAGTGGTGTCCAATTCGTGTCCTAAGCTGATCTCACCTCCTTTAGATCTTCAAGGATAAAAAAAGCCGGTCAGAGCGAGGCCTTCCCAAATGAGATGCTCTAATTAAGGAGGTTAAGGATGGAGAGTGAAGAATAGAGGTTACGGGTGAAAAGGAACTGCACTTGCCATATTGAAAGTAAATCCTTGCACTGGACACCTGGTTCTAATAAAAAGAGAAAATAGATCTTGGAATCCCAAAACATGTCCTTTGCATTAGAGTTTAGAGTTTAGACTATATCCCCTGTAAGGGGTCAGGTATAGGTCAGCATCTTCTTCCTTACCTAGTTAGGAGGTTGATACAAATTTACCGGTATTTTTTGGAGTATAAGATGCTCTGGAGTTTAAGACACACCTACTTTTGGGGGGGAGGAAAACAAGGGGAAAAAATCTGCTTTTGCCTCCCAGCATCCATCCGGTATTCAACTGGTCTGTTTGCTGTGGCCTGTTGAGAGCTTCTGCCATCCATTCGCTGCTATTGCAAATTCACTGTGGTCCGTTTGCCGCTGCTGAGGCCTGATTGGCATGACCCGCTTGCCGCCACCCATTTGCCATGGTTTGTTCGCCGCTGGCGTGGCCCATTCAGCGCGGCCCAGCCGTTCCCGCCACCTGGAACTGGCTGAAAACACAATGCATGGAGGACAAAAACAGGGTTTGTGAAGGCCAAAAATACAACACGTGGAGGCCAAAAATGGCCAAAGGGTGGGGGCCGGGGCGTGGGTGGGGCTTTGGGTACACAATTTTCATGCACTTTTAGGCGGGGGGAAGTGCATTTTATACTCCGAAAAGTATGGTAGATTCCAAGATAGATGGTGGAAACTTTTCCATAACCAACCAAGAGTGAGAGATGGGACTCTAGATATAGTGTGCTCAGTTACCACAGCACACAAATAAAATTTTATTTATTTATTTATTTATTTTATTACATTTATATCCCGCCCTTCTCCGCAGAGGACCCAGGGCGCCGCACAGGAGATTTAAAAAACATACAAAATAGAACATAGATAAATAATTTAAAATATATATTAAATCCCAAACCTGTGCTAAAACCAATTATTAATTAAAAACCCAATTTAAAACTTTTCTAAAAGTCCCCATGGGAGGTTAGGCTAGGCCGGCTTGATGAAAAAAGTATGTCTTTAGACATTGGCGGAAGAGGCGGAGGTTGGTGATGGTCTGGAGTTCAGGGGGTAGGTCGTTCCAAAGGGCAGGGCCCGCCACAGAGAAGGCTCTTCCCCTGGGTGTCGCCAGTCGGCATTGTCCGGCCGATGGCACCCTGAGAAGGCCCTCTCTGTGGGAGCGTATCGGTCTAAGGGATGTATGGGGCACGAGACGGTCTCGCATATAACTAGGCCCCGAGCCATGGAGCGCTTTAAAGATGGTCGTCAAAACCTTGAAGCGCACCCGAAAGACCACAGGAAGCCAATGCAGCTCGCGCAGGATTGGTGTTGAAACCAAATTGAAACCATATCAACCAGATGGACCTGTAGAATGTTGCCAAAATATTTCAGCAGGGACCCTGTGCATCTTATCGTGTCAAATAAAACGAACCTAGAGTGCCCTTGAGCATCTTCTCTCTACCTTTGCCATTGAAGATCGTTCCTGATCTAGGCCATAACATCTTGCCTTTCAAGTTTTGTTCTTTTTTCAATTCAGATTCCTCCCCTGCTCTGCCCCCCTTTGCATTTGATTCATTATCATCCTTCTTTTGTCTTCTGCTTCATTAGTAGTTACACAAATCAGGTCGCTCCAGAAAAGATTGAGTCCTCAAACATGCACGCACACACAATTTTTTGCTGTGAAATAGCCACTTGTACCAACAACAAACTGATTTGTTTGTTCTCTGATTCTTCTTATTGCTAATGTTTTGTGAGCTCCAATACACCAAAGACAATCCCATTGGTTTAGTCTCTATTCTCAGTCAATTATTGCTGCCATTTTGTCCTTATTTGGAATTGCTGGAGAAGGATCGTGGTAGGAGTGAAGAATGGATGGATTTGCCAGATGTTGCTGAAATATGTCGCTCCAATTAATACGGCCAATGGAAAGGGATTCTGACAGTTGTAATCCAGCCTCATTTGATAGGTCATAGGTTGCTCATCCCTGGAGTATAGCTCTCAGAGCTATGTTGCTGGGCCAGGATTTTAGTATGGTGGCACAGAAGACAGGAGCTCTGAGATTTGATGCCTTTATCCCAGTCGGACGTATCAACCCATGGATAAAAGAAAAATCTGCTTGAGATCCCATGTGGTGTCTGTCTGCCAAGTAGAAGATTCAGAGTTAGATGGAGATCTGTGATCTAGTGATATACAGTATATATAGCACTAGATCACAGATATATCTCTCTATCCATTTATCTGCCTGCCTGCCTGCCTGCCTTTCTCTTTCTTTATCATCTGTCTGTCTCTGTCTGTCTGTTTTTCTTTCTCGTCTTTCTTTCTTTCTTTCTTTCTTTCTTTCTTTCTTTCTTTCTTGTCTGTCTCAGAGTATCTTTCTATCTATCTATCTATCTATCTATCTATCTATCTATCTATTATCTATTATCTATTATCTATCATCTATCTCTTTCTTTTTCTTTCTTTCTTGTCTGTCTGTCTGTCTATCTTTCTTTGTTTCTTTCTTTCTTTCTTGTCTATCGATCTATCTATCGTCTGTTTGTCTTTTATAAGATTTTGGTGGTATTATTATTTTCTTTGACTTAGTTTTTACTCCTGGCAACTGTCTGGATGAGTTCCTTCAGTCTTCTTGGGAAAGTATTTTTTTAATACTGCCATTGCCTCCTTCTTAAGGGCTGAGAGAGAGAGGCTGACCCAAGGTCATCCAGCTGGCTTTAGGCTGAACTAGAGCTCATAGTCTCCCAGTTTCTAGCTTGGTGCCTTAACCTCTATACCAAACTGGCTCTCTGTAACACAGTAGTACATGGTCAATCCATTTATGGCCTGCAGCTGCTGGACCATTCTTTGAAGTCTTGTAAGCCTTGTAGAAAAGGAGCATTCTTCACAAACTGTAGGGTTTCCCTCTCTCTCTCTCTTTTAGTATATAAGAAAAAAACATAGGAAATGTCTTATCTTTTAAAGTGGTGCAGATATCAGAATATTCCAATTTTATGCAATAGTTTTGGAAGAGCATTGAGACTCCACATGGGAATAGGCAGAACACGTTCAGGTTGTGATTCATAGTATGAATATCAAGATACTACAAGCATTTCTCCTTTCTGTCATTGCACACCATCACCTCGTAGCTCCAGGTTAGCACTCACCTGGACCCTTGAGTTCATATGTAAATTAGGTATGGTAGGGAAGGGAGGGACCAGCTTTCCTTCCAGAAACTTGCAGCCGGCCAAGATTTACCATCCCGTAAATCATGCAAATGAGAAGTGCCGAGCACTGCCTTCCTTCCTGCTTGGAAACGCTTCGCTTCAATCTGCAGTTTTCCTGGTCTTCCTTGCTCCCTGTGCAGACTAGTAAAGCCGACAGCTACCCAAGGCAGCTGTCTCAGCATTTTTAGGGAACCGGGAGCAGGTTCGCAAGAAACCATGTCTGAATTGGATTACATCAAGCATACACGCTCCTATTTTTCTCAAGGATGCCAGAACTCTAATTACAATCTCATGTTTTCTCGCTCTCCACAATGGAGTGACGATGCTATTCACCCAATCTTTGAAAGAACCCAAGACAATGCTGGCTCTGAATCTCCTGCCCTCCTCCTTGCCAATCATTCTCCTCCTAATATTGCATTTATTCCAAAGTCCCTGCCAAATGGAGGGAACCTGACTTGGGTGTGTACCTTTCTTAAAGGCAACATGTTGGCTTTCCTCCTATGATTTTGCTGCCATCCCCCTTCAGCTCTATGTGCATTTCACCCTTGGAAAAAGCCACCCTGAAGAAAACGGGACCAATGTAACATCCATTCTTGAATTTTTTTTCTACTCTTCAGAGAATTCCATTTATTCGTTGTTCCTTCTCATTCATTCCCAACACATCCAAAATAATAGTAATAATAATAATAATAATAATAATAATAATAATAATAATAATAATAATAATAATAATAATAATAATAACAGCAGAAGCAAAATCTCACAAATTGACTTCCTACAACGCCATGACCGAGTTGCTAAAATCATTCACTGGACATTGCGCCAGAAGTTTGGATTTGAGTACAACAAAAACCACTGGGAACATCAGGTTGCGAAGGTTCTAGAGAATGAAAATCTTGTGGGGCTTCAGAATTCAGATATACAGGCACTTGGCCTATAACACACCTGATATAACAATAGTTGAAAAGAAAAAAGTTTGGTTCATTGACATTGCAATACCTGGTGATGCGTGAATTGAAGATAGGGAGCAAGAAAAAAAATCACAAAGTACCGGGACTTGCAAATTGAAGTTGGGCGACTGTAGAAAAAGAAATCGTGTGTTGTCCCGATTGTAATTGGAGCCCTTGGAGTAATACCTAAAGGGCTACCTCGCTATTTGGAAATTCTAAATTTATCAGACTTGAACATTCTGACTCTACAAAAAATCACCCTACTTAGAACAGCTTATATCCTCCGTTACCTTAACAGTTCCTAGGTCCTTAGGACTCGAGCTGTTGAGCTACCAACCAGCCCCAAAGGCTGTGAATCTCACCAAAGATTAACATAATAATAATAATAATAATAATAATAATAATAATAATAATAATAATAATAATAATAATAATAATAATACCACCAGTCAATGGTATTTTTGACACATCTTTAAATGTTCACTTGACTGAGTTTCATGTTTAATGAATAAAAGAAATAATAATCCATTGCGAACTAATGCCATGTAAGCAAAGATACAAAAAATCCACCGACAATCTAAACTGCCGACTTTGCAAAGTCGAAACTGTTTCACATTTAATATGTGATTGTAGCAAAATTGCACAAACTGATTACAAAGCTAGACATGACCAAGTTGCTCAATTAATCCACTGGTCATTATGTAAAAAGTATGACTTACCTGCATCCAGAAAGTCATGGGAACATAAAGTGAAAAAAGTTATCGAAAATGAGAAGGTGAAGATGTGGGACAGATCGTCATTTGGAACACAATATGCCAGATATCACAGTTGTCAAAAACAGAAACATACAATTTATTGATATTGCTGTACCAGAAGACGCCAGAGTCGAAGAAAAAGAACTGGAAAAATCTAAGGGGTGGTGCTCGTCTCCATTTTCAAAGTCAAAGAGCCAGCACTATCCGAAGATGTCTCTGTGGTCATGTGGCCAGCATGATTAAACGCCAAAAGTGCCCAGAATGCTGTTACCTTCCTACCAAAGGTGGTTCTACTTTTTTCTACTTGTATTTTTTATTTATTTATTTATTTATTTCATATTTATAACCCGCTCCCATCTCACAACAAGGGACTCGGGGCGGCGAACATAGAATTAAATCAATAAATACAAAATACAAATACATAGATATTAGATGCCTGTGTTGTAACCGTTTTTAAAACCCTCGTTTATAATTGGCAGTGCTGGGGTTACGTAAGGCCGGCTAGTTGAAAGAAGTGAGTCTTAAGACATTTGCGGAAGAGGCGGAGGTCAGGAATGGTGCGGATTTCACATGCTTTTTACATGCTTTTCAACTGCTAGGCTGGCAGAAGCTGGGACAAGTAACGGGAGCTCACTCCCTTGTGCAGCGCTAGGTATTCGAACCGCTGAACTCCCGACCTTTCGGTTCGATGAGCTCAGTGTCTTAGCCACTGAGCCACCGCATCCCTTTTACTTCTAGAGTAGGCCTGTACGATAGGCAGCTGGCCAAGCACCGTTCTACCACTCCTCAGTATTTTTTGAAAAAGGTGTTGCATTTGCCGTTGCTGTACAACTGGGCAGCTCCAAAATCCCTGCTAGTCACCAAGCAGATGATTGCTGCTCCAGGTACAGTATTTCTTTGTAGCCCACAATGTTGTTAACTGACTGGTGTGGCCACTTCCCTGTTGTGCAGACCTATTCTAGGGCATCTATTCTGAGTCACTGTCAAATGACTCAGCCCCTGGTCATTTGAATAGAATAGAATATTAACATTTGAATAGAATAGAATAGAATAGAATAGAATAGAATAGAATAGAATAGAAGATTAACAGATTAACAGAGTTGGAAGGAACCTTGCAGGTCATCTAGTCCAACCCCCTGCCCAAGCAGGAGACCCTACACCACTTCAGACAAATGGTTATCCAATCTCTTTTTAAAAACTTCCAGGGTTGAGGCATTCACAACTTCTGGAGGCAAGCTGTTCCACTGATTAATTGTTCTAACTGTCAGGAAATTTCTCCTCAGTTCTAAGTTGCTTCTCTCCTTGATTAGTTTCCACCCATTGCTTCTTGTCCTACCCTCAGGTGCTTTGGAGAATAGCTTGATTCCCTCTTCTTTCTGGCAGCCCCTGAGATATTGGAACACCGCTATCATATCTGCCCATTGAGGCTTTGCAGCTGGGTCTTACTTTAGTGTTGGCCTGGGATTCTCTAAGCTGATTCCTGCCATATCTCATTTGGGAATCTCCCAAGTTAAAAGAGTGTGAAATAAAGTAGCGCATAGGAAGACAGTAGCGCCTAAAGATATGCAATTAGTTAGGTCCTGAAAGAGCTGCTGGACAACCAGATCCTTCACGACAGCTAGAAAAGGATCAGAAACTGATAAACACATTGATGTAGACAGATAAGTAACAAAAACCCAGTTCAGCAGCCCTTACTCTTTTCTGGATGTAGCAATAAGGAAAAAAGAGAAAATGCTGCCTCTAACAATAAACATAACTTTCACCATAGTGTTAAAGTGGAGTAATAAATCCCTTCTCCTTTCCCCAATGAAATACTGGAAAACTGCTTTCCTCTTCTCTGCCATGTTGGGAGCATGGGAAGGAGCTGGTAGGAAACAAAAAAACCAGAGAGGAATGGGAAGATTAGGGATGTTATCTCTTTCTGGATAGCAAATTCCGGGAGAGGAAAGGCTGTGGTTATAAGCTTGTAACCAGAAGACTTCATAAGCCTTTTTCACACCTGATGGGAACAAGATAAGGACAACTTTGTGGGCAAGATCAGCACATGTTTGTGCTTTGCATGGGCAAGTGAGTCATGTCCTTAGATTATAGAAACCACCCGAGAAAATGAAATGATCCAAGAGTTTGTTTCTCCAAACAAGAGATCCAGTCCACGCCTCTATCATTACAGGTCTACTACATTGATTCTTTTTGAATTGCTTTTTAAAAAAAATAAATCAAGATTTTCCCCATGACATTTTGAACTCCAAAGGGTCATCTTTCTCACATTTCTTTTATCCTGGCTTGTAGAGATCAGAATTGGCAAGGCACCAAAACTATCTTCTGCCAAGAACATCCCTTGTGGTCAGGCCATATCTGTGTCCTTGCTGTTGTGAAATCGTACTCCACTTGTAGCCTAATTTACAGCTTGGTTGAGGAATATCATGCAGTCTTACATAGTTACATTGAGTTGAGTAATAAGCAACCACAACAAGAACATCAATCTCCAGGTGCATTAATCAAGCTTATTATCCGCTTCCCATTATTATAGAAATGTTGGAATGTGCGGGTAAAATATGTTCTTAAAATTTAGGAATGGGAGATGGTCTTCACTTACAGATAGACCTCTTCTTTCAAGGACATACCAGCTTTATCTGGTTTATATGTTTACATCTACCCATCAAGATGTTGCAGCAGGCCACCAGAGAATATGGCCACCAAGGCTGACACCAACCAGAGCGTGGAAAAATTCAAGGAAGTAGTGCAAGATTGGGAAATGGTGGAGAGATCTGCTGCATAGAATCACCAAGAATCATATGATTGGATAACATCATCATCATCGCCTTACTTTAAAGTTACTCAAGTCTTCTAAGCCAACGCTTCTCAACCTGTGGGTCACAACCCCTTTGGGGGTCGAATGACCCTTTCACAGGGGTCGCCTAAGACCACCAGAAAACACATATTTTACAGTTATGAAGTAGCAACGAAAATAATCTTATGGTTGGGGGGGTCACCACAACATAAGGAACTGTATTAAAGGGTTGCGGCATTGGGAAGGTTGAGAACCACTGTTCTAAGCGGATTCCTCCCACACCTCATTTGGACTTTTGCCTTTGTCTTATTCCCAGCCCATGGCTATGGGAGCTAAAAATTCCCTTTGGCTGTTCCAGTGTTGAAGTAGTATTTTCTTCCTCCTGGCTCTAATTTTACAGATCCCTGCTTTCCTGACTCTGGTAACTCCAAGGATGTTATACCACAGTAATAAGGACCATCAGCTAGTGTAGCCAAAGAGGGTGTATTAGTGCAATGCAATTGGAAGATATTAGATAAATTGGCTGTGCAAAGTGAACAGGTCAAATGCATGAAGCCCAACTCTTTTTCTTAAAGGCAAAGAGAGGTGGTCAACCGATCATAACTTTGGTGGCACAGAGTTGAAATACGCTGCTCCCCATTGAATATGTCCTCCAGCTGAGTTTTATGGTTTGTGCTATCTCTCCCCCCTTCTCCCTCTTGGCTTCTAAAATGGTGCTCTTCGGTGTTGCTTGCATCTGCCAGATAGTTAGAGATGGACAGGTGCAAAGGTCAACCTAAGAAGAATCCATGTCAACTATAGAACAAGTGACACTCTGACCTGGCCCCAATAGGGTTATATCATACTTTCTTTTAAAAATGCTCCTTGATCTTTAACAAGAAACCTTTGACCTTGGAGGTTCTGTTTCTTTTACATTGCCCAATCATAAGTGTCCATCAGGAATCTTCTTCCACGGTGTGATCTTCAGGGTCTTACTATTCTGTATTGGTTCGCCTGTGTCAGGGCTCAGCCAGAAATATATATTAAGACATGTCTATTTGTCCTTTAGCTAGCAGAAAAATATGCCGGAATAAAATTTACTGCCCAATTGCTGAGCCCTATGTTTCTCTAATGATAAGGCCAATCATTGGTATTGCACTTATTATTTTAATGATGGACACATTAAATACAGTTATTGATGGATTTCCCCAAGTTTGATTCTCTGCCTACCCAGTATCATCAGTTGGTGAAAAAGTAGCCAACAGTCACCCTACTTAGCATGGAGCGGTGTGAGGCAGGCTTAGTAAACAGCAATAGCACTAAGACTTATATACTGCTTCACGGTGCTTTACAGCCCTCTCTAAGTGGTTTACAGAGTCAGCCTATTGCCCCCAACAATCTGGGTCCTCATTTTACCCACCTCAGAAGGATGGAAGGCTGAGTCAACCTTAAGCCTGGTGAGATTTGAACTGCCAAATTGCAGGCAGCCGGCAGTTAGAAGAAGTAGCCTACCGTACCGCACTCTAACCACTGCACCACCTCGGCTCTATATGGACGGGGCATGTATTTATCAAAAAAGAGTGACTAAAGCCCCCTTTTGAGTGATGTTGGAACATTTTTATTGTTGCCTGATTTTTTGCCCTTTTTATTTTATTCTTGTTCATTCTTGTTTTTTTTTATGTTGTACTCCTAAACTGCCCAGAGTCATTGGGAGATGGGTGAGTTACAAATTCATTAAATACAATTAGTAAACAACCCATCTGCCAAGTTGACTGACTAATAGATCACAGGTGTGGCAATTGTCAATGCCAGTTACTTTTCAGGTTCTTTTTGAAGGTTCTATAGGTACAGTGCTCATCTGAAAGAGTGCTGACAATACCCAAAATAGACTGGTTGACAGGCCAAAGTAAAGAGGCACACAGTGGGAATATGGAGTTCCATTCTTGAGTAATCCAGTTCTGTCCTCAGAGCTGACTGAGCTTGAAAGTAGTCCATAAATAGTCATAAAATTGTAGAAGTCTATGCAGAATGGTCACCTTCAAAGAGGACACCAACCAGAAGATAGAACAACTCAAAGAAGCAGTGTAAGATCAGAAGATGAGGAGAAACCTAGCCTATAGAACCACCGAGTGGTGGACATAATTGAATGGATAACATCCTTCTCCTCCTCCTCCTCATCATCAAGCAAAATGTCATACTTTTTTTACCCTAAATCAGCAGTTCTGAATCTGTGGATTGGGACCCCTTTGGGGGTCAAACAACCCTTTCACAGGGGTCACCTAAGACCAAAAGGAAAACACATATTTTCGATGGTCTTAGGAACCAAGACACCAATTTTATTGTTGGGGCAGGGGTGGGTTCCTGCCAGTTCTAACCTGTTCTATAGAAGAGATTCCACAAATCTACAGTGCCATTTAGAACGGGTTCCAGCTCCCTCCCCCCACCCATCCACCCATCATCAAGATGAAGAGCGAGAGGAGGAATTCTGGGAGTTGAAGTCCACAAGTCTTAAAGCTGTCACGTTTGAACACCCCTGGTTTTTTTTTTCCTAAAGTGTTAGAGGTGCAAGGGTCTTGTAACTTGACAGCTTTAAGACTTGCATGCTTCAATGCCAGAGTTCCTGAGCCAACATTTTGATTGCTAAGCAAGAGCGTTGTTAAGTGAGTTTCACCACATTTTACAAGTTGGCCATGTCCACCCAGTCACATGACTGCCAAGCCACTCCCACTCGGTCACATGGCTGGCAAGCCACTCCCACCTGGTCACATGGCTGGCAAGCAACTCCCACTCGGTCACATGGGTGACAAGCCACTCCCACAAAGCAGGCCACACCTACAGAAGAGGTTCTAAAAAAATTTGAAACCCACCACTGGGTTGGGGGTCACCACAACATGAGGAACTGTATTAAAGGGTCGTGGTATTGGGAAGATTGAGAACCACTACCCTAAATGATAATAACAGTAAAAGGTATGGTTGCATAACATCCCTTGTTAATCGAGATAACACAAAGCATCTAATGCACACAACGATGGTTAACAACAACAGCACACCAATGACAGAACCCAACTTATTTTCCCAGTTTAAAATGATCATCTGTACAGGATAGGATTTATGCTCTGTCCTGTAGACCAAGCCAAAAAGACAATGGCTAAGGAGAACAGTGACTGGGAGGGAGAAGGATAACACATGCCCATAGTTGCCTAACATGTATGTAGGAGCAGACTCTATTTCTTCCTGTGTCAGCAGCAGCCATAGAGTCAATGAAGTAGAGCCGGTGATACTCGAACTGCCAAACTCCTGGCAGCCTGGCAGGCAGCAGAAGTAGCCTGTAATACTGCATTCTAACCACTGCACCAGCACAGTAGATAAGTCTAAGTGCTATGGCTATTGCTGGTCAGAATTTTTGAGAGCATATTTTGAGCGATCTCACAAAATGACTGTCATGGAAACATTTATCCGTTCATAAAATGGGTATTTGCCGTAAATGTAAATATACAAATGCCAGGTTTTGTTCACAACATGGTGTGCCTTTTATTTTCCTGTTCTTTGCTTTTGAAATTTTTAATCCTGAAAAATGAACGAACAAATGAATGAATATCCATTTCCAAAATGTCCATTTACTCAAGGACAAGCAAGAGCAAATTCTTTCTCCATGTGCTGAGACATTTGTAACTATTGTACTCCACCTTTTTCTGGGCAGATATGTGTTAAGACGTGGAAGAGGAGAGAACAAGAAGCACAGACCTTTACTTCAAAGGGTTCTTCAATCAAACATTATTATAATAGGCTGTCATCTGTCAGGCTGAACCTTCTGACATATCCTAGTCTGTCTGTCTAGAGAATTTCTTAACTCTGTCAGTATTTCTCCCTTCTGTCCAGTGCTCCGGAAAATAGAAAGAGCGATTTACAAATTGTGCACACAACAAACTTTGCAAAACTTTTGTCAATCCTGAAATCACAAAGGGAAGCTGTGCAGTTGTGAAATCTTGCACATGGGAATAGCTTTAATGAGAATTTTCCTTTTTAAAACAATGAAGCCTTTGATATAAAGATTTTATAGGAAAAACGTGAATACGGAAGGGAAAGAAGCATTCTTACACATAGCACTCCAAATAAAATCAATACAATCAGCCTAATTAATATGTATTATCCACTTGCCAAAGATTATGGGTTTTAAAAATACTTAAGAGTTTATTCCAGAGAGAATGGTTGGAGAAGGATCATCTGAGCTTCCTTTCCGGATGCTGTTGAGCAGATTCTCCTGCCCCTCCTCCTTTACCTTTGAGCACTAACCTCATAATAAATTAGAATTTGGAGGATAATTGAAAGCCATCCTCTCTGGCTGTTGCGTTGCACAGTGAATCCAAAGTTTCTGATGTCATGACTCTAAACTCTAAGAAAAAAATCAAGGAAACAGTCAGTCCTCTAAAGCAGGGGTCTCCAACCTTTGCAACCTTTGCAACTTTAAGTCTGAAGGACTTCAACTCCCAAAATTCTGGGAGCTGAAGTCCTTCAGACTTAAAGTTGCAAAAGTTGGAGACCCCTGCTCTAAAGAGAGAAGACGGCAAGGAAGTAATAGGCAACAAAGCAGAGCTGCTTAACCAGGGGTGGGTTCCTGCCAGTTCTAGCCTCTTCTATAGCAGAGGTTCCACAAATCTACAGTGCCGTTTAGAACTGGTTCCAGCTCCCTCCCCCCTCGCCCGTCTGCACATCATCAAGATGAACCTGATCTTGATGAATACAAATCACCGGCACCTGATGGATTACATCCCAGAGTTCTCAAGGAGTTAGCAAATGTCATCTCAGAACCACTGTACCACATCTTTCAAAAATCCTGGAGCACCGGAGAACTACCAGAAGACTGGAAAAGAGTTGATGTGGTTCAGGGGAGGGTTGCTGCCAGCATTACTGCCGGTTCAATGCACACGCAATTTTGCGCATGAGTTCTCACTTTGCTCATGTGCAAGCCGGACACGCGCTCTGCGTGCATGCACATTTGACCATAAATTCAATAAAATTACTCTGCGCATGCACAGAAGCAAAAAACAAGATGGAGCTGCTGTAGGCGCCGTAGGAGAACTGGTTTGGGAGCGTGGCAGACTTGGGTCGCTGCCAGTTCCAGCGACCCAGGCTGCCAAACTATGGCTGAACCAGTCTGAACCAGTAGGAACCCACCAATGATGTGGTTCCCATCTTCCAAAAAAAAAAAAAAAACAGATCCAGGAAACTACAGACCAATCAGCCTAACATCAATACCCGGGAAGATACTGGAAAAGATAATAAAGAAACAGATCTGCCAATATCTAGAAATGAGTAAACTAATAAACAGCAATCACCATGGGTTTGCTAAAAACAGATCATGCCAAGCCAATCTTATTTCATTCTTCAACATAGCGACTAATGCTATGTTGAAATACTGTGGACATAATATACTTAGACTTCAGCAAGGCACTTCACAAAGTAGACCGCAACCTACTTCTTGGTAAGCTAGAAAAAAGTGGGATAGATAGCATCACCACGAGGTAGATTCATAACTGGCTGACAAACCCAGTGAGTAGCTCTTAATGGGTCTACGTCTACATGGAGGGAAGTAAGCAGTGGAGTACCACAAGGTTCCGTCTTAGGCCCAGTACTCTTCATAAATGACTTAGGTAGCGAATAGAAGGGAAACTTACCAAATCTGCAGATGCTGCTAAGCTGGCAGGAATACCTAGAAGGTAGGCTCAAGATCCAGATGGATCTTGACGGACTTAAACACTGGGTCCTATCTAACAAAATGAAATTCAATGTAGAGAAAAATAAAGTTGTACACTTAGGCAAGAAAAACCAAAAGTACACATATAGATTGGGTGAAACCAGCCTTAATAGCAGTAACTATGAGACGGATTTTGGAGTCTTAGTGGACAACCAGCTAAATATGAGCCAACAGTTTGTAGCGGCAGCCAAAAAAGCCAATGAAGTCCTAAATTGCATTTACAGAGGGATGCAATCAAGATCAAGTGAGGTACTCACATCACTCTATAAAGACTTAGTAAGACCACATCTAAAATATTGCATTCAGTTTTTGTCACCACACTATAAAAAGGATGTTGAGACTCTGGAGAAAGTGCAGAGAAGAGCAACCAGGATGATTAGGGGACTGGAGATTAAAACATATGAAGAACGGTTTCAGGAATTGGGCATGGATAGTCTAGTGAAGAGAAGAACCAGGGGAGACATGATAGCAATGTTCCAATATTTGAGGGGTTGCCACAGAGAGGAGGGGGTCAAGCTATTTTCCAAGGCACCTGAAGGCCTTGTTCTGAACTGAACAAGGAGAGATACAACCTGGAAATAAGGATAAATTTTCTGACGGTGGGAACAATCAACCAATGGAACAGCTTGCCTTTGGAAGTTGTGGGAGCTTCATCAGTGGAGGCTTTCAAGAAGAGACTAGACTGCCATTTGTTGGAAATGGTGTAGGGTCTCCTGCGTGGGTGGGGGTTGGACTAGATGACCTACAAGGTCTTTTCCCACTCTGTTTATCTGTTAAAATCTGTTAAACAGAAAATCAGAACATCAGTTGGCAACTGAATCTATCTCCATAATGACCCTATAGTTGAATGATAAAGGTGCCAACTAGTTTTCAACAGTTATGCTCTTGTATTAAGAGGATTATATGGGAGAGACATGTTTTGGAAACAAAAGATGAGTTCTGTCTATCTTGGTCTTCAAGCACTGGATCAGCTTAACGGGTACCTTAAAGGCTGCTATTGTATTCTTAAAAAACAAAACAAAACAAAGCACTGTCATAGCGACAATGCTGGAAGAAAAGTATGCTGTGAGTTGGCAGAAAAATATGTTGGTTTATGCTGCTGTCCCTATGGCCAAGTTCTTGATGCTCTCTTTCAATTGTAATATGTGACAGGTTAGTTAGAAGAAGTAAGTCATAGATTGCCCTGGTTCGTTGTATGTCCCCCTCCAGATTTTGGGAAAACAATATGGGATGGGAGTGAGGCTGGAAAGGAAGTAGATATTGTCAGATGACTAGAGCTGCAGTTTTGTCCCGTCAAAACTTGCTTTGGTACTATGCAAACGTTCTGCGTTCAAAGGAAGTCTGACTATTAGAATAGAATAACAGAGTTGGAAGGGACCTTGGAGGTCTTCTAGTCCAACCCCCTGCTTAGGCAGGAAACCCTCTACCGTTTCAGACAAATGATTATGCAATCTATTTTTAAAAACTTCTAATGTTGGAGTATTCACAACTTCTGGAGGCAAGTTGTTCCACTAATTAATTGTTCTCACTGTCATGAAATTTCTCCCTAGTTCTAAGTTTCTTCTCTCCTTGATTACTTTCTACCCATTGCTTCTTGTCCTACCCTCAGGTGCTTTGGAGAATAGCTTGATTCCCTCTTCTTTGTGGCAACCCCTATTGGAACACTGATATCATCTCTTCCCTAATCCTTCTTTTCATAAGACTAGAATAATTGACTGTTTTAGACATGGGTTTAGCACTACTTCAGACTAGCATTATCTATCCCTACAGAGGAAGTGGCCACAAACCCTGTCCCCAAATCATCTGGCTCAAAATATTGGTTTTGGGGAGCCAAGAATGGGTCCTACAGTAGTTTTATCCTCCATCTTTGTCCTGTCCAACCTAGAGTAAAGTAGGTACCAGGGGGTGGAAGCAGTCTTGCACAGGATTCGGAGAAGGGAACTTAAAGGATCTCAGCCACTCTCTACATGGGGCTCCCCTTGAGATGCACCCGAAGGCTGCAGCTGGTCCAGAATGCGGCCGCGCGGGCAGTTTTGGGAGTTACCAGATACTCCTACGTAACACCGCTCCTGCGCAGGCTGCACTGGCTGCCTGTGGCCTTTTGGGTGAGTTTCAAGGTGTTGGTCATCATCTTTAAAGCGCTCCAAGGCACAGGACCTAGCTATTTGCGGGATCGTATCCTGCCCCATACATCCATTCGGCCGATTCGCTCCACAGAGAGGGACTTTTCCGGGTGCCGTCCACTAGGCAATGCCAGTGGGCGACGCCCAGGGGAAGGGCCTTCTCTGTGATGGGCCCGACCCTTTGGAATGACCTACCCCCTGATATCAGAACTACGCTCCTTCCGCCAGAACGCTCCTTCCGCCAGAAATTTAAAACTCATCTGTTCCATCAAGCCGGCTTGGCCTAACTTATGCTTCTCGCCCCAGTCTGTAATTTAAATTATTTTATTCGGGTTTATGAGTTTAGTTTTAACGTTTATAAATTTGTACAGGGTTATTTAATCTGATTTTCACTTTGTCATGTTTTTAGTAGTTTTTAATTTTACCTGTACACCGCCCCGAGTCCCCTCGGGGAGAGGGGGCGGTCTAGAAATCCAATAAAATAAATAAATAAATAATAATTCCTGCCCCACCACCAGCATTTTGTCAATTTTCACAATCTGCTCACTTGCACATATAATGATTTAGTCAATTGACTCTTTCAGCTCTCTTGGGTAAAATAGAGAAATGACTAGAGCATCCCTTCCCCCTTCCTTCCCTTCAACAGACAGATGTACCCAAACACATCCATCAAGAATACACTAGTCTTGGTTTGTTTTGGGTTTTTAAAAGTTTGGTTTTGGTTTTTAAAAGAAAAAGAAAACTACAGCCCATGAACATTCAACAGGTACTTTACATAATACCAATCAGGTTTATGCAAATTGAACAGATTCCATCCCCGGCCGAGACCACCAACCACATTGTCAGTGAGACATTGTAGTAGATCATTTATATGGCAAGATTGGTATTGGAAGAAGGGCTGTGAATGAGAGACAAAACCAACGCCCTGAGAATACACCCTCCCAAAATGATTCGCAAAGAAATCTTAAATCTTAAACAAGGGGAAGTGAAAGTATGCAGTCTGACTGTCCCATAAAAAAGGAATTGTATTTCATATAAGTTACTTTCTCAGAATAAAAGTAAGCCTATTAAAATGGTACCAAAGTCCCCTGGTATTTTGACTATCAGTCTTGCCACTATGATTAAGGTTAATAAGGCTGACCTCCAAATTTTTAGGGGTTGCACTTAGAATGAGGCTGACCTTTTTCCTTTTCCCCTATTTAATTCTAGCCTTGCAGCAAAAAGGGGAAATCGTATGATGAGAGGCTACCACAGGTTTAGCCAGATATCTTGTTCAAAGTTCCTTGGAGTTCTTATATGGTTTAGCCCACTGTTTCTCAACCTCAGCAATTTTTAAATGTGTGGATTACAACTCCCAGAATTCAACCTTCCCACATTCTGGATGTAGTATCCTGGAGTTCTGGAGTCAAGCTGTTCTCCAAAGCACCTGAAAGCAGGACAAGAAGCAATGGATGGAAACTGTTCAAACAGAGAAGCAGCCTGAAACTAAGGAGAAATTTCCTTACCGTGAGAACAATCAGTGGAATGGCTGCCTCCAGAAATTGTGGCTACTGCATCACTGGAAGTTTTTAAAGAAGAGACTGGACAATCATTTGTCTGAAATGGCATAGGGCAGGGGTGTGCAAACTTGGAAACTTTAAGACTTGTGGACTTCAACTCCCAGAATTCCCCAGCCAGCATGGCTGGCTGGGGAATTCTGGGAGTTGAAGTCCACAAGTCTTAAAGTTCCCAAGTTTGGACAACCCTGGCATAGGGTCTCCTCCTTGAGTGGTGGGGGGAGGGTGAGACTCGGTGGTGGGATTCAGCCAGTTCGCACCTATTCAGGAGAACCGGTTGTTAACCACTTGTTGGAAGAAATCTCTTTGTTTTTTCCCCACTTTACAGGGCTAATCCTGTAAGGAAGGCAGGAAGGAAACATTCTGGCGTTGTTTCTAGCCTCATCTTTATTGCCCTGCTTACAGAAACTGCCTCTCAGCTTAACCCTTATTACATTGTAACAGCTAAGGCGAAGCGCCCATTGATGTTGAGTTGGCGACGCCCACCCAGTCACATGACCACCGAGCCATGCCTACCCAGCTTGTCATTAGGGCAGAGAAACGGTTGTTAAATTAGTTGAATCCCACCACAGGTGAGACTAGAAGACCTCCAAGGCACCTTCCAACTCTGTTATTCTGAATAGAAGACTATGCATCTTCAGCTGCTGAGATAAAGTCTGGCTTAACCCATGGTCTGTTCCTGGATCTGTTATTTTTGTGTTTGTCTTGGCAAAGCCAGACCAGATCACTCTTTCTGAGCCTGATATTTTGGAAGGATTCTATTTTGAGACGCTTCAGGACTTAACGAGCCCTTTTCTTCCTGTGTTGATTTTTTTTCCCCATCTGTTTTTTCATTGAGATTATTTTGCCAATTCAGGAAGTATAGTGGAGCAGCAGACATAGAATAAGTTCTGAAATATTTATAAATGTAGTGTAATACAGCCACATTACGTGTAAAGCACGCACATTCACATATGCACACACATATAAATATATAGCATGCTGTTGTGGTTTGAGAGAGAGGGTCCAGACCCGGTTGATCCAACGGCTTTTATTAACAATAGTTCAACAGAACAGCAACAGTAAGTTGTAATAACAAAAAGCGCGCGCCTTCTCACTGACAGCTCCTTTTATATGGAGCTGTCATTGAGCCGGCCAATCCGCGCGTCTCCCGCTTCGGCTGCAGCCAGTCGCGTCTTGGCCAATCAGACGCGACTGGCTGTTGCCGGGGAATTCAAACGGGTGTCAGTACATAATACATGCTACATCCTAACCTGAATTTCAAGCAAGTAGGAAAACTGGAAGGTTGATAGAAATCAACCTGGGCCACAAAATTCCACATGGCTATTAGAAAGCAGCAAAACAAACCTCTGAGATGCTTGTTTGCTGTCAACCAATCAAATGGTTGTTCAGATTTCTACAATCCGGATATTATACCCGTAGATATTAACATGTATCTGTGCCTCTTAATTTCATTCATACACACATGCAACAAAAGTTGTACACTAATGCAGAGAGATACAAAATGAATCCTATGAAGCTATCACTAGTTTTTCCTCAAATCATGGGTTACAGAAGGAAAATGGTTTCTAGGCCATCAGTTCCAGTTATTAAACTAATTTTGTGGTGGCAAATTATTCATTCAAAGTTGATTTATTTCATGCAGATGAGATCACTAACATAGTGCTATGCCTGGTCTCTTTTTTTATTGGTAGGTGATGGTTTAAGAAAAAGCCGTTTCAGCTAGCAATTGGCATCCTGCATTATGATTATTCACTAGGGCTTGGCTACACTCTCCCCATGGAACGATTGACAGTTCTGATATGTTGGAGCTACCAAATACAGTTCATGTAACTATTCTAAAGAGCAGCCATCTTGATGGGAAATCAGCTGCAAATAACTCAAACCTGGTGTTATGTATTGGCTGCAGTTGCTGGGAATTGTAGTTTAAAACAACCTGAAAGTAACTAGGTTATCTTTTCTAACCAGAAAATCCATCCTTCCTTCCTTCCTTCCTTCCTTCCTTCCTCCCTCCCTCCCTCCCTTCCTTCCTTCCTTTATTTTCCAGCTTTATTATTTTTACAAATAATGTATTTATTTATTTATTTTATTAAATTTATACCCCGCCCTTCTCCTAAAAAAGAACCCAGGGTGGCGCACAGGCATCATTAAAACATACAAAAATACAAAAATACAAAATTGTTAAAAACTAATTAAATATTCCCTGTGCTAAAATTGATAAAACTCTAAAATTTAAAAATTATCCCTATAAAATTATCCCTATAAAATTATCCCTATAAGAGTCAGAACGGGGGATTATGCTAGGCCGGCTTGATGAAATAAATGAGTTTTAAGACATTGGTGGAAAAGGCGGAGGTCCACGATGGTGCGTAAATCGAGGGGAAGGTCGTTCCAGAGGGCAGGGCCCACCACAGAGAAGGCTCTTCCCCTGGGCACCGCCAACCGGCATTGCCCGGCCGATGGTACCCTGAGAAGGCCCTCTCTGTGGGAACGGATCGGTCGAAGGGATGTATGGGGCAAGAGGCGGTCGCGAATATAGTTAGGCCCCGAGCCATGGAACGCTTTGAAGATGGTCGTCAGCACCTTGAAGCGCACTCGAAAGGCCACAGGTAGCCAGTGCAGCTCGCGCAGGAGCGGTGTTATGTGGGATTGCCTTGCGGCACCCATAATTACCCGCGCGGCCGCATTCTGGACCAACTGCAACCTTCGGGTGCACCTCAAGGGGAGCCCCATGTAGAGAGCCAACACACCTTTCCCACATTTGCCCTACGAAAACAAGCCTATAAGCTGGGTTGGCCTGAGAGAGAGTGACTGGCCCAAAGTCACCCTGCCGGCTTTCATGGCTAATTAAAGTCAAAAATTGTAATTTTAAATGCTATGGTATTACAATTTACCCCTTTCCTCAATCAAGTCTACTGATTTACGTGTTTTGCCATGAGGTTCCCATTGCTTCGTTTGTTGTAGGTGTGAACCGCAATTAGTTTACCGTAACAATTTAAATAATTTAATAATTAATAATTTAATTTAATAATTTAAATTTTTCCTTATGAAAGTACTATACTTCTCTTCATTGTTAACATATGTTTTTAGTCCTTTAAAAGAAATCAAATGGAATTTTGGGGGAAAAGGACAGAAAGCAATGTAGTCTCGGGGTAGTTATTATGCCATGTGTAGTTATAATATTTGCTTGCCTGATGGTAAGGCCACACTTGGAATACTGCATACAGTTTTGGTCGCCACGATGTAGAAAAGACGTGGAGACTCTGGAAAAAGTGCAGAGAAGAGCAACCAAGATGATTAGGGGACTGGAGGCTAAAACATATGAAGAACGGTTGCAGGAACTGGGTATGTCTAGTTTGATGAAGAGAAGGACCAGGGGAGACATGATAGCAGTGTTCCGATATCTCAGAGGGTGCCACAAAGAAGAGGGAGTCAAACTATTCTCCAAGGCACCTGGGGGCAGGACAAGAAGCAATGGGTGGAAACTAATCAAGGAGAGAAGCAACTTAGAACTGAGGAGAAATTTCCTGACAGTTAGAACAATTAACCTCTGGAACAGCTTGCCTCCAGAAGTTGTGAATGCCCCAACCCTGGAAGTCTTTAAGAAGATGTTGGATAGCCATTTGTCTGAAATGGTACAAGGTTCCTGCCCACGCAGGGGGTTGGACTAGAAGACCTACAAGGTCCCTTCCAACTCTGCTATTGTATTGTATTGTATTGTAAATTGAGTACTTACTCATGCTTCCATGCTTTGAGACAACTTTCTCAGGTTAGCATTTGGTGGAAAGAGATTAAGTTGATAAAACGTGATTATAATAAAATAATTCCACAGCCTTGTAAAGCAACACGCACCATCATTCACTTAACCCCAATAGCCACAGAGGTGGAATAAACAGAGGCAAACCCAGTTTAAGCTAAGCTATTATAGAAAGTTTCTGACCATTTCACAGCTAGTGTGATTTACAGGGTGTTCTACCAATGTCCACCTTTGTTGAGACAATTTAAAGCCTGTCCTGTCTATTGAAGGATAACTCTAGAGGATGTTGTATGTCACTAATGAGGATCTCTTTTTGGATTAGAAATTGGATTGTTCCATTAAAGGTATCTAAGGCACATACCATATATGATATACATCACAGTTATGGTAAAGTCGGGAATAAATGCAATGCTAGCTTCTAACGGCCAGTAGCTGTGTGGGACTGCACCTCCAATCTCCTAAACCAGGGGTCTGCAAAGTCGACTCTTTTAAGACTGGTGGACTTCAACTCCCAGAATTCCCCAGCCAGCATAGCTGGCTGGGGAACTCTGGGAGTTAAAGTCCACCAGTCTTAAAAGAGCCGACTTTGCAGACCCCTGTCCTAAACCAACATGACTAATGACCATGCTGGATGAGGGCTGCAGACAAAGGAATGTAACATCTATAGAATGGATCAGACCAATTATGTTTTTACAATTCTCTGGAGATTGAGAAAATTATCAACATTTCATTTGCATTGTGGGTGTAACATATTGCACTAAGCTATTAGGTAATTTCTTTGGTTTTAGCTTAACATGTTTGTGAACCCATTACTTGTGATTTGGTCTATAAGTCATAGTTAAAACAAGTCCTACTTAGCACCAAGGTTTAAATCAATGCACATTTCTCTAGTCTGGGTATAGTTTCACGATTCAAACATGATTCCCTTTTCTAACTTTATGCAATACTGCTCTGTTCTGAACAGTTCTGGAGAACCGGTAGCGGAAATTTTGAGTAGTTCGGAGAACCGGTAAGTACCACCTCTCACTGGCCCCGCCCCCATCTATTCTCCCAAGTCCCAGCTGATAGGGAGGGAATGGGGATTTTGCAGTAACCTTCCCCTGGAGTAGGGAGGGAATGGAGATTTTACAGTATCCTTCCCTTGCCACACCCACCAAGCCACACCCACCAAGCCATGCCATGCCCACCAAGCCAGTAAATGGTCAAGTCTGCGCACGCGCAAAAAATGGTGATCGCGCCTTGATCAGGAGGAGACCCGGGGGTCGTTTTGCCTCCGGAGGGACATTGCCAGCCCTCATTGCCCATCGTGGAGGGCTGGCCATGCAAGCTGACCCACTGGCCGTCACGCCGAGCCGCCCGGATTCAGAGGGCGAGCCTGGGCTGTGACGGGAGAGAGTGGAGACGCTGGGAGCGAGGGACGCGGCCAGAATCGGCCCTGCAGCCTAGAACGCCCCGGCCTAGAGCGTCCCGGCGCGTCCTGGCGTTGGGGGCGAAGCCGGGACTCGGAAGAACTAGAGGGTTTGGCCGGAACATCTGAAGGGCCGGACCGAGCCGTGCCGGGAGGATTTTATTACGATCCGACCCGAGTGTGATCTTACCGACCGGCCCAGGAGAGGAGGGGAGAGTGCTGGGGGAGCTGCGGAAGCTGTGGATGGAAGGGTGGATGGCTGGAGGCGACGGACGGGAGGTGGAGCTGGTATGGAGAAATGGAAGAAGCTTGCGAGAGGAGAGATTGGAAGAGAGTGATAGGAAGAGAGGAGAGAGGAGGAGAGAAAGAGGGGGAGAATGAGGAGGAGATGGACTGGAGATGGATTGGAGATGGAGGAGAGATGGAGAGATGGATTGGAGATGAAATGGTGATGGAAGGGAGATGGATTGACGATGGAGATGGAAGGAGTTGGAGATGGAGGAGAAAAGAAAGAAGAAGAAGGAGATTGAGAATGTGTTGAAGGAGTAGAAGAAGGAGAATGGACTGAGAGAAGCCAAGCAGCCGGGTCGGGAACGGTGGAACAATGGCGCAGAAGGGCTCAGGAAGATCTAAAGTGAGTGCCTTGGACAGGAGGAAGTGAGCCGGGCCGGCACATGGCAGCATCTTTCATCAGGCCACACGACAGACCAACTAGTCGTGTGGCACTAGGTGCGGACTTGGGCCTGTGTGGCCGAGAAGAACAGTCGGCTGGGGTTTGTACAGGGACTAACCTTCGATCTGCCCGTATGCAGGACCCCTAGACTGATAGACTAAGACCAACTGACTTTTTCCCTCCTGCCCCCCTTAAGGTCATCTATTGTACTTTATTCACCTGTCACTTTATTGCTGCTCCTCTGGACTCTTAGCGGATTTGCTATTATCCCCCCGGACCTAGACGACCATCGGGGGTTCCAAATGTATTCTAGGTGTGATCTCCTTTGCCTGCGGGAGTCTCCCCTCTCGCAGGCCTGGCCCCCTTATCTAACACGGGCCCACCTCGAGGATGGACTGATTGCTCCTGAGAGGTGGGCGAAGCGCAGACTAAGGGGTTTTTTATTTAAACATTTTATTCGACTTTTAGGGGGTTTCAGGGAGGGGGGGAGGGAGAGTCAGGTGGGGGTATGCCAAAAAGGGCCGGCAGGAAGCGGAAGTAGAGTAACGGAGGAGGGGGGAGGGGGGTCGTTTCCACTGGGGTATTTTCCATCAATACGGTCTTGGGGAGGGGCAGGGGCGGTGGGAAGGGGGATGGACATCACCAGTTGGAGGACCGGGGCCGCTGGTTACGGGTGGTCACGCGCTCCAACTCCCCCTGTCCCCATCGCAGACTAGGTGGGCAAGAACCACAGACCCGGGGCCCTAGGCTGATGCTATGTAACGCCAGGTCCGTGGTACAAAAAGCCCCCCTCATCCATGACCTTGTGTCAGAGGGGGACCCGGACCTGGTAGGCATTACGGAAACCTGGTTGGGCCACGAGGGAGGACATCCCCTCGTAGAAATGTGCCCACCAGGATACCGAGCCTTTCATCAGCCTAGGGCCCTAGGGAGGGGTGGGGGGGTGGCGATTATGGTTAGGGAAGGTCTTGAGCCAAAGGAGACCACGATCCCTCAGACAACCGGGTGCGAGTCCCTCCTTGTGAAGTGGGGCCTAGGGAGGCAGTTGGGCGTGTTAGTTGTATACCTGGCTCCTCGCTATGCAACAACAGCCCTGCCCGAGCTCCTAGAGGTGATAGCCGAGGCGGCGGTTGAGACCCCCAGACTTTTAGTCATGGGGGACTTTAATCTGCCGTCGGCAGGCGAAACCTCTGGTGCAGCTCGGGAGTTCATGGCTTCCATGACAGCCATGGACCTGACCCAGGTAGTTTTAGGCCCTACTCACGAGGGCGGACACACCCTGGATCTCATCTTCGTCTCGGGACAGTGGAGTAGTGATCTGGGAATAGGGGATTTAGTCATCACATCCCTGTCATGGACAGATCACGCTCTCCTTCGGCTCGACTTTCCGATCACTGCACCTCACTGCGGGGAGGCGGAACCGGACATCATGGTTAAGTGCGGCCACGGGGGCCTTGGACCGAGTTGCGCCCTTGCGGCCTCTCTTGCGGCGACGAACCACCTGGGCTCCTTGGTTAACGAGGGGCTTAGGGAGATGAAGCGCCACAAGAGACGCCTAGAGAGCAGATGGAGATCTTCTCACTCCGAAGCCGACCGAACACTAGTGAGAGACCATATTAGGACTTACTTAGTGGCGATAAGAGTGGCCAAACGTGAGTATTGTGCCACTCTTATTGCATCCGCAGATAATCGCCCTGCCGCCCTGTTTGGGGTGACCCCTCCCTCCTTCAACAGAGGCCGCGGGAAGCCCCTTTACAGGGTCGAGCAGAGGAATTTGGGATTTATCTGCAGGAGAAAATCACTCGGATTCGGAACGAGCTACCCTCCATCGACAGTGGTCCAGTCGAGCAGGCCGAGGCTGTTCTTGTGACACCATCTTGGGAGGAGTTTGATTTTGTTACCACCGAGGATATGGACAAGTTGTCAAAGAGACTTAGGGCTACCACATGTTTATTGGACCCGTGTCCCTCCTGGCTTGTACTGGCATCCTGGGAGACGACACGAGGCTGGCTCCAGGGCATTGTCAACGCATCTTTGAGTGAGGGGTCCTTGCCTGCCGTCTTGAAAGAGGCGGTAGTAAGGCCCCTCCTCAAGAAGCCGTTCCTGGATCCAGCATTATTAGAGAACTATCGTCCCGTCTCCAACCTCCACTTTTTAGTGAAGGTTGTTGAGAGTGTGGTGGCTCAACAGTTTCCGCGACACTTGGAGGAAGTTGATTATCTAGACCCGCGCCAGTCCGGCTTCCGACCCGGGCACAGCACCGAGACGGCATTGGTCGCGTTGGTTGATGATCTCTGGAGGGCGCGGGATAGAGGATATTCCTCTATCCTAGTCCTATTAGACCTCTCAGCGGCTTTTGATACCATCGACCATGGTATCCTATTGCACCGACTGGGGAGGTTGGGGCTGGGAGGCACCGTTCTGCGGTGGTTCTCGTCCTACCTCTCTGGTCGCTCGCAATATGTGTTGGCAGGGGGGCAGAGGTCGGCCTCGAGGTCCCTCATATGTGGGGTTCCTCAGGGGTCGGTCCTCTCGCCCTTATTGTTCAACACATATATGAAGCCGCTGGGTGAGATCATCCGTGGTTTTGGGGTGGGATATCATCTGTACCCTGATGATACTCAGTTGTACATATCCACCCCAGACCACCCCAATGATGCCGTCGAGGTTATGTCCCGGTGTTTGGAGGCCGTACGAATCTGGATGGGTGGTAACAAACTCAAGCTCAACCCGTCCAAGACTGAGTGGCTGTGGCTTCCGGCGCCCCGGTTCAGCCAGATTATTCCAACTCTGGCCATTGGGGGCGAAACACCGGCCCCCGTGGAGAGGGCGCGCAATTTGAGCGTCCTCCTGGATTCCCGGCTGTCTATGGAAGATCATGTGGCAGCCGTGGCCAGGGGGGCGTTCCATCAGGTACGCCTGATGCGCCAATTGCGCCCCTTACTGGACCGGGGTGCCTTACGCACAGTCACTCAAGCACTCGTCACCTCTCGACTCGACTACTGTAATGCTCTCTACATGGGGCTCCCCTTGAGGTGCACCCGAAAGCTGCAGCTAGTCCAGAACGCAGCCGCGCGGGTGATTACGGGAGTGCCTAGACACTCCCACATAACACCTATCCTGCGCGAGCTGCACTGGCTCCCTGTGGTCTTTCGGGTGCACTTCAAGGTTTTAACGACCATCTTTAAAGCGCTCCATGGCTCGGGGCCTAGTTATATGCGAGACCGCCTCCTGCCCCATACATCCCTCAGACCGATACGGTCCCACAGAGAGGGCCTCCTCAGGGTCAATGCCGACTGGCGACACCCAGGGGAAGAGCCTTCTCTGTGGCGGGCCCTGCCCTTTGGAACGACCTACCCCCTGAACTCCGCACCATCTCCGACCTCTGCCTCTTCCGCAAGTGTCTGAAGACACACCTATTCCATCTAGCCGGCCTAGTGTAACCCCCATTACTGACTCTTAGATAGTTTTAAATTTGGGTTTTTTAAATTCGGTTTTTAGCGCAGGGTCTATTACAATAAGTTTTTTAAATTTTTATATGTTTTATATGTGTTTTAACATCCCTGTGCGCCGCCCTGGGTCCGTTTGGAGAAGGGCGGGGTATAAATGTAATAATAATAAAATAAATAAAAAAAGCCACGCCCACAGAACTGGTAGTAAAAAAAAGTTGAATCTCACCACTGGTTCAGAGACTTAACAAGACATTGTGCAGGAGAATAAACCAGATATAAGGAACAGAAGGTAAGCCATATACACTAAACCAGGGATGTCCAAACTTGGGAACTTTAAGACTTGTGGACTTCAACTCCCAGAATTCCCCAGCCAGCATAGCTGGCTGGGGAATTCTGGGAGTTGAAGTCCACAAGTCTTAAAGTTCCCAAGTTTGGACATCCCTGCACTAAACAAACAATAAGGTCCTGTGCGAGTTATGAATTAATACCTATTCTAGGGTGCTTCCTTGAAGAGGTTTCTAGTGCTCTCAGCTCTTTGTCACTGATTGTATCCTGGAAACAAAATGTTGGGAAGAAATTTAGAAGGAAAAGCGAGTAGGTAAAAAGAAGACTCTGAAAACTATGGAGTAATCAGTCCAACAGTGGAATCTGGAGTGTGTCTAGAGCAGCAGATCGTAACAGAAATGTTAAACCAAGGAAACAAAAATCAAAGGCATGACTGTAGGATGGGAGAAGAACTTGAAACCCTTAATTGCAAACTAAATATGAGCAGCAGTGTGATGTGGTTGCTAAGAAGGCAAATGCAATTTTAGGCTGCATCAATAGAAGTGCAACTTTCAAATCATAGGAAGTAATCATGGTGCTCGGTTTTCTGCTTTCATCAGGCACCATCTTGAGTACTGGGTGCCTAATTCTGAGCATTGCACTTTCAGAAGTATTGAGAGAAATTGGAACAGGTTCAGTGGGAGACAAGGAAAGATGATCAGAGAACTGGAGACGAAAGCCTACGAAGAAAGAAAGATTGATGAAACTGGGTGTGTTTAGCCTTGAGGAAAAAATGACTAAGGGCGGCAACTCTCTTTGATGGCATCTTTCAAATACCTGAATGGATACCACATTGAAGGAAGACAGGAACTCTTCTCCTTTGTTCCACAACAGAACAATCAATTTAAGGCACATTTTGATTGAACATTAGAAGAAAGTGATAACAGTTTGATGGTAGAACCAATTAGCCAGAGTGGTTGGGGGGCGGTGTGTGTGTGTTCCTTAACTGGCTACTAGAAGAGGCCAACCAGCTATATCTCTGTCTCTGATGCTTTGATCTGGCTCCTTCAACTGGTTGGACTTAACCACCTATCTGGCCCCTTCCAACTCTATGATTCTGTCCAGGTTCTTTCTAAAAGGTCATGGATGAAGCAAGATGATTTTACAATAAAAACCTTATCGGCTTTTTTGACTTTTTTGACTTTTCAAAAAAGTAGTGCAAAAGTAAAGGTGAATGGAACAATGACGGGAGAGATTAAATTGGAAGCAGGTACGAGACAGGGATGTCCCTTGTCCCCAACATTATTCCTGTTAGTTATGGAGGTTTTGACTAAATTGATAGAAGAAGATGAAGGATTGGAAGGGTACAAGGGATATAAGATAAATTTGTATGCGGATGATACCTTGATTATTTTGAAAGATATAGAGAAAGATTTAAAGAGGATAAATAAACATTTGATAGAATTTGAAGAAATGACAGGATTAAAGGTAAATTGGTCAAAATCTGAACTACTAATGAATAAAGATGGTAAGGAGTGGGAAAATATGCAAGAACAATTTGGGATAAGAGTTAAGAATACATTGAAATATTTGGGGATAACACTTTCACTTAAAGTTAGAGAATTGAAAAAAATTAATTATGAGGTGATGTTGAAGGAAGTAGAGAGAAAGATAGATAAGTATAAAGAGATAAAGCTGTCTTGGTTTGGTAGAATTGCAATGTGTAAAATGATGTTGTTACCAAAGTTCAATTTTTTGTTTGAGATGCTACCACTAAATTTGTTAGAGAAGGATATAGAAGAATATCAGAAGAAATTGGATAAATTTTGTAATGGTGGGAAAAAACCAAGAATAATGAAGAAAATGTGGTATCAAAATCAAAAAGAGGGTGGATTGGGAATTCCCAATCTACTTAATTATTATCGGGCGTATAATATTCGAACCGTGATAAAAATACTTAAAGGTGGAGATGGTCATTGGGGTGATCTGGAGCTAAAAGATATTAAGAGATTTGGGTCTATATGGTTTCTAGATAGAGCAAAAACAAAGGCAATTAATAGTTATTGGTTAAAGGGGCTGAGCAAAATTTGGAATAAATTTGTTAAAAAATTGATCCCGGATATAGCTTTCCTGGGGAAGACAACTGAAAGTTGGCCGATTAAAACTAATATAAGTCGGGATAAAGTAATTGAGGATGAAAATATAGGAAATATAGTAAATTGGTTAAGAGCTCTAGGAATTGAGAGTAGGAAAAAAAAAGTAATCCAAAGATTGGAGTTGAATTGGTTCGAAAAAATACAGGTAGAAAAATGGACTATGAAAGTAAAGGGAATATGTAAAATAGATAGAAATAAAACTAAATTTGAAAGTTTAGTATCTCAAATTATTAAAGATGAAATTGGGTTAAAAGGACTCGTTAGTAAGATATATAAGATTATAAATTTTGATGGAAATCCACAAATGGTAATGAAAAGGAACTGGGAGGAAGACCTTAAGATTAAAATATTGGATTTGGATTGGAATGAGAACTGGAAGAGTCGAATCATGAGAACTTTGTCTATAAGGATTAAAGAGCATAATTTTAAGGTTGTTTGGAAATGGTATTGGACCCCATTAAGATTATCATTGATAGATAAAAAAATGAGCGATAAATGTTGGAGATGTAATATGGAAGTGGGAACTTATGAACATATGTGGTATAAATGTGTGAAAATTAAAAAGTTTTGGCAGCAATTAGAAAAAATGATGGGTGAAATGATGAAAAGAATAATAATATTGAGATCAGAAACTATATTGTTATTGATAATTAATGAACCTGAGTTAACAAAACAGGAGAAAGAATTGATTAGAATTATGATTATAATGGGTAGGATTGTAATAGCAAGATATTGGAAAATAGAGGTAAATATTAAAATAGAAGAATGGTTCTGTGAAATGTGGAAATTAGCCTTAAATGATAAAATGACGTGTGATATTAAATTCAGAGAGGGGGTCTATAAAAAAGACATTTTCTGGAAGACTTGGAACCCATTTGTGGACTATGCACTTGGAACTTTGGATGCCTCGACACCTGTACCCAGGGAACGCGGATTTTGGAGATCTTAAAGACAATTGAAGATATCCAAAGAACCAACTCTTCCTTTCGTTTTGTATAGCACCGGGTGGATTATTGATTATTGTTAAAAAAAAAAAAAGTAAATTTTATGTGTAGATGTATAATTTGTTGAAAATTATAATAAAAATAATAATTAAAAAAACAAAAAACAAAAACAAAAACCTTATCGGGACATATCCTCATTCTGAAATATTCACTACACAAACGAGGGCTAACCTTATGAAGTAGTATAAGTCTATTAGATAAGTCCATCTAATAATTCCCTCTTCTTGCCAACTATTAAAGGGAAATGTATTTTGGAGTGTCTTCTGTATGTCACTCTAACCCCATTCCTATCTTTCTGCTTGCTGCTATTCTTACTGGCTATGGAGTTTGGAAAAAGACTTACATGCCCTACAAAACATTTTATTAGAACTGGAAGTGGGATGAGTAATATCAATGCTTAATATTTTCCTGTTAATTATGAGTATCAATATTTGGCTCCAGTAGCTTCTGGAATATATAACATGAGATATATTCTTGGACTTTACAAGTTGAGGTTTATCCAAAGTACGAATATTTCTAATTCTTGCACAGGCCAAGAATTCAAAGCAAGAAAGCTGGGTTATGGAACCTGCAGGGATGTAAACACCTCTCTGAGGTACTAGGAAAGACCATTTTTCATGTCTCAAACCCATACAATTTCTAATTGTGTGTAGCTCACCTGAAAAACATGGATTTAGGAAGTTCCTCGTGCCAAGATTTAAGCATACAGTGTTTGGTTGTGGTTGCCAAATGTGAATTCATGCATGCCTATTCCTCAGTCAATTGACAAAGATGTGTTTGACACACACTGGTATGTGATGGTTTGCTTCACATGATTGATTGACTACACCATAATTGAAATATAGGCTAAAATTATGTGTGAATTCAGTTGATCATTTATGGAGTCTGCAATCTACAAATGGAAAGTTCATTATATTGCCTCCAAAAGTTTACCACTGAGACAAATTTACAGCAACTTACAGATTCATACTTCACGTTAAGCCATGGCTTGTTTAACTGCGATAAACTGAATGCTTGGGACATTGTAAGATGCTCGGCCATTAACCCTGGTACATTAACCTAAATTTATTACAATAACAATAAGCCAAAAACCACCTTGAGTTTACTGGAATCTGTTATCTGAGCCACTGAGGATTGTGTCAATCACATAGAAAACGTGATATGGTATGAACTGATCTGAGGGAGAAGCATTGCATATCCAAGAGGTGGTCCTCAACGCCAAAAGCTAGGGATAACTCTGGGCAAAGAGGTTCCTGGGGGGCTCCTGACCAACCCTCCTGGTGGCAATGATTAGCTGGACCATTGTAATCAGCTGTGGGTTGCCGTTTAATTTCCTTCTGATGCTGTAGCACAGGGGTCTCCAACCTTTGCAATTTTAAGTCTGAAGGACTTCAGCTCCCAGACTTCTCCAGCCAGCTTTGCTGGCTGGAGAAGTCTGGGAGCTGAAGTCCTTCAGACTTAAAGTTGCAAAGGTTGGAGACCCCTGCTGTAGCGGCGCTCCAGGGTTAGGAAATTAAGAGGGCAGCTAGATGGATGCTGCGGCAAGGAAGAAAAAGCGAAGGGCATTTCCAAAATGCTGTCCTCCATTGCAGCAAGCTAATGGTACATGTAGGTCAAATGGTAAAACAGCTGGGGGGTGCCAGATATAAGTAGCTGCCCAAGGATTTTACAGATAATGGTGCAAGTGGACTCCTACTCCTATTTTCTTTCCTCCTCACCCTCTGCTTCACCCTTTTAAAGACCGAAATTTTCTACTTAGGAATAAAATCAGGATCTGTAGTTATGTATATCCCAGCTGATTGGACACCCCATGAGCATTCCTCACATGCATCTAATTATGGCACAAATGCACCCTGGAAACCACATGTCCTAATGGTGCCACTTCCTTTCATTCCTGAAGCAGTTTAAGTCATTCTTAGCTGTATGAATGTTCAAGCAGAGTTTTTTTTCCCCAAGCCTCTCTTATCACCAACAGGCATCTTGCAAATTTTACTAACGTTCTGTCACTCAGTTGACCACAAGTGATGGACTCTGCCCAGCACCTGT
The DNA here is from genome assembly GCA_039707465.1 of Rhabdophis nuchalis. Classification (NCBI taxonomy): domain Eukaryota; kingdom Metazoa; phylum Chordata; class Lepidosauria; order Squamata; family Natricidae; genus Rhabdophis; species Rhabdophis nuchalis. Next base: position 149,177,485 of record CM077646.1, on the reverse strand, counting down.
TGACCACTTAAGTCTGGTGCAAGTGTATCCCCTCTTCTCTGGTTCCTGTTGTAGGAAGTTAAAACCCACCCCTCTCCTAGAAAAAAAGAAATATCCTGGGAAATATTGAACAAAGCATAATATTATATTTCCCTGGATAAGAAATGGAGAAACATGTTTTTAGGTAGGAAATAGACTCACTCTTAATAGCCCCCACCTTGGTCAATGCGCCATTAAAATGCCTGAGCCAGTCTATTCTACATAACAAATATCTCCCCCTTCAGCTCCAGGGTGATGGGATTAAGGCATGATAGTATTAGCCCTTTACCCATCTCACCACATGGCATCTGGGAACTCAACCAAGCTTGGGACTCAAAAGGCACACAACCTACAGAGTTAGCTAAGATCCTCCACCCCTGGAAGTCTGACAACCAATCAGAAGATATTTCTTAAACAGGAACAGGAAACAGAGAGGTGGGGGCCAAACAGAGAGTATAAAAACCCCAGGAACTCTCAGCAAGCCTCTTTTCCCATTGTTTTCTTTTTCACCCAACATCTGGAAGCATGTGATGCCCCTTTTCTGTTCAGGAGCTCAAGCCATGTGATCCAGTGCCACCATTAAATCATCTTTCCAAGTAGCCCCCATGTTTCCAGTGTCTTTTTTCCCACTTGGAGCTGAACCCAGAAGGACATTTCTTCCAACACTGTCTTCCAAGTCCCACCTATTCTATGGTACTCGGTTTCTTTCAGACTGGCACGGTGCCCCTGAGCAGTCCCCCAATACCAGGGCTCTGCCTGTGTACTGCTAAAAGACCGGGATCAGAACAACAGCTGAAAAGACTGATGAAAGGTGTGTTGCTTGGGATAGCAGTTCTCTTTCCTTCTATTTCACAGAGAAGTTTCTCCCAAGCCTGCCTGCTGTTGTTGATGCTGTTTTTAAACATGGATAGTAAGGAGATCTGTGTCCAGAAGAGCCACATCATCAGCTAATAATAACTGATGTACTTGGTTTGAGCGAAACACGTCTTTTGCAAAGCCACACCAAATTTTGGCGGTTGGCGAAATCTGCTAGTCTGTCAAAATCCTTCAACCCAATCTGACATTAAAGAGAAGAAATAGTAGACATTTCCTCCCTGCTTTAGTGGGGCCGGGGTAAGGAAATCTAGCTACAGGTATCTACTAATCCCTGTCCTTAATGCACCATAAACAAGGACGGCATCATTGGCTGGCATCTTGCCTGAGGCAGGGTAGGATCACTAGTGGTGACAGAAATTTGATGCTGGCGGAGTTTTGTGGGGCATAGCATTTTAGTTTCAGCAAGCAAAAGAATCTAAAAAAAATTATGCACAGGATACAGTATAGGTGGTACCTTGCTCAATAGTAGTAACTATGAGAGGGATCTTGGAATCCTAGTGGACAACCATTTAAATATGAGCCAGCAGTGTGCAGCAGCTGCCAAAAAAGCCAACACAGTTCTAGGCTGCATAAACAGAGGGATAGAATCAAGGTCACATGAAGTGTTAATACCACTTTATAATGCCTTGGTAAGGCCACACTTGGAATACTGCATTCAGTTTTGGTCGCCACATTCAGATGTGGAGACTCTAGAAAGAGTGCAGAGAAGAGCAACAAAGATGATTAGGGGACTGGAGGCTAAAATATATGAAGAACGGTTGCAGGAACTGGGTATGTCTAATTTAATAAAAAGAAGGACTAGGGGAGATGTGAAAGCAGTGCTCCAATATCTCAGGGTCTGCCACAAAGAAGAGGAAGTCAAGCTATTAACCAAGGCACCTGAGGGTAGGACAAGAAGCAATGGGTGGAAACTAATCAAGGAGAGAAGCAACTCAGAACTGAGGAGAAATTAGAAGTTAGAACAATTAACCAGTGGAACACCTTGCCTCCAGAAGTTGTGAATGCTCCAACACTGGAAGTTTTTAAGTTGTTGGATAACCATTTGATTGAAGTGGTGTAGGGTTTCCTGCCTAAGCAGAGGGTTGGACTAGAAGACCTCCAAGGTCCCTTCCAACTCTGTTATTCTTTTTTTTTTGTAATACATTTTTATTTACAAGTTTTAAAAACAAAAAACAAACAAAAACAAAACAAATTTTCCCATTATACACACAGACAATATATTGCAACAAGCAAGTCTAAGTATACATCCATTTAAACCGATAGCTACCAGAGAACGATTAGGACTATTTTAGGTTTTCTTTTCTATGTTTCATCCACTTGTACCATAAATTCCAGCAGTTGTAATAATCCGAGTACTTCTGGTTTCTGAGTATTTTTGTTAGGCGATCTGCTTCCGCGCATTCTGAGATTTTCCAGAACAGTTTGCTATCTGAGGGTAGTAACTCGTTCTTCCAGTCCTGTGCAAAGAGTATTCTGGCTGCTGTAGTAATATGGAGGGTCAGATACCATATGTCTTTGTTTATTTTATCGGGCTTCATTCCCAATAAAAAAGTATCTGGCTTCATGTCGACTGTGTATCCTGTGATCTCTGTAATCCATTTCCTAATTTTTAACCAGTATTTGCCTGCTTAGGGACAAGTCCACCATTGATGATAGCAAGTTCCATTTTTATTCCCACACTTCCAACACTCTGGGGACGTTCCTGGGTACATTTTGGCAATCCTTGTGGGTGGCAAGTGCCAGCGATAAACCATTTTGTAAATATTTTCCTTATAGGAGGTTGCCAGAGTGAGCTTCATATTTTTGGACCAAATTTCATTCCACTTACCCAGGTCAGGAGAGGACCCGAGATTTTTTCCCCAGGCGATCATGGAGTCCTCAATCACCTCATCACCAATCCATCCTTTTATCAAGAACTGGTAACATCTAGAGATTAGTTTCTCTTCTGCTCCCAATAAAATTTTATCCAGTTCCTGGATTGTTGTATATATTCCTCCCTTCTCTTTTATCTTTTCTGGTTTTGGATTTTATTTGAGCATAAGCCCACCAGTCTATCTCTATGCCTGCCTTTGAGATGTCCTCCTGCGTTTTTAATTCCCCTAGAGCAGAGGTTCCCAAACTTGTCAACTTTAAGACTTGTGGACTTCAACTCCCAGAAATCTCCAGCCAGCAGAGCTGGCTGGAGATTTCTGGGAGTTGAAGTCCACAAGTCTTAAAGTTGACAAGTTTGGGAACCTCTGCCCTAGAGGGTCTACTCTCCTATTCTATTCTATTCTATTCTATTCTATTCTATTCTATTCTCTTAAGAATATAGCAAAAGGTGGTTTTGCAATCTGCAGTAAACGCAACTGTATTTAGCAAAGCCAGGGCCGTGTAGCAGCCATGGCATAAACACCGAGCTTTGGTTTCTGTCCTTGTCATCCGTTCCTCTTGGTTGGTTATTTGCCTCTGCCGAACGGCCTGCCTGGGCCTTGGATTTTGGTTGGAAACCCAACCAGTTTGCTGCCGCCATCATGTCATGCACGTCTCCGTTAAAGAAAAAGAAATTCTACCTTGCTTTCCCTGTATGTTTTCTGTGCTCGTTTGAATGGCAGACCTCTAAGAAAATTCCTTTCGGCTTTTTTAAAAGCAGCATAACATAAAGGTCCTCCTTCCCAGTAATTGATGGGGGCAAAATTCCGTCCTGCTTACCCAAGAAGCAACTGTTCCGGTCCTGCTTGAAATGCCGGATTCCTTTTAGCCAGCTTTCAAGATTTAAAGTGAATAAATATGCCCCAAAGTGATGCTAGGAGCTTGTAATTATTTTAATTAGAAAAGGTGGCCTAGGAGAATCCCTGGGTCTCAGTCTATTTTATGAAAATGCAAAGAGGTGGGGGGAAAGAAAGGGAAGTGGGGAGAGGGGAGGAAACATCAGGAGGTCTAACACTTAATAAATGTGAACTGATTACAAATCTTCTTCCTGACAACTGTCCTTTTGTCTTAAACGGCTTAATAGGGTTTTTGTGCATGTGCCCACGTGTGTATTTAAAAAGGCAATATAAAACGGCCGGGGCGGTTTGGAAAACGGAGGTGGATTTGGAATGTTAATTTGTAATACTGTTCCTGGGGAAAACAACTTGATTTGTGTTTGGCCTGGTCGAGCCCAATTACTAGAGTTAGGGATTCATGTCCAGACCAGCCCTTGCAGCCAACAATTGATTTCATTCCCACAGCTGATATTTTTCACTCCGAGCATTCATCTTGTTGGCAGCTGGATGTCCAATCGCTCGTGAGCCCTCCCTCCTCCAAACTCAAATTTTAGAGGTTTTTCCAATGGGGGTGAGCCTCTCCTTGAGAAACTCTGCTGAGGTCAGCAGCAGAGGGGTGGGGGGAGGCTCCTGCGTAGGTTTAAGACTCCCAGATGGAAGTTGGGGGAGGAGGGGGGAATCTGATGAGGCTGGCTTCTGATGGGAACAATCTTGTGGGTGGGAATGAAAAAAATGAGCACACCATCTCCCTTAGGAGAGTCCTGAGCATCCTAATATGTCAGTGAAAAGTCATAGGAAAAAGCCAACATCCCCCCCCCCCCCGAAAAAAAGTTCTCGACCTATTAAGACATTCCAGAAAGAAATGTGAATATTAGAACTTGCTTTTCCATGTCCCTGCTAGAATTTGCTTGTTTGCCTCAAAAGACAGATTTGTTACTTGGGATCCTTTGTAAAGTCCAAGCAAGGCTTCATTCTTTTCTATCGGATGAACAGGAAAAGTTTTTATGGCGAAAAGACCGAGTGCCCTTTTAATGAATGCTGTAATGGAAGTCTTCATTTCATTTTCATTTCATTTTATTCGATTTATATACCGCGCCTTCTCCATCGAAACGGACCCAGGGCGATGCACAGGAAATTAAAACCAATAAATAGTATACAATACAATAAATATGAATAAAAAGAAATTAAATTAGGGGCCTTGTCTTTTGGCCATCTTCAATAATAGGAATTGACAATTTCTACAACTTTGTGGTATTATGTTTAATGTAGCAATAGCACTTAGACTTATATACCGCTTCACAGTGCTTTCCAGCCCTCTCTAAGCAGTTTACGTACATATTGTCAGCCTATTGCCTCCAACAATCCAGTTCCTCATTTTACCCACCTTGGAAGGATGGAAGGCTGAGTCAACCTTGAGCCTGGTGGGATTTGATCTGCCAAACTGCTGGCAGCCGGTGATCAGTAGAAGTAGCCTGCAGTACTGCACTCTAACCACTGCGCCACCGCAGCTCGAGAAGCAGCCTCCCACCTTGGCGAAGTGAATACCAACAGTTTAAACCCAGATTTGTTGGGTAAACTTTGATGCTTGGATTAAGGCTGGGATAGCCACCCTGCTTGGTTTTGTTCTCAGAACTGTTCCAGTGTGGACATTTTGTGTCATCACATCAGCTCAGCTAATGCCTTTCAAGGAATTCTTCACTTAAAGCATGATATAACATGGATGCCGCCTATTACTTTTCTGGTAATAATATTTAAAAGCTCCATATAAATCATGGGAGACAGAACAGATCTCATTTTTAGAGACGGAATGTGCTTTGGTGAAAGAACTACTTCAGAGAAATGCGATGTCTATAAGGAGTCACAGTTCTCTGCAGGTTTCAAAACCAAGCCCCTTAGCACATCTTTACAAAGGGAAGATGATTTAGATGTCTCGTAGAACCCATCGACCCTCTGACATGATAATTTGATTTTGTGGTCCTCTCTAGTAAGTTTGAATCACCCCAACAGGCTGAAAATCTTTGCAAGCATTGCATTAAGGCAATGTTTCCCTGCCTTGGTCACTTGAAGATGTGTGGACTTCATTTTTTTTATTTTTTTTATTTTATTAAATTTATACCCCGCCCTTCTCCTTGTAAGGACACAGGGCGGCACACAGGCAATATAAAACCATACAAAATACATTTTTAAAAACTATTAAATTAAATCCCGTGCTAAAAACCCTTTAAAACCATGAGAATGAAAATTTGTTCAGATAAAAGTCAGAAACGGGGGGTTATGCTAGGCAGGCTTGTTGGAATAAATACGTCTTGAGATGCTGGCGGAAGAGGCGGAGGTCCGAGGTGGTGCGTAGGTCGGGGGGTAGGTCGTTCCAGAGGGCTGGGCCCGCCACAGAGAAGGCCCTTCCCCTGGGCGTCGCCAACCAGCATTGCCCAGCCGACGGTACCCAGAGAAGACCCTCTCTGTGGGAGCGGATCGGACGAAGGGATGTATGGGGCAGGAGGCGGTCTCGTATATAGCTAGGCCGAGTCATCTCCCAGAGCTCCCCAGCAAGCAATGCGGCTGGGGAATTCTGGGAGTTAAAATCTACAGGTCTTCAAGTGCGCAAGGTTGGGAAATTCTGCATTAGGATATTACTTTCCCACATCATCACTTGAGCCTTCAATTGTTCGTTTCACAGACTCATTTTTCACGCCGTACTGTCACCACTGTTCAGTTTCTAGAAAGAGGTGTGTCAGAAGTCAGCTTTTCAAGCAACTTGTAACTTCAGAAATTCATTCAGTATTTTTCCCTACCTGCCCAAACATGTCCTAGAAACCTCTCCCCCCCCCCCCCCCGCTCACTCTCCCCAAGATGATGCGTCCATGATATCCCCAGCCTATGACTCAAATAACCTTAAGTTGTCCTTAGCGGTAACCTATGTTTACCTCTTTATTCTAAGATTGTCCAAGGGCAGCCTCGAGATATGTACAATCTGTTAGGCTTTATCATCCATTACCTTGGAGGCAAGGCAGATGATTATTATAACTTGAAACAGTCAACAGAAGCAGATAGGAATCAGCAGTGGGGAAAACACATCATGCACCAGGATAGGGGTTGTGGTTTTTTTCCTGAATCAAAGATGGGTAGAGAAAACTTTAACTCAGTTGTGGGGGAAGCTCTCTGCTTGGGTACAGGTTGTATAGGATTACTCAGCAGTGGCACTTTCTATATCCTGAGAGACGCTTTATAAGACTGCTTCCTCCAGATGTCAGACCTGGAAGCCATCTTTTACTTTGGGCCTACCACATTTCCTGCTGTGGGAAAATGGGAGGGAGGATTATATGGAGTATGGGTGATATATAGTCTATATAACAATGATGGCTAACCATTTTTGGCTCCGTGCCAAAAGCGGGGGGAGCGCAGGGGGGTTGTGCGTGGGCGTGCCACACCTATAATGCTTTGTGCTGCTTTTGGCGCACTTTTTTTGCCCTCCCCAGGCTCCAGAGGCTTTCTAGGAGCCTAGGGAGGGTGAAAACAGCCTCCCCCCCACCTCCAGAGGCTTCAGGAGCTTCCCTGAAGCCTCCAGAGAGCGAAAACGGTCTCAAAATCAGCTGGCCAGCGCACACAAGCGTGCTGGAGCTGACAGGGCAATGCCTCGCGTGCCCTAAGAAATGGTTCTGCGTGCCACCTGTGGGTTCGCCATCACGGCTATATAACATTCCTTTCTCAGAGAGTCAAGGACACTTTGCCCTGCAGCTGTGATGGTGTGACTGGGAGGCATCTCCAGTTTTGGACGGTGCATTGATTGGACGGACCATGTGACGGACATGTGGGTGCTGGACAGGGACTTGGACTTTCACTTGGATGGGGAAATCCTGGAAGCTTTCAGATCCAAGTTTTCCCAAATGTTCCAATATGACGTCTCTAGTAAAGTAGACCTTTGAGGAAACTCAAGCCTCGGAGTCTTCTTTTGCTAGGGGTGTCGCTTGGAACCCTGACACCAGAGATGAGTGCCAGCATTCAGAACTGCTTCTCAGGTTGAATGTGGTGAGCCCTAGATCAGGTTATAACTTCACAAAATCAAGAATCAGAATCAGACGAGATCAACAAGGGCTGCGCGAAAAGCTCCATTTGTTGTGATGAGCATGGATGTGATTCAGGGACTAGTGCATTTGAACCCCCCATCCTGTTCCCCCCACCCCCGTTGTTCCTAACTCACAAAATGGCTGAGAAACTCTCACATTGGGCAGACCCAGAGCAGCTTGTCTAACTTGTTAAAAGTGCAATACATCTTGTTACTGCCTGGGAGAAATGTATGCATGCTGCGTCTGGGGCTTTGTGCCTCGAGCGCTGCAAAATTGCCTTGCCACCTGCCCAGCTGCTGTGCTTTGCCTCTGACGCCGGTGGCTTTTTAGCCTCTTTTCCTCTCTCTGCCGCAGCTCACCCTCAACCCACCCTGTTGAGCCTGATTAGTAATGAGAAGAGAGCCTGCCATGCTCTCCTTTGCAATCATTCAAGCTTCCTTCTGGGAAAGTTCAGCAATTAAGTTTTGGTGAAGATGCTTTTGAAACACAGGAGGCATTCGAGAGCTGGGAGGAGGAGAACGAGAAGGAGGAGGAGGAGATGGAATAGAATCAGAGGTGGTATTCAACAGGTTCTGACCAATTCTGGAGAACTGGTAGTGGAAAGTTTGAGTAGTTCAGAGAACTGGTAAATACCTCTTCTGACTGACCCTGCCCCCATCTATTCTCTGCCTCCCGAGTCCCAGCTGATCAGGAGGGAATGGGGATTTTGCAGTATCCTTCCCCTGGAGAAGGAAGGAAATGGCGATTTGCAGTATCCTTTCCCTGGAGTGGGGTGGGAATGGAGATTTTGCAGTATCCTTCCCCTGGAGTAGGGAGGGAATGGGGATTTTGCAGTAACCTTCCCCTGGAGTGGGGAGGGAATTGGGATTTTGCAGTATCCTTCCCCTGGAATGGGGAGGGAATGAAGATTTTGCAGTATCCTTCCCCTGGAATGGGGAGGGAATGGAGATTTTACAGTATCCTTCCCCTGGAGTGGGGAGGGAATCGGGATTTTGCAGTAACCTTTCCCTGGAATGGAGAGGGAATGGGGATTTTGCAGTATCCTTCCCCTGGAGTGGGGAGGGAATGGAGATTTTGCAGTATCCTTCCCCTGGAGTGGGGAGGGAATGGAGATTTTGCAGTATCCCTCCCCTGGAGTGGGGAGGAAATGGATTTTACAGTATCCTTTCCCTGCAAGGCATGCCCATCAAGCCATGCCATGCCGCACCCACAGAACCTGTAATTTAAAAAAAAAATTGAATCCCATCACTGAATGAAACGGAATGGAGAACTGAAAATTAGAGTGGGATGAGCCAGAGGTGGTATCCCCAGTTCGGGTGAACTGGCTGTGGGAGGCTCTGCCCACCCACCCTCATGTAATGTGCAAGCACTGCGCATGTGCAGAAGGAGGTGCATATGCGCAGACACGGCACGTGCGAGCAAAGTGTGCGAGCGTGCGCACACTCACTTTTGTGAACTGGTAGGGAAGGTAAGTGAATCCCACCGCTGGATGAGACCTGCAAAACTGAAAGGTATCCCTTAAATTGGAACAGTCTGGGGCTTCTGGGCGGGGAAAGGAAGGAACCTCCCAAATGGGCAGCAACAGATGTTCCTTCCCCTGCCTGCCCTGCTGGATTCAGATCAGCCCAATTCTAGGATCTTTTGGGAAACACAACTTTTCCTACATCCAAAGTTCAACAAGATGTTCTTACAGCAACTTGAGAGCTGGCAACTCACAAACTACTTACAACACTCAGAGCCATTTTTGTGGCCACCCGGTTCTGTCTACTCCCTTATGTCCCGAAAGCCAGACAGCAAAATGTGAAAAATTGGCTGTGGAATTGTTGAGGATATTTTGTTTTGTAGAAAGTGATCACCCAGTCCTCTCCCAGAAAAATGAAATATCCTAGGAAATATTGAGAAGGCAGAATATTACATTTCCCTGGATGTGAAAAAGAAACACATTTTAAAGACAAAGTAATTCCCTGCAGCTTCCTGCCCATCCCGCTTTGTCAATGGGCCATTAAGATGCCCAAGACAGTCCCTTTACATAATAAAGAGTTCTCCCCTTCAGCTCCAGGGTGATGGGATTAAGGCATTAAATTAGCCTTTACCCACTCACCACATGGCATCTGAGAACTCAACCAAACCTGGATTCAAAACACAGCCTAGAGAGTTGCCCCTGCATTGGCCCCATGGGAGTCTGACAACTAATCAGAATACATTTCTTACACAGGAACAGGAAGCAGGGAGGTGGGGCCAAACAGATTATAAAAAGCACAGCAGCCCGTTCCTCAGCCCTTCTCTTCTTCTCTACCAACATTGAAGCATATGATCACCTTTTCTGTTCAGGACTCAAGCCATGTGATCCTGTCCACCATTAAACCATCTTTCCAAGCAGCCTCCATGTCTCCAGTGTCTTTTTCCCCACTTGGAGCTGAACCCAGATGGACCTTTCTTCCAACAGTTTTAATCTAACAAATATGTAATATGAATATGTTAAGTATTCCTGAGGCTCTTTCTTACTGTATTAAGCCTAATGCTTGAGAGTCATGTCTCATAGGATCTTGTAACATCTATATTTAGGAGGGGGGGGGGGGAGACAGAATGTTTGTTATTTTGGAGCCAAACCTTCCAATCATTTTTTTTTTCAGGGAGTGCCAATTTCTGACACAGAGCCCTGCTCTTTTCTTTGCTGCAACTCCTCTATTAGCCACTAGGACTGCTGCAGAGCAGAGTTTGATGGAGCAGCGAGCAAAGGTTTTGTTTCTATGATCTACTCTGCTTCTCCATCGGTGGCTTCTCTGCAGCCACCCCAGTTCTCCGCTGGTTCTGGTTCCCAGAAGAGGGGTGTCCTTCAGAGGTGGTATTCTGCCGGTTCTCTCCAGTTTGGGGAAACCGGTAGTGGTGGCGGGGGGAGACTCCACCCACCTGCTTAGATTTCATCACAGATGCTCTGCGCATGCGCAGAAGCGCCCCATGCACTCCCGGTTCAAAACCGGTAGCAAAGGTAAGAAGATTTCATGCCTGATGCACTTATAGTAGGTGTGGACACTCGGCTGGCCTTCATTCTGGCATCTGTCACAGTGGAGATCCTACTGACCCAATCCCCTGCATCTTCTATCAGCTGCCACATGCAATAAAATATTCAGGGGATTACTGAAGAACTAGGATATCTGCACCTGGGACAAGACGGGGAACAAGTTGGAATAACTCAGGATAAGGAGGACAAAGGCAAAACATTTGTCTTCCATTGCCTTCTGTTCTCAACAGCATGCAAACGATTTGGCTGGTCTATGGCAAGCTGAGCCAGATGGACCTGAACCCACCAGGTCAGATCATTTCATCAAATTTTCCATATCTGCATATACATATGGAGGATTGTCCCTTCACTATCTTCCCCTGAAAATAAGCCCTCCCCGAAAATATTGCAACACAGCAGCAGGTGACCACGCTCATGAGGTGACCACGCTCAGCACCTCAAAAATAATAAGACCTCCCCGAAAATAAGGTCAATGCTTATTTCAGGGGTCCAAAGAAAATAAGACCCTGAGGCAGGTTTTCGGGAAACACAGTGTGTGTGTGTGTGTGTGTGTGTGTGTGTGTGTGTGTGTGTGTGTGTATGGGCTTTTGGATATATATGCCAAAGGATGGTAATTTCTCTGCACTTGACCTTAATGTCATTGATATAGCAATAGCACTTAGACTTATATACCGCTTCACAGCCCTCTCTAAGCGGTTTACAGAGTCAGCCTATTGCCCCCAACAATCTGGGTCCTCATTTTACCCACCTTGGAAAGAGGGAAGGCTGAGTCAACCTTGAACCTGGTGAGATTCGAACTGCCAAATTGCAAGCAGCCGGCATTCAGCAGAAGTAGCCTGCAGTACTGTACTCTAACCGCTGCGCTACCGAGGCTCATATCTTGGGAGTTTACATTAAACGCCTCCTTAGTCTCCTGTTCAACCCATTGAAATCCAGTGTGAGTATGGATTTGTTGTGTGGAATAGCCAGTTTGATTAGACTAGCTAGTTTGACATAATAGGCTAGAGACAGGAAGACTGTTTAGTCTTGCCTTAGGCACAAAGTCAATTGGGCCAGTTGCTTTCTCTCAGCCCTAGGAAGTAAACAAGGACAAACCACTTAGAACACAGAACAATAATGTTGGAAGAGACCTTGGAAGTCTTCTAGCCCAAACCTCTGAAATCCTAGCAAGAAAACCAGGCAGTTGACGGGAGTAAAAAGACTGACTCAAAGCACCAAAAACATATGTTTTCACTATACTTGCCACTAAAGCTCTGTTTTCCCCTGGTGAATTAGGTTAAGGGATTATGCCTTGGTGGTCCAGCTAAGGCTATCCTTGAGGCCACCATTTTCAGCATGTGTTGCTATGCAACAGCCTTGGGCAGCAATTCTTATATAAAATTCTTCCTGCGAATAGGGGACATTCAGTGGTGGGATTCAAAATTTTTTTACTACCAGTTCTGTGGGCATGGCTTGGTGGGTGTGGCATGACTTGATGGTCATGGCAAGGGAAGGATACTGTAAAATCTCCATTTCCTCCCGATCAGCTGGGACTCGGGAGGCAGAGAATAGATGGGGATGAGGCCAGTCAGAAGTGGTATTTACCGGTTCTCTAAATTACTAAAACTTTCTGCTACCGTTTCTCCAGAACTGGTCAGAACCTGCTGAATATCACCTCTGGGGATGTTGCTTCAGGAAAGGGCACCCCTATCCCCACTTTCCCCAATCAACATTCAAGGTTAAGGTTCTTTCACCGGTACCAAAGCAAGCATCTGCATCCAGAGTACTTATTATACACAGCTACAAAAGGAAATTCAAAAATATGCTGCCCATATGCAGTTGCCACTTTCCTTGAGTTGCAACTCACAAATGCCTTATTACCAGAGCCTCTTGGGTAGATTCCACAAGTGAAAATGCCAGGTGCATTGAGTCTATCCCAACCTTCATGGCAATGAGATAATTGGGCAGACCCTGGATTGACTCTCTTGGACCTTTGTGCTGTTCTGAAGCCAAAATTCAAACTGGGTTTGTGCTTCCAACCTTAGGTTGAAAGAGGTTGGACATTTGCTTTACTTTCAGCTGCTCTCTGGCATGAATCTCCTTTGATGCTGGAGCTACAGATCATGTGTCCAGCTTCTCTTTCTTTTCCAGTGTGGTAGCATCTTCTCATTTGATACAGGAAGCAAGCAGTTTCCGGAAAAGGAGATTTTTCCAAGATACTCTCGTATTTTTTTAAATTTTTTTGGTATATGATCTATTCCTGCATCTGCCTTATTAGATCATGTTCCAAAGTTCCATTTAACAAATTGCTCTCTGCAATGCCATCCCCAAGGCAACCAGATCAGGTCAGCAGGCAGAAAAGGGTCATTTTATAGCCATCCTTCTCGCCTGAAGCCAGAAAGATCCTGACAAAAACTGGCTACAGAGAGGAAGAAATAGCAGTGGATACCTCTGGGATTCTTCTTTCGATAACCTTCTCTCCCCACCCACCCCCTCACCAGCGCAGGACCCGATTCCAAAGCAGCTCTGTATTGAAAGCAGGTGCCACAAAGTGTCTGCATTGTGCTTCAAACACAGCTGTGGGTTTTAATGCCCACAACTCTGCAATTAGCATGCACTTACTGTGTCCCTGCAAGGCTGCGAACAGGGGAAGGTCCATCAATTTTCCTCTCCTGAATGCCTTTTGAGGATCCCTTCCCATCCACCTCCAGGGTTTGGGATTAATCAGACAGCTTCATAATAAAATCAGGTTTCTACCTACCTGCCAGGATTCTTGGGCTGCATGCTGGGGGACCATCAGACAGAACACATGCTAACATGTCGAAGATGCAACTTTTATTCATTGTGCCCACACCACCCATGATTCCCCTCTTGGAAGTGAGTTGTTGGTCACTCAAACCCTCCCCCTCCCAAGAACATGTGTATTATTTCTATAATGGGAATCATTTCAAGACAAGATCAAAGGTATTAAGGCACTTTTGATACGTTGCTCCAGGGAAACAACGGAGGAGAAATTCAGGGCCAGGAGTGCCGTAAAAGGAAAGACCCAAGGCTCTTTCCCATTATGTTGCAGGGGTGGGATTCAGCTGGTTCACACCAGTTTGGGCGGACCAGAAATTGCAAGGACCAGCTGGCCCTGCCCACCCCTCCCCTGCCAGGAGTCCCCACGCGGCCCATTCATCATGCTAGGTAAGTGCAGGACCTGCGTGGAATCTCTGGGAGGGCGAAAAACGGGCCTCCCGAAAGTAGCGGAAGCCCAAAAACAGGCCTGTTTACGGCCTCTGAAGGGCCCCCCAAGCCCAGGGGAGGCTGGGTATTGCAGTCCATGAGTCATAAAAGAGCCATAGTTCCCTACCCCTGCTCTGGAGCCTGGGGAGGGCAAAAACGCCACCCCCATCCCCCCGCTGTGGTGCAGGAGGCTGAGTAGGCCACACCCAGCATGGCCACGCCCACCCAGCAACCAGGCAGAGAACTGGTTGCTAACATTTCTCAATCCCACCCCTGGTGATGTACAACAGTAACTGCTTCCACTTTGGTTCCATTCATTTCTTGCTTCTGCGTGAAGCAAGTTCCCTATGCGAAAGGAAACCAAAAGTGGTGGAGAGGAGAAAGCAGTCTTTCCTGAGCCTCCGTCTATAATATATTAAACTTCTTTACATGTGCCCTGCTGTGTGCATGCTGTGAGAATGAGAGAGGCAACATGTCCTCTAGTTCTAGAGTTTTCATCCAGCAAGATGGGTGCTCAGAGTGCAGAAAGACAGGGAAGTCGCCTTGTGGCGACTTCCACCTGGGAATCTGTGTTGTCGAAAACTTTATAGTGTGAACTGGTGAAGCGTGCAACAACAAGGCCTGGAATTCAAACTGAGATCATTACAGTCAACCTTGCTGATGTAGCTGCGCTTTTTGCCTTTCTTTGACCTCCCTTAATGGAGAGAGCAATAAACTGTCCCCCTGGAACTGCAGAACAAAAGACTGTCTTCTGAAGAAGTGGAGGGCCGATGCTGAAACCCAAAGAAGCAGCTGACTCTGCTCAGTCAGCTTCTTCCCATCATCCCCTTCCCCAGACTCTTAGCTGACATTCTCCTACATATTTTAGTAAACATTTTTGGAGGTGAGATGTCATTTGTTATTCAATTAATCAGTCAGTCAGTCAGTCAATCTTTCGTTCTTGACATATTTGTATCCCGTTTTTTCTCTCTCTCCAGGCTCAAATTAGTATACATTTCCCCTCTTCTAAGTGTTTTTTTAGCAGGGCAACCTGGTCTACCCAAATACGGGACAGAGCATCCTGCTTCCGCTTTCACCTTTCAGCCCCAATCCAGGAACCTTTGCAGGCAGTCGCTTTCGTGACAAACTTATTTTTGTGTTGAATTCTCCTCTTCTACAATAACAGCTCTATGGGGTGACTTGGATTGAGAGAAAGCAACAGACCCAAAGTCAGCCAGTGAGCTTCCATTGCTGAGTTTGACTTGAGCTTGAGTCTCTAGCCCTAATCTAACAGCCTTACCGTTATCCCCACATGAATTCTTTCCAGCCCTAACCCCACACAGCAGGATCTTCCCCCTCACTTTGCCAGTCCATATCAAGGCAGTAGGATGCCCACATTTAAAGCTGCCCATCTGTACAATGCCTTCTCTTGATTTCCACTTTATTCTTCTGAGGTTACGGCATCAAATTCTTTGCAAGGTAGGACAGACCCATCCATGCTTACAAAGGCTACAAATCTTAGGACTTTGATTTGGGCCAGGGGTCAGCAACCTTAAACACTCAAAGAGCCACAAAGGTAGGAAGTGCAGTTCCCCCACCATAGAGTCTCCTCCTAGTGTGGCACCCTTTTTCCTCTGCCAATCAGAAGTGCAGTTCCCTTACCACAGAGTCTCCTCCTAGCAAAGTGTCCTTTTTCCTCTACTTGTCCTAACTGAGAGCCCTATCAATTGTGGAGCCAACTGGCGACAGGGAGCCACAGCAGAGGCATGAAAGAGCCACATGCGGCTCCAGAGCTGTGGGTTGCCAACCCCTGAATTACTCTTCCCTGTAAAAAAAGGATGAGCAAGAACAATACCCAAAGCCATTTCTGCAGTGCAGAATCTGAGGGAATGATAGTTTCCATAAATGCTGGCCATGAATACAGATGTGCACACATTTATTGATTGATTTTTTTATTCTCCCCCCACCCTCCAAACAACAACCCTCGAGAGATGAGTTGGGCTGAGAGAGAATGAGTGGCCCAAAGTCATCCAGCTGGCTTTCATGCCTAAGGTGGGACTAGAACTCACTGTCTCCTGGTTTCTTGCCTGATGCGTTAATCAATACATCAAACTGATTCTTTTATAATTATAGGGAATCATTAGGGCTGCTAAGGAAGCAAACTCGGAGACAAGCAGAACACTGGTACACATTCCTGTCGCCACCACATAGGATCGGCAATAGTTCCTTGTGCTGCTTTTCCCTCTGCCAGGTGATGGCTGCAAGGTCTTCCCTACAGTACAGAGTCTTGTAGGTGCCACAGTCTCTGCACTCAGAATCAGACGCTGTCTCTTGCTTTCTCACATGTTGTGCATCTCAGCATAGGAGACTATTATCCGCACAGCATTCTCCTTCGCCAGTGGCAGTCTTGCGGTGAGGCAGCGCCACGTTGTCTTTAATCATCCAACAGCTCTCTCTGCTATATTACTGTATTAATTAAACAGACAACTTCCCCTGGACCAAAGCCCCCTAAAGCACCTATGGACATGCTCACACTGTAGGATCCGGAAATGCCTCTTGCACTGATGACACAGAAGCAACAAAGCAGCCAGCAACACCCATGTCAGATTCACACATGCCTCTCCCCCCCCACCCCCGCCGCCCGAATTCCCACCACTGGCTAGGGCAGCCCAGGCCATTTGGCTATGAGAAACCAGCGGTTCCTTTTAACTGTCTGTGCAAAAGGATGCTGCATTGCACATGTTTAGGTGACACACTTGCATCCCAGCATAAAATGTCAGGTAACTGCAATTAGCATAGGTGCAGTTAAGAACATAAGAACATAAGAATAGCCTTGCTGGAACAGGCCACAGCCCATCCAGTCCAGCATTCTGTCTCACACAGTAGCTCACCATTTGCTTCAGGGTCTTCCCAAGCAGATGTCTTCATCTGTTTATGATTCCCTGCAAATGGCATTGAGAAATATCCTGCCTATCTCTCCAACCCGGAGGGTGTCCTTAGGCATCCATAATGATAGCCATGGATACCCTTGTTCTCCATGAACTCGTCTAATCCTTTCTTAAAGGTGTCGAGGGTGACAGCTGTCACCACTTCTTCTGGCAGGGAGTTCCATAGACCAGTGGGTCTATGGTTCTGGGGTTTTTCCAGATTTTGCATTCTCTTCCCCTCCCCCCAAGCACTTTTCCAATTGCAACATGCTTGTTTTTGTCTGTCACTCCATTGCTAAGCAATAGTACCTAGGTCCACATAGTTTTTCTGCATTTTTCTATTTAAAAAAAAAACCCCACTCCAAAGGCTATGTTGCAGTAGCTCCTGCCAAACCTCTGCCTGCCTTCAGATTTCCAATAGGCGCAGTTATCCCAGCCTCTTTCCATGTGCTTCATTGTCAGCACTTGGTGGATGACTCGTTCATGTTGAAAAAGAAGATGCAATGGCCCAAAACCTTGAAATGAAGATGGAAGGAGAACCAATGGGGTGAGTCAGTGAGCCCTGACCCATCCTTGTGCTGCTAGGAAATGGAGGTGCTTATAACAAGTGCCAAAGGAATCCAGTTCTTTGAGACCTGAAACATCCTGAAGTAGCTGATGGACAGCCCTGGAGAACACCCAAGCCAAAGATGAGTTCCAGACTAATGAAGAAAAGGGAGTCAAACTATTCTCCAAAGCACCTGAGGGCAGAACAAGAAGCAACGGGTAGAAACTAATCAAGGAGAGAAGCAACTTAGGAGAAATTTCCTGATAGTTAGAACAATTAATCAGTGGAACAGAAGTTGCCTCCAGAAGTTGCGAATGCCCCAACACTGGAAGTCTTTAAGAAGATGTTGGATAGCCATTTGACTGAAATAGTGTAGGGTTACCTGCCTAAGCAGTGGGTTGGACTAGAAGATCTCCAAGGTCCTTCCAATTCTGCTATTTTATTGTATTGTATTTTATTGGCCCATAAGTAATAGCAACAATTGTCACCACGGCATCCAGTGCTTCCTTTACGATTGACAGCATCCAGAAGGAGCCATAGGCATGGGTTTGCACTTAATAATTACCATCTCCTTGCTGTCTAGTGCCACCAAAGCCATAATAGACTAAGCAAAACGATGCCTCTCCTAAGGATAGCGGTTTCAGGAGTTTTGAAATAGCAATTCACAGATGTCAAAACGAAGCGAAGTTTCCTGGATGAAATTGACCTTCTGTGTAGCGCAAGACTAACATTCCCCTTGAATGCTGGTATTGAAAAGCACTAGTATTCTTTTTAAAAGACAGGTCTAATATTGTTCCAAAAGAACATTTAATCTGAGAAGGGCCTGACAAGCACTTAGAAAGGGCCAATAAGCAGAGGAAGATCCCTGTGCAAAAGCCAGGGGCTTGGTCTCTGTCGCGGCACCTAAACCTCCTAGACCTCTCTGTTGCTTCTCAGGCTTAAAAAGGTTTACAGGGCATTCCTGCAGCAACTTAGGGTAGCCAGCAAGAGCTGGGTGAGTCTCATCCATGCCTCCACGACATCCTCAAAGAAGAGTCCTTGATCCTGTCCACAAAATTGGAAGAGAGGAAATGTGCTAGTTTAAAACTGGAACACACCAAGTTGCTTCAGCTATGTCTTGGGAGTAAGATAAAAGCATTGTCCTGAGGACATGATTTTTTTTTTTTTAAATGACTGCAGGGACATGTTTATTCCAAATGGGGCATTCAGCAGGTTCGGACCGGTTTGGGTGAACTGGTAGTGGCAAACTGCGGATGGACGCCGCCCACCTGCACCGGCTCTATACCGTCCTATTTAGCCACATTTTCTAAGCCGCACACGTGTGCAAGCTGCATGCATGAGCAAAGCACATGCATGGAAGGTGTGCACGCTCATGCGCACGGGGCAAACCAGTGGTAAACCTATGTGAAATCCACCTCTAGTTCATACCATTATTAGTGGGGTGCAGAGGTGGGATACTAATTTTTTTTACTATTGGTTCGGGTGGTGCTTGCACGCGCAACACTTCTGCACATGTGCTGAAGTGTCTGGGTAGGTGGGTGGAGCCTCCCGCTGCTGCTACTACCGGTTTGCCTGATCGGGGGCCGAACTAGCGGCAACCCACCTCTTGTGGGTTGTAAGAGGAGTTCATTATCTCCCAGCCTATTTTGCAGGACCAGAATATATAGCCAGCAGATGACGTGTTGGCCCAGAGAGGTGAATACATTAAAAGTGGGGTGGGAATAGCAGGGTCCTGTGTGTCATGCTGTGTGTGGGGGAAAATAGAGGTGTAACCCTGACTCTTGGAACAATCACTGCCCAAGGCAGAAATATCACAAGACTCATTTCCCACTCAGTGGCTAATTTTGTTCATTTTAGCAGGTAGGTTTTCCAATGCAAGCACCGCCCGTTACTATTTTGGGGTGCACCTGGCTGATGATTACACCATAGCTAGCATAATGGATCAGACGTGGGGGAGGGAGAGAGAAAGAAAAGCCATTTTCAATGCTATCCTGGTTGTCTTGCTTTTCGGCAAATATCGTGAACAATTCATTGAATCTACTGAAGAAAAAAATATACCTTCCTTGCACTTTTTTTTTTTTTTTTTTTTGCAGTTGGCGAACTCCATTCCAATACTCAATTCTGTAGGGTGTCGACATTCAGACATAGTTGTGGAGTGACTTGTGGATGGGCTTGAATCAGTGGTGAGATTCATTTTTTTACTTCTGGTTCTGTGGGCGTGGCAGGGGAAAGATACTGTAACATCTCCATTCCCACCCCACTCTGGGACCAGCCAGAGGTAGTATTTGCCGGTTCTCCGAACTACTCAAAATTTCCGCTACCGGTTCTCTGGAACCTATCAGAACCTGCTGGATTTCACCCCTGGCTTGAATGGATGATTAGCTTTGACCAGCCAGGGTCCCATCAGGCTTCACACACAAATCGAGATCAAGAACCTTCAAACTCTGGTTACGTGGCAAGTTATAATTCAAGACTGGAAGGCCAATGCAGCTGCTATCTGGAAGGACTTCATGAAGCTGAAGAGACCATGAACAGTTTTCTATTCTCCTCTTGCCAGAAGCAGGCCAAGGGAGATGGGTGTCGCCATCGGCCTGGGACCATTTGGCCTGACCTGGCTGGAGAGAAGAAGCCTGGAATGAAAAAAACAAAAAAACCCTAGGTCCTTTTCAACATGGGCTCCCCTTTTCCGCACGAGGCCAAGCATTGTGGTCTCATTGTTATGGAATGTCTTAGTCTGCATTCAGCTTTTCAAACTCCTCTGTGTTTCCGAGAACTGTATCAACTGTTCCAGAGTCCCGGCTGTAGCTGGACAGGAAGAGTGACACCCGCTGTCTGAATGGCCCATTTGTCTGTTTCTCTTGCTGCAAGGAAAGAAGGGGGGGGGGGACAAGCTCTCTCTCGCGCATGCCTTGCCTCAAGACACTTGACAGAGAGTTCTGCAAATGTAAGGCACATTCACAACTGAAGGGAGAGAAAGTTCCCCGCTGTGTATTATCTTGCTGCCCTGAACTTTTAAAATTGGCAAGCCGGGTCTCCACTTCTGACCCAGCAATCCTATCCATCATCCATAAGCTTGAGGAGTAAAAGTCACTTTTCCAGGTGTGGGACTATAGCAACTGTTGCTGGCCATCATCACAAGCCAAAGGCTGCGGGCCAAGTTTAAATGTGCAGGAACGAGCCAAGTTCGGAGCAAAGGGGAGTCGGTCTGTATGTTTGCTACCGCTATTAGTTATGTCCGCCAGAGATCTGTGCACGGCAAGCCTCGGTGAATTTCAAAATTGGGTCTTGAGTCTGTTGTAGTGTTATTTTAGAGAGCTGCTTCCCAGCAGAAAATACATGCTCTGGAGTGTCTGTACTATATTGGGAGTATTTAGGAAAGAATTGTTTCACCTAGCACAGTGATGGCGGACCTTTTTGTCATCACGTGCTAAAAGTATGCACATGGGCGCACACACGCATTCATGCAACAGTGCTTGCATGTGCACACCCCCATAATGCAATGCGTGAGCCCTGCCCCCGTGTGCTTAACAGTCCCCCCCCCCGTGCACCATTTTGGGCCTAGTAGGCCTCCCTGCAAACCCTTAGGGCCAAAAATGGGCCGTGGCGGGGAGGGCGCCGCACGCCCTCTGGTCCCCGTGCATGCGCATATGATCACCCACCCCATGTGCGTGGTCTCCTGCATGTGCCCCTCCCCTGCACATGCGTGGCAGAGACCCAAAAATCAGCTGGCCAGTGGGAGGTGTGCGTGCATGCACCGTGGAGCTGAGCTGGGGCGATGGCAGTGAGGGCTCTGCATGCCACCTGTGGCACATATGACATTGGTTCACCAACATGGACCTAGCAACTGCCTGATTGTTCTCTTTACCCACCTTTCAACATTTGGCAGAGGAAAATAGGCCTGTCAGCTTTACAGCAAGGTTTCACAAAATGGGGTGTTCCAAAACATAATGATCTATAACAGTATTTCTCAATCTTGCCAGCTTTAAGATGGGTGGACTTCAATTTCCAGAATTCCCCAGCCAGCTTGGGTCAGCTAAATCAGCAGATCCACAGCGTAGAGAGGCCGAAATGGCAGGTGTCCCACTAATTTTTTCAGTCAAGAAAACTGCTGATAAAGTGGACGAAGATCCACAAAGAGTGATAAGATAACTTTTTTTTTTAAAGAGCGAGGTGTCTATTCTATATGCATCTAACCAGTGGTGGATTTCAAATTTTTTTAGAACCTCTTCTGTAGGTGTAGCCTGCTTTGTGGGAGGGGCTTGCCAGCCATGTGACCGGGTGGGAGTGGCTTGGCAGTCATGTGACTGGGTGGGCATGGCTAACTTGTAAAATGTGGTGAAACTCACTTAACAATGCTCTTGCTTAGCAACCAAAATGTTGGCTCAAGAACTCTGGCATTGAAGCGTGCAAGTCTTAAAGCTGTCAAATTACAAGACCCTTGCACCGCTAACCCTTTAGAATAAAAACCCCAGGGGTGTTCAAACTTGGCAGCTTTAAGACTTGTGGACTTCAACTCCCAGAATTCCTCCTCTCACTCTTCATCTTGAGGATGTGCGGACGGGCGGGGGGAGGGAGCTGCAACCGGTTCTAAACAGCAGTTTAGATTTGTGGAATCTCTTCTATAGAAGAGGCTAGAACTGGCAGGAACCCACCCCTGTCTCTATCCCCTGTATTGTATCGAACATTACTGCTCAGGAAAGGAGGAATATTCAGAGGAGGGCTTGCCTTACAAGATCCAAACAGAAGATACAGATCTCCTCAACTGTTCTCTCTAAAATGAACTGAAGATCAGCTGCATTCTGTGCTGTTGTGCAAGACAATAATAAGTAATAAGTAGCTACTTTAGCTAGGCTGGCTATGGGCTTTCTTCTATCTGCACACTGTTCTGACCTAGGCTTCCCCAGCAGCACAAAGCCAAGTCCTTGTCCCAATAAACTCCTTTTATTTAATTTACAGTGAATTGCTCTCCAGCACAGTCCCGGCCCACAGTCTTTCAAGACAGTTCCCAATTACGACCTTTACCAGGCTTGGAGAGTGGCCAGGCCGATATCTTTCAGAATGCAGGAATGAATGATGATGATGATGATGATGATGATGATGATGATGATGATGATGATGATGATAATAATAATAATAATAATAATAATAATAATAATAATGTTAATAATGTTAATAATAATCTTTATTGTCATTGTAATAATATTGTAATAAAATTACAATGAAATTGGTTTGAGCGCCGTGCCAACACCTGCACCAGGTGGAATACAGACAGCAGTGACAGCCACAACAGGAATCTCTCCAGGCAAATAAAATGGCCGACAAATGACAGTTGAAAAGGATCAATTGTACTTTGTCTTTTATTATCCATTTCTTCAAATCTGTTTGGCATTTTAGGAGTTGGTGGAAAAGGAGCACGTCTCTTTTTCTTTTTTATTTCTTGTTGCAATGAACTTTGAGGAATCGCACTTGGCATTTTTTCTTCTCGCTCAGTTTTCCCAACAGAAAAGGATGGAATTACTGGTAGGGGTGGTGCTCTCCGCTTCTTCATTTCAGTTCTTGCAGTTGCCCCTGGTATATTCCCAAGAGATAATGATGGTGCCACCG
Source organism: Rhabdophis nuchalis (assembly GCA_039707465.1). Lineage (NCBI taxonomy): Eukaryota > Metazoa > Chordata > Lepidosauria > Squamata > Natricidae > Rhabdophis > Rhabdophis nuchalis. The sequence continues at coordinate 149,154,494 of CM077646.1, read as the reverse complement.
TTACAGAACATAAACTTCGTGAAGAACTAATTGTCTTCTGCAAACACCCCTCCACTTTTGCTCCTCTTTTATTCCCTATGGGAGGGGCCATTCACTGTCCACCTGTGGCCTTACTCCCAAGTCAACCCTTGGTCTTTAGCTGTTCCCTTTGTCTGGCAACTCTGCACATGCACGCACTGGGAACAGGCTCCAGCTGTTCTTCTGCCTCACTGATGTCTGACTCTGAAGGCAGCTGATAACTGTCAGACAGCCCTGCCCCCATCTCTGCCTCTGATGCAGAGCCCTCGTCAGAGCCTTCCCCAAACTCCAGTGCTAGCTCATGTTCCTCCCCAACCTCATCACTTTCCGAATCTGCTGCCAGCTCTGTTGGCTGCTGGCGAGTCACAACACACATAACCACAACGTGAATACATCCTAGCAATATCTCTTTTTCTTCTGTGTTCTAGTCACAAAGTCTTCATCATTTCCAAGCCCATGCTTTAAGCCATTCTCAGAGAGTTCAGCTTTAAAATAATATTACTCCCGTTATTCACACATTGTAAAGACCAGTCCCAAGATAGATAGAATTTGTTCAGCTTTACTATCCATTTGTTGAGAGGGAAGTCAAGTGATTGGCAGTCAGTGGGAACAGAAGCAAGTTATGGATCAAGCAACGGCGATTTCATGCCAGTATAATTTTCTGACAGCACAAGGACAGGTGGATAGCCCTTCAACCTGGCAGGAGAGGAAGATTGCCTATTGATGTTATTAGGAATTTCGGGTGCGTAATTGTTACCTTCTCTTGTTTGACTTGTATTCCCCTTTCATATGGAGTACAAAAGAGAATAGCACCAAGTTTACTTTCTTTTTTTAGCAGAGAACAGAGTGATGCAGTGATAAAGCTACAGCAAACCACACCCCACCAACACAATACAATACAGTACAATAGCAGAGTTGGAAGGGACCTTGGAGGTCTTCTAGTCCAACTCCCCGCCTAGGCAGGAACCTTATACTGTTTCAGACAAATGGCTATCCAACATCTTCTTAAAGACTTCCAGTGTTGGGGCATTCACAGCTTCTGGAGGCAAGCTGTTCCACTGACTAATTGTTCTAACTGTCAGGAGATTTCTCCTCAGTTCTAAGTTGCTTCTCTTCTTGATTAGTTTCCATCCGTGGCTTCTTGTTCTTCCCTCTAGTGCTTAGGAGAAGAGCTTGACTCCCTCTTCTTTGTGGCAACCCCTGAGATATTGGAACACTGCTATCATGTCTCCCCTGGTCCTTCTTTTCATTAAACTAGACATACCCAGTTCCTGCAGCTGTTCTTCATATGTTTTAGTCTCTAGTCCCCTAATCATCTTTGTTGCCAAGGCAAGTCTCTACAGGTCATCCTTGACTTACAATCTTTCACTTAGTGACCAAAGTTACAACAGCATTGAAAAAAGTGACATGGTTCTTTTTCCACACTTGGCGGCCGTTGCAGCATCTCCAATGGTCATGTGGTCCAAATTTGGACATTTGGCACCCGGCTCATGTTTATGACGGTTACAGTGTCCCGGCGTCATGTCATCCTCTTTTGTCACCTCCTGACAAGCAAAGTCAACAGGGAAGCCTAATTCGCTTTATAACCATGTTGCTAACTTAACAATTGCAGTGATTCACTTAACAGCCGTGGCAGCCGTGGCAGGAAAGGTTGAAAAAATGGGGTGAAACTCACTTGACAACTGTCTCGCTTGATCAACAGATATTTTGAGCTCAATTATGTGCACAAGTTGAACTTTAAGGATTAAGGTAAAGGTATCCTTCGCACATATGTGCTAGTCATTCCCGACTCCTTCGCACATATGTGCTAGTCATTCCCGACTCTAAGGCTGCAAGCGAACAACCAAGCCAGAGAACAGCAAGGATTCCACAGTTCAACCCTTGAGCTACATATATACTCTTCCATTAGAAGTGATAAAGCTCCATGAGAAAATATTCCCCCGGATCTTTGTTTCCTGCCCCAGGAGAAGCAGCTAATGCTTTGAGAGGAAACCGGAGGAGTCTTGAGCCATGGAAAGGGCTTCTGTGGGAGTTCACTCAGCAGGGCTGACTACCGATAAATCTTTACTCCTCTCTCCTCTCCCAGAAGCATTAGGCATTAGGAGGCCTCCAGGCACCAAGCAACCTTCAAATAAGGGCCAAATGGACTTTGCGTATACTTTGGTTTTTACTGATGTCAAGGCATCTCTGCAAGGTTTATAGCACTTTAGAGGAATTGCTGTCAGATATTCCAGGACAGAGACTTAGTTTTTTAGTTTTGTTTTTTAAATCACATCAACCACCCCCACCACCCCCCTTAAAAATAATAGTGATTTAAACTTTCCTACGCCCATGTCACCACTTGTCTTTAACCATAGCACATTTGTTCCTGGATTACGGCAATGTTCCCACCCTTCCCTGGGATGCTTCCTTCATTTCACCCCCACCCCATGAGCAAAACTAACCTCCATTGTCCTTAACTGTGTATAGGGGTGTTACAATAGCCTTTGTCCTCCTCTCTCAATACCATGCAAGGGCATTCTCAAAGTATGAAAAATCTCTTGGAGTTCACCATTCTTAATGCTGGAGATGCAATCAGGTGACCAGGAGCGGTAGGGATCAGAAAAGCACTTATTGGATTTTCAGACTGATGCAGGCCGAGAAATGAGTTTTTGAATTATTGAAGAAATCTAGTGGATAAAGATACATGATTTGCTCCTGGGGGACGAGGGCGAAGAGCGCCAGTGAAACTGGGCAAGAGAACGTGGCTGAGGATTGTCTGCAGCAAACCATGATGACATTAATTTGATGACACACGCACGATGTCATCGTACAACTACAGGTGGTCCTTGACTTACGACCACAACGGAGCCCAAAATTTCTGTTGCTAAGTGAGACGTTTGCTAAGTGAGTGAGTTGCCCCATTTGACGACCTACCTTGCCACGTTGGTTAAGTGAATTGTTGCAGTTACCATATTTTTTGGAGTATAAGACACACCGGAGTATAAAATACACCATGATTTTGAAGAGGTAAATTTTTAAAAAAATATTTTTTTTGCACTCTGCAGGCCCCCCCAACCCTCTGCATACCTCTTTTTTTTTTTTAATGGGGCATGCAGAGCTTTGGGAGGCTCTTAGACTGCTCCTGGGGCTGGCGGAAACAGCCCATTTTTTGCGCTTTTTTTGCCCTCCTCAGCCCTCAGGACCACTTTGCAAGCCTCTGCAGTCCATTTTTGCAAAGGGGGTAGGGATGTTTCAGTAGGCCAAAAATGTTGACGCACCCAGATTTTCACCCTCTTTTTTAAGGAAAAAAGGTGCGCTTTATACTCCAAAAAATACGGTAAATTGGTAACGTCAAGGTCACAAAAAAACACAACCCTGGCACACTGCAACCGTCATAAATATGAGTCGGTTGCCAAGTGTCTGAATTTTGATCATGTGATCATGGGGATGCCACAACGGTTGTGTTAAAAATGGTCATGTCAGTTTTTTCACTGCTTTTGTAACTTTGAAGAGTCACTAAATGAATTGTTGTAAGTGGAGGACTACTTGCAGAGCCCTTAAGTATTTGTATGTATACCCATATCAGGCACATGTTGCTATTTGCTTCTTCTTACTCCAGTGGTAGGATTCAATTTTTTTTACTACCAGTTCCGTGGGCGTGGCTTGCTGGGCTTCGCTGGCTGAGGAATTCTGGGAGTTGAAGTCCACAAGTCTTAAAATTGCTACGGTTGTAGACCCCTGCTCTGGACAGCAAAATAGAATGTAATGTAATGGCCCTTAATGAATGATAATGGTATTAGTACAAACCAGGTGTGCCATTCATTAGAAGGATTATATATTGGAAGAAGCTTTAATGAAAAACATTTTCATTAAATGTTCATATGGGTTTTCATATGAACCTTCCATCCTTCCAAGGTTGGTAAAATGAGGAGCCGTATTGTTGGGGGCGATATGCTGACTCTGTAAACTGCTTAGAGAGGGCTGCAAAGCATTGTGAGGCGGTGCTATTGCTACTGTGACTAGGCTGCAAAATTCTGAGGGATCACTAGATGGCAGTAGAGAAACACAATGTTCCAACTCTTTGTGGCCATCTGGTGGCTGGCTGGATTTGTGCAGCAGGTCTGATAATCCTGTGGTCACACGTACTACAGTATTGTAGTGGGGCTGAGACAGATCTTTTTTTTCTCCCTGGCTTTTTGGAAATAATATAATTCTACCCATTTTGTATATTTGCTCATGATGTTATGTGTGAACCAACCGTGGTTAAAACAAACTGTGCCTCGGCACAAGAGAAGACTAGCTCTGCAATGAGAGAGGCAAAGGCTTTAAATAGCAGCAGAGGTTGCATCCATCAAGAAGCTCAAGCATTTCCTCTTTGCAGTCGGGAAGAGCTGGCAATTTTACAAGTCCAGTCAGGATGAATTCAAGCAGGAAGGAGGCTGATCTGCTTTTTCATCCCCGCTTAGCCATTTTGATCCTGGTCTTGTCAACTTGGGAATGTGACTTCTAGGGCCCCCCATCTAATTGCCTCCCACTGCCCACCTTCCCACATGCTCTGGAAGAGGCTTCCTGGTGCTTTCCCCATTATCCAGGTGGTGAGGATATACTCTGCCAGGTTGTCAGCAGTAAAAACCATGTGCTTAGTTACGAGACAGAATCGGACAGATTTATGAGCAGTAGAGACTGAGGGGCTGGGCCAGTAGGATGTAGAAGGCAGGTTTCTCTTGTAAACCACAACTTCAATCAAGCAGGGTGCCAACATCATTTGAATAGATCTGTTGCTTTGAGCTTCTTTGCTTCCCCCTCCTTTTTCTCCCCCCACCCCACCTCCGTTCCAGCTTTTTCCTCGGGAGGCTGGAGTCATTTGTTGAGGGGGTGGGGAGCAGAGGTGGGATCCTACCAGCTGAACAACCGGTTTGCTGAGCACGCTTCTGTAAACTCGCTTCGCTCGCGCATGCACCAGGAGACACACTGCATGTGTGCGCGTACAGTTTCGAGAAGACTTACTTTCCAGATTACTACTTGGGAAGGAAAACATCTGAGGCGAGGTAATCCACTCTGTGGTGCGACTCAGCTGAGAAGATAAAGGTACCGTACTTTTCGGCGTATAAGACGCACCGGAGTAGAAGACGCACCAAGATTTTGAAGAGGTAATTTAAAAAAAAAAAAAAGGTTTTGCACTCTGCAGGCCTCCTAAACCCTCAGCACACCTCATTTTTTGTGAAAATCGGGGCATGGAGAGAGTTTGAGATGCCTGCAAAGTGCTCCTGGGGGCTGGGGAGGCAAAAACAAGCAAAAAATGGCCCATTTTTTTGGAAAACAGGGCTGTTATTTTGCCCAAAACAGGGCATGAATAGCCTTTAGGGGGCTTTTAGAGTGTTTCTGGGGGCTGGGGGGCATAAACGAGCAAAAACAGGGCCCGCTTTTCGCTCATTTTTGCCCTCTCCAGCTCCCAGCAGCACTTTGCAGGCCTCTCAAATCCTCTGCACATCCATTTTTATGAAGGGGGCAGGGTTTTGGGAGGCCAAAAATGCTACATTCAGGGTATAAGATGCACCCAGATTTTCAGCCTCTTCTTTGGGGGAAAAAGGTGCATCTTATACTCCAAAAATACAGGAGGTACAGTGCAGGGGCGGCCGGACAGGCCCACTTGCTCATGGGAGTGAACTGGTTTGCTCCCAGCTGATCTTCAGAGCTACCAATTCTCCCAAACCGGTAGAATCCCACCCCTGGTGGGGAGGTTCTGAGACAAAAGGAAGTGGGGTCCCTTGTTCCATCTGGAACCCCGTCTTCTTCTTTTTTGACAACTTTGTTTCCAGGTAAGGGAGGAAAAGAAGAATAAATTGCTCTCCTCATTGATTGGAACTGGTTTCTGACAATATTTGTTGTCAAGACAAAGGATTAAAAATTGTATATCCCAATTTCATGGAAGCTTTCAGTTTTTAAAGCCATGAACGCATGGAGGGCCGGAGGGTGCCCATCGCTGATCTAAAACTGTTTTGTGATTTAAGGGCACACAACCTCTTTGCTAACTCTTGTTCTCTGTTGAGGTCAATGATGATCGGCTGACGAATGCACAACCGTCACGTGGAAAGGATTCAGATTCTGTTCCTTGGACTAAAAGGCTCCAAATTCCTTCCATGGCTGAGGTCTGTAATTGTGTCCAATGTTCTAGCTCAGGGGTCTCCAACCGTTGCAACTTTAAGTCTGAAGGACTTCAGCTCCTAGAATTCTCCAGCCAGCTTTGCTGGCTGGAGATTTCTGGGAGCTGAAGTCCTTCAGACTTAAAGTTGCAAAGGTTGGAGACCCCTGTTCTAGCTAATGTTTGACTATTAGTCCAAAATTGATGAAGACTTGGTTTTCAAGCGAATGTTCTTATTTTTGTACAGGCAGTCCTCGACTTACAGCATTTCATTTAGCGACTGTTTGAAGTTACAACGGCACTGAAAAAAAATGACACATGACCATTTGTCATACTTACAATCACTGCAGCATCCCCAAGGTCACATGATCAACATTGGGATGCTGGGCAACTGATTCATATTTATGACGGTTGCAGTGCCCCAAAGTCATGTGATCACTTTTGGCGACCTTCTGAAAAGCAAAGTCAATGGAAAAGCCAGAGTCACTTAACAAACGTATTGCTTACTTAACAGCTGCATTGATTCACCTAACAACTGTGGCAAGAAAGGTTGTAAACGGAGGCAAAATTCAGTTAACAACTGTCTCGCTTAGAAACCGAAATGTTGAACTCCAAGGTGATCGTAAGTCAAGGATCACCTGTTAACTGTTTGTTATAATTCGCGGGTTATAATAACTCTATAAATTTTATAGGAATGCACGTTCTAGCGGGTAGACACATATTTTAATCTGTGGGCCTCAATTGAAAGATGCACAAATTTCTTCCTTGAGGCTGTTCTAATTGTAAATTAATATAACATAGAATGAAAATGAAATTAGAAACAGCTATGCTAATGCTATATGGTACATGTTCTTCAACTTCATGCTATCTCACCGGTTGTCCAGTTTCTCAGAAATATATACTAAAATACGTTATGCGCACAGATGTACACTGGACAGAAATATATGCGTTTATTTCAGTTTCGTAAGTTGGCAGAGTAACTACCAGATAAAACTAAGGACAGGAGAGCTTCTTATTTTTATTTGTAGTTCTCATAGGCTTGAGCACCTAATATTTGTTGTATTTGGGTAGCCATTGCTTTTAGTAGGAAGGAAAATAAAAGCACACCCTTCAGGTTTTACATAGTTTCCCTCCCAATAACAACAGCTCTGTTTCAAAAGTGTGTCCAATAAAGAGACTTTGGAGCTGTGAATGTAAAACCTCATGTACTCTGTTCTGAATCCATCATCTTATGGTTTTCCCATCCCCTGCAGCCATTACAATCACCTGCTGTTAGTCAAGGAAAACCTTCCACTCGGCAAGCAGCCCACCTTCTTCATCCTTATAGTAGCAAATGAGAATATTTTATTATAGCAGTACTGCACTGCATGTATAGATGTTAAAATACGCTCTGAACAACTTTACGTTTGTACTTTAGTTGACTTCTTCAACTATAAAAATATTTCCTGGCTTAATTGTTCAACTTATTTCTTCGCAATTTAATACCTGTTTCTCCCAAAATAAGACCTCCCTGGATAATAAGCCTAATGCGACTCTTGAGTGCATGCGCTAAAATAAGCCCACCCCCAAAATATTGCAAGACAGCAGCAGCCATGAGGTGACCACGCTCGCCACCTCCTGCACTCAAAAATAATAAGGCCTCCCCGAAAATAAGGCCAAGCGCTTATTTCAGGGGATCAAAAGAAAATAAGACCCTGTCTTATTTTTGGGGAAACACGGTATTTGTAGATTGAATAAAGTGTCTCGGAGAAACCATTTGCAAGCTTATCCAGTAGGGTCAATATGGGTAGTCCTTGACTTACAAGAGTTTGTTTACTGACTGAAGTAACAACTACACGGGAAAAAGTGACATGACCGTTTTTCACACTTATAATAATAATAATAATAATAATAATAATAATTTATTGCTTATAAACCGCACCCTCTCCCCACAGGGACTCGGGGCGGTGCACAGGAGGAATAAGAACAATAACTATATACATATTTCGTTAAAAATAGATTAAATTAAGTAACCTGTGCTAAAATACCCATTAAAACTATCTAACTAAAAATCCCCGATAAACCCTAAAAACAGAGGAGTAGCTATCCCAGGCCGGCAAGGCAGAAAAAGTGTGTTTTCAACTTAAGACGGAAGGAGCGGAGGTCCGTGGTGGTCCTAATATCGGGGGGGAGGTCGTTCCAGAGGGCTGGGCCCACCACAGAGAGAGCCCTTCCCCTGGGTGTCGCCCGCTGACAAAGTCTAGTGGACGGCACCCGGAGAAGTCCCTCTCTGTGGGAGCGAATCGGTCGTGAGGATGACTATTGCAGCATCCCCACTGTCATGTGATCAAACTCCAGATGCTTAGCAACTAACTCATATGTCAGGGTTCCAAATAACATCCAAAAGTAAATCAGAGTCTAAGACAAAGTATTGCTCAAAGTTCCAATTTATTAAGAGAGCCATGTTGGCACATCTGGGAAACCAGTTTTTCCCACCCAGTTGAAAGTCCAAGATCTTGCCTCCATACCCACAAGTCCATCTCCCACGGCCATGCTGGCAGTTCCACCCATCCAGTTCCGGTCAGGTGCAGAGATCAAAGACAAAGGATGACCTTGGCTTTCTAGAAAGAATTTTGTTATGGCTACATAGCATCTAACTCCGTACAATCCCCCTTCCCATTTTTCCACAATAGAAAATGCATAGTAGAATAATAGAAAGGTATAATATCTCTGCAGCAACCCCACAATGTATTTTAGAAATGTTACAACATTTCAGCGGGCGAAACATCCGAGGTAGCTCGGGAGTTCATGGCTGCCATGACGGCCATGGACCTGACCTAAGTAGTTCAGGGTCCCACGCACATTGGAGGACACACGCTGGATCTTATCTTTGTCTCTGGCCAGTGGAGAAGTGATCTTGGAATCGGTCATCTCACCCTTGTCATGGACAGATCACTCCCTCCTTCGGCTCGACTTTCCAATCGCCGCACTCCACTGCGGGGAGGCGGAACCGGAGACACCTAGGGGGTGGGGAGCAGAGGTGGGATCCTACCAGCTGAACAACCGGTTTGCTGAGCACGCTTCTGTAAACTCGCTTCGCTCGCGCATGCACCAGGAGACACACTGCATGTGTGCGCGTACAGTTTCGAGAAGACTTACTTTCCAGATTACTACTTGGGAAGGAAAACATCTGAGGCGAGGTAATCCACTCTGTGGTGCGACTCAGCTGAGAAGATAAAGGTACCGTACTTTTCGGCGTATAAGACGCACCGGAGTAGAAGACGCACCAAGATTTTGAAGAGGTAATTTAAAAAAAAAAAAAAGGTTTTGCACTCTGCAGGCCTCCTAAACCCTCAGCACACCTCATTTTTTGTGAAAATCGGGGCATGGAGAGAGTTTGAGATGCCTGCAAAGTGCTCCTGGGGGCTGGGGAGGCAAAAACAAGCAAAAAATGGCCCATTTTTTTGGAAAACAGGGCTGTTATTTTGCCCAAAACAGGGCATGAATAGCCTTTAGGGGGCTTTTAGAGTGTTTCTGGGGGCTGGGGGGCATAAACGAGCAAAAACAGGGCCCGCTTTTCGCTCATTTTTGCCCTCTCCAGCTCCCAGCAGCACTTTGCAGGCCTCTCAAATCCTCTGCACATCCATTTTTATGAAGGGGGCAGGGTTTTGGGAGGCCAAAAATGCTACATTCAGGGTATAAGATGCACCCAGATTTTCAGCCTCTTCTTTGGGGGAAAAAGGTGCATCTTATACTCCAAAAATACAGGAGGTACAGTGCAGGGGCGGCCGGACAGGCCCACTTGCTCATGGGAGTGAACTGGTTTGCTCCCAGCTGATCTTCAGAGCTACCAATTCTCCCAAACCGGTAGAATCCCACCCCTGGTGGGGAGGTTCTGAGACAAAAGGAAGTGGGGTCCCTTGTTCCATCTGGAACCCCGTCTTCTTCTTTTTTGACAACTTTGTTTCCAGGTAAGGGAGGAAAAGAAGAATAAATTGCTCTCCTCATTGATTGGAACTGGTTTCTGACAATATTTGTTGTCAAGACAAAGGATTAAAAATTGTATATCCCAATTTCATGGAAGCTTTCAGTTTTTAAAGCCATGAACGCATGGAGGGCCGGAGGGTGCCCATCGCTGATCTAAAACTGTTTTGTGATTTAAGGGCACACAACCTCTTTGCTAACTCTTGTTCTCTGTTGAGGTCAATGATGATCGGCTGACGAATGCACAACCGTCACGTGGAAAGGATTCAGATTCTGTTCCTTGGACTAAAAGGCTCCAAATTCCTTCCATGGCTGAGGTCTGTAATTGTGTCCAATGTTCTAGCTCAGGGGTCTCCAACCGTTGCAACTTTAAGTCTGAAGGACTTCAGCTCCTAGAATTCTCCAGCCAGCTTTGCTGGCTGGAGATTTCTGGGAGCTGAAGTCCTTCAGACTTAAAGTTGCAAAGGTTGGAGACCCCTGTTCTAGCTAATGTTTGACTATTAGTCCAAAATTGATGAAGACTTGGTTTTCAAGCGAATGTTCTTATTTTTGTACAGGCAGTCCTCGACTTACAGCATTTCATTTAGCGACTGTTTGAAGTTACAACGGCACTGAAAAAAAATGACACATGACCATTTGTCATACTTACAATCACTGCAGCATCCCCAAGGTCACATGATCAACATTGGGATGCTGGGCAACTGATTCATATTTATGACGGTTGCAGTGCCCCAAAGTCATGTGATCACTTTTGGCGACCTTCTGAAAAGCAAAGTCAATGGAAAAGCCAGAGTCACTTAACAAACGTATTGCTTACTTAACAGCTGCATTGATTCACCTAACAACTGTGGCAAGAAAGGTTGTAAACGGAGGCAAAATTCAGTTAACAACTGTCTCGCTTAGAAACCGAAATGTTGAACTCCAAGGTGATCGTAAGTCAAGGATCACCTGTTAACTGTTTGTTATAATTCGCGGGTTATAATAACTCTATAAATTTTATAGGAATGCACGTTCTAGCGGGTAGACACATATTTTAATCTGTGGGCCTCAATTGAAAGATGCACAAATTTCTTCCTTGAGGCTGTTCTAATTGTAAATTAATATAACATAGAATGAAAATGAAATTAGAAACAGCTATGCTAATGCTATATGGTACATGTTCTTCAACTTCATGCTATCTCACCGGTTGTCCAGTTTCTCAGAAATATATACTAAAATACGTTATGCGCACAGATGTACACTGGACAGAAATATATGCGTTTATTTCAGTTTCGTAAGTTGGCAGAGTAACTACCAGATAAAACTAAGGACAGGAGAGCTTCTTATTTTTATTTGTAGTTCTCATAGGCTTGAGCACCTAATATTTGTTGTATTTGGGTAGCCATTGCTTTTAGTAGGAAGGAAAATAAAAGCACACCCTTCAGGTTTTACATAGTTTCCCTCCCAATAACAACAGCTCTGTTTCAAAAGTGTGTCCAATAAAGAGACTTTGGAGCTGTGAATGTAAAACCTCATGTACTCTGTTCTGAATCCATCATCTTATGGTTTTCCCATCCCCTGCAGCCATTACAATCACCTGCTGTTAGTCAAGGAAAACCTTCCACTCGGCAAGCAGCCCACCTTCTTCATCCTTATAGTAGCAAATGAGAATATTTTATTATAGCAGTACTGCACTGCATGTATAGATGTTAAAATACGCTCTGAACAACTTTACGTTTGTACTTTAGTTGACTTCTTCAACTATAAAAATATTTCCTGGCTTAATTGTTCAACTTATTTCTTCGCAATTTAATACCTGTTTCTCCCAAAATAAGACCTCCCTGGATAATAAGCCTAATGCGACTCTTGAGTGCATGCGCTAAAATAAGCCCACCCCCAAAATATTGCAAGACAGCAGCAGCCATGAGGTGACCACGCTCGCCACCTCCTGCACTCAAAAATAATAAGGCCTCCCCGAAAATAAGGCCAAGCGCTTATTTCAGGGGATCAAAAGAAAATAAGACCCTGTCTTATTTTTGGGGAAACACGGTATTTGTAGATTGAATAAAGTGTCTCGGAGAAACCATTTGCAAGCTTATCCAGTAGGGTCAATATGGGTAGTCCTTGACTTACAAGAGTTTGTTTACTGACTGAAGTAACAACTACACGGGAAAAAGTGACATGACCGTTTTTCACACTTATAATAATAATAATAATAATAATAATAATAATAATTTATTGCTTATAAACCGCACCCTCTCCCCACAGGGACTCGGGGCGGTGCACAGGAGGAATAAGAACAATAACTATATACATATTTCGTTAAAAATAGATTAAATTAAGTAACCTGTGCTAAAATACCCATTAAAACTATCTAACTAAAAATCCCCGATAAACCCTAAAAACAGAGGAGTAGCTATCCCAGGCCGGCAAGGCAGAAAAAGTGTGTTTTCAACTTAAGACGGAAGGAGCGGAGGTCCGTGGTGGTCCTAATATCGGGGGGGAGGTCGTTCCAGAGGGCTGGGCCCACCACAGAGAGAGCCCTTCCCCTGGGTGTCGCCCGCTGACAAAGTCTAGTGGACGGCACCCGGAGAAGTCCCTCTCTGTGGGAGCGAATCGGTCGTGAGGATGACTATTGCAGCATCCCCACTGTCATGTGATCAAACTCCAGATGCTTAGCAACTAACTCATATGTCAGGGTTCCAAATAACATCCAAAAGTAAATCAGAGTCTAAGACAAAGTATTGCTCAAAGTTCCAATTTATTAAGAGAGCCATGTTGGCACATCTGGGAAACCAGTTTTTCCCACCCAGTTGAAAGTCCAAGATCTTGCCTCCATACCCACAAGTCCATCTCCCACGGCCATGCTGGCAGTTCCACCCATCCAGTTCCGGTCAGGTGCAGAGATCAAAGACAAAGGATGACCTTGGCTTTCTAGAAAGAATTTTGTTATGGCTACATAGCATCTAACTCCGTACAATCCCCCTTCCCATTTTTCCACAATAGAAAATGCATAGTAGAATAATAGAAAGGTATAATATCTCTGCAGCAACCCCACAATGTATTTTAGAAATGTTACAACATTTCAGCGGGCGAAACATCCGAGGTAGCTCGGGAGTTCATGGCTGCCATGACGGCCATGGACCTGACCTAAGTAGTTCAGGGTCCCACGCACATTGGAGGACACACGCTGGATCTTATCTTTGTCTCTGGCCAGTGGAGAAGTGATCTTGGAATCGGTCATCTCACCCTTGTCATGGACAGATCACTCCCTCCTTCGGCTCGACTTTCCAATCGCCGCACTCCACTGCGGGGAGGCGGAACCGGAGACGCCTAGATGGTTCCGCCCCAGGCGCCTGATGGACCCAAAAAGGTTCCAGAGGGAGCTTGGGCCAATACCTGTATCCCTGCCCCGCGACTCGACTGAGGACCTAGTGGCCTCATGGTATAGTGTGGCCACGGGGGCCTTGGACCGAGTCGTGCCCTTGCGGCCTCTCAGGCGGCGTCGAATCACCCAGGCTCCATGGTTTACCGAGGAGCTGAGGGGGATGAAACACCGCAAGAGACACCTAGAGAGTAGGTGGAGATCCTCTCGATCCGAAGCTGACCGAACACTAGTAAGAGCCCATATAAGGACTTACTTAGTGGCGATAAGAGTGGCCAAACGTGAGTATTGTGCCACCCTCATCGCATCCGCAGAGAACCATCCTGCCGCCCTGTTTGGGGTGACCCGCTCCCTCCTTCATCAGAGGCCGCGGGAAGCCCCCTTGCAGGGTCGAGCAGAGGAATTTGGAGTGTATCTGCAGGATAAAATCACTCAGATTCGGAACGAGTTGCCCTCCACTACAAGTGCTCCAGCCGGACTGTCCGAGGCTGGTCTTGAGACAACATCTTGGGAGGAGTTTGACTTTGTCACTACCAAGGATATGGACAGGTTGTCAAAGAGACTTAGGGCCACCACATGTTTATTGGACCCGTGTCCCTCCTGGCTTGTACTGGCATCCTGGGAGGTTACACGAGGCTGACTCCAGGAACGCATCCTTGAGTGTGGGGTACTTACCTACCACCTTGAAAGAGGCGGTGGTGAGACTTCTCCTCAAGAAGCCTTCCCTGGACCCAGCATTATTGGAAAATTATTGTCCGGTCTCCAACCTTCACTTTTTACCGAAGGTTGTGGAGTGTGTGGTGGCCCAACAGTTTCCTCGGCACCTGGAGGAAATTGATTATCTAGACCCACGCCAGTCCGGCTTCCGGCCCGGTCACAGTACCAAGACGGCATTGGTCACGTTGGTGGATGATCTCTGGAGGGCGCAGGATAGAGGTTATTCCTCTATCCTAGTCCTGTTAGACCTCTCAGCAGCTTTTGATATCATCGACCATGGTATCCTATTGCACTGACTGGGGTGGGTGGGGGTGAGAGGCACCGTTTTACGGTGGTTCTCGTCCTACCTCTCTGGTCGGTCGCAATGTATGTTGGCAGGAGGGCAGAGGTCGGCCCCGAGGCCCCTGACATGTGGGGTTCCTCAGGGGTCGGTCCTCTCGCCACTCCTGTTCAACACCTATATGAAGCCGCTGGGTGAGATCATCCGTGGTTTTGGGGTGGAATACCATCTGTACGCTGATTACACTCAGCTGTACATATCCACCCCAAACCACCCCAATGATGCCGTCGAGGTGATGTCACGGTGTCTGGAGGCCGTATGGGTTTGGATGGGTAGTAACAAACTCAAGCTCAACCGGTCCAAGACCGAGTGGCTGTGGTTTCCGGCAGCCCGGTTCAGCCAGGTAAGTCCAACACTGGCCATTGGGGGCGAAACTCTGGCCCCTGTGGAGAGGGCGTGCAATTTGGGTGTCCTCCTGGATTCTCGGCTGTCCATGGATGATCATGTGACAGCCGTGGCCAGGGGGGCGTTTTATCAGGTACGCTTGATTCGCCAATTGCGCCCCTTACTGGACCAGGCTGCCCTTCGCACAGTCACTCAAGCGCATGACGTCCTGGCTGGACTACTGCAACGCTGTCTACATGGGGCTCCCTTTGAGGTGCACTTGAAAGTTGCAGTTAGTTCAGAACGCAGCCGCGCAGGTGATTATGGGAGTCACAAGGCAATCCCACGTAACACCACTCCTGCGAGAGCTGCACTGGCTGCCTGTGACCTTTCGGGTGCGCTTCAAGGTGTTGACAACCATCTTTAAAGCGCTCCATGGCTCGGGGCCTAGCTACATACGAGACCGCCTCCTGCCCCATACTTCCCTTCGACCGATCCGCTCCCAGAGAGGGCCTTCTCCGGGTGCCGTTGGCCGGACAATGCCGGTTAACGACACCGAGGGGAAGAGCCTTCTCTGTGGCGGGCCCTACCCTCTGGAACGACCTGCCCCCCGAACTACGTAATATCTCGGACCTCCGCCTGTTCCGCCAGTGCCTCAAAACGCTTCTGTTCCAACAAGCCGGCCTAGTATAACCCCCGATACTGAGTTTTAACATTGTAAATTTTAATTAGAGATTTTATAAATTGGTTTTAGCACGGGATTATTATTTAATAGCTTTTTAATATGGGTATTTATATGTATGTTTTGGTTTTAAATTGCCTGTGCGCCGCCCTGGGTCCTTTTTTTAGGAGAAGGACGGGGTATAAATTGGATTAATTAATAAATAATAAATAAATAAAATGAGATGTTAAATGGTCAAGAGTTGGATTTGTTAAAAACAACGATGTTGACTTCTAGAAATTACTGCTTTGCTTTCAAGCTGTTTACAGTTACATAATTTTCTAATCTACTTTAAAAGTCCCCCAATAATCGATGTCAATTTGACTAATTCCAGTTCTTCTTTTTGTCTCTTTTTGAAAATAATACTTCCTCCTTTCTGGCTATTTGATATTTTATCACTTCTTCGGGATTTCTAAAGATAATGGATAATTCTTGGAACCACAGCATAGTTTTGTATGAGATTAGTTTTGTATGATAGATATTATCTATCTATCTATCTATCTATCTATCTATCTATCTATCTATCTATCTATCTATCTATCTATCTATCTATCTATCATCTATCTATCTATCTATCTATCTATCTATCATCTATCTTATCTATCATAGGTATTATGAATCTAGATTGGAAGTTTGAACACTTCATTGTATGTATCACCTGATGTTCTTATATGAGATGAATGATGAACTCCTAGAGTACATGCTAAGAGTATGTAATTCCAACATGAAGTTCATCCCAGTTTATTCCAGATGATCAGTTTAGTGACAATGGCAAAGGCATCCATTCATACTGCATGAAAGAAGGCAATAGTAAATCTCTTCTGTATTTTTACAAAGAAAATCACACAGGTTAGAACATATAAAATGATTGATCATATAGTGCCAGATGATAGTCCCTTCAAGTTGGATGGCACCCAACATCCAAGTGAGGAAGAACTGTGAGCCTAATGGCATTTATGACATGACTAGATTGAAGCCTTTGGGACAGATAGTTGCTAATAGAAATTTTCTTTACAGAAAAAGCTGCAAAGACAGGATTATTGTATAGTGGGAACATGGAACATAAGAAGCATAAACATGAAGAAGCTCGACACAGTGAAATATGAAATGAAATGAAATGACTACACATTGACATCTTAGACATCAGTGCGTTGAAACGGACTGGAATTGGACACTTTCTCTCAGAAGATCATGCTGTTTATTTTTCAGGACATAAAAAATAATAATGAAGGAACTGCATTGTTTTTATAGTTGGGAAGGTATAGCAAAAGCATTTCATGCATTTCATGCAATCAATGATCAAATAACCCAATTAGACTTCATGGGCATCCTTTTACATGACAAATAATCCGGTTTTATGCTCCAGTCACTAATGGAGAAGAAGAGAAGGTTGATAAGTTTTACGATCAAGTTTAATTTGAAATGGATAGAATATGCAAGCAAGGTATAATTTTCTGTGGATGGAGACTGGAATCCCAATGCTGGAAAAATTAAGGCGGGAAATGTCATTGGATTATAAGGCTGAGAAAACTGAAGTGAAATAGAATGACTTACCAATTTCTGCCATTCTAGATATTTCTTCATAGCTTTCTTCAAAGAATCAAAACAATGCCTTTATACATGGACATCACCCAATGGAGTATATATAAATCAAAGTATTATATTATTGCCTATAGGAGATAGAGGACCTAAGTTATAACATCAAAGACATGGCCAGATGCTGACTGTAGAACAGCTCATAAACTCATGTGCAAATTCCAAGTTAAACTAAAGAGAGGGAAGACAACCAGTTTCCAGAATATGATCTTGAGTGTATACCCACATATTTCAAGGAGAACATCAGGAATCACTTTCAATCTCATTGATAAGGAGCCAGGAGAACTGTGGCATGAACTTAAAAGAAGTTGTTTAGAATTAATGTGAAAAGAGACTGCCAAAGGTGAAGAAGAAACAAACAAAAAAGCATAAGAGATTTGGAGCAAACTGTGGAAATTGCTAAGAAGAGAAGCCAAAGCCAAGAAAGGCAAACATCTTATGAAGAAACTTAACAAGGAGTCTCAGAGAGCTGTTGGAAGAAAGACGAAAGAAGCAGAATTAGAGCAACATCTGTAAAGATATTGAATATGGAAACAGATACATTTTTCACAAAGAAAGTCTTCCAAAAGGTCTTTGAAGGAAGTTCCAGCCTCAAACTGATTGCCTAAAGAATTCCAGTGGACAGATATTAACTGGTTCAAAGTAGATCAAATAAAGATGGAAGGAATGTAATGACATGCTGTACAGTAGAGATGTCAACATCCGACACAGGAGATAGTGTCAGATGAAGACTACAAGAACTTCAAGAACTTCCAGCACAAAAAGATTCAGTTAAATCAGCGTTCTAGTCCTTACCAAGTCAGAAGGCTACAGAAACCTATACTGTAGATATCTGCAGGCAACTGAAGAAGAATCAGTGAAGCTTATAACCAAACTATGAGAACACATCTGGAAAACAATATAGTGGCCAACAGATCAGAAGAGATTAGCCTACATTAAGGAGACCTAACAGAGATTAGTTTACAAAAAAGAGATTTAATAGGGTGTGCAAACTATTGTACAATATCCTTAATTCACATGCTAGCAAAATAACACTGAGCAATATCAATGCAGATTAGAACCAGACATGCAAAAAGATATACCAAATGTTTAAGATGGCTTTACAAAAGTCCAAGGAACATACAAGACATTGTTGCAGATGCATGATGGATAACCGAGAAAGCTCCAAAATTCCAAAAATGTCAGTATGTGCTTTATTGATATCCCATTGATCATGTCAAGCTGTGAAATATGTTTGGAGAAATGGGAATCACAGACCATCTCAATTGTCCTCATGTGAAACCTATGTATAGGTCAGGAAGCCAAAGTACAGATCGAATATGGCAAAACAAACTGGCTGCAGGATGGCAAAAGAGTGAGACCGAGCTTATTACTCCCCCCACCTCAATTTATTCAATTTATATGCTGAGTATATATGAACAGAAGCTGGATTGGAAGAAGATGAACATGATTTTAAAAGTGAAGGAAGAAACATCAATAACCTGCACAATGCTGATGACACTACTGTGATAGCTGAAAATTCAAAGGAACTGCAAGACCAATAATGTCATGAGACACAGTGGAAAAACGGGTCTAAAATTAAATATAAAAAATACGAATTGAATGCAACATGTAGAATTGGCAAGGGCGATGTTGAAATGGTAGCCAACATCTGCCTTTTGGGATCAAGCATTAACAGTAAAGGAACAGACAGTTAAAAAATATGCTGCAAACTATGGTAGTTCTTGGTGGAGGCCATGGAGAAGATATTCAGATGCTCCTGAATCTATACCTACAAAGCTCAGAATTGCGGAAGCCATGGCATTCCCTGTGACACTCTGTGGAAGCAAAGGTTGGACTTTGAAGAAGAGGGAAGAGAGCCTATTGATGTTTTTGAACTTTGGGTTTGGAGAAGACTCCCGAGAATGCCATGGACAACCAAAAAAACCAACAACAAATTGATGGATCATTGGAGTTCCCACTCAAGGCACAAATGACCAGACTGAAGTTATCCTGCTTGAGATACATCATTTGAAGACCCAGCCCCAATGCTACGAAAGGTGGAAAGAAAGAAGAGGATAATCCGCATTAAGTAGCAATGGATGCCCTTGGATCAGCTTAGGGACAGATCATCATAGAGTTTAGTTTAGTTTAGTTTATTTATATTTTTATACCACCCTACTCCCGAAGGACTCAGGGCAGTTTACAGCCAAAATAAAACAGATATACAAAAGTTAAAACAATTTAAAAACATAGAGAAAAGCTGCCTTCATGCTCGCTGGAATCCTCATTGCCTTGATGGTACATAATCAATCATTAATCAATTGCCTCATCCATCAATCTTGAAATGTAGTCCATCCTTTTCCATTTGCCTGAAAATGTTTGGAAGGGATTAGGAAAACAGGAGCTGTATAAATCTGCCTAGAACCATTTTGCCATCTCTACTGAGCAGCTGGTAAATCAATTTTTCTCTCTCTCTTTCTCCCTCTCTCTGCTAAACCATGGATATCCAAAGATCTGGGGAATGGGTGTCAGGAGTCCAAGGAAACTCTTTGGGTTTGTTTTCCACAAAGAACAGGCTCTTCCCCATTCCCCTAGGTTGCATGGCAGCCAATGTTAGAATGTGATGTCTGCTTCCAAGCCTATTTAGACCGTGCCATGGCAGTGTCAGGGATGTCAATATTTAATCTAGGCTAGCATGAGCCTCCTGTGAAAGCTCCCTCTCCTCACCTCCACCTTTTTTTAGCAAATATGTCTTGAATGTACAGTTTTGTCGGGTGGGAGGACAGAAAGACAACAAAACCACCCTAAGTTGACGCATACCATCTGCACTGACTGCAACACTTTCCAGCTTCCAGTCTTTCCTATCTCTGCCTGGATTTTAGAATTATTTAAAACTGTGACTCAAGGAAGTTGTTGGCATCTACGTTTCAAGGTTTCCACCAGGACTATCAATGTCTACAATCTTTCCTTCTCCTCCTTTTGTCCCGAGGGTTGTAGAAGAGGTGAGACAATGCGTGTGTGCATCTATGGAGAGTCTCAGTCATCCAGGTCAGGGTTGTCCCAAAGGTGTGTTTTTTCAAGAGGCAACTGGACTTTCTGGTTTTCCTTTGAAGATGTTTCACTTCTCATTCAAGAAGTTTGGATGAAACATTCCCCACCGTCCAGTCAGAGCTGAAAAAGCTTCTTGGATGAGAAGTGAAATGTCTTCAGAAAAAACAGAAAGTCCAGTTGCCTCTTGAAGAAAATACAGTGGTACTCGGTTCACGAACGCCTCTGTTCACGACCAATTCGGTTTACGAACAGAAATTTTCCTCAAAATGTGCTCCGGTGCACGAACTCTGCTTCGGTTCACGAACAGGAACCGCGGCCATTTTTAATGTATTCCTGGCTGTCACATGGTTGTGACTTCCTGTAGGAAGATCATAGAGAGAAGAAGAAGATACAGAAAAAAGCCCCAGCACGCACACTGTGAGTACTTTCAGTGACTTTTTTTTAATTTTTGTTATGCTTTTAGCATATGGAAAACTGTGCCTCGGTTCACGACCAATTCGGTTCGCGACCAGAGTCATTTCACGAATTAAGTTCGTGAACCGAGGTACCACTGTAACCTTTGGGACGTGCATGTGAGACCTTTTCCTTTCTTTTTCATTCAGCAACTTGTCTTCCCCAAGTACAGGTAGTCCTTGACTTACAGCAGTTAAATTTAGTGACCGTTCAAATTACAATGGCACTGAAGACCATTTTTCACACGACCATTGCAGATCCCCAGGGTCACAGGTTCAAAATTCAGTCTCTCAGCAACAGACTCGTAATTATGACAGCTGCAGTATCCCAGGGGGTCATGTGATCACCTTTTGTGACCTTCTGACAAGCAAAATCAATGGGGAAGCCAGATACACTGAACAACAGTGTCACTAACTTAACAACTGCAGTGATTTACTTAACAATTGTAGCAAGAAAGGTCATAAAATGGGGAAAAATTCACTCAACAAATGTCTCACTTAGCAACAGAAATTTTGGGCCCAATTTTGGTTGTAAATCAAGGATTACCTATATCGGTAATGGCGAACCTATGGCACGCATGCCACAGGCATGTAGAGCTCTCTCTGCGGGCATGGAAAGCGTTGCCTCAGCTTAGCTCCATGGTGCATGCGCGCACCCCTCCTGTCAGCCAGCTGATTTTCAGGTCTCTGCTGCACATGCATGGAGGGCGGGGTGCATGTGAGGGGTGCATGCACATGTGCGGGGGCAGGGCGGCCCTCCATGGCCCATTTTTGCTCCCAGGAGGCTGCAGGGAGGCCTACTAGGCCCAATCAGCAAGCCAGCTGATTTTCAGATCTCTGCCCCACATGAATGGAGGGCGGGGTGCATGCACATGTGTGGGGGTGGGGCAGCCCTCCATGGCCCATTTTTGCTCCCAGGAGGCTGCAGAAGGCCTACTAGGCCCAAAACAAGGCGCAGGGGGGGGGTCTTGCACAAAGGAGCAGGGTGAAGCACAGGGAAGCACAGGAGAGGTCGCATGGGCTTGCACAGTGGGGGTGGCATGCAGGGGGGTCGCGCACATTGCATTATGGGTGCAGGTGGGTGCGCGCTCTGGGCACACAACTACAAAAAGGTTAGCATGAAAAGAAAGCTATCCATGGCAAGCCCAGGCTGCTGCAGTGTCTTTCTGTCCCTCTTTTCTTTCTCAATGCACACAATTCTCCTGGTGTTAGGAAGATGACTTCCAGAGCACCTGAACAAACTCACAGGAGATTTTCCAACCTATGAAATTGTATTTTTATATCACAAATAAGGATAGTTCTCCTGTTTTTATTGCAAAACAGCCATTAATGAAGAGCCGTTTCAGAGGGCCTTAATTACTCAAAGATTAAAGTTCAACTCATAATCTTCAGCACACACTAGAAAATGCAATGTGTCTCCAGTCACCTACCTGGCATATTAGAAATGTAAATAAATTTATGGCCATTATTAGAAAAGTGAGAAAAAGGACCCTATAGAGGACAGATAGCTATATAAAAGAGTGGTCAAGATCAAGAGAGCATCAAGATTTTTTTTAGAAAATAGAAATAAAACACAAACACTAGCAAACGTTTTTATAATAGATAGATCCGTTGAAATGGGCCAAGCACATTCGCCAAGATGAATAGATTGCTTCTTGTTCTGCCCTCAGGTGCTTTGGAGAATAGTTTGACTCCCTTTTCTTCACTTCAGAGTTATCATCATATTTTCCAACTAGTTTCAGAGTTTCAGAGTTATCATATGTTTCTCAGTTATCATATTTTATTAAGAAATAAAAGTTAGATATCTTTTGTGGTATTGGAATTGTACAGATGTCCACATCAAATAATTTGTTTTTGTGCCTTTGAGTCAATTTTTTAACTCCTGGTGACTACCTAAACCAGTCCATGCAGTTTTCTTGGCAAGATTTTGGAAGTGGTTTATCATTGCCTCTTATCTAGGGTTAAGAGAGAGTGACAGGCCCAAGTTCACTCAGACAGCTTAATAACTAAGGTGGGACTTGAATTCCCAGTCTCCTAGCTCAGGGGTCCCCAACCTTTTTGGCACCAGGGACCGGTTTCATTTTCAAGAAAGTTTTGCGGACCGGCTGAGTGGCTCAGCAGTCATGTGACTGGGTGGCCGTGGCCAACTTGGAAAATGTGAAACTCACTTAACAATGATCTTGGTTAACAACCAAACGTTTGGGCTCAATTGTGGTCATAAGTTCTTTCTTTCTTTTTCTTTCTTTCTTTCCCTCTTTCTCTCTTTTTCTTTCTTTCTCTTTCTTTCTCCCTCTCTCTCTTTCTTTCTCTTTCTTTCCCTTTCTCTTTCTTTCTCTTTCTTTCTTTCTCTCTTTCTTTCCCTCTTTCTCTTTCTTTCTCTTTCTGTCTCTTTTTCTTTCTCTCTCTCTTTTTCTCTCTTTCCTTTCTGTCTCTTTCTTTCTCTCTTTCTCTCTGTCTGTCTTTCTTTGTCTTTCTCTCTCTCTTTATTTCTCTCTCTCCCACTTTTTTTCTTTCTTTCTCTTTTTCTTTCTCTCTCTCTATCTGTCTCTCTCCTTCGTCCGCCCCTCTGTCACTCTATGTATGTGTGTGTTGTGTGTCTCGCATTCACGCACTTAATCACTCATTCTGTGTCTCTCTCTTTCCCTCCCTCCCTCTCTCTGTCTCTCTGTGTGTGTCTGTCACTCTCTGATTCCCCCCTCCCTCCCTGTCTCTCTCTGTGTCTGTGCCTCTCTCTGTCTGTCTGTCATCATCCCCGCCGCAGCAGCCCTCCCTACCGGCTGCCGATACCCTTCCTCTTTCCCCCCGCGGAGCCTCCTCAGCCCGGCCCGCCGCGGTCACTCGCCTTAGCCTGCCCACCCGCCCACCCGCCCGCGGTGCTTGGTCTCTCGTTCGCTCGCTCAGGCTCCTTCCAGGAGCTGAGAAGCCCCAGTGTGTGTGGGGGGGGAAGGAACAGCAGCCCCTGGAAGACGACGAGTGGCCGGCATGCTGGCTTTGGAGGAGGAAGGGAATTGGCGGCCGGTAGGGAGGGTTGCTGCGGCGGCACCCAGGAGTCCCACCGTTGACGAGGGTGGAGGAAGAACCCCACTCCAACGGCGTGAACAGCCGCGCCTGCGTTCTGCCCAGGGGGCTGTCCCCTCCTCCCTCCTCCTTCTCTCCGGTCCTGCGGCCCGGCTCCTACCAAGCCACAGACCGGCACTGGTCCGCGGCCCGGGGGTTGGGGACCCCTGTCCTAGCTTCTAGCCCGATGCCTTAACCACTACACCAAAGGAGCTCTCCCATTAGACACTACTCCCCTGTAAACCAGGAAAGGGCAGACTTAACCCAGCAGTTTATAAAAATGCACATTTGGAGTGAAAGAACTTTGGGTCTCAGAGCAGTTGCTGAACACAGAGGCTTACTTTGAGCGGGAGAAATGAGATGAACTCAACAATCTTTCTACACACAAAAAGCCACTTCTCGGTTATCTTTGCTCTAATTCGGAAACAGGGATCCTTTTGCTCTTCTTGATATTCCACTGCATTAAAATCCAACAAGCAGGAGTCCCAGATAATAATAATAATAATAATCTTTATTGTCATTGTATTAAAATTACAATGAATGCTTGTTCATCCTCTGCAAATAATTGCACGGACATTCTGAACGGTGCGTGTCATGAAGGCACCAAAGGAGTTAAGCTCAGCTGTAGAGAGGTTTTCCTCTTTCCCTTGCTCTGTCAAGTGCATCGGGTACTTGTTTGCACCCACAGATTGTCTTGGCTAGCAAAATGCGTATTGTGTGAACATGAAGCTACATTAGGCCGGGTGACTCACCAGAGCCAGGAAAGACAATCCTCTCCTTCTGCCGACATTCCTCTCATTCCAAGGCCAGCTGTGTGTGTCAGGCCTACTTTCCTGTTGGTAAACTGGGCTAATTGTGTTTTTTTTTTTAATTTTTACAAAATGTAACCCCCTTTTTCATTGCTGAGGAACAATCCCCAAACCTCCCATTGTTGGAATGCTGACATAAACAATCAAATATAGAGAGGAAGTCTGTAGCGGTTCCTATTTCATGACATCTGCTTCTTTCGCACGGAGGCTGTGCCTACCGCTTATAGATATATTAAATCAGGTTCTAAACATGACAGGTCTAATCCGCATAACCAAAGACAAGAAGCGCATTATACTCCGCCATGTACAGTTGTACCCATTCCATCACAAACCGATCATGTTCAGCTTTATGTCCGGTGCGTTATGTCCAATGCATTCAACATAATAAACTAGATAGATTACATTTGATGCCATCCAATACATGAGATGTTATACAAGATGCCCTCCCGATAGAGTCTGTGTCCAATGAAGCATATGGGAATCAGGCCTTTGGCAGAGATGGCAGAATCAAGGGGTAGCATTCTTGAATGATGTGATCTCTTGGTTCTATTTTCTGCAGGAAAACAATTCTCTCTCTCTCTCTCTCTCTCTCTCTCTCTCTCTCTCTCTCTCTCACACACACACACACACACACACACACACACGATGCTATACAGAGAACAAGCAATGCGGTGGGTTTTGTTTGTTCATGGAAGTTCAGATATAGAGCTGGTGCTATTATTTTTAGCCAGTCAAGACAGAGAAGGCAAAAACACTTAGCAACCTTCTTAACCAGGGTGGGCTTCTACCAGTTCGGACCAGTTCGAGTGATCAGCTGAGAGCGAATCAGTTTTCTCTGACAATCAGGTGGGCCCACCCACCTTTGCGCTATACCCACCTCTATCTTTTCAGCTGATTCATGTGGCAGAGCTAATTGCTACGCCTCAGCTGTGTTATCCCCCAGCACAGTGGTGAAATACAATTTTTTTACTACCGGTTCTGTGGCCATGGCTTGGTGGGCATGGCAGGGGAAGGATATTGCAAAGTCTCCATTCCCTTCCTACTTTGGGGCCAGCCAGAGGTGGCATTTGCTGGTTCTCCGAACCACTCCAAATTTCCGCTACCTGTTCTCCAGAACCTGTCGGAACCTGCTGGATTTCTCCCCTGCCCCAGCAGTAACGAGGAAGGTATGTATTCTTAAAACTATACACGCGTGCGAAACGCGCAATCACCGAACCGGTTGTTAAACCAGCAGGATTGCACCACTGTTCTTAACAATATTATGAAGGAGGTTTTCAGGGCAACTCATCTCTTCCTAATATCTCGTGATCTTCATCCCCGATTTTGTAACCTTCTTAACAATATTATGTGGCAGCTTTTCAGAGTGCTCATCTCCTTTGAAGATCTCGTGATCTTCATCGCTGATTTTTTACATCTATTCTTAAAAAAAAAAAAAAGACTACTGTGCCTCAGCACTGATTGTGATCAGGATGATCTTGCCAATGGTGGAGATTAAAAAGTTAAAAAGAAAGTCAGCCTCCCCGCTCTCCCTCCTCCAATTCCATCTTATCTTTGAAAAGTTTGGGGGGAGAAGAAAAAACAACCACCCTAACCCACGTTCTAATGTCTAGGGGGATTAGGGCTTTTATATTGTGGAATTTTAATGGGTTAAGCCACCCCGAGTCACCATGCAGCGTCCATATAAATGTGTTTAATAAATAAATAACAGGCTGTGGAGCTTAGGAACAATTAAACAAAGGATGCAATCTCGTACGGTGTAATGTTATATAATGTTTAAGAGGCATAGCTTAAGTTTTCCAAAAAAGAAAAAAGAAAACCAACCCATTCATCATGAGTCTTTGGAGTGGGGGGGGGAATAATTAACCTTTGCGGAGGGGGGGGGGAAGAGAATCCTCCCTTATTTTTCCTTGCCAGGATGGACACCCTCTCCCCTGCCCTCAGGGGTTAGAAATGTCAACATGAAGGGCACCCAGGGGCCTTGCATCTCTGCAAAGATTCTCCCACAAAGGGGCCAAGTTCTGTAATGTTTAACATCCAAACAAAGAGGCCCGTCTTTGCGAAAGGAGCGGAGCTGCCCAAATGGTAACTACCCAGCCCTGTTATCTCTGCTCGCCTTCCAAGACCAGCCTCGGCAAGGTTGAGCGGCTTGTTTAATTTTTAACCATGTTGATTGCCGTTTGGGAAAAGGGGGTCTTTAAAACACACACACGTGTGCAGAACTCAACTCCCAAATCTTCAGACACCGCTCCTCGCCTCCCATCGCCGTGCTCCAACAATCCGAAGGGGAGGGAGGAGAATGGAAAACCTGCAAGGCCTTTTGACAAAGTAGGCCCCACCTCCCGCCCTTGCCTCAAAAACATAGGAGGAACTTGCAAATCGAGAATCGAGATTATTTTCTGTAAAGTGAAATAGATAAAATGGTCTATAAAAAGGGAAGCACAGCGCATTAAATTGGAGCTATAGGACATTGAAGCTGTAGGAAGTTAAAACCCACCCCTCTCCTAGAAAAATGAAATATCCTGGGAAATATTAAAAAGGCAGAATATTATATTTCCCTGGATAAGAAATGGAGAAATATGTTTTAGGCAAGAAACAGTTTCACTCTTAATAGCCCCCACCTTTGTCAATGAGCCATTAAAATGCCTGGGAACAGAGGGGGTCCAGACGCAGGCTAGCAAACAAAACAGCCGTTTATTGGCAGAATAGCGTAGACGCTAAGAGAAACTATATACAGAAAGCGAAGCGCGGTAGACTGGGGCTCCCGCGTTTGACAGCTACTTATACGCGAGCTGTCAAACGGGGAGCCAATCAGGTTGCTTCAGGACCCGGTTTCCCGCCAGCCGTGTCTGGGCCAATCAGACGCAACTGGCGGTTACAGGCTGGCTACAGCCTGTTGCCATGGTCCTTCCAGGCAGGGTGGAAGACTTGCGACTGGTCGTATGTCGAGACCAGTCGCAAGTCGAGGACACAACACAAAGATCTCCTCCCTTCAGCTCCAGGGTGAAGGGATTACGGCATGACACTATTAGCCCATTATCCATCTCACCCCTGGGCACCTGGGAAGAAGCAATTTTCAACAAAACTTGGACTCCAAACACAACATAGAGAGTTTTCCCTGCATTGGCCCCATGGGAGTCTCACAACCAATCAGAATATAAGCTCAAGATCAAAGGCCAGAGAGAGCATAAAACCAGGGACTTTCAGCATCTCTGGCTCTTTTTCTTCTTCACCCAACATCTAGGAGCATGTGATCCCACTTTTCTGTTCAGGAGTTCAAGCCATGTGATCCTGTTCACTATTAAAAACCATCTTTCCAAGCAGCCTCCATGTTTTCAGTGTCTTTTTCCCCACGTGGAACTGAACCCAGAAGGACATTTCTTTCAACAAAGCAAAGTAAGCAACACAAAACCACCACAAAATTCTGGCTGAGGTGCAATACCCATTTGCTACAGCTGGTTATTTAGTTCTAATGTTGGTGGATTAGGTTTGTCCTTATTTTCCTGGAGGAAAAAATTAAGTCGCAAAAGTGAAGTCACAAAAAAAAATTAAAACAAAAACCTTTAAACCTGCCCTGAGTCTGAAGGAATAAAGGACAGTTTCATAAGGCGAATTCATGTTATTTGATTTTTGGCACGCCATATTTTGTGGTAAGCACGTAATTTGGAGAGACAGCTCCCAAGATTAAAGTAGGAGTAACAAATAACTTCCCCGCCCTGCTAATTAGGGTACTGGAGAATCCAAAGAAGTTTGAGTTGAGTTATTAGGGAATGGACAAGCACTGTCTTCTATCCATTCTCCCCACCCCAAATGAATTAAAAATGAACAAAAGGTGGGGCTTTCATAACTCTCAAAGCCCGGTGGTTGAATTAGCTCATCGAATAGCAGGGCCAATCTTGACAGATCAAGACCAAAATGCTCATTCTTCCTCCGCCTTCTCCACCCCCAAACCTCCAACATCCACCCAACGTTTTCAGACTTCATAAATTATTCCTCAGGACCAACTTTTTTTCTCTGCCCAGTACCTTGTCTGACAATTAAGGAAGTAGTTAGGCATGCCAATGGCATAAATCATTTTGCTTTGTTTTGCCTTTTAAAAGAAAGTAATTGTTGGCCATGTGTTGGTAACATTGCTACCTATTTAAAAAAAATGAAACCACAACAAACAGTGTTTGGAATAACACACCCCCAGCCTCGCTCTCATCATGAGGCAAATAGGCACTTGCACATAACGCTCCTAAGCCATTCCCTTCCGCCTCTTTGATGGGGCCAGGATAAACCCTCAGGGCAGGTGGGAATTTGAATCAAGTTGAGCTTTGAACTTGCTGGATGTCCTTTCTGTGTCAAGGGAGCTGTCTTTGAAATTATCAGAGCTTAAAACTATTTCCCCATCTCCGCGGAAACCTGAAAAAGCGCTTAATGCTGTAATTACTCCCCATTTGACAGAATAGACTGGAGATGTGACAATATTAGTGCCACACTGGAAATTTCGGCTCTATGTTTCCTAACCATTCTCAGTGTGACAGGAAAGAAATGGCTTGCAAAAACATGAAGAAGAAAATGCGGAGTGAAAAATACCAAGTTCTGATCCTTGTACCATCATTTCATCAGCTTCCATGCCGGAAGCTGTCACGACTTATCCTTCAGTGGTGGGATCCAAAACGTTTTATTACTGGTTCTGTGGGTGTGATTTGGTGGGCGTGGCATGGCTTGGTGGGCGTGGCTTAGTTGGCATGGCAGGGGAAGAATACTGTAAAATCTCCATTCCCTCCTGATCAGCTGGGACTCAGGAGGCAGAGAATAGATGGGGGCGGGGCCTGTCAGAGGTGGTATTTACCGCTTCTCTGAACTACTCAAAATTTCCGCTACCGGTTCTCTAGAACTGGTCAAAACCTGCTGAATACCACCTCTGCTATCCTTCCATCTCCCCTGCCATTAGAACTGATAAAATTTCTTCTTGGATGAGAAGCAAAACGTTTTCTTATTATTATTCAAGGGGAAAAAAACAACAGTCCAGTTACCTTTTGAAGAAAAAGCACCTTTGAGACAACTATGACCTGGATGACTGAGAACCTCCACAGACATCCCACTAGGAAGACTGAAAGAAGAACACACACACACACCCCTCTGTGGGGCTTTTTCAAATCATGAAATATAGAAAGCTGGAGAGGTTGCAGAAGGATGGAGGAGTGAGTACAAAAGCATCAGCAGACTCTGCCATCTCACATTGGGAACAAGTCCCCCCCGAAATGCCACCCAATGGAATTCACATATTCTCAGAGAATTAAGCAAAAAAATCCCAAAGCCTCTTTTTCAATGGAAAAAAATGGTCCCTGTATGTAGGACAGAAGTGGTATTCAGCAGGTTCTGACCAGTTCTGGAGAACCAGTAGAGAAAATTTTGAGTATTTCGGAGAACAAGTAAATACCACCTCTGACTGGCTCCACCCCCATCTATTCTCTGCCTCCTGAGTCCCAGCTGAATGGGGATTTTCCAGTATCCTTCCCCTGCCACGGCCACCAAGCCATGCCCACCAAGGCACACCATGCCTACAAAGCCACACCCACAGATCCTGTACTAAAAATGTTTGAATCCCACCACTGATGTAGAAGACAGACTACAGGAAATGGGAGGACAGATTGGGGATTCCCCCAATACATTTTTTGAAAAATAAATTTGAAGAACCATCTAAATATAGATATATAAAAGCCTGTTTCTAATATCAGCTTAGATTTAGTATGCTGCAAAGCCACGACTTTGGGACGCAGGGACTGAAAAGGACAAACAGGAACAAAATTGTGGATCTTCTAGAACAATTTGCCACGGCCAACTCTCTGCTGCCATCTCGCCCCGGCCATCTAGCTGCGGGACCATTCGTCACTGGCAATTCCACACGGGATAACTCAACACAATAAATGTTATCCACCACAGTTTCTTTGACATTATATGCATCGACAAAAATGTCGAAGGAATAGTGGTGGATAACATTTATCGTATTGAGTTATCCCGTGTGGAATTGTCTGGGCAAGTTGTCCCACAGCAAGATTGCCATGGCAAGAGGGTCATGGCGAGTTTGGCCATGGTGAATTGTCCCGTTGTGAAAAAAATGCAGTTTGTAGGGTAGGTGGGGAAAACCCAAGAGATAGTCTTGTGCCACCCAGAGCCCTGTTCTACTTTTTTATGGGTCAATTAAAATGTTCTGCCTCCTTTCACAGTCTTCTATTCTCCAAGGCCCTTTGGTACGTAATTTTCTTCACTGATAAAATAATCATTATTTTGATTCATTCCATACAGTAACCAGATGTTCAGACTAGATTTGACGTTTTTGTCTACCTATCGAGTACTTCCCAAGGACCTGGGATAGGCAGATGTTGTTGTTTGATGGTGTTAGATGTATCATTGCAGACTGTAAGCTGTTTGTCCATGGAGATTCTCAGTCATCCATGTCATGGTTGTCACCTTTTTCAAAAGGCAACTGGACTGTTTTTTCTTTGAAGACGTTTCGCTTCTCATCCAAGAAGCTTCTTCAGCTCTTACAGGATGGAAGCCGTTCCGAGTAAAGCTGCCCTTTACAATTGCCTGATGATGATATTGTCAATGCTGATGGTGTTCAAAATCTCATTTTGAGATTGCGCCTAAGGTCCCTATTACTATTAGCACTATCTTTGCTTTCGTTTGCCACAGTCATTCTATTCCTATTTGCAGGTCTTTGCGTTTTGTTATCTTCTCCAGTTCTTTCTCTTCTTTTCTGCTGTCTCCAGATACTGTCACATCCACTAGCCGGACTTTTTTGTCTTTTTTATTGACAATTGTTGTGCCTTGGGTGTTAGGTGGCAAGTGCAGAATTCTGAAGTCCCATAGCACTTCAGCTGCCACGTTTTCTATGACTTGCTCAATTTTATGATCATTATTATTATTAATTTAAATGCCACCCATATCACTATCCAGAGTGACTCTGGAAGGTCCCTTGTTAACCCACTTAGGTGTATGGCAAGTGGCAGATTGGTCACACATAAAAAGAAAGGGGTAGAGAAGGACCTGCCATCTGTCATGGGGAAGAATGCGAAAGCTTCTTGGTTCCCCTCATCTTAGAAGAAAGGAGAACTGTGCTTTGAAAACATGTTTCCAACTTACTACCTCTATACTGTAAGAAGGGAGGTGGATATCTACTTTCTAGCTTTTTTTTAAAAAAAAAGAAGCACATAGCACAAAGATCCGTGGTGGCAAAGTGGTTAGAATGCCGTATTACAAGCTAATTCACTGCTCATTGCCAAGAGTTCGATTCTGACTACCTCAAGGTTGACTCAGCCTTCCATCCTTCGGAGGTGGGTAAAATGAGGACACAGATTAGGGGCAATAAGCTGGCTCTGTAAACCTCTTAGAGAGGGTTGAAAAACTGTGAAGTGGTATATACGTCTAAGTCAGTGGTGGGTTTCAAAAATTTTTAGAACCTCTTCTATAGGTGTGGCCAGCCATGTGACCAGGTGGGAGTGGCTTGCCAGCCATGTGACTGGGTGGGAGAGGCTTGCCAGTCATGTGACCGGGTGGGAGTGGCTTGCCAGCCATGTGACTGGGTGGGCATGGCCAACTTATAAAATGTGGTGAAACTCACTTACAGTAACAACGCTCTTGCTTAGCAACCAAAATATTGGCTCAGAAACTCTGGCATTTGAAGCACACATGTCTTAAAGCTCTCAAGTTACAAGACCCTTGCACCCCTAACCCTTTAGAAAAAAAAACTCCCAGGGGTGATCAAACTTGACAGCCTTAAGACTTGTGGACTTCAACTCCCAGAATTCCTCCTCTCGCTCTTCATCTTGATGATGTGTGGACGGGCGGGGAGAGGGAGATGGAGACAGCCCTCAAACAGGGACTCTAGAACAACCATTCCCAGGCCAATGTTCTCTAGATGTACTTGATGCAATACTTTTATAATTTCATGTGGGGTGTTTGCAAGACAGATGCATCTGGAAGTATCGCATTAGAATAAGTTAGGGCGGAAGGCCCTGTCTGGTCTTGGTATTTTAATTTAGTCTTATTATTTCAATATGTTCGATTTAACTGGGTTTTCTTGTTTGCTGTATGGGGTCTTTGACTGTCATGGTCTTCCAAAGGATCTACACCCATATTAGATTGCATTCAGGTTTATTTGTTATGCCCTGACTTGCAAGTCATTGTACTGAAAAGAATCTTTATTAAGTGTGCATCTAGCTGAAAGGCAATGCAATGTGGACATATCGGGGGTGAAATCCACTTACTATTGCTACCGGTTCAGGAGAATGGGTAGAATTTTTACTACCGGTTCTAATGAACCGGTCCAAACCAGCATTATTTCAAATCTGGGACAGATGATGTTTTGGATAGCAACTTTTGATCTGCAGTCCATTCAGTAGGAAAGACAAGAAGACACTTTCTACCTGGATTAGATGGACAGAACTCTGCCTATTGAGACCAGTCTTTCTCTTCTATCTGTGGGGACCAACACAAGCATTTTCCCCAGTTTGCAAGTTACTCCAGGCCTCTGTGATCCCACAACATTGCCCGTATTCGATTTCCAAACCAATTTATTTCCAGCTCAGCTGCAAAGGAGCTGAAATGGAAGTAGAGCTAGCATTTTCTTTTGTAATGCTTTCAAACACTACAATTCCAGTGATCTGGTGGGCAGTCCATGTCACCACTGGGGAAAAAAACCTGCCTAACTCCACTCTCAGCTCCTGAGCTTTACACTTCATTCATGGGAAATCCTGACTTGAGGGCGTCAAGAGATCAACTGCTTTTTGTAAATGTGCCCAGACATATACACCTTTCATAAAATAGGACATGGTGGTGGCTACTGATGTTATTTCTTTTTTATATGGAATGGGGGAGAGTTTTTAAAAACATCTAAGATCTGCAGTAGTTGAAAGAAACAGTAATTTATTGATATTCTCACCTCCCTATTCCAGGTTTTAGGTCAGCAGAAGTATAGAAGACTAGGGATTAATCTAAATTTGTTCCTGAGAGTTGAGGAAGTGAAAGCACTGGCCAAGTTCAAGGGGAATAAACAGTGGCTCTCCAGAGATTTAAGCAAGGATGTTCCTCATTATCTGGTAACTCATATTTTTTGACTGGAAATGCCAGGGTTTGAACCTGGGACTTTTTGCACACAAATCATATGCTCTGGTACTTCTCTGTTTGCACAGATTTCTTTAGTTGGATATCCTTTCCTCTCTCCCTTTTTCCCTTTCTCCCTTCCTTCCTTCCTTCCTCTCTCCCTCCCTCCCTCCCTCCCTCCCTCTCTCTCTCTCTCTCTCTCTCTCTCTCTCTCTCTCTCTCAACCTGCATCCTTTTGGAGTAGGATATGGAAGAATTAAAATACTGTAAGTGGTCACAGCCTCTCTATCCCAGCCACAGCAAGGATGGAGATTGGATCCAACCCAAGAGCCAATCCAGAGGTGGTTATTCAGCAGGTTCTGACCAGTTCTGGAGAACCAGTAGTGGACATTTTGAGTAGTTCAGAGAACTGGTAAATACAACCTCTGACTGGCCCTGCCCCCATCCATTCTCTGCCTCCCGAGTCCCAGCTGATTGGGAGGGAATGGGAATTTTGCAGTAACCTTTCCCTGGAGTGGGGAGGGAATAGGGATTTTACAGTACCCTTTCCCTGCCATGCCCACCAAACCCTGTTCATCAAGCCACGGCATGCCCACCAACCCATGCCCACAGAACCAGTAGTAAAACTGTTTGAATCCCACCACTGATTTCACTTGCCTAACTTCAGTGGATGACATCAGAGGGTCAAGTTTAAGGTTTGACAGTCTTATTTCCTCTCTGCCAGGAAAGATGGGAAGCCACCATTCTTAGTTTTTTGTTTTGTTTTCACACAGAAAAAATCTCCTTGCAGGATAAAACAGGGAGCTGCTATTCTCTCCTATAAACGGACACAAAGCACTTACCTTGCATGGAGTGCCTTCTGCTTCCCTGTTTGGAGAAAAGGACAGGCAGCTGAAGCACAGTTGCCTTCACAAGCAAGCACACTTAGAACTTTGGCAGGAATGGCCTGTGTCGAGTCTGATGGCCAGTGCCTTTCCTTTGAAGAAAGCGCTGGGCGGCTGAAATGAAGCCATGCCTGCAAGAATATCTGGGTGCTTGCAGGTAGCCTGCAGAGGGGTGAAGCTGAAAGGGGAGGGGGGAATCTTGCTGGAAGTCCCAAAGGACAAGAGATGCAACGAGGTCACATAGAAACTACAAACAGAGGGGCCAAAATAATGTGGATTTTCTTTATTATGTCAGATTTATGAGTGTGTTGTAAAAAAGATGACAAGCCAATTCAGATAAAGGATGCTCTGGATAATAGGCTAGGGTGGGGTGGGGGGAAAGGCCCATGTTTGAGTTCACCCTCAGCGGTGGAAACTGTCTGGTTGACTTAATTTTGATCGCTCTTTCTCAACCTCAACTCATTTACAGGATTGTTTTGGGGGGAATTTTGGTTGACAGCCCTCGGTGTTCCTGGAGGAAAGGAGAACATAGATTGAACAAATAATTAATAGATAATAAATAAACGATGAAGTAAGGAAGGCATTATCTCCCTTTCCATTTATATTGGAGCAATTATTTTAACTGAAATAATGCAGGGATGGTGCTGTCTGTGTGGAATCTTTTTCAGGTGGCCTGGAAAAGTTATCCTCTCCCCATGCTCTGCACAGGAACGCTCTGGCAGCTACCATGCCGGCCACCGTTTCTGCTGCTGCCTGATCCTATGGCAGAATTTGGTTTGCGTGTGCCGAGCACACTTGTCTGCCTCACTTCTGTGAAATGGGAAATTCTAGGATGTGGACCTCACATGAAGAGCTTCTGAATACAATTCAATCTTTATTTTTAAAGTGTTTGCGTGCATATTTTGTAAATAATGGAATTGTGTATTTCACATTGGGTTGTAAATAAGATTTAAATGAGTTTGTACGTAATTTTTATTAAACATTGCAACTAAAAAAAAGAGGTTTTTTTTAAAAAACAGAAAGCAAAAAAAAGAAAAAGCAGAAAGAGAAAAAAAAAAAGAATATAGTATAAAAAGTCAGTTTGGTCTAGTGATTAAGGCACCAGGCTAGAAACCTGGAAACTGTGAGTTATAGTCCTGCCTTAGTTCTGAAAGCTCGTAGGTGACCTTGGGCCAGTGCAGTCCCTCTCTAGGAGGAGCAAGTTGTGTTAAATGGAGGAGCAAGATGTGATAAATGCCACCTTGAATTAAAAAGCAATTCAGTAAAAAGATGATGGATGGATGGATGGATGGATGGAAGGAAGGAAGGAAGGAAGGAAGGAAGGAAGGAAGGAAGGAAGGAAGGAAGGAAGGAAGGAAGGAAGGAAATATAAAGAATGACTTCCCCTTTACTGCGAAATCCCCATTTCCTCCCGATCAGCTGGGATTCGGGAGGCAGAGAATAGATGGGGCGGAGCCAGAGGTGGTATTTACCGGTTCTCCGAACTACTCAAAATGTCTGCTACCGGTTCTCTAGAACTGGTCGGAACCTGCTGAATACCACCTCTGATCCAAAGATTCCCTATAAGGAAAAAGCAGTTAGCAAGCAGTGGACAAGCAAACCCAGTGTTTATTACAGTGCTTATTATCCTTTGAAAAGGATGGCTATTCCCTCATCTCCCAGAATCCTGCTGGAGATTACTATCTTGTTGTCTCCTCATGAGAAACAATTGTCTGGAGTGCTTGTGGGTGATCTCAAATCCTCTCCATGTCCAGAGAGGAATTACAAAGAGCTGGTCTACTTGCTGGATTTTCATTCCATCATGGTCATCATTTCCAGTTTTAGTGGAGCTGTCTTCAGTTTGCCAGTTCATCCCCGGAAATCATAAGATTAAAATTTGGCACTTATGCATTATATTTCCAGCAGAAGGAATAATTTCTTCTTTTTTAGAAGCAAAAATCTTCAGCCACAGTGGCAGATGTAGTTTTTATTGCCAGCTCCCTTTAGAAGTTGTATTAAGATCAGTTCTTAAGATGATCATATGGTTAATTTGGCATTTTATTCATAGTTTGTTAGATAATAGTCATCTTTCCGTTTCCGTTTCCGTTTCCCATGAACTTGAATTAGGACTATGTTTTCTCCAGCGACCAGGAGTGAAATGCTAACGGTTCGGACCAGTTTGCCCGAACCGGTAGTAAAAACACTACCTGTTCGCCCGAACTGTTTTTTCCGACAATGAGCTGTGATGCATGATTTCTAGCTAATCTAAATCACGTGGCACAGTAGATTCCCCACCCCCAGGTGTTTGCTTACCTTTGCAGGCACACTCTGTGCATACGCAGAAGTCCCTGCGCATGCACGAAGGTGTTCACATGCACATGCTCACATTACTACCGAACCAGAAGCAAAGGTAAGTGGATTTCACCCCTGCTAGTGACTGATTCATACTGACCCTCCAGTGATGTAAGAAAATGAAGAACTCTCAAATACCACCACCTTTAATTTGTCTCTGAGGGAAAGCTTAGAAGCTCTCCTTCCAATCTTCTCCTAGCCATTAAGTCTTCACCAACCTCCTATTTTGCACCTCATAGTGCAATAGAGGGGTAATAATTCTGACCTACTTTACAGGGTTGTGGTTAGCGTTCCTGGCAGGGTAAAGATGAAACATCTTGAGCATAACAAATAAATATTAAAAATTAATATTAGCCATGCCTGCCCACTTAATAACTGCATTTCAGAAATGCTATCAAAGCCAAAAAGATGAGAGCCAGTAAAAAAAAAAAAAAGCTGGCAGTTGAG
This sequence comes from Rhabdophis nuchalis, assembly GCA_039707465.1. Taxonomy (NCBI): domain Eukaryota; kingdom Metazoa; phylum Chordata; class Lepidosauria; order Squamata; family Natricidae; genus Rhabdophis; species Rhabdophis nuchalis. Next base: position 149,117,224 of record CM077646.1, on the reverse strand, counting down.
TATTGGATCACTGCACAGAAGGAAGAAATGAAGAGAGAGTTAAATTACTTATTTATTTACAGAATTATGTTTGCCAGTGAAGTGCCTTTCCCAAGCAGTGTATTTAGGACAGTTATGCTAGTTGCACAGACACTTGTGGAAATAAATATCCTGTATCCATAGTGAGGGCATATTTGGAGACTATTCAACTATTATTTTCATTTATCCTGTTAGTAGTATTGCTACTGCTGCTGCTTCTCCTACTAAATTTTGGAGTTTGGTTAAATAGCGTTATGCTAATAAAAGTACTTCAGATCCATGGGGACTAATGACTTACTAGATATAGACATGTAGTTTTCTGGCAATAAATTAAAATGATCTGCTGTTGTCTCCTGGTTTTTGGCTCCACAGCATAGACCACAGCTTTGGCTATTCTGATGATTCCTCTATTTATTTTATTAAATTTATACCCCGCCCTTCTCCTTGTTAGGACCCAGGGCGGCGCACAGGCATTATTCAAAACCCCAAAATACAATAAATATCAGTTAAAATATATTAAATTAATTAACCCGTGCTAAAACCCATGTTAAAACCATTACCAAATTATAATTTGTTTTTAAAAAGTCAGAAACGGGGGGCTATCCTAGGCTGGCTTGCTGAAATAAATACGTCTTAAGACGTTGGCGGAAGAGGCGGAGGTCCAAGGTCGGGGGGTAGGTCGTTCCAGAGGGCTGGGCCCGCCACAGAGAAGGCCCTTCCCCTGGGTGTCGCCAACCGGCATTGCCCCGCCGACGGCACCCGGAGAAGGCCCTCTCTGTGGGAGCAGATCGGACGAAGGGATGTATGGGGCAGGAGGCGGTCTCGTATATAGCTATCCAAGTGCTTATCATATCTAACCCCCACATAGCTTTTCGAAATAGGTTAACCTGTCAATGTGCTAGTGACATCAAATTCCTAAATGGTTTTGGGCTGGACAAAAGGAAAGAAATCTAGATAAGACAAAAGTAGTTCTAGTGGTGAACTATAACTTTAGGACTGTGAATGTTCCAACCTGTTCTAGATGGTGGTCACACACTTTGCCAAACTTGAGATTAATTCTGGATTGTTTCCTCATCTTTCTACTCTGAAGCCAGAAGCAGATTTTATCAACTTTAGCCGATAAACCGGCTGCCTCCAATCCTAGATAATAATGACTTAAAACCAGAGATTCATTTACTGATAACCTCCAGGTTTGATTTCAATTATGTCCTCAGTATATCTTTCAGAAATTTCAATACATGAAAATGCTAGACAGCTTAGCTTGGTGTCTGAAATAGTCCCTAAAGACCATGTGGCAGCCATTTTGAAATCCTTAACTTGGGTGTCAATTTGTTTCCAGGTATAATACGAATGCTGCTTACTATTCTTAAAAGTCCTAAATGGCTTGGGCCCAGAACATCTACAAGAACCCTTTCTCCTGCAAGAGACTTACCCACCCACTAAGATCCACCCAGGGAAGCTCACCTTCCAGTCAGTCCTGACTGGAGGGATATATGGGGGTCAGGCCTTCCCTTTGATTATGCTGCATCTGTGAAATCCATTCCCCAGTTGATATGTGCCCTTGAAGATGGCTTTAAAAACACATCTTTGCCAATTGACCTACATTCTTTAATTGTTCTGGTTTTTTTTAAAAAACACTCTGACCAAAATGACAATATTTGTTTATTTATTCATTCATTCAATTTATATCGCTGTCCATCTCAGTCAATGACATTGGGCAGCTTACAAATCCAAAGGTATAAAAACAATTGAACAATAACAAACATTTTAGACAATAAAATAAATAAATACACACAGCAGACAATTTTGTAAGATTTGACATTTTTAATATATTGTATCTATTTAAAATGGTTACAAGTGGTCCTTATGCAACCATCATCAATGCATGCCAATTGTCGAGCATCTGAATTTTGATCAGGCAGCCATAGGGGAATGCTGCAATGGTTATTTGTGTGAAAAACTGTCATAAATCACTTTTTTCAAGTGGTTTTGTAACTTCGAACATCACTAAATGAATGGTTGAAAGTCAAGAACTACCTGTACTTAGTTTTGGATATCCTAGACCAGGGGTCTCCAACCTTTGCAACTTTAAGTCTGAAGGACTTTAGCTCCCAGAATTCTCCAGCCAGCAAAGCTGGCTGGAGAATTCTGGGAGCTGAAGTCCTTCAGACTTAAAGTTGCAAAGGTTGGAGACCCCTGTCCTAGACATCATGAAGGGTGGTCCAAAAATCAAACCAAAGCATTCATTTATTTGTTGGTTTTTTTTTAATGGATCCAAAATGCATTTTCAAATCACCGGCTTGGGAAAAAATACCAAGCGAATAACTTTCTACATTAGGGATGGGAGTGCCTTTGTGAGGGGTAGGTGTTAATTCAAGGTATAAAAAAATGACACGTTTGAACTTTTCTGATTTTCTTTTTGCAGGTTTTAAAATATAGTAGTTAAATCTATTGTGTTGCTTTTGAGGCATGAACTCGGAAAGTTTGAGAGGTGGTCTAAAAAAGGATACAGATGTCACCTGCACCTTGACCTGCGAACTTCTCACTAATGCCTAAAGAGCGGCAAAAACCTATTCTATTTTTACAAATATGGAGGGACGCACAATACAGATTGCCTGTCTCAGCTATCCTAACCTCAAAATGACGCTATAGACAGCTAGACACAAGAACAGTTTTTTCCCCGAACGCCATCCCTCTGCTAAACAAATAATTCCCTCACCACTGTCAAACCATTCACTAAGGCTGCATTACTATTATTATTAGTCTTCTCATCATGCCTATCACCCATCTCCTCCCACTTATGACTGCAGGACTATAACTCTGTGGTTTGTATCCTTACGATTTACATTGATATTGTTTCCTGATTCCTTTTTTGTACCCTATGACTATCATTAAGTGTTGTGCCTTTTGATTCGTGACCAAAGACAAATTCCTTGTGTGTCCAATCACACTTGGCCAATAAAGAATTCTATTCTATTCTATATCAATCAGTAATTGGAAGGATATAGTAGCTGGACATAAAAACTTGAAGTGATTGTCAAGTGCTTTGTTGAGCTACGGGTACTTACCGGTAAGTTGTTGCGAAAAAAGAAAAGAAAGACCTAAGGCTGCGTTTCATTGGGAGGAGGATTTTACTCACATCCCTGGGTCATTTTCCTTGTAAGACCTCTCTGTATTTCATTTCTACTCCAAGGCATCTTCCAAGAATTGTGTCATTCAATGGATTAAGCAAAGGACATCAAATCTTTAAGCCGCTTTCTCCCCAAGCCATTATTATTATATATTTTGGCACTCATGTGGCCTAGATGCCTTGCCTCCTACAGTGATTTTGGATCCAGTTCCCCATGTGACTCAGAAATCTGGTAAACAGATCTGCTCCTCAGAGGGAGAGTGAAGGAAGAGGAAAATAATTTTCTGAAGAAGTCTCAGTCGGTGGAACTAGAAATCAGGGGCAGCTCTATCATTAGCATTTGTGTCAGACAGCAGCTTGAAAAAGGTAGCCAGGTGCTGGAATGCTCCCCTTGATACTATTTGCAAATGGAAGATACAGTAGACTCTCTGTCCTAGTCAGTGCTGAAATAAAATCTAACCAATCAGCTTTGAGGCATAGAATGAAGGTGGGGAAAGCGGATTTCTTTTGCCTTCTTAGACAGTAATGTGTTTTGGGCCCGTCTTTGCACTCCCAAAGCCTCACAAAGGGTTAAGAAGGAAGGCAAGCAAATACATTTAAAATTGGCTGCAACTTAGCTAAGTGAAACAGAAACAGGTGTGCAATGAAAGAAAATGTGCCGGCAAGTCTATTTGTGCACATCCATTTAGGATGCTCAGCTGCTTGAAACAGGTGCACTCCTCAGGTAGATATGCCATTTCGTCAAGCTTTGGGCTTCATTGCATAACAACCTACCCCAAGGATTCTGTCTCCAAACTTTCAAATAAAAAGGACAGAGCCTGTATCAAGAACACTGGGGCAAATTCCAGAGTCAAATGGCAGAGCAGGGTGGCATTATAAGGTGGCAAGAAGATTAGGGTGGCTGAAGGTGAGGCGGAGTCTGGATTTCAGTAGCCCAAATGTTTGATTAAAGCCAGGCCTGGAAGTTATTTGTAAAAGAAATAATGTTTGCCTTGATATTCAGGTTCACATGTGATACTGTGTTCATCCCAGTTTGGCTTTAGGAAGAAAAGGGAGTGTTTTTTTTTTTTAACTTGTCTAAAGACATGCATCTTATTCTATTTTATACTCCAAAAGGATGGTTGGGATTTTTGCCTCATCCAGAAATTAAATTTCTAGTGATCCATTTAATCTGCTGAAGTGAACCATCCTAGATCCAAGGGTTGATGCTTCCACCTATGTACTAAAGACAAAAGGGGTGGGGAACAGGACAGTCTGGAACATCCTCTCGCCTTCTTGTGTTTAAACTTCAAAGCCCACAATTTGCAGCCAGGCAAACAAATTGGGAACACATTTGCAGGACATGAAGTTGCGTAAGATGGATGGTAAGGAATCGGGCTTGGCCTGCTGGTTTTGATCAACCAGAACTGAAGCCTCAAATTGCAGCTGTTTCTGGCAGATCTCTTTTGCTGGGAGCTGCAATGAAAGGCACGAGTTGTTTTTCTACTGGATGCCTCTAGATATCATCCTCAATCCTGTAGCTGGAAATAGGTTAGCTGTGGTGGTTTTTCCCAAAGGGAGGGACCATTTCAAGGATGGGAACTTTTGCTTCTTAGAGAAAAAGAGCAGAGTTGTTATTTTGTTTCAAAAGCCTGCCAAACCTGTATAACCAGAATATAGGATAACTATGGGTGGGTGTATATGTCTGTGTGCAGGGTTATGGGCCATGGATATGCAGACCTCTTGTCAATAGCTTTTTCCCCCTGCTAAACATGCCAATAGCGTTTGCTGTGAAGCTTCTATCATACCCAGACAAATTATATAAAGTACAGTGTGCTTGGGCAAATAAAACGTAAGCACATTCCATTGCAAGTTTAAAATAATATTGTATGTGTTCCTCCTTTGCTGTGGTGGCACCATATCTTCCATGGTTTTCTTCCTCCATGCATTTTCAATGACTTTTGCGTTAGCACAGAAATTCTCAAACTATGTGTTGGGAGTCACAAACAGTTGGGAAAGTTTGAGCCCTGTTTTAGAAATGACGACTCAGACTTTGGAGTATTACTAACTTCAGTGAAACCACTAGTTTATTGGGTGAGAGGGAGTATGTACATATGGATGCAGTTTAGGTTGCAGCAGAATCATAATTTAAGAAAGGCTGCATTAACATTTTTAAAAATCTAGTCTAAAAATATTCATTAGAAGCCAAGCCCCATTGACTTACATAGTAAGTATTAATAATTTCTCCAATCTGCCCTTCCATGTACTGATTGTAACACACCTATCAAGTACCTAGGTGTAACTTTCTTTAGCTTGAGAACAACTCTGATGGGAAGATGAATCCCCATTTACAGGTGGGAAATTTTTGAGATAATTTAGGAGCATTCAGAGAAGGAATAAATGAAGTAGGATTTACATCAAAGCCCATTCAGAACAAGAGCACTACTGTATTCCCTGCTCATTGGAAAGGCATTGCTTCTATAAGACAAGAATTGGGGAACTATTTGAACCAAGAGTCAGATTTACTGCAGGAATCTTGCAATTGCATGCTTTGAATGGGTTGGGCCACAGTTCAAAACAGACCTGAGTACCACATTGCGTGGTTGCCTCTGCCTTTTCCAACAGTCACATGTACATTCTTCATTCACTCAACCACAGACACTGGAAGTAGTTATTAAATTTGATTAAGAAGACTATTTTAAAACTTCATTGCAGAATAAAGGTGACTTTTTGAGAGGCATCCTAGCTTTGGAAACTGGAAGGTCAATATAGGTTTTTGCTACATGATCACTCCGGATGCCCTAAAATCTACTGCTTTGTGGATGTTCTCAAATTAAATCAATTTAATAATATTTTATTAAATAATAAAAAATGTCCACGTAAAGAGAAGTCTCATAATGCCTCAACTGTACCTGTGCATCACAATAAAATCATAATTATATCCTAGTGGAATTTGGTGTACACATTCATGATAATTTTGTGCTTCAAGCAACAAACTAAAATAGTAGAGCTAGGAGAATCAAATACTGGGTAGGAAAGATGCAGAGTATCATACAGCATTTTACCCTAAAAAAGATACAGTGAAACATAGTATAAGTGTATAATTCAAATCTGTTTCTGAAGTTTAAATATCTGGCTATCCCACATAATTTTCCAATACTCTAACAAATTAATTTAAATATAAAAATAATAAAGGCAAGGAGAAAAAAATCAAATATGCCCTGAGGTTGAGGAAACAGAATAACATTGCATGTATTTAGGATAGATTTAGAGTTGTATCTTCAAAGAAGAGCTGTGAAAACCTGGAGAACCAAGAGCCAATTACAACTGTTAATGCTAATCTCAAAATGAAATTATTCAAATTAATCAAGACAGTTTATAACTGGGAGGGGGAGGAAGAGAGACGACAAGTCTTTACAATGGAAAAAAAAATGACATTTATTTTTATTAACCAGGAAAGTAGCAGTCTCTTTTGCTTCTTCAAACCAAGTCAAGAAAGAAAGAAAGAAAGGGCATGGTTTTAAGAGATTGGGGAGCAAAGGAACTTTACAGCCCTCTTCATGTTGAAGATATATGTAAAAAGTAAAAAGTTGGATTTCTTCTAAAAAGCAGCGTTTCTTTGTATGTTTAGAACTGGCGCCTCAGCTCAGGATGTGTCCTAAGTGGTGGTGGGGGGAGAGACGGGGTTGGGTTTTTTGTTTGGCCAGAGGAAAGCTAAGAAAGCTAACTGAAGCCATGGCCTTCTGCTGGCCTAGCCAATAAAACCTCTTTGGCTTTTCCCTCTTCTACACATTAGAGTGGACCTGCCCTGGCTAAGTCTACATTCTTCTTTCTGTCCTGTGAAGCAGCAACAGCAGCCTGAGGGCCGGAGCCTGTAATTCCTTAAGGGAAGCTGGAACCCTGAGGCCTCAAGACGGTTGACCAGTTTTTGTTTTTTTAAGGAGCTTTTGTGTGGGTGTTTGTCTGTGTGGGGGCAGAGTCTAAAAGACACCCCTTTGGGACCAGCGGAAGGAGGAAAAGGAGCAGCAGAGTTCTTGGAAGACAGTGAATAGGCAACTGAGGATCCCTCCAGGTTTCAGCAGAATCTGGAGCCCGTCCACCTTCCTTTTTGACTTCATTCAGTAGGACTACAGGGCAGGCAGACAACTGATAGGACTCTCTGTAGCCAGCGAGCTTAACAGCATCTCTCCAGTGCAAATCTGCCAGGAAGCCTCTCTTGGCTCTGGACTCCCTCCCCTCCCTTTTGCCCTCCCCAGCTTCCAATTGCACTTTGTGTGTTGCACAGAGCTCAGCATCAGCATGAATCAGTAACAGCAAACTGCAAAAAATAGGGATGTGCCTACATGTGAACTTTCCTGCGGGAACCTGCAAATTCTCAGCAAAGTTGCAATTTCTTCTCTCTAAAACACACCGTGCACATGCATGTTCCTGTACCAAAATGTCCTCCACTAGGGTTATTTATTGCAGTGTTATCAAATTAATAAAAATGCTATCCCCCCCCCCAACAAAAAAGCCACCCGGGCAACATTTTAAGATTTTAATCGTCTATGGAAGCCAAACGGTGGGAAATGGAGAAATAAAGGCAGTTAATCATAAAGGCAGTTTCACTTGGCGCTCCAAATTGCAGAAGACGACGAGGTGGAAGCATTCTTGTTTCGTGTGACCTCAAATCTCGCGGGTTGCCCCTTGCCAGGCACCGAGAATAACATCGCACCTGAGTTTTGCTTTTCAGTAAAAGGCACACAATCTTATGGCTAACTTTCTATTAAGTGTTTATGGCGGGTGAAATTTAGCGCCCCCCCCCCAAAAAAAAATCGGTGTTCAGTTCATTCACTTTAACCGGGAGCATAAACCCGCTTCAATCGGTACTTTGCCCGTAACGGGGAAGGGCGAGAGCGCAGCCCAACCGAGAGCACGAAAGCGCACGGAGTCAGTGCCCCGAACACGAAGGCCTTGTGCCTGAGCAGGCGGGGCGTTTTATCGGCGAGGACGCCGGTTCCTTTCCCATTCCAGGCGCGGAGATGCTTTCCTTCTCTCCCTTTCCCAGTCGCGTGATTCTTCGCAGGCGAAGCGTTCGGCGAGGCTTGGGATTCCGCGCGCGGCTTCTCAGGCGCTCGTCGCTTGCCTCCGAGCTACAGATCACAGACCTGGCGGGCGTCCCTCGGCTGGCTCGTCGCTCAAGCAGACAATGCTGCGCTCTCCCGCGGCGGGGGAGACGGCGGTGGTCAGGCGCGCCCGAAGCCTGATAAGGCGGAGGCGGCGGCAGCAGCACCAGCGGGCAGAAGAGACTCGGGCGAGCCCTCGAGGGGCGCGGCGGGCAAAAGCCCTGCAGCTCCAGACGGCCAAGTCGGACTGAGGCGGCGCGCTGAGCCCAGCGGGAGAAGGGAGGAAGTGGGGGTGCTGGCCGTTAGACCGAAGCTCCCCACCTCCTCCAGGAAAGCAGGTTGCCTCCGCGGCTTCCTTTGGGGGCTTCTCGGAAGCATCTGGCCGGCTACCGTTGGAAAGAGGCTGCTGGGCTGCAGGGCCTTTCGGGGGGAGCTGGGGAGGCATCTGGGGAGAGTGGTTTCCTTTCTAGGGGGAGCGGCGTTTCGGCGAGGTCAGCGTTGCGCTCAGCGCTGCCTTTCACTCCGCAGTTTCTGTCTTTACAGCCGAGACGGAACCAAGCGAAAGGGAGTCGAAAAACCGTTCCTTACTTGCTCCGATCCCGAGCCTTTCTTTATAAAGGAGGAGGGTGGGAAATGGTGTGTGTGTGAGAGAGAGAAGGGAAAAATGCATCAAATCTGTCGGCCTCGTTGTACTCGGCCTACCGGTTCTCTCTGCCGTCGGAAAAGAACGATGTGGGCCGTGGGGCAAGATCTGCATCAAATCTTTGTGCAAAAGGCACTTTAAAACCCGTACACCGAATGATTTTGTCTCCATTAATTCGGGCGGGAGAGTTTCAGACATTGCTCTTTAAAAGGCCACTGCAGTGTAAAAAGGCATCCCAACTTGCACCTTTTTCAACTGGGTTTTTTTTAAGGATTTCTCCGTTATTTTAAGAGTCTTTTAACTCTTTTTCGACACAACCGTGTAAAGGACGTTAGTTGAACGCTAGGCCGGTCTTTTTTGAAAATTCTCAGGCCTGGAGGTTACCCTGCCTCCCAGCCAAGTTGTTGTGGAAACGGAGAGGCCAAAATAACGCTGTTTTGTGCTGGGTTCTCCTCAGATTTTTTTTTAAAGGTCTTTCCGTCTGGGAAAACGTAAATGAGGCGTGGAGACGACGATTCTTTTCTGCACGCTTCTACTACGAAAATACAGAAGAAGGTACCTCCTGAAACTTTGCTATGTTCAAAAACTCAGGACAATGACTTTTTTTTTTTAACAAAAGGCTACCTGGTTTCCTTATACGACACTGTGCTTCCACGATGTTTAAAGTGGGATTGCCACCTTTAAAAGAAGGAAATTAAAAGCTAGGCTATTCACTAAATTTCGCCCGCCGGACTGGAAGGGTCGGGAGGTAGGGGCCTCAGTTTCATGACACTCAGAAAAGTCCGAGTTAATTTCACTCCACCCGCCCGGATTCAGCTGAAAGTGTCTCGCCCGCTCCGCCGCCCTTGGAGCGGGCTGCGTCCTGATGGCACGGCCCCCTCGATTTCTCTTTCCCCACCTCCACCCTCCGTCTACTTTTCTTACTTTAAAAATTATATATCTTCATGTCACAACCGTTTTCCCTTTAAAAGCACAAACATCCAATTTGGCTCTGTGTAATAAAATCAGCCGGAGATCCTTAAACGCTACCATTCCGCTGAATTAAGTTGTGAAATCTAATCTATTATATCCATAAAGGAGAATGCTTTCATTGTAAATTCAGGTTATAAAGAAAAACTCTTACCTGAAGTAGACCAGTCTTCCCCCCCCCCCCAACCCCGCCGAATCCCCCCTCCCTGTTCGTATTTGTTACTGGATGGCTTATCAAATTACTTAAAAACGCCGGCCTCCCCCCCCCCCCATATCTCATTGGAACCAAAATTAAATGTGGCAAGACGTCTCTTTTAACAGCATGAAAAGGTCATAAACTGGGAACAATAACACGAGAAAACATAAGATACGAAATTATTCCAGCCCCTCACAAACGATGTTCTGTGATTAATTTGGAACTCAGCTTTCCAATATCTCAGCATTCATTTAGTCAGTCAGTCAGTCAGATACACACAAACAAATCAGTTGCAAAAGGGCTGGAATATATATGGATCTTCACCCACAACAAAGGTGCAAATAATTTTCCGGACCTAAGAATGTGCTGAAACCGCATGGCGATGTAAGTGTGGCTACCAATGGAGCTTCCAGACCGCAGACAAAAAAGGGGACAAATTTTAAAAAGCAGGACTCCGGAAAATAAAAATATCTTGGAATTCTGAAAACCTAAAAAGAACCAGGGAATATAGAAGATAATTTGGGGGGGGGGGGGAGGCAAAGAAGAGTTGAGAAACACCCACATACACCCCCAGTATCTCAATAGACAAGAATTCCAATTTGGGACCAGTCTTTTTTTAAAAATAAATTTCTGGAAAAAGAAAAAACAACACCCAAATACATCCAGTCAATATCGCTCAAAAGAAATTTAGAAATACAGAAATTTGCAACACAGAAGAAAAGAACCCTGCCTAGAAGCATAAGCGCAAAAATAATTATATAGCAGATCCAAAGTTTCTCTACCAAGGAGAGAAAGAGGTAAAAAGGATGGGGGTGGGGTGTCTATTGGATGTAGCTTTTGTCAGATCTTGGGAGATTTATTAATGTGTGGCTAACGTCCCCAGTGTTTTATCCTCCTAAAGCCTTACCCTATTTCCTAGTCTAATCTTTTATTTTCATCTAATTATTTTTTTGCACTGCCACTTCCAACAACTCATGCCTTAAGAAAGAGTGAGGCAGAAAGAGAACCATGGGGGGGGGGGGAAAGGAGGGGGGGAGATGAACAGGGAGGCAGACAATCACAACTCATCTTAACATTGAAGAAGTCTAACACACAGTTACAGAAATCTAACTGGTCTTCTGGAAACAATCCTGGCCATATATAACTGGGCTAAAAAAAGGAAGATCATCAAAATAAATGTAAATAGAGAAGGATAAATTTAAATAGAGGGTGGTGGGAGAAGCAAGATCCTGAGCCCAGGATAGGATTGGCAATGTTACCCAGTCGAGGAAATTCCATAAAAAGAAGAGCACTTACTAGCCAAGGGCAGGCAGCAAAATTTCAATTTCCTAAAGAATTGAAAAACTTGGCAAAATAATTACATGGAGTGATAAATGGAAAGCAGAGACTGGCACAAAGAAAAGGGAGGGTGGTACAGAAACACCTTTTCTTAATTCTTGATAAATGTTTGTCGAATAAGGAAGGGTTCGTAATGGTTTGCATGCATGGTTCTGAAGAGCAAGTAAAGTTGCAACCACATACAACCGAAAGCAATATTTTATATGTATTTTCCTCAGTTAAAGGCACCCAGAAAATGTGTTCCTTTTCAGGGGGAAATAAAAGGGCGGGAGCCACAGAGCCATCATTTGAACAAAACAAAGCAAAGAACGTTAGCTTCATTTGCATTCTGGGTCAAAAATATAGAGTGGGAAAGTGTTTTTTTTAAAATCTACAATCTCATCTTAAAACTGGGAGCAAATTCCACTCAAGTTTTTAACTGGTTTTATCTCCGTAATTGGTTTCTATACATGCTCTATTCCTGAGGATCAATTCTCATTGAAGGGGAGGGGGGCGTTATGAGGGAGGGTTCCCTCACCAGAAATTGTGTTTAGAATTGAAACTGCAGCTCTTAAATATATCTTTTTAAATTCAGGAAGGGCTGAAAACCAATAAACATAAAATAATAAAAAAATAATTACTTGTTTGCAAATTTTCAAACCACACAGTTAAAACAAAACAAAAATCCCACTCTTACAGTTTTGTATTTAAAATGGGGTTTTAGTCTGGATAAAGAAGAATTAAATAATCTGAACATGGTCCAGTCAATTCTGTTGCAATAAAATATTTTTATTTTAACATGTTTAGCTAATATAGTGTTAAAATTGAAATGTTTTTGTTTTGTGATAATGTACATTTTCAATTTACAAACACTGAAGAATTCTAGTAACATTAAGTATTGGTGAATTTCAAATTGAAATACACTTGAGCAGATTTTTCCTTGCCATTAGGAAAGACTATCCCTTGAGAACATCACATCCAAAAAGGAAAATAAAAAGATAGGCTGCAATATTTGTAAATTATGTTGCTATTTCTGGCCAATTATTTTTATTTTAAAAGACCTGTAAACCAACTGTGGGCAGTTTCCAAAGGCAAAATGTGAGCATAAATGAATGCACTGCATATAAAGCCCAACTTATTCTGAAAGTCTTTTTTAAAGGAATATCTACACAATATTTCTTTTCTTTCAACTCATTACCAAGAATAAAAAAATAATTAGTCTTGCAGAAAATTATATCCCTTTCCCGAGCAATGTATTTTCATTTAAATTTAGGGAATCTCTAGGCTATCTAGAATGGTAGCCTCGAATCAATTTAAGGAAACTAGTTTTATATTTTATACATTAATAAACCGAGCCTATTTACAGATCTATTTGCATTAAACCTCCGTCTTGCAAATATTTTTGCTTTTATTAATTACAAAGGCAGTTTTCTTTACTCTTGAAATGATTTGAATCATTTCTAAGGGAAAGTGGGGGAAATTAGTAGATCAAAATGTCCACTCATCTAAACGTTACAATTTATTTATATCTTGTTAGCGAACCAGCAAAGCAGAAACTGAAAATATGGTTCAAAATTTGACCAGGCAACATTCCAAAACCAACATTTAGCGATTTCAGATACCCTTATAATATCCAGATATGGATAGCCAAAAAAACCAACAACAACCTACCCTAGTCTTTTACGAAGTGGACAGTTTTTAAAACCAGTCAAAAATATTTTCGATCATCAGCATCAAAAAATTTAAAATTCTAGTTACCGATGCTTACCCCTTCTTGCAATTTTAATTGTCTCGATTTTGCATTCGAATATAATCCTTACATCGAGGCGGGATTAGAAAATACTGTATTGTTTCCCATTATAGCCGTATCGATTCGCGGTATGAAGATCTTGGTAAAAAAATTCCTTAAAGTTTGGAGCCCTCGACTTTAGTTCTTTGAAAATATATTATTTTTCAACTCAATGAATATTAAGGGTGTGGATGATTACAGGATAGGGAGAAAGATATATTTTTAAAAAAACCACGTACCTGCAAATCCAGAGCTCCAGGCCCGTTTCTTCCCTCCTCCCCCCGCCCCCTCTAACAGCTATTAACACAAAGAGGTTCGGGGAAAGGCGGGGTGAAATCTGCACGAGGTGGGGGCGGTCACCTACCCTTTTCCCCACCCGCCCTGCTCCAAGAAAACATGCAAATCCAGCGCGGATTCGCTCCGCAACCTCCGAGCGGGAAGGGCTGCTTTCTCGTTGGGGTAGATAGCCTCCGGCTAAAATATTCTGCAGCTCCAGCTGGGAGTGGTGAGAGCCGAATTGGAAGCCGCGCGGATAATTAGATCTGACCCGACCCCTCTCCCTTCTCATCGCCACGTGTTCGTGTAGGCCCCCTCTTCGTCTTCGTACATCCGGGCATGCCAGCCTCCTCGGCGGCTTGCAAGCGTGGGGGCCGGCCGGCCGCAGGATCGAGACTGGATCGCTTCGGTTGCCGGGTCTTGATTCCTCCGACCTCGATCGCGGAGCTTGCTCTCCAGCAGTCCATGCACCAGCGCTCCTAAATCTGTCCTAACCCTGATTTCCTTTTGGAGGGAAGGAGGGGAGGTGCAGGATTCCAAAAGCTTGCAAACCGAGAAAGCGTTCTCCAAAACGGTTCTCCTGCTCTTAAAGCGGCCATTCTTCGGTTTTAGAAAGCGACTACGGGACGGTTCCTCCTGGCCTCTCCGAAGCGTGGCGATGCCTCCCCAAACTCTCTCCTCCCCTTAACCCAAAGCAAAAAGTTCTCTGGAGCAGCCGATACCCTGCCAGATACTCCTGCGCCTGGCGACGCTTCCCCATCTCTCGTCCACGGCTTCTTTCTCTGTTGCAGAAGGGAAAGCCGCCTTCGCGTTCCCTCCTCCCTTTCCCGGGCTTCCACGGTCTTTTTCGCCTCCGTCCTCGGCGGCTGCATCTTAGCTGCAAGAGCTCCTCCGGATCCACGCCGACTTCTTCTCCGGGGCCAAAGGAGAGGAATTATCTTTCGACTATGTGCAATATATAATAGATCATAATAAATAATGATCCCGCATTGGACGCTGCCCGAGAGCCTTCGCGGCCCGCCTTCTGCTTCGGGTCTCACCCCCAGGGACAACGAAAGGAGAGAAGCAGCCACGGATCTGCGGGAAGGAGCGCCCGGGGCGGGCAGGCAGGCGGGAGAGGGAGGGAGGGAAAGGAGGGAAATCCAGAGGGAGGGGGGAGGCTTTGCTGGAAACTGCCTGCCCTTCCCCCTCGCTGGAGGTTTAATCAATGGGGACGCTGACGCCGTTCTCTTAAGGCGGGACGGCTTCACTCGGGTCCGCAATTCAGCTGGGAACTGACGCTGACCGCGCGCTGCTTCTTTGCCCTGCCGGGGAAAGCCGGCTCGGGAATTCCTCGGCGCTTCTCCCACCCTTAAATGCAGATCCGACCGAACCTCAGGGGCCGTTCAAGAGCCCGGAACGCCGCGTCCACCTTAAATCCCCGCCGCCGCGCTTTTTCTCACCCATTCCGGCGCTGGGCCAATCAGGGAGACGTCTCGCCTCCCTTGAATGACTCGCTCTTTGTTTGCGGAGGGAGGATCGAAGGGGAGGCCCGGCGGCTCAGCCAATCAGCGGCCAGCCCTTGCCTGGGTGTGCGTGTTCTGAAATTCCACTTTGCCGCTCCGGGGATGCCCTTGCTAGCCGGCTTGGAATCTGCTGCGCTTTGCTTATTTATATTGGCCTTTCCAACTCACTCGGCTAATTGTCTGTCTGTCTGTCTGTCTGTCTGTCTAGACCAGGGCAATAATGTTTGAGCAGATCTTGCGATCTGTGAGCGTTTCAAGGGGAAGCGTATGATTGATGCTTCAAACGCGTCTCTTTAAAAGGGGGTCACACCGATGGGTTACAAAAGTAAAGGGGGCGGGGATAGGCTTTCCTTTGTAGCCGCTCTCCCCAGCGCGACTTTCCAGCCCTTCCTGAAGCCCTCCGGACGGATCAAAGCGGAGAAAACACGAGCGCTGGCTTTTTGTTTTGATGGATCAAATCCAGATCAAGCGGGTTCCCCAACATTGCTAGTTAAAAAGACTGGGTAATAGTTCCAATTTAATTATAGCTTATTCTATGAGTGGTCGTGTGTTTACGAAAAACATCATGGTACTGCAACCCCTTAATAGTTTTAAATTTAGCAGTTTCTTAAACAGTGACATAATGTTAATGCTTGTTCAGAAGTAGATCTGATTGGTTCCAATGTCCAAAATTCAGCAGGTTCTGACAGGTTCTGGAGAACCGGTAGCAGAAATTTTGAGTAGTTTGGAGAACCAGCAAATACCACCTCTGGCTGGCCTCAAGAGTGGGGCGGGAATGGGGATTTTGTAATATCCTTCCCCCAGGAGTGGGTAGGGAATGGGGATTTTACTGTATCCTTCCCCTGCCCCGCCCACCAAGCCACGGCGACAGAACTGGTACTAAATGGGCATAAATGTATATAGCCTTACCCAGTGAAAACAAGAAGCATCCAAATATGGTATCTAGATTAAAATTGCTGAGAGTTCCTCTTTTGCAAACAATAACAGAGTTGGAAGGGACCTTGGCGGTCTTCTAATCCAACCCTCTGCTCAAAAAAGAGACCCTAACCTTTCAGTCAAGTGGTTGTCAAGTCTCTTCTTAAAAACCTCCAATGACTAAAACTTTTTTAAGGCATCTGAATAAAAGTATATAATTTGATTTCCTGCAATAAGCAAAATAACAAGAAGTGAATACTTCCTTGCTTTATGACATTTTAAAAACAAGAAAAGGATGATATATGCCTATATATCATGCAAAATCCAAAGAAATAGTATTGCAGTAATTCTGCTTGCTTCACATTCAGTAAATCTATCACAGGAAACCTGAACATATTTATTGAGAAGTAAATCCCATTAAGTCCTACATAACATGACTTCCACTAATTAAACAGTAAACTGAACTGGTTTCACTAGCACTTACTTCTAAAATAAGGATTCATGGGACTGGAACTTGAATTAATTTAAGGCGGCCTCATCGGAAAGAAGCCTTTAAATAAGTGACAGCAACTTGTCAACTTTTCTACAGCTGAGCAGGGCTGGTGTGATCAGTACACAAATGGAAGACTATTTTGGCAATCCCAGGACTTCCAGCTAGGCCAGTGATGGCTAACCTTTTTGTCATTGTGTGCCAAATGTGTGTGGCATGCGCAGCAGCACACACGCATACACCCCTAATGCAATACATGCGCAACACTCCCTGCACCCCACCCACCCCCCGCGCATGCCCTGCATTCCCCCTATTTATGCACATGCAACCTGCTGTGTTCCCCGGCCACACACCGCATGTGCGCATGACAACCCCCCCACGCCCTGTTTTGGGTCTAGTAGGCCTCCCTGCAGCCTCCTGAGATCAAAAACGGGCCGTGGGGAGGCACATCGCTCCTGCACTCCCCCACCCCCCATGCATGTGCACACATCTCCCACATGCACCCCACCCCCCTGCATGCGAAAATCAACTGGCCGGCAGGAGGCACATGCGCGGTGGAGCTGAGCTATGGCGACGGCTCCCGTGCCTGCAGAGAGCACTGTGTGTGCCACCTGTGGCACATGTGCCATAGGTTTGCCATCAAGGGGCTAGACTATGCAATTGAAAATGGCAACAGGAAGGTACTTCAATATTGCTTTCAAGCAAAGAGTGTGGTTGTGTCCGTTAAGCAAAGGCGGTGGTGAGGCCCCTCCTTAAGAAGCCTTCCCTGGACCTGGCACTTTTGGCAAACTATCCTCCAGTCTCCAACCTTCGCTTTGTGGCAAAGGTTGTTGAGAGTGTGGTGGTGTGACAGCTTCCCAAGTACCTGGATGAAGCATCTTGATCCGTACCAATCGGGTTTCAGGCCTGGGTACAGCACGGAAATGGCATTGGTCGCATTGGTCGATGATCTCTGGAGGGCTCGGGACAGGGGTTGTTCCTCTGTCCTGGTCCTATTAGACCTCTCAGCGGCTTTTGATACCATCAACCATGGTATCATGCTGCGGCAGTTGGAGGGGTTAGGAGTGGGGGGCACTGTACTTCAGTGATTCTCCTCCTTCCTCTCTGATCATTCGCAGTTTGTGTTGGCGAGGGGGCAGAGGTCGTCCTCAAGGTGCCTCACTTGTGGAGTACCCCAGGGGTTGGTCCTCTCGCCCCTTCTGTTCAACATTTATGTGAAGCCACTGGGCAAGATCATCCGGGGTTTGGGGGTAAAGTTCCATCAGTACGCTGATGATACGCAGCTGTACATTTCGTCCTCAGACCACCCTAATGTTGCCCTTGACGTGATGTCCCAGTGCCTGGAGGCCGTGCAGATCTGGATGGGGAGGAACAGGCTCAGGCTCAACCCCTCCAAGACCGAATGGTTGTGGTTCCCGGCATCCCATTACAGTCAGCTGGGTTCCATTGCTGGCTATGGGGGGGTGAGAGCTTAGCCCCCACAGGAAGGGTTCGCAACTTGAGTGTCCTCCTGGATGCACGGCTGTCCTTGGAAGATCATATGACAGCTGTCGCCAAGGGGGCTTTTTATCAGGTTCGCCTGATCTACTAGGTGGGATGCCCTGTGCTCCCCTTGAACAGCACCCAGAGGCTCCAACTGGTCCAGAATGCAGCCGCGCAGATAATTATGGGGGCGACGCAACACTCCCATGTAACACCCCTCCTGCGCGAGCTACACTCGCTTCCGGTGGTTTTCCGGGTGCAATTCAAGGTGTTGGTTACTATCTTTAAAGCGCTCCATGGTTTAGGATCTGGGTACTTACGAGATCGCCACCGAGAGCCTCCCACCGGCCAGTACACTCTCATAGAGAGGGTCTCCTCATGGTGCTGTCAGCTAAACAATGTCGACTGGCGACACCCAGGGGGAGAGCCTTCTCCATTGGAGCACCTGTCCTCTGGAATGAATTGCCCTCCGAGTTACGAATTATCCCTGACCTACACACCTTCCGCCATGCTCTCAAAGCCTTTTTTTCCCAACAAGCCAGGCTGACAGAAAAATGAATTTTAAATACGAATTTTTATTAATTTTAATCGGGGTTTGTTTGGTTTTTTAATTTTAAGAGAGGCCAAATTGTTTAATGTGCTTTTTAAACTTTTTTAAAACTTTTATACATTTGTTTTACTTTGGCTGTACACCGCCCTGAGTCCTTCGGGAGTAGGGAGGTATAAAAAACTAATAAACCTAAAACCTAAACCTAAACCTCTGTTTCCACATGCCCTGTAACCCTCAAAAATGCCCTAGGAAGAAAGCCATAGTACAGGTAGTCCTCGATTTATGACCAAAATTGAGCCCAACATTTTCATTGCTAAGCAAGACAGCTTTTAAGTGAGTTTTTGCCCCATTTTATGGCCTTTTTTGGCCCAGTTTTTACGATAAGTAACTCACTGCAGTTATTAAGTTAGTAACACAATTGTTAAGTGAATCCGGCTTCCCTATTGACTTTGCCTGTCAGAAGGGGATCACTTGATCCTGGGACTGTCATAAATATGAGCCAGTTGCCAAATATCCAAATTTTGATCCCATAACCATCAGGATATGCAATGGTCATAAGTGTGAAAAAGAGTCATAAGGTTTTTTTCCCCAGTGCTGTTGTAACTTTGAACAGTCACTAAGTGAATAGTTGTAAGTCAAGGAAGACCTGTACATTTGCCACAGATAGAAGGCCATAAACCAAGCACTTGGCAATAGGCTGACTTTGGACCACATGGGAGCTGCTGAATCAATACTGTCTAGATTTTATCTGACATTCAAAGGCTTTTTTTCAGCCAGTTCCACATAAAAGGAAAGACAGGCAAAAGGTTGCAATTTGATTCCAACTCATCTTGGAATATACCTGTCTGGAGACAAAGGGACTCGATCTTGTTCCTTCAAAAGAAAAGGGCTCTGTTCAGACTACAGTCCTTTACACGTTCCTGGGAAGTAACACCCACTAAATTCAATTTAGTAAAAAAATGTGAAGGATTGCCTGACACTTTTGATCATCTCACCAGATGTCATGGAGTGGATGACGTATATTCGGATCCCAAATTGCTTAGAGTGCAATTGACGACAGAGAGGGAGGACAGGAGGAAGGAGACCAAGTATACCGAAGCATTCCAAGGAATCCACAGTTAATCAGTCTGAGTTTTGCTCTTTAATTATCCCCAGGAGGCCTGAAGTTGGTTGTCTAACCTTGTGAAGACCTACTTCCTGTACACACGCTTCAGAATGGGAAAGAGAGCAAAGCTTGATGCTGTTGACAGAGTGATATTGACTCAGTACTTATTCTTAATTAATTAATTAATTAATTAGTACAATTGAGCGAGAAGAGTCCTCCACTCATCAACAGAATACCTTATGCGACCAGATTTGAAATTTTTGGTTTAGACAACTTAGAACTACGATGCCTGAGCTAAGCATAGTACATAAAATTACCTGCTACAATGTCCTATCTGTCAATGACTACTTCAGCTTGAACCACAACAATACACAAGCAAACAATAGATACAAATTCAAAGTAAACCGCTCAAACTTGATTGAAGAAAATACAACTTCAGCAACAGAGTGATCAATGCCTGGAATGCACTACCTGACTTTGTGGTTTCATCCCAAGCCCCCAAAACTTTAACCTTAGACTGAGACAAATGGCTATGCAAAATCTTCTTAAAGCCTTCCAGTGTTGGGGCATTCACAACTTCTGGAGGCAAGCTGTTCCACTGATTAATTGTTCTCACTGTCAGGAAATTTCTCCTCAGTTCTAAGTTGCTTCTCTCCTTGATTAGTTTCCACCCATTGCTTCTTGTCCTACCCTCGTGGTTTGGAGTGTAGCTTGACTCCCTCTTCTTTGTGGCAGCCCCTGAGATATTGGAACACTGCTATCATGTCTCCCCTAGTCCTTCTTTTCATTAAACTAGACATACCCAGTTCCTGCAACCATTCTTCATATGTGTTAGCCTCCAGTCCCTTAATCATCTTTGTTGCTCTTCTCTGCACTCTTTCCAGAGTCTCCACATTTTTTTTTACATCGTGGCAACCAAAACTGAATGCAGTATTCTAATACACCCGATGTGGGGAAGTCAGCCATAAACTTCAGAAAGCATTTATTCCAACTATTTTCAGCAGAAGGAAATTGGGTCACTGGCACCATCATCCCCCCCCCCCCCCCCGATCGTGTTAATCTAGAGCTCAAGCCCTCCTCTTCCCCTCCTCCCCCACCCCCAGCCTGATGTGTTGGACTTCAACTTCCATAATTCTGAGCTGAAACAATATCAATAGGACGATCAGATTGAGATTCATCTGGACAGCTTTAAGAGTAGTTAGAGCCGCAGCCAGGCAAGGCACTGTGGCTTGTCTCCGAGGACTATCTTGAATATCATTAAGGAGCAGCAAATATTCAGCGTCTATGTTTTATTTTATACTAGTGGGAATGGTGATTAGGATTTTCTGCCTCCGGCACCAGAACGTCTTAAGCTGTCTTTGGCTATACTTGTTCAACATCTGCTGTTGGGTGTATCATTACTGTCTATATGTACAGCTATATACACAAAACGTATCATTGGCTATACATTCTGCAATCCACACAGCAGCTGCCTCTTATTTTAGAAATTAAGCACTGGAAGCACCAGAAGTGGCAAAACAATTCCAGACAGTTTGTCACTTTGGAGATTAGCTATTGGCTGGGTGTTTCCTAAGTATTTAAATATTTTCTCAGGTTTGTACAGGGCTGCTGGCTAAATATTCGATACTCGTTCTTTGGAATTTGAAGTATTTTTCCCACCCCTGGAAAAATGTGGTGTCCCTACATTCTAAAACACGGCATTTGAAATCTATAGAGAATGTATCTAAACCAAGGTAGATGTTTCTCCGGATGTGGCAGGAGATGGCAAATCATTAAATCTCTCGCAGCCCAATCATGAGCAACAAATGCATTATGGCATAAGCATTAATAGACCACAGATCACTTCATCAGACGAGTGAAGTCATTGACAGTAACAATGGCCTTCTTGAGAGTGGACATTCTCCAAATAATTATTAAGGGTGATACAGATCAAGCTTGCCAAAATACAGCTCTGCGATTCCCCCCCCCACACACACAAGTTCGTGTAATTTGATAGAAAATAAATTGCTTTAAAAATAAAAGAGAGGGGGGGGGGAAACCAGTGACGTCCTCATGGGTAGGATATAAGATTTACTCTGCTTACGAAGTTTCTGGATGTTGTGTAAATATCCTGTTTTTCATCCCATGATCAACTCTTCAATGGTTTGCTGTGGTTTCCGGCGTCCCGGTACAACCAGTTTATTCCATCACTGGCCATTGGGGGTGAACATCTAGCCCCTGTGGATAGGGCACGCAACTTGGGCGTCCTCCTGGATACCCGGCTGTCCATGGAAGATCAAGTGACAGCCGTGGCCAGGGGGGCATTCTACCAGGTTCGCCTGCCGTCCACTAGGCAGTGCCAGTGGATAGGGGAAGGGCCTTCTCTGTGGTGGGCCTGACCCTCTGGAACGATCTACCCCCCCGAACTTAGAACAACCACGGACCTCCACTCCTTCCGCCAAAAGCTAAAAACCTACTTCTTTCATCTGGACGGCCTGGCCTAATCTATTCATCCTAGGCTGTAATATAAATTTAAATTGTTTTAATAGGGATTGCTGGGAATTAGTGTTAAGGGTTTTTAAGGTTTTAAGATTTTAAACTTCTAGCGCAGGTAAATTATTTAATTCTATTTTAAATATTGTATTGTTGTATTTATAAATATGCTTTTAAAGTCCTGTGCACCGCCCCGAGTCCCTTCGGGGAGAGGGTGCGGTCTACAAATCAAATAAATAAATAAAATAAATAAATGCAGCCTCTCTGGCTTTCCAGGTTCCATCTGGTCCTTCAGAAAAGGCTTTTTAAGGAAACTCTGCATGGGCCTTTTGGAAATTAGGGGACATCAGGTGGCTGCAGGATGATGAACAGATGCATAATAAGGTGAGGAGGAACCAATATCTAATAGCAGCAACCAATAATGCATGTGGTCCTCAAGTTAATAACCATTTGTTAAGTGACCATTGAAAGTCACAACAGCATTGAAAAAAGTGACTTATGATCATTTTTCACACCTACAGCCATTGCAGCATCCCCTTGGCCACACAATCAAAAACTGTGTGCTTGACAACAGGCAGTTGCACTGTCCCAAGGTCATGTGATCACAGTTTGTATCCTTCTCAGTTGACAAGCGAAGTCAATGGGATTCACTTAACAAATGTATAATTCACTTAACAACTGCAGGGTTTTACTTAATAACTGTGGCAAATAGGTCATAATATAGGGCTCAACCCACTTAACAACTGTTTTGCTTAGCCATGGAAATTTTGGGCTTGGTTGTGGTTGTAAGTCGAGGACTATCTGTACAATAGTTTGTTTTAACAATAAACTAACCACAAAAACTATATTTAAAAAAAATTCTTTTAAAAAACTAAATCACTCTGAAGATATAGAAAATGGAAAAAACGTTTGGAAATTGGGACCCCAACTTTTAGTACAACCAAATTGTCTGCTATAACGTCTTGCCTGTCAACAACTTCTTCAGCTACAACCACAATAATACATGGGCAAACAATCAATACAAACTCAAAGTCAACCGCTTCAAACTCAACTGCAGAAAATACGACTTCAGCAACAGAGTGGTCAACACCTGGAATGCTCTACCTGACTCTGTTGTTACAGCCTCAAACCCTCACAGCTTCAACCTCAAACTGTCCACCGTAGACCTCACCCCATTCCTAAGAGGTCTGTAAAGGGGGAGTGCGTAAGTGCACCAGCGTGCCTACTATCCCTATCTTCTGTCTCCATTTATCTGTATTTACTTCCTTTGTTCATGTTTATGTTCATACTTATACTTATTATCTTGTACATGTTTGACAAATAAATAAATAAATAAATTCTGGTGTAGGCTCTTTTCTCACAAGCATTTTCTAAGATCACCAAACTCTCACTGAAGGATCTCAAATCCATCCTCATTTCTGATGTCGGCACAAGGAACGGCTGGATGATGCTAGAAGGTCCTGTAAGTTATTAGGGAGATCCTGCTTAATAGAATCATTGGACTGGAAGGAACCTTGAAGGTCTTCTAGTTCAACAATCACATTGTTGTCCAATATTTTCTTGAAAGCCTCCAGCAATGGATCTTCCACCACTCCAGGAAGCAAGCTGTTCCAATATTTTTTCACTCAGTCTAGGTCCTCGGCATCTTTTTTGTATTTTGGTAAGAAGAACTGGATGTAGTATTCCACATGTCGCCTCAGTGGTACAATATCAAGTGGTACTATAACTTCCCATGATCTTGATGCAATCCTCTGTTGATACAGCTTGTGTTGATGTTTTTGGCAGCTGCAGCACACTTGCTGTCTCATACCTAAGTGGTGGTCCACCAGGACACCTAGATCCCTCTCAAGCACTACTGTTGAGCCAGGTATTGCCTATCCTTTATTTATGCATTTGGTTTTTCTGGCCTAAGTGTAAAACCGTACTTTTCTCTCCACTGAACTGCATCTTGTTGGATGGGGCCCAATGCTCAACTCTTGAGTGCCTATTCAATCTTCTCAACTAGATCATTTATGATTCAATTAGTTGGTCAGCCAACTGCATGTCCATCTGGTAGTGGTACTATCTATCCCACGTTGTTCCATCTTACCAAGAAGAAAGAACTGTTATCTAATTTATCAAATGCCTTTCTGAAATCCAAGTGTACTATATCCACATCATTTCCTTGGTCCACTAATTTAGTCATTCTATCAAAGAAGGCAATAATATTTATTTGGCATGACCTGTTCTTAACGAACCCATGCAGGCTTCTATTAATCACCTTGTTCATTTCAAGGTACTCACAAATTTGCTGCTTGATTACCTTATCCAGGATTTTCCCGGTATCAATGTTAAGTCAATTGGTCTGTATTTCCTGGATCTACTTTTTTTGAAGACTGATATCACATCGGCTCTTTTCTAATCCTCTAGCACAGGGGTCCCCAACCTTGGCAACTTTAAGATTTGTGGACTTCAAAGCTGGCTTAACAAAGCTGGCTGAGGAATTCTGGGAGTTGAAGTCCACAAATCTTAAAGTTGCCACGATTGGAGACCCCTGCTCTAGCACAGCGATTCCCAATCCTTTGGGCACAAGGGACCAATCACGTGGAGAAAGGTTTTTCCACGGACCGGAGGTGGTGTGGTTTTGCATGCTGTCTGCATCTTGCAAATGGGGCTTTGCTCATTGGCATGGCCCAGTTGCTGGCATACCAGGCCCAGTGCTGGTCCATGGACCTGGGGTTGGGGACCCCTGCTCTAGCAGCTCCCCTGTGCTCCAGGAGCTTTCAAAGATTTCATTCAGTAGTTCTGAGATCACATCTGCCAGCATTTTCTGTACCCTGGGATATAGAGTTCCCTCAATATTTAGGAAGGAGGTAGGGATAGGATTCAGCCGGTTTGGACCAGTTCTGGTGAACCAGATAATTTTACATTTGGTTTGCCGAATCAGCAGTTGGAAGGACTGGCTGGACCCACCCACCCCTCCCAGGAGTCTCCACATGGCTCGTTTTAGATGCCAGGTAAGTGCAGGGCTCTGGGAGGGCAGAAAACGGGCCTCCTGAAAGTTCTAGAAGTCTGGAAACAGGCCCATTTCTGGACTCTGGAGAGCCTCCAGAGCCCGGGGGAGGCCATTTTCGTCCCCCAGAGGCTCAAGGAAAGGGAGAAACCACCACCCCTACCATGATGTAGGAGCCCGAGTAGGCCAAGCCCACCATGGCCACACCCATCCAGCAACCGGGCAGAGAGCCAGTTGCTAAAATTTTTGAATGCCACCCCTGGAAGGAGGAGAAGTAAGAAGGTGCTCTTTCCTACTATTTACTACACCACCAGCCCAATCTTGGATATACTGTATAAACTTGCTATTTTGCAAAGATGCCATAGCATTTGATGCTTTTTGCTGCAAGCAGCAAATACAATTATTCTTCTAGAAACCACAGCACATTGTAGTTTGGGGATATAGAGTGGGTCATTTTACACCTCCTAGCCTCTATCGTAGCATACCCCAGACTTGCTATGGATGAGAGCCTGTAATAGCTCCCTCGGCATTTGAATGAAAGTTTTTAATCAGTTCAGTAATTTTAGGGTTGCATTGATGGATTGTTCAGAAAAAGTTGCCAAAGTCAACAAACTGAAATACCAGAGGGGTAGATACACAGAGACACACACGTGCACACACGCACACATGCCCACACACGTGTATATGCACATGTGTGTGTGTAGCTGTCAGTACCAATCCTGCAAGCAGATAAGACATTTCCAGTGTGAGCAAATTTTAACGTGTTAGCCGCTTGTTTAAAGATTAAACAAGCACTTTGCTTGAATTACTAATTTTGTCTTGGCTCAGCCTACACAGCATTTTGTCTTCCACCCTACAGAATCATGGATTATAATTGCTATCCCTACCAGCCAGCATAGCCATTGGCCATAGTGGCAGGGGATGATGAATACACCCGGAAGGCCTCTAGTTGGGGATGGCTATTCTGGATGGCTGGGGGTGGGGGTGGGGGGGAATAAGGCTGTAATATGCTTCTTGGACTTTTATGCTATTTATCTTTCTTTTTTTAAAAAAAAAATCAATGTTCTAATCTAACTGGATAGCTAGTTTCATATCACTCTTTTCCCATTTGCATGTTCTGGGATAATCTTGGAATCTTTGGGTTGGGCCAAACCGCTGTAGGTCGAACCCATCCCAAACTATTTGCATCGAAATGAATGTTAAAAGGCCATTAAACAGATCCTGTTTGGCAATCTCCACCCACACTCTTATTAATTTTATGAGGAAGGGGGCTATTCAAAGTAAAAGAATAATGAAGTGAGTCAGCCCACAGAGCGCTAAATGGAATATCCTATCTCCAGTCGGGTGGGGGGAAAACATTTTGCTACCTGGCACGCAAAGCATGATGATCAAGTTTATTATGATACCGCAAGCAGAAATAGCACAATCAACTTTCTTCACTGGGAAGAAAAAGTACAAGAACAACAGGGTAGGACCTAAAACTTTCCTTTCTTCTCATAATACAGTAGCCCTTGACTTACAATAGCAGCTGAGCACAAAATTCCCATTGCTAAGCAAGACAGTTGTTGAATGTGTTTTGCCCCATTTTACGACTTTTCTTGCCGCCGCTGTGAAGCGAATCACCACGGTTGTTAAGTTAGTAATTCAGTTGTTAAATGAAACTGGCTTCCCCATTGACTGTCAGGCCTGGAAACCATGCATTGGGCCTTCAGGCCTGCCACATTCAATGTTGTGGAAAAATGGGAGAGGGGATTATATGGAACATGGGAGATATATAGTCTAAATAACATTCCTTTCTCAGAGAGTCAAGGACACCTTGCCCTGCACCTGCAGTGGTGTGACTGGGAGGCATCTCCATTTGGGACGGGGCTTGATTGGGCCATGGGACGGACATGTGGGTGCTGGGCAGGGCCTTGAACTTTCATTTGGGTGGGGAAAACTTGGAAACTTTCAGATTCGGGTTTTCCCAGATGTACCAATATGGCATCTCTAATAAAATGGAAGTTTGAGGAACTTCAAGCCTTGGAGTCTTCATTCGTTGGGGGTTGTTACTTGGAACCCTGGCATTGTCTTTGTCACAAGGTCGCAAAAGGGGATCATCAAATGACCCTGGGACACTGCAACCATCGTAAATATGAACCAGTTGCCAACTGTCTTAATTTTGAGCACATGGATGCAGCAATAGTCATAAATGTGGAAAACTGTCCTAAATCCCTTTTTTCAGTGCCATTGGAACTTCAAATAGTCACTCAAGCAAAATGGTTGTAAGTTGCGGACTACCTGTACCCAAATTCACCTGTCTAAAGTAGCTTTCCGGTTATCCCTGCCTCCTTTCCTTTCCAATTGATGCAACTGGCCGTCTCAAATATATGACCTTTGGCAGCACATAGCAATTAAAAACTGGTGGAGTCCAGAAGGAGAACCTTAATTGCCGCTGTGCCAGAGGGGGTATTCAGCCAGTTCTGACAGGTTCTGGAGAACCGGTAGCAGAAATTTTGAGTAGTTCGGAGAACTGGCAAATAGGCTGTCCCTGACCCTGCTGCCTCCCAACTGATCTTCTTTTGATGCCCTGAACAGGAGAATGGACCTGGAATGCAGGTTAGTGGGGTGGGGAGGGAATGAGGATTTTGCAGAAGCCTTCCCCTGCCACGGCTACAAAGCTACCCCCACAGAACCGGTAGTAAAAAAATTAGAATCCCATCACTGCGCTGTGCCCACTTTGTGGAACATCCTGCCACCAAACTGAGGAAAGCCCCCAAAGTCTTGGCCTTCCACAAAGGGGTCAAATCCTGGCTCTGTGGCCTTGTGTGGGAGGCACAGAGTACCACACAATTGTGGGACCGGCTAGTCCTTTGAGAGATCCCCCATATGTAATATTCCCAACATTAAATGGCCATTCTAGGATTTTCTCTCCCTTCGGGGAGAGGGTGCGGTCTACAAATCAAATAAATAATAAAAAATAATAATTTTGATGTTTAATTGTACTTATTCTAGCACTGATGGTGTTACCTAATTTGGGTAATGAAATATCTGCAAGAAACCAAGCTCAGAAAGTATCAAGGTCCCAGAATTTGTTTAAAATTTAACCCTAGCTTATTTTTTAATGTTAATTTGTATGTATTTTTATTTATTGGTTGTATGATATTGTACACTGCCCTGAGCCCCTCTGAGGGACATAGGCAGTTAGAAAGAAAGAAAGAAAGAAAGAAAGAAAGAAAGAAAGAAAGAAAGAAAGAAAGAAAGAAAGAAAGAAAGAAAGAAAGAAAGAAAGAAAGAAAGAAAGAAAGAAACTGTAGATAGATAGATGCAGGCAGGCAGTCACAAACCCAGGCACAGATACAAACACAGTGCAAAAATATATTATAATATAAAAACCACAATCTGCAGCTAAGTTATAAAAAATAACCAACATAATCACTGTAACGGTAGTATTGTAAGGCTCGCTCTACCTCCCATGCAGGAAGACTGGGATTGTGCAGGTTAGCAACTATTTTGATTATTCAACAGTTGGTTCAGGCATAATTTCTCCTTCTGGAGCAAAGAGGGCATTTAACCATTCCCAAAGGAGGAGTTGCACAAATTATGTGACAGCTCTCTATTGCTTGTAGCAGCAATTTCCTAATTTCAGGAAACATGTCCTTGTTAGATAAAACAACTCTTATAATCTAGAATCCAGAAGATACGTCTCAGGGAAGCCCATATGTTCTTTCAATATTTTGCATGAAAAAAACATAATGTGATATTTGAATTGGCCTCCAGGCACAGCTTTCTACAGCCTGCTACCCTCTGGACGAATAATCAGGAAGGTAACGTGGGATGTTCTTACAAGAAAATGCATTTGAAAGGAATCCAGTTGGGAAAAGTTGGTTTGATACACCTTAATCTTGAGAACCTTTTCTAAAGGTGTAACCATCCTAGCTTATTGCAGCAAAACAATGAAAAGTCTTCCAGCACCTAATTCAAGTTTTATGGATTACGCGCCTTCACATAGTCCGCTGCTCCAGTATTTTTCTTGCATCAATACAGAAGGTGCCTGCCACGCTATGCCAAGTATTTATGCTCTTCTACTCTCTCCCAAAACAGGACTACCTTCTCATATATCTTTCCCAGGTGGGCAATTTATACTGTCTCCATGGTTCAGTCTGGCTGCTTACCAGCTTATATTGTTATCCTTGACCTCTAGGAATGTTACTTCCCTGAGACACTTTTGTACCTGGTTGTTTAAGTTATAAATCAAAATTATTTAACATGACCCGAATCTGAACTTCAGTGAAGAACTAACCAGGCTTTCCTTACCTTCTCTCTAAGTTAGCTAGTTTCTTTATGCTGGCTTCAGATTTAAGAGGTTTTATAGGTATGCATTTTTAGGGGTTGCAGTAGCTCAGGAGACGCGGTGGCTCAGTGGCTAAGACGCTGAGCTTGTTGAAAAGAAAGGTCGGCAGTTTGGCGGTTCGAATCCCTAGCGCTGCGTAAAGGAGTGAGCTCCCATTACTTGTCTCAGCTTCTGCCAATCTAGCAGTTTAAAAGCACATAAAAATGCAAGTAGAAAAATAGGGACCACCTTTGGTGGGAAGGTAACAGCGTTCCGTGCACCTTCGGCATTTAGTCATGCCGGCCACATGACCACAGAGATGTCTTCGGACAGCACTGGCTTTTCGGCTTTAAAACGGAGATGAGCACCACTCCCTAGAATCGGGAACAACTAGCACATATGTTCAAGGAGAATCTTTACCTTTATCTATTTTAATTGAATCGGCTCCCTTGAAACCAGCATGATCCATCCAAAGAACTTATCTCAGGAAAGAAAGTTGTGTTCCTGCTTTCATTTTGTCTTCAGGTAGCTGGTTTAGAAGGCTTAGAAGGATACGCATTTTCTCAAAATACGGTAAGCAGTCCTAAATGTTAGATACAGGTAGGTCTTGACTTAGGTCCAGAATTGAGCCCCAAATTTCCATTGTTAGCAAGATAGTTGCTAAGTGAGTTTTGCCCCATTTTGCAACCTTGCTTGCCACAGTCGTTAAGTGAATCCCTGCAGCTGTTAAATTAGTAACATAGTTGTTAAGTGAATCTGATTTTGCTTATCAAAAGGTTGCAAAACATGATCACATGATCCTGGGACACTGCAACAGTCATAAATTCCTGCCAGTTGCCATGCGTCTGAATTTCGATCACATGACCACGGCAAAGGTGGTATTCAGCAGGTTCTGACCAGTTCTGGAGAACCGGTAGCGGAAATTTTAAGTAGTAAAAAGAACCGGTAAATACTGCCTCTGATTGGCCCTTCCCCCCATCAATTTTTTGCCTCCCGAGTCCTAGCTGATGGGGAGAAAATGGAGAATTTGCAGTATCCTTGGTTTACCCACCAAGCCAAGCCACATCCATACCTACAGAGCAAGTAGTAAAAAAAAATGAATCTCACCACTGGACCATGGAGATTCTGCAATGTTCCTGTCAGCCTCTATTGTGCTTGCTTGCTATCGGCTGCCATAGTAATTAACGGGGAGGGTAGGGACTCATGGTATTTGAGGGGGGGGGGGAATTGCTAGGTGCTGGAGAAGTTATCATGAAGGGAGTTTTGTTCTCACCATCTTCTGCCACGCTGATGGCTCTTGTTTGGGCTTGGTCAAGGTCAACCGTCTCTGCATACCAGCTGAATGAGGCCACTTGAAGATGGACCCCACATGACACCTTTGGGAGTTGCAGATTGGACATTGGGTTGTGGTAACTGGGGGGAGGATCCTGGGTAAACGTTTGATATGTACACGTTCTCGCTTTTTTGCTTCAGATCTTGCTTCACTTTAGCTGTTTTCATTTCATGTCCAGTAAAAGTATCTTTATCTCTGTTCAAATGGAGTTGGGGGTTTTCTTTCTTGGATACTGAATGAGGCACACCTGACAGTTCCTATGTGTAAGCCACTTTTTCAGTGCTGTTGTAACTTAATAATAATAATAATAATAATAATAATAATAATAATAATAATAATAATAATAATAATAATAATAATAATAATAATAATAATCTTTATTGTCATTGTAAAAATTACAATGAAATTGGTTACTAAACAAACAATTGTAAGTCAAGGTCTGCCTGTATATAGGTTGATTTCATTATGCTAACTTTTCTTGCAGTAAGGTAGCTGATTCCAGAATATGCCACTCTCTTGCTACCAAAGTTTTAAACATTATTATTTTAGTATACCAACTTTTCACTTCTAAATTCAGGCTCAGTTGAGATCCCATCTGCCTGTGGAATGTGTTGCAATGAGATGAGAAATGCCTAAAGGTTAATATGTGTCACAGTAGCCTTCCTCAACCTGGCACTCTCTCCAGATGTGTTGGAACACAACCCTCCAAGTTCCCAGCCCAACAGGGTGACCACACTTGGAAGCAATTCAGCTTCAGCAGTGTATGGGAAATCTTGCTTAGATTTTGCATCAGCCAAATTAATGGAAATGAGCAACTATAGTTGCACACATGTTCGGAAGCTGGACTTAGCCTTTAGCCAGTTGCAACACAAACATGAGATTCGACATCCTGATTGGCTTCGTGCCTTTACCAAAGGTCATTGTGTGAAGTTTGGGCTGCAAGAAATGTTTGTATAATGTTTAGGGGTCTCCTGTTGAAGAGTGTGAAAGCCACAAACCATTTGCTTCACATGTCACTTCCAGGTTCTTCTTCTGGCTCCTTGCCTTGCTCTTTGTTCCAACTGCCTTCCTGATCTTTAGCCTCTTCCTGGCTCTTACTCCAACCTCAACTTGATTTACAACTCCTGTAGTTTTCTATCTCTGATTTTCATCTCCCACTTTCTGACCAAAAGACAAGAGGATTTCTGGCTTAGTTTTTCCTTGACACTGCCTAAATCAATTTCAACCTTGCCTTCCCTGTCTTGCTCTACAGCAGGAATGGCCAAAACTGGCAATTTTAAGACTAATGGACTTCAATTCCCAGAATTCTGCATCACGAATTCTGCATTAGGAATTCTGGAAGTTGACATCCAGAAGTCTTAAAGTTGCCAACTTTGGAGATTTTAGCTCTCCAGAGAGACTCAGCGGTGCACCATGGCTCACTTCAGGTTTAACACAAGGACACCACTTTCTTGTTTAAGAATGTTAAGAATTCTCACAATCGCATGAAAAAAATTACTGCCAGGGAATTGCACAGCAAGTGTTCCAATGAAGTCAGAGACACTAACATGAACTTGTCGTTTTATATAAATAAATATATTTAATTGCACTTACAGCAGACAAGATAGGAACATAGGAAACATCATGAGATAAATCCAAACAGCATTCAAAGCACACAGAAGAAAAAGGTGGGAAAACTCCCCCTTTGCACCCAAAGCAACCAATCACAACGTAGATTGCCTCATGCAGGAGCCAGAACTCTCCAACCAATAAACTACAATTGTGTATTCTGGCCCATTGTATGCCTTTATTGTTCCAGCTACTAAATTTCATATCCTAACATTTACTATCCAGCATTTGATTTCTTACCAACTACTTGCCAGGTGAAAACTGGAAAGTATAGAAATAAACAGATTATCATGATAATTATTCCCTCTTACAGGGCTGAGAAATGTATGCAGGTCCTAATTTTTACTAAATGATATTCCTCAGCCTGGCCATATTGAGCAGAGATTTGCAACATCTGGAGAACCAAATGTTCTCCATTTTTGCCTTGTTGTTCATTCCCAATATTTGGTGTTCTAGTCAGTGGTGAAATTCAATTTTTTTTACTACAAGTTATGTGGGCGTGGCTTGGATGGGCATGGCAGGGGAAGGATACTGCGAAATCTCCAATCCCATCTCACTCCAGGGGAAGGATACACAAAATCCTCTTTCCCACCCCTCTCTGGAGCCAGACAGATGTGGTATTTGCTGGTTCTCTGAACTACTCAAAATTTCCACTACCGGTTCTTCAGAACCTGTCAGAACTTGCTGAATTTCACCCCTGATTCTAGTGTAGACTACATCCATATGCAGATAGTAACTGAGTTTATACTTTAAAGCTCTGCACAGCCTGTGACTTGTATAGCAGTGGTGAGCTCAAATTTTTTTTACTACTGTTCTGTTGGCATGGCTTGGGGGGCGTGGCATGTTTTGGGGGGCATGGCTTGGTGAGCATGGCATGGTTTAGTGGGTGTGGCTTGATGGGTATGGCAGAGGAAGGATATTGTAAAATCCCCATTCCCTCCCCACTCCAGGGGAAGGTTACTGCAAAATCCCCATTTCCTCACCATCAGCTGGGACTCGGGAGGCAGAGAATAGATGGGGGCGGAGCCAGTCAAAGGTGGTATTTACTGGTTCTCTTGAACTACTCAAAATTTCCACTACTAGTTCCCGAGAACCTGTTGAACACCACCACTGCTATTTATCTTAAGAAGCACTTACCTTTATCTGTAGCCTTCCAGGTACCACAGAATTACAACACTAGAGGTGAGTTCCTACCGGTTCGGACTGGTTCAGCCAAAGGTAGGTAGTAACTCAGCCTGCCACACCCCCAAACTGGTTCTCTCGGCAGCACCATTGATGCCGCCATCTTGTTTTTTGCTTCTGCGCATGCGTCCCTGAACGAACTGGCAGTAGCAGCAGCCAGAACCCACCCCTGTATAACACCCAGCTTTCCTCACTATCTGCTATCCATCTTGCTGCTGGTGCTGCTAGAAATATACATCAGTAACAGTTGGGGAACTATAACCAGGAGAAATGAATTCTCCATCCCTAAGGAAAATGTCCAGATACACAGGTAATATTTTGAATTCCTTCATGGCTCTACCTTCAAAGAGTAAGCAAGGCATGTTCCATTTCATTACTGTATCATTGAAATACTTGTCTTGTGGAATTTATCTGGCACTGAATACTAATTATTTTCCATTTGCCTTTCCTTTTTTTGGTAAGAAGCTATACTTACTGGCTATGCTGCTTAACTTTCTAAAGGATACAAATCAATACCGCTCTTATGGTTAGCTGTTATAGTTACTAGAATAGACGTCCTCCATGATTTGGAAGCTCTTTTTTTGTACAGAAGCAACCAAATTGTTGATGTCCAAGGATGTTTTAGCTGATTTGGGGGAGAAAGACTATGCAAGGCAACATCATAAACTGAAATAAAGTCAATCTTTTGTTCCTGTCCACACATCCAGTTTAATAGAATGGCTCATTTTATGGGAAGGTAACTTAAACACATCCTGCTAAGGATGGGCAATATGGCCTCTTTAAGACCTGTGGACGTCAACTCCCATTATTCCTGAGCCAGCCATGGCTGACTCAGCAATACTGGGACTTGAAGTCCACAGGTCATAAAGGGACCATAATTGCCCACCCATGTGGTAAACTGATTTGGGTATGCAAAGGCTAATGGCCAGATGGGGTGGGTGTTCTAATGTTTTGCGGCTGGGACAATTCAGCATACACTTTCTGGTGCTGAGGATGTTGTTAAGTGAGTGTTTCCCCATTTTATGACCTTTCTTGCCATCGTTATAAAATGAATCCCAGCAGTTGTAACATGGTTGGTAAGACCGTAACATGGTTGGTAAGTGAATCTGGCTTCCCCATTGACCTTGCTTGTCAAGACGTTTGCAAAAGATGATCATCTAACCCAGGGACACTGCAACCGTCATAAATATGAGACAATTGCCAAGCATCGGAATTTTGATTATGCGACTGTGGGGATGCTGCAATGGTCATAAGTGTGAAAAACAGTCATAACCTATTTTTTTCATTGCCATTCTAATTTTGAACAGTCACTGCAGGAACTGTTTTAAGTCGACGACTGTCTGTACTTTGATTTACAACATTGCCAGCTTGACTTTTAATAAATAAACTAATCTATTTTTAAAAAAAAACCAATTATCATCTTGGGTATAGGACCAAGCAGGTGCTAAAGGCTGTTTCTGTAGCACCATGCTGTTAAACCCTGTAACTTTAATCCAGAGGTTCCCAAACTTGGCAACTTTAAGACTTGTGGACTTCAACTCCCAGAATTCTCCAGCCAGCATAGCTGGCTGGAGAATTCTGGGAGTTGAAGTCCACAAGTCTTAAAATTGCCAAGTTTGGGAACCTCTGCAGTTTAATCTGTCTGTGTAGCACCTGAGTAGGAATCAGACAATTGCCTGATCCCTGTGTATTATTTGTCTTGAAGAGATTCAATGCAAGTGTGAAGAAACTGGTTCACATTCAAAGGTTCTGGTCTGAATTATCATTGATAATGTCAGGTCAACTATTCCATTTACTTCAATGTTAATGCTTCTTTCAGGGGGTTTTCCCCCCTAAAGAATGCACAAATAAGTTGTTCTATGGTCATTTTATGTGGTACAAGACTGTTTCAACAGTATCTGGCAAGTAGCATGAACAGAAGGGCAATACATCATAGCGGGGGTGGGGTGGGGGCTTTAGACTGTAAAAGAAAAGCATTTCATAAAAATCTGGTTCCCATTCATATTATAAGGAGATGAAAGAGCCCATAATTTTCACCCACCCAAATCCCAGATGTCCTTCTGGGGGAATCTGTAGCTTGAATGTAGCAATACAAAATTCACAGAAGGGGGGGGGGGTGAGTGTTGGTTCCAATTTGTCCCTTTTCTTGTAGTGCAAAACTTATGTGATTCCAAGTCATTATACCCAGCCTAACATCTAAGTGTATTGTTAAGAATCACACTAAAATATGATTACAAAAAACAGACTTATTTCTTCTGTTCTGTGTTTTTTCTTTTTCTTTCTTTCTTTCTTTTTTCTTTCTCTCTCTTTCTCACTCTCTCTCTGTCTTTCTTTTTCTTTTTCTTTCTCTCTCTGTCTTTTTCTTTTTTCTCTCTGTCTCTTTCTTTCTCTGTCTTTCTTTTTCTTTCTCTCTCTCTCACAGTCTCTTTTCTTTCTTTCTCTCACTCTTTTTCTTTCTTTCTTTCTCAATCTGTCTCTTTCTCTCTCTCTCTCTCTCTCTCTCTCTCTCTCTCTCTTTCTCACTGTCTCTCTTTCTCTGTCTCTTTCTTTCTTTTCTTTCTGCCATCTTTTACCCCCTTTGGCATTTTAGTCACCCTTTTTAATACCACTTCTTGACTGTAATATCCTTTCTAAAGTCTCCAGAAATGTACACTTGCCAAAACATACTGCAGGAAAGCATTATGCGAAAGCCTAATGAAATTTACTGGCTTAGTGCCTTCCCCTTTTCTCAACATCTACAATGCCAAATCATGGTGACTTACAAAAATGTGGACCTAACAGAACTAAGGGACAAACTGTTTAAAAAGTTGTTGAATCATTTTAATGAATTTAGTAATTTGCTTCTATGGCAGAAATAAGCCACTCTGGCTGATCTTCTTGAAAAGGCAAATACCATACTTACTATCCAAAGAATGACATTTAGGGACACTTTGTGGAAATCTGCAGTCTTGTTCATTGTGCTCAGATGAGAAAGGAATAAAATAGCACAGTAGGTCTAAGGAACTTTCATTTGATAAAAGTTCCTCGGTACCTTATTTGATTACCCAGCTGAGCAAATTATTGAGGACAATGCAAACCCATATCTCACATTCATTCCGTGTTTTGAAAACATTTAAAGTGAAAGAAAGTGAGACTCCCAAATGTTTCTCTAGCCATGGAAATGCACTGGTTGTCTCTGGGCAGATCACAGTTGTTGTAGGGATAATCTGAAAGAAGATCTTCACATAAGCTGCTTTGAACTCTTGAAGAAAAGGTGAAATAGAAAATTATCTACCTGTTACATATCTAACATATAGATAAAAATAACCATAAAGAAATGGAGACTGCTTCTTCAGAGTGGATCTTGCAGAAATCAAAAATTCTGAATCAAAGTCAGAATAATTAGTAGGTAGACAGTAATGACTTTTACATAAAAATACTGAATTTACAGTAAATTTCATAGTATTATTTTTGAAACATGTTACTACGCAACACAGTTGCATTAACTTGGAAGCATCTTTCTTTTCCATAGAGGGAATTGATGTTAATAAGCTAATCATTATGAAATTCAAGCTAGCTCTGTACACAATTTTTATGCTTTCAAAATACTTGACTTGATCCTGGGTTCTTCCCTTAAGGATAAGGAAGATCCCTTGGCTGAAAAATTGCTTTCTTGGAGTTCAGACTAGAAGGCCACAAAACAGGACTAGCAACACTATGGGCAATACTAGATTTGTGGAAGCTACTTTGATGCTGTTCAGTCTCCTTCACCCTACCACTTCCTAGCACGTGGATATGTTGCTACTATTACCCTAGGCCAGGGGTCTGCAAAGTTGGCTCTGCTGTGCTATGCTGGCTGGGGAATTCTGGGAGTTGAAGTCCACCGGTCTTCAAAGAGCCAACTTTGCAGACCCCTGCCCTAGGCAATGTGATTAAGTTTTTGAAGCTTGAATCTCCCTATGTATTGTATTTCAGTTCTTGTTTATTTTTGTCTCCACAACTGATTCTCCATTATTCTTTGGGGAAACAGGTATCAAAGCAGAACCTTCAGCTCATCTTCCTACGTAAGTTATTTATCACAGGTAAATTTAATAATAATCTGCTTGAATATTTCCTGGCTTTAGCACTGAGCGAGGATGTGGACAAAATTCAAATGTATACGTTAATTAAAATAAAGTAGCAACAGTGCAAGCAGACAAAATATTTCTACATCTAGGATTTCATTTTAAGCTCAGTTTTACAAGATCCTTGCTCTATTCAGAATGCAATTCCTTTTCTTTTCAGAATTTTTTTTTTTTTTTTGCTTTTGAGGAAATGCATGTCAGGATCTCTCTTTTAGAACCAAAGTTATCCAGAGAGTTTAACTTCACAAGTAGAAGAAAGGGGTCTTCCAGGCCCATCATATACATATACATGAAGAGCTAAATCAATATGTTCCCTCTTAGACAGGCTCCTAAGTCAATGGAGAAGCCATACCTTACATGTCATTGCCATGATCTGGGAGCAAGTGGCTGAGGCAAAAAACCATCAACCTGCACTTTGGGAAAATTGATCCCAGGAAGCATAACAGCATATTCTGTATGGGAACCAA
The DNA here is from genome assembly GCA_039707465.1 of Rhabdophis nuchalis. Lineage (NCBI taxonomy): Eukaryota > Metazoa > Chordata > Lepidosauria > Squamata > Natricidae > Rhabdophis > Rhabdophis nuchalis. The sequence goes on along the minus strand of CM077646.1, from coordinate 149,079,286 downwards.
TGAATACATTCTCCAGACCAACATTCTGTCCTAAAATGGCCAATTATATACCTCTAAGACAGAGGTCTCATTCTTGTGGCCCGCAGGACGGTATCTTGTGGCCTCACCGTGATATGAAAGTATAATATTAGTGCAGCCCGCAGGGAGAATGGACCTCTGTGGAATCCCTTATGCGGCCCAGCCTCTGCCTCCAGCGGCCCCCAGGTAAATTGAGTTTGAGACCCCTGCTCTAAGATCTAGCAAGAGAAGCCTGCAAATAGGACATGAGCTTAGCAACACCCTTCCAACCATCTTCTCTGGCAACTGAATTCAACAACTCCATTACTGGGTTTAATATATAGCCAACATGACTAGTATCCATTAATAGTCTTAACTGTCATTAATCTGTCTAGTTCCATTTAAGCCCTCCAAGTTGGCAGCCTTCACTGTATCTCGTGAAAACAAATGGCTCATTTTAACTATACAGTATGCTGTGCGAAAGATATTTCCTGTTTTCTGTCCTTAATTTCCCACCATTCAACTTTATTGGCTGACAGCTGGGTTCTAGCATTATGAAAGAGGGTACATGGTATATGGCAGTTTCCTATGTTCCAAAATGGGGAAGCAATCCATATATCTACTGCTTAGCTGTATCGTTTTTTAAGAATACAAGAGGGACTTTCATAAATCTGAATATTTCCCACATAAAGTAGTTTCTATGCCAAGAAAATTAACATGTCAGGGAGAAGTTTCTTTTCTCCTAACATGTTTATTGTGCAAAACTCCAGAGTCTATGACATGGGTGAACATTCAATATTTTATTTCCCATCTGCAGTTTGAAATAGCGCGCTGCAGAAAAGCAACGTATTTTTAATTCCTCCAATAACAAGAGCGGATCACAACATTTTTCAAAGTAAGAAAAACATCAGAAGTACCACAAAAGAATATAATTAAATCCACACTCCCATTATAATGTAAACACATCCCAAAGGTAAATTGCTATCATAAAAAATACCTAGGAAAATTATCTCACCTTGGCACTAAAAAATAAAAAAGTGGGGTGAGTTCCAGACAAGTCTCTTTGGGGAGAACATTCCCTTAGTGCAGTGGTGTCCAAACTTTTTTCAAAGAGGGCCAGATTGGATGAAGTGAACATGGTGGAGGGCCGAACATTTTTCCGAACATTCTTTGAACCATTACAATTAAATGCAAATAAATTATTTTATGCCAAGTTAATTGCAAATGACATACTTTTCATTTCATAACATTAAGATCAACTGACAGTTGAGTTTTCACAATGTATTGAAAATAAATTAAAAAAAAACTTATCTACCTCTTTCTCTCTTTCTTCCTCTCTCTCTCTCCATTTCTCTCGCTCTTTCTCTCTTTCTTTCTCTCTCTTTTTCTCTTTCTTTCTGTCTCTCTTTCTCTCTCTCTCTCTTTCTTCCTCTCTCTCTCTCTCCATTTCTCTCTCTCTTTCTTTCTCTCTTTTTCTCTTTCTTTCTGTCTCCATTTCTCTCTCACTCTCTCTCTCTTTCTCTTTCTTCCTCTCTCTCTCTTTCCATTTCTCTCTCTTTCTCTCTTTCTTTCTCTCTCTCTCTCTCTTTCTTTCTGTCTCTTTCTTTCTCTCTTTCTTTCTCTTTTTCTCTTTCTCTTTCTTTCTTTCTCTCTTTCTCTTTCTCTCTTTCTCTCTGTCACTCTCTGTGTGTGTCTGTCTGTCTGTCTCTCACTCACTTAATCAGTCTCTATCTATCTGTCTCTCCCTCCCTCTCTCTGTCTCTCCCTGTCTCTGTGTGTGTCACTCTCTCTGATTCTCTCCCTCCCTCCCTCTCTCTGTATGTCTGTCTCTCCCTCTTTCCCCGTCTATCTCTGATTCAATCCCTCCCGGTGTCATTCTCTATCTGTGTCTCTCTCCGTCTCTCTCCCTCCCTCTCTTTCTCTCTGTCTCTGTCTGTCCCTCTGTCTTTCCCTCCCTCCCCTTCTGTCTCTCTCTGTGTCTGTCAGTCACACCCTCTCTCTCCTCTCCTCCCCTCCCCCACCCCGGGAAGCAGCAGAAGGGCCGGTATGCCGGAGGTTACGGACGCCTCCTCCCGCAGCGGGCGAGGGAGCAGGTGGGGTGAGCACCCAAGGCTACCGTCATCTTAAGCACCACCGAGGCTGTCGCCCGGCAGGGGCGTCAGGCAGGGAAGCCGGTCGCGGCTCCATCGCGGCTCCCTCCGGCAGGCATCATGGCTTACGTTCTGAGGCCGCGCGTCCGTCTTCCCTGCCTGACGCCCCTGCCGGGCGACAAAGGAAGGGAGGGCCACATTTACACAGAGCAGGGAGGGCTGTTGGAGGGCCGTATTAAACCGACCCCCGGGCCGCAAATGGCCCCCGGGCCGGACTTTGGACATGCCTGCCTTAGTGGGATTCTAAAAGTAAGAATGAACTCTTCCTTGTGAACCTTTGGCAGAGATATTTGAAGAAGATTCTCCATGGAACATCTAAACTTATGCTCATAAGGGTACAACAGATCCCAAAACCATGGCAAAGTGAAGTCTTTATTAAAGCCGACCAATTTACTATATTTTTTGGAGTATAAGACACACCGGAGTATAAGATGCACCCAGGTTTTGAAGAGGCTTAAAAAAAAAAAAGTAGGTAGGTAGGTAGATAAGAGGGAGAGAGAGAGAGAGAGAGAGAAATACAGTAGGTAGGTAGGGAGAGAGTAGTTAGGTAGGTAGATAAAGGGAGAGAGAGAGAGAGAAATATGGTAGGTAGATAGGTAGGGAGAGAGAGAAAGTGTAGATATGTAGGTAGGTAGGTAGAGGGATAAAGAGAGAAAAATATATATAGAGAGAAATACACTAGATAGGGGAGGAGAGAGAGAGTAGGTAGGTAGGTAGATGTTTCCAGATGTATTTACCCATGTGCTGGAGAAGGAAATCGCTATAGCACCTAAGGCTTTGTTTCTGCAGGCACAGCACTTGACCAACGTAATTCTCATCAGTCACTCTAGCTAAACAGCTTTCCAAAAGGAAAAAAAAACCTTTTTGCACTCTGCACAGCCCATTTTTCATGAAAACAGGCCCGTTTTTCTTCAAATAAAAAGCATGACTAGCCTTGGGGAGGCTTGCAGAGTGCTCGGGGGGAGGGAGCAAAAAATGGCCCGTTTTTTGCAAAAACAGGCCATTTTATTGTCAAAAAAATTGCATGCATAGCCTTATGGAGGCTTATAGAGTGCTGCTGAGGGCTGGCGGGGGCAAAAAACGACCCGTTCTAGGCTAATTTCTGCCCTCCCCAGCCCCCAGGAGGTCTCTGAAAGCCTCTATAAGGCTCTGGAGGGCCATTTTGGTGAATGGGATGGGGTTTCAGGAGACAAAAAATGCTGTATTCGATGTATAAGACGCACCCAGATTTTCAGTCTCTTTTTAGAAGAAAAAAGGTGCATCTTATACTCCGAAAAATATGGTAACAAACAAACAAACAAGCTTTGTAACCTTCTGAATTCTATAGAATTCTTCCTTGGCCATACAGATTAATGCCATCTATTTGGATGTCATAGCCACTGAGGTCAGCTATGTTCCAGAACAATGGCAGCACAAGAGCATTTTCAAATTTCAGGTGTCATCTTTCGGTAGAAAAGTATCCTTCAGAAAGAAGAACACTCAAATAGATGGCACACCTGCCATAAAGTCTTCTTTTTTTGTGGATTAAGTTTTAATTTACAAATTATATCAACAGTACCTGGAGCTTTAACGGAAATGGCAGTTCTAGTGTATCTCTTCTTGAGGTCTGTTTTAAGTAAGCATATGTCAACTAGAATAAACTATATTCAAATAATATAAAATATAAAGGAGTTTCTACAATATATAGAAGCCATGTTAGGACTAAACCGAAGTCTATCCTTATTCTTTTTAATGATGATGAATAATCCAAAACTCTCTCATTTTTGTTGAGCCCTGGAGATTGAAGTGGTCTGAATATCTTATTGGACTAACATGCACTCATAATCAGTCCATCTGTTGACGTCTGAATACCATGATGTTGGAAGCATAAATCCTTTGAAAAGGTGAAGGAAAGTGAGAGGCAATCTTGACTATGCAGGATCTAACCTAAATGAAGAAAAGCAGATCCAATTAGTCTTTGACAGATGGGCAAATGAAAACAGAGACGGATCTGAAGATGGATGAAGATACCTAGATAACAAAGAAGAAAAGCAGCATGGACGAAAACAGCCCATTAGATGTAACATGCTCAGAATAGCTCACCTCTGTCGTGTTCTTCATATCTTCAACTGGTTTTTGTTGTATTCCCTAGACAAAAAGAGTTACATCCCTGCAAAGATTTGGTGGCTCACTTGATGGTTGTTAAGTATAGTTCTGTTATGATCCAGTACAGAGGTGGTATTTAGGAGGTTCTGACCAGTTCTGGAGAACCGGTAGCGGAAATTTTGAGTAGTTTGGAGAACTATGACTTCTGACTGGCCCCGCCTCCATTTATTCTCTGCCTCCTGAGTCCCAGCTGATCGGGAGGAAATGGGGATTTTGCAGTAACCTTCCCCTGGAGTAGGTAGGAAATGGAAATTTTACAGTATCCTTCCCCTACCATGCCCACCAAGCGACACCCACCAAGCCATGCCCTACCCACCAAGCCATGTCCACAGAACTGGAAGTAAAAAAATTGAATCCCACCACTGATCTAGTAGGAGGATAATTTAAAGAATCTGAATGCCTTCCAATAATTCCCTGATAAAAGCTAATTATTACCGGCTGCCAATAGCCATGCTGAACTTCCTGAACTATCCCAGTTTATGCAGCTGAGATGTCCTTAACCACTTCAAGAGTTTCCAATAGGAAGGAAGGTGTTTCTAAACCTGAAACAGAAGCTATGCAGCCATGCAGACTAGAGTCAGGCACACAGGGAAGGCTTTCGTGACATTTGATGGAAATTTTATCTTTTTAAATCAATGATGCCAAATTACCAGATAGAAGTCATTTACTAGAAAAGAACATATTTCATTCATTTTCATTCATTCATATATCAAATTTAGGAACTGTTCGTCTCAGTCACAGAGTGACTCCGAGCGGTGTGCAATTAAATTCATAAAACCATATGAGTACTATATCCCACTGGGAGGCAGTTGAAACAGGAACAGAATAATTTTCATGGAGACAATAATTTGGTCCTTAACACCAATAAGACCAAGGAGCTTATAGTGCAGGGGTCCCCAACCCCTGATAGGAACTGGGCCACAGTGAGCCAAGAGGAGGGAGGGAGGGAGGAGGGGGCAACCCCCTGCGAGAGAGCGCAGGCACGGCTGCTCGCACTGCTAGGGGCCCGAGAGGGGCAAGTGAGCTGACTCACCACCCCCCCATGCGCATGCGCCGCCTTTTCCCCCTCCCGCCCGCTCCCCCTCTACGCTGGCCGAGCCATGGCCACCGGTCCGCGGAATTTTTTTAACATGAAACCAGTCCCTCGGGCCAAAAAGTTTGGGGACTCCTGTTATAGTGGACTACACGAGGAATAGAGCAGACATCCAGCCCTGGGTTATCAATGGAGACCAAGTGGCCAGTTTTAAGTTTTTGGGTGTTATGATAAAAGAGGACCTGACCTGGGGCGCTCACATTGCAGCACTGGTCAAAAGGGCCCAGCAGGGATTATACAACCTGAGACTTCTCAGGAAACAACACCTGAATGAAAAACTGCTGGTGACCTTCTACTGCTGCGCTATAGAGAATATTTTAACTCACTGCACCTGTGTATGGTTTACCAATTGCACAGTGGCAGATAGGACAGTGCTCCAGAGGTTTAACATCATTGCCCAGAGGATCATTGGTTGCCCTCTTCCCTCTTTGGAAGAGCTTTATAGCTCCCGCTGCCTTAAGAAAGTTCAAAACATTCTTAAAGATCCATCTCATCCTGGGTGCCCTTTTTTTGAACTATTACCATCTGGCAGATCTGGCAGACCGTACAGGACAATAAAACCAAGGACAAATAGGTTGAAAAACAGCTTCTATCCCACTGCGTTAACTATATTGAATTGTACTGTTTAGTGTAATATGAATGCAGTATCAAGGGTTTTCAATTCAATTGTATAGAATGTGAAGGATGTGAAGTCTTTTTGTTTTATTTTTTATAGCTTTCTTATGTATGATGTGCACGGAAGACGGCACATAATTTCATTGTACGAGGTGCAATGACAATAAAGTAAACTAAACCGGTGACCACGCTCGCTGCCTCCTGCACCTCAAAAATAATAAGACCTCCCCAAAAATAAGGCCAAGTGCTTATTTCGGGGGTCAAAAGAAAATAAGACCCTGTCTTATTTTTGGGGAAACACATAGGTAAGATCGTTGTTAAGTGGGTTTTGCCCCATTTTACGACCTTTCTTGCCACATTAAGTGAATCACTGCAGTTGTGAAGTTAGTAACACGGTTGTAAAGTGAATCTGGCTTCCCCATTGACTTTCTTATCAGAATCACATGACCCCAGGACACTGCAACCATCATAAACATGAACCAAGAATCCAAATTTTGATCAAGTGTCCACAGGAATGCTGCAACGGTCATAAGTGTGAATATCAGTCACAGGTCACTTTTTCAGTAAGTTTTTAAACTTTGGCCACCAAACAAATGATTGTAAGTCAAAGACTACCTGTACTCAAAGACTTCAGAAGATTTTCTGGTAGCTCAACCCACCTTTTTATAAGCCCTCGGCTAAATAAAAGGCATCAAATATTTTTATTAGTTATGCTACCATATAAAAAGAGACTTTTGGGAAAACAAAATACAGGGTTGTCCTCAACTCACAACTATTCATTTAGTGACCGTTTGAGGTTACAACAATACTGACAAAAGTGACTTATGACCAGTTTTCACACTTACGACCATTGCAGCCTCCCCATGGTCACATAATCAAAATTCAGGTGCTTGCCCTTGGCATGTGTTTATGACTGCCCTGAAGTCATGGCATCACCATTTGTAACCAGCCAGCTTCTGACAAGGAAAGTCAGTTAAGCAAAATCAGGTTTGCTTAACAACAGCATGATTCACTTAACAATTGCAACGATTTGCCTTACAACTATGGCACAAAGGGTTTTAAAAATGGGGCAAAACTCACTTAACGACTGCCTTAACAACCGGAATTTTGGGATCAATTGTGGCAGGGGTGGGTTTCTGCAGGTTCGCACCTACTCGCGAGAACCGGTTGGTGAAATTTAGAGAACCGGTGAGAGGGGGTTCCACCAGCGTACCTGGAAGTAAATCTGACCCACCGCTGCCAGTGACCCAACGGGAAGGAAAGGAAAGGAAGGAAAAAAGGAAGGAAAAAAGGAAAGAAGAAAGAAAGAAAGAAAGAAAGAAAGAAAGAAAGAAAGAAAGAAAGAAAGAAAGAAAGAATTTATCATCACAATTGAGTCCAAAATTTTGGTTGCTAAGCAAGAGCGTTGTTAAATGAGTTTCACCACATTTTAAAAGGTGGCCACTCCCACCTGTCACATGACTGCCAAGCCACGCCTACAAAATAGGCCACACCTACAGAGTAGGTTCTAAAAAATTTGAAACCCACCCCTGAATTGTGGTCATAAACTGAGAACTACCTTACAGCAGATTTCTATTTAGGTCTTTAACTGTAAGACCAGTTTAGCAAGTTATTAGGGCAGGATTGTGAATGGATCTTCTGCAAAACCTTAACATTCTCTGATAGCTTGATGGCATTCTATGGAGGGGGAAAAACATTTACTTAAACAGAACCAATTTTCTATCACTAGAGTTCTGCCTTTTGATGGGAGGTTCCATCTTTTAAAAAAAAACAGGTTCAATGTCCTATTTTGGGTGCATGGTTGTGCAAAAAAAGGAGGAGGTATTTCTTATAAGATCAAAATGACTGATTTAACTAGTTCTGGGATTATGCTCCTTCATTACTTTTCCCACAATGTTGTCTTATGTCTATTTACCCATGTAGTATGGATGTATTGCTATTATCCTTCTCATTTCTTCTACTACCTTGTCTGATTAGTATCATTATTATGGTTATTAATACTCTGTTGTTTTGCATGTACTGGAAACAAATTCCTTGTGTGTTCAATCACACTTGGCCAATAAAGAATTATTCCGTTCTATTCCGTTCCATTCCATTCCATTCTATTCTTTGTATTCTATGATTCTCTGTTATTTCTTGGGCATCATCACTCTGCCCAGATTAGAACAGGAATATTGACCTGATAACCTCTATGAGATCCCAATTGTATCTTTTTAATTCTACCATTATGAAATTCTCCCCGAAATATAGAACAATTTGTGGGGGAGAGAATTCCAAGCATAATGTGAAAAACAGCTGAAACCAGCAGATGGTTCAGGAAGTGAGATAAGGTAACATGAAGGAATTAAGAGAACCGTATTAAAAGAAACGGCAACATGGAAACGGAAAGGAAATGGGCTCAATTATGTTCGTACGTTCAGGATTACCTGTATATCAGAAAGAAGTCTCCATAGTTCACTGATTTCCCCATGATTACCACCCCATGGACAAGTGGTTTCTCTTTCCTCCCCCTCTCTCCCCCCACCCCAATTTCTTTTGAGGCTTTGGTGAACCACTCTCTGCTTCTGAAAGTCACAATCCCTAATTCAGCACCCCTCTCACCTACGCTACCTCAGTCATTTATACCACTTCAAAAAATCCATACAGCTCAAAATATGGAGGCCTATTGGGACCCGAGAGTGACTTGTTCAAGGCTACCAAGTGAACTCAAGATTGGGATTTAGACTGGAGCTCTCCCTGGTTATTACCCTGCATGGTCTCTGAGCTCCTACTGTGCGAGTACAAGAAGAGGGCACAAATTATAGCCAGAAATGTGGACCTGAAATCCACTGCGCAGCTCATTTACACATTCTCGCTCTGACCAGCAGAAGTACCTTATCCAACTCAAATGGTATTCATAAGCTTCCTGCTGAGCTGCTATCAAGTGGAAGGGGGAGAAGAGAGAGACAAATCTATAATCCGAGACATGCTTTGAACAAAGGTTATTCACAGTTTAACCCTGAACCTGACCAAGGGGTGGCCCCTGAACCTTGCTGGGTGTGACATCTCCCACAGCAAAATTTGAAACTGAACTTGGTACTGGTAGTCCTTGACATACAATTGAGCCCCAAATTTCTGCTGCTAGGCCAGACAGTTGCCCCATTTTACGAGCTTTCTTGCCACAGTTGTTAAGTGAATCACTGCAGTTGTTAAGTTAGTAACCCGTTTGTTAAGTGAATCTGGCTTCCCCATTAACTTTGCTTGTCAGAAGGTCACAAAAGATGATCACATGATCCCAGGACACTGCAAATACCAAAATACGAGCCAGTTGCCAAGCGTCCAAATTTTGACCATGTGAATGTGGGAATGCCGCAATGGCCGTTAAGTGTGACAAATAGCCATGTCACTTTTTGCAGTGCCGTTGTATATTTGAACAGTCACTAAAGGGATGGTTGTAAAAGGAGGACTGCCTGTAAGCTCTTGCCAGCTTCCAAGTTTTCTTCTGTCGGAGAAGAAGCTGTAGGTCTCTGCAATGCATATGTGAATCCAAAGCTGAAGTAAACATTCAAAACTCAGCCAGGATATTGGTAGGAAATACTCGGCCATAAATCAGCAGTGAAGAACTGTGGCTTTCAATCCAAGAAGCCCGGTTCCTTTCCAGGAGCTCCAAATAGCAAACTCTTGATACCTGAAAGAAGGTAAGGACAGTCAACTTTGGAAATAGCTCAGAGGCCAGAGAGGGAATGCCCAGCCAAAGGTGGATGATAATCCCAGTGCTTGAAGACTTTTCCAAAGATGATGTCAAAGTCTCTTTGGCTTCTGAGCCGCCTTGCCTTAACTCTGCCAACTCAGCATTATGAGACGCAGTGGAGGGAAGCCAGCAGTGAATGCCACACAAACAGGCACCTGGCTCAAAAACCTCCCTTCTCCAAAGCTCGTCAATCACCTGGGGGAAAACACTGCAATTTTCCCAAATCAGAGCAATTTTCCCAAATTAGCTGAGACTTTGTTGTTATTACCCCCCATTCGTCCCATGTTTCCCCCTTCAGTGATGGATCACACAGGAGAGGGCTGCTCAATTAATGGCGCTATTGCCCCGGCAGAGGAATGGGGTGGGTGCCAGGATTAACTCTTTCAGCACAGCAGAGGTGCTTCTGAGGGTTTGGCTGCCTTTTATCTACTACAAAAGCCTCTTTTGTCTTGACAATTGGCAGTTTAAAAGTAAAAGGAGGATTCTGAGCTTTTATCTAACCATGGGCTAGTATGCAGTTAGGAAAGGACTGTATGTTCTTTTCTTCCTCTTTCTTAAAAGGTAAGAATAATTATGAAAGTCTTTTCTGCAAACTTTCTTTTAGAGTTCTTGAAACCAGGAAAATTAAAGCCAAAACTGTTTTATTTGTCTGAAAATGAAGACATTCATTTATTGAATACTAAAAATACATCATTTTAAGATGCAGGTTGCTGTGAGGTTATCATTTTCACTGTCTAAAGTTAATTTGTAGGATTCCTCGACCTATGACTACAATTAAGCTCAAAATTTCTGTGGCTCAGCAAGACAGTTGTTAAGTAAGTTTTGCTTCATTTTATGAGCTTTCTTGCCATGGTTTTTAAGTGAATCACTGTAGTTTTATTTCTAATTATTTCTCATTAACAGAGTTGGAAGGGACCTTGCAGGTCATCTAGTCCAACCCACATCTGCCTCTACCTAGGCTCAAACTCACAACCTCCTGCTTGTGAGGCAAGAGCTCCACCTCTAGGCCACAGCAGTTGTTAAATGAATCTGGCTCCCCCATTGGCTTGCTTATCAGAAGGATGCAAAAGGTGATCACAGGACCCTGGGACATTGTAACGGTCATAAATATGAGCCAATGGGCAAGCATCTGAATTGTGATCATGTAACCATGGGGATGCTGCAACGGTCGTAAATGTGAAAAATGGTCATAAGTCACTTTTTTCAGTGCTGTTGCAACGTTGAACGGGCAAAAACAAAATGTGTGTCGAAGACTATCTGTAGCTACCGATGTGTAAAACAATCTATTTCTGAAACACAGAGAGAACAAAGAAATATCTAGTTTTCTCAGCTGCAGGGAACAAACAAAATGAGGTCTTCCTTTGTAGTCCACAGTTGCTGTTATAACAACTACAAGGAAAAACCATTCTACTCCATTAAACCTTCAAGCGACCTGACAGAATGAAAGGCTACAGGTGAGGCCTACCTACAGCTGGCATTGACTTTATTGTCCAGATATGCTAAGCCTTCGAGTCCTAGAATTCTCAGCCTGTATAACCCATATACATCTCCATGGCACGGGACCTAGCTACCTGCGAGACCGCATCCTACCTCATACATCCCTGTGGCCGATCCGCTCCCACAGAGAGGGACTTCTCCGGGTGCCGTCCACTAGGCAATGCCAGCGGGTGACGCCCAGGGGAAGGGCCTTCTCTGTGGTGGGCCCAACCCTCTGGAACGACCTACCCCCCAACCTCAGAACAACCACGGACCTCCGCATCTTCCGCCAGAAATTAAAGACACTCCTGTTTCATCAGGCCGGCTTGGCCTAAGTTATTTACCTAGCCTACAGTCTGTACAATAAATTGTTTTAATTGGGTTTTAAATGGGATTTATGTTTTAACCTTTTAAATTTTAGCACAGGGATAACTTATTTAATTTGGTTTTAATTATTTATATTGTGATACTGTTGTGTTTTAACTTCCTGCGCACCGCCCCGGGTCCCTTTGGGGAGAGGCTGCGGTTATATAAATCCGAAATAAAATAAAATAAAATAAATAAAATCTATTCTGAAATCAAACCTATAGCGTGTGATCGGATATACACCTGCAATGCAAGTCGCTGGGGTGGTTTTTTTCCTCATTACAGGTCGTGCTAGAACCAAAGGCAAGTGGCGAAACAGCCCTGAAAAAGCTCAATGTGTCTGCAGCTCAGCATCTCCTGTGGGACATGTTCCAACAACGCACCGTAAACCTGCGGTCTGAAAAGGCTCATGAAAATGGAAGATGCTTTGTACTACATTCTCTACTTCTGACACTACATTTAATTTTCAGCAACAGGATTGGTTGGTTTGCTAGTGGAAACACGACCCTGACAAAGATTCTCTGTAGAGAGCAGGCTACAGAGGTAGGCCTCAAGAATACCCTGCTCATCTACTCAATTTATAAGGTACCTACAGTATTTCTAAGGCAAAACCAGTAACAAACAATATGCATGGAGGAGAGTACAAAATGTGTCTTCATCAGAGGTGGTATTCAGCAGGTTCTGACCAGTTCTGGAGAACCAGTAGCGGAAATTTTGAGTAGTTTGGAGAACCGGTAAATACCACCTCTGACTGGCCTCACCCCCATCTATTCTCTACCTCCCGAGTCCCAGCTGATCAGGAGGGAATGGGGATTTTGCAGTAACCTTCCCCTGGAGTGGGGAGGGAATGGAGATTTTGCAGTAACCTTCCCCTGCCACGTCCACCAAGCCACGCCCACAGAACCAGTAGTAAAAAAATTGAACCCCACCACTGGTCTTCATGTTACCCACCCTGTTCCTGAAATTTCCAATTAAACAACCACAATGTTTTCCCCAAATCTGAGCCTAAGAATTATTTTATTATTTACTTTATTTTACCTACAGCGCATATAAACTATTCAAACTGATTCTGAGGTGTGCATGCCTCCCGACATTTCTAATTTGGTTTAAAATCAGACAGATTAAAAACACATTGCAAAAGTGATTATATAAAAACTGAGAAATAATATCAAGATACAAATAAAACTGATCTGCTATCCAGAGGGATAGTCAGAGTGGCCCTCTGATCAAGACTTCATGAAATAGCTAAGCCTTCATAGTTGTTCAGAGGAGGCACACATACACTTCTCAATAAAGGTAATCCTCAATTTACAACCATTAGTTTAGTGACCGTTCAAAGCACTGAAAATTGTGATTTGTGGCAATTTTTCACATTTATGACCATTGCAGCCTCTGTGTGTCATGTGATCAAAATCCAGACGCTTTGCAACTGGCATGTATTTATGACAATTGAAGTATCTCTGGATCATGTGATCACTTTTTCAACTTTCTGACAAGCAAAGCCAATGGAGAAGCCATTCACTTACAACCATGTCACTAATTTAACATTTAAGTTAGTGTTAAGTTAGTGATTCCCTTAACAACAGGAGCAAGAAGGTCAAAAATGGGGCAAAACTCACTTAACAACTGTCTTATTTAGCAATGAAAATTTTGGGGTCCATTGTTGTCATATGTTCTGGACTTACCTATGTTTGGAACGCTCCCACAAAACGACGACATGGCCATAAAAGTGTAAGTAATGTACAGTGTATGTCTCTTCAAATATTCTTGAGGATAATGCCTTTTCCCTTCTTTTACTGTGACAGGCATCACAATATACCGTATTTTTTAGAGCATAAGATGCACCTTCCCCCCCCCCTAAAAGAGTGTGGAAATGGTGGTGCTCTTATACACCGAATACAGCCATTTTTGGCCTCCTGAAGTTTCACCCCTTTATCTCATTTTTGTGAAAAATGGGCCAAAATGGGCCGTTTTTCACAAAAATGGAGGCATTTTTTCCTTCCCCCGGTCCCCAGAAGCACAGGCCCATTTTTCACCTGTTTTTTGCAAAAACGGTGGTACTTTTGCCTTCACCCAGCCCTGCTGAAGTCTGCAGAATGTTCTTGGGGGCCGGGGAGGACAAAAAATTTTTTTCTTACTTACCTCTTCGAAATCTTGATGCGTCTTATACACCGGTGCATCTTATAGTCCGAAAAATACAGTACTTACACTGCTAGGACCATGCATTTTGGCTGAGGCAAATATGTTTTCAAAAGTTAAATATAAAAATATAGTGAAGGGAGAAATATTTGCTAAATAATGAGGCAGATAACTGCGAGTTTGGAGCTATAGAAGATAATCATTGCTGGGTCACACCTAATCTAAGACCTCATTTCTAATGGCAACCAGATGGCTATATATATATATTATATTATATTTATATTTATTCAATTTATACCCCGCCCTTCTCCAAGCGGACTGAGGGCGGCGCACAGGAAAATTAAAAATACATACAAAACATCATATAAAAATTTAAAAAACTAATTCAATGGATCCTGTGCTAAAACCAGATTAAAATCCCCAAATTTAAAAACTATCTAAAAGTCAGTTTAGGGGGCTACGCTAGGCTACATATTTATGTACGTATGTATGTATGGTACGTATGTATGTATGTATATTCCCTGATACGCTATCCAGAGGTATATTGGTGGAGAATCTTTCAAAAACCAGATATATCATAGAATTGACATACTGATGACGGAATAATTTTATTATGACTACTAACCTGTCAGTGTTTATAACTATAAAACCATAGTCCATATGCTATTTGTGATCACAACAGATGCACTATTACAATAGGAATGCTGGGGGGGGGGGGAACGGGCATGTCCTATGAAGGAAGGTGGGAGGAGATGTGTATATTTAATCTGGAGAAAAGATAAAGCAAAACCCGCTGATAGTCATCTTCAAATATTGAAAGAGCTCTCATGAAGATAAAGCAAATTTATTCCGGTTGTTCCAGAAGACAGACCTGAACCAGTAAGTTCAAGTTATAAAGAAAACAATGTTAGGTAAACATTTAGAAACCATTTCCGATAGTGCAAGTTTTTCAACAATGTACAGAATGAGTCAGACAATGGTAAACATTTTTTTTCCTGAGAGATTATTGGCTACAACCTTTCACGGACTCAATTTTCTGGACCAGTAAGGGTTTTCTGTCCCAAATATATATTTCAGGCCTCTTTTAATTCTGTGGCTTGTCTTTGAAATGAAACATCTGGTGCCTTGACTACAATTGAATAATAGCACTGCAATTGTCATTGTAAGAACAATTGGGGAAAGCATTCATTTTTTTATGACATGCCACCTCAAACCTTTCTTCTCCAGAGCTTCCTTTCAGTTTTGACTACTGATTATTCATTTCAAATAGTTGACTGCTTCTTCCACGCTTTTTGCTTCTGAAATTCTCTCCAACCTCCATTTATAAAAATTGAATATCACAGGTGGACAAAGTAATTCAAGTCTTCTGGGGACAAAATTTCCACTCAGACCTGTTTCTTGACTCCCCTGCCTCGGTCTTCCACCAGTAAAAGGAAATAGTGATTTGTGCTTTGATCTCTAGTATCTGAGAAGTAATGTTTTTCAGGGGCTGTAAGCAAAACACTATAATTTAGTACCAGACACAGGAAATAATTGATATCTATGATTATCATGGTCCTGCATGGCTAAGGTATAAATTCTTTAATTGCTCTTCCTTACTTTCTGCATATGAGTTCAGCTGCTGCACAGTCTTCTCTGTGTTGTTCCATTTCCTGCCCCCTCCTCACCCTCCCTCCCAAGCAAGCTGCAAGATGAGGCTGTTCTCCCATTGCCATTGCGTACAATCAGACTCTTTGATCAGCCACACAGAAGGAGGGGAATCAGAAGAACAGAGATCTCAGTTTCTCCATGCAAGTCTTTCTTCTCCTTTCTCCTATATTTTTTGGTTCCTGTTTTCCGACATCACTCAGCTTCCAAGCACTAAGCATGAGAGGGGTCAGCCTGCTGGGCCAAGCTGAATTGGCCTTTAATAAGGCCTTTTAATAAAGGGCTGTGGTGGCTCAGTGGCTAAGACACTGAGCTTGTCGATCAGAAAGGTCAGCAGTTCGAATCCTTAGCGCCATGCAATGGAGGGAGCGCCTGTTACTTGTTCCAGCTTCTGCTAACCTAGCAGTTCGAAAGCATGTAAAAATGCAAGTAGAAAAAATAAGAACCACCTTTGGTGGGAAGGTAACAGTCTTCGTGTGCCTTTGGTGTTTGGTCATGCCGGCCACATGACCACAGAGACGTCTTTGAACAGCGCTGGCTCTTTGGCTTTGAAACGGAGATGAGCACCGCCCCATAGATTCAGGAACAACTAGCACGTATGTGGAGGGGAACCTTTACCTTTACTTTAAGGCCTATCTCAGGATTAGCATTGAGGACAGAAGGGGAACAACCCTTCACCTGTGCATTGGGGATTCAACACAGGCTGGAACTAAAGGAAAGGAGAAATAGGAAAATTCTCTTTCCCTCTGTAATCCCTGTCACTTTAAGACACTGTGCAGCAAAAATTCATAGGGTCATGAATATGGATTAATTATCACTCACATTTCTGCTTTATGTTAAAAGTGCTAAAGCCAATAGCCTGGCAGGACACCATAATAAAAGCCAGCTATTCTACCCTAGTCCAGTTTCATACCTCATGTTTCACAGCTAGCAACCTTCAGTACATATGGTTCAGCCTAGAATCATGATGTCATTTCAGCTGTTACCATTTCCTCATTATGCTTTCCCCCCCCATCCCTTTTGACTTGGTTAACTCTTGGCTTTACTTTAGCTTTGCTCCTCGATGTCTTCATTTGTCCTAGACAGGTGTGTCTGCCAACATGCCTGCACTGATTCATCACAGCAAGATCTGAAGGAGCACGTAGCAGGCTCTGCTCTCCTTGAGGTTAAGCAGCGATTAGAGCTGCAGAATGAAAAATTTAAGGAAAGAGTTTTCAGCTCGAGTTTGAGACTCTCCGGTTGCCAGGGGGCATGCAGATCAAGGTCAGTGCAGAAAAAGAACAGGTAAAGTTTGTGCCCTGATTAGTGCAGTAAAGCAGAGTATGAATCTTTATAATCACAGGAAGGTCGCTGCTCTGTGCTAGAGGACAAGCTTTGCATTCAGCAGATCCTCAAACAATCCAATCTCTGACATATCTAAGTAGGGCAGGGAAAGAGTCCAATCTGAAAAAAAGCCACTTCCGTTATTTCAGAAGGTAGCAATAAGGTATGAGAACAATACTCTGATTTGACAGAAGGCAGACATGCCAATCAGATGTTCTTTGCAAATTAAAAGGCACAACGTTTGAGGTTTAGCTTTTCTCTAGATACTGTGACAACTGTATTGATGTCCCTTTCATCTATGGATTCTCTCCAGTGAAGCAACCAGGGTGTTGTGTTTTGTTTGTTTGTTTTGTTTTTGACTTTCCAATGACACCTTGTATCAAGTTCAGCAAGAACAAAAGACATATGAATAGTTTCTCTCCAACTGCTGGATCTCGTATAGCCAAGTTAATACAGGCTAGGCCCTAGTGATGGATCAAATGTTACGGTAGATGATGAATTTCAGTAAAAGGGGGAGATCAATTAGAAAACCAGCTATTATTGTTGTCAAGCTAAGGTAGAACAACAACAATGGGACTGGGGGGTTGGGGGTTGGTAAGCCCAGGTAAAGTTAGCTAAGGACTTCCCAAGGATATTTCTTTCCTATGGTCTTTGCTTCTTCATGCTATGTAGTGATAAGCCTCGTCTGTGCAGCGTACCAGACATAAGGAACAATCAATGATTGCCTGCAGAACAATCATGGCCTGCAGAAGAAAACTAAAGCATGCAAGACAGATTCAGTAGTGTCTGCCTGAAGCAGCTGTGAGTGAACAGCTGGAATCAGTTGGAAAGGAAAGGGTTATAGAGGGTGAAGACGGGCAACACATATAGTCCAGCTGCTCTGTTTCTCATTAACTATTCACAAGTAGGTAGTTTCCAGTTGGAAGTGTGTGTGTGTTTTACAGCCAGGTCCGCCTCCAAAGAAATGCAGAAACGGCCCATGGATGCTTGAGGACTGCTTCCATTTGACGGCCTGGTCCGACGGATGGCTCCTAATGGTTTCTAGCACCACCAGTCAAGAGACCCTGTACAGCTTATTCTGTCATCCCCTCCTCAATGGCGTCTCAGTGGTAAGGAGAAAAGAGGGGAAGAACTGCTAAGAAAGCAAAGGAGGGAAGAGGCCACTATTGCAACTAAGCACAATCCCAAGATTGCAGGAATGAGGATTGCAAAATATAGATAGATAGATAGATAGATTTATTTTTCTATACCGCGTCCTCTCCCCTGGGGGACTCGGAGCGGTGCACAGGGAAAATTAAAACAACATAAAATATATACATGAATAAATACAATAAAAACAAATTAAATCAACTGTCCCTGCACTAAAATCCCCATTTTAAAATTAACATTCCCTAACCCCTGAGGTAGAGACTAACCTAGGCCGGCCAAGCAGAAAAAGTGAGTTTTTAATTTCTGACGGAAGGAGCGGAGGTCCGTAGTTGTTCTAATGTCGGGGGGAAGGTCGTTCCAGAGGGCTGGGCCCGCCACAGAGAAGGCCCTTCCCCTGGGCGTCGCCCGCTGACAAAGTCTAGTGGACGGCACCCGGAGAAGTCCCTCTCTGTGGGAGCGAATCGGCCGGGAAGATGTATGGGGCAGAATCCGATCCCGCAGATAGCTAGGTCCCGAGCCATGGAGCGCTTTAAAGATGAGAACTAACACCTTGAAGCGCACCCGAAAGACGACAGGTAGCCAGTGCAGCTCGCGCAAGAGCGGTGT
Organism: Rhabdophis nuchalis; assembly: GCA_039707465.1. NCBI lineage: Eukaryota > Metazoa > Chordata > Lepidosauria > Squamata > Natricidae > Rhabdophis > Rhabdophis nuchalis. The sequence continues at coordinate 149,060,850 of CM077646.1, read as the reverse complement.
TACATGGGTATACCTTGCGGTACCCATTATTGCTCGCGCGGCTGCATTCTGGACCAGCTGAAGTCTTCGGGTGCACCTCAAGGGGAGCCCCATGTAGAGAGAGTTACAATAGTCCAGTCGGGATGTCACGAGAGCATGAGTGACTGTGCGAAGGGCGTCCCGATCCAATAGGGGGCGCAACTGGCGAACCAGGCGAACCTGGTAAAACGCCCTCCTGGCCACGGCTGTCACTTGATCTTCCATGGACAGCCGGGCATCCAGGAGGACACCCAAGTTGCGCGCCCCATCCACAGGGGCAAGATGTTCGCCCCCTATGGCCAGCGATGGAATCAGCTGGTTGAATCGGGCAGCCGGAAACCACAGCCACTCGGTCTTGGTCGGGTTGAGTCTGAGTCCGTTACTTCCCATCCAGATCCGTACGGCTTCCAGGCACTGGCACATCACCGCTACGGCATCGTTGGGGTGGCCTGGGGTAGATATATACAGCTGAGTATCATCAGCGTAGAGATGGTACTCTACCCCAAAGCCACGGATGATCTCACCCAGCGGCTTCATATATGTGTTGAACAGGAGAGGCGAGAGGACCGACCCCTGAGGCACCCCACATGTGAGGGGTCTCGAGGTCGACCTCTGCTCTCCTGCCAACACAAATTGCGATCGGCCAGAGAGGTAGGAGGAGAACCACCGTAAAACGGTGCCTCCCACCCCCAACCCCTCCAGCCGATGCAATAGGATACCATGGTCGATGGTATCGAAAGCCGCCGAGAGGTCTAATAGGACCAGGATGGAGGAGCAACCCCCATCTCTGGCCCTCCAGAGATCATCGACCAACGCGACCAATGCCGTCTCGGTGCTATGCCCGGGCCGAAAGCCGGACTGGCGCGGGTCTAGATAATCAACTTCCTCCAGGTGACGGGGAAACTGTTGTGCCACCACACTCTCGACAACCTTCGCCAGAAAGGAAAGGTTGGAGACTGGACGATAGTTGGTTAATAAAGCTGGGTACAAAGAGGGCTTCTTAAGGAGGGGCCTCACCATAGCCTCTTTTAGGGAAGCAGGTAAGGCACCCTCACTTAAGGATGCGTTGACAACCTCTTGGAGCCAGCCTCGTGTCACCTCCCAGGATGCCAGTACAAGCCAGGAGGGACACGGGTCCAATAAACATGTGGTGGCTCGCAGTCGCCCACGTAACCTGTCCATATCCTCGGAAGTGACGGAGTCAAACTCCTCCCAGACAAGATCTGTCTCGTGGCATCCCACTGGGCCATCGATGGAGGCTAACTCATTCTGTATCTGAGCGATTTTCTCCTGCAGAAAAATCACAAATTCCTCTGCTCTACCCTGTAGCGGGGCTTCCCGCACCCTCTGTTGAAGGAGGGAGCGGGTCACCCTAAACAGGGCGGCAGGGCGGTTTTCTGCGGATGCTATGAGAGTGGCACAATGATGACGTTTGGCCACTCTCAGCGCCACAATGTAAGTCCGTAAATGGGCTCTTACCTGTGTCCGGTCAGATTCAGAACGGGTAGTCCTCCATCTTCTCTCTAGGCATCTCTTGTGGCGTTTCATCACCCTCAGCTCCTCGGTAAACCAAGGAGCCAGGGTGGCTCGCTGCCACAAGAGAGGCCGCAAGGGCGCGACCCGATCCAAGGCTCCCGTGGTCGCAATATTCCATGCGGCCACGAGGTCCTCCATCGGGGCGCGGGTCAGGGGTACAGGAAGTGGCCCAAGCGCCGTCTGGAACCCATCAGGGTCCATCAGGCGCCTGGGGCGGAACCAAATAGGTGACTCAGGTTCCGCCTCCCCGCGGTGAGGGGCAGCGGTTGGAAAGTCGAGCCGGAGAAGTGAGTGGTCTGACCATGACAAGGGCGTGATGACTATGTCCCCTATACCCAGATCACTCTTCCATTGGCCTGAGACAAAGATGAGATCCGGTGTATGTCCACCCTCGTGAGTGGGGCCTTGAATTAGTTGGGTCAGGTCCATGGCCGTCATGGAAGCCATGAACTCCCGAGCTACCCCGGATGATTCGCCCGCCGATGGCAGATTAAAGTCCCCCATGACTAAAAGTCTGGGGGTCTCAACTGCCATCGTAGCGATCACCTCCAGGAGCTCGGGCAGGGCTGCTGTTACATAGCGGGGGGCCAGGTATACAACTAGCAAGCCCAACTGCCTCCCTAGGCCCCACTTCACGCAGAGGGACTCACAACCGGTAGTCTGTGGCACAATGGTCTCTCTCGGCTCTAGACCTTCCCTAATAATAACCGCTACCCCACCACCCCTGCCTAGGGCCCGAGGCTGATGAAAAGCGCGGTAACCTGGTGGGCACATTTCAACGAGGGGGAGTCCTCCCTCGTGGCCCAACCAGGTCTCCGCAATTCCTACCAGGTCCGGCTATATAAAGCCTGGTCTGGAAGTCCTTTGGAAGCTATGCAGATATGATCTGCACCGAGGACAACCCTCTCTCTCACACACACACACACCATGGATGGATAGATAGATAAGTCTATCTATTCTGACTAGGTGGACCAGTGGCTAAACACAGAGCTTGTCAATCAGAAAGGTCGGCAGTTCGAATCCCTAGTACAGGTCCCTTGCATTAGCAAGGGGTTGGACTAGATGACCTCCAAGGCCCCTTCCAACTCTGTTACTGCTTAAGTCGGCCTCCGTCTCTCAAAGCCCAGCTCTTCCATGCAATCATTATGTGGCCTTGAGCAATTGCCCTTCTCACTCCCCGGCTTCTTTGGTCAAGCAGAAACAACACTGTCACCAAGTTTTACCTGACGAATGTCAAAGCGCTGTAAGAGCTGGGAGCCCACGAGAGGCCCAAAACCGACCCAGAGACAGAAGCTTTCCCACCCCCACCCACCTCACCCTTGTTTTAGGAGCACTCAGCCGCAGCGGGAAGGCTGGTAAACCGCGGCTAAGCATTGGGAGCGCCTGGGTTCTCATTATTTGGAGCGGATCCGCTCCTCTCGCGTCCCGCAGGCTCTCTCGCTCGGCCAAGAGACCGCCGCCGCCGCCGCCGCCATCCCGATCGACACCCCAGTTGGCCCCGCTCCAAAAGTTCCCTCGGGGGAAGCGGGGAGAGCGGGAATCTCCCGGGGACGGCTTCGCACCTGTGGGGAGGCGCTGGATGCCAACGCCACGGGCGCCCGCAGCCCAGCCGCCGCGCCAACCTGCCCGCTTGGGAAAGTCGAGAGAAGAGAGAGAGAGAGAGAGACAGGGAAGCCACCCAGGTTCTCGCCGCCGAGCCACGTGTTTGCACAGCGCTGGGTTTGTTTGCGGACTTTTGTCAGGACTTGAAAGGCTACCCAGTTTAATACTCAAGGCTCGCTTCCTGTTCCTGCCCGCCTTGTCAGTGTAACCGCAGGACAGGTTCACCCGGGGAGCGTCCGTCGGCAGGCCAGAGGGAGGGAGGAGGGAGAGGAAAGTCCTCGCAGCAGCTTGGCGTCGCCCTGCTGGATGGGATGGGATGGGAGCTGGGGAGGGGGGAGATAAGCTCTCAAGGAATTCAGGTCCAGGAAAGGGAGAAGGTGGGACTTTCTTTATGAGGGGCCCGAATGCGCCGTTTCCCTTTCTGCCGAGAGCTGCTCAGATCCAGCCCGGGTGTGGCCGTGGTACGTCCGCCGTAAGAGTAAATATTTGAGAACTCGCGGTCGGGAGGAGAGCCATTTAACGAGGCATCCTCTGCAAAGAACGGCGAGAGAAATAAACGCAAGGGCGCCCTCGCTCTGGACTGGAGCGCCCTTTAGCCTCCGGAGCAGGGGGGGACGGGGGACACGACTACTTATTATTTACTGAATTTTATTCAAACTTACTTACTGAATTGCTTGCTCATCTCGCAGTTTTCTACTCTGGGGGTGTTAATCCGAGACTGTTGCCGCCGGGCGTTTCGTTGCAGCCCCTGTCCCTGCCGCCGAGGCCTTTATTAACAGATTAACAGTTGGAAAGTCATCTAGTCCAACCCCCTGCCCAAGCAGGAGATGTGCCTCTACCTAGGATCGAACTCACAACCTCCTGCTTGTGAGGCAAGAGAAGGCCACAGAAGTTTCCCTTGGGGAGGGGATTCCTTCCAGGCGCCCCCCTTAGGCCTGAGGAGAGTGGGGGGTGAAGCCAGTACATTGTTCCGGGGCCCATGGAGCTCAAAGAGGGGGCCATGAAGGGGTGCATTTTAAAAAGCAAAATTAGAAAACCAAATTTTTAAAAAGAAAAACAATATTGGATGTATATGCTTCATACTCTCTACTTTGTGTGTATAGCAAAACCGTCTTGCAGCCTTGTTTGGCGTAACCTTTAGTAATCAGAAACTCAGTGAACAGTTATTTCTGTAATGTATTGGATTTTATTTTCATTACTTAGTTATTTAAGTTGGCAAGTTTGGTTTCATTTCGTTTATGAATATATTTTGTATTTCATTTCAGTTTATGAATGGTGTAGGGCAGGGGTCTGCAAAGTCGGCTCTTTTAAGACTGGTGGACTTCAACTCCCAGAGTTCCCCAGCCAGCTATGCTGGCTGGGGAACTCTGGGAGTTGAAGTCCACCAGTCTTAAAAGAGCCGACTTTGCAGACCCCTGGTGTAGGGGAGGGGGGCCCATATTAGTCTTGTTCCAGCATTTAATAATCCTCTCGGAGGCCCTGGTCCCCCTGCTTCCTTTTCCCAAACCGCCTTACAGCTGCTCCCCACATCTACATCCAAACCCCGAGAAGGGTGACCAGGGCAGCGCAGTTTCTAGCTGAGAAGAATGGCCAAAAAAAAACCCCATGAAGTTCCCATCCGTCGATAGTTTGGTTTGTTGCTTTTACAATATTTCATGTTCGCTATTGCAATAGGCAGCAAAGTCTGAAAAGAGCAGAGAAATACTAGCAGGAAATATAGCCTGAACCCAGGTTCCATAAAGTTCCAGTGTTTCTATTGGAAGTGGGGAAGAAACTGAACTGGAGCACCTCTTGAGTCAAAGAGTTAGGGTTAACCTGAAAGTGCCCAAAGAAGGAGAGTTCCCCGTTTTAAAAACCTTTTCTTCCAGCTTTTGCTTAACAAATGCCATTTAAAAAGAATCCTAGCCATTCTGGTTTATTATTAAACAATAGCAAACACACAAATTAATGTATTTAGGCACTATCTTTATTAGGTTCAGTCGAAATGGCTCAAAAGAATGTGTAATGGGCTGCTCTAGATATCCTGTTGTGCAAAATCTGGTCCTGGAACTATTTAACCCTTTATCTAAAGTACAAGTAGACTAATTCGCCTTGATTCATACATAAAGACCTTTTTTCCCCCTAGAGATGAGGAATGTGATCTTCTTGGAGAGTGTTTGATTGCTGCACTCCTCATCCCTTTACTATTAACCACATCAGCTGTCATTGTTTTCAGTCAAGAGTCTAAAGATAATCTGACCACCTACTAGTCAGTATCCTATTTCTGTCCAATCTGTAAAAGCCACCTTGGATAACAGAACTTTTGTCTAGTAACACCTTATCAAAGCTATAAGATGGAACTTATGAAAGCTTTTGCCATTTCATAATAAAAATTCAAGTTGTGTTGAACTTTACTAGCAGTATAGTGTATTCTCTGCATCTTGAGCTTTGTGAAACCAACTCTTAGGCTCTCATGAGAAAAGAGTTTATCATCAAGCTTGGGAGAAAGGGAGGACTCTGTGCATGCTCAGTGGCAAGCCACATAATGCGTTTCAAGGTGTTGGTCATCATCTTTAAAGCGCTCCATGGCACAGGATCTAGTTATTTGCGGGATCGTATCCTGCCCCATACATCCCTTCGGCCGATTCGCTCTCACAGAGAGGGATTTCTCCGGGTGCCGTCCACCAGGCAATGCCAGCGGGCGACGCCCAGGGGAAGGGCCTTCTCTGTGATGGGCCCGACCCTTTGGAACGACCTTCCCCCTGATATCAGAACGACCTCGGATCTCCGCTCCTTCCGCCAGAAACTCAAGACGCACTTGTTCCATCTAGCCGGCTTGGCCTAATTTCATGCTGCTCGCCCAGTCTGTGATTTTAAATGATTTTATTCGGTTTTATGGGATTAGTTTTTAACTTTTATAAATTTGTACAGGGGATTATTTAATTCGATTTTAACTTTGTTTGTATTGTTTTGATTTTAGTAGTCTTAATTTTTACCTGTACACCGCCCTGAGTCCCTTCGGGGAGAGGGGGCGGTCTAGAAATAAATAAATAAAAAGGTAAGTATTAATTGGGGTGGATGAAAGGACATTCTCAGAAGAGAGCATGATTAACTGGCTGGAAGAGTGAACTGGAGAACTTGTGTTGTAATATTTGGTCCTGGCTCATACTTATGTTAATCTGTAAGTTATGATAGAAAGTACCTGAAATGTTTGTGTATTGTATCATCATAGTTTCTGGGCCCTTATAATCATTAACTGCTAACAATGTTTTTGTTCCCATTATGTTGAAACATAATGGATATTTCTGCCATAATTTCATAGACTTGTTCACTCAACTGACCCAAATTTGGAAGACAGTAAAGGCAAGGAAAAAGTCAGCTTAGTAAGGAAAAACAAGACAAGAGAGGTTAGATAGTACTCCTGAGAAGGCAAAAACATGAATGGTGGATTTGGAATATTAAGGCAAATGTTTACCTATATTTGTGAATTCTGATGAGAAAACTATAACCTTAAAATATTTACTGCTGTTCTTGTACCTTCTCCTGCATCTTTCTGTCAATTCCTTTAGGATGATGATAAAACCATTTAATTAAGCTGCTTTCTGTTCTAATCAGAAAACAAGTTTGCTGTAGTGATTAAGGTACCAAGTTAGAAAGTAGGTGAGTTCTAGTCCCACTTAGGTATGAAGCCAACTGGGTGACCATGGGTGAAACACCCTCAGTCTTGGGATGAAGGTAGTAGCAGCAAACCACTGTTGAAATATTGACAAGAAGTCTGCAGGAACCAGCTCATGCCTTCAACACTGAGTTGAAGTTGCAATGGACACCTTTTTTCAGTGTCTTTCCAGGTGTGAACAGCTTGTGGCTAAGTATACTTGCATGTCATATAGCAATGTTTCCCCGATATATATCACAGTCCTCCCCATGTTGCTGTCTGCATTCATTCCTCCCCATGTTGCTGTCTGCATTCAAGATTTCTTTGCCCACCAGTAGAAAGCTCTTGGTGATGAATCCTTAGTAACCCTTTGACATCTGTTGCATTCATATAGCATGCTGAGGCCAAAAATAAGTTGCATTATGATTTAGTGAGATGTATGACAACAGGTAATCCTCGAGTTATGACAGTTCACTTAGCGACCATTTGAAGTTACCTTAACCCCGCCGCCCCAAGTGCTTACCACACAGTCCAAAGTAACAAATGTTGTAGCACCATGGCAGTCGTTCACTCTTGTGAACGACTGCAGAGGCACTACAACATTCGTTCTGTCTATTTCCCACCTATCCCCGCACTGGGCCTGTGGAGACACACCTTGCGAAGATCTAGCGAGCCTACGGTTTCTTGGCCTGCTTCGGTGCTTCAGGCCTTCGGTGCGTTTGCACAGATTGGAGGCCTGAAGAATCACAAGATCACACGAGATCAGTAGTGCACCATCTCACGCAATTGATTTCATGCACTCACAGTACTTTAGGCTTCTGTTCTTTGCAAAAGGAGTCCCGGATGAGATCTGCGCCAAAAGGCTTTGCAAACTGAGGGAAGGGCTGAAGCACCAAAGCCTTCCCTCCATTTGCAAACACTTTATCTTTGCAAAAAGACTGCTGACAAGAACGAAGTCCAGGAGGGCCGCATGTATCCCTCCCGGCTTCTGTTCTTGGCGGCAAAGTCTTTTTTTTTTTTTTTTGCAAAAACAACTGGAGCCTATAAGGGATGCAATCTCTCATCCCTGCAGGCCTTGGCAAGCTTTGCTCAAGATGAAAGGGCAGCAGAGAGGCTGGAGAGGAGACAGGTCTCTTGATCATTGAGATCTACATAAGGTAAGTGACCCAGTTGGGCAGGATAGTTGGGGGGGGGGGTGGAGAGGAAGCATGAGATATCTCAATGGGGAAGGCCTTGGGTGTTGGAAACACTAGGCCCGTGATGGCGAAACAGGCGGCATGCAGAGCCATTTGTCAGGGCACGCAAGGCCACACGCACTGGCCAGCTGAATTCGCCCTTTTTTGCATGCTCTTTTCACCCTCCAGCCTCCAGAGGCTTTATAGAAATAAAATAAAATAAATAATTTAATTTATAACCCGCTCTCTCTCCCTGAAGGGACTCGAGGCGGGGCACAGGGAAATTAAAAATGCATATAAAATCACAGACAATACAGTAATCCCTCGTTTTTCGCGGGTAATAGGGACCGAACCCTTCCGCGAAAAACGAAAAACCGCGAAGTGGGATTCGCCACTAGGAATGCTCCCCCCCCCCCCGCGGGCCTCAGCGTTGGTGCTCCTGTGGAAAAGTGGTGGACTTGGGGAAGGAGTGAGGAGGGCAGGGGTGGCCGAAATGGCTGCTTCCCTCCTCGGCTGGGGAGCAGCAGTAGGCACACCCCCCCTGGGGACAGCAGCAGGAGGCAAGTCAATGCGGCAGCCTCCTCAGTGAGGGAGCAGCACCGCGGCGGGTGGAGCGAGTGAGCCACCGACTGACCCCCGCGCGTCCCGTCGCCGACTCCAGCTCGGCGGGCGAAGGGGTGAACTGGGAAGCTGACGCACCCGAAATCTGGTAAGGCGGAGCGAGCGGGCGGTGTGTGTGTGTGTGTGTGTGTGTGTGTGTGTCAGGGTTGAGGGAATGGCGAGCGGCGGCTGCATCCCCGGAGCTCGGCTAGGCGAGGGCTAGAAAGGCGGAGCGAGCGGGCGGTGTGTGTGTGTGTGTGTGTGTGTGTGTGTGTGTGTGTGGCAGGGTTGAGGGAATGGCGAGCGGCGGCTGCATCCCCGGAGCTTGGCTAAGCGAGGGCTAGAAAGGCGGAGCGGGCGGTGTGTGTGTGTGTGTGTGTGTGTGTGTGTGTGTGTGTCAGGGTTGAGGGAATGGCGAGCGGCGGCTGCATCCCCGGAGCTCGGCTAGGCGAGGGCTAGAAAGGCAAGCCGAGGAGTTTCCCGAGAGTTTTGGAGGGTCAGGAGAACGACCCTCTTTGCAACGCCGCCTATTGCAAGCTCCGGCTGCTTGGGAGGGTGGTTATTTATTTATTTATTTATTTTTGAAAAATCCGCGAATGAGTGAAGCCGCGAATAACGAGGCCGCGAAAAACGAGGGATCACTGTACAATATTAAAAAAGAATTAAATGAAACCCTGTGCTAAAATCCCCAAAGCTAAAATAAACCGCTAAAAACCCCTGAAAACAGTTAAGTTATCCCAAGCCGGCCAAGCAAAAGAAATGTGTTTTTAATTTTTGACGGAAGGAGCGGAGGTCCGTAGTTGTTCTAATATCGGGGGGAAGGTCGTTCCAGAGGGTCGGGCCCACCACAGAGAAGGCCCTTCCCCTGGGCGTCGCCCGCTGGCACAGCCTAGTGGACGGCACCCGGAGAAGTCCCTCTCTGTGGGAGCGAATCGGCCGCAGGGATGTATGGGGCAGGATGCGATCCCGCAGATAACTAGGTCCCGTGCCATGGAGCGCTTTAAAGATGATAACCAATACCTTGAAGCACACCCGAAAGATGACAGGCAGCCAATGCAGCTCGCGCAAGAGCGGTGTTACATGGGAAAACCTAGAGGTTCCCATAATTGCCCGCGCGGCTGCATTCTGGACAAGCTGAAGTCTTCGGGTGCACCTCAAGGGGAGCCCCATGTAGAGAGCATTGCAGTAGTCCAGTCGGGATGTCACGAGAGCATGAGTGACTGTGCAAAGGGCACCCCGGTCCAGTAGGGGACGCAACTGGCGGACCAGGCGAACCTGGTAAAATGCCCTCCTGGCTACGGCTGTCACTTGATCTTCCATGGACAGCCGTGCATCAAGGAGGACGCCCAAGTTGCGTGCCCCATCCACAGGGGCTAGATGTTCGCCCCCTATGGCTAGTGATGGAGTCAACTGGCTGTACCGGGATGCCGGGAACCACAGCCACTCGGTCTTGGACGGGTTGAGTCTGAGTCTGTTCCTTCCCATCCAGGCCCACACAGCTTCCAGGCACTGGCACATCACCTCTACGGCATCGTTGGGGTGGTTTGGGGTAGATATATACAGCTGTGTGTCGTCAGCGTAGAGGTGATACTCTACCCCAAAACCACGGATGATCTCGCCCAGCGGCTTCATATATGTGTTGAACAGGAGAGGCGAGAGGACCGACCCCTGAGGCACCCCACAAGTGAGGGGTCTCGAGGTCGACCTCTGCTCTCCTGCCAACACAAATTGCGGTCAACCGGAGAGGTAGGAGGAGAACCACCGCAGCACGGTGCCCCTCACCCCCAGTCCCTCCAGCCGATGCAATAGGATACCATGGTCGATGGTATCAAAAGCCGCTGAGAGGTCTAATAAGACCAGGATGGAGGAACAACCCCCATCTCTGGCCTTCCAGAGATCATCCACCAACGCGACCAATGCCGTCTCGGTGCTGAGCCCGGGCCGGAAGCCGGACTGGCGCAGGTCCAGATAATCAATTTCCTCCAGATGACGGGGGAACTGTTGTGCCACCACACTCTCTACAACCTTCGCCAGAAAGTGAAGGTTGGAGACCGGACAGTAATTTACCAATAATGCTGGGTCCAGAGAGGGCTTCTTGAGGAGGGGTCTCACCATCGCCTCTTTAAGGGAGGCCGGCAGAAACCCTCACTCAAAGAAGCGTTGACCACCTCCTGGAGCCAGCCTCGTGTGACCTCCCAGGATGCCAGTACAAGCCAGGAGGGACACGGGTCCAATAAACATGTGGTAGCTCGCAGTCGCCCACATAACCTGTCCATATCTTCGGAAGTAACAGAGTCAAACTCTTCCCACAAAACTGTCTCAAGATCTGCCTCGGGGCATCCCACTGGGCCACTTTCGATGGAGGCCAACTCGCTCCGAATCTGAGCGATTTTATCCTGCAGATATTCCCCAAATTCCTCTGCTCTACCCTGCAAAGGGGCTTCCCGCGCCCTCTGTTGAAGGAGGGAGCGGGTCACCCTAAACAGGGCGGCAGGGCGGTTATCTGCAGATGCGATGAGAGTGGCACAATGATGACGTTTGGCCACTCTCAACGCCACAAGGTAAGTCCGTAAATGGGCTCTCACCTGTGTTCGGTCAGATTCAGACCGTGTGGATCTCCACCTCCTCTCTAGGCGTCTCTTGTGGCGCTTCATCACCCTCAGCTCCTCAGAAAACCAAGGAGCCTGGGTGACTCGTCACCGCAAGAGAAGCCGCAAGGGCGCGACCCGATCCAAGGCCCCCGTGGCCGCGATGTTCCACGCGGCCACCAGGTCCTCTGCCGGGGCGCGGGGCAAGGACACAGGTAATGGCCCAAGCACCGTCTGGAACCTATCCGGGTCCATCAGGCGCTTGGGGCGGAACCATATAGGTGAATTCGGTTCCGCATCTCCGCGGTGGGGTGTAGCGATTGGAAAGTCAAGCCGGAGAAGTGAGTGGTCTGACCATGACAGGGGTATGATGGCTATGTCCCCTATACCCAGATCATTCTTCCATTGACCGGAGACAAAAATCAAATCCAGCGTGTGTCCTCCCTCATGCGTGGGGCCCTGAATTACTTGGGTCAGGTCCATGGCCGTCATGGAGGCCATGAACTCCCGAGCTGCCTCTGATGATTCGCCAACCGATGGCAGGTTGAAGTCCCCCATGACAACCAGTCTAGGGGTCTCAACTGCCATCTCGGCGATCACTTCAAGGAGCTCGGGCAGGGCTGCTGTTACATAGCGGGGAGCCAGGTATACAGTCAGCACACCCAACTGCCTCCCTAGGCCCCACTTCACGCAGAGGGACTCACAGCCGGTGGTCTGTGGTACAGTGGTCTCTCTCGGCTCAAGACCTTCCCTAACAATAACCGCTACCCCTCCACCCCTGCCTAGGGCCCGTGGCTGATGAAAAGCGTGGTAACCTGGTGGGCACATCTGGAGGCTTCATAAACTTCCCTGAAGCCTCCGAGCACTCAAAATGACGCGCCGCCGAAACCAGAAGTGACGTCCGTTTTGCTTGGCGTGTCATTTTGAGTGGTCCGGAGGCTTCAGGGAAGCCTCCTGAAGGTCTCTGAAGCCTCCGGAGGGCCTCCGGGGGGCGCTGTTTTCACCCTCCCCAGGCTCCTATAAAACCTCTGGAGCCTGGGGAGAGCGAAAAGAGCATGCAAAAAATGGAGTGTCGCACCTGTAGTGCGTGCATGCACACTGGGTGTATGTGTCACGCATTGCATTATGGATGCGGCATGCCTGCGCACGACCCCACTGTGCTCCCCCCACTTATGGCACGCAACCCAAAAAAGGTTCGCCATCGCTGCACTAGTCCCTCCCATAGCCTTCTCCACTCTGTGATACCTCGTGTAATTAACGACTTGTGCACTCAATTAGCGAATGCATGGATGAAGGGGAGTGATCACGTTCAAGTTCTGTGATTCACTTAGGAATTCCCAGGTTATGAATGTAATTGGCAGGCTCCATTGCATTTGTCACTTGAAGATTACTGGTATGTACTTGGATAGCCCCTCTGTGACCTTACCAGAGTTTTTACCATTAACAGGTCAAAATCCCATACAATTTGCTGCTTTTCTGCTTTATCATTTCTCAGTTTTTAAATTCTGCAAGCTCCATTTGGTCTTCACCAGGCCTCACTTACCTCAAACCATCCTGTTCATCTTCCCTGATAATGGGCATAAATCATTAGGCCATCTGTGCTGCAACAATCCAGTTGACCATGAGGGGGCAGCGAAGGGCTAGTGTTTTCTCTTTGCAGCCCTTAATGATTATCCAAAGTTTGGCAGCCCACATAGGTAACCCTACAGCAGGGGTCTCCAACCTTTGCAACTTTAAGTCTGAAGGACTTCAGCTCCCAGACTTCTCCAGCCAGCTTTGCTGGCTGGAGAAGTCTGGGACCTGAAGTCCTTCAGACTTAAAGTTGCAAAGGTTGGAGACCCCTGCCCTACAGGATTTCATTGTAGTGCTGTGTCAGCCTTAATTTGTCTAGAAACCATTGCAGAGCACAGCCATTCAAATTAGATCACTTTATTTTAGCGTTGGGTGTTTTTGCACAAATTACTCAATGCCCTTAAATAGCTTCTATATTGGATAAAAGGGTAGAACGCAGAAACAAAAGAGAAGACGAGGCTCCTGCACTTTTAATATTTTTGTACTAGAAGAGATTTTAGCCCATGGGTAGCTGTGCTGGCTAAAATCCCCTGTTGCGTGCAAATATTAAAGCTGCAGGAGCCCTTTCCCCTTTTCCATCTGATCATCTCAGATTTAACTATTCCATATGGGAAACTAGTATGAACAAGAAAAGTGGGCAACCGGGTGCCTTTTGACTCCTGTAAACCCAAGGCTGCATGACCAAAAGGAAGGAATTACGAGGATTGTAGCCCAAAACATATGGAGGACATCAGGTTTCCTGGAGCTTGAAGAGAAAGGTGATATTGTTAAGATTTTTAGCTGTTGTTTTCTAAAAGAAGGGAGGAGAGAATAATATTTTCCAGTTCCTCATTGTTTTATGAAGATTTCTCACCTCTCTTAAAACACATGGAATGGCATGCAAGTAAATTTACATTGGGGGGGGGAGCATTAGTCATCACAATGGTGCTAAAAAGTATGTTCCACGGTAATTATTATTATTATTATTATACTCCCACATAAATTAAATATAAATTAGTAGACCAGGAAGTGGTTCCATCTTGAGACATCCCCTTGGGCATGTTCACACGTACACTGGAGGTTTTCCAAAACTGCAGAAAACATTTGATCTAAGCTGTAGGACAGAACTCCTCTGTGTATGAAGGTATCGCTGCAAAGCCTTTCTACAAACAATTCATTAAATATCAACTGTTAAAATGAAAGCAACAAAGTTTGGTACCTCTGAGCCAATCAGGCTCTGAGCACTTTTCAGAACAACCAAGACTTCAAAAGATTTTGGAAGACCAGAAGTAAGGTTGACCCTCGCTTGGGTGATGGTACAAGCTATTCAAAAGAGGGGAGCTCCCACAAAGAATGCTGGTTGCTGCTGCCGCCCCTCACAATAGGTGGGGGACTGTCAGTGGGTATTCTCTCCTCTGTCTGGGAAAGGCATCTTGCAGATGTTATAAACCTAGAAAACTGACGGCAGAAAAAGATCTATTCTATCTGCCCTTTTGAGTTTGCTTGTTTTTCCTATTTTCTTTTTAATCTATCCATTTATTATTTCATGGTTTGTCACACAGTCAGCCAGATGTTGAGACTGGATTTGGCATTTTGATCCACCTATTGAGTCATCCCCAAGGACCTGGGCTAGGCAGATGTGGATATTTGATGGTGCTAGAGGTGTCGTTGCAGGATGGAAGCTGTATCGGGTAAAGCTGCCTTTTGCAATTGACTGATGGTGAATTTGTCAATGCTGATGGTGTTCAGGTGCTGCTCCAGTTGTTTTGGGATTCCACCCAAGGTGCCTATTACCACAGTGGCGCAGTGGTTAGAATGTAGTATTGTAGGCTACTTCTGCTGACTGCCAGCTGCCTGCAATTTGACAGTTCGAATCTCACTAGGCTCAATGTTGACTCAGCCTCCCATCCTTCCAAGGTCGGTAAAATGAGGATCCAGATTGTTGGGGGCAATAGGCTGAATCTGTAAACCGCTTAGAGAGGTCTGCAAAGCACTGAAGCGGTATAAAAGTCTTAAGTGCTATTGCTACCGCTATTACTATTGATGCTCTTTTTGCTTCATTTTGCCACATTCTATTTCTACTTCCAGGTCTTTGTATTTTGTTATCTTCTCCACTTCTTTCTCATTTATTCCGCGGTCCCCAGGTATTGTTACAGCCTTATCATTATATTTTATTAATTTTTATTTTATTTTTGTGGGATGATAGACATGTTTATCCCAAACACATTTAAGCTTTGTTACTGAAGTTTGACCTACTACCTCTTCTGGAAGTTGGTTCCAAGCTTCTACTACTCTTTTTTTGTAAAGCAATACTTTCTAACGTTACTTTTGAATGTCCCTCCTGACAATCTGAGGTTATACTCTCATGATCTTGATTTTGTCTTGCTATTGAAAATGCAGAACCTTATTTGTACCCTTAATCTAGAACCTTATTCGCACCCTTAATCTAGAACCTTATCCGTGCCCTTAATCTAGAACCTTTCCCGTACCCTTAATCTAGAACCTTATTCGTGCCCTTAATCTATAACCTTTCCCGTACCCTTAATCTATAACCTTTCCCGTACCCTTAATCTATAACCTTTCCCGTACCCTTAATCTAGAACCTTATTCGTACCCTTAATCTAGAACCTTATTCATACCCTTAATATAGTTAAAGGTTTCAAGCCTCTTTTCCCTTCTGTCCTCCAGATCGTACATATTCAACTCCTCCAATATCTCCTGATATGTTTTGTCCCTGAGACCTTGTGCCATTTTTATTTCCCATCTCTGAATTTGTTCAATCTTATCAATATCATTTTTTAAAGTGAGTTCTCCAGAACTGGACCCAGTATTCAAAACTGGGTTTGACTAAAGCTCTGGATCATGTAGCATTTTATACGTAGCAAGTAACATCCAGAATTACAATGACTGTAGAAGAATATTGTGGCTGCCAGTACGATTCCCTTCTTGTAATGGCCACGTTACATTGCCTATAAGTATAATTTTAACTCTATACACATAAATATTTGAGGATATCAGTAAAATATTCCTTGAAAGTTGAATAATTCTTTGTGGGTGAACAGAAGGATAATATCATAACATGACTGTTACCTAATAAATTAAATTTATCTGAGGCCCTGGTAACAGTTGCTCTCTTTCCATCATGTCTCATTGGCTCGGCTCTCAATGGCAAATTGCAAGTATGTGGTGGTGTCTAAACTAACATTAGAAGTCTGTGAAAGGCTATAGAACTTTCCACTGTCAGATGCGGAAGTATTTTATAAGGTGCTACCAAAGGATTTTGCTCATCTAAAATACTGAATGTAAATTCTAACCCAGCTTTGAAAGTCTGTAAAACAAATGCTATAAAAAGGCAGAGAGTGTGCTATTGCTTTCTTTATATAGCACAATTTGGAAAGATGATGAATCCCTTGCAAAGATAGTATTTTTGTGGAAGATGCCCCCAAAAAGGACTTGACATAAAAGATATGGCTGACAAACTCAACCTTCTTAAGAGAAGATATATATAGCTTCAAGACACAAGTAATTCTCATTTAGAGACTACCTTGTTTAGTGACCAGTCAGAAATTGCAATAGTGATGAAAAAGAAACTTCACAACCATTCCTCACATTTATGACTTTCACAGGTCTATAAATCAAAGGAAAGCTGAAGTCACATCATGAACACAGTTACAGTTTCGCTTAGCAACTGCTTTACTTAATGAGCAAGTTGCTAGTCCCAACTGTGGTCACTGAACAGGGATTATCTATGTAATCCCCTTTATAATACTTTGTGGAGCTTCTGGAAATATATGATACTGTCCAGTGATCAAATTGCTAGCTTCTATGGACTACAAACATTCTGTCTAAATAGAGCCGATATCTAGATATAAATTCATCTGCCCAATGATTGAAGATAGGCTGCTAAATCATTTTAGAAAGGGCTGTTAGCAAACATACTGACTGTACTGTATTTCATCTTTAGCAGAGAGAGGATGAAGCAGATACATGGCCAGGAACTTCCTCTATAAACAACCTGATACTTAGGTATTAATTTTTTTTTTTAATGAAAACAAAAAGAAAGAAAGAAGCAGCACTCTCCATTATGTTAAGTGAAATGTTCCCCTACAGGATCTGGCATTTTCCCACCCGTCCTGCCGCATTGAAAATGCAATTGCATAGGTGGGCAGTAGTAGATTACATCAGCACTTTCCTGGCTTCTCGTCTGATGTTTAACCATGAGGATGAAGCAGATTATTTCCCCTCCATCATTGTCAATTATGTTGCTGAAATGAGAGAAACTGTTTTTCTGTATGAAAGGACCGCCAAGCAATTCCCCCAGTTTGAGATTCGAAAGGCTCCAGAATAATAGTAGCGCTAAGCAAACGCACTTTGCATCAGGTTCTGGTCCTTGGGTTCTAGAACTCAGCAGGAAATTGAACCCAACAAGCTTCCTTCCGAAGATTCAGCAGGCACGTTATAAGGAGCCCACGCGCTGAATTCAACTATCACACCACGAGACAAACCTGCGGGAAAGCTACCACCTCACAGCCTTCCAAGTAAGAATCTGAAGGTTAAATGCTTATCCTGAACTGCACCCTAAGGAAAATGGCCATTTCACTGGGCCTGACTTGGCACAGTCACTAGTGGCAGACAATGCAACAAATGGGCAATATGCCTGCTGTTGTCTGAAATCACCTTGAAATGCATCTTTAGCCTCGACCAGTATGATGTAAGCTATTAGCTGCTAAGTGTTTTCTGGGGAGGAAGAGGTTCCAAAGCTATGGCAGATACTCCTCTGTTATTATTAGCATTGCTAGCCTACATGTCTTCTGCTGTTCCCAGGTCATATGCTTACTCAGCCTTCGCTCCTGTGCTCTAAACCCCTCCAGCACTTGGAACAAAGCATGAGCCTCAAAAGAAATCATCTCTTTGGACTGTATTTGAACCTTTCTTTCTGATTTCTCCGCCATGCAGCATATTCAATCCAAAAGCAAAGGCTCCCATAAGCCTTGCAGATAGGGCGAGCTTCTAAAGCCAGTGGAAAAAGGGCAAGAAATGTCTCTCAAAAGGGTTGAGCGTGTTCAAAAGGCACCTCGGAATAGAACTCTGACCAAGACCTATGCGCGCTGACGTCTTGTTTGGCTGCATCGATTCTCCACACTGCATGCTGCGTGTCATTCCTTCTAGCAAACGATCTGTGCAAGTGGAGCAGAGATTTACAATGGTTGACAGCCAGCCCCCTCCTCCCCACTTGTAACACAGTGTTCCCATCGATCCTCTCGGACACTGACACTCTGAAAATGAAACGAGTGCCTTGTTCCCATTGGCAGCGAGGAAAGATTCTTCAATATTCCTCCAAGCAACAAGGCAGCGGCGGCGGCAGCAGCAGCAGCCACCAACCACAGCAACAACAACCCCCAGCCCTCCGCAGGAGCCCAGCCTGTGTGCCAACACCACATCACAGGCACCACAATTCGCCACGCCCCTCAGCAGCCACCACAATTGCGGTGACATCCAAACCGCCTCCAGCCATGGCAACCTGCCACCTGCTAGTCTAGAGCATCATAACTTCCTGCTGCATCTCACCGTGACTTTTGCAACCACACCGCACCCTCCGGCAATCGGCTGCTGCCGCATGAACGGGACAGTAGCAGGTTTCAGAAGGAGAAAGACTTTGAATGAATGTAGCAAATAAGACTCCTCCGCAGAGATGAATGTTGGAAATATCGTGCGAGGGGTATCGGCCTCTGTTTAAGTCCCCAAGACAGATTTGTAAGAAGAAAACAAAACCCCAAACGCAACTATAAATCAAATAACAAATCATTAAAAAGTGCTTTAACCAGCAGGGGGAAAAAATCTCTTTCCTTTGCAAGAAATAGTGTTCTTTGTGCTGCAAGTTTTTAATCGGTGTAATTATTATAGAGAATGCACAAGGAAAGCTTTACTTGATTAATCAGTGCAGGACAATTATAATCACTAGAGTACTAGCTAAAAGGTTTGTCTGTTTATTTTCTGAGGCTTGCTTTGCCGCCAGTGTAATACTGTAGCAGGGAATTTAAAGGAAGAGATTGATGGTGGCCTTTCCTTCCGCCAGTAAGTGCTAGGCTTGTTTATTAAATTGTAAATTATCTTGCATTCCCTTTTGTATCTCAGAAAGTTATCTACCTGCATATTCATTTAAATGGGGAGGGGGTGCATTGGGGCTTGTAGGTACAGCAGGTCTGCCCAGAACTGTGGTCTTAATTGATTACTCAGTAAAGGCTGCAGACCTACCATGCTGCTGCTGTAATAGTATTGATGATTGATTAAACAAAGGAAGTTGGTTAATCATCTAAACATGCTTAACCTGCTTGACTATGAGTTATATGTCATTTGTACAATTTGTTATCTTTTTTTTAAAGTTCTTCTGGGCCTCATTTGTTTAAATGCCAAGAATTTAAGTCTCTCAGTCTGCTGTCCAGTCTGGGGCTAGTAATACTTGATGCCATTATTGTTAGAAGCAGCCAGGGATAGTCAGAGGCTAGGTTACACGTTCTGCCAAAGCGTAGTTTTATGTCATGGTAGCCTGTTAATGAAGCTACAGTGGCTACATTTACACATCATATAAGCCATTGGATTCATGCAACACACTAAGTCAAAAACCAGATGAGCCACTTGCCTAGGCTAATGTATGAATCAGAGCAGTGGAGGAATAAAAGCAACCCAGATGGCCGCTAGATTACAGCATTCGTTCACTTGTGCAAAGTAACAATGGACCTTGAACGTGTTTAATAAACTGCAGTGTGTTCTGAAATCAATTTAAACTGTGAGAAATCACACACTGACATCTTCAAAAAGGTGTTTCACTATAAAACGGGTCCATTTGAACTAGTTGAGAGATGCTGTTCGGCTATAAGTAAGAATGATGGCCCACTGTGATGTACTCTTCCTCTAGAACAGGGGTCTCCAACCTTTGCAACTTTAAGTCTGAAGGACTTCAGCTCCCAGAATTCTGGGAGCTGAAGTCCTTCAGACTTAAAGTTGCAAAGGTTGGAGACCCCTGCTCTAGAAAACAAAGGTCAGTTGCTGGCAGCCAGAGGGCCTTCAAGCATGGCTTCTACGCCAGGTTCCCAGTCAACAGATCACGTTTCCTGAAAGGCCCATGACAAAGCAACAGACATTTTAGACAAATTTGCAATATGAAACTTTGTGCTTCAAAATTTTTATAGCTGGTTATGGGATCCACACAGTGCTTAATTCCTATGACAAGTAGGAATTAACCCCTGCGGATTTAGGTACATGCTCAGCCAGAAACCCCACTATGCACAGGGCAGCTGTTATCTTCCATCTACAGTAATTTTACACCCAGGATTGAAACTCTAGAGGAAGACTAAGATACAAATGTAAGCCAAAATGGGTTTAACAGCCCATAGATACAACAAAATTTAGGTCATACTGGGCATGGGTATTTGTATGGAAGAGTTAACCCTTAGCAGATCTTCATGTTTGCGTTTCTATGACAACTGCAACAGCATCCCACCAGTTCTAGATACAGAAGATGCATACCCATGTTAAAAATTTTTTTAAAAAATTAAATAAATCTAAAAGACCTGTGATGGTTTCCAACTCACTTCAGGCACAATTTAAATGCTGGTTTTCACTTTAATACCCTTAAACTGATTATGATCTAGCTTAGGGGTCTGCAAAGTTGGCTCTTGTAAGACTGGTGGACTTCAACTCCCAGAATTCTGGGAGTTGAAGTCCACCAGTCTTAAAAGAGCCAACTTTGCAGACCCCTGATCTAAGCTAAAGGGTTCCCCAACCCCCAGGCCGCAGACCGGTGCCGGTCCGTGGCTTGATAGTAACCGGGCTTGAATGAGCGGCGGAGAGAGTAGCACAACTCTTAGGAAAGTGTAGCAAACGCTCTGCTATCCTGGTGGCTGGCCGGGACACTCCCCGGGGGCAGGACGGGGGCAACGGCCTGCATTGGGGGGGTTCGGGGCACCACCCAGCCCTGCGTGGGTGGGAAGGGGCTGCCAGGCCCTCCTGCCCAGGACACAGCCCATCCCTCCCTGCCTCAGCCGAGGATCCTTCGCCCGGGACCCCTGGCAACTTTCCCGTCCGGTTGCATGCAAGGCACCCTCCCCGGGTTGTGTTCCCGCCTTGGGTTCCACGTGACTCGACTCACCCGCTGGAGGCTTCCACTGGTCCGCATAATTTTTTTTTACATGAAACCGGTCCCTGGTGCCAAAAAGGTTGGGAACCACTGATCTAGCTATCTCGGGGACTTAAGGATACATTTCAGCATATTATTCACCTAGAACAGTGGTAGTCAACCAGGTCCCTACCACCCACTAGTAGGTGTTCCAGCTTTCATGGTGGGCAGTCGGGGTTTTGTCCAATACTGAAGCACTTTCTTTCTTTTTAATTTAATTGACTTCCCTACTTTATAAATCACCATTACCGTGGA
Source organism: Rhabdophis nuchalis (assembly GCA_039707465.1). Lineage (NCBI taxonomy): Eukaryota > Metazoa > Chordata > Lepidosauria > Squamata > Natricidae > Rhabdophis > Rhabdophis nuchalis. The sequence goes on along the minus strand of CM077646.1, from coordinate 149,039,715 downwards.
ACCGGTGGGCGGTTAGAAAAATTTACTACTAACAGAGATACAAAAGTGGGCAGTAGGTATAAAAAGGTTGACTACCCCTGACCTGGAATATGTCGGAATCAAATACAAACTTTCACACACAAGTAGTCCACACTTGTAGTTTCAATTTCCATGTAGTTTCCATTTCAAGACACTAATTTAGTTTAGATATTAATATTAGTTAATATGACATTGTTTTGGGGATTTTTGCTATTTTGTTGTTAAGCTAAACAGTTGTTGTGAGTTTTGGCCCAGTTTGCAAATTTTCTTGCCACAGTTGCTAAGTGAATCATTACAGTTGTTAAACATGGTTGTTAAATGAATCTGGCTTCCCCGCTGACTTCGCTTGTCAGAAGTGACAAATGGGGATCGCATGACCCAGGGATGTCCAAACTTGGGAACTTTAAGACTTGTGGACTTCAACTCCCAGAATTGCTGGCTGGGGAATTCTGGGAGTTGAAGTCCACAAGTCTTAAAGTTCCCAAGTTTGGACATCCCTGGCATGACCTCAAGACACTGCAACCATCATAAATATGATCCAGTTGCCAAGTGTCTGAATTTTGATCAGATGACCATGGGGGATGCTGCAGCCATCGTAAGTGTGAAAAATGGTGATAAGTCACTTGTTTCAGTGCCGTTGTAACTGCAGTCACTAAACAAAAGTTGTAAATCGAGGGCTACCTGCACAATTCCCAACTTCCTTTGCTTTCTGAAAGCAATTAAATTCGTATTATTGCAGGGAGCTTTTTGCCATTAATTTTGTTTGGGCAACCATTAGAGTTAGCTGATTGTTATCATCATTTCAATTGTTTTGATTTTCATGGTGTACCTCGCTGTAGGTTGTCTAGAATCCACGTGGATTGATATGGCTTATAACTATTGTTAAATTAATGAAATAAATAAAGAAGACTCGACAGGATGACTCACATGGTTTGAGGATCATGATCAAAGGATAGCATTTGTTCAAAGGAAACAGAACTGAACTGAAAGAAAAATCCAGGAGAAGGACACTGAACATTAAAAATATTCGCACTAGCTCAGAAATCCAAATGAATAAATTTGGAGGTACAGTTGAGAGCATCTGGTTAAAATAAGCAATAGAGTAGTTAGAACTATCGCCCACCTAACTATGGGGGAGAGATGGATAATTCTACAGATTTTTTCATAGAGGCATCAAAAATTAATATTGGGGTCCTTTAATCATTCCAAAGCTGAAAGCAATGCTCAGATAAATTCTAAGACTTTTTGGTTTTTCTTGCTAAACTTTCTCTTTCAGAAGGTACAAGAAGGCACAAGAAAATCCCTTATTTTTGACTCCATGTAAGTTATGACAATAGGGAGCATGATGGCTCAGGGGTCAAAGCCACTGAGCTTGTGAGCTGGAAAGCTGACAACTCAGGGTTCAAGACCTGAGCACCTCGTGATGACATGGGCTTTCTCTACTTGCTCCAGCTCCTGCCCACCTACAAGTCTGAAAGCATGCAAATGCAAGTAGACAAATAGGTGCCACTTCGGTAGGAAGATTACAGCGTTAAGTGCGCCTCTGGCACATAGTCATGCTGGCCACATGGCCACATTGTCTTTGGACAATGCCCTTGGCTACAAAAAGGAGATGAGCACCACCCCCTAGAATTGGACATGACTGGACAGGGGAAACATTTACCTTTACTGTTAAGTGGTAAAAAGACTTACCGAAGCTATGGAAGTGGAAGTAGCAAGACAATTAACCATAAAGTGCTGGAGTACTTGATTTTAAGGAAAAATAAAATTCAACCTAATGAAACCCGTATTTTGGATTCCAAGGTGGTGAATTTTAATAGAATGGTTCTAATTAAGCTTCCATGGCAAAAGAAGCTATTAGGGAAAGAAGCTCGCCATGAGTAGGAGTTTTCTTAAAAAGGAGATTCTAAAAACAGAACAAGCAATTTGAATAAGAAATAGAGGACAGTAGAAGCCAATGTATTTAAATACACACACACACACACACACACACAGAGAGAGAGAGAGAGAGAGAGAGAGAGAGAATCTGAAAACCAAAAATGATACACATGAGGTTCAAAGTGATATAAACAGGTAGTTTGGAATGATAGAGGTGGCATCCAAAAGGCTAATGCTCAAAATTAGCTTAGGCTGGTGGATGCTGGGAATAAAATAAGCTTCTTCACACTGAAAATGAAAGGAAGAGAAAAGAATCATTATACCAGCTGTTTAATAAAGTTGGCAAAATTCTAAGACATGACAATGAACAGGCAGAACTATTCAAGTCACATTTTGGCTCAGTTTTTTCTGACAGTGGGACCCAAGTTCCCCCCAGACAATTGTGAAAAGCAGTATGAAAAGACAAGATCGAAGTTGGAATGATAGCAGTGATGGTCACAGGATAGCTGGCCAAAGAATGCCTATGTATCCAGAATTATTTAAATCTCCAAATGCAGGTTAATTGTACTTTGGGTTATTAGAGGCATTTGGGGATGGCCTGGACAAACTTCAGGCACCATTTTGAAGAAATCCCGGGGATCAGGTGACATACCAAGAAGATTGGAGAAGAGCAAAGGTCTCTCTGTCTTTAAAGAGGAGGATCAGGGATTTACGACAAAATGCTTTGCAAACAATATGTCAGTTACTAGAAATCAACATGGACATATTAAAAACAAGTCTTGCAAAACTAACCTTATATGGACCAAATGGTTTCTTTAGTAAATAGCGGGAATGCTTTAGAGATCTACCATATTTTGATTTCAGAAAAGCATTTGAAAAATACCCCATGCCATTCTGATTAGGAAGTCAGATTAGCAAGAAGAGCAGTATGCATGTTTTTCAGCTTCTAAAAATTTGATTGCTTGGAAAAATGCAAATAGTGTGCCATAGGAGGGATTAAGAAATGTGGTATCTAAGGAAGCTGCTATGGTCACAAACGTCTCCTATGGTGCCTGCCAAGCACTCTATCCCCACTGACTTTTTAATGTTTTGGTTTCTTTTAATTAAAATAATAATGTGCAACATGGGCAAGTTGCAACGTAAAGTGCCAACCCTCCATCATCATTATTTATGATAATTACTCTGGTTTCCACATGCCACCTAGGAATTCTTAAAAAATAAAATGGTGGGCAGTTACAGCTCATTCTTTTGTTTCCAATTGTGACCAGCTGCCCAGAAAGAAAGAAAAGGTACAAAAATTGGATGGGTTTTCCCTCTTGTGAATGCATATTTGCGACTGGTCATGCCCATCCGTCATTTTAGGAGCAGACAACACCCTATGCCTGGGAGCCATTTTGTGAGAGCACCCACAAAATGTGCTCATCAGCCTAAAAGGATGCCTGTTGCTGGACTGTAGGAGTATTACTTTCAAGTAGGAAAACACCATAGTCTGGAACTCATGCAAGTCATCATTCATTTTGCTAGTTGATGTGTTCATCACAAGATGAGTTCCTGCAGTTACGGTTTGTTTAAATCAGTGTTTGTTCAAGTAGACACCATGTTATGTACTAAGTCACAAGCCATAGATTCACAAACCACAATAACAATCTATATTTTAGACTAAAACAAAATTACAACAACTCACATACGGCTTAGTTCCATGTATATAGGCAGTATGAAAAACTGCTCAGGAACTATCCAAACTTGCTGCCTAAACAATTTTGTTTTAGAGCAGGGGTCCCCAACCTTTGCAACTTGAAGTCTGAAGGACTTCAGTTCCCAGAATTCTCCAGCCAGCTTTGCTGGCTGGAGAAGTCTGGCAGCTGAAGTCCTTCAGACTTCAAGTTGCAAAGGTTGGGGACCCCTGTTTTAGAGCATTTCTATAACATTTTAGGAAGGTGCTCTGGGCATTTCAACAAGTTGAATAGCTTTTTCTGCTACTGCATCATATCTGAATGCCTGTAACGATAGGAAGATAAGGCTTGAGCCCGCTTTTTAAAAAATCTGAAAAGTTCAAAACGATTGCCTCAACTTGGAGACTTGGGATGCTATCTGAAAAATAGAAGAGAGTTGCAGAAAGGCAAGAAGAAATGGGTGTAAAAGCTGAACTCTAGCAAAAGTTACCCAAGTTGAGGCTTGGTAACTTCTAAATTATCAACAGCTGATCTTATCACCCATCTCCCAATTTAAATAGTTCCTGGTATTATTTTACTACCGTAAATGTTCACTTACCAACAAGGTTCTCTTTCAAGACTCCAAACCTGCTGATACATTTTGGAACTTCTTCATTAGAGTCTCAGGATAGCCGACTAGAGAGAGAGACGGGCAAGTTCTCATCCGCATTCTTGATCGTGCATGTTGGGGAGTTGAAAATAGGGTAGGGCAGGAGGGCAGAAAGGGGGAAAATGAATTCTTGTAGTCAGGCTTCCATAGAGAGCACAAATGAATGCCCATGAAAAAAGAAAAGAAAGGTCCCACCCTGCCAATGAATGCTGCAGCTTCTAGTCACCAGAGAAACTCACAATGGGGCAGACCTTGTTATCAGCCAGAAAGGAAGGAGGCCCAGTGGCGAGCCTCAAAATCTGACCCACTTGTCTTGAGAGGTTAAGTTGGTGACACTCTTCTGACATGTTTGACAATGAAAAGCAGCTCGGCTGGGTCAACCCCAAAGGAGGTGACCTGTGACCCAGCATGAGGTTGCATCTCATTAAAAACATATATTTCCATTTCTGTATCGACAAGCTCGCAAGGTGTCATTAAGGAAATATTGCAGCCCTAGGGCCCTGGCGTCAGCTAGCTATCACCAGCCCAGTGGTGCAGACTCTGGGGTAAAGACGGAAGTGACAGTGCTGTGTATAAAACCCAACGGTTGCAAGCATCACTGAACATTGCTTTTGCCAGGTAAACACAATGGAAAAGTGGGGTGAAGTTGACCAGGAACAACCAAAGAAAGATGACTCTTTGTTTCAAGCAAGCCGTCCATTTAATCAGTCTCAGGAAATGTAACTGCCGGTCGTTAGCTACCGTATTTTTCAGAGTGCAAGATGCATCTTTTCCCCTCAAAAAAGAGGCTGAAAATCTGGGTGCATCTTATACCCCAACCCCTTCACCAAAAAGGCTGTGCATAGCCTTTAGGAGGCTTATAAAGCGCTCCTGGGGGCTGGGGAGGGCAGAAATGAGCAAAAAAGGGGCCATGTTTTGCTCAATTTTGCCCCCAGCACCCAGGAGCACTCTATAAGCCTCCTAAAGGCTATGCAAGTCTTTTTTTTTTAAGGGCCTGTTTTCACAAAAAACAGGCAGTTTTTGAGAGGCCTGAAGAATGCAAAACCTTTTTTTTTTAAATTTGCCTCTTCAAAATCTTGGTGCGTCTTATACTCTGGTGCGTCTTATACTCTGAAAAATACAGTACTTTTCCAGTAGATGGAGAGACCAGCCTTTTAGCCAGGTCAAATAACGGTCAATCCTACTTGGTAGCACTAGCAATGATACTGTGCCAGTCACAAATCTCTAGACCAGTTGTGTTATCCTTTCAGACTTTTAACCTTGGTTCTTTAGTAAACTCAGCATCAGAATGATTGGACTTTCTAATTCTCTACAGTTCATCTCTTTGTAGGCTTCCTATAAGGTCCCCAAAGCCTTTCCCTCTTTAATGTATGTTTTCCAAAGGTTTGCTGTAGTCCTTTTTGTGTATTTAGCAAAGGGATCTTTTAACATGCCAGGGTATCCTCTATGAGCTTCACAATCACCTGCATCTTTTAAACCAACCCAAATGTTGTAACCACATCAGAACTTAATGGCTTCAGAACTCTGGCCCTCTATTTAAAGCACGCTGCCGTTCTGTTTAATCTATTTTTCCTGCTGCTAGCTGTATGTTTGCAAAACTGCCCATACAGACTTCACTGAGCAACCACTGAGCTTTCTGCCTCATCTGATTTTCACATGTTGTGTCTAGCTATGCCTGCTGTGGCATATTATGAATGGACAACCCATCCACCATAGCAGTCATAGATGCCATGCGTGCTTACAAAATTCCAGTGTATCCACTGGCTAAAATATTAAGGGGGGGGGGGAAAGGTGTTATTATACTCATACTATTGAAACAAGAGAATTATATAAAGAAGCTGCTAGAAGGAAATATCCCAGGGATGACTGGATTTCAAGACATGAAAACAAGTTTTCTCCTGCTGCAATTAAATTACTCCAGCCTAGTCTTTGAGATTAAAGGAGAGAGAAAATTTAAAGCGTTAGCAATCAAAATGAATGAATAAGTAGTCCTAATAAAAGACTTTACATCTATACTGGAAACAAATTCTGCCTCTCAATAGAGCCAACACTTAGAATGCATTAACGGTTGCTTACCAACAGTGAAGGACTACAACTGCCATCATTCCCAGCTATATCATCACCGTCTGGAAGGTACTGAGGATGATTGAAATAGTTTTGCATTTAATCAGTGCTGAGAATCGAGAAGAGAAATTGTTTGCTGCTTCATCTTCCCAATGACTTTTCTCACTCCTGATGCTTCTCTATGCAATTAAATCTACCAAGTTCTTGATTTCCCATTGATAATACCTGTTTAATGTGGAACAAAAGATGACGCTAATTAGGCAAGAGCAAATAAAACTATATTTTTGTTTCATCACAAGAATATAGATGTGCAATCATACCACTTTTTGTTTCTTCATTTGTACAAAACATATATTAATTAGCCTGTTACATTCACTTCCTGGAATTACTCACATTGACTAAAAAATGAACCTCACTCATAGTACGGGAAAATGTTCTGAAGATTGCAGATTTTTGCCTGCTGGCTTTTACATGAAATCAAATTAATAATCCATGCACCTGAAAAAAATGTGATAATCTACTCCAGCAATCTGCTTCACAGTGTAGACTAGACGAGCGTTTTTCAACCACCGTGCCGTGGCACACTAGTGTGCCGTGAGATATTGTCTGGTGTGCCGTGGGAAAAATTCCTGCCAGAATATCAGCTTTGTGTTCAGCCAAACAGGCCCAGGTTTCGCACTGAGTAAGTAAACAGAAATATGAACAATTATAAAATACTTTATTATTTCAAAATAAAGTAATTATAAAATAATTTCTTTGTGTTTATTTGATTCCTATTCAAGAGAATTACTTTATATATAGTCAATATAGGCACAGAGTTAAATTTTTTTAACATTTTCTAATGGTGGTGGAGTGCCTCGTGATTTTTTTCATGAAAAAAGTGTGCCTTTGCACAAAAAAGGTTGAAAAACACTGGACTACAGGATTCTGATAGAAATTCACAGTACAATTGGAATACCACCCTGCACCTAGAGATCTATAACCAAAACTGACTTAAACAGAAGAAAAACTCTGTAGAACAAAATCAAAATGGCCTTCCCTATCAGTGATCCATTCCCATAAATCCAACCTCATGAGATATAAATGTTCACATTTTAATCCCGAATTTAGATTTTCTTTGCATTTCACAAATTGTACTGCAACACTTTGCCTAAAAGGGCCCCTAAACAACTGACTGCTTTACAAAGATTTAGAATGCATCTTACAATAACTTTGAAGGCCAGACGCTTCTATTGGTTCATCCTCCCAATGACAATCAAAAACACATAAACTCACATTATAGTCTATCTCTAGCATATTTTTCAATGCAAAAATCAGTACTTTCCCATCTTCAATTTCTCATGCAATTTTACATAGGCAAAAATGGCTAGATTTTTTTTCTTTTTCAGTTCTTTTTGTTTGACTTTTTAATGCTTCTGACTTAGTGATTTGTATTTACAGCAGCCAACCACACAAAAAGGAGAAATTTCATCTTTGCTGTTATTGGGCACTTTCATACTTTTGCAGTACTGGCTATTATCTGATTGGTGCAGGGGAGGGGGAACCCTGCAGTTCCTGACCTCAAAGTTTTGGGGTGTTTGCATGCTTATGAGCCATGGTGGCGCAGTGGTTAGAGTGCAGTACTGCAGGCTATTTCTGCTGACTGCTGGCTGCCTGCAATTTGGCAGTTCAAATCTCACCAGACTCAGGTCTGATTCTTCCATCCTTTAGGTGGGTAAAATGGGGACCCAGATTGTTGGGGGCAATAGGCTGACTCTGTAAACCGCTTAGAGAGGGCAGTAAAAGCACTGTAAAGTTGTACATAAATGCTATTGCTATTGAAGCTCAGGCAGATGTTTCTCCAAATTGACCTGCTATATATGCTTCTTTTCTCAGCTCCTCTTTCTCCTGAGAATGAAGTGAAGCAAACTTCGCCCAATGGGGACATGTCATTCTGAAGTTGGTTATTGGACTGAGAAGATAAAAACCTGTTTCCTCCTTATGTGGATCATGTTTCCTTCCTTCCAATCTTGTTCATTTTAAACCATTTATAGTGTTTGTAATACCTTAGCACGAAACAACAATACATACAAACTTTGTATGTATTGTTGTTTCGTGCTAAGGTTTTGTTTTGTTTTTCTATAATTGTACTGCTGACTAGAGTCATCTTTAGGTGTGGTAGGTGGTGTGTACATTTACTAAATAAATAATTAAACAAACTGCTAGATGTACAGCAAAACCCCTTCATTCTTCAAAAAATTGGGTAGCTTGAGGGGTGGGTTCCTGCCAGTTCTAACCTCTTAGAAGTTTCACAAATCTACAGCGCCGTTTAGGACCGGTTCCAGCTCCCTCCCCTCGCCCGTCTGCACATCATCAAGAGGAAGAGCGAGAGGAGGAATTCTGGGAGTTGAAGTCCACAAGCCTTAAAGCTGTCAAGTTTGAACACCCCTGGGAGTTTTTTTTTCTAAAGGGTTAGGGGTGCAAGGGTCTTGTAACTTGACAACTTTAAGATTTGCGTGCTTCAAATGCCAGAATTCCTGAGCCAACATTTTGGTTGCTAAGCAAGAGCCTTGTTAAGTGAGTTTCACCACATTTTACAAGTTGGCCATGCCCACCCAGTCACATGACTGGCAGGCCACTCCCACTCGATCGCATGGCCGGCAAGCCACTCCCACCCGATCACATGGCTAGCAAGTCACTCCCACAAAGCAGGCCAGACCTACAGAAGAGGTTCTAAAACATTTTGAAACCCACCACTGGGTAGCTCACTAGTTTGTTTGCCCCAGTATAACCCCATGGCTGAAAGATCCTTCTTCCACGTTGACAGTGCTTGGAAACCATAACTGGTGAGGACAAGGATGCAGTAACACTGGGATGAGCTGGGGATGCTTGGGGGAAGGGATAAATAATAGCACAAAAACTTTCAGGTCAGTATTCTCAACTTTGGCAGCTTTCAGATGCACGGCTGGCTGGGGAATTCTGGGAATTGAAGTCCCCCCATCCAGAAGCTGCCAAGGCTGAGAAACACTGCTACAAAATACCATGGAACGGGGATAAATTTGACATTTACCGATATAGTGGAGTTGTAAATCAGCAATACTAGCTCCCACTGTCCCTGGAATAACAGTTCTTGATCATTACAGACCTTTATCTTTTCAACCAGCTGTCTTCCTTCTATTTTTTCTTCCAATATAGGAAGAATCTTGATTCCTGGGAAAGTAAGTGAAGCACCAATTTCTGCTCCTTTCATTGCGAGTCCTAATTTAAATGCATCAGCCACACAATGTCTACATGTGAAACGAAAAGTGAGGAGAATTCTGGTAGCACCTTTTCCAACTAATGAATGTAATTAAAAAGCATAAGCGTTCATGAGATGCAGCTCATTTTATCAGAAAAACATCCAAATAGCTGTTAATAACATTTGTTAGTCAGAAAAGGTGCTGCTAGACCTCTCTGAGGTTTTTGTTTTGTTTTGCTACCACTGACCGAAATGGGTCTCTTGTAAACTAGCAACTCACTAATTAGAATGCTACTTGGCCTTTTCTAATATTGTTTCTTGCTGGCTTTAGCACACATCACAAGATTTGGATAAGAACTACATAGGGAAATACAGGAAATTAAGTTTCCACAAACATCCTCAATCTTGATATTCAAGTTTTCTTTATTTTTCTTTCATCTAAGGATAGATGATTCACACTCGTTTGTCCCTATTCAGTTTTTTCAACCGTGAGGAAGAAAAATATTTCTGAGCCAGGTCCAGGTATTGGTCCCACCTTCCAACATCACTAAATACCTGCCTTTATTTTATTTTTGGTCCTACGCTATTTTCTATAACAATAGGAAGGATTTTTCCTATCATTCTGGCCAATCTTAATCTTTGTGATGGGCTACTGAATAACAAAAAAACAGAGTTGGAATAACTCTGTTATTCAGTAGCCCATCAACAGTAAACAAACTAGTAAAGATGGTGATTAGGATATATTTTTATAGAATTCATAGAATTCTGGAATCATCATGTTAGAAGGGACCTTGGAGGTCTTCTAGTCCACCCTGTCCTATAAGGTAGGCATTTATGTTGATGGATCTTCTCAGTCATTCAGGTAGAGTTGTCTAGAAGTTGAGTCATGGCAACTCAACTTCTTTTCTTGTTTCATACTGAAGAAATTACTTGAATAAGCAGTGAAAAGTTTTGAACCAGAAGGAAAAAAACTCCAGTGGCCATGACTCAACTTCCAAAGAGTAGGTATTTCTGGTTTCCTTCTAGTCTATTAAAAAAGGTATAAAGGTTAGCATTAGAATGAGAGGTTGTTGTTTTTTTTGCTTTGCAGTAGGCTTAGGCTGGGAATGAGGGCTGGGATTTATTTATTTTATTTATTAATTAATTAAATTTTTATACCGCCCTTCTCCCTTCCGGGACTCAGGGCGGTGTACAGGCAGCAATAAAAATCAGTGGTATAAAATATAAAATACATAAAATACGTTTAAAAATATATTAAATGGTAGGCCTGTTCTAAAACCTTAATAAAACCCTACTAAAAACCATTTAAGAACTACGCCAGGCCGGCCGCACAAAATAAATAGGTCTTCAAGGCCCGATGGAAGAGGCGCAGGTCCGTGGTCGTGCATAGGTCAGTGGGTAGGTCATTCCAGAGGGTAGGAGCCGCCACAGAGAAGGCCCCCTAGGGGTCGCCAGCCGACATTGCCTGGCCGACGGCACCCTGAGGAGGCCCTCTCTGTGGGAGCGAACTGGTCAGTGGGAGGTATTTGGTAGCAGGAGGCAGTCTTGCAGGTAACCAGGTCCCTTGCCATGGAGCGCTTTAAAGGTAGTTACTAGTACCTTGAAGCGCACCTGGAAAGCCACAGGCAGCCAGTGCAGCTCGCGCAGGAGAGGTGTCACATGGGAGCATCTAGGAGCTCCCAGGATCCCCCGCGCGGCCGCATTCTGAACTAACTGGAGCCTCCTTTAACTGGATTATGCTTAGGGGAACTATTTCTTGGCGAAGTTGGCATTAGGGTTAAATCAGGACTACAATTGGTGTTAGGGTTACCACAGGGAATGAGCTTTTCTGCTTAGTGGTGGCTTGGATTTATATTACAGTTAGCAAAGATTGTGGGTTGAATATTTGTAGAGGTGATAGAGTGAATTCAGGATAAGGTACAGCTTTCCTGATGGCTTTAGGTATGATCTAGTGTTACGGTTGATATTTTTTAAATGTCATGCTTCAATGTGATAAAAAAAAGGACAAAAAGGAAAACAAATAATAAGAGATAAAAATCAGCTATGCATTTTTTACAAATTATACAACAATTTGGTAAACCACATTTATCTTTGATCACAGGAAAACAGTCACTCCAGTCCTTCTATTGCAGGGCTGTCAAACTTGCAGCATCACATCGTGACTTTCCCTCCTTCATTAAACCAGGGGTGGGTGTGGCCAGCATGTGACGCATCCAGCCCACAGGCCGCGAGTTGGACACCCTGTTCTATTGGGTAGATAAGGAGCCAGCAACCCTATTTCCTAAACCTATCTTTTGATATCCAAGGCAGGGGTGAAATGCTACCGATTCTGTCCGGTTCGCTAGAACCAGTAGCCAAAAATGCTAAGGTTCACCCAAACCAGTGGTAAAAAAAAAGCTTTTAAAAGTGGGAGGGAAAGGTCCCGTGACACACAGCTATGCTACGTGATCGTCGGAACCTTTTTTCATTTTTAAAGCATTTTTTTTACTACCAGTTTGTGCAAATAGTTAGGAAAATAATGCTTTAAAAAGTGAAATAAAGTTGGCCACACCTACCCAGTCACATGACCTCCCCACCAAGTCACGCCCACAGAACTGGTGGCAAAAAATAAGATTTCAGCAGTGATCCAAGGGTGTGTTTAAATGGCTAAAATCAGTGGTAGGATTGAAAATGTTTTTACTACCAGTTCTGTGGCCGTGGCTTGATGGGTGTGGCAAAGAAAGGATACTGTAAAATCCCCATTCCCTCCCGCTCAGCTGGGACTCGGGAGGCAGAGAATAGATGGGGGCGGAGCCAGTCAGAAGTGGTATTTACCAGTTCTCCAAACTACTCAAAATTTCCACTACCGGTTCTCCAGAGCTGATCAGAACCTGGTGAATGCCACCTCTAGTTAGAATACCTTAGGTTTATATTACAGTTGGGAATGAGCACTAAAGTTAATCTTTGCACTGAAGGTAGGGCAAGTTTAGATTGGGTTAGGCTTCCTTAACATCTGAACCCAAATTTACCGTGAGAAATAAAATTAGGTGATTGTTGTATAAGTGTGTGTCGTTAGTGATAATTTTAAGTTTCTGTTCCTGTTCGTACTGAGTAAGATCGGGACCAGTGTTGGGTTTCAAATTTTTTTAGAACCTACTCTGTAGGTGTGGCCTATTTTGTGGGCGCTGCTTGGCAGTCATGTGACAGGGTGGGAGTGGCCAACTTGTAAAATGTGGTGAAACTCATTTAACAATGCTCTTGCTTAGCAACCAAAATTTTGGGCTCAATTGTGATGATAAATTCTTTCTCTTTCTTTCTTTCTTTCTTTCTTTCTTTCTTTCTTTCTTTCTTTCTTTCTTTCTTTCTTTCTTTCTTTCTTTCCTTCCTTTCTTACTTTCTTACTTTCTGCCTTCCTTTCCTTTCCTTTCCATTGGGTTACCAGCAGCAGCAGGCCAGACTTACTTCTGGGTCTGCCGGTGGAACCCCCTCTCCCCGGCTCTCTAAATTTCATCATCCGGCTCTTGCGAGTAGGTGCAAGCCTGCAGAAACCCACCACTGATCGGGACATATATTTCTGTTGACATTAGAGTGAAGTTTGGATTCAGGATGCAAATTCTTAACATGTATGCAAAAAGTTTATGTATGAATTAGCATTAAGGTGAGTTTTATGGTTAGCTGTGGCCTTAGGTTTATGTTATATCTGGGAAAGAGTCCTGTGGTAAGGCTTAGGAAAAATATTTGTAGTGCCATTATAATGAACTTAAGGTTAGTTAGCTTCACTGAGGTATACTCTTAACATTTAGAGAGATGGTTAGAATGAAGGTGAAATTTTATGGATAGTGGTATAGTTGAGTTTATGTTACATTTGGAAATGAATGCTGGGTTAGGACTAGGGTAAATATTGCTATTGGCATTAGGTGAAGTTAAGTTATGGATAGGCTTCATTGAGGTTCATTATTAAATTTTGCGTGACAGAATACAGGTGAGTCCTATGCTTAGTGGTACCCTTAGTTTTATATTATGTTTCGGTTTCAGTGTTGCTGTAAGGATTTGGTTGAATATTTGTATTGGTATTAGGTTAAAGTTAGGGTTAGGCTTCATTGACGTCTAAAATAAAATATACTATAAGGGTTAGCATTAGAGTTTTTCTGTTTAGTACTAGACTTTATGTTATGATTGGAGTGAGTTCTCGGGCTAAAGTATTTATATTGGTATTAGAATGAAGTTAGACTTTCTTGAAATCTATGGTAAAATTTTGTGTGAGCATTAGTGTGAGTTTTTATAGTCAATGGTAGTTTTTACATTTATGTTACAATTCATGGTGAGTACTGGAGTAAGAATTGCTTAAATATTTATACAAAGGTTGGGGTAGAATTAAAATTAGGATGTGCTTTTATTTTTTTGATATATTTTTTGGGTGAAAATTAGAATTAAGATGAGTGGTTAAGGCTAGTGCTATTATTAGTTTTATGATATTGTTGGGAATGAATGCTTGGGACAGAGATATCTCAGAATGAATATTGCCATAGACTTCAGTGAAGTATATAACCCCAATCTTACATTCAAAGCCAACACTTATAATTGTCCTAACCTGCAGAACTCAAGCTTAATATACTGTATATAATAAAGTTAAGACTGCCTCTAATCATGGAAATTTCAAGGTTATGCTAATCCTAATAGTACATTTTACCTTAGGTGTCACAAAAGCTGAAACCTAGCCCTAATTTCATCCTAGCAGCAATATAGTTACCATAATTTAAGTGCTTAATCCCAAATATAACATAAACATAAGGTTGCAACTAATAATAAAATGCCATCTTTATTCTAAGCATCCTGCTAAGCACAATCTTAAATATTAATGTAGCTTAACTACAGCCTTAACTCTAACTCTAATTCTAACTGTAGCTAGGGTTCCGAGTGACACCCCTAGTGAAAGAAGATGTCAAAGCAAATGTTTCATTCATTACCAGCATTAGTTCCAAATCCAAGAATACTAATAGTAATACTAATACTATCCTAATGCTAACATTCGCAATAAATCTTACCATAGATGTTAAGACATCTAAAACTAAACGAAATATATACTTTCTAATCCTGAGTCTTCCCCTAAATATACCAAGTATAACATAAACCTAAGGCTATCACTAACCACAAAAAATGTTACTTAAAGCTAGCTCTCATACTACATTTTCCTGTAGACCAGGGGTGTCAAACTAGTGGCCCACGGGCCGGATACATTACACACAGGCCACACCCACCCCAGCTCAGAGAATGGTAAAAACATTGCAAGATGTCAAGTGATCACAACTTGACACCGCGAGTTTGACACCCGTGCTGACACCCATTAAAGAACGAATTTGACACCCATTAAAGAACTTTACCCCTAACCCAAATTTCACTCTAATGCCAAACCAATATTTAATCCAACGTTTAAGACAACACTTAATCCAAATTGTAACCTCAAAGTATAATTACCACTGACCATAAAAATTTACTCTAAAGTTAATTCTTCACCAAAATTAGAATGGATCTTTTAGGGCATCTAAACACTCTAAAAACAATACAAACATATACTCTGACTAATTACAGTATTTGATGAAGGGTTTCATTGATTAATTTAATATTGATTGACACCAGATTAAGTCTGGGTTAGATTCATGTTATGGCTGAAAGTGAATTCTGTTCTTAGAATTCCTAGGATTAAATTCAATATTTGCACATTGGCATTAGGGTGAAGTTTGGCTAGTGTTAAGCTTGATTGAGGAGAAATTTATTGTAATTAGGGTTAGGTCAGGGGTCTGCAAAGTCGGCTCTTTTAAGACTGGTGGACTTCAACTCCCAGAATTCCCCAGCCAGCCTGGCTGGCTGGGGAATTCTGGGAGTTGAAGTCCACCAGTCTTAAAAGAGCCGACTTTGCAGACCCCTGGGTTAGGTAACAGATTTTATGCTTAGCGATAGATTTAGATTGCAGTTGAAAATGTGTTCTAAGTCTAGGATTATTTAAATATTACTATTAATATTGGGGTTAGGCTAAGATTCATTAAGGCCTGTTATTAAATTTAGTTCAAGGATTTGCCTCAGGGAGAGGTTTTAATGATCACAGTAGGCTTAATGTGGTTGGGATTAAGTCCTTGGGCAAAGGTTTATTATGTAGATATTTGCATTACAGTAAAATGAAATTAGGATTTGGTTTTGGGTAAGGCTTCATTGAAGTTTAAGGGTGAAAACCCTATTTTAGGTGAATATTTTCAGATTGTGGGTGATAGGGCTTGATATACTAAAAGGCAAAGGAGGCTAAACCCCAGTTTAAGAGAAGTATAAACACTCTACAGCCTGCAATTTCAATGGTACACAAACTACTGTATTTTTCAGAGTATGACATACCCTTTCCCCCAAAAAAAGAGAGTGAAAATTTGGGTGTGCCTTATACACCGAATGTAGCACCACCACCACCACCACCAGAGGCCAAAAATTTGAGGCAGGGAGGCAGCTATAAACTGTGGCAATCCCTGCAGCCTGGAACAGCTGATTGGAGGTATTCGGGCAGTCCATCCACCCATCAATCAGCTGTGCTGAATCAGGCTGCAATAAGTGCTGAAGCCGACCTGGCTGGTCAGAGTTTGCAGCAGCAATCACATTCAGAAAGCACACACAAGTTAGCAGGATTAAAAATAATAATAATATACAATACAATACCAAAAGCAGGTTTTCCAAGGTAGCAGTAAATACAAGCAAAACACAAGGAGTTTCACTTTGAGTTCTCAGGTAAGCCTGGCTCCTTCCTGTCTCCTTGCTGCTCACAGGGCAAATACTGTTGCGGAGTCCAAATACACCTCATTGGCTGACTTAGTTGCTATGCCTATTTGTTGACTGACATTATTAACATGTGTTCCAAGTCAAGAAGCTAGCCAGCTGAATACCATGGATGCTGGTAGGCAGAGGCCGGATTTTTTTCTTCTTATTTTCCTCCCCAAAAACTAAGGTGCGTCTTATACTCTGAAAAATATGGTAATCTCCCATGAAAAGGTCCAACTGTGTCACCCATTTTGCTGTATGATTCAAAAGATGACACAATTGCCTTCTTTTCAGGGAGCAGGAGGAAGCCACAATCTTTGTCATAATCCAAGTAGAAACATGTCCTAAATCAGGGGTCCCCAATCAGTAGTGGGATTCAGCCAGTTCGCACCTATTCAGGAGAACTAGTTGTTAACTTTCTAAGCAGTTTGGAGAACCGGTAGTTGGAAGAAATCTGTTTCTCTTTCTTCTCCACTTTACAGGGCAAATCCTGTAAGGAAGGCAGGAAGGAAACATTCTGGTGTTGTTTCTAGCCTAATCTTTATTGCCCTGCTTACAGAAACTGCCTCTCCGGTTAACCCTTATTACGTTGTAACAGCTAAGGCGAAGCGCCCATCAACCTGAGTGAAGTTGAGTTGGCCATGGCCACTCAGTCACATGACCACCGAGCCATGCCAACCCAGCTGATCATTAGGGCAGAGAACCAGTTGTTAAATTATTTGAATCCCACCACTGTCCCCAGCTCCTGGGCTGCAGCCTAGAACTGGGCTGCAGTCCATTCAGAACCAGGCCACGCAAGCCATAGGTCAGCATGCATGTACAGCTCCACTTGCACAAGCGGTGGGCATGCACGCTCACAGAAGCCACTCACACTTGCACACACAGTTCTATTTGTGCTAACAGCAGAAGCTCGCATTCATATGCAAAGCTCCTTTTGTGTGAGTGCACATCCCTGCCACTCTCACAGAACCAGCCCCTCTTCCCACCCCACTGATCTGCCAAACCAGAAAGGTTGGGGACCGCTGTCCTTAAGCCATCTCTGGAGTTTAATATACTTTTGAACTGTTCACGAGAAAGCATCCAGCATTTTCCAATCCTGTAGGATTTGGGACTAAGAGATTTCAATCTACATGAAGCTGCTCACCAGTATAAATTTCTGTTTATCCAAAGCATGCTTCCATTTTGCTACCCTTAAAGCTGAGCATTTATTTCCACGTTTTTCCTGCTGTTGGCAAACAGCACTACAGCATGAATGCTATTGCTACAACCTCAGGAAAATCCCCTGAGCAGCTGTACATTTCATGCACCTGCCTATCACCGTAGCGTGTCTACGGTAAAGCTAATATATGAAATAATTCTCTGTAGACCAGATCCTGGAAGTTACCGCAGTTTGAAAGGAGTCCTTTCTTTAAAAGGTGAAGGGCAATGTAATTTTTGCCATTACAGCTGACGTCTGACTCCTGTGTTTGACTTTTCAAATCCCCTTCAGAGCTCCAGATTGGTCTGTTTGTCAAAGAGAAAGCTCCACTTCACGCTGCCAAGTCCCAGGCATATATGGAAATTTGTTTCCCTTGGAATGGAGCTTCCTGATTCACGTAAGGGTCACTTCCTTTAATCTGAACCCAAAGGAGCTTCTGGACAACTCCAGAGAGAATGACAAGTAGCTTTCCTGCTATAATTTTTCCCCGAGGCTGTGCTAATGACAGGCATCTTAAGGCACACATATACACACACCCCTTTTATTTGCTATTGCAAGCTTCAGCAGGCTACTTGTAGCCATTAAGGGCTGCTTTGTACATTACCCTGCAGGAAACCCAGTTTTCTATCTGGAGTCTGCTGAGATGGAGTTCTATTTTTCTTAATGTGTTGTGATTTACATTTTTTTTTAGAGTTTGACACACTCTAATATTTCAGGGTACATCCAGTATATTTAATATGCAAAATATTCCATACCCATTTTTGGTGACTCCTCCATCCTAGACAAATTTTCATACAGAAATTCACACATCCTTGGTGGGGTGTCTCCGCATTTTGTGCAGCAGTCATCAGCACAATCTTAATCACTTTTGCAAAAGAAGACTTGTAGATCTTATGCTGGGGGTGATAAACGATTTATGAAGGACTAGATTCAGTTGGAAGAGAATTTTTGCAGAAGCTTTCAAATGTCAATATTTAAAGAGAATTTGTGGAACAGACTAAATCAGTGATTCTTAATCTTGGCAACGTGAAGATGTATGGACGTCAACTCCTAGAATTCCCTAGATAGAAAAGGTGTCTGGAGAATTCTGGGAGTTGAAGTCAACACTTCTTCAAGTTGTCAAGGTTGAGAAACACTAAAGAGACTTGTGCTGTTTGAAGGCTTGCGAGATGAAAGTAAGACCATTCTTATCTTGGGCAATACAGTTTAACCATCTTATTCACAGATGAATGTATTTATTGAAAAATTGAGCTAGTTTGTTTCAAAAAGTGTGGGTTGCTTCTCTAAAAGAAAATGAAGCTCAGAACGAAGGAAGCAGATCTGACTTATTGAGAAACTCAGCGTAATTCAGCCGTGTAATCTACACCTGGATGGGGTCACTGATGGGTTCCAGGAGCTGCAGAAACCAATGGCTCTCAATTTGCAACTGTGGAGACTAAGCCATATTTTCACACAAAACTCCAGAGAGAAGATAGTCCTTCCAGCTGGGCAACCAATAGCCTAAGGTGATTTGTTTAAATCTCTTTTAGGTGTTTGCTGCAGACACTTTGCAAAGAGATGAGTCATTGGGATGAGGCAATGAAATAAAGCTTTGAATCTTTAAATCTGTAGCATTGCAGGTATTTTTTTACTTATAAATGCTTGGTCATGTCTTTTAGCCAGTTCTAGATAAAGAGCTGAGAAAGTTTGTTATTGTTGCATGCTGTTCCACTGCCTGCAGGTTGTAATTTGTAAGAAAAACTTCCTGCATATGAACAATTAACAGTTATTAATAATTGTGAAGGATGCAACCGTTTAACACAGCAAGGATGAGCTATTCCCGAGCCTAGCAAGTGTTGAACCAATCTTCCCATTCTGTGTTTCTCCACTGTGCCCCCATACAACAGGCTGATCTTTGAAATCTCCTTATAGCATGTGACACAGACAAGGGTATTTATTTCTGCAGAGAGGATTCTAAAGAAGAGCTCTGCTGGATCAGAGCAATCTAGCATTCAACTTCCTGCTTGCCAGCCAGATGCCTCCAGATGCCCACAAACACAAATGAGCGAAGCACCCCTCTCCTCCATCCATCTTCTCTAGCAACAAGGTGATACCTTCAGTTTTGGAAGTGGCAGAGAGCCATCAAGAGTTTCAGCCAGTGAAAAGCCTTTAAGATTTGCCAAAAGTTAAAAGTGCCCACTGGGAAGCAAAGCCTACTGAATTTAATGAGGTGACTTCCGAGAAAATAAGGGAGGTCATGGATCATCGTGCTATAGATGAGACTCTTCCAATCTAATAACAGAGTAACAGAGTTGGAAGGAACCTTGGAGGTCCCTTAGTTCAACCCTCTGCTAAAGCAGGACAAATGGTTGTCCAATCTCTTTTTTAAAACTTCCAGTGTTGGAGCATTAATAACTTCTGAAGGCAACTTTTATCACTGGTTAATTGTTCTCACTGTCAGGAAATTCCTCTTCAGTTCTAAGTTGCTTCTCTCCTTGATTGGTTTCCTCCCATTGCTTCTTGTCCTACCTGTTGCATACGACACCCGCTTGAATTCCCCGGCAACAGCCAGTCGTGTCTGATTGGTTAAGACGCGACTGGCTGCAGCCGAAGCGGGAGACGCGCCGATTGGCCGGCGTTCTGACAGCTCTATATATAAAGAGCTGTCAGAGCGAAGGCGCGCGCTTTTTCTCCGTGTACTTACCGTTACCGTTCTGTTATCCTGTTAAATAAAGAGCCGTTGGATCTGCCGGGTTTGGACCCTTCTTGACAACTTAACACTGGCGACGAAGACTGGGGCCCGCCGTCGATCCTCCTAACCGTACCTCTTCTCCCTGCGGGAACGAAGAGACACTTCAATCTCCGTTCCGGAGAACCTTTGTTAATTCTCCTCACGCTCTGGGCTCGCATCTCCGCTCGCCCTCATGGCTACCCTTCCGCCCTTCGCTACCTACGACCCGTCGGCGGAGTCCTGGGAAGCTTTTCTCGCTCGATTCGAGTGCTTCCTCCTCACCGACGTTCACGGTGACATCACCCCCGCCCGGCGCCTCGGACTTTTCCTCGGCTGCGGCGGCCGTACCGTCTTCGCCGTGGCGCGGAACATCGCCGCCCCGGCCGCGGTGCAGGACTTGGAATGGGGGGTCCTGCAGGCCCGCCTCAAGGCCCACTTCGCTCCGGCGCCCTCGAAAATCTCCCGCCGCTGCGCATTCCGTCAATGCCGCCAGCAGCCCACTCAATCTGTTGCGGACTTCCTCCAGTCACTACGCGCCGCCGCTCTACTATGTGACTTCCCGGCCCCGTTTCTGGACGAGTCCCTGCTCGAACAGCTCATCACCGGGCTGCGGGACGTCAAGCTCCGCCACAGGCTCCTGGCCCGCTCGGACATCACCCTGGAGCAGGCCGTAGAGGACGCCAGGGCCGCGGAGCTGGCGGACGCCACTTCCGAGCTCTACCTCGGCCAGCAGGCCCCACCGCTTCAATCCCCGCGGGCCTGCCTCGTCAACGAGCTAGCCCCTCTTGAGCCGTTCGATGACAACCCTTCCTTTGACAGGGTGGCACGCCTCCAAGCCTCCGGCCGCGGCGCCTCCAGGCCGAATAACCCCCGCCAGGGGTCTGCTGCCTGCGCCGGGTGCGGGGGCGCCCATGCCAGGAGCGTGTGTCCCTTCAAGGACACCATCTGTCGTCGGTGCAACAGACGGGGCCACATCGCCCGCGCTTACCGCGCGGACCTCTCCCGCCAGGTGCCTCAGGCGGCTCCTCGCCCTGCGGCGGACACACTGGCTTCAGCTCCGACCTATGGCAGATGGCCCCCAGGCCGCCGCCAGGCTTCCGAAGCAGCCTGCTACGCCACGACGGATGCCCGGGACACCATCCCCATCGACGCTGACGACCGTAGGCGCATTTCAACCTCCCTGACCCTTGAGGGCCACCCCCTATCCATGGAGGTTGACTCGGGGTCGTCCCGGTCCCTCATCTCCTGGCAGCACCTGAAGGCCCTCTGCCCCGGTCTTAAAACCGAGGATCTCTCTCGCCCGGAGGTTTTGCTCCGGGACTACCAGGGCAACCCCATCGCCGTCCTGGGCCAACACCGGGTCCGCGTCGACTACGGATGCTTTTCCGGCCCCCTGCCCATCCTGGTCGTCGAGCGTCCCCTTTCCGCGCTCATCGGCCTTGACTGGTTCCCTGCCCTGGGCCTATCTATCCAGCGGGTCCACCGATTGCCCGCCGCCTCGCCCGTTGAGGCAGTCCTCGCCGATTTCAAAGACGTGTTTGATGGCTCTCTGGGCACCTACTGTGGCACCCCGGTCTCCCTCAACCTTGACCCTCAGGTTGCCCCGATTCGGCTCAAGGCCCGCAGGCTGCCGTTCGCTCTGAAGCCACGGGTTGACGCGGAGCTCGATTGTCTCGTGGCGCAGGGCGTACTGGAACCCGTCGACCAGGCGAGATGGGAGACCCCCATAGTGGTCCCCATCAAGCCCGACGGGTCCATACGCATCTGCGCCGACTATAAGTCGACGATCAACCGCGGGCTTTAGGCGAACCCATATCCGGTTCCCGTGGTGCAGCACCTGCTCCATTCCTTGGGGCAGGGTTGCATCTTCGCGAAGCTGGATATGGCTCAGGCCTACCAGCAGTTGCCGGTGGATGACGATGCGGCTGACGCCCAGACCATCGTCACTCACCGAGGAGCTTTTCGCTGTCGCCGCCTCCAATTCGGCGTTTCCGTTGCCCCGGGGATCTTCCAGAGCCTCATGGAGCGGTTGCTCCACGGGCTCCCGGGCGTCGTACCGTACTTCGACGACGTCCTGATAGCTGCTTCCAGCCTGTCAGACCTCGCCGAAGTACTCCGGAAGGTCCTCCGTATTTTCAGGGGCGCGGGCCTTAAATTGAAGCTCAGCAAATGTAAATTTGCTGTGCCGCGGGTGGAGTTCCTGGGTTTCGTTGTCGATGCCCAGGGCATCCACCCCGCACCAGCCAAGGTCGAGGCTATACACAAGGCCCCCGTGCCAAGCTCCAAAACGGAGCTGCAGGCATTCCTCGGCCTGCTTAATTTTTACGTGCCCTTCATACCTCACAAGGCGTCACTAGCCGAGCCGCTGCATCGATTGCTCAATCGCTCGGCGGCTTGGCGCTGGGGCAACCACGAAGCGCATGCGTTCGCGGCTGTCAAAGAGCTGCTGACGTCACGGGCCGTGCTGGTGCAGTATTCTGCCAGCCGGCCCCTGACGTTAGCGGCGGACGCCTCCCCTTTTGGCCTGGGGGCGGTCCTGAGCCATGTCCTGCCCGATGGCTCGGAGGCCCCCATTGCCTTTTACTCCCGGACGCTGACTCCAGCGGAGCGGAACTACAGCCAGATCGATAAGGCGGCTCTGGCTGTGGTCTCCGGGATCAAAAGGTTTCACGAGTACCTGTACGGCCGCTCGTTTACCGTTTTCACTGACCACAAGCCGCTCCTTGGGCTTCTGGCCGGTGACCGGCCCACCCCCCCCATCCTCTTGCCCAGGATGACACGGTGGACGGAGTTCCTGGCGGCGTATGAATACTCACTGCTCTACCGTCCGGGCAAGCACCTAGGGCACGCAGACGCCCTCAGCCGCTGCCCCCTCTCTCAGGCGGACCAGGAGCCGGTGCCGGCACTCTCTGTCCTGTCCGTGGCCGACGCCAAACTCCCCATCACATCGTCGGACGTGGCTGCCCGCACCAGAACCGACCCCACCCTCTCCCGGGTCGCCGCCTGGGTCCTGCGGGGGTGGCCCTCGGCCACCCTGCCCGCCGAGTTCAGGCCATTCAAGGCCCGCCAGCTGGAGCTGTCGCTCCACTCCGGGTGTTTGCTGTGGGGGGACCGTGTCATCCTTCCCCTGTCTCTGCGCCTACAGGTACTCGACGCCCTCCATGCCACCCACCCAGGCATAGCTCGCATGAAGGCACTCGCCCGGAGCTATGTCTGGTGGCCACGCATGGACGAGGAGGTGGCTGCCTTCGTTGGCTCTTGCCAGGCATGCCAGGCCTCCCGCCCCGCCCCTCCTGCTGCCCCTTCCCGTCCCTGGGACGCCCCCAAGTCTCTGTGGGCCCGCGTCCACATCGACTTCGCGGGCCCATTTCACGGCCGCTCCTTCCTGGTGGTGGTGGACGCCTACTCCCGCTGGGTGGAGGTCATTCTCATGGCCTCTACCACAGCGGAGAGCACCGTGCGTGCGCTTCGGCGCCTCTTTGCCACGCACGGGTTGCCGGACACCCTGGTCTCCGACAACGGCCCACAATTTCACTCTTCCACCTTCCAGGAATTCCTGGCCTCCCTGGGGATCCGTCATGCGCCTACCGCCCCATACCACCCTGCCGCCAACGGCCGGGCGGAACGGGCCGTTCGCTCGGCCAAGGAGGCCCTCGGCAGGATGGACGGGGGGGACTGGCAGGCAAGGGTGGATGCTTACCTCTTAGGTCAGCATTCTACGCCTTGCCCGGCGTCAGGGAAAAGCCCCGCGGAACTGCTGATGGGCCGCCGTCTGAGAACCGAATTGGACCGGCTGCACCCACTCTACAACGAGGTGCAGCCGTGCAACCTGGGGGCTCCCCTTCCCTGCCTCTTCTCCGTAGGCGAAGCCGTCTACGCCCGGAACTTCTCCGGTGACCCCCAATGGGTCCCCGCAACCATTGACGCACTAACCGGGCCGTGCTCTTATAGGGTTCGAAGACCTGACGGATCCGAGTGGCGGCGCCATGTGGATCAACTAAGGCGCCGCCACCCAGCACCGGACGACCCGCTTCTTCTGCCGACTACTACTGAAAGGGCGACCGACATCCCGCTCAGCGACCTTGAATTACCGGCCGAACCCTGGCCCACTGCAGGCGCCTTCCCCGTTGCAGGACTCTCCCCGGGGCTGACGGCGCAAGAACAGCCCTGCCTGGGGAGGCCCCGGCCCGCCGGATACCCTCTGGAACGATCCATAAGTCCTCCACCAAACACTGCCCAAGAACTCTCAGGCCCGGCCTACCCGTCCCCTGAACGCCAGGGACTTGACTCCAACTCCATCCCGTACGGCACGCCCCCTCGCCCCCTCCTACCTGAATCGGAGGCTTCCGGGACCTTGCCAGGCCGCGATGACGCAGTCCGGAGCTACACCCCCGGCAGGGAGGAGCTCGCACGGACACGTCCTCCTCCATCGCCTCCTGAAGACGTTCTGAGGCGCTCGGGGCGGAGCCGACGCAGCCCCGCCTACCTCGGCGAGTACGTATGCTAATGGGCCCGCATGCGTACTCGCTGGGGGGGAAGGAGTGTTGCATACGACACCCGCTTGAATTCCCCGGCAACAGCCAGTCGCGTCTGATTGGTTAAGACGCGACTGGCTGCAGCCGAAGTGGGAGACGCGCTGATTGGCCGGCGTTCTGACAGCTCTATATATAAAGAGCGAAGGCGTGCGCTTTTTCTCCGTGTACTTACCGTTACCGTTCTGTTATCCTGTTAAATAAAGAGCCGTTGGATCTGCCGGGTTTGGACCCTTCTTGACAACTTAACACTACCCTTAGGTGCTTTGGAGAGTAGATTGACCCTACTTCCAACCCTTCCTTATGGCAACCCCTCAAATAATGGAAGACTGCCAACATGCGATCCCAGATTCATTTCATTAAACTAGACATACTCAATTCCTACAACCATTCTTCATGTATTTTAGCCTCCAATCTTTGTTGCTCTTCTCTGTACTCTTTCTAGAGTTTCAATATCTTTTTTATATCGTGGTGTAGGAAGTTAAAACTCACCTATAACCCTACAATCCTACAATCCCCCTTCCTCCCCTACGCCCCCCCCCAAAACCCTATGTGAGTGGAACACCCATGTTCTTGGAAGGCCTTGCTTTGTATGGGCAAGTGGACACATGCACACATCTTAATAGCCCCCACCTTTGTCAATGAGCCATTTAAAAAGCCTGAGCTAGTCTCTACATAACAAAGGTCGGATTAACCTTCCACAGAAACTCACCACAGGGCACCTGGGAAGAAGCAATGCTCAACCAAACTTGGACTCAAAGCACAACCTAGAGAGTTGCTCCTGCATGGCCCCATGGGAGTGTGGCAACCAATCAGAGTACAAGATCAAGATCAAAGGCCAGAGAGGGCATAAAACCAGGAACTTACAGCATCTTGCTCTGTTTTTCTTCTTCACCTTACATCTGGAGTCATGTGATTCCCCTTTTCTGTTCAGGAGCTCAAGCCATGTGGTCCTGTCCACCATTAAAAACCATCTTTCCAAGCAGCCTCCATGTTTCCAGTGTCTTTTCCCCCACTTGGAGCTGAACCCAGATGGACATTTCTTCCAACAGTGGTGACCAAAACTGGATGCTGTATTCCAAGTGTGGTCTTGCCAATTAT
This sequence comes from Rhabdophis nuchalis, assembly GCA_039707465.1. Taxonomy (NCBI): domain Eukaryota; kingdom Metazoa; phylum Chordata; class Lepidosauria; order Squamata; family Natricidae; genus Rhabdophis; species Rhabdophis nuchalis. The sequence goes on along the minus strand of CM077646.1, from coordinate 149,013,901 downwards.
AAATTGATACTAACACTTCATGTCATTTTGATTGTATCTCTCTGTTAATTCCATTTCAAATATGCTGGGCTAAACTAGCAGAATTCCCACCCATCAGGACAACTGTTTCACAGTAGATTAATTAGTCAAAAGCTCAGCCCTCTGCATTTTGAACTGTGGAAATGAAGGAGCCAAGCTGGCTATGAAGCAAAAACAGCAGTCTGTGGGGAGAAAAAATTTCCTATGTCTTTGGGTCCCTCCATAGTTGGACTGCAGTGTATTCTTTACCCTTCCCTGGAAGTTGTAACAAAGCCTTCTTATAGAGGGCCTGGAGTCTCCTTCTGTTTAATCATATCTCACAGGCTGCTCTGTCCTACCAAGACAGCAGGAACAGGACTTCTTAGCCTTTTGCAATAGGCTTGTTTTGCAAAGCATGCGATTGGGGGTGGGGGGGAGGAGAGGGCTCCAATCAATGGAAATAAAAGATAGCCCAATTTGAACAAGCAGAAGAGGTACAAAGGCCCTGTGTCAGATTTTTTTTTGTATTTCACTGGGGGTGGGGGCGCAAAAACTGCCCTTGAGACCCAAGGGAGGAAATTGCCCAGTGGCAAAGAGAAGAAAAGGCCCTCTGTTGAGTCACTCAACAAGTGGTGGGGGAGCTTTTGATGCTGGAGAAGATAATGTCTGCCCTGATAATAAACGCAGATAGGGAGTAAGAGTGGGATCAGAAGTTTGTCCCTCCAGGGTAATCCCACCAACTGGAGTAACCACTCAAGTCACATTCCTCTCCTCCCTGCCCCACTGATTTGATGTGGGCTGCCAAAATCCCGAATACCACAAAAATGGCAGCAAGGAATTAGAAGATTCTCTGCCTGCTGTTCTCCATCTATGACCATCCATCTTGCTGCAGGAGTACCACTTTTGCTCTTACGTCATTCAGTTAGTTCTGACCTTTCATGGCCCAATGAATTCATTTGGGTTTTCTGTCTGAGTTCTTGTGAGCTCATGCTTGTGTGCATCATCGGTGGGATTATCTCACTGCCTTTGTGTCCTGCAGATGCCCAACACAAAGGACTTTTCCAGAGATATGTGCCTTTACATGATGTATCCAAAACATCTAAGTGTTAACTTTGTTATTTCAGTGGCTTCAATTCTAATATTGAGATGATAGTCCTATGCTTTATTTCCCTTTCAGGAGAACCTCTTCCTGAGAACATGCCATCTTCTGACCCAGGACTTAACTATCTCATTGAGCTTCTTTTTTTGCCTCTAGCTATTTCCTAGTTGGCCTCTACTTTACTCCCTGAGTCTTTGGATAAGATACTCCAAACCAACAAGTTATCCCTCTTCTTTATTTTCCAAGGAAATGGAGTTTATTGTTTTAGCCAGATCCTATCTTCTCTTTGTTCCTTTGAAGATAATCTTCCAGGAAGTGTGGTTGAAGTTGCACAGGAGCAACCAGGAGTTGTTGTTGTTGTTTTTCATAAAACTGTCAAAGGCCTATTCCGTATTTCTGTTAGGCTTCCAGTTCTCAGGACAAACATGGTTGTGTGCAAGCATGGATTGAAAGAACTAAGGGTAATGATAGTAACTTAAACATGCCCTTCAGATATGTTGGTCTCCAGCGTCTGACATCCCAGCAACTGATAAAGGGAATTGTTATCCAATACATTGAGATGATATTAGGTGGGAGAAAGCCGGTAAATAAATTTTCAGATATTCTTTTCCACAATTGAATTTCAAATATTAAAAAATATGACAATATCTAGAGACTTTATAATCAGTTTGGGTATACTTTGGAACTCTGCATAATTAAGTAGATTTGTAGCATGTTGTTATTTTGTATAACTTATTTTGCTCCTGTTGATAACCGGGAGGACTAAAACAGAATTATGGACAGCCCCTTTATTGGGAATGGAATATCTAAGTTCATATCTCCCATTATTTTTAGGATTGTGAGATGTATTTCTTGGAAGTCTGGTACTCTAACCCAGGGGTAGTCAACCTTTTTATACCTACCACCCACTTTTGTATCTCTGTTAGTAGTAAAATTTTCTAACCGCCCACCGGTTCCACAGTAATGGTGATTTATAAAGTGGGGAAGTCAATTAAATTTAAAAAAGGAAAGTGCCTCAGTATCGGACAAAAACCCACCCACCCACCATGAAAGCTGGAACGCCCACTAGTGGGCGGTAGGGACCAGGTTGACTCCCACTGATCTAACCTGAAGTATTAAAGTTTGATGCTACCAGAATATAAATCCCTAGGACTATTTTCTGTACTTGCAGCATACATAAATACACCAGTGACTGGGAGGCCATAGCCATGAAAGACAGCTGGGTGACGTTGGACCAGTCACTCTCTCTCAGCCTAACCCACCTCACAGGATTGTTGTTATGGGGGAAACAGTAACAGGAGGAGAGTATGTTGGATATTTGCAAACGTTATTGAGTTATTTGCGAAAGCAATAAAGGCAAGATACAAACAAATAAATAATTTATTTGAACTACACATTGTCTTGAGCATAATGCTTTATGGTGCTGTTTTTATTCAATACTAGCTATACCCGGCCACGCGTTGCTGTGGCCCAGTCTGGTTAAATGGCCAACCAATCTGTGTGTAGATCTACACCTGCACACATACACACAACCACCATATAACCCCCAACCTACCTACCTACTGTATTTCTCCCTCTCTATCTATCCCTCTACCTACCTACATACTGTATTTCTTCCTTTCTCCCTCTATCTACCTACCTACCTACTGTATTTCCCCTTCTCTATTCCTCTACCTACCTACCTACTGTATTTCTCCCTCTCTCTCTATTCCTCTACCTACCTACCTACCTACCTACCTACTGTATTTCTCTACCTACCTACCTACTGTATTTCTCGCTACTGTAATACAATAGCAGAGTTGGAAGGGACCTCGGAGGTCATCTAGTCCAACTCCCTGCCTAGGCAGGAAGCCCTATACCATTTCAGACAAATGGCTATCCAACATCTTCTTGAAGACTTGCAGTGTTGGGGCATTCACAACATCTGGAGGCAAGTTGTTCCACTGATTAATTGTTCTAACTGTCAGGAAATTTCTCTTCAGTTCTAAGTTGCTTCTCTCCTTGATTAGTTTCCACCCATTGCTTCTTGTTCTGCCCTCAGGTGCTTTGGAGAATAATTTGACTCCCTCTTCTTTGTGGCAACCCTCTCTCTCTATTCCCCTATCTACCTACCTACTGTAATACAACAATACAATAGCAGAGTTGGAAGGGACCTTGGAGGTCATCTAGTCCAACTCCCTGCCTAGGCAGGAAGCCCTATACCATTTCAGACAAATGGCTGCCTAACATCTTCTTGAAGACATGCAGTGTTGGGGCATTCACAACTTCTGGAGGCAATTTCTCTTCCACTGGTTAATTGTTCTAACTGTCAGGAAATTTCTCCTCAGTTCTAAGTTGCTTCTCTCCTTGATTAGTTTCCACCCATTGCTTCTTGTTCTGCCCACAGGTGCTTTGGAGAATAGTTTGACTCCCTCTTCTTTGTGGCAACCCCCTCTCTCTATTCCCCTATCTACCTACCTACTGTAATACAATAGCAGAGTTGGAAGGGACCTCGGAGGTCATCTAGTCCAATTCCCTGCCTAGGCAGGAAGCCATATAACATTTCAGACAAATGGCTATCCAACATCTTCTTGAAGACCTGCAGTGTTGGGGCATTCACAACTTCTGGAGGCAAGTTGTTTCACTGATTAATTGTTCTAACTGTCAGGAAATTTCTTTTCAGTTCTAAGTTGCTTCTCTCCTTGATTAGTTTCCACCCATTGCTTCTTGTTCTGCCCTCAGGTGCTTTGGAGAATAATTTGACTCCCTCTTCTTTGTGGCAACCCCCTCTCTCTATTCCCCTATCTACCTACCTACTGTAATACAATATTACAATAGCAGAGTTGGAAGGTACCTTGGAGGTCATCTACTCCAACTCCCTGCCTAGGCAGGAAGCCCTATACCAGGGGTCTGCAAAGTCGGCTCTTTTAAGACTGGTGGACTTCAACTCCCAGAGTTCCCCAGCCAGCATAGCTGGCTGGGGAACTCTGGGAGTTGACGTCCACCAGTCTTAAAAGAGCCGACTTTGCAGACCCCTGCCCTATACCATTTCAGACAAATGGCTATCTAATATCTTCTTAAAGACTTCCAGGGTGGGGCATTCACAACTTCTGGAGGCAAGCTGTTCCACTGATTAATTGTCCTAACTGTCAGGAAATTTCTCCTCAGTTCTAAGTTGCTTCTCTCCTTGATTAGTTTCCACCCATTGCTTCTTGTTCTGCCCTCAGATGCTTTGGAGTATAGTTTGACTCCAGAGTGCCTTTTTGGCCATAAGAGGCCTCCGTAGTTAATGACTGTTGGTGGGCGGAGTTACAGGGAGTAAACACATTTTTCAGTTAGTACTTTTTTGTGTGTTTACTTTACACATGATACAAGTGTGCTAGGCACAAAATGATTAGCTATTCTATTATCAGAAGTCCTTGGCTACGTTGTGTCAAAATTTGAGGCAAATTGGTCCAGTACTTTTTGAGATTAGTGGATTCGTACAAACTATTTTACATTTTTATTTATATAGATATACCCAGCAATCCTGTGAAACCAATACTTACTGTTCCCATGTAAGGAGAAAGGGAATGCTCAGTGATGTTTGTTTGTTTAAGTTCTACCCTACGCATCTAACTTGCATATAACTTAAGTGACTCTGAATGGTTTACAACAGTGGTAGTCAACCTGGTCCCTACCGCCCACTAGTGGGCGTTCCAGCTTTCATGGTGGGCGGTAGGGGTTTTGTCCGATACTGAAGCACTTTCCTTTTTTTAATTTAATCGACTTTTTCCAAGTCATCTAGGTAAGGCCCAGTGGTGGGTTTCAAATTTTTTAGAACTTACTCTGTAGGTGTGGCCTATTTTGTGGGCGTGGCTTGGCAGTCATGTGGCAGGGTGGGAGTGGCCACCTTTTAAAATGTGGTGAAACTCATTTAACAACGCTCTTGCTTAGCAACCAAAATTTTGGACTCAATTGTGATGATAAATTCTTTCTTTCTTTCTTTCTTTCTTTCTTTCTTTCTTTCTTTCCTTCCTTCCTTCCTTCCTTCCTTCCTTCCTTCCTTCCTTCCTTTCCTTTCCTTCCTGTTGGGTCACTGGCAGCGATGGGCCAGATTTACTTCCAGGTACGCCGGTGGAACCCCCTCTCACCGGTTCTCTAAATTTCACCAACCGGCTCTCGCGAGTAGGTGCGAGCCTGCAGAAACCCACTACTGGTAAGGTAATTATTGATCCATCTCCTTCCCTTCCCTTTCCCCCCCCCTCCCACCTCTCCCCTCTCCCCCCTTTCCTTTCCTTTTCTGTTGGGGGTGGCAGAAAAAACATTTTTGTGGGATAGTGGGGATATCAGGCAGGACACAGCCTTAGCTCTTTTCCGTGGTTTTAAAGATAGGTGGTTTTGATATACGCCAGACCCTCTGGGATGGGGATTGGGCGGGGGGGGGGGGGGCTGTTATGCTGCATCTGCTTCCCTTCATCTTATTGTCACCGTCTACCTGTCTCCTATTTTACCAGCGGACTCCATCAGTCTTTTAAATCTGTATCAAAACCTCATCTCCACCTATATTTTGATGTTATTAAAATGCCTGTGCGATCGCAGGTTAATGAAGAAAAAGAAATGCCTTTAACATCGAGCTTTTAAAACATTCTACCTCTCTGTCCTCTGCGTTTTAACACTGCACGGCATTTCACCTCCTGATCTTTTAATTGCTATTTGCTTAAAACACTTTGTGGTTAATTGTTTGGTTAAAACATTTCTTAGTCCACTATGGTTTTTAAAAGTCATTAAGGGAATTATGCTCATTTTAAAAAAAAAATGTTTTAGCGCAATCCTATATTTATCTGCTCAAGTAGAAGGCTAATTGAATTCAGTGGGATATTTTAAATATATAAGTGGAGATATAGGCGCAGCTACAGATATGATGATGGAGCAGTAACCTCTGAATCAACAGCCTCACACTTAGCAGATATTTTGGATGGATCCATTCCACCCAGCAGGGCCAGATGCAATTCAATGGTGAAAGCCATAATAACTAATAAATCCAAGTAGAACACTTCTGATCTAGATCCACCACATATTTATTTGTTTGTGGAAGGAAAAAAAAAACACCTTACGATTTTAAATCCTTTCTAGTTTCTTTGCAGCAAAAGTAAAAACTTGTTCTTGCAAGTGATGCTTTGCATCTTTCTGGATGAAATGACCCTCTAACATTCTTCTGGATCTGCTCTAACACAGTGGTAAAATATCTCTTCCTGTACTCTGGTATTTGTGAAAAAGAAAATAAAAGGCTGTAAATTACAGTCCTTACTATCAAGGAGGGCCAGTTATAGAGTTCCTAAAGACACAACTTTCTTTTTTTCAAATAGAATAATAAGCACTCTTTATCTGGGAGAAAAGGCTAAAGGAATGGATTAGGGCAGGGGTCCCCAACCTTTGCAACTTTAAGTCTGAAGGACTTCAGCTCCCAGAATTCTCCAGCCAGCTTTGCTGGCTGGAGAATTCTGGGAGCTGAAGTCCTTCAGACTTAAAGTTGCAAAGGTTGGGGACCCCTGGATTAGGGAACACCCTTCAGGATTGTTATCTATCCCTACAGATATCTTTGGCTTTGGCCATTGAAAGTCAAGCCACAGAGTCTATCTGGAGCCTATAATACACAATAACAGAGTTGGAAGGGACCTTGGAAGTCTTCTAGTCCAAGAACACACCACCAGAATTACACAAACACACCACCAGGATGTGTGTATTTTGTTCTATGGAAGGCTGAAAGTTGAAAGCTGCCTATAAGTTATTGGCGCTCTTCCAAATAGATACTTAAATCTATAATTTAATTCATGCTTGACAACACAAACAAACAAACAAACAAATAAATAAAAGAAATACAACTTTAGAATAATCTGGCCTTAGTTGAGGCTTGGAGAAGCAGCACAACAGATGAAAAGATTCCACTGAGTTTGATCATATTTTCTTCTCTGTACTTAGTACCGTTACTTAGATTTTAGATTCCATCAGGTTAGTGTGTGATAGGTTGAAATATTAGGAAATGGCCAGGTGATACTCCAGTAGGCAAGGAAAATCTATATCTGAAACTGGTCTTATTCCTTCTCCAATGTTTTTTGCTAGCAAGGAAAGGAAGATGCAGAACCAAAATCACTAAATTAACCAAGAAATGCTAATGTACAAACTAAGTTTTGGTCAATTTTGAGTTGTCCTGCATTTTGTTTTTTCCTGTACCTCATTGTTTTGTTTTAATGAGCTTTTCATGGTTGCTATTGTTGTTGGTTTCCATACCCACAACCTCTATGTCTGGCTGAGGTTAAGCCTAAATTTATTCCATCCTCATTCTCACAGCTTTCAGATACTAGGATGGAGCAGTGATGAAACAAAAATTTTTCATGTTCTGTGGATGTGGCTTGGTGGACGTGGCTTGGTGGGCGTGGCAGGGGAAGGATACTGCAAAATCTCCATTCCCACCCCACTCTGGAACCAGCCAGAGGTAGCATTTGCCAGTTCTCCGAACTACTCAAAGTTTCCGTTACCGGTTCTCCAGAACCTGTCAGAACCTGCTGGATTTCACCCCTGGGATGGAGCCTCTGTTGCATCTCCTGTTCAGTCTGAACTCAAGATGTATAATTGGATAACAACAGCATACTGACGATACCTAATCTCATACCGGTGGATTTCTTCTCCCAGTAGTTTCACGTAGTGAGAGGTTGAACTGGAAGACTACAGCAAAAAATAGCGAAGGGGAACAACGGCCTATCTGTGGTCAATCTAATCTCTATGATTAGTGTAGTACGAGAAGAAGCAGCTTCAGCACTTAACTGCTTTTACTTCTTCTCAAAGGCAAACAAGGGTCTATCTTTTGGGGGGAAGATGACAGGGTTTTCTGCAACATCAGCTCCAGCATTGTATCCCTCTTCTTCCTGGTTGGTGAAAGCCTTCAGAGAGCTAACAGGAAGCAGGATAAGGCAGTAATTAATGCATATTTAGGAAAGGGATGGTGTCACCTGTCCTGAAAGAGACAACTGCTAAGTCCTCAGACTTACTATCAAGCACTCCCATTGGCTAAAGGTCGCACTGCAACCATTCTCAAGAAGTCAAACTGGGGATAATCACTGTTGTTAGTTGTGAAGTCGTGTCCGACCCATCACGACCCCATGGACAGCATTCCTCCAGGCCTTCTTGTCCTCTACCATCCTCTGGAGTCCATTTAAGCTCATGCCGACTGCTTCGGTGTCTTCATCCAGCCACCTCATTCTTTGTCGTCCCCTTGTTCTTTTGCCCTCAATCTTTCCCAGCATTACACTCTTCTCCAGTGAGTAATTAATCCCATGTTAATGACTTTCCTCTCCAAGTGGCTTTATGGATCAGATTAGGTAGCTGCAAAACCAAAGGAGAGAGAAGGCTGAGCTATACTGTGCTCCACAAGGGAGAATTCAAGGATTCAGCCTTGCTTCCCAACTGGAACTACACTTAGGAAGGAGGACAACCCATTCCAGAATAGTAGTGCCATATACTCCCAACACTTGAAGAAATTCAGAAGAAGCATACTATGATTCATAATCCAAGTAATTTGCTTGATCCAGAGTTCTTTGTAACTGCAAGCCCTTCACCTTCTCTGAAATCTGAAGTTGGAGACTGGCTAGTAAATTCCCAAATAGCTGGGCAAAGTGTTGGCTTCTTGAGGAGGAGACACACATCTGCTTCTTTTAAGGCAAGTGGTACCAGTCCAGGGGTGAGTTCCTGCCAGTTCTAACCTCTTCTATAGAAGAGGTTCCACAAATCTACAGTGCTGTTTAGAACTGCTTCCAGCTCCCTCCCTCCGCCCATTCGCACATTATCAAGATGAAGAGCGAGAGGAGGAATTCTGGGAGTTGAAGTCCACAAGTCTTAAAGCTATCAAGTTTGAACGCCCCTGGGGTTTTTTTCTAAAGCGTTAGGGGTACAAGGGTATTGTAACTTGACAGCTTTAAGACTTGTGTGCTTCAAATGCCAGTTTCTGAGCCAACATTTTGGTTGCTAAGCAAGAGTGTTGTTAAGTGAGTTTCACCACATTTTACACATTGGCCATGCCCACCCAGTCACATGACTGCCAAGCCACTCCCACCAATCACATGGCTGGCAAGCCACTCCCACCGGGCCACATGGCCGGCAAGCCACTCCCACAAAGCAGGCCACACCTACAAAAGAGGTTCTAAAAAAATTTGAAACCCACCACTGTACCAGTCCCACTCCCAAGGATACATTAACCACCACCCTTACCCGTGGTGAAATTCATTTTTTTTTACTACCGGTTCTGTGGGTGTGGCTTGGCGGGCATGGCAGGGGAAGGATACTGCAAAATCTCCATTTCCACCCCACTCCAGGGGAAGGATATTGCACAATATCAATTCCCACCTCACTCTGGGGCCAGCCAGAGGTGGCATTTGCCGGTTCTCCTTACTACTCAAAATTTATGCTACCGGTTCTCCAGAACCTGTCAGAACCTGCTAGATTTCACCCCTGACCTTTACCCAGCCTCTTGCTTATCCCTGGGGGTTTTCACCAACCAAGAAGAGGGGTCCAATCTACAAGGGGTAGAGCTGTGTCATCTTCCTGAGAAAGAGAGTCTCTCTTGTTTTCCTTCTCCAAGAGGCATAAGCAGCTAAATTTCTAAGCTGCTGCTTCTCCAACAATAATCATAGAAATTCAGGCTGGCTAACCACAGCCTGACCGTTGTTCTCTTTGCTATTTTTGCTTTAGTGTTTCTGCTCAACCTCAAACTAACTTCTATCAGTGCAGCTTATTTGCCACTCTTGGGCAACTTCAGAAAGTGTATAGTTCTGTCCCGAAATCCTTAACCTGCTTTTTCGTAGCAATACTTATATCTTTTGCACATCCATCCATCGATCCCTCTGATTTTGCAGGCCTGGTAAGCTGAAAATGAATTTAGAAAAACGCTTTATCTGAAGTAAAAACACTTGCATAATGTTGTGTTATATGCATATAAATAGCATAGCTATTGTATTTGAACAGCTATGCGATGCATCTCATTACAGAGAACTTTACTTAGATCTGGGGACCATTAACTATGATTTGGATATCTTTTCCTAGCAAGTTTCAGATAGGGATAGGAAATGGGGTGCATTTGGGGCCTGGGATTCACCCCTTCTTCTCAAACAGAGACTGTTCAGGGGAATACTAAGATGTCTGTCAGGCAGGATGTAAGCAGACAAAGTTTTTGCCATAATTATGTTTTATATTTGATTGTATTTTATTATTGTCATGAACTGGCCAAGAATCACAAGGTGAAAAAGCATACAAAATAATGCATGCTATGTATTTGCAGAGAGAAAAATAAAGTCTCCTTTGGAACTACCTCAATTCCTGTTAACTACTTGGAGAAATCCATGTCGTTTTCTTGGCAACAGTATAGAAGTCGTTTTGGATTACTGTATTTTCTTTCTAGAATTCCTTTTGTTTTCACTTCCCGTTCTAGTCCATTCTAATCCTAGGATTTCTTGATGCTTTCCTATCCAAGAATTAATCAGATCTGGCATCACTTCGCTCTTTTGAACTCAGTCAAAAATAGCCCGGGTGCCATAACCTGTTATATAGACATTTCCATATTAGAAAGGTTTAAGCAGTTGAATATCTATGTTGCCCTTAAAGGCTCAGGAATCCTCCAACTGTCAATGCAAGCCCATATCTAGGGAAAGAATTCTGTTTTCATGAGATGTAAACTGGCTTAGTTCCTATTACTACCTACCCATGTTTCCGCGAAAATAAGACAGGGTCTTATATCAATTTTTGCTCCAAAAGATAGATTAGAGCTTATTTTTCTGGCTAGGTCTTATTTTGGGGAAATACAGTCCTAAATACATCTGTCTGAGGTTTATTTTTGGGATAGGGCTTATTATTATGAGCCTCCTGAAAAATAATGCTAGGGCTTATTATCTGGTTGGGTTTTATTTTTGTGGAAACACAGTATTTTCACGTTCAAGTAAAATTATGATGACAATCGAGCCCAAAATTTCAGGTGCTAAGCAAGACAATTGTTAAGTGAGTTTTGTCCCATTTTACGATTTTTCTTCCCACAGTTGTTAAGTGAAGCACTGAAGTAGTTAGCTTAGCAACACGATTGTTAAGTGAATCTAGCTTTCCCATTGACTTTGCTTGTCAGAAGGTGGCAAAAGGCAAATCCCATGATTCCGTGACCCTGCAACTGTCAAAAATACAAATCAGTTGCCAAGGGTCATGTGACCACTAGGATGTTCCAATGCTTGCAAGTATGAAAAATGATCATAAGTCACTTTTTCAGCGCCATTGTAACTTTGAACTATCACTAGATGATTGGCTATAAGTCAAGGACTACCTGAATTAATATTGAACCCTAATCGAAGGGTTTCCATTGGCTGCCGTGTCCAAACCCGATTTCATATTTAGAACAATCAAAATACAAATGCCCGTTTGTTAGCCTGAAAAATATTAGATACATTGCTTTAAAAGAACATCAATATACTGTATCTTGATTGTTTTAAGCTATTTATTGTATATCCCTTTTTATCTCATAATAACTATGACACTATTATCAGTACAGATTAGGCATCTATTCTCAGTTTCCCCTCTTGTTACCGTCCCCCTCACCCCCACCACCCACTCTTTTAACATGAATGTATCACAAATATGTTGCTGTTAAAATTAAGTCAATAGTTTGGCCAAAGGTGTTCCTAAAGGGAAAGTTATTTAAGAAAAAAAAGGGGAGAAATAATACTGGAGTTCTCTACAAGGTTGGCATTAATGACTCTCCTCACTGCCCTAAAGAATCAGATGCTCACACCACAGTTGCTTTGCAAGGCTGACATTGACCCAACCAAATTCTTTCCATCAAACTATAAGTGCACTGGTGCTGGAATTTATTGGTGTGATTCAACTCAGGAAATTTGGGGGGGGGGGGGGGGGGCGCATGGCACCTGAATTTAAAAGGTTTTACTTTTACAATTTGTTGATTGTTCCTCTGTCAAAAACACCAAATGTAGAGGGAGGCTGGAGGGGTTGAACAAGATGAGAAGATTCTAACTTGTTCTGCAGCTTAAGGTTTCTTCCTTAAGTTCCCCATCAATTGTAATTATGCCAGTCATTGGCTAGCATCGCTGGAAGGGACCGTAGATCAGTTTCCCACCAATGTGCCTGCACATTGGGCTTCGAAGCACTCTAGCCCTGATTCTTAGTGGCTTGTTTGGGTCCAAGCATATGTAGTCCTCATTTAGCAATCACAAATGGGACTGACAATTTGAACATTTAGCCAAGTGGTCGCAAACCAAGTAATTTGACAACAACAAATAAGCACAGATAACAACACATTGCTTGGACAGTCATACTAAAATTACCATTGAACATGACTGCCAAAAACAAAGAATCCAGTGTCTAAATGTTGGCAATACTACCCTACTGCTCTGTTGCATCATCACCTTCACTTTCATTTGCAATATTTATTTGGGGAGAAACAAAGTCAACTCCTTTTTCTCATTGTATGTTCAACAGCTGAGGTTTCCAAATGCATTGTCTCTCTCCTTAACCACCCCACCCCCAATTTTTAATGCTTCTTCAAGACAACTAGTAAACATGGGTGTCTCTAGAGTATGGTCTACAGCTGCATCAGTACCATCAAAGGTCTACCCATTTTTTATGTGCATCTCACACACTAGCAACTCTTCTTCCTTTATTAGCAAAATGAAGAAATGAAAACTTTCATTAGAAATGAAAACTTGGTGTATTTTGCAAAACATAAGAGCATGATGTCTTTGTTGGCTTTCCCCAAGGCTACTGAACTGGGAGATGAATGGAGGGGAGGATAGCAAGCAGCCTCCCTGGTGAGAATGCAAAATATTGGTGAAGGTGCCTTTAAGTGGGGGCTGAAGCAATGAAAATCAAATTGGATTGACAAAAGTGCCAGGGAAGCAGAGCTCCACAGGGTTGGCAGGACCCCAGTGCTGCTTTGTTGCCAGCCTCATGCAATGGGCACATGGGCACATTCAGCAGGAAGGAATAGAGTCTCATTGAGAAGGTTCTTCTCTTAGGATCTTCAGTAGATAGAGCAGAGACATGGGGTGGGGGGGATGTATGTTGCTTTTCACACAAAGTGTTTCTGAGTTCCAGGGTGTTGACAAGCTAGAAGGGTTTCCTTGGGCAGCTGCGAAAGTGATTAAAGGTCTAGATAAAAAGCTCTGATGAGAAAAGACTGAAGGAAGTGGAAGTGCTTAATCTCCCAGAGATGGAACGATGAAATGAGGTAGAAGAAGGGAGGTAAGCAGGTCATTTTCAGAGAGCCAACAGGTTCTTAAACTAGGGAAGGGCAGAAGACCTATTACTTGCATTCGCTCTCAACAGCATAAGATATACACACACCATATGTTTCGGAGTATAAGACGCATCTTTTTCCCTCAAAAGAGAGGCTGAAAACCTGGGTCCGTCTTATACACTGAATACAGCATTTTTGCCTCCCGAAACCCCACCCCCTTCACCAAAATGGCCATGCACAGCCTTTAGGAGGCTTCCAGAGTGCTCCTGGGGGCTGGAGAGGGCAGAAATGAGCGAAAAACAGGCCGTTTTTTGCTCAATTCTGCCACCCCCAGTCCCCAGGAGCACTCTATAAACCTCCTAAAGAGCATGCAAAGCCTCCTAAAGGCTATGCATGCCCCCCCCCTTTTTTTTGGGAGATCTGCAGAGTGCAAAAACTTTTTTTTTAATTTCCCTTTTCAAAATTTTGGTGCGTCGTATATCCAGTGTGTCTTACACTCCGGAAAATACGGTACATATGGCTGTGTGTTTGTGTGTGTGTCTTCCAGCATGACTGGAATGCCTCGAGCAACTTTAACCAAACTTGGTACATAGATGTCTTACTCTTGGAGGGGGGAATAACCCCTTGGGTGGGTGTTCTGTTAAGATACAGCCTGTTGTGCCTTAAAATGGCTTCTGCTACACTGCAGTAAAAAGGTTTCTAACTGTACAGGGCAGTGGAGTTGCCATGGTAATAGCTTCACAGTACTCCACAAGGGGGCTCCCTCTGGTAAAGTGGAAAATCCAACATTAGAAATTATGTTTGGTCTGGACATTTCCCCCCTATAAATAAATACCCGTGCAACGCTGGGTTATCAGCTAGTTCTACAATATAATTGGAAACGGCAGCACCACTGTCATGCCACACTATAGCACCCTCTCCCTTTTGATCTTCCTTTATGGAAAGGTCCATCTTTACTCCATCTTTATGGATACATCTACAACATGAATAGGAGAAAAGACAGTTGACGTCAGTGCTATGCTACTCTTAGGTTTCACAATCAAGAATGTTATAAACTCTTCTTTCTCAACCTCCACCCGGGGTACCTCCTTCTCACCAATAGCACTGATGGCCTTTAGATAAACAGGTACTCTATATCTCTGAAAGGGTAGTATAGTGGTTAAAATGGCCAGCCCCAGGCCTTGATGGAGCGGGATGCTTCTTGGAAATTCCTGCGGAGTTTCTTTCCTCATTTGTCAGTGATATTACTCATCTTATAGGACTGGGAGACGGCCAGACAACTGATATTGATGCTCCTACAAGTTCTTTTCCCTATAGGTAGAGCTAAATTGACATCTTGGCTTTCCAGAGAGCTGAGCGCAGTGAAGCAGGTGGAACAGAAGGAGAAGAAGTCTCAAGATCAGATCAGATCAAATAACAGAGCGCAACTCATCTCAACACCCATTTGATACCCTGCTTGATATCAGAGGATGCAGCAGAGGGTTCATTTTGTTGCCTCCATTGCGTCTGTACAACAGGTGATGCTTTTCTATATTGTGTAGCCTTTCATCCATCAAGACACTTTAGAACAGTTGAAGCTTACTGTCAGTCATTTTCATAATTCTCTGCAAAGTTGAATGGATAATCCTGCACTTAAGACTCTTAATATTGGGCCAAGATGCCAAGGGACAACCGTGGCATCCACTTGTCTTGTTCATATAGATTGCTTACAGAGAGATGATGCCACTTTTTTGCTCAGTCTTTGCCCTTCCTGACTGATGTTGGTCAGTCTGGGACTGACTCCATAGTTAAGGGAGGACTTGTCTAAGTAAGGGTGGGATATATTCCTGTCTGCTTAAAGTAGACAGCTTTAAGACTCTTCGGGTGGGGGTGGGGGGACTTTTTATGATCCAGAACGGCTCAAGTCTCCACATATACATGAACATATTCCTACCATGTGGCATACTCAATTGGAATGAATATCCCCAGGAAGTGAAATGTAAGCTTATATCAACAGCTATGGACATAGCACCTGGGATACAACCAAAGAAAAAAGACAGCTGATAGATATTCTCTGCCACAATTTTAATCACTCTTTCCCCTCCCCCCCCCCCCCCCCCCCAAAATGATAAAGCAAAAAGAACTTTCAAGCCGTCTGGTTTCAATTTCGTTCAATTGTTTGTACGTGGGTATTGAGAATTAGAATTAGAATACTTTATTTGGCCAAGTGTGATTAGACGGTCAAGCAATTTGTCTCTGATACAGAAGCTCTCAGTTTACATGCAAAGCAAAATAACGATAACAACAGTAATAATAATGCCAATCAGAGAGTAAACAAGGATAATAATAACATCACAGTCATATGGGTAAATATACATAGATCAGGGGTATCAAACTCAAGGCCAGTGAGCCGAATCTGGTCTGCAGGGTGCTTAAATCTGGCTTGGAAATAGCAACAGGCCGGGCAGAGGGGGCATGTGCGGCCTCCCCACACCCTGGTTCCAGCCTGGATGGCCTCCTGCATCACTTTGCTGGTCAAAACGTGCCCCATATTGGCCGGTAGAGAGGTGCAGGAGGTGTCCATCCCATCTCCCTCAATCAAATTTGCAGGCAACACCAAGCTAGCAGGAATAGCAACACTCCAGAAGATAGACATAAGATACAGATGGACCTTGATGGACTTGAACATTGGGCTCTATCTGACAAAATGAAATTCAATTGTGAAAAAAGTAAGCTTCTACATTTAGGCAAAAAACAACAACAACAACCCCAATGCAAAGGTATAATAGGTGGTACCTGGTCCAATAGTAGTAATTGTGAGAGGAACCTTGGAATTCTAGTGGACAATCACCTAAACCAGCAGTGAGCCAGCAGTGCGGTGCAGCTGCCAAAAAAGCCAAAAGTTCTAAGTTGCATTAACAGAGAGATAGAATAAAAATGACATGAAGTGTTAGTATCACATTATAATGCCTTGGTAAGACCACACCTAGAACATTGCATCCAGTTTTGGTCACCACAATGTAAAAAAGATGTGGACACTCTAGAAAGAGTGCAGAGAAGAGCAACAAAGATGATTAGGGGATTGGAGGCTAAAACTTATGAGGAACGGTTGCAGGAATTGGGTATGTCTAGTTTAATGAAAAGAAGGACTAGGGGAGACATGATAGCAGTGTTCCAATATCTCAGGGGCTGCCACAAAGAAGAGGGAGTCAAACTATTCTCCAAGGCACCTGAGGGCAGAAGAAAAAGCAATGGGTGGAAACTAATCAAGGAGAGAAGCAACTTAGAACTGAGGAGAAATTTCCTGACAGTTAGAACAATTAATCAGTGGAACAGCTTGCCTCCAGGAGTCGTGAATGCTCTAACACTGCAAGTCTTTAAGAAGATGTTGGACAGCCATTTGTCTGAAATGGTATAGGGTTTCCTGTCTAGGCAGGGAGTTGGACTAGATGACCTCCAAGGTCCCTTCCAACTCTGCTATTGTATTGTATAAGTTGCCTGAGACCTTTGGGACACAGTCTCTGTGATTTCACATAGTGTGCTAGGCCATAAGGAAGTCAGTCGGTTGTGTTTTAGATCACGTACTGTTCAGGTGAGTGTATAGCTCAACACCTGTGGTTTCTTGCTTAATGTAATCAGTGAAACCAGTTAATTGGGGCTTCTACTCTTCAGTCATGATTAAGCTAATGTGATAGATGAACCCATTTGGTTTTTATGGGCTTGCAAGAGTTTCTGCATGTGTTTATACCTGATATTGAATGCAGGAAAGGTGATGTAATAAATGGGAGATTGTATCTGAGTTTTCTGTCATGGAAAAAGTATTATGTTTTTGCTTCCGGCAAAGTATAAAATATGATTTCTGCTGATATGAGTATATTAAAAAAAAAGGCTTTGTGTTGCTGTTGCACATAAAATAGCTCTCTTTGCACTGTAGCAAAACCTGCCTTTGTGAATTTTGCATGTGTAGATGTGGGCGTACAAATGTTCAGACAATGTTCAATGTCAGGGTGGAGCATACTAGCCCCAGAAGCCATGACGGCTTAGACGTAAGCCCACCTCCTAGATAATTAAAGCAATAATAGCTAGTATGCCCAAAGACACTTTCCTTGATGCTCTGTGGGCTTTCTAGTTTAGTTTATTTCAAGAAATGATTTATTTTTAAAATAAATAAATAATGGAAAGTAGGCATGTTGTGAAAGAATGCTTCATTTTTATTGAGACACATTTTTAGGTGGGGGAAACAAAATGGAACAAAAAGAAAGGTTGAGTGCCAAAGAATTGAGGCCTTTGAACTAGGGTGCTGGAGAAGACTCCGAGTCCCTTGGACTGCAAGAGGATCAAGCCAGACAGTCCTAGAGGAGATCAATCCTGACTGCTCTTTAGAAGGCCAGATCCTGAAGAGGAAACTCAAGTACTTTGAGTTTGAGAAGGAAGGACTCATTGGAGAAGAGCCTGATGCTGGGAAAGACTGAGGGCAAAAGAAGAAGGGGACAACAGAGAATGGGGTGGCTGGATGGAGTCACCGAAGCAGATGGCGTGAGATTAAATGGACTCCAGAGGATGGTAGAGCACAGGAAGGCCTGGAGGAATGTTGTCCATGGGGCCATGATGGGTTGGACACGACTTTGCAACTAACAACAACAAATGGTGAGTGCTTCTTGTCCAGTGTTCTGTTTGGAGTGGGGCCATGTACCCTTCTTCCCCCCAAAAAAAGAAAATTATCTGTGTTGTAAGGAATTGTTGTCTCGACCTTAGAGAGGAAGGTGAGAAGCATCCTCAAGAGTTTGCCTTCTAGGAGATGGGGCATCTGTGATGGTCCACATCACCCTGGCAACCACCTTGAGAGAGAGCACCCAAACTCTACTCTCAAAATTCAAAAGGTTTTCTAGCTGTTTGTTAAACATGCAGGAGGCCTCTCCCTTTGAATTTCAAGCAAGGAGTACTTAAGAACAATGAATCAGCCTCTCTGCAGAACCTCATGAAAGGATCAGAGTGAGTAATTTCCAAAGTTATTAAAAGATAAGGAGGCTGATTCTAGGCCGCTCCTTATGATGTGTTTGTCATTTATTCTTATGCAACAAAATACAATGATGCAGCTGTGTTTCCTTATAGAACCTTATTTTATGAGCATGATCAGAGGCAGATGTGAAGGGTAGCATGTGATACAAAGCAATGGGAATTCAGACAAACAGCCCAGCCCTCAAGGAATTCACAATCAGTTCTTAAAAACATTCTGATTTCAAAGGGAGCTTCTAAGACAAAAGCTTTAAAACTGGTGTCCTTGGAGAATTTTTCCTTGATTGATTGTGCTTTGTTTTATCTCTAATTGTTTCCAGGAGAATGCTGGTGAATGGACATTACATGGTCTGACTGTGGTCACTTCTACATTGCAAATTTAAAATAACACATGTTAAAAGTAGCATGGAACTGATTTAACTATCATGATTTCCTCTTGCAATACACTTTCAAATGGGGATGCTGAGAATTCTTCCTTAGGTAGTTTTAGCTATAGTATCCAGGATTCATAAGATGGTGGCTAGCTAGGCCAGACTAGTTTAAAATGGTTACAGAAAGAGAATTAGAAGGGACCTTGGAGGCCTTCTAGTCCAACCTCCTTCTGAAGAAAGAGACCCTATACCAGTGATGGCGAACCTTTTAGGCACCGAGTGCCGGAAAGGGCACGCTCACCCTCATCTGGGACACAACCTGGAAGAGAAACTGCCGAGGGGGCATGCGCATGCTGGAAAATGAACTTCCAGTTTCAGGTGCGTGCATATACAGTGGCTAGCTAGTCTTCCGGTTACTGGCGTGCATGCTCACATGGCCATCAGCTGGCTGGCGCGCATGCTCACACTAGAAAATGGAAGACTAGCTCTCCCAGTTTCGACACTGCCGCACACACGAAGGTCAACTGATCGGCATACGCGCA
The DNA here is from genome assembly GCA_039707465.1 of Rhabdophis nuchalis. Lineage (NCBI taxonomy): Eukaryota > Metazoa > Chordata > Lepidosauria > Squamata > Natricidae > Rhabdophis > Rhabdophis nuchalis. The sequence goes on along the minus strand of CM077646.1, from coordinate 148,994,656 downwards.
TGCACACCAGAAACCTGGAAGAGGAACGGGCAACGCCCCGCATGCCAGGTGACATGCCACTTTGGGCACGCATGCCATAGGTTTGCCATCATGGTGTTAGGATAATTATCCTGATGTTGGGTTGACAATATATATAAGCCAGGATTCTTAAAGAGTATATGTAACTTTAAGGATTATGTGATATCTGATTGGCTGTGCTTCCCAGCTCAATCATAAAAAGGCAGCTGGGAACACAGTTCATTCCCCTTTGCTTTCCTTTGCTTCCTGATTGCCACTGAGGGGGAGCTGAACCTAAAGACGAAAGAAGTATCATTGTTTTGACTGTAAGATAACTGTGTTTTGGTGAATGACTGTTTATTGTTGGAGGAGTTAGTATCACTGTTTGGAAGAAGTATTTTAGTTACTACAAAAGTAAAGACTATTTATTTTTCTACTATCAGTGTTCGATAGTTATTGTGTGCTTTAAGCAACGTATCTCTTGCTGTCCAGTGTATTGTACTATTCTGCCTTTATTTTCCAACGGGGGTGTTTTTTACCCCTAACACATGGTCCTATACCATTTCAGACAAATGGCTGCCCAGTCTTTTCTTTAAAACCTCCAGCGATGGAGCACCTAAAACTTCTGTAGGCAAGCCATTCCACTGGTTAATTGTTCTCACTGTTAGGAAATTTCTCCTTAATTCCAGGTTGCTTCTCTCCTTGATGAATTTCCATCCAATTGCTTCTTGTCCTACCTTCAGGTGCTTTGGAGAATAGGTTGACTCCTCTTCTTTGTAATTTTGGTAATGTAGGATAGCAATTATTCTTAATCTCTAATGCAATTCAGAGTTTATTTTTTCTTCGCTACCTCAATTTATATGGAGTCCATCTATCCAAGAAACTCTGGGCGATGCACACCCAAAAAACAGAGAATCACACTGAAACAAAAACCAATGAAAACTCTTCTGGGCTCAATGAAAACACAAACCCCTGGACACATACATCAATGCCAGAGCTCCCAAATGAGCAACTAACAATGCCTGGGGGGAAAGCCAGGCCATCACAAAAGGCCAATAGAGTAGGGCTGTCCATATTTCAGTAGGGAGGCCATTTCACAGATTGGATGACATGACAGAGAAGACAATTTCTGGGAACCTGCTAGATGGCATTGTTTATAGATGGTGCATGTCCACTCTGCCAGATCAGGTGGGATGAGCAGAAATAGGCAGAGACAGTCCTACAAGTAACTGGATTGCATGCCACGTAGGCCTTTAAACATGACAACCAGCAGCAGGAATTGCATCTGGAAGCCTGCTGAAAGCTTCTGCAACTCCATAGCAATGGGGCGCATGGGCATACTGTGACATATTCCCAGTTGCACATGCCATTGCATTCTGGACCAGCTTCCAAACACTCTTCAATGTAGTATGTTGCAATAGTTCATTCAGAAAGAGAGGGAGGGAGGAACGTCCGCGAGCAGCATCTCCTGATCTAAAAATGGGAGCAACTGGCACACAAGATGCATTTGTGTGAAATACAACTGCTAACTGCTCCTTGAGATAAAGCCATGAGTTCCAAGTTGTGCACCAGCTCTGAATGGGGGACTGTAACTCCATTCAGGCTTAACAATGAAAAGTCATTAGATCATGGGTGAACCGAAGCTAGTTCTTCCCTATCTAAACCCAAGCAACCTCCAGGCCTTGGGAAAGCATCTTGGCAGCATCACTTGACTGGCCCAGGGCCAGGATGTATAGCTAAATATAATCAGCATACAGTACCAATTGTGCTTAACTCCATGCTGATGGATGACTCACCCAACAATTTCATATAGATATTAAAAAGAAGTAGGGAGAAAGTCAAGCCCTGAGGCACCCTGCAAAATAGGGGCCTAGAACTGGACCTCTCTTCCCCAACAACACTGTTAGGAGCAGGCTTTAGAACAGGGATCTCCAACCTTTGCAACTTTAAGTCTGAAGGACTTCAGCTCCCAGAATTCTGGAAGCTGAAGTCCTTCAGACTTAAAGTTGCAAAGGTTGGAGACCCCTGATTTAGAGGAAAGAGAAGGACCAACAAAGAATAGTGCCTCTTCTCCCACCCTCCCTCAACTGGTCCAGAAAAATACCATGAACGATGACACAAAAAGCTGCCAAGAGATCAAAGATGGAATACTATCTCATTCAGAGTCTGTCAGAGGTCTTTAACAAATGTGATCAATGCCATCTCAGTGTTATTCCGCAAGGCTGAGCCCCAATTGCCTAGACCCAGATAATCCTCTGGGCAGAAAATTCCATGGTTAATAGGGAGTAATCTGTCCATGACAAGGGATTGATGAAAACTTATCTCAACTGCAGGTTGCATTGCCACTGTCCCATGGGTGAAATCCAGCAGGTTCTGACAGGTTCTGGAGAACCGGTAGTGGAAATTTTGAGTAGTTCGGAGAACCGACAAACGCCACCTCTGCCTGGCCCCAGAATGGGGTGGGAATGGAGATTTTGTAATATCCTTTCCCTGGAATTGGGTTGGAATGGAGATTTTGCAGTATCCTTCCCCTGCCATGCCCACCAAGCCAAGCCCACAGAACCAGTAATAAAAATATTTGAATTTTGCCATTGCACTGTCCTGACATGCAACCATTTAACACGCAGCTACTAGTGCACTGACTAACCAATATAGAATGTTGTTCATTTGGTTGTTACTACTTTTATCTCTACTGCCATCGTAATATTCATTTGCATAAATTCATCAAAATTGCTGATCTTTAATACAGTCTGCTGATATAATATTCCAACTGGGATCTAGGTTTTTCAATATTTCACCATTCTTTCCGTGTTAGGGGAGATCAACCTTGTTGGTATAAGAAACTATTTCTTATAGGTCCATCCATTGCCATGCATGCATTTGAATTAGATTAATTTAGAATAAAAACAAATTAAACTATTTGTCTGTTTGTTCCCACCTTTCGTCCAGAAACTCAAAAGGACAACCACCCTGTGACATAGCCTCGCCCAAGGTCATCCAGGAAAGCTCTTGTTTCTGAGGGTAGACTTGAACCTGGGTCCCTGATCCTATTCTTTCCTTTCTTGGCGTCTTCCTTTCTTATAAGCTTTATTAACTGCCTCAATCGTAAGGGATTCTAAGCAGTGCACAAAATATAAAACATAACAAATAGTACACAGTAATATTGTACAATCTACAATCACATACAGTGTAAACTAATTTCCCTAAGACATTTCCCACTTTTTTAAAAGTAGAATAATTGCTCTTTAAAAAAACCAACTTATTTTATAATGCAAAAACATCCTACAGGATCGATACTCTATTATACATGATGTTTACAGTTGTTCCGTCTATCAGTTTCAGCATCAGCATCATGTTAGATATCGCTATTTACATGTATCCACAATCCAGTCTTATGTCCTGTTCTCGCAAGAGCTTGGAACCACTCAGGATCTTAATGCACTTGAAGGTAGTAAAACGGACTAGTAGAAACGAGGGGAGCAGTGTGCATCTTCTCTTCTCCTCCCTCCCCTCTCTGTTTGAGCAGTGAAAAAACAAACCATGTCTTATGCTGATTTAATGTTCTCTTAGCCAAGATACCAATGGTGCTTATTCAAGAGGCAACTGGGCTTTATGGTTTTTCTTTGAAGACGTTTTGCTTCTCATCCATGACGCTTCCTTCAGCTGAAGAAACTTCTTGGATGAGAAGCGAAACATCTTCTAAGGAAAAAAACCAGAAAGTCCAGTTGCCTCTTGAAAAAGCACCTTTGGGATAACCATGACCTGGATGACTGAGAATCCCCATAGACACTCCTATCTGAGAGTTTGACCAAGGGCTGCCTCCTTCCCCCAGATGGTTGCCTACTCACCCACGCTACATCTTTCTTTGGCCTTGTCATCATGGGAACTTCTGATGGTGGGAAGAGCTGGTCTTGAACTCCAGAAACAGCCATAGGGTTAGGAAAGGGAAATTTTCAGCCAGAATTCTGGTTCTGAACAGAGTCCAGAAAACCTGAGGGACTAGATCTCATCTTATGTATCCTGCCCCATGGGGCTATATGCAAGAATTAGTCAGCATGTATAACATCCTCTGTGGAGTAATAGTAGGCAACTAATCCACCTATCCTTTTTTTAAAAAATAGAACACTCCCCTACATCAGGGGTCTCCAACCTTTGCAACTTTAAGTCTGAAGGACTTTAGCTCCCGGATTTCTCCAGCCAGCTTTGCTGGCTGGAGAATTCTGGGAGCTGAAGTCCTTCAGACTTAAAGTTGCAAAGGTTGGAGATCCCTGCCCTACATGAAGGATTGTTCAAATCAAATCTGATTTAACACAGAAGGAAAGACAGAGGCCCTTGAACTTGAGTAGGCAGCTGACTAGGGTGAATTCCTCTTTACCGTGCCAAGATTATATTGATTGTAATTTTTAAAATTCTACCTCTGAATGAAACAAATGGATGCAAACTATATGTAAAATGCTGCCCTTTCTTGTAGTCACTTTGGAAGAGTGGTTCCCTTATAGAAATTTCCTTCACAAGGAAGAGTGAATTTCTTTGTCCCAAATGTCAGTATCATTATCTGCCCAATCCTTCCTAAGACTCTATTTTGTCCTCCACACCCTCCGCCCTTTTATTTTTAAGCAGGGAGTCAGCTCAATTTTGCCTTGTATTGTTTTGAGTATTGGAGGAAAGGTGGGGGGAGAATGCTTCAGATATTTGGCCTGTTATAACTTAATTGTGGGTGGATTTGATTTCACTGGTTCATTTTATGTATAATAAACAAACAACTCTTGCTAACAGGTCTATGTAGACATTATGTGTACAATTTATCTTTTCTTGATGTTCATTTGTTCACTGGCAGGAATTTGAAAGCAATTATTATTTTTTTTAAAAAAAAGCCTGCACCCTTAACAGGAACAGAGCTATGGAAATTCTGTATCTCCTCCCTTGCTTATTTGAAGAAATATTAGGAAGCAGTTCCATTGGGGTGGATGACTCAGTTACAACTTCAACGTTGGCGATAAAGATCCAGAAAAAAAACCCTGTAGTCTTTCCACCCTTTTGCCTCTGCAAGTCAATCTTTTATACTAGGACTAGGCAACAGGTTGTGGAGTGTCCCCCACAGTGGCGGGATTCAAATAATTTAACAACCAGTTCTCTGCTCCAAGACCAGCTGGGTAGATGGAACTCGGTGATCATGTGACTGGGTGGGCGTGGCCAACTCAACATCACTCATATGGATGGGCGCTTCGCCTCAGCTGTTACAACGTAATAAGGGTTAACCGGAGAGGCAGTTTCTGTAAGCAGGGCAATAAAGATGAGGCTAGAAACAACATCAGAGTGTTTCGTTCCTGCCTTCATTACAGGATTAGCCCTGTAAAGTGGAGAAAAACAAAAGGAGATTTCTTCCAACAACCAGTTCTCTGAACTGCTTAGAAAGTTAACAACTGCTTCTCCTGAATAGGTGCAAACTGGCTAAATCCTACCACTGGTTCCCCACAATTGCCTGAGTGACAGACCATCCAGATGTCAAAGTGTGTTAGGCCTCCACCTACATGGCTGAAGACCAGGGTGAGGTCACTCTTGCAAGAGACTAAATGCATCTCATTGCTATTCAGCTGAATCATTTAGCTTTCATCATGTAGAGCTGTTCCAGAACAGGCAGGGTATTAGTAACTGCCTGCCAGTAAGCAGTACTGTTTGGCTATAGTCCAGATGTCCACCCCCTTTCTTTCTTCCAAAGATTTCAATACAGGTAGTCCTCAACTTACAGCAGTTCATTTAGTGACTGATGTTACAATGACACAAAAAAAAGGGATTTCTGATCATTTTTCACACTTGTGGCATGCCCATAGTCTTGTGATAAAAATTCAGACGCTTGGCAATTGTCTAATATTTATGATGGCTGTAATGTACCAGGGTCATGTGATTCCCATTTTGAAACCTTTGAAACCAAGCAAAGTCAATGGGGAAGCCAGACTCACTTAACAACCATATTTCTATTTTAACCACTGCAGTGATTTATTTTATCACTGTAGCAAGAAACTCACTTAACAAATATCTCACTTAGCAACAGAAACGTTGGGCTCAATCGTGGTCATAAGTCAAGGACTAGCTGTTGTGGACCAAGGTTGCCAAGGAGATTCTAAGATTCACTCCAGGGAAGTGTCTCCTTTAGTAAGCTGCACATAAACTACAAATGGTGGCTATATTTTGATGCCTCATTTAAAAAGATTAATATTAACCACACAAATGATTCCCCTCCAATTTTAAGCTAGAACCGTGATAGCGAACCTACGGCATAGCCTTTCCTGCGGGCATGTCAGCCATCAGCCCAGCCCAGCTCCACCGCACATGCGCATGCGCCTTCCGCCGGCCAGGTGGTCTTCAGGTCTCTGCCATGCATGCGCAGGGGGCGGAGGAAATGCAAAAGGTATTAGCATCAAAGGTGGTTAAAATAATTGCTTTCCAGGCAAGGTTTGTTCTCTGCAGTCTCAACTTTAGAAATCAGTTTCATAGCAATTTCAAGAGGTCTCATTGGGCTGCACTCAAAATTTGGGATGAGCTGCCTGAGGCCTGAGACTTATGACCACAACTGAGCCCAAAATTTCCATTTGCTAAGCAAGACAGGGGTCCAACATTTTACAACCTTGTTTGCTACAGATGCTAAGGGGGTCATGCAGTTGTTAAGTGAATCTGGCTTCCCCTGTTGACTTTACCTGTCAGACCAGCACTGTGCAACTGGCATAAATTCATGGCCAGTTGGCAAGCAATTGAGTCTCGATTATGTGACCATAGGGAATGCTAAAAGTTGTAAGTGTGAAAACTGGTCTTAACTCTATCTTTACAGTGTCGTTGTAATCAAACAGTCACTAAACAAATGGTTTTAAGTCAAGGAAGACCTGAGGTTAATCAGTATAGAGGAGAAAAAACACAAATATTTACAAGAAATAGCAGAATGGACAAAATATAGGAGGACACTTGACATATCTATCCCCCCATTTTATTCTCTTCTAGCCAGTTTGATAGTGGTTAAGGCACCAGGCTAGAAAGCTGGAGACCATGAATTCAAGACCATGAATTAGCCATGAAAGCCATCTGGGTGACTTTGGATCAGTTACTCTCTGTCAGTCCAACCCAACTCACAAGGTTGCTGTAGCAGGGCAAATAGGAAGAGAAAGCTGTGCTGGCTATGTTTGGTGCCTTGAGTTATTTCTAAAAATAATAAAGGTGGGATATCTATCTATCTATCTATCTATCTATCTATCTATCTATCTATCTATCTATCTATCTATCTATCTATCTATCTATCTATCTATCTATCGCTAATAAATGATAATATTTGTAGCTCAGTGTTGACATGAGGGGTCTGGTGCTCTCTGAGCTTGCTTGTTTTCTTGCAAATGTGTCATTACCCAAACTAGGTAACATCATCACTTCTGGTCTGTCTGTCTCCTTCTATGATTGGGATCTTGATGGAAGACCTGCCCAAAGGCAGAGGATGCTAAGGTTAAATCAGGTTGACTTCGGATTTTGGACATAGGAATGGTCAACATTCAAACAATGAAGACGGATGCTCGACTAGAAGAACTGCTGATTGAACTCAACAATATGCATTGGGATATCATTTGAATATGTGAAACACAACGAAAATGTGAAAATTTAGTTGAACTTGATAGGTCTGGACATTTACTCTACACTAGAGGTACTGAAGATGGACGATGTGGCTGAGTTGGTTTTCTCATCAACCAAAACCTTCAAGGCAAAGAAAAATACCGATACAAAATATTAATGTGTTACTTTAATGCAAGAACAGGGAGAACAATACCTGGAGAAAAAGTGACTGGAAGTGGTGAATTAGATAATAGAGGTGACAGACTAGTAGACAGGAACTTTGTATCATGAATTCATTTTACAGGAAAAAAGCAAGCAGAGAAAAGACATAAAAGACTCCATCTGGGTAGACAAGCAAAATTGACTACATCATGTCAAGGGATAAGCAAAATTGACTACATCATGTCAAGAGTACTATTCTGCAATAGTACTCTCATGAATTATTTTAACATTGGAAGTGACCATAGGCTGTTAGGAGCTAAAGTGAAGATAGACTAGAGAAAAGGTACCATACTTTTCGGAGTATAAGACGCACCGGAGTATAAGACGCACCTTAATTTTGGGGGAGGAAATCAGGAAAAAAACCTTTCTGCCTCTTTCCCAGCAGCATTCACCAGTATTCATCTGGCCAAAGTCTTTGCTGCCTCAGTCGGAGCCGCGTTCCCGAAGTTGCCCAGGGGAACTGCGATGAAAGCCTTTCCAATGAATGCATTTTGGGGCTGTTAGCATCATGCTAACAATTTTGGGGGTGGCAGATAGGGCAGAGCATGGGGTGCCCTGGCAGCCACTTCTTGGAGCCCATTGCCCATGCTGCCAGCGACCATGGTTTCACGCCCTCTCTCCAGGGTGACAGGACAGCAGAGGCAGCGCACCAGGCGAAGTTTCTCCTTCTGGGTCTCAGGTCTGGAAGGCGCCTTCACCACCCCTGCCCAAATGAGAGAGAGGAGGTGAGAGTCCGGCGCTTCTTTGCCACTGGCAGAGATGCCGGGCACCCCATCCTCTGCCCCACCTGCCACCCCCAAATTGTGCCCCATCGCAACATGCGTATCTTAATAGAGTCTGGCAGCTCCGTTGCATCTCTCGGCTGGTCTTTGAAGGGGAAACCTTGCACGATAAAGAAAAACTTCATGAGAAGTTTTTCTTTACTGCGCGAGATGTTTCCCTACACAGAGCGGCTGAGAGAGAGAAGTGGTGGAGCTGCCAGACTCAAGTAAGATGTGTGCCCCACCCCACCCCCTGCCCTGCCCCATCTGCCACCCCCAAATTATGCCCGAACATCTTACGCCAGGTGTCCTTTGCTGCCTGCGCACGCCGGGTGGCCAGCAGTTGAGCCGGCAAGCCGGCAATCGGCTGGCTGCTTCTAGTCTGTCTCCGTGCCTGCACCCTCGCCCGACCGCGCTGCCCTCTTGCTTTTCTCCCTGCCTCCTCTGGCAACCGATGCTGGCCAAGAGAAAACAGAAAACAAGTCTGTAGAGGAGGAGGAGGGCACGTGGCTCTGCAATGTGCACTGGGGAACTAGGAATGAAAGCATTTTCAGGTTGCAGTGCATGCTGGAACTGCCTGCCACCTGAAACACGATGCACTTGTTTGGCTTCTGCACACGCCCTTTTTTTAATCGAGAGGAGATCATGGTGCTGCCGCCCAAAAATGCTTTCATTGAGAAGGCTTTGAACGCCATTCCCCGGGCTGCTTCGGGAATCAGGCTCGCCGCCTGGAATCACCCAAAAATGCGATGCACGGAGCAGGTGGGTGGAGCTACATTCGGAGTATAAGACGCACCCAGATTTTTGCCCTCTTTTTGGGGGCACAAAGATGCATCTTATACTCCGAAAAATACGGTACTATGAAAATGATACAGACAAAAAACAAAAATGAATAATGATAAGCTGTTAAAGGAGAACAGTGGTTTTGAGATTAATCTATCAAATCACTTTGCTCTACTGCAAGATTTGGAAGAGATGAACATTCCAGAGCAAATGAACAAATAGTCAAAAACATCCTTGAATCTGCTACATCTACAGCACCACTGGAAAAACTCTTTGTACCATCTCTAATGAAACTATTGATTTCATGAAAAAATGATGGACACTGAAGAATATCAGAAGTTTCACTAATAAACCGGAGTATATTGAACTTTGCAAGACTATAAGAAAATGTATCCAAGAAGAAATGTACAAGTTTAACTTGTGAAAGTTAGCTTGTGAAAGTTTAGCTTGTGACAAAGGCAATTGAAGAAAACAAAGGGATTAATAGGACAAAATGCAAGCTTATAAATTCAAGAAAGAAGGTTTTTGCATTAAAACATGAAGATGGCTCTCTGTGTAGAACAAGACAGGAAATGTTAGAAATAATTGGAAAATTCTGTTCAGAGCTCTACAACGATCAAGATCACTCAAAAGTAACAACACCCACAAAAGAAAATGCCAGATATCCTAGTGGAGGAAGTATCAAGTGCCATAAAATCAATGAAAAATGGCAAAGCTCCAGGATATGACTGGGTTACAGTTGAAATGCTGAAACCTGGTGGTCATAGTTTACATAAGATAATAATAAAAACTGTACTTGAGATTCCTCCGAGAAGAAAAGATGCCCGATACATGGAAAAAAGCTGAAGTGATTCTTATACACAAGAAAGGGCCCCAAGATGATTTAAAGAACTATCACCCAATAAGTCTTCTTTCAGTCATCTATAAGGTTTTCACCAAGATAGTAACAAAAATAATATTGAGAACATTAAATGATGCACAGCCAAAGCAGGCAGAGTTCAGAAGTGGCTACAGCACAATGGATCACATCCAGGTTGTTTAGCAAGTCACTGAAAGGCACAACGGGTACACCATGCCTCTGGGCATGGCTTTCATTGACAATGAAAAAGCATTGGACTCAGTATTCCAGCAAGCAATAATTAATGCATTGCTCAATCAAGGCATAGACACTGTTTACATAAACTTATTACAATCAATATATGAAAAAACAATGGCAACAATTTGCCTTAATAATCTTAAAGTGGAAATCAACATAGAATGAGGTGTACAACAAGGCGATACAATATCACCCATCTTTTCTCAGCCTGCCTTGAAGAAGTGTTTAGCAAACTAGACTGGGCAAAAGATGGAATAAAAATCAATGGCGCCTATTTAAACCACTTAAGATTTGCAGATGAAATTCTCTTCTCACAAGACGCAGAAGAGCTACAAGGTAAAGGTAAAGGTTCCCCTCAGACCACTTCATAATACCTTGGTAAGGCCACACTTGGAATACTGCATTCAGTTTTGGTCACCACGATGTAGAAAAGATGTGGAGACTCTAGAAAGAGTGCAGAGAAGAGGAATAAAGATGATTAGGGGACTGGAGACTAAAACATATGAAGAATGGTTGCAGGAACTGGGTATGTCTAGTTTAATAAAAAGAAGGACTAGGGGAGACATGATAGCAGTGTTCCAATATCTGAGGGGTTGCCACAAAGAAGAGGGAGTCAACCTATTCTCCAAAGCCCCTGAGGGCAGAACAAGAAGCAATGGGTGGAAACTAATCAAGGAGAGAAGCAACTTAGAGTGGAGGAGAAGTTTCCTGACAGTTAGAACAATTAATCAGTGGAACAGAAGTTGCCTCCAGAAGTTGTAAATGCCCCAACACTGCAAGTCTTCAAGAAGATGTTGGATAGCCATTTGTCTGAAACGGTATAGGGCTTCCTGCCTAGGCAGGGAGTTGGACTAGATGACCTCCAAGGTTCCTTCCAACTCTGGTATTGTATTATTGTACATATGTGTTAATCGTTCCTGACTCTAGGGGGTGGTGCTCATCTCCATTTCAAAGCCAAAGAGCCAGAGCTGTCTGAAGACGTTTCCGTGGTCATGCTGGCAGGTGATACAATGAAGGAAATTGAACGGTGTGTTAAATGTGGGTGGCAGGCATTCAGCAAGAGAAGCATAATTTTCTAGAACAACTTCACCCTTTGCCTGAAGAGAAAAGTTTTTGAACAATGTGTTGATAACATTGAACCGCTCTAACATATGCCGGTGAACCATGGACACTAATCTCACAATTGATACAAAAGCTACGAGTGGCGCAAAAAGCCATGGAAAAATACTTGCTCAGCATCACAAGAGCAGATAAAAAGACCCACGCATGGATTAGAGCAGGGGTCCCCAACCTTTGCAACTTTAAGTCTGAAGGACTTCAGCTCCCAGAATTCTCCAGCCAGCAAAGCTGGCTGGAGAATTCTGGGAGCTGAAGTCCTTCAGACTTAAAGTTGCAAAGGTTGGAGACCCCTGGATTAGAGAACGAATGAAAATATAAGATGCCATCAAAAGAGTCAAAGACTTGAAATGGAAATGGGCTGGTCGCGTAGCAAGAAGAACTGATGGCAGGTGGACCATGGCAGTCATAGAATGGATCCCACTTGATAAAAAGCATCCATGAAAAAGACCCTAAACAAAATGGATCGACGACATCAGCAAGCACTGCAGCACAATTGGCAAAAGAAAACCCAGGACTGTATTAGTTGGAAACACATGGAAGAGGCCTTCATCCTGCAGTGGAGATATATAGATATAGATATAAATATAGATATATATTTATTTCACTGCAGAACTTTGGTATTGTTTTATATATCTTCTTCTTATTTTCTTATATAAATAAAAATGTAACAAGAGTTTGTTCAAAACCGCTAATCTCCAAAAGTACTGCACCGATCGCTTCCAAATTTTCACACAACGTTCCTTTGAAATACAGCACCAATGATATATATAGATTTAGATGTCACACCTGTGCCAGGTACATGCAACGGAAATGTAAAAAAATGTTTAAAAGGTAGGTAGATGGATACAGAGAGAGCAGTGGGCCACAGGTATTATGTCATCCTTTGTGTCATAAAATACTCTGTCCATAAAATTCAAGGAGAAATGCAGTAGGTAGGTAGATAGACAGCTATAATGATAGAGAGAGAGAGGGAGAAATATGGTAGGTAGGTAGAGGGAGAGAGGGAGAAATACAGTAGGTAGGTAGGTTGGGGGAGAGAGGGAGAAATGCAGTAGGTAGGTAGATAGGCAGCTATAATGATAGAGAGAGAGAGGGAGAAATATGGTAGGTAGGTAGAGGGAGAGAGGGAGAAATACAGTAGGTAGGTAGGTTGGGGGAGAGAGGGAGAAATGCAGTAGGTAGGTAGATAGGCAGCTATAATGATAGAGAGAGGGAGAAATACGGTAGGTAGGTAGAGGGAGAGAGGGAGAAATACAGTAGGTAGGTAGGTTGGGGGAGAGAGGGAGAAATACAGTAGGTAGGTAGGTTGGGGGAGAGAGGGAGAAATACAGTAGGTAGGTAGGTTGGGGGTTATACGTGTACGTGTTTGTGTGTGCAGGTGTAGATCTACGCACAGATTGGTTGGCCATTTAACCAGACAGGGCCACAGCAACGTGTGGCCGGGAACGGCCAGTATATATTATATATAACAAAACCAAAGTTCTTCTGGGTGCACTTCTGAGCACTTCTGGGTAGCAAGAAGAACTGATGGCAGGTGGACCATGGCAGTCATAGAATGGATCCCACTTGATAAAAAGCATCCATGAAAAAGACCCTAAACAAAATGGATCGACGACATCAGCAAGCACTGCAGCACAATTGGCAAAAGAAAACCCAGGACTGTATTAGTTGGAAACACATGGAAGAGGCCTTCATCCTGCAGTGGAGATATATAGATATAGATATAAATATAGATATATATTTATTTCACTGCAGAACTTTGGTATTGTTTTATATATCTTCTTCTTATTTTCTTATATAAATAAAAATGTAACAAGAGTTTGTTCAAAACCGCTAATCTCCAAAAGTACTGCACCGATCGCTTCCAAATTTTCACACAACGTTCCTTTGAAATACAGCACCAATGATATATATAGATTTAGATGTCACACCTGTGCCAGGTACATGCAACGGAAATGTAAAAAAATGTTTAAAAGGTAGGTAGATGGATACAGAGAGAGCAGTGGGCCACAGGTATTATGTCATCCTTTGTGTCATAAAATACTCTGTCCATAAAATTCAAGGAGAAATGCAGTAGGTAGGTAGATAGACAGCTATAATGATAGAGAGAGAGAGGGAGAAATATGGTAGGTAGGTAGAGGGAGAGAGGGAGAAATACAGTAGGTAGGTAGGTTGGGGGAGAGAGGGAGAAATGCAGTAGGTAGGTAGATAGGCAGCTATAATGATAGAGAGAGAGAGGGAGAAATATGGTAGGTAGGTAGAGGGAGAGAGGGAGAAATACAGTAGGTAGGTAGGTTGGGGGAGAGAGGGAGAAATGCAGTAGGTAGGTAGATAGGCAGCTATAATGATAGAGAGAGGGAGAAATACGGTAGGTAGGTAGAGGGAGAGAGGGAGAAATACAGTAGGTAGGTAGGTTGGGGGAGAGAGGGAGAAATACAGTAGGTAGGTAGGTTGGGGGTTATACGTGTACGTGTTTGTGTGTGCAGGTGTAGATCTACGCACAGATTGGTTGGCCATTTAACCAGACAGGGCCACAGCAACGTGTGGCCGGGAACGGCCAGTATATATTATATATAACAAAACCAAAGTTCTTCTGAGCACTTCTGGGTGCACCAGAGAGAAAAATGGGACCTGACACATGCCTGGTTAGTTTGGTGTTAGCCCACGTTGTTCTCCCTTCCTTCAGCAGAACCCCGGCTGCCTGCCTGCTGGCTGACCTTTATGTAGCAGGCAATCCCAGCAGTAGCTAAAAGCAGGGACTCGTCTGCAGAATTGGTTGGCCTCCAGCTGGATGGATATGATCTTGGGATAATATTGGGAAAGACCCAGACAAGCGAATAAAGAGACTCAAATAGGTCAAAGGAAGCTTGTGGCTAATTGTTGCTGATGCTTTGCCTCCCCACCCCACACACTCCACTCCAATCATGGAGAAAAAAATGCTACCATCTGTCCCTCCCCAGTCTTTAATGCCTCCCCTTTCAGCTCCCACCAGATGCCTAAGTTCCCAGCTCACCCTCTGGCTCCACTCCAGAAATAAATCAAGGTGTCTCTTAAACTCATTTATGTTCTTTTGCTTCGGAGCATCTTCAGCGCAAGTCACTTTGCCAAAGCCCTCTGGGCAGAATCCTCGGTAGACATTAGCAGAGAGCACTTCATCTTACCGACTACACATATCTGTTTTGTTTCTTGGGGTTGGTGGGGGGGGGGGGGGGGAGAGAACAACCCCGAAGATGAAGAAGAGGCAGGAGCAGGAGAGACTTATGCGCGGGGGGGTGGGGGGTGGGGGGAAGGTTCAATGCTGAAACGAAAAGGGCCTGAGTCAGAATAATGAATTGGGGACATTATCCTCGCTCTGCCACACCGTTCAGAACTTTCCCAGACCTGCACGGGTGACAACTGACCTTTAAAATGTCTGGAAAGATGCACAGTGAAGCATACTATAAGCAAAGATAGCCAGGCAGTGGGGGGAGGTGGCGGGAGACTCCACAATGATTTGTTCCCTGTTTCATTGCATTTGCACATCAGATGAGGACTGTAGCTCTGATGTTGAGATGACAACTGGAGATCTTTGATCTGCCCAGCCAGCCAGCCAGCCAGCCTCTCATACATAAACTGCAAAGGCAAAATGGCAGCCTCCTGAGCCACAATTGTTCAGCATCGGTGCCACCAACATTTAAAGGCATGGCTACAAGGGAGTCCATGGGCCACCTTCTGCATTGATTGCTAACTCTCATTGGGATCAGTAATTGAAAGGGAAAATCACATGGGCCTTCAAGTGGGGTGAGGGAGACAAATCATAAAATGACGATGACACAATTGCAGTGACCGACATTCTTATGAGTATATCATGGTGACATTTGCAAGGTAATGTCACTGTGCATGTAGCATCATTTTGGCATCATTGTGGCTGGTCATAGAAATATACCCCAAAGGTATTTTTTCAAACGGCAACTGGACTTCGTTTTTCCTTGAAAACGTTTTGCTTCTCATCCAAGAAGCTTTTTCTGAAGGCTGAAGGCTCAAGGTAACTGTTCCCCCACATATGCGTGCTAGTCATTTCTGGCTCTAGGGGGTGGTGCTCATCTCTGTTTCTAAGCCGAAGAACCAGCGTTGTCCGAAGACGTTGCTGTGATCATGTGGCCGGCATTACTAAATGCCAAAGATGCACAGAGCATTGTTAAA
Source organism: Rhabdophis nuchalis (assembly GCA_039707465.1). NCBI lineage: Eukaryota > Metazoa > Chordata > Lepidosauria > Squamata > Natricidae > Rhabdophis > Rhabdophis nuchalis. Next base: position 148,978,906 of record CM077646.1, on the reverse strand, counting down.
ATATCCAGATTTCTAGAAATATAATGGTTGTTTCCACTGTCCTTGTACCTTCTGTTCCTTTGTTCCATTTAAAATTCACCAACAATTCACTACTAGCTCTAGTAAGGAAACTGGATTTTTTAAAGGCTGGGATTACACATTGAAGTATGTAAGGGGCCGCAGTGGCTCATGTGGTAAGACACTGAGCCTGCGTTCCGCTGAGGTCAACAGCTCGGTGACTCGATTCCTGTGAGCGAATAAACCATGTAGGGACAGGAAAGGAGCCTCCCCCAATTGCCTACTGGCATTCAGGCATCCCATGGGTAAGATAATGCTGCCTGAAAAGAATTCCTTTCATAGAGGCAGCCAGCTGCTTAGGTGATCCCTGGCTAACACGTGCCGTACGCTAAAAAAACCAACAACCCCATACTGAAGTAACAATTGGTCCGAGTAGAACAGTGTCTCTCAACCTTGGCGACTTGAAGTTCTTTGGACTTCAAGTCGCCACGGTTGAGAGACACTGAAGTAGAATATTCCTGGTGATCCAATAGCATGGTCTTCATACTGCTAATAGGTTCTGCAGTCTAGACCAAGTCCTGTTCAAAGGAGCAGATGAATAAAACTAAGATCGAGACACCTCGCATATTTCTCATTCATTCCGACAAGGCTTACACTGATGTGGTGTTTCTCCACTTTGACACCTCCCTCGTCTTCGGGACTGAATTTTTTACCAGTGGATTAATGTAACTGATTATTAGGACCTTTCCCAGATGTGCCTTCTTTTTTTTTTCCTTATCTGATTGTTTTTAAAAATTGTTCTCTCTCTGGATTGTAAGTAAATTGAACTTTGAATTTGGATATTGACTTTTACTCTCTCCTTGCCTCACGGACTACCTCTCCAACAGACACCATATTAGTGACAAGAACTTAACACTTTCATTATGGCTTCAAAAAAGCAGCCACACCAACCTAAGATTACTTCAATGTTATCCAAAGAAACAGAGGTGGAAGCTACACAGTTATCAGCAATAGAGGAAACTCTTCAAAACATCATGAAAGAAATAAAAGAAATCCGGAAAGACAATGTTAGTTCAAAATTGGAACTTTTGGAGACACAGAAAGCACTAATGGAAAACAAACAAATAATTGATGGACTGGAGGGGGGGACGGTTGAGATGAAGGAAGAGATAAAAAATTCTCAAAGAGAAATTGTGGATTTAGCTGGTCATATGTCTAGGATGGATTTTGAAAGGATGTCTTACTTTTTAAGGTTTCAAAATGTTCCTGAATTAAGCTCTGAGAATTTAAAAGATTTAATGTGTACGATGTTAGCAGATTATACCAAAAGGAGCAAAGAAGATATTTGGGGGACATCGATCTGATTTATAGAATTAACTCAGCATATGCCAGAATAAATGAAGTACCCAGAGAGATACATATTAAATTTGTAAGGAGGTCAACAAGGGATGGGATCCTGAGAGCACAGAGAGACGGTCCCTTGATATATCAACAGAATGAGATTGCCATCTTGAAACAGATCCCGAAAAAGATTAGAGAAATAAGAAGGAAATATTCCTTCTTATCAAAAAGATTATATAAAAAGGGGGTGTGGTTCAAGTGGTTGATGCCCGAGGGAATGTTAGTGTTCTGGGAAGGGGGAAGAGTAAGAATTAAAACAATTGCAGAGGTGGAAGCCTTTCTTAAAAAACATTCCCCAATCCTGGAGGATGAAAATGGGGGAACGGGGGAGGCCACGGCTCCACCCACTGGAGGTCAGGGAGAGGAAGATACAATTGCTAAAAGACTCAGATCTCACAAATGACTTTCCTTTATATAGTGTAACCTTTATTTGGATGTTTATAGAAACAATGATTGATTGCATGAATATAAAATGTATATCTGTATCTCTTTCCACTTTGTAGGGAAATGAAAAATGTATTGTATTAACTTTTTTTTTTCTATGAAGCCTCGGAGGGGGCTGACACCTCCGACATAGATGTCCTCAAAATATCTCTTTAATACCTTATACCTTTTTCCTATTTTTAAAATTTTGTAAAAACCAATAAAACTTTTTTCTCATTAAAAAAAAAAAGCAAGTCACATTGGATGACCACAATGGAAGGAAAGATGACCATAAAGATGTGACTCTGAAAAAGATTGTGAGTCTAAAAGAGTGCAGAGAAGAGCAACAAAGATGATTAGGGGACTGGAGGCTAAAACATATGAGGAACGGTTGCAGGAACTGGGTATGTCTAGTTTAATGAAAAGAAGGACCAGGGGAGACATGATAGTGTTCCAATATCTCAGGGGCTGCCACAAAGAAGAGGGAGTCAAACTATTCTCCAAAGCACCTGAGGGCAGAACAAGAAGCAATGAGTGGAAACTAATCAAGGAGAGAAGCAACCTAGAACTGAGGAGAAATTTCCTGACAGTCAGGACAATTAATCAGTGGAACAGCTTGCCTCCAGAAGTTGTGAATGACCCAACACTGGAAGGCTTTAAGAAGATGTTGGATAGCCATTTGTCTGAAGTGGCGTAGGGTTTCCGTCCTAAGCAGGTGGCTGGACTAGAAGACCTCCAAGGTTCCTTCCAACTCTGCTATTGTATTGTATTGTATCCCTAAATAAGGCAACCAAATTCAGTTTGCCAATCTGTTGCACCTATGTTTCAGCAATTGAGACATGCAAGGCAATGTCTGCTCAAAACTGAAAGTCTGTAAGAATTACAGGCTCCTTTTGCTTCAGGAAGAAGCCTGACTTGATACTTGGATAATTACTCTTTATTTTTATTTATTTATTTATTTTATTTTATTAAATTTATACCCCGCCCTTCTCCAAAATGGACCCAGGGCAGCGCACAGGAATATTAAAATACATACAAAAACATAAAAAATTAAAAAAACGTATTTGATGAAGATCCTGCGCTAAAACCAAATTAAAATCCCCAAAATTTAAAACTATCTAAAAGTCATAATGGAGGTTACGTTAGGCCGGCTAGATGGAACAAATGTGTTTTTAGGCACTTGCGGAAGAGGCGGAGGTCAGAGATGGTGCGAAGTTCAGGGGGTAAGGGCTGGGCCCGCCACAGAGAAGGCCGTTCCCCTGGGTATCACCAGTCGGCATTGTCCGGCCGACGGCACCCTGAGAAGGCCCTCTCTGTGGGAGCGTATCGGTCTTAGGGATGTATGGGGCAGGAGACGGTCTCGCATATAACTCTTTAAATCTTGAGAGGAGTCCACTTCCTCGAGAGTTTGGCTTTGCCTATTTGGGATGCCGAAGCCTATCAGTGTAGCTCAGCAGTGTAGCTCAGCAATTACTTTCCCTACCGGTTCGCAAATGTGAGCATGCATGTGCGAGCACTGCACATGCACATCACCTTTGCGCATGTGCAGTGCTCGCACATTATGTTGGGGCAGGTGGGCGGAGCCTCCTGCAGCAGCCACTAACGGCTCACCTGAACCGGGGAGAACCGGCTGAATACTCTGGTGTAGCGCCCGTCCCACCCTATGCCTACCGCAGCATCAATGCTTGAGAGTGGGAAATCCATCCACAGTGCTGGGCTCTATTGGCAGGGCTGTGTAAAGTGAATGGCAGGCCATGACTAATGGGCCAACCTGACATGTAGTTCAGAGCTATCTGCGGAGTTCCCTTCCCTGCGACTTTCTTTCCTGATTCAGCTTCTGGAACACCTGTAATTTAGAACAGTGCGCTGCACACTTAAGCAGGAGGCTCAGAAATTGGGGGTTAAAGAAACGGCTGGATATGTCTTGTAATGAGGCGCAGCTTGTAAGCCTTGCACCAAGGGACACCAAATTAAACAGCCCCGTAGTACAACTGGACAGGCTATTTCTATAATCATAGAGCTGCAACAAACTGCCTTTGCCACAGGCTTTTATTTGAGATGCTAATAACAGGCTGTGGTTTTGAGGAACCGGAGCTCTCGCTAGACAAGGCAGAGTCTTGTCGAATTATTGACTTTGTAGTGTATATCATTCCCCATTGCAGACAGGTAATGGCAGCTCTCGCTAGCATCTTTGGAATACGTTAAGAAACTGCGTGGGGGCACCGGTGGACTGTTTCTGTTTTATCTTATTAGGCTTCCCCAATGTCACGTTGGTATTCAACCTAGCTAACGCTGTGCTGTTCAGGAAAAAGTCTTACATTAACGACTTTTGTCACAAAAGTCATTAACATAATAGGACTTCCACATCAAAATTGAATATTAATGCTACACCAGGCTGAGGTAGTAAGAGGGATAATTGCTCTAATACATTTTCCAGTCGGATTTTCCCGTCGTGGTAGCAATTGCATTAGCAAACCCGATTATTAACACATCTGATACAATGGCAGTGGCTAATAGGCGTTAAGTTGGTTCTTTTTTTGCTTCCCCTGACCCCCATTTGGGGCCACAACCCTTGTTCCAGAACTCAGATCACAGATGCTGCCAAATTCAGCTTGCAAGTGCCAGCAAGAAGTGCTTAAGAAGGAGAGTGAACACTGAGATAAGGAAAGGGTTTAGGGCAGGGGTGGGGAAACTTTGCAACTTTAAGTCTGAAGGACTTCAGTTCCCAGAATTCTCCAGCCAGCTTTGCTGGCTGGAGAATTCTGGGAGCTGAAGTCCTTTAGACTTAAAGTTGCAAAGTTTGCCCACCCCTGGTTTAGGGCTATGTACAAGGGAAGACCTGGCAGAAGAGGACTTATTCCTCACTGTGGGAATGTACCACTTGCATACCTGGAAAAATTGCTCTGGTCTTCCAGTGCCCAACTGAAAAACTCAGCCACGAGGATCATAATAATTAATAATAATTTATTTATTTATTGAATTTATACCCTGCCCTTCTCCGAATGGACATTTATAAACCGCCCCCTCTCCCCGAAGGGACTCGGGGCGGTGTACAGGAAAATTAAAAAATTAAAATTAAAAAACTATCTAAAAACATACAAGACATATAAAGTTAAAAACGAATTGAATTACCCTTTACAAGAATTTAAGACATTAAAATTATAACCCATTAAAACCAAATAGATAATTTGCAAAAAACAGACTGGGGCAAGAAGCGTCGATTAGGCCAAACCGGCCTGATGGAATAAATAAGTTTTTACTTTTTGGCGGAAGATGCGGAAGTCCATGGTCGTTCTAATATCTGGGGGTAGGTCGTTCCAGAGGGTCGGGCCCATCACCGAGAAAACCCTTCCCCTGGGCGTCGCCTGCTGGCATTGCCTAGTGGACGGCACCCGGAGAAGTCCCTCTCTGTGTGAGCGAATCATCTTCATAGCAATGAAAAATTCTGTGCGTATGAAATCTATATGATTGGGGTCAGTGGTGGGATTCAATTTTTCTTACTACCGGTTCTGTGAGTGTGGCATGGTGGGCGTGGCAGGGGAAGGTTCCCCACTCCCTCCTCACTTCAGGGGAAATCCCCATTCCCTCCCGATCAGCTGGGACGTGGGAGGTAGAGAATAGATGAGGGCGGGGCCAGTCAGAGGCAGAATTTACCGGTTCTCCAAACTACTCAAAATGTCCGCTACCAGTTCTCCAGAACTGGTCAGAACCTGCTGAATAACCACCTCTGATTAGGGTGCAGGAATGGAAGCCAATGCAACATTCAGATTAAGTTATGAGCATTGACCGTATGCCTTGATACAGTCTGGCTGCTTGATTCTCATTCGTACCTTCAACGGGAACCAGCCTTACCCTGAGTGAAGGTACATCTACTGTCGTTGCCATCGCTTCTTTGGGCACATTCGCTTTAGCACATTGGTGGGCCACCTCTAAATCAGGAAATGAGACTTTCTAAGTTCAGCAAAAGGTACTTTCAAGTACAGGTAGCCTTCGACATTATGACCACCACTGAGTCCAACATTTCTGTTGCTGAATGAGACATTTGTTAAGTGAGTTTTGTTAAGCGAAACTGCTTGCTGCCGTTAAGTTAATCCCGGCAGTCATTAATAACGCAGTTGTTAAGTAAATCTAGTTTCCCCATTGACCCAGAAGGTGGCAAAAGGTGATCACATGACTCTGGGACACTGCAACCATCATAAATATAAGTCAGTTGCCAAGTGGCTGAATTTTGATCTTGTGACCATGGGAACGCTACAATGGTAAGTATGAAAAACACTCATAAGTCACTTTTTTTCAGGGCCTTTGCAACTTTGTCATTAAATGAACTGTCGTAAGTCTAGGATCACCTGTACCTAAAGACTATAAATGTGCTTAGGATTCATAGCTTCACAGTTTACCTTACCTCCTCAGTAACTCCTCTTGTCTGGCCCCTTGGTGAGGATATATCAGGTTGCCTTTAGTTAAGGCGTTGTTCTGTTCGTCCTGTCCTTTCTCCTTAAAATACCCCTAGATTTTTTATCTGTTCCTACTTTAACAGATAAGGAATTGTATTTGCAGTGGGCAAATGACTTGCCTAATTCCAGCTAATTAATATGTTTAGAGATTTGCAGAATTCCAATATTATGACAAGGCTGAGATGATTGAAAGCAAATATGAAGGGAGAACACCAGCTGGATAGTGCGGGGTGTGGGAACAGGATAGCAAGGCGGTGGGGGGGAAATTATTAAGGGCACAGTAGTCCTGCCTTCAGCAATTGTGCCTGCAAAAATTCCAATTTTCCTTCAGAAAATCAGATTCTTCACCAGAGATCAGAATAACGGGGACATCTATCTAAGTGAGAAGAATAAAGACAACCTTGAAAGATTAAAAGCTTGCTCCCGAAATGCTGTGCTCCACAATGAAGAAGGGGCATTTCTAGAGAATGTACCAGGGGTGGGTTCCTGCCGTTCTAAGCTCTTCTATAGAAGAGTTTCCACAAATCCACAGTGCCGGTTCCAGCTCCCTCCCCCCCGCCTGTCCGCACTTCATCAAGATGAAGAGGAATTCTGGGAGTTGAAGTCCACAAGTCTTAAAGCTATCAAGTGTGAACACCCCTGGGGGAGGGGGGGTTCTAAAGGGTTAGGGGTGCAAGGGTCTTGTAACTTGACAGCTTTAAGACTTGCGTGCTTCAAATGCCAGAGTTTCTGAGCCAACATTTTGGTTGCTAAGCAAGAGCGTTGTTAAGTGAGTTTCACTACATTTTACAAGTTGGCCATGCCCACCCAGTCACATGACTGCCAAGCAACTCCCACCCAGTCACATGGCTGGCAAGCCACTCCCACAAAGCAGACCACACCTACAGAAGAGGTTCTAAAAAATTTTGAAACCCACCACTGGAACATACGCATCAAAGTGCCAGCCCCAAAACTCAACCCATTCATCTCTATGAGCCTTACGTTTGCTACTGCTAGAACTCCAGGAAAGATTCTGAACCTACACAATTCCACAACCTTCCAGCCTGTTAAACAGCAGGGGTTCAACAAGACAAGGAAACAGGAAAAAGGGTACCAGCTTCATTTCAGAAACAGGGTGATTATTGCCTAGAGGCCAGCTTGGTTCTGATCAGTGGCATGACTTCCCCCAGTGTCAGCTACCGTATTTTGCAACTTGAATATGCTATGCAAATTTAGCCTCTTTTAAGTGTATTGTCTTCACTTAATGCTCGGATGCTTCTTTTACAATTTGGGTTTTGAAATACAGGAAGGAGACAAAGGGCATTGTTATGTTTTCAGACAGTTACTGCTGGTGCCATTCCCAAGGAAGAAGCACCACTTCCTTGTCCTTCCTATTGTCAAACAGGATTTCCCTCAGTTTTACCATCCCTTTTCCAGCTTCACCAGTCTCTTTTTTCTCCCCTTGCCCTTTCACTCACAGGCAATCTTCCTATCCATTTATCTTTCTAACAAGAATCACTTGCAGGAGTTCATTTAAAAGAGAGAGGAGAGAAACGTGCGAATAAAAAATTATTCATAAAAGTGAGATATCAGCAGTGTTCTGCACCATATGAGAAACTAGGAGGGGAAAAGGAAAAATATTCTAAAGTTGATGAACCTTAGCGCGTTGCATAAAGATTTTAATTTGGCAACAGGCTATGTGTAAGATAAAGCTATTCATCAGGTGGCTTTATACTGGACTGAAGCCTCAGCTTGGCCCTTGAAGGATATGGTGGGACCACACTCTAGAAATCAGTGGAAGTTCCAGAGATCAAATGACCTTTGCTTGTCTATGGCAGGAGTCAGCAATCTGTGGCTCTGCAGCCGCATGTGGCTCTTTCATGCCTCTGCTGCAGCTCCCTGTCTCTAAAGGTATGCGTCAGAACCGCCAACGTGCGACACCTGCCAGCACACAATTTATTGAGCTTTTACACCCCCATTAGGTTTTGTGGCTCCCGGTGTTTTCTTTGGTGTGGGAAATGGATCGAAATGGCTCTTTTAGTGTTTACGTTTGCCGACGTTTGTCTATGGCATTCTGGGAGTTGAAGTCCATAGGTTGAGAAACACTGGTCTATGGGGATTCTCAGGTCATGGTTGTCCCAAAGGTGTTTTGTCAAGGGCAACTAGACTTTCTTTGTTTTTCTTTGAAGATGGTGGACCAGTGATGGCAAACCTTTTTTCCCTCAGGTGCCAAAAGCGTGCGCGTGAGTGCGATAGCATGTGTGTGTGTGCCAACACCCATAATCCAATGTCCCCTGTAGCCCCTGCCTTTCACATGCACATGAACCCCCACACCCTATGCATGACCCCTGTTTTGGTTCCAGAAGACTTCAGAGAGGCCTGCTAGCACCAAAATGGGGGGAGGGGTGCGCCGCATCCCCTCACCCCCCATTTTGAAGCTAGCAGGCCTCCCTGAAGCCTTGCAGAATGAAAAATGGATCACAGGGTGAGCACTGAATCCCCCCACCCCCATGCATGCATGCGTGTCTCTCAGCAGAGACCTGAAAATCAGCTGGCTAGCGGGAGGCGCATGTGCATGCACAGTAGAGCTGACCTAGGCGACAGCTGACGTGCCCATAGAGATGGCTCCATGTGCCACCTATGGTACGTCTGCTGTAGGTTTGCCATCATGGTGATAGATGATAAATTGAACAAACTTCTCTCAACAAACACAACCTATCTCTTGTTTACAACACAGTCCTTTCAGCAGTTCCAAGAAGGCTCCACATCCATTTGAACTATTCAGCTGACCCTGAGGGCACAGATAAACTTCTGTGTGTCCTCGATGACTCTCCTGGAAGAGTGCTAGCAACCAGATGACTGCAAGGAATATAAATCCTTCCATTCTCCACCATTCAATGAAAACTGAAGATGTTTCTTAGATGAGAAGCGAAACATCTTCAAGGAACTACAAAGAAAGTCCAGTTGCCTTTCGAAAAAAACACCTTTGGAACATTTGATTTGATTAGTAATATTCCATAATATAGACCCACCGCATCTATATTAGCCTAGAATTAATTGACTTGCACATTTTTGTAATAAATAAGTAAAATAAAGTTTCGGAAATCTTTGGAAGCCAGACTTGAGGTTTTTGGAAAAAGAAGGCAGCCCAGAGGCCAAACGTTATACTTACTCAGCACTAAATTCCTCTGTCCATTTTCACACACTTAACATTACAATAAAGAAATGAGATGACATGAATTTGCCAATAAATATCAACGATAAAAATTAAAGGATTTTTTTAAAAAAAATTCAGAAACCACAATAGTACAACTATAAAATGAATCAATAGAAAAACAACACAATTGACAATGAGCCCCAATGTCAGGCATGTTTTGTATAGGAAGGATTAAAAACCTGGAGAACTGAACAGGTTTGCCTGAATGGGCATCAAGAAAGGTGCCCAGTGAAGTTTTCTGAATGGGCATCAAAAGGGGGGAAGGTCTTTATTGGCCATCCATAGAAGGCAGGGGTTGGCCTCTTCCAGAGGTGGTATTCAGCAGGTTCTGACCAGTTCTGGAGAACCGAGAGCAGAAATTTTGAGTAGTTCAGAGAACTGGTAAATACCACCTCTGACTGGCCCTACCCCCATCTATTCTCTGCCTCCTGAGTCCCAGCTGATCTGGAGGAAATGGAGATTTTGTAGTAACCTTCCCTTGGAGTGGGGAAGGAATGGAGATTTTACAGTATCCTTCCCCTGGAATGGGGAGGAAACGGGGACTTTGCAGTAACCTTCCCCTGGAGTGGGGAGGGAATGGGGATTTTTTAGTATCCTTCCCCTACCATGCCCATCAAGGCACACCCACAGAACCGGTAGTAAAAAAAAATCAATCCCACCACTGATTCTACTCCATTTACCTCCCGCTGTTTTTCTTGCCCCATGTCAAGAGGAGGATCAGGAGGAAGAAAAAGGGGAAATGGATTTTTTTTTTAAAAATTCCAAATTTCAATCCCACTACTGGCCGCCTCCTGTAGCCGTTTCGTACAACTTACATAGGGAGGATTCTCTAAAAAAGGACTGGTTTTCTCAGTCTTTGGTGAAAATGCAAAGCAACAAGGGATTTTTCTACCAAGTCACCGAGGGGAAGTTTCCATAATGCCACAACAGATCAGAAAATGCCTCTTTTGGAAGAGTTGACTGCAGCATCTCTCAAATGAGAGATGCTTAGAAAAATGCTTTTCCTATGCACCCTACCTCCAACTTTCATTCAACCATTGCTTGTGCTGCTGAAATCAATCGATCAATTTTATAAACTGCCAATTTTATTCAATACAACCTCATGTGATTCACAAACAATAATCATAAAATCATAAAACCAACAACAAACAAACATCCTGGCACCCCAAAAATACCAACAACCCACCTATGTATAACAACTAGACTTTGGAGTTTATTTATTTATTTAATTGGATTTATCAACCGCCCCCTCTCCCCGAAGGGACTCGGGGCGGTGCACAGGAACTTAAAAAACATATAAATATATAACAATTATAAATATTTAAAACCACATTAAATAACTATCGCCCTGTGCTAAAATTTAACTCATTAAAACTATTCCCCTTAAAATCCCGATTAAACAATTTATCTCCCAGACTACAGGCTAGGTGCGGTAGGTTAGGCCAGGCCGGCCTGATGGAAAAGATAGGTCTTTAACTTTTGGCGGAAGGAGCGGAGGTCCGTGGTAGTTCTAAGTTCAGGGGGCAGGTCGTTCCAGAGGGTTGGGCCCGCCACAGAGAAGGCCCTTCCCCTGGGTGTCGCCTGCTGGCATTGCCTAGTGGACGGCACCCGGAGAAGTCCCTCTCTGTGGTAGTGAATCGGCCGAAGGGATGTATGGGGTAGGATACGATCCAGCAAATAACTAGGTCCCGTGCCATGGAGCGCTTTAAAGATGGTGATCAACACCTTGAAGCGCGCCCGAAAGGCCACAGGTAGCCAGTGCAGCTCGCGCAGGAGCGGTGTTACGTGACATCACTTCGATGGCATCGTTGGGATGGTTCGGGGTAGATATGTACAGCTGTGTATCATCAGCATAAGATGGTACTCTACCCCAAAACCACGGATGATCTCACCCAGCGGCTTCATGTATGTATTGAACAGGAGCGGCGAGAGGACCGACCCCTGAGGCACCCCACATGTGAGAGGCCTCGAGGTCGACCTCTGCCCTCCTGCCAACACAAATTTCGATTGACTGGAAAGGTAGGAGGAGAACCACCGTAAAACGGTGCCCCTCACCCCCAACCCCTCCAGTCGATGCAATAGGATACCATGGTCGATGGTATCGAAAGCTGCCGAGAGGTCTAATAGAACCAGGATGGAGGAACAACCCCCATATCTGGCCCTCCAGATATCATCCACCAACGCGACCAATGCCGTCTCAGTGCTGTGTCCGGGCCGGAAGCCGGTCTAGATAATCAATCTCCTCCAGGTGACAGGAAAACTGTTGCGCCACCACACTCTCTACAACCTTCGCCAAAAAGTGAAGGTTGGAGACCGGACGATAATTTACTAACAATGCTGGGTCCAGAGAAGGCTTCTTGAGGAGAGGTTTCACCACCGCCTCTTTCAAAATGGTAGGCAAGAACCCCTCACTCAAGGAAACATTCACTACTTCCTGGAGCCAGCCTCGTGTGACCTCCCAGGATGCCAGTACAAGCCAGGAGGGACACGGGTCCAATAAACATGTGGTGGCTCTCAGTCGCCCATGTAACCTGTCCATATCTTCGGAAGTAACAGAGTCAAACTCCTCTCACAAAACTGTCTCAAGACCTGCGACCAACAATCCCTCCAGACCACTTTCGGTGGAGGCCAACTCGCTCCGGATCTGAGCGATTTTATCCTGCAGATACTCTCCAAATTCCTCTGCTCTGCCCTGTAGAGGGGCTTCCCGCGGCCTCTGTTGGAGGACGGAGCGGGTCACCCCAAACAGGGCGGCAGGGCGATTATCTGCGGATGCAATAAGAGTGGCGCAATGATGACGTTTGGCCACTCTTATCGCCACAAGGTAAGTCCTCAAATGGGCTCTGACCTGTGTTCAGTCAGATTCAGACCGTGTGGATCTCCATCTCCTCTCTAGGCGTCTCTTGTGGCATTTCATCACCCTCAGCTCCTCTGTGAACCAAGGAGCCTGGGTGACTCACCACCGCATGAGAGGCCACAAAGGCGCGACCCGATCCAAGGCCCCCGTGGCCGCGGTACTCCATGCAGCCACTAGGTCCTCCGCCGGGGCATGGGTCAGGGTCACAGGTAGTGGCCCAAGCTCCGTCTGGAACCTTTCCAGGTCCATCAGGCACCTGGGGCAGAACCATCTAGGGATTTCTGGTTCCGCCACCCTGCGGTGAGGTGTAGCGGTTGGAAAGTCGAGTCAGAGAAGTGAGTGATCCGACCATGACAGGGGTATGATGGCTAAATCCCCTACACCCAGATCACTCATCCACTGGCCAGAGACAAAAATTAAATCCAGCGTGTGTCCTCCCACGTGTGTGGGACCCTGAATTACCCGGGTCAGGTCCATGGCCATCATGGAGGCCATGAACTCCCGAGCTACCTCTGATGATTCGCCTACTGATGGCAGGTTGAAGTCCCCCAAGACTACAAGTCTGGGGGTCTCCACTGCCATCTCTGCGACCACCTTGAGGAGCTCGAGCAGGGCTGCTGATACGTAGCGGGGAGCCAGGTACACAATCAGCATGCCCAACTGTCTCCCCAGGTCCCATCTCACATAGAGGAACTCACAACCAGTGGTCTGTGGCACAGTGGTCTCTCTCAGCTCAAGACCTTCCTTAACAATAACCCCCACCCCCCCACCCCTGCCTAGGGCCCGGGGCTGATGAAATGCGCGGTAACCTGGTGGGCACATTTCCACGAGAGGTAAACCCCCCTCGCAGCCCAACCAGGTCTCCGTAATCCCCACCAGGTCCAGCTCCCCCTCCGACACAAGGTGGTTAATGAGGGGTTTTTTGTTGACCATGGACCTGGCGTTACATAGCATCAGCCTGGGCCCCCGGCTCTGTGAACCCTGACCTCCTAGATCGTGGGGGGAGCACAGGGGGTTGGGGCGCGCGACCGCCTGTAACCAACGGCCGCGCGCCTCCACCCGGTGATAACGTTCCTGTCTCCCATCGCCCCTCCCCCTCCCTACGACTGTTCTGATTGAGTTGCTATAGATGTAGATGTGGGATTAACATAAAAGGTGTTTGATCTATTCTGGCAGAGATATAAGTGGACAGTCCAGCTGATCCACGTGAATTCAGCTGGACTGTCCACTTATATCCCCTCTGCCAGCATATATCAAGCCTTCTATGTTAATTCCACTATTTTTATATGGTATGTAGAAATATGTCTGGGGCACAGAAGATCTAATTTAGGCTTGTAATTGTACAATAAAGCCTTTAGGCTCTAGCACTTCACCCACAAGTCAAAAGAATATAATCATACCAGTAGTAGGTGCAGAGGAACTCAGCTATACAATGGAATAAAGCTGTGGAGAAAAGTAAGTTAAGTCAGAAGGGAGCCAAAATATCTGATCTAGCCTCAAGCCCTTTATTGTTTTATCCTTCATTTAAGATGCATAAGGTTAATGGGTAATTCACCTCCACTAGTTCTCTTCTACAATAAATGTTAATGCTTTTGATCCATTTCTTAATTAAAGCTGATTTAGAATGTTCCCCATTTTTAAAAGAATGTAACTTTTTAAATAAGTTATGTGTTGGGTGGGGGAACTGACACTTTTTAAACAACCCTACTCTAAAGGTAAAGGTTTCCCTGTGCAATCATGTCCGACTCTAGGACACGGGGTCATCTCCATTTCTTTGCCAAGGGAGCCAGCGGTGTCCTAAGATGTTTTCTGTGGTCTTGGGGCCAGTATGGCTATACGCCAAAGGTGTGCAGAATGCTGTTACCTTCCCTCCGAAATGGTATCTATTAAACTACTCACATTGGCATGCTTTCGACCAGCTAGGTGGACAGGAGAGCCCTCATCTAAATTTATGCAAACTGGATTCCTTGAATTGATGGGTTTTTGCAGAGGATCATGCCAAATGAAAAGAATGCAGCAATCTTGCCATTTTCTTCCTGCAGTTTCCAAATGTCAGTGAGATAAGAGAAATCTGCACCTCCTCTAACCCTAACCCCAAGTATCGGAGTTTTAACTTGAAACCAAAAGTATATTTTAAGAAAATCATATCTTTATCTAGTCCAATTAATTTGAAAATATTTTGCCAATAGCATTTCTACAAAAAAAAAATTTGCTGGTTGTTACCAGTATTTGGATGATAATTCCAAGTCTAGTAATCTTTTCAGTTGAGCAAAGATTTGAACTTTTGTTTTTTAGAGAGACAGTCAGCTTAGTCTTTTGCAAGCAAACAACAAAGAATCTAGTCATACCTTAAAATTAAGAAACTCATTATCACATACATTTTTTATGGACTACGCATCATCAGATGCAAGAAGCCTATTTAAAATTAGTTCCCATTAATCTATGGGACACATTCTTCTCTAGCATTCCCACTCAGTGCCCTCCAGGTAAGGTTGGGCTGCAGTTTCCAACATTCCTAGTTGATATGGTTAGGCATCTCTGGGAACCCAACACATCTGAACAGCACGAGATAGGAAAATTTGTGTTCAATCTCCTTTGGATCTGTAAGTGAATACCAGCGATGAGGAAAGAAAAGGACAATGTTCTACTACCTTTAAAGACAAATGGTATAAATATTCTGTGGAAGTTTTCAAGTGTCTATTCTTTTATTGAGGAAATTCAATAAAAATTGGGAAATTCCTAGCCAGGCAAGAGGGGGTGGGGGAGATACAGCAGGGAATTAGCCTTGAGTTGTTGTGCAGCCACAAGAGACTACCTCCCCCCCACCCTCCCAGTCCCTAAGCTCCATGGAACATTAGTTGTTTGCCCCCAAGGGAAAGTGAGCAGTATGGAGAGATGTAGTATAGGTAAAATACAATAGTCAACTGGAGCCTTTTACATATGGATCGCTCATCTCATACTACCTGCAGACTTTGGCGGAAGTAGGGAATTGTTATAAACTCTTAACATCCTTCTGTCTTCTTAGAAACCTTGTATTTAAAGAAGAAATGTCCAGAAAAGAAATTCAAATAAATGATTCAGATTTTTCTTTTCTTTTCCTAGGTAGTTCCTGTAATAATTTTAAGAACTATTTGGATTAATTCAGGTCACATCTAAATGGAAATAAGGTAATTTCAATGCTGTTTAACTCATTGTCCTAGAAGAGGGGTCTGCAAAGTCGGCTCTTTTAAGACTGGTGGACTTCAACTCCCAGAGTTCCCCAGCCAGCATGGCTGGCTGGGGAACTCTGGGAGTTGAAGTCCACCAGTCTTAAAAGAGCCGACTTTGCAGACCCCTGTCCTAGGAGAACATGAATTTGATTTAGCTTCAGTTGAAGTTAAATAGTGGCATCTGTATCCCATCCTCAGGCTCCAGAAAACATTAGGTGTACCAGGCACAGCCGAACTGGATTGGAAAACAGCCCATCCAAAATAGCCATAAAGAGCTACCCAGAATAATGGGAGAAATGGTGAGCTTTGGGTAAATTCCAGAAGTTTTTAAAAGAAAAAAATTGGGTGGGGACCAGAGATGGGTTGCTACCGGTTCTCACTGATGCGGGCGAACCGGTAGTGGAAATGGTGACTGGGTTGCCGAACTGGCAGGGATGGCAGGCTCACCACACCCCCAAACTGGTTCCCTGGTCAATGCAGCATGTATTTTTGACATTTTTAATGTTCTGCGCATGCACAGATCTATTTACAGGCAACTGCGCTCACGTGCGCCCCAAACCAGCAGAAACCCACCCCTGGTGGGGACTCATAAAAAATGTCCTGCAGCATTAAGTTGCATGTGAAAGATAAGATAAGAATTATTATCAAATACATTGCATAGAGGTTATGCAAAAAGGCACGATGTTAAAGGATGATAAATAAGAGGATATTACCCCAATAATCTTTCCTTGCCTAACCTAACGTCCCAACCCTTAGTGAACATTTTGTCTTTTTTTTTTTTTAAGACAAAAGCTGGAATCCTACACCACACTAAATCATCATGTTGTTAGTTAGCCATTAGGAAAATCAACAAGTGGAACTGATAGAAGCATTTTGGCTTTGCTTGAAATGTGTAGATGCTCCAAACCACAGTGTAATAGTTAAGACCCAGATTCTGGTGCACCCTCAGGTACAGATTCATTCATTCATTTCATTTTATTGGATTTGTAGAACCTCACCCTCTCCCCTAGGGGACCCGGGGCGGTGCACAGGTCGTTAAAAAACATCTTATAAATGCAACAAGACAATAACTAAAATTGGATTAAATAAATTACCCTGTGCTAAAAATTTAGAACATTAAAACCCCAACATAATTTCCTAAAATCTCTAATTAAAACAATTTACATTTCTAATATAGCCTAGGCTAGGATAGGTTAGGCCAGGCCGGCCTGCTGGAAAAAGTAAGTTTTTAATTTTTTGCGGAAGGAGCGAAGGTCCGTGGTTGTTCTAAGTTCGGGGGGTTGTTCCAGAGGGTCGGGCCCACCACAGAGAAGGCCCTTCCCCTGGGCGTCGCCCGCTGGCATTGCTTAGTGGATGGCACCCGGAGAAGTCCCTCTCTGTGGGAGCCAATCGGCCGTAGGGATGTATGGGGCAGGATACGATCCCGCAAATAACTAGGTCCCTAGATGCTCATCAAGTGATTTCCATCCTGTCATTCTCTCTCAGCCCTCCCTGCAGAATAGGACAGCATAGCAGAAGGGAATACGATGTAAGTTGCCTTAAGTTCCTGTACCAGTCAGAACGAATGTAAAATTAAGGAAGGAAGGAGTAAAAGAGGGTGGGGTTTTTTTGCTTCCTTCCTTCCTTCTTGAAAGGGTCTTCAGGATAATATAATTATGCTGTCTTGCATTGGTGTAAAGAATGCCTATGATTCCCCTCTCAGTCTTGTGAACATGAGTCACCAACAGCACGTAAAGCATAAGATAGCAATACAAAATAAAACAATAAAATGCCACCAAAGCTCCTAATAAGCAATCTCACAACTCATCACAATACATACCAGACTCAGCTAACATACTTGACCCCAGCACTTGCGTGGAAAGGCCAGGATTTCAAGGCCTTCCAGAAGGCTAACAAGGTCACAGCCACTTGAATCTCACGCGGGAGGCTTCCTAGGGCAGGTGTCAAAATAGAGAAAGCTAGCTTCCTGGTTCCCATTAGATGACTCAGCGCATGGACACCCTGCCAGATCTGGTGGGAAGCTCAGAGGCAACTGGAGATAAGTGGCCCCACAGAACTTCATAGGTGGCAACCAATACATGGGATTGCCCCTGGAAGCCTACTGAGAAGTAGTGCAGCTGACAAAGCAGTGGTGTTATTTGATCATACTGGTGTGTGTGCCCAAAACTGTCCATGTCATGGCATTCTGGATCCACTGCAGCTTCTGAATGATCTTCAAAGACATCTCCATGTAGAGAACATTGCAAAAATCCAACTGGGAGGTGAATAAGGCATGACTGATCATGAGCAAGAAGCTCCTGATCCACAAACAGGCACAATTGACATATAAGATAGATTTGTGCAAATGCTTTGGGGGACATGGCTGCCACACCCTCGTTGAGCAGTAGCTATCAATCCAAGTGGCTCTCTAAGTCATAAATGAGAACTGCCCCATCCAGAGTCAGAGATGGAAAATGTCCAGTTCTGGGGCACCCCTAAGGCCCCAGCCACTCAATCTTACTAGGGTTAAATGAAAACTGTGGTTCCCATCCAGAAGCAGGAAGGAACCTTAACAGTATCATTTGCAAGGCCTGGGGCTGAGATATACAGCCTTGTATCATCAGCATACTGTTGATGCTTCAAACTGTGCCTATGAATGACCTCACCCAGAAGAGTTGGGAGAGAGACAAACCCCGAGGCATCCTGCAATGCAACACCAACACCAAGTACAACTGGTTTCAATGTAAGAACAACCACTGCAAGACTGCTCCCACTCCCAACCCCCTAAGCTGGTCCAGAGGGATCTTACCAGTGGTATGAAAATTCAGTAAAAGATTGATGAAGGAGGCAAGGACAGATGCACCATTCCCATCCTGACTCGATCAGAGATCATTAGTAACTGCAGTCAATCGGTACTATAGTCCAGCCCGCAAACCACAAGAAATGGATCTAGATAATCTACCTTCTCTAGACCTTCTGGAGCTTCAAACATAAATGTAAAGATTTCCCTCTCCAGTCATATTTGACTCTAGAGTGCCGTGTCCATCTCCTTTTCTTGGCTGAGGGAGCCAGCATTGTCCAAAGACATTTTCTGTGGTCACGTGGCATGGAATGCTGTTACTTTCTCACCAAGGTGGTATTTTTTTATCAGGTTCGCTTGATTCACCAGTTGCACCCCTTTCTGGATCGTGACGCTCTATGCACGGTCACTCAAGCCCTCGTCATCTCCCGCCTGGACTATTGTAACGCTCTCTACATGGGGCTGCCCTTGAGGTGCACCCGGAGGCTCCAGTTAGTGTAGAATGCGGCCGCACGGGGGATTCTGGGAGCCTCGAGATGCTCCCATGTGACACCTCTTCTGCGCGAGCTGCACTGGCTGCCTGTGGCTTTCCGGGTGCGTTTCAAGGTGCTAGTAACCACCTTTAAAGCGCTCCATGGCACGGGACCTGGTTACTTGCAAGACCCCCTCCTGCTACCAAATACCTCCCACCGACCAGTTCGCTCCCACAGAGAGGGCCTCCTCAGGGTGCTGTCGGCCAAACAATGTTGGCTGGCGACCCCTAGGGGGAGAGCTTTCTCTGTGGCAGCCCCTGCCCTCTGGAATGACCTGCCCCCCGACCTACGTACGACCACTGACCTACACCTCTTCCGTTGGGCCTTGAAAACGCATTTATTCCGTGCGGCTGGCCTGGCGTAGGTTTTTTTTAAATTGATTTTAATTGATTTTATTTAGTTTTATTTGGATTTTAGAACAGGCCCCCAATTTAAAGCCATTTTAAAGTATTTTATATATTGATGTTTTGTACTGTTTTATTGATGCCTGTTCACCGCCCTGAGTCCCGCAAGGGAGAATTTAATAAACATTAACATTAACATTATTAACCTACTTGCATTTCCATACTTTCACACTGCTAGGTGAGCCGAAGCTGGGGCAAGGAACAGGAGCTCATCCTGTTGCTCGGCAATGGATCCTACCACCCTCTTCCCTAAGTAGGAAGGTTGAAGACCAAATAAAAAATATCCAGTTCTACCGGATCTAACAATGGCTTCTTAAGGAGAGAGTGAGCCATTCCTTCTTCAAATCCTACTCTATGGAAGCGTTTTGTGTAAATGGAGAAGTGTTTTGGGAAGGAAAGTGAAGATGGAGAATGCCTTTTCTGTAGGTAAGCATGGAGAAAGCCATTCTTTTAGTACTGGAAAATCTGGAATTAAAAAAAAATCCATTTCCCCTTTTTCTTCTTCCTGATGCTCCTCTTGACATGGGGCAGGAAAACCAGTGGGAGGTAAGTGGAGTAGAATCAGTGGTGGGATTGAATTTTTTTTTTATTACCGCTTCTGTGGGTGTGCCTTGATGGGCATGGTAGGGGAAGGATACTGTAAAATCCCCATTTCCTCCCCATTCCAAGGGAAGGATACTGTAAAATCTCCATTCCTTCCCCACTCCAAGGGAAGGTTACAAAATCTCCATTTCCTCCTGATCAGATGAGACTTGGGAGGCAGAGAATAGATGGGGGCAGGGCCAATCAGAGGTGGTATTTACGGGTTTTCCGAACTACTCAAAATTTCTGCTACCGGTTCTCCAGAACTGGTCAGAACCTGCTGAATATCACATCTGAGTATTTGATGTATTTGATGGCATTGCCGATTCCCATGGAACGATCTCCATATGTTGGAGATTTAACTGAAGAAGACCCATGGATCTTCTTCTCCCAGAAACTGGTAATGTTTCACACACACACTTCCCCATTTCTCTTATGGACAGAACCCCTATTCTGCTTCATTGCCAAGGCCAAGTTAGCATTGGAAGTGCAGCAGTAAATGTTTATAACAGCAGCCTTTCCTGCCACTTTATGCAGCGTGGGGAATAGCTCTTTAACAATACCACGTTGAAGGGTCCTAGGTAGCTATGTAGTCCTGCACATGGGGGTAATTTTCTTTTAGACACAGTTCCTTTTTAAAACCAATGAAGCTAAGTCTCTAGATATCCAGAGGCCATTGAGGGAAGTATTGAAAAAATAAAGGAACACAGCAATCACCCACAGAGAGCTCCAAATAAAATCAATACAGTCAGCATACCAAAATTAATTACATATTACTTGTTTGCATCCATGCAGGGGTTTCAGAATCTGTCTGGAGTTTAGTGGATGAAGGATAGCTGGAGAGAGATCATTTGGATGCTATTACACTCCTTTTTTTGTCCTTTACTCTAAGCCTTATCCTCTCTAGACTGAGGACACTTCAAAAGTAATTCCAAAAAAACAAAACAATAACCCTGCTCCAGATCTTGCACAAGTACAATTACTTACTGGAAAAAATGATGCTGCTTTAATGACTCAGTCCTTTAGTACTACTCTTAAAGCAGCCTCATCTTTTCTCAGGCTCTCACGCAAGCCTTAAAAAATTGCTTTTATTAAAAACAGAGAGGGATTGTGCTCACATGAGGTCTGCAGAAGTGGTTTTTTTTTTTTTTAAAGTTTGCAGACCCCTATTGTCCTCAAAAGTTTGATCAAATATGGCGGGTAAATGTAAGCCAGCTTCTTTGAGGATATTGATGGTTGCTCGGCCCAATCAGGGCAAAATTCCACGGCTGATGTAACAGGCTAAGCTAACGTATCAGGAAAGTCTTCTAAAGGCTGAACGTGACACCTTCCTACGCACTTTGTAAGGGAATGTTAAAGGCACTAACTAGGTTCCCCAGGTTATGCTATTGTGTGGAAAGGATTCAGAGGAAGAGGCCTTTCAAGAAACAAAAGATAAACCTTGTCTACTCAGGCTTCTCAGCAGGTAACCAACCACAAGCTTTGAGGTAGGGGGCATGCCTCCCATCCAAATAAAAAGTTCTTTGTCTGGGCACTGCTGACTGTGAAAAGAAGGGAGAAGGTTAAAAGGGACAGAGAACCATCAACCTTCCCCCACTCCCCAAGCAGGAGCACAGTCTAAGAAATTAAGCAAATACAGACTGGGTTTACATTTTCTGCTAAGCCATTCGATTGCTAGTTTTGACTTAACATATTGTCGTTGGAAAGTCAGAGTATATGACTTAGTAAAAGAGGAGGCAATTTGAAGCTCGCAGCTGCATGCCCCCTTGAACCTTGGGTGCACTCCTGGAGACCTCCAGAATGTGACAGAGGAGGGAAATGATCAAACAGAGGACTAGATAGCAATCCGAGGAGCTGTTTTGAATTTTCAATCAAATCAAATTTAGTTGTCATGTTCCCCTCCACTCCCTGTTGGAATGTGGCCTTCAGCCCTCCATTCAAAGGCCCAATCAATCCTTTAGCCGAGGGGGAAGGGGATGAATAGGTTGGTTTCAATATGTCACATGAAGCTTGCTAGTGGTGCTCTTTGCCACAAAAGATGGTTAAACTGTGGTTTAACACTGCCTAAACCAAGTCAGAATGTTTAACACTGTATGCAGCTGGAACAGCATGTTATCCAAATAGGAATCCCAATTTTTAAAAGGATCTTCCTCATCGAGAATCTTCTCACCTTGTACATCATGAAAGATCCTTTCTGCAACCAGGCACAATTCAGACATGGCAAAAGTGCAGCTGCCAATGGTGCCTCTTGGTCATTGCAGTCCAATCCATCTACGTCAGAAACCTCCTGGGAATTCCAGAGCTGTTAGCTACATTGGAAAGTTGCAAAACATCCTGGAAGAAGGAACCACAAACCACGTATGTCTTATGGCCCAGAAGACAGCCCAGACATGTTTGTTTGTGAAATGGCCAGGAGCCGAGTTTAATTGAAACCCTTTCCTTTGGTCATGGAGACTTCCCTACCACTTTGTAACATCGCATCTTTAAGGTAGAGGTTCCCCTCACACATATGTGCTAGTTGTTTCTGACTCTAGGGGCCGGTGCTCATCTCCGTTTCTAAGCTGAGAAGCCAGTGCTGTTGAAAGACGTCTCCGTGGTCATGTGGCCAGCATGACTAAATGCCGAAGGCGCATGGAACACTGTTACTTTCCCACCAAGGTGATCCCTATTTTTCCACTTGCATTTTTACATGCTTTTGAACTGCTAGGTTGGCAGAAGCTGGGACAAGTAACAGGAGGTGCTAGGGATTCGAACTGCCAAACTGCGGACCTTTCTAATCAACAAGCTCAGCATCTTAGTCACCGAGTATCTTTATCATGGGGTTTTTCTAGTGAAAGGAACTGAATGACTAACATATAAAACATATAACACCTAACAAAGGTCTAGTGGTTAGGGTGCCAGGCTAGAAACCTGAAAACTGTGAGTTCTAGTCCCACCTTAGGCATAAGGCCATGTAGGTGACCTTGGGCTGGTCACTTTCTCTGTGCCCCAGGAAGGAAGCAATGGTCATTTATGAAGAAGAACCTTGCCAAGAAAACTGCAGGGACCTGTCCAGGCAGTCTTGGAGAATCGAATAGGATGAAATGGAAGGGGGAAAAAAGTATCGTCTACGGCAGGGGTCTCCAACCTTTGCAACTTTAAGTCTGAAGGACTTCAGCTCCCAGACTTTTCCAGCCAGCTTTGCTGGCTGGAGAATTCTGGGAACTGAAGTCCTTCAGACTTAAAGTTGCAAAGGTTGGAGACCCCTGATCTATGGGTTTGTCAAAGGCAAAAGAAAAGTATTGGTCACCTCTACCACCCAAAAACATGGTGTTGAAAAAGACGTTTAGGAGACTAATACAAAGCGTAAGGCAAGAGGGTTATGAGTCAGCTTTCTCCAATCAAGTATCATGGGAATATGTCAGGACTGGGTCTCCCATCATTCCTAGCCAGCATGTTTATCGCTGTCCTCCAACCATACCTGGGGGGGGGGGGTCGCCTTTAATATACAGTACAACGCAGGGGGAAAGCTCCGTTACCGAACTGCTGCTTTCCTTCAGATTGTGCTTGTGTGCCCGCGCGCGCGTGTAATCCGAACGGGGGAGATGAAAGGCAGATCTAATGGGGGGGGGGGGGAGGACTGTGACGCTACACGCGCTCCCCTGCCGGTTGTGTGTCGTGTCCCCCCCCTCCCACTCCACCCTTGTGAGGTCAGTGACCTCCCAAGCTTAAACAGAAAGAAGAGAGGGGGAGGGGGAATGGGGGGGAGGGGGAAGACCCGGGAGCTCCTTTGGAAAAAAATGCAGACTCAGCGAGAAGGCAAAAGATCCATCTCGGTCGCTCTTCTGGTCTGAGGTGCGGGAACAGCAGCGGAGTTGTAAACTTGTTCCAGACAAGGACGCTGAGATTGGGAGGGAAGGGGTGGGGGAGAGAAGCCGAAGGCGGGGGAGGGTGAAAAAGACAAGACACCCACACCTAAAAATTAAAAAAAAATAAAAAAAAGTTGAAAGCCAAACGGCCAAGCTCCGGACAGTGTCCTTTCTCCCTCCCCGCGTGCCCACCACCTCCCCCGCTCTTTGGCAGCCGCCGTAAGGTGGTTTACATTGCGGGCAACGGAGAGGAGCTGGCGGCCGGGAGTGCCGACCGGAGGGCTTCTGCATCGGAAGGCGGCAGCGGCGCGGCAGTAGAGCGCCGGCCCCACTTTGGGGAAGCGGCCCGAGCCTCGGTTTCCTCCTCTTGTTTGGAACGCGGAGGAGTCGGGATTTCCTCCCCCTCTCCCCCCCCCCCCCCGCGCCGTTCGCAGCTGCAACAGGGACGTTACTTTGTCTGGCTTCCAAGGCGATCCTTGCCAGGGCTCCCCGCCCGCCCCCTTCCCCCCTCTAGCTGTGCCGGGAGTGCGGGTTGGACGCCGAGGGAGCTCCTCTCCTTCTCCAAGGCGGCGGAATGCAGCCGGGCTGAAAATGCAGACTCCAAATCCCCCGCTTTGCCCGGGGAGGCTTCCTTTTCCTTTCGGCTCCCTTCAAAGCGTGGCCTAAGCAGCGGACACCCGGGGCTTGGGGGAAAAACGGAAGATGTCCTCCCGATTCCCCCCTCTCTGATCCTTTGCCCGGGAAGGAAAATGCAACTCCGCGCTAAAAAGCCCGATCGGGTAAGTCCTCGGAACACCCCTCCCCCCCCCCCCCGCTGGCCTCGACTCGAGGGGGGCTGCGGGGGATGCTAGGAGGAGAGAATATTGGAACTCGGGTGATCCACATCGCCCAACGCTCGCCTGGGTTGTGCAGTATAGAGATCGCGGGCAGGCGAGGAAGAAATGCCGGGGGTCGGGAGGAAGCCTCAAACTATCCCGCTTCTCCTGCTCGTCCCCGAGAGCGAACGGAAAGCCTTTCTCCCCATCCCCGGCAGCAACACCCCTCCTTTCCCTCTGCAAACAAGGGGGGGGGGGTTTGAGGCAAGCCGGCAGCAGCAGCGGCGGCGTGGAAGAAGTGGGAAGAAGAGATTAGATTTCGCTCCTCTCTCATCAATTTTCTGTTTAATGTCACTGGTCTCCATTGTGGGAGAGAGGGAGAGAGAGAGAAGGCACGTCATCCGGCCATAAATTTGTGATTATAGAGCCTCCAGCCCCGTCTTGGTGCCCTAATTGAATGGATTTACTCCACATGGGCAGGTAGGGTGGGGGGGACCTTGGAGCTGGAGCAAAAAAAAAAAAAAAAGACTGCCGACCAAAGACGAAATTCATAAGACAGCGGCAGAGCCGAGGCCGTCGTCGTAAAACCAGATTCTCAAACACCCCGGCGGCCGTGGGGTGGAGGAGGAGGAGAGGAGGAGGAGGAGGGATGGGGGAGCTGGGATCTCGGCGCACACATGCAAAAAGCCGTCCTCGATTTCCGCTTTCCAGAGGCAGAGAAGGCCGAGAGAAGCTCCGGGAAAAGGAGAGCCGAAAGGAAGAAAAGCCCATTTCTAGCATATTAGGGCGCGCGCGTGTATTTCTCCCACCCATATCTTAAGACGGCTTCTTCTTTTTTCCCCTATTTTACACCCATGGCTCGGGTTGGGTGCCCTTCCTGTTTGGGTGCCCTTACTTTTTTGCCGTGAGGTCGGGTTCCCCCCCCTTTTTTTGGGATTGTTTGGTGTCCGCGGCGTGTTAAACGGAACGTTGACCCAGGAAAGCAGCGATCTGTAAGTAATTGCGGCGTCCGTGTCTGCCGTTTGCATGCGTGAATTGCTCTTCTCTTTTTTGTTTCTTTTGACGTATTGTCTTCCTTGATATTCCTATTTATTAGGAAGCGCCGTTTCCGCAGATTTAATTCTGAAGTGGGGGGGAAATTGTCGCCTCCCCCCCCCCCCACTTTGCAGGCTTGTTTTTGTTACAGCAAGCCCATTCCTAGGGCGATTTTGCATTTATCTCCTTTCATGTAACTTATTATAAGGTGCTTGCACTTTGTCGTTGAAAACCCACATGCTTAGCTAAATTCCTTTTTCCAAAAGAAAATAATTTTTTATAAAGAAAACCAAAGAGTAATATAGTACTGTCCTCTTAAGTACAATTTGTTCTGTATTTATTCCAAAGTCCCATTTTTACTTTAACTGAAAATGTACTACTTGAAGAAAACTAAATTTCTTTCTTTCAAGTGATACCATTGTACTTATTAAGGAGAAGGAAGAATCTATATACTAATACTTTTCTCTTTAAGCAATTTTAAAAGAAGTAAGGAAGCTTCATAAATATTTTCCTAATGGATATAATCTCATTTGTCTTTAAATGTATGCAAAATTTAGTTGGGAATTTACCCACATATTTTTGCAGGCTTCCATCAAACCAAGGTCCTTTGCAAATAAATATATTACCTTTTTGTTAAAATTCTGAAATAAAAAAACTTCAGACTACTGATAAAGAGAGCATTAGAATTTATTATTTTTAAAAACATTGAGTTACAAATGTAAGAGTTCATGTTTTTCTACTTTTCAAAGCCTCTTATCCAGTAAACCTCAAATTGCTCAAATAAAATTTGAGGCACACTACTTCCTTTCTCAAAAAAAATCACAAAAATTACAGCTTAAGTGCAATAGAATTTGCCACAGTGCCACTTATAGAAAATATATTTAAGCTTGCTTTTGTATCAAACCAAAAGTCATCCACTGCTAACGTTTTTCTTTAGATAATTAAAACTGTCCTCTTAAACTGCCTGCAAAAATCTTTTCAAACCCATTTCTAGGTTTATTTAGAATCACAAATGCTATATTATTTCCAAGATGGATTGTAAATCCCACTCTCATCTGCTTAATTTAAATATCACTGCTTTGTTTTCCTCTGGAAAGAAGAGCAATGTACAGTTATGAATTTTGATTACTCCCGAGTAATTTACTCCTGTGTAAGTGGGCTTTATATTACAAGTCATAGCACACTGATCCTGCTCTACGCCTTATTAGACAGTAAATTTTGTTTTTTGAGTAAATATTCATTAAGACTGCCCAGTGAAAATACAAAATATAGAAGAGGAAAATTATTTTAAAAGGAGACAGCCGTAAATGCTAGATAAATGGGAATAGTTTACTTTTTAAAGAATCTAATATATAGATGTGTGTGATTAAAAAGCATTGTTTATCCACCCCACCCCCCCTTCCCAATCCTTCTGTGAAATCAAACTGTGTCCGGACCCTGCCGCTCGACTTTCTGTCGATACCTTTTGCAAACTCGGTACAGAAAGTATATTTGTGCTAGTAAAGAGATGGATTAACGATTTTTAATTAAAGGCATTGACTTTCCGTTAACAAAAAAGGGGTAGCGAAAGACGCAGGCCTGGCTCGTCTCGAGCTTTAGGTGCGGCGACCGGGAAGAGAGAAAGCGTCTGGCCCAGAGTCCTCCTTAGAGCAGCTCGCAAGGTCCGCTCCTGCCCGGATCTCGGCGTCGGTCTGATGATCCGAAGGCCGCCTTCCCTCCCTCCCTCCCTTGTTCTGCTTGCTTTCTGGCCCGCGCGTCTGCCCAACGCTTCCCGAGAGCCTTGATCGCTCTTGAGAGCCTTTAAAGCAAGGCTCCGGGAAAATATGGAGGAACCCAGGAAGGATCTCTCTCTCTCTCTCTTGCCTCGCTGCTCTTCCTTTCTTAAGGTTTCCCGAGATCCCTTTACTTTTCTTCCAAGAAATCGTGGCAAGGAAAGGCTTCGTGTCTCCTCCACTCCCCCCTTCCATGCCTTGATAACAATGGGATCCTCAAGGGTGATCAGGAGATCGTTCTCTGTTTTTTGCGTCTTTAAAATGGGGGTGGGAAGGCCTACCGGTGAATTAGGATTGAGGGAAGGGATCCCTCTGCGCTGGAGAGACGGCCGGCGGGCCGGCTGGCTGGCTCTTCCCATTAAGGAACGCTGCGCTGGTCAAGTTGTCTCTTTCTCTCACACACTCACATACACACGCACGCACACCCCGCTTGCAGGCCTGCCCGCTCTCGCTCTTCTCCCCGACCTACCCGCGGACCTTTTGCTCCTTGGACGCCTCGAGCCCGAGAAACTGAAGAGAAAGGCCGGGTTTCCTTCCCGGAGGATTAAGCGGATAAAGGAGGGCGTGGAAGAAGGAAGGCAAAAGGAAGATGGCTGGCGGAGAACGTGCTCCTCCGGATCTCTCTGCAGGCGACTTCCTCTCTCCGGCTTGCAAGGGCTCTCTGGCCGCCCCGGGAGTTCAGGCGGCCTTCACTCCGCCGCGTTCGCGCCCAAGGGGAAGCGAAGGCAGCCGGGCTTATTTTCACTTCGGGACCGTCCAACGGAGGCGCCCGTTTAGTTTTAAAGTGCTGGGTACAAGGCCCAAGCGGAACGTGGAGAGGGGGGGTTTCTGGCGGGGCGTGGGAGAGAGGCTCCTTCCACCTCGCGTGGAGCGGGAGTCGCAGTCGGTGGGGTTGGTTCTTCGACCGCAGGAACTCCCTCGCGAAGACAGAGGCGGGGATTTGTTTTGTCTGCTGAGGCCAAAGCGAAAGCACAAAAGCCAGCCTGGAACTGACGAATTTCCCTGCCTTTTCTTGCTCTTTCTGGGCCCGGCGAGAGCGGAGATTGATTCCCCCCCCCCCCACCTTCCGCCCCTTTGCCTCAGGAAACTCAAAGCTTTTCTTTTGGAGTGGGGGGGGGGGGGGAAGCAAAGGGATGAAGTTCCATTAAATTAAGAAACTTAAAGCAAAAAAAGGAGCTTGCTATTCCTAAAGGAAGGATCAAATCGTGCTTCTCTTCTTTCTCTGATTCTTATACTCCCCTTGCTCCGGCTTCTTCCTCCAAGTCCCATTACTGTGCTCTTCAAAAGGAGGATGTAAAACGTAATTCTGTTCTGCATCCTATGAAGAGAGCGAAGGTTTTTTTTCTTTTTTGTTTATTTAAAAAAAATCATCATAGCTCTGTCCTGAGCATTGGATGGAACCTGGCTCTCTTGGGTTAATTACAGGCAATATTTCATTCATTTATTACCTGAGGTTTAAAAGAGGGAGGGGGGCCAAGGCAGAAATTATGGATATCTTTCCTCCTCCCTCTGGGGGTTGGGAGGGAGAAGAGGGCATAGAATGGTGGGGGGGGAGTCGTTTGCAAAACGTGGTCTTGATCTTTTCTAAGTAGGGAAATGCAAAATTAGAAATCCTTCCCCCCCTCCCCCACCATTGAGATTTACATGATGCAAT
This sequence comes from Rhabdophis nuchalis, assembly GCA_039707465.1. Lineage (NCBI taxonomy): Eukaryota > Metazoa > Chordata > Lepidosauria > Squamata > Natricidae > Rhabdophis > Rhabdophis nuchalis. The sequence goes on along the minus strand of CM077646.1, from coordinate 148,949,947 downwards.
GTCAGGACTAGTATAACAATGGTGTATGAATGGTGAGTCAGAGCTGAACCGATATTTCATCAGCTGGAGGAAGAGAAGCCCTCAAAAATGTCTTGGTCCGAACATATGCCTGCTCGCTCTTCACCGAATCCTGGATCTTTTGAGAGAAAGAATATTGGGAAAACTCAGAAATTGAGAAACAGTAATGTGCACCACTCCCGCTTTGTTCTGTGAACTTTTTGCTGTTCACCAGCAATTGGTTGCAACCACCTCAGGCCCTTTCCCATTTTGGGGCCCTGAAGTTAAGCCAGCTAAAAGTTGCTCAGGTTGAAAAAGTTGGCTGAGGGAGGAAAAAGCTGAGGCCTGTTGTCAGAAATAATAGCCCTAGTCCTAACTCTTCGCCAACTTCTTACTGCTTCCTCTGGGCCATGAGTGACAGATTCTCCTTTAGGTGTGTTGGCCCTCCTCATAAGAGATAATCTCCCCAAGTCAAGTTGAGCCTACACAGTTTCCAATGCTGCCATTTTGGAGATGGGTGGGGAGGAGAAAAGAGAAGGGACATCCTGTGCTGAAGTCTCCTTTCCTTGAATCTTATCCTATTAGAATCTGTTAGAACCGATTAGTTGGCCTTGTTCCTGGCCTTCTTCCTTAAAGAGCCCAGCCAGGAGCAGAGAGAAGAGTTGGATCCAAACAAGGAACATGGTTGATGGTCCTCCTACAGAGCTGTGGATGAGGGCCATTCTCTTAGGAACTTCACTCAGCAGTCTCTTCCACTTGGTGACTTTGGACTCTGGAAAAGGATGCAGATGAAGCAAAGGATGCCCTTTTGTAAAGGGATGGGGAGTTCTAGGAAGCTCACAAATTTGCTCGCTCTTTTGTGGTCTGGGCTTCAGTTGAAGGACTGTTGGACTGGAAGGATAGATTTGGAAAACCTCCGGATCCTCCACAAAACCAGGAGGTTGGCCTGGGGAATTCCCCTTTGTCTTTCTTTCTTTCTTTCTTTCTTTCTTTCTTTCTTTCTTTCTTTCTTTCTTTCTTTCTTTCTTTCTTCTGTCTCTGTCTCTGTCTCTCTCACACACACACACAGTTTCACCTCAGGGCCTTCACTTTACACAACAATAAAAGTAGTTAAGCACCAACAACCACCTTCCCCTCCCCCCTTCCCATTTAGCCCCAAAGGGAACAAGGCAAAGGAACAAAAAAAGGCTGGTTTTTCTTCCCAGCAGCACCTCCTGAAATCAAGGTTTTCTCCCTCCATTTCTCCCATGCACAAACACCCACATTTCCCCATCTATTTCTACACTTTGGATCTCTCTGTGTGCGGATGCACTCACATATGCTGCATGTTTTCCTCTATGCTTCTGCCCCCCCCCCCCATCACCCAAAGTAGCTCACCCCCAATTCAGCCAAAGAGGCTTTAATGATCCTTTTAAAAGTTCCGTTTTGTAAATCCACTCCGACTGGATATGTGCTGCCTTGGCTATTATCTAAGTTATGCCTTTCTACCCAGCTGCACACACACATCCTGGCACTAATTATGTGTTTATCAAAACAGGCACCCTTTTGACATGTCACAACATGTTTGTGGGGAAAACGGCCTCATTCACACACACACAACTTATCCTCTACACATGTGTATGTACACACACACACACACACCCCATACCCCATTCCTAAATCTTGTTTGGATTATGTTGTCTTTTGGCTAAAAAGAGGATGGTATATGACAAGTGTGATCTGTGTATGAACATTTCTATATTTGCAGGTGAGTGGCACGGGCAAAAGTTTGTGTGTGTGTATGTGAAATTTCATCCATAGAAGTGCACCTCATGAAAAGGTTTTTAGACGTTCTTCATTGCTTTCCAAAATAGTGAGAAAAAAGGGACTTATTTCATTATTGAAAATAATATTCATAATTCCCTTCTTATAATGATTGCTCCAAATCCTAGTCTACTTCCAATCTGCAGAAAAAGTCCAGGCCTGGAATATGAAGGTTCTGTCTTCATATTCCAGAAATGAATGAAGAATGAAAAGAAAGAGTGAAAGAGATTTGGCTAGGCCTGGCACCGTTTATTAAGCTTGCTTTAATTTAACCCAGATGGGCTAGTTCCTTGATAACCTTACACAACAAACACATTCAATTATACTTTCAGTGTGTGAACACACTGGGATATATTTAACTACAAATTACAATTCTGCATTTAGCAGGGCTTTAACTAAAGGTTTAGGGGGCTGAAAGCTCTTGGATACTTTTAAAATATATTGTTTTGGGGGAGAAAGGCTGGGGCAGAGAAAATATACATTAGATTCACTGGTTACATCTCCCCCCCCCCCCCCATCGTGTGTGTGTGTGTGTGTGTGTGTGTGTGTGTGTGTGTGAAAGTCTGAGTGTGATTAATAAACTGCTTGGTTTGTGACTAATAAATGCGCATGTTTTAAACGGAGAAATCACAGTGGAAATTGTAGTGAGGATTGGTGGCATAAATATCATATGTTCATAAGATACGTGCAAAAAATCCTTGGTAATTATCAGTGGTCATTATCTGAATAAAAACAGCATTTCTTGCTGAAAAATCACTTTTTGCTATATAAAATGTGTAGTAAAACTCCTTGCAATATTAGCTTGTCAGTATAAACTTTTATCTGTGTAGATTTCTATGATTAACAAATTTGTTAGTTACTCCTTGTACATAAAGAATCTGGGTATCGCTTTCCTGACCACGATAGAAAGCATCTTGCTTCCTCCTAAATCCTTCTCTGCCAAAAAAAATGCATCTCTTGTGAGATGGAGAAATAGGAATTTAACCAATTAAATACCCTGCTCTTAAATACCAATAGATAGAGCAGAAAAAAATGGTTATCCTATCCCTTTTCTCACATCTTTCCTCCTTTATTACTTTGATTGGACTGTCTAGATTAAGATATACAAAAATTTAATCATCTCTTTGTTGCTGCTAAAACCTCCATCGTGCACTAGCTAACTTTTTCAGGTTTCATCTTCCTATAATTGTATTATTAAGATTGATCACACCCTATTATTAATTGATTATTATTGATTATAAAATTCCTATTAGAGAATTCAGAGGAATTCTAAAAAGGTTCATATTTTCTCTTTTGGGCTAATACTGGACTTAGGAAATGTGGAGAAAAAGCCACTGGGAACAGAAGTCTCTTGAATGTTCTTGGCTCTTGCTGGCTTTCCTTTGAGGGAATAATAGGGTGGAAACAAGATTAAATAAAATGGTCCATCCTGTTGGCATCCCACGTGGAGTTCAAATTGGAATGCCAGAGAAAAAACCTTTTTCAGGCAATGAAAAACTGCAACCATTCTTTTGCAAGATGAAGATGATGATAATAGTAGTAGAAGATGAGAGTAGTAATGACAATTGAAAAATTTAGACTACAGGATGGCTTTGGGAGTGGGAACATTGATATTTAAGGAGATCAAGGAAAGAGACCCCACACTTTTAACCTTCCTTTGCTGGAGTTGGTAGAACTTCACAATAACCCACAAAATAGAGTCGAGACTCAAAAGAATTGGCTCCTGACTACACGGTTTGGGTATTTATTCTGTGGAAGTTAGTAAAGGGACTTTTTTGAGGGAAAGGGGAGGAACTAGGATAAGACAGAACAGTCAGCAGCTCCGCTTTCTGTCGGGATGCACAAGGGGAATATTCCCCGAAGCCGATCTGGCCAGTTACAATCTCCCTTCCTGGAAAATGAGATGAGGGGGCCGAAGCGACCCTTAATGGCGGGTGAGGGGGGGAGTGTTTCAGGGCTGCAGGGGGAAGAGAAAGATTTCATGAGCTGGAGCAGTCAGTAAAATGTGCTTGTCTGAGAGTAAAGGTGTGTTTTCTTTGAAAAACCGTCCCCGCCCTGTCCTGCAGGCGAGACTTATCTTTTTAACCGCAACAGCAGCATTAGATATTTTCCTGCTCTCGGGGAGCTCACAAAGCGCCCCTTAACTTGGGACTTCCCTCCTCCCTTTCTCCTCACGGAAAAAACAAGGGGCGGCATTTTTCCCTTTCATCTGCCCGTGGAATGAGGCAAGGGGAGCTGGCGGAAGAAGCCTGGGCTCACCGCTAGGCCCGCTGGCGAGCGAGCAGACCTCCCCCATCCCCTAGAGCAGGGGCCCCCAACCTTTGCAACTTTAAGTCTGAAGGACTTCAGCTCCCAGACTTCTCCAGCCAGCTTAGCTGTCTGGAGAATTCTGGGAGCTGAAGTCCTTCAGACTTAAAGTTGCAAAGGTTGGAGACCCCTGCCCTAGAGGGTTAAAGGCCGCCAAAGTCCTGTTGCGGAACAAAACAAAAACCACCCTTCCCAGGAAACCAGTGCGTGGAGATCGAGGGCAGCGAGGAAAGTGGGTCAGGCTTTGCGGGGGTCGAAGCCTGGCGAAGCTGACTACCCCGTGGGAAGAGCGCTCCTTTTCGCTCTCCTTTTTCTCTGCTCCACTCCGCTTCCACCCTGCAGCTTCGCTACTGTACGAAGCATTTTGAAGACCGAAGTGGATCTGGCTAAAATAGGGCCCGTGTGTGTGAGTGGGAAGGAAGGAAGGAGAGAGGCGTTTTTCTCTTCTTTTCTCCACCTTTTATATCGGAAAGGAGTTGTCTTTTCAGTAGTCGTCGGAAACAGGACGTGTTTGCACGGGGTTGTTGGCAGCAAAGACGCAGCACGTGCTCAGTCCGCCCCCCCCCCCTTAGGAAAAGAGATCGGGTGAGCGGGGTGGGGAGCAGCGGGAGAATGGCGGGCGAGGAATCACCAGGCCATCCCTCGCTTTGACCGACTTCTTGTCGCTTGGGTGGAACGAGGAAAGCGGGAATAGATCTGGGCTGATCCCTTCTCAGCCGGTCTCGGCAACCGCCTGCAGGCATGGCCGCAAGCCGCGCTTCTTTCGCGGTCACGCAACGCTCCTTTCGGCACAAGCATGTGCACATTTAGAATAGGACTAGGCAGAACACTTGAGATCGCTTTGGAAATTTCTCCAGACTATGGACTATGGATTTCCCGCTCTTGGCTGCCTCCCTCCAATTTCCAGGGAACGTTTTACGTGCTAGAAAAATGAAGAGTAACTCTTCCAAGCCAAGAAATTGTTTCTAATTTACTCCTTGACCAAACAGCACATGGAACAATGAACCCGACCCAAACGATTGCATTAATCGAGGTGTCCAACATACAATTACCCAAATGTAAAGATTTGCGTTTCCTAGCCCTTATTAGGCAATTATTTAGCGTGCTGTGTTAATCCATAATTTTATTTAACATACCGGGGGAGGAAATTCCCGCCCTGGCTGCTGCTGCCTCTTCTCCCCCCCACCCACCCTACGCACCATTTTTCCAGATGGAAGAATATTAAATTGCAATATTTTAACACACTTCCCTAGAGTGTGAAGGTTAGCTGAGGTCTGAGAATTTAAAATGATTGCATATTCATTTAGACATGAAAAGAATGTTTCCATGTTGGCTACTTGGAGCAAAATTAACAAGAAATTCTGTTATTTTCATCCTAGCCACCTTGCTTAAAAGCTGGAGTCAACGTAAATTCTCATTCCCTGTACTTTTAGTTTCAACATAGAAGATATAAATTGGTCACTGAGTAAATATCAAAATAGGAAAATATATTGTGAACCTAATCCTGAATAATGTGGAAAGTTAATAATACCCTTTAAAGAGAGCTCAGGCGAATTCTTGTTCCGAAAAAGTAGAATAGTTGCTAGAGAGGGGGATAGCAGAGAGATGACTAAATCCAGCGCAGTTACACACTGTCCTATTAAATTGCAGGTTGAGGATGAAATGGCCAGATACTCCAGGGCACTGATGGGGTTTGGAAGCCTTCAATCATTCCTTGGGGTTGGGTGAGGGGAAATAACATGGCTTGCTCACCAAACCCAAATCTTGCAAATAGGTGTTGCCTAGAAAGTCAGTCTGGTGGATGCAAATAGAACTGAAAGGCAGCTTCGCCTGTCAGGGATATATGCTTCACATGACTCCATAACCCATTCCATTCCAGATCCACGTTAACATTTCCAGAGTGCTGTTTAAATAGGCTGCCTGTTAACGGAGGCAGCCTATTTAAAGCTGAAAAGAGAGTGGTTTAACAGAGTCTTCACTTTAGCCAGTTCTAGCCTTGTTCCTCAAGAGCCCAGAGAGCCCCCCCCACACACACACACTTTCTGAAAGACAAGGGATTTTGCTGACTGAGCCTTGGTTCTAGCGAGAAAGGCTGGGGGGGGACGGACGCTTGGCTTTTCAATCTAGCCATAGGAGGTGAATCAAATCCTCTTGATCTTTATCCTCCTGAGGTAAGCAAAGCTCAGACTAGCACCAGGAATCCAGGCCTAAGACAGACTACATTGCAAGCCAAACTTATGCAAGCCTTACATCTGAGTAAGCACCCATCAAATGCAAGCTGATTTGCACAGGGTAGTAGTAGGACAGAACATGGTTATCCCTCAAGAAAAGTCTAGACCAGCTTTTGTTGCCAGGAATCCCAATTCTCTCAGTGCTTTTCCCTCAATCTGAATATTTTAACTTCCCCCACCCGCCCTTTAAATACTGCGCACCCCCAAACAAGCGTGGCTTCGAGGGGGTGGTGGTGAACAAATAGTTTGTGCACACACATACCCATATACACACCGGAAGGTGGAGTTGAGTCAGGAGATGAATACAACTCTAAATATTTATTTCTAACTGCATTATCTTCTGTCTCTTACAGAGGAAGCCATAGAGATACTGATGCTCTGCTTCGGTTAAATTAAAAACATTTGTTACCCATGGACAGATTTTAAAAAATAGTGGAAAGGGAGAAGCTCTAACCTTTGCTGACAATGTCCCTCGGCCTATCAAAAAGCTTGATGGAGTTTCCCTCCCTCCCTCCCTCCCGGTGGCACCATTCACTTCAGGAATACAAAATGATTGCGAAGGAAGGAAAGGAAGAAAAGGAGGAAGGAAGGAATCTCCCAACCACCAGTTTTGTGTAAGTGAGCAGGCAGAATATGAGTTACTGGTAATTTGCCAACAGACCTCTGGTTTATACACCACTCCTGTCTAAAGTTATTTGTTTTAACAACTGGAGAAAGAAAATAGAAAGAAAGAAAGAAAAAAGAAAGAAAGAGAAGAAAGAAAGAACATTTTAACAAAAGAAACAGGATTGCAGAATCAAAAGAAGTTGATTTTCAAAATATAAGACGTAATCAAAAGCCATGGGATTTAAAATCTGCTTTCATTTTTTTTAAAGTGAAGAATAAATTGAATGAAATTTTTAAATCTTCATTTAAAAAAAAAGGAAATATCCCAAGATTGTTTTTTAATCCAAATTTTAAAAGGGGTAACAAAAAACTAGAGGTTCAGGAAGCTAATTAATTTATATATTAAACCAACCCAAGGCCAATTTCCCCATTTCCTTTCTCTTCAATTGCATTCATCAGCCCCAAGGTCCACCTCGGCTTTACTTGCCTATGCTTTGTTTCTCTCTTTTTCTCTCTGCCCCTATTTCTTAATTTGGGACCTTGGCATTTGTTTTTAATTTTCAAACAAAATAATACTTAATTCTCCAGTCCAATAATAATTAGACTGAATATAGTCATCTTAAAATCAAAATAAAAGCAAGCTTTCAAACAATCTGAGATTTTGCCGTTCTGGGCTTAAACTGGTGATAATATGCAGCACTGGGGTACTTTGCCCTAGGCTGAGAGATGGAAAAGAGACTGTCAATCACTAGACGCTTCGGTGACCAGGGACAATCCCCTTTGCTGGACCGGCCTTCTTCAAGAGCAATCAGTCACTTTGCATTAATTACCCTTCCATCCATTCCCCACTGCAGGGCAACTGCTGCTTTTGCAGAGGCCTGGCGCATTCACAACCAAACATCACCTGAAAGAACAAACACCTCTAAACAGCTTCTTTCCTGGCCCCAACTCACAACAAAATAAATCTGGAACTACTGTTGCATCCTGCACCTCAACTTTCACCTGTCTCCCGATGCACTTTGCAACAAACAAACAAACAAACAAACAAACAAACTGATAATAAACACACATCTCAAACAGTGGAGGAAGTCCTCTCCTGGATCAGTATTCCTGCCGAAAATTTACTAAGAGGAGCAGTTCTGTGAACCAGGCCCAGAAATCTATTCTTTTCAAAGTTAAAGGTTTAACTTTTGTAGAAGTCTGCCTGAACACTATTTGATCCTGCAGCCTTCCTGGATGGAGAAAACCCCCTGAAAGCAACAGGATTTGCTGTCTCACCATCGTGGGGAGATTGTTACCTTCACAAACCAGCTATATCTGCTTGAGGAAAACTTATGTAGATTTCAATGCACCTTAGACTTACTTTTGACTTCAGACTCTGATCCTAAACCTACTAAAACAAGTGACTTCCTCTGGAGTGACATTGGCACTACAGTTTTGCTAAACTGGGAAGGGATTCCTGGCCAGTTGGCATTTATTTCTCGGTAAATAGGATGAGGATCCTGCTGTTGCGCTGCTTTCCAAGATTATAAATAAATAATTTAATAATTCCTATTAAATAAATATAAAGAAATCCAAGCCAAAGTAGCCAGCCTTACTTACTCCGGGCAAATAAATTTAGGATCAAATGGGTGACTCTTGTTCACATGTTGCAATTTGTGTCTGTAATGTTTGAATAGAGCTCATTTTCTTCTATCGCAAAAGACAGAGTACCCTGAGGTGGCATTCCCTCTTTTACATGGGAAAGACATGGAATTGTAAGTCTTCCTTAAGTCTTTAAGACTCCAAACCCTGGAAACCAGCAAGGATTTCTTGTAACAAGGCCCACTATGCCTTGCAGACAGATCCCCCGCCTGTCGTGGGGCCAACATGAGGACGCTGAAGGGCTCTGTCCAGGGAAATGGAAGTGAGGTCAGGGTGAGAGACTGGTTTGACTAGGAAGCTATTGTCCAACTGAGCGAGAAATTTTCTCTCTGCCGAGTGGGAATGAAAGGAGGAGCAGAAAGACAATCTAGAGATGGAAACACAGGGCATATATTAAAGGAAAATTAGGGCAGCACGACCAGATGGAAAACCCCAGTCCCTATTCCTCCTCTGGGTTTGTCATTTCAGAAGATAGGGACCCAAGATCATCTAGGTAGACAAGTTCTGTCTTGCCATTGCTCCTATCCCCCAGAAGAATCTGCATGAATCAAAAAGTTGCTTCGCAGTTTTTTAGATCCTGTTCCAATGTGGGGAGGTAATCCAGGCATTGCAGCTTTTTTGTTGTTGTTTTGTAAGGCCCATTCTGCCTTGCAGACAGATCCAACTGAATCCCTCCTGACCCCTTCCCACGCCTACCAGCCGATGTTCTGGCTGAGGGCCTAGATAAACAGCAAGATCGTCGGCGGGTTGAAGACTTTCAGAGGCCACCACGCGCGTACGCACACAGACAGACACACAGCTTTGTGTCGTCTCCCGTCTGCGTATATGTGTTAGATTTGCTGCTGTGAATGTATTTTTTCCCCTCCCCTGTTTAATTTTTGCCTGCAGAATGGCCTCTTTCTTTCAAATCTCTGCTTTGAACCTGCAGGTTTTCTGATATGGCCTTGTGTTGCCGGCAGAAAGGATGAGTTGAAAAGTGCCTTTGCTTTCAGTTCTTCCCTCTTCGGCTCTCACTTTTTATGAGATCAATTCAAGAGCCGGACTCCATTCCATGAACCACTCCCTCCTTCCCTCTGGCCACAAATAGGGCTCTTTTCAGAATTATATATTCTCCTGCCTGTTTTTTAAATTTTAAAATGTGTGTGTACTTGTAATCTTTTTTTTTTTTTTTTGGAACACAACATTTACGGTATTAGCAGGAAGCTTATGTTTCTCAGGGGGCCTCCCGAGTAAATTTTATGTCTAAAATATCTGGAAAGTTAACCGGCCTAGCATGTTTGGGGTTTCACCTTGTTCTGCTTTGGGGAGGAGACTGCAAACTGTAGATGCTTATATGTATCTAAGTTACTTATAATAATCGATCCATTAACAATGTGATATAAAGAACAGCAATAGTGTTAATAATAAAAAAAACCTCTCACCACCACTTAAAAGGTGCTGATCCAAACTGGGTACTTCATCAGCACGTAGGTGGGTTGGGATATTGGGGTAATTTACCCTCCTCTTCTGGCTAGTCAATGGGTGCTGGTTTCAGCGAACCCCATCATCATCATCATGGGAAATGCAACTTGTCTCCTTTAACTGAAGCATACACATACGCACCGCGTACACACACACACACACACACACTCGCTTTTTTAATTTAATTTGCCCCCCTGGTTAATGAATAGCTCCATTGTAATCTAATATCTCTTACGGGTTATTTTGATTTATTCTGCATTTTTAAATCAATTAGGCTCCTTTTAATTTTTTTTAAAATAATCGTAATCACGAGTAAGGGGGGGGGGGAGAAAGAGGATTCTGAGCCTCCCAGCCGCTGCCATGGCATCGCGCGCACGCACGCACACATACACACACCCGTCCTTCAACCTCGTTCGATCCCTGGAACTGACATTTCTCCCGGTTAGCTTCGCTATAGATTCCGCCTGTGCCAAAGCGGGACGTTCGTTCTCCCGGAGGCGTAGAGTTTTGCACGCTCAAGATGGATCCAGTGTGCTCCTGCCTGGAATTTGGGAAGCTCAGGACCGAGGCTATAAATGCAGCGTTTCCGTAGCGTCTTCTACCTAAGCCGGCTTGGTCGGCTCGCGGCTTCCCGGGTAGGCATCCTCTCGCAGCCTTCCCTTTCCCTTGTCCCGTTTAAACAGCGAGACATTTCCTAGGTTTGCTCCTCATCCTACGTGGCTTGCACCGCCGAGAGTCCTTAGACCCCCGAATCTGTAAAGGGAGGAGTCCACGCTGATCAGTCCGCCCCTGCCCCCCCCCCGGCCACCTCCAATCCCTCCGGTGACCGATGCACCAAACCTGCCTTGAATGAATGGCTTTACTTTCAAAATCGCTAATAGGGACTCAGTCCGTTTCCCCTTTTCTTTCCTCCTTTTGATCCTCTCCACTCTTTGACCTTCTTTTGGCTCAAGGGACGGTAGGCGCTGCCTCGGGGAGTGGGGGGGGGGGGTTTGCATTGGGTGTGTGTGTGTGTGTGCGCTGGAAACAGTCCCCAGCTTATCTCCTTTCATCAAACCAGCCCCGGGCCCCCTGCAAACCGCGGGGCCAGTAATTGCTTTTTTCAGGCAGCCCAGTGCGGACTGGCGAGCAGCCAATCAGCGCCTTGTTTACACTGGGTGATGGACAGCGGGCTGGGCGACTGCCAACCAATCAAGGCGTCTCCTGGAAGTGGGGAAGGAAAGACCGAAGGGGGTGGGAGAGAAACTGAAGCCTATGCGGTTAACCTCTCAATTGCCGGCACAAAACTGTTGGAAGGCTTTTATGCAGTGTGGTTTCGAGCGTTCAAAAAAAAAAATGGGCCTTGGGAGCGAGCGATGGTATCGTGCAGGTAGGAAAACGTGTGTATGACTGCCCTATTTACAAGAAAAATGGCAATTTAGCGGGACAGCATTATCTTGGGGGTAGAGATGGGCAGGGAGTCTTCATCGAAACGTGAAGCGTGGGAGACCAAAAAAGGGAAAGGAAAGAGCGACCGGATTGCAAAGAAATCTCCAGTTTTGATCACAACGGGTTTTGCATGCGTTTTGTGAACAAAAAAACCCAGCGAAGGGACTTTCCTGAATTTGCAAAAACGCCCATTGAAGGTGGCGGCAAAGCGATTCGCCTACTCGAATGGTTTTAAAGACAAATCCACAGGCGCCGAAGACTCAGTGAACTATAAGAGCATACTTAGGACCTAAATGGCTCTAAATCTCTGGGTATTTCGTTTTGTCAAGTAACTCTTAAAAGCTGCCGGAGGGCAGGCAACGCAGTCTCTGACGTCCTGATCTGTACGGTGCTCTGATTCCCCACTTTTGCATCGTCCAATTTATCAAAGCGAGAAGAGTACCACAAAGTATCCCCTTCGCTGCCCAGCTGATTGGCGTGAGTGCATGCCTACGAGCTGAAGCAGCTTTCTGGTGGGACTCCCTAGCTCCCCGTTCTGCAAAGCTTTTCTCTCTCTCTCTCTCTCTCTCTTTCTCCCCCCTCTCTCCTCCCTCCTGCTTCGCATTGCTACGCATTTCCATTCAGCTAAAGCAAAGGGAAGCTGCGCGAGGGGAGCTGCGCAACTGTAGGGACTTGAATTAGGCGCCATTGGATTGAGTAGTAGTCCTGCTGTTCTCTGATTGGCAGTTCCCTGGCCCCACGCCAACCTATTGGGAAGCCTGTTTACGCAGAGAGAGTGGCACGAGCTTATTACCGTGGAGGACAAGGCGTCCAATCAGTGAGCGTGCTCACCCTGAGTGAGTGGCACGAGCTTATTAGTATGCAGGGAGAGTTGCTTGTAGGACTGAGATGCGAGGCTGGGGAAGCTGAAGCTCGCGACAGGGTCTTTTTTCCTTTCTGCAAGGAGCAGCAGCCAGTGCATTTACAGTGCAACAGTCAGCACAGTGCAAATACCAATAGGAATACAACAAAGTCCCACTCACTGATTTAATTGTATTGCGTTCCCTCTGTGCAAAGGAACACCCCTCCCTCCAGTAAGTAACTAAAATTTATTTAGCATTTTGAACGTTCATGATTTGTTGATAAATTATTTATTGTTAATATGTATACCTTCACAATGGTCAGATCTAAAATATATATAAAAGAGCAAAACCATTGCTGCAAATATAGATCTATATATTTAAAAGCAATGTAAATACCTGAGGATTGAAAATTGTAACAATTGTATCCTTTCCTCAACTAAATTGATATTTTTTTTAAAAAAAACTTCCTTTGGGAAAGAAAATGCATATTGTTTCTAACGAAATGCAAAACTTATGAGATATATGCATGTTCATGTTTTATTTTTTAAATGACTTCTATTTCCTGGAAATTTTGTGCACTGCTCCGTATAGTGCTAACAAAATCTATGATTGTCCGCATATTTCTTACCTGAAATTCTAATCAATTTATCTGCTCTTTTTTATTATTAAATGGAACTCCAAATGGTTGTTTTGCAAGAGAAACAAATGGGCATTATGGCAAACAGGCATTGTAGCAAAAGGAATACATGTAAATTTGCAGCCTCCATTTTTCTTTAAAATGGATCGTAATAGGCGATATTTGTGATTTTGATTCCTTCCTGCTGTATTGTATGTTCAAGATGCTCTGCGTCAGAAAATACTTGAATTCCTGAGGGTTCTAAATTACAACGAAAAATGAAAACAATAAAGAAAATACGCATTTTTATTTATTTACCCGCCGGGGTGTGAGCATTTATAAGTCATCTTCCGCACGGTAAATTAAAAACGTCTTTTGCCGTGGAGGAAAACATGCCGTTAGGATGCCTTTTAGGGTGTTTTTTTAATTAAAAGAAGAAGAAAATCCGTCTTGCTTGTTTGGGGTTCAGTTTAAAACGGGGAACCATAGTTGATTTTTTTTTTTTTTGACGGAGGGAAAAGGTTTATCGGAACTGAATAATTCAGTGGCACGCTTTTGTTTCTCGGCTTTCTCTTTCTCTCGATCTACTCTGCCTGTGCGCAATGGTTGCGATCATCGTTTGATTTTAAAAATGCCCCCAAATTGCTTTGGGTGGTGGCCTTGTTTGCTCAGCTCACTATATGGAAACCATTTCAGCCTCGCTTCCTTTTTATTAATAGGAACGATTATTAATTATTGTTACTTTGCAAAATATATTTATTTTAAAAAATTACCGATTGTGGGTGGAAGGAAGCAAGCCATTGAACACCTAAGCAAAATGAAATGGTTCCAAATGGGTTTAGCTCGGAGAGAGAGAAAATTCCCACCATTTGGGAGAGATCTCTGAGGGGTTTATTTTTATTTTTTATTTTTATTTTTTATTTTTTAGCAGCCTTCGAGGTCGTAGTAGCGGCAGACCCTTTTTGATGGCTGCCGCTCTCGAGAGGTCTTCGGTGGGCTTAAGAGAAGGACTTTAGCGCGGCAGAGGCTTCCTCACCCTTTTTTGTTTTTTCCGACAAGGCCCGAGAGCAGTGCGCCGAAGCGTTTGAACTCTGCCGGATCTTCAGTTTCTTTCTTCGTCCACCCCTTGGAGAATAGAGCAGATTTCTAGTCCGCGCAAAACCTCGGCGATTCAGTAACAATTGACCAGAGAACTGACCGCTGGATTATTCTATTCTCCCCCCCCCCCCACTTCCACACACACACACACATACACACCGTTCCCTTCCTTGCCCCAATTAAAACAAGGGAGGGGGGCGTAGCTCTCTGGAACCGAACCGTACAAAATGTACACCGTCCTTTTGTTCCTTTGGAAGTCCGAGCTCGGCTATTGATTTTAAAGTAACGTACCTCGTTCTCTTCGGCGACGAGTCTTCTTCCTTGTAAAAGAATCGTCTTTAATTTCGGCGCCGCCGAAGGGGAAGATCCCGGAGGCAAGACCGTTCCTGATTTAGATTGACTGGATCCCGAGGCCCTCCCGCTTACACATCAGCCCGCTTACCGGTTTTGGAGAAACGTTTGGTTTGCCTTTTCCTCTTTCGGCAATAACAATTGCCAAAATGGATCCGACCTTAGAACAGATCCTCTGCACGGTACGTTGTAGCAAAAGTAGCTGTTCCTGGAACGCTGATGCTAAAACTTTCCCTTGATCTATAATCAGGATTTTCAATCGGCTGGTATATTTCAGTCTGATACACTTCCCCCCCTCTTAAATATGCAAATATGTTAAAAATCATAAGGGGGAGGGGAGGTAAACCAATACACAATGTTCCTTTCATATTGATGTATCAACTCAAACTTGCTGAAGTTGCTAATTTCGCTTTTGTCTTCCAGGCTTCAACTCTTCCGCGACCCCCTCCCTCCAGTCCATTATTTTTTTTACTGCTGCTTCTCTGGGAAGATTTTTTACTATTAAACAGGGTGGGTGGGAGGTGATGAGAATGTACATTTTTCTTATAATCCCCCCCAACTGTAAAATATAAAATATTGGCAATATGTAGATGATTAAAAATTTCCAGTAATAAAGAAACGCTTTTGTACGTAGTGGTTCCGTTTACTTACAATAGAAAGCTCTCTCTATTTCTTTCCCCCCTCTTATTTTATGAAGGTGTGCATGCATGCACACATACACATGTGCATGTGTGCATGTGTAATCTTATCCGCTGTGCAAATATGTAGTCATTTAATACCTTGTTTTCAGTTATAGATTAAATCAAACACCCAAGTAGTCGAGCAATGTTAAGAGTTAAAAGCTTTATACCTAACCATTTAAAATAGTGTTCAGTAAATAAAAAAATATTGTTTCATTGTTCCAATCATGACACATTAAGGTAAGCAAATGTGTTTTCCCTTTCTCCCAGATTGTTAATCAGTAAGCATGTTCAGTATGGAGTTACTTTCAGTATGGGTTGAATGGGCTGTGGATCCTTCAAACAATGTTCTCTATAAGAACAGATGCATAGGATGAATCGCCTCACTGTAAAGGAAGAAAATAATTTGGGTACCCCTCGTTCCCCCTGTGGAAGCATTAGATGTCCATTGATAGTTCAGTGAGGGATTTTTAAATATGGGAGATGCACAGTTTTTGTATCCAGAAGCTAGTGCGATCTTTCAGTGCAGCACAAGTCTGAAGGGAGAAAAGGGGGGGGGGGTTGAGATCTTTTTATCCCCCCTCCTTCCTCTTGGCCTAATGTTACACACATTGGGTCTAAGCCAGAAACCCCTTATGTGTAAATGGAATGAATGCACAGGAAGGACCTTACATAACTGTTTTGTCTAAGAATACAGTTGTAGAATTTAAACCCCTGCCCTTGAAGGAGGAATGCAGGACTTTGCCACTCAAGTGTCTGCAGTGCAATATTTATTTCTGAGCCCGAGTAATTGAAGCCCAGCAAACTCTTTTCCCCTCATCTGGGGTCTGCACAAGGAACACATTCTTTTGGGTTGCATCAAGGCAACTGGTTTGCAAACTGGGAAGGAAGCGAACCAAAGATAATCCCCATTCCTTCCACCCCAGTACATATATATATGCATGTAAAGCAACAACGCATCACACTAAACATAGGGGCAAATAAAAGACACTCCCCTATCCCTAACATTAACATTTTGAAAACCATCCATTCCAAGATGTAGTTGTCTAGATACAGCAGCAAAGAAATAATCCATGTAATCGTAGAGCACTGATCCAGTTCAAAATTACAAATACCATAGTCGAACAGAACTATCACAAATCATAAAACTTAAGCGCTTTTTAACTCCTCCAACCACCTCGCCGCCCACCTCCCCCAATTACACTGGAGGCACCGCTCCTGTTTTCATCTTACGGGCCTCTCGCTTTATCTGAATCTCTTCCCCGCCGCGGTAATAATAATAATAAAGTACAAGGCCTGGAAGCGCCGCATTGTTGCCTTTTTCAGTTTTCCACGTAGATTTTTTTTTTTGAAGAGTTCGATCTATTTCTTTTAAATCTGGTGGTCGCCATGTAAATCCGTAAGAACCAGTTGCTCCGTTCGACAAAGGAAAAGGCAGGCGGCGAGCGAGGCAGAGACCTAGAAGGCGGCGCGGGGTGTGTGTGTGTGGGGGGAGTTAGTTTCCACAGTGTCGGGGTGGTGGTGGTAATTTTTTGGGGTGGTGGGCGAAACCATCAGCGGGGTTTCTAGGACGAGGCCGCCGTAGCGTTGCCCGCGGTTAACCCACCCCGTCCAGGGCCGATGGCTTCCTCACGCGCTTGATCTTTCTCTTCTCCCTTTGCCTTGCAGAGAATGAGGCCGGATCGCCGGTGCCACGAGAAGCGGAGGCCGCTTGGAGGGATACGATTAGCCTCGTGGTGTTGAGGGGGAGCCCCTTCCTTCCCCGCTCCCGCGGCCTGCAGATTTCCCTTTCCCGGGGAAGGAGGGCGACTCTTCGCCCGCTGCAAGGCCGTCCCTTTCCTGCCGGGGGCTCCTCCGGTCGTGTGGAAGCGCCAGCCCCGGCATGGATGGCCGGGAGTTCGCCCCTCCGCCTCCCCTCCTGGCCGAGCGGGGCCACCGCAACAGCTCCAGCCGCCTGGCTTCCGCCGGGCACAACTCGGTGCAGCACGGAGGACACTTCCAGCCCGGGAAATACTTCCCCTCGCCCATCTCCATGGCTACGCACACAGGTCAGTGCGGAGCGCCGGGGGTGAAAGGGAGCGGAGGGGATCTGAAGGGGCCTTGGAGAGCTGGAGGGAGGCTCGGGCGCCCTGACTCTGCGGAGGGGCGAGGGAGGGGGCGCCGGCACCAAAGGAGGGGCGCCCGATTGAGCTGCCCTTCCCCCCCTTCCCCCAGAAAGAAAGAAAAGGAGTGTGTGGTGTGTGTGTGAGATATTGCAGCAGATCGATCCTTTGCATCGGTGGCTGCGAAGGGAGAAATGAAAAAACAGGAACGGGTTTTGCTTCTGCTTTCCAAATGCCCCCCTTTAATGCAGCCTGATTTTAATGGCTTAGTGGTTTTATTTTCATTCCCCCCCCCCCCCTCTTCGCTCTCTGACAAATGCATTCGCGGATCTCTTCTGAAAGGCTCCGCCAGCGGAGAATCTCCGTCCCGAGACCGGCATCCGCGGATCCTCGCGCGCCTGTGAGCGAGGGGACCATCCCGCCTGCTCAGAGAGATTTCATAGGATCCGGGGAGCTTGAGAGAAGGAGGGGAACCGCGCGTCTTCCTCACTCTTTTCAGGGGGCTCTGCGAAATGGGGGTGTTGAGAAGTGCAACGGAGGTGACCCCTTTCTGACCAAGTATTGCCCGGACACCTCTAGCTTGCTTTGGGGCATGTGTGAAATATTTTTTTGGCAAATCTGAACATTTCATTTTGGTAAAGAGCAAAATACTAAAAGTATTTTTACCACATGCCACTTAATAGAAGGGAAAGCCCACCAAAAGAGAAGGGAGTGAACCCTTTCTTTCTTTCTTTCTTTCTTTCTTTCTTTCTTTCTTTCTTTCTTTCTTTCTTTCGCATTAACCTCACGAAATTCTTTTACACAAACAAAGCAGTTTCTTTCTCCCGTCCCCTTGTTATTTCCTTGGGAAAGGTGATCCCTCCCCCCCATGCTCTTTCAGATTAGGGGTAGCTGTATGTGTGGGGTGAGCATTAATGGAGCTGGTGGTATAAGACTAGAAAATCCTGTTTCTATATAAAGCCCTGAAGTGTCAGGGTGAGAATGGGCTTTGCAGTGCATGTGTTAGTTTTAACAAGTGCTTGTGGTATCTTGCTGAAGACACAATGTTTGGCAAGAAAAATCAGGGAGGTGGTATGTGCCAGGTTCTTTAGAGATCGTCCATGGCATCCATTTTTAATCAATTAATTGCCTGGGCCGGGGAGGGTGTGCAAAATAGCAGGTGTTGACGGCAGAACGTTAGGGAGAATGCATGCACAAAATGGGACACTCGTATGCTTAAAGCAGCTCAGGATTTCAAGTTGCCCAGCCCTTGGTTTAAGATCTTTTTGGAAGCAAGATCTTTGGAAGCACAAGGGGGCATTTCGAAAGCAGAATGGTGTGTCTACCATTTAGAAAAAGGTTTTATATATCAATATGCAAAAATCCAAACAATAGTAACAATTCACACACACCCTTGCCCCATTCACCCTAAAGCTGGAATGGAAAAACTGTAATAAAAGTAATAGATGCTTTGAGAGGTTTTGAATGAGAGGTTTGGAAATTTACAAGATGCTGGCTATGCTTCAGAACAGTCTTCCATTCATTGTGTTTTTGCAGAAGCTGATGTACGCTTGCTGCGCTTGTTTTTTACTTTTTAAAAGACCTATCTGAAGTAAATAATTTGGCGTTAGAAACATTTTGTTTAATTTCTTCACGGAAGGTTTAATGTTTCCAGTGTAACTTAACTAGCTTCTCTATTTAATCCATTTATTTAATATGTATTTCTGACCTTAAGGTTTTTCTCATACGGTTGAGTTTTTCAAATTTTGTGGCCAGCTCTGAATATGTAGTATGCACCTTCATTTGGGTGTACAGTTGTTTATGGGATATATATTTATGGAAGTATGGATTTAATCTTAGATTTACAAAACCACACACAGCCACTTAAGTTTTGTTTACAAGTTACTTTAAACATCAGAAGAGAAAAATGTGTGACAGTTTTTATTTTTCTCTAAACTCAGCAGTAGCAGCCATCGTTATTGCTAGCTTGACAAACTATGAATGGTAATAAAATTATATCTGCTTTAATGGGATTACAATTAGTATATGGATTAAAAAGAATGGCATGAGGTAAACCAGAATGGATAAAAATGATCAAACAGGAGTGCAGACATTTATTATTATTTTTTAAATGGCATATCTAGCTGCAAATTATTAATTAATTTTAGCATAATGAGATTTTTAAAAACTCCTAACAAATGCAACAAGCTACACATACTTTGTGCTTTATTTGAAATGAATGAATCATAATTCTGTAGGGTTTTATCAGTTTTAATTTTTTTAATCTGCCTTTCTTTTTGAATACTTACCTGCCTCATACAAAATTGAAGATGCTCATTAGACTGAAATATTAAAAAAAAAACTGTTTGCATTCAGCAACAACAGAAAAGCATTTTAAAATGCAAACCTGGGCAAATTGGATGAGGAGTATGATTTGTGTCAATCACTCTGCTTTTCTTCCATAGTCTGGATTCAACACTTTGTGCTTCGAAGCTATTTGAAATCCTCTATTGATCTTTTTTATGCTTTCTATTTTTTTTCTTCCACTATGTGTCTTTTAAATATGAGTATTTTACTAAGCTCCTAATTAGAAATATTATTTTTAAAATGGTTGCTGTGATTGTTTTTAAAAAAATATTTTTAGTACATGTGCTTAGTTGAACACATTTTTCTTTTACATTAAAGAAGCAAACTGACAATAAATAGAATAAATTATTGATGATATCTTGACACTGATGCACAATTATAATACAGGAAAGTCCTCTCCAGAACCAGAATTTGAAATATGTGAATACGCAGACTAAGGTTATATGGAATTGCAGCCATTTTTAAATATTTTTCTATGCTTGTTGTTATATAAAGAGTGGCTGACTAATGTCTGACTAAACCTAATGTGTATAATCTCTGTAATTTAGATTAATATAATGAAGAAACACAGAAGGCCCTGATTCAAGATGGTCATGACATATTAAAATATGCGAAGGATACTTCTTAAAGGAAATAGTTGGGAAGGATTTGTAACCTACATTGTGGATACTAACACACATTTTTAGGAAGTAAAAGGAGCAAAACATGTTAAAAGCAGAGCTCCAGAAGGCCAGAAATAAAGCAAATCCACTGGGAAGAGATTGGAACGCAAAGTGGCTCTACAAGAAAGGACTTAATTTTTACGTGTTCCCAGACAAAATTCCACAAGGCATACATTCATTGATCAAGCATGTATTCCAACACTTCCTCCTGCTTAGAATCCTCTCCTTATGGAGATAACTTGTACCCTCCTCGTCCTTACCCCTGAACAGTTTCTGTTTTAAAGCTGGCCATAGAGACCTTGAATTTTTGAAGTTAGCTTTTAATGTTCAGCAAATTGTTTTTCTTATAGCAGAGTGCTGATAGTTTTATAATCCCACTGTAGAAATTTTATGGTAAAGTGCTGTTTTAGTAACCTTGTCACAAAAGGTGCAATTAAAATGTTTTGTCTCATTATTTTTTTGTGCATTAGATTTGTGTGCGTATGTGTGTGCGTGCACACACATGCGTCTCCCATACAGATGGTCCAAAGTCAAAGCTGTGAAAATTTTAAAGAAAGAAAGAAAAGGGGGGGGGGGGAGGAGAGAGATATTAGCAGTATTATTCATCATTATTCCTGCCTGAAGCTGTTTGAATTTTCTCATTGCTGTTGATTCTTTTATATGCAAGCAAAAATCTTACCAAAGAAAGATAATAGAAGGAAAACCTAAAAACTATTCCATCTCATCAACTATGTATATGCACATTGTTAAGGGTGGTTTTTTTTGGTAGTAAATGGGAAGTGTTTGAGATAACCTGCCCATGTACAAGTTAAACAATTGTGCCATCCCAGATAACTAAAAAGGAGAAAAAGTAATAAATGTTCAGAAAGAACATAGATTCGTAAGCTTGGAAAAAGGTCTCTGACATTTTGTTTGAATGAAAATGGACACAGTATAATTTTAGGCTTGTGGGGAGTAAGGGGGCTTTGGAAAGAGTACTAGAATTTCAAGTAGATTTCATTTATCATTAAATGGAGTAAGGGGGACCAGGAATTTTATAGAGAGGAAAGCTCTAAAAAGGATTCTCTGTCCCCATTCCAAATTATCACTCCTCCCATGCCCCCCCCCCATTTCTTAAAAAATAAAATTTAATAAATACTTCATTATGACACCAGTCTGTTTCTGCAACATGGTTGCCATGACTGAATAGGTGCTAAAGGAGTTAATATTCAAAGGTGTATTCTAAAGACTAACCATCTTTACTTATAAATGACAAGTGGCATGAGACATGAAAGGCAATGCAGAGATAACAACTAGAAACTGCCAGTGCTGATCTTTTGCACAAGAATGAGAAGGCGCACATGGTTACACAAGGCAGTTGTGGTTGTACATGAGTGAATGTGTGCGCACGTGCAAACACAGAAATTAAAGTTCATTTCTGAAATGTACATTATTCCACTGGGAATTGCTCTACTATCTTGTCTAATTATTCATATAAAACATTTTTTGCCACAGTAGCAACTAATCTGTGTGTGCTAATTTAGGGGCATAGCTGTATATCCACGTGCAAAGCAATTGTTCTTCTGCAAAATGTACATGGCTGCATCTTCAAAACAGACCTAATCCTGAGCAGAGGCTGCTCAACATATGCAAATCCAAATCAAGGAAGGCTGTTTAAAATAACAAGCAGAAGCCTAAAAATATCATTTCAGAAAATCACACTTTTTATATATTAAAAAAAAAGAAAGAAATGCCAAAACCTAGAACAGAAAGATCTAAAAATATTCAAGGTTTTGGCAAGGTTCACAAAGTTAAATAAATTACATAAGGGCCATTCATGGGAAAGATTCTACTTACTTCTTACAGAAACATTGTTCAAGTTAATAAAAATTGTAGTTTACTATCCACCAAGCTATTCATGACTTTTCATGAGTCTAAATTTAATTGGTCAGCCTTCTGGAGTCCATCATTTCCTACTGGATTAATAGATTTGTATTGAAGTTCGTGACAGAGAGCAGAACAACAATAACAAGAAAAATCAACAACCCCAAACCAGAATCATGAAATGGCATATTTCTGGACCAACATGATTGTGAGGGGTGGAAGCCTCCGTCCCTCCCTCCCTCCCTCCCTCAACACTGCTTGTTGAGTGCTTCTGAAAGTTAGCTTTGTTGTGAAATGTAGAAATATAGGGTACTAGGAATGCTGACATACAATTCTGATATTCCAAGCCCTTTGGAACACAGCACAGTTATTTTAATTTGATAAATGATCGGGCACCTTTAAGAGTGTGTTTGAACAATCAAGATACACTTCAGCAAGTTGATAGGATGTATGCTGTCAACTTGCATATGCCATTAACGCAGACTGCACGCATAAATAATGTGAAAGCACAGCATCTCTCCTTACCCTTCATTTTCTCTATGCAATACCCATTCACAAAAATGCCCCTTGCACATTAAACCAGGGGTTTCCGAGCCAAGGATCAATGTTTTTCTTTTCCTCCATTTTAAGAACAGACTTTTCAAGATGGGTGCTTTTAAAACCGGAAAGTATTGAGATGGTTGAATAAACTAAATGGATTCTATGGGTTGCCCTTGTGGGGATGTACACATGTGTGCACATGCATATGTGCATGCATGCATGCATGAGTGAAAGAGGGCAGTCCTGTTAGTTGTGAGTGCTGCTTCCCTATTATTTTAGTTTTACCATGTCATACGGTTGCATTCTTGTCAAATGTTTTGCCTTTGATATGTAAAACAAGGCGGTAGAATGGCTTGTGCAACGTGTAGGGAAGATTGGGATTCAACATGCGTCTTGTTAATTAGATTGACAGAATTAACACCAATAATTCTCAATAAGTAATAAAATAAAACCATCACTAAGTTTTGACCTACGAGTCACCATCAGAAAGGGTGATAATCCATGGAAGTATGTGTGTGCGTGTATGTGCGCGCGCGCAAGAGAGAGAACTCTTGATGAGAAGTGTTGAAAATATTGCACCGAGACAAAAATCTATCTGCCTTGGACAAGAAAAAGTTTTTTGTTGGCAGAATTCCATTTATGTAATAAGGATGTACCTACTTAGAGGAGCTTCGAGTCACTCAAGTCACCGGAGGATACAAAATTGCATACTTTTCTTAGCTTTATTCATTGTTGATGTGTACTTCAGGGGTTATCACAAACCACACATTTTTTCCCTTACACTCTGTACACATAAATGCATAAAACATTATCGGAATCAGGAATTGCAAATTGGCATTTGATTTATAACTTTTCTGAGTGTGTGTGTGTGTGTGTGTATGTGTGTAAATGAAACTCTGAGTTTCTATTTCAGTGATATATTAAGCACTTAATTGATTTCAGACCAGAGATGTGAATATTGGATCAAAGTGAAATTAGAAGAACTGGTCAGAATCGCCCATAAAACTTGATTGTGTACCTATAGATGGTTGTCTTCATGCTTTGTTTCGTACTTAGAAAACATTAAAAATAAACAAGTCTGAATACAGTAGTTCGAGGATTCTTACTTCAGTAATGTTATTTAAGTTGTTTACTCATCCAGTCATTTCCCACTACAATCAAAATCCTTAATTCTCTCCCACTCAAAAATAAACCTCACACGCAGTGTTATTTTGAATTGAATTACTTTAATTTGTAAGTTATTGATTTGCATAATACCTAAGAAATGTCCATTAATGTTGATGCATTGAGATCATATTATCTGAGAGTACTGTATATTGGGCTGGTACAGTCTGCAGATAGGCTATGATACGTACAGTGTTCCTCTGCTGATGGAATACTCTTGATTTAGTAGAGATTTTGGCTGTGGAAGACAGGCACTTTTTTTTTGGTGATTCCCCCTGCAGCCATTCAGCTGCAAAAGCCAGTGTACAAAAGTCTTCTATAAGTCAGGGGATACCAACTGGACGCAAGCCAGAAAGATGAACATTAAGACTCTGGGTTAAACAGCAAAGAATCCTCCCAGTGAAAGATATATTTAAGCCAAACACAAAAATCTTGCATATCATAGTTTCAGGCTTTGCAGATGGAGGTAAAATTCAAGGCTTGCATACGGCTGCAATCTTAAATGCTGAGAACATTAGCATAGAGCAACGGGGATATACTCCTGAGAAGTTTATGGCCAATACAACTTTTCTCCTAATATTTTTCCTTCAAAAAGTTTGCAAAAATAGCGAACAAGACACTTTTTATGCTTCCAGATCTACAGGGCCAAGTTTTGATTATTCTTTTAAAACAGTTGAAATAGCTGATGCGTCTAATTAGAATGTCATAGTAATAGCACATACTAGTACTAAAGCCTTTGAGCAATTAAAATTCTTTCAAGTGACTAAAAAGGGCTATTACAGCAAGCCCACAATCACCTTCAAGACAGAGGGGTATCATATAATGACAGAAGCCTTGAGGCTGTTAAACTTTAGTTGGGATAAATTAACAAAATTTACTATAGATTTCTTCTGATACTCTTATAGAGGCGTCTGCCTTTACTCTAGAATGTCATTTCAATGCTCTGTATGATCATATCAGTAAGAAAGACCAGGATAATGGCAGAGTCCTAGGAATTGGACATTTAATACCCAAAGTGGCCCGAATAATTTTTTAAAAATCCCTTTTATGTATTTTTATTTGTGCAGTAAAGAGAACGTCTCCATTTTCCAAGCTGAGGCTCAGGACTCTCAAATCTCACAGTAGATGGCATATCACTCCATTTTAACAAAACTTTTATCCTCAATAAAACTATTTATCCATTTTAACAAAGCTCTGATCCTTAAATTTGGCTGTCCTCCAGAGCACACAGATAAAGTGGGACGCTACCGTTCATAATGCCATATACAGTAAGTCCTCTTATTCTGCATATTCAACCAATGCTTTCTGTTCAGTGCAATAATAAATAATACCCTTGGATAAAGCAGCAAAATTGCTTTGCTGAGAAGAGGCTTGCACGAGAGAAGTAATGGGAGTTTTGCACAGGCAATCTCCCGTGTGTAAGCAAATTGGTGGAGAAGGAGGAGATCAGGTCAGCACTATTTTGGCTAAACGTTCCTGGTAAATTGTTTGTTTCTTTTGGCTATTGGATGGTTGCATTCAGGGCTAAAGTTCCTACTGATTCCCCTTAAATGGATTGCATTCCAGACTGGAATTAGAAGACCCTGAAATGGATAGTGAGGTAGGAAATCTGACAGGACCGAAACTGGTGGGACTGCATCCTGTTCTGAAATACCGAGAGGCAGAGTTGTGACTTTTAATTTTAGAAGAGGATCCCTGTCCTGAGAGAAAAGTGGCGGCTCAGGGAGGTAGGATCCCTTTATCTCTCTTTTATAGTGCAGTACAGTTGTGTCTCCGATGCAAGGCCACTGAACATGATAAAAGGAAACAAAAGCAGCTCTGGGTGGGAGTGAATAGACCTTGAGCTAAACTATATTCAAACTTAAAAAAAAAAACCTTTTAAGATTTAAACTTAGCTGTAACAGAAACATGGGTTGAAATCAGGGGTGACATTCAGCAGGTTCTGACGGTGGAAATTTTGAGTAGTTCGGAGAACCGGCAAATACCACCTCTGGCTGGACCCATAGTGGGGTGGGAATGGAGATTTTGTAATATCCTTCTTCCAGGAATGAGGAGGGAATGGGGATTTTGCAGTATCCTGCCACGCCCACCAAACCATGCCCACAGAACTGATATTAAAAAAAAATTGAATTTCACCACTGGTTGAAATCTGCATATACTCTGAGTTAAAACCAGCTAGCTGCAGTGTGAGATGATCACCCATCATTGTTTATGGAGCAAGCTTGGAGTTTCAGTTAGCTATTTATCATCTTGGCCAGGAACTTTCCCCCAAAACAACTTTCCCCCAAAACACACACTCGTCTATTTTTCTCTTCTTCTACTTCTGTCCCATATTGATATCTCCCTGCCTCTTGTGGTAAAGCAGATTCCCCAGAAAAATAATTGTGTACGTCACTCTCCCCCCCCCCCCAAAAGAGAGAAAATAGATGTGTGTAAAAGTTAAAACAGATTTGAGATTTTACTTGTCTTCACCTTATTAGTGGCACTTCTTCTGAAGATTGTAAAAAGGATGAGAGTAAGAGTGGTTGAGGGAGGGAAAGTCACATGTCAGGCTGAAGGAAAGCAGAACTCCGAGAAGACAGAAACCTTTGTAGAATTACACATATGTAATTTTGCCCGTTTGTTAGTTTTATTGTTCAGATCTGGGACATTTTGCTGTTTGCTTGCTTCTGCTAGAGGTTAGTGGGATAGGTAGGAATAATTTTGGGTCATCTTTTATGTGCTCATTGCTATCTTCTAAAATTTGGTTGAAGATAAAGCCTATGGCTTTGTTCCAAAAAAGCCATTAATTTAACAACAGGCAGCTCAGATGATCAAGGTTTTGTTGCAAAACGGAGTCATTATCATAACGAACGTCCAAGCAGCTGCATTTGATCTATAATAGAGGCTGCAGAAGGTAAAATTTGGATTTGCTGGTAGATCTCTTGTGAAAAGCATTTTGGGCTCCCAATTTAACAGTAGTAATTAACAATGACTTCTCCCATGCTGTACTACGCTGCTGAAAGGAAAAAATATTTTGGACAACAGGGGACTGAACTTCGTGTGAAAAGACATGACCTCCATTGGGTTTAAGCACTTAAATCAAAGTTTTGGGTGAAGAATTTTCTCGTTCAAATAAATATCCCAAAGGTGCTTTTTTCCAAAAGTCAAACTGATTTTCTTGGTTTCTTTTTATTTTCCTTTGAAAACATTTTGCTTCTCACCCAAGAAGCTTTTTCACTTCACTTCTTGGATGAGAAGCAAAATGTTTTCAAAGGGGGGACCCCCCCTCCCCCCAAATGATAGTTCAGTTGCCTTTTGGAAAAACAGCTTTGGGACTACCATGATGACCTGGATGATTTAGAACAGTGATGGCGAACCTTTTTGTGCCAAAAAGTGCGCGCAGGCGGCACCGAGAGCTGAAAAAGTATTGCTTTTCATCGTCTGGGCCGCAACCAGGAAGAGGAATACCTATGCTTGCGGGAAATGTACTTCCGGCTACTGCCATGCATGCGCACGCACCAATCAGCTGCCAGCGTGCATGCTCACACTGGAAAACAGAAGACCAGCTCTTCCAGTTTCCGGCACTGCCGCAAGCACAAAGGTCAGCTGTTCATTGCACACCAGAAACCTGGAACAGGAACAGGCGACACCCCACGTGTCAGGCAACATGGCTCCGTGTGCCACTTCAGGCACGCGTGCCATAGGTTTACCATCACGGATTTAGAATCTCCATAGCCATTCAAATGCTTTTTCACTAGGATCTGCTTAATGGACTTCATGTCCAGCTTTTTTCAACAGTACATTTTGAGCTGGAGAAATCCATGTAACTTAAAGCTGACACTTCTCATTTTTAAGAAAATGTGTCCGTCCCCCCCTCCTACTCACCTTCATTTGTGAGCAATCTAAAGTGCAGCATTTATCCAGCAAAATGTTCCCCATCCCTACCATAAGCCTATCTGTTATCTGAAGCAGTATGTTTGCCTGCAGTAGAAAGACAGTGAAGCAGAATAAACAAATACATTATTAAAATGTTTATAATAAGCAATAGTTAATTTAATAACATATACTTTCATGTTTGTGTAACTTGCTCCTGAAACATTCCACTGCTTGTTAAATAAAGGGAAGGAAGGTAACTCTGGTATTACAAGTTGGTTTCATTAAAAACCATGTGATGGGTGAGGGGAGATGAGTTACTCCTATTACTCTTGGGTAAAAATTATTAACTTCTGCAGCTGCACATTCTTAATGTAAGTGGGGCACGTAGAAGCTTCTTTGCAGTGATTAAAGGGATGAAAATATGGAACGAGAGCATACATCTCAGTTGTTGAAATTCATCTGATGGAAGTTTGCTTGTTTCTTTGTTTGTTTATGCAGTTTATCCCCGCTTCAATTCTGATGGGCTCTAGGTGGCTCACACGTATTAAAATAATAATAAACACCTGCCTATCCCGGGTCCTTGGGAAGGACTCGATGGGTGGACAAAAATGCCCAATCCAGTCTGAACATCTGGCTGACTGTGCGATGAACCATAATAATGCATTATGCTAAATCATTAAAAGAAAAACAGAGAGGTGCTTGGAACTTCATAGTCAGCTGAAAATTCCAGGTGGTCTTCAAGGCCAATCCCAACCAGAGCAAATTACAGTAATTGAAGTGGGCAGTGATGAAGTCATGAGCAAATATCCTCTGTGCATTCTGCTCTAAATAAGAACCAGGTAAGGAATTTAACATGAACAAGCAGCGCTTGAGGGAAATAGCAGGCAGACTTCCCTTACCCAGAGTTGCTCTAGGCGTTTTACACAACAGCTTCCACTACTCTTAATACTTGCTTATACTTTCATATGAGGGCTGATGGGAATTGTAGATCCAAAATATGGGCTGCAACCTAGGTTGTGATGAAGTCTGATCTAGGGATTGCTATCTATTATCTTGGATAATTAATTGGAGGTGCCACTTTCAGAGGCTGTATCCCCAGTACATTAAACCTGAGAGATAAGAACGGAATTTCTCCCAGTTGCCTTGCTTAGGAGCCAAATATTGGGTCTAACAAGTTAGGTTTTAAACTAAACTTTGTCAGCTGCAGTTGAAAAATCACTGATTCCACCAAGAATACATCAAGAGTTAAACTGAAGGGACCATAGCTTTAAAAGGAACAAACGGCAAGTAACTTTAAAAGGAAGACTCTTTTTTTTGAAAGTGTATTCATTTTAAGCAAATTTTATAATTAGGCCCTGAGAAGTGGCAGACCATGTCATGTGCATGCCTTTGAACCAGAAAGACGTTATCGCCACCCCAAATGTTTTTCCCCCTAGTCCAAGCAGCAGTGATAGATAATTTATCAAAACAATGCCATATCCTAGAGCTATGCTTGCGCATGAAGAGGCCTGAGGATTGGAGGTTTATACTACTACAAGGCTACTTGAGTGGTAAAAACCCGGAAGGAGCCTGAGTTAGATAAATGCTCTGGCAAAAGAGAGAAAGAACAGAAGAAAACGCAACAGCCTCGCCTAAACACTGGGGATATCTGCCTTCTGCAACATTTTTGAAGTGTTGTTCAGATGCAACTTCACATTGTGTGGGTCTTGTTTGTTATTGTGAGAAGATAGACACAGATGCATTCATGCACCCAGTGAGGCAACGAGGGAGCCCATGTGCAGTGTGGTGATAGTCTAATTAAATATTAAAACATCCTGGTATTGCAGCATTTTTAAAATGTACTTTTCAGAAGCATATTTATGACAGCTCATTTCTGTGAGGGCTGACTCAGCTGTCTCCTGAAAACGGGTGAACTCATCTTTGGCAGGCAGATTTCCCTTGATCCTTTCCTCTGTGCTGAGGGGGAAGAGAAGGAGAGAGAGAG
Organism: Rhabdophis nuchalis; assembly: GCA_039707465.1. Classification (NCBI taxonomy): domain Eukaryota; kingdom Metazoa; phylum Chordata; class Lepidosauria; order Squamata; family Natricidae; genus Rhabdophis; species Rhabdophis nuchalis. The sequence goes on along the minus strand of CM077646.1, from coordinate 148,920,364 downwards.
GTGTGAGGAATGGGCTCCTGAAGTATTTTGCCAGGGCCTCTGATGGATGTCTGGATACACAAGAAACCTTCTTCCATGCTGAGAAACAATAAAAAGCTTGTATGCAAAAGATACTCTGTGGGAATGGCTTTGATAGGATATGGTTACGATGCTCCCATTCAATGAAGAATAAGCTCCAGATTCTTCTGAGCATGCCTGGTGTTTACCACAGAGGCTTCCAGGCATATTGGTGGCACAGATCTCTCGATACCAACTGCTTAGGAACAAGAATGAAGTATGCTGTTATTCTCATTTGCAATGTTCTCACTGGCCACCTAAGGAAACCAGAACATTGGAGCAAAACGACTATTTTATTAAGGAGAGCATACGTCCTAAAATTCCACAAAAAAATTAATGAGTAGTGCCCACTGACCTTCTTAATCTCCTATGTTCTTTTTTGATGGAAAATGCAGTTGAGGACATTTCCATGGTTGAAAAAGAGCTACTGTGTTTCCCCAAAAACAAGACAGGGTCTTATTTTCTTTTGACCCTTGAAATAAGCGCTGGACCTTATTTTCAGGGAGGTCTTATTATTTTTGAGGTGCAGGAGGTGGCAAATCCTCATGACTGCTGCTGTGTTGCAATATTTTCAGGGAGGGCTTATTTTAATGTATGCACTCAAAAGCCTGATTGGGCTTATTATCCAGGGAGGTCTTATTTTTAGGGGAAAGGGCAGATAACCCAAAATCTAGCTTTTGATTATCCCAAAATTAAATGTAGAGCTGAGAGTACTGTCGTGTCTTAGCCTGATGACTTGATATCCATATCAGGGCTTAATTTCAAAAGTTTGTGCTTTAAAATGGTGCTGTTCAAATCGATGCAAATATGTTAATAGTAAAACATGTATTTTAAGAAATAAATATCTACACATACACTGAAGAAGTTACAACATATTAGATACGTTAACTGGTTTAATATATACTTAAAAGGATTCATTCCTGTGCATAGTCCGCTTCCCCTGAACCTGCTGACAGTTAGAATCAGGCAGAAAAAAGTGACCTCTAGGATAAGGTTCACAATCTGTCTCACTATTTCTCTTTTTCCTTGAATATTTTAAGGGATTAATTTCGATATCCTGTTTTTTTTCCATTCATCTTTTGATATAAAATGAAAGTAGGAAAAAAAAAAACCAGGGATAACATTCTGTGTGATTGTATGTTTGTTGATTGGGTTATTTTGCTTTATTATGTTTGCTGCTTGGACCTTAATTTTATCTCCTTTGCTCTTTTTATAATAAAGTACGTTATTTGCTTTTCGCCACCTATTCCATTTTGCAAAACACACAAGCACCTGATGCTTTTGCAAATCCTAAATTTACAGACATGCCAGAAAAGGCATTATTTTCAATGGGGTGGGTTGCCTGTTCACCAGGATTACGTGAAGTTGCCCAGATCACTGAGTTAGAATTTGCTTTTTTCCTAAGTTTCTCCTTAAATTTACAAATCGAAAACGGGCAAACATTATTTGATTCATACTTACGGTAGTAGTGTTTGAAGGACATGCTCAATTTTGAATGAATATAGGATGCCAACTGTTGGTACATGCCTGATCAGTGTTTTTGGACATGCATATATGTGCCAGCAGCAAACTGGTAAATTCTACCTACCTCACTTACATACACACCCACTTTGTTATATCCTTAAAGCAAAAAGAAAGAAAATAAAACATGGATCATAAACCTTTAAAAGGCAAACATTCAAAGTTTCCACTGAATTTTTGAATTCCCCAACCTGGCACTTTCTCTTTTGGACTCTTACCTCCCATAGCGCCCAGCATATAGTAGTCAGCAACCATTTGGAGAGAGAATGATGTGAACGTGGTCCAATTTATTTCTGGAAGGTACCAAATTAGAAAAGGCTAACTTCCCCCACTCTCATTCCATATAGATATTGCTGATAGTGAGATTCTATCTGCTTGTCAAGATGTTACACTTCTGGAAAATTGGAAGTGAAAAACTCCTTTTTATTCTTTTCTCTCCTCCCCAGTACAGAGCAAAAGAAATGCTAGGGTAAATTTGAATAAATACAGTATTTATTATTCAAATTAAACATATTTAAATTAAAAACCATTTTCTCTTGCTAATCCATATGACATAATCTATAACTTAGCATATTCATTTGTAGTGCCTGTTGTGATGATGAAATATACAAAGTACTATTTGTTGATCTGTTTTTAAGACACCTTTAAAAGTAAAACTCCTCCCAAACAACCCATATGCCAGTTTATTTAGATATAAGACTTGCCCTGAAGAGAGGGAAGGAGTATGTTTCCAGATTCTTTTTTTTGGGGGGGGGGGTGTTCTACAAATCTTAGGGGTGTGTGTGTGTGTGTGTGTGTGTATGTGCTCAACTTACAACAATTCGTTTAGTGACTTCCAAGTTACATCACTGAAAAAAATTACTTATAACCGGTTTTCACATCCCCATGGTCATGAGATAAAAAGTCGGACAGTTGGCAACTGGCTCGTATATATGATGGTTGTAGTTCCTGGGGTCATGCGATCCCCTTTTGTGACCTTCTGACAAGCAAAGTCAGTGGGAAATCAGATTCACTTAACAATTCTGTTACTAACATGACAACTGCGGTGATTCACTTAATAGCTGTGGCAAGAAAAATCATAAAATGGGTCAAAACTGTCTCACTTTTGGGCTCAATTGTGGTCGTAGGTCGAGGACTACTTGTTCTGGTCATTCTACACCACCTATCTCATACTACTGCATTAATTCCTTCTCTTCAAAGAAGCACCAGGTTAAAATTTAACTGCGTGCATGTGTAAAAGAATATGCCTGCTTTAAACAAGGATAAAAATCCCCATATTAGGGCAAATTAAAAGCAATAGCAAATTTACCCTATAGCTTAGAGTACTAATCATATTCCATTCCTATCTACACCCAGCATTATTATTATATTTCAAAGTATGGTTAATTTCTGGAATAAACTGTAGAATCTGGGAAGCTGGTTAAAAAAGAGGGAGGGAAGGCAGGGAAGGAAGGGAAGGGAGGAAGGAAGGATTCTGCTAAAAGGAAAGAAATACTTAAGAATGCAGACAGCAGATTTCCCAATATTATGCACATGGCTATATAATTTTGCTGAACCATTACCGTATTTTTCAGAGTATAAGATGCACCGGAGTATAAGATGCACCCAGGTTTTGAAGAGGCAATTTTTTTAAAAAAGTAGGTAGGTAGATAAAGGGATAGAGAGGGAGAGAAAGAGAGAGAAATACAGTTGATAGGTAGGAAGAGAGAGAGAGTAGATAGGTAGGGGGGGAGAGAGAGAGAGAAATAGAGTAGATAGGTAGGTAGAGAGAGAGAGAGTAGGTAGGTAGGTAGGTAGGTAGGTAGATGTTTCCAGATGTATTTACCATGTGCTGGTGAAGTAAATCACTGACCACCTTTGGAACAAATCTTTGTTTCTGCAGGCACAGTACTTGACCAACGTAATTCTCATCAATCACTCTAGCTAAAGAGGGGGAAAAACCTTTTTGCACTGTGCAAACCTCCCCCAAACGGCCCGTTTTTTGTAAAAATGGGCCCGTTTTTTTCAAATAAAAAGCATGAATAGCCTTCCGGGGCTTGCAGAGTGTTGGGGGGGGGGGGGGAGAGGAAAGAGGAAAAACCAGCCCGTTTTTTTGTGAAAATGGCCTGTTTTTTTGGTCAAAAAAATAGCATGTATAGCCCTATGGAGCCTTATAGAGTGCTGCTGGGAACTTGGGGGGGGGGGGGGCAAAAACGCCCTGTTTTTTTGCTCATTTCTGCCCTCCCCAGCCCCCAGGAGCTCTCTGGAAGCCTCCATAAGGGTATGTGCACGGCCATTTTGGTGAAGGGGGCGGGGTTTCAGGAGGCAAAAAATGCTGTATTTGATGTATAAGACGCACCCAGATTTTCAGCCTCTTTTTAGAGGAAAAAAGGTGCATCTTATACTCTGAAAATACGGTATTTCTCCTGAAGTATTTCAGGAGAAAAAAAAAATCTGGTTTCCTTTTTATTTTCTCTGTTTTCAATATAACCAGTGTTTTCTTCTAATTCATTTGTATCTGCATTCTTTCACAATTACATATCCCTGTTCCAAATCTGGTTATACTTTATTCACATGTATTTTGCTTTTCCTTAATCTACCTGCCTGTAATCAAATAACACAACAATGAAGAATCTCCCTGCTTAAAGTTGAAGTGGATTTATAGAATAAAACCAATATTTATATTACTGGTGGTTGGAAAGCATACACCTATAAATTTGGTTTTATTACATAGGTTCTGTTTTGGTAATTCCTTATAGCCATTCTCCCTTTTTTCCTTACCCATGTGAGACTTTGATTTGTGGGGTGGAGGGGAGAAAGCAAGGTCCACCCACTGCAATTAAGTACCTCTTTTGTGGATGAGCCATTTGTTTGAAAGCATTTCACTGAGGTTAGATTTAAGCTGTTAAAATGTCCTGATTTCAAGACGTCCTTACTTGGGATGGAAGAAATACCATAGGGCAGCGACGGCGAACCTTTTTAGGCTCATGTGCCATAAGTGGAGGGAGGTTGTGTGCCAGCGTGCCACACCCATAATGCAACGCATGCCCCCCTAGTGCGCATGCATACATGACAGGCGCTCCCCCCATTTTTAAAATGCTTTTTCCACCCTCCCCAGGCTCCAGAGGTTTATAGGAATTGACTTCTGGTTTGCTTGTAGGGTCATTTTTAGTCCTCTGGAGGCTTCAGGAGAGCTCCTGAAACCTCTGGAGGGCCTCCAGGGGCAAGGGGGGCTGTTTTCTCCCTCCTGGGGAGGGCGAAAAATGTCTTTAAAAATGGCTGAATCAGCTGGCCAGCATGCGCCTCGCGTGCCCTGCCAAATGGCTCCACGTGCCACCTGTGGCATGCGCGCCATAGGTTCGCCATCACTGCCATATGGGTACTCTCCCACAATGGAAGTTTTTAAGAAGCAATTGGACAAGCATTTGTCTGAAATGATATGGGGTTTCCTGCCTGAGCAGAGGGTTGGACTAGAAGACCTCCAAGATCCTTCCAACTCTGGTATTCTGTTATTCTGTTAAAAAGTTTACTTCCTGGAATACTAGTTATTCTGTGAATTGCAGGATTTATTTCAGGTCTAGAACCCATGCTTCTCAGAAAGTTGGTCCCATGTCAAGTTACCCAATGAGAAAGCGACACTAAAATATTGAAGAATTTGGCATTTGATGTCAAATGATCAGTGAGCCAAACACATAAACATAATTGTATTTGGCATACACTATCCAATTGTATTGTACAGCCCAATAAAATAACAGTGAGAATCCGGTTTGCTTGTAGCCCATACTGAGGATGGCCAACGTTTACATTTTCAAAGGCTACCACATTACCAAAATAGGGGTCTCCGTGTTTATTATCTCCCTTCTCCAATTGTGGTCAGATTATCCATGAAAACAGGCAGGGAGAAATGGTTGACGATAACTTGAGTCTCATGTTAGCAGAGCCATAAGAGAGAAATAAAATTCCTCAGGCATCGTTGGGTTGCCAGTTGGCTACCTTTGGCTTAGTTTGCAGGCAGCAATAAATATAACCAAAGAGAAGATATGACCACTGACAGCATTTAGCAACTGTAGCCTTCTCATATCTGGTCCATTCCAGGACATTATGAATGTAGCTTCCAAGAGTAATCAGCCAGAATTGCTGGACAGCCATAAACGGAACGGGCTGGAGAAGCTGTGACGGTTAGATCCACAATTCTGGCCAGGCTGACTGCAAATTCTGGGAACTGCAACTCCCACCTCAAAAGGTGCCAAGATGGGGCAGTGGGAACTTCCAAATGTATCACCAAGAGCTAGATTTCAAACTTTGTGTACATGCGTGTTGTACACCCACATTTGTGGATTAGTTTATTTTGTATAGGCGGCTTTATTTCTGCTAGTCTTAGCAAAGGAGAGAGACTATAGCACTGGAATATCATTCTGCTTTCAGAAGGTCTGATAAAATCCCAAATGCTTTAGAAAAAAATGCTGCAGGGGGGCTCTTATATGGGTTTGGCCTAGCAGCTTCTTCGAGTCATGTAAACAATCTCCATTTCCCCCCTAGTACCTTGCCTGATAGATCAAATTCGTAGGCGATAATGTGTGGTTACGTTCATCCTCCCCTGAGGATGGCGCCTTTCCTTTGCGTTTCCATTTCTTATGAAAATAAATAGATGTAGTCCTGATTTGCTAAAACCCAAGGTAACCTCTGTCTCGATTCAGAATTATTCTTCCGGGGGTGGGGGACTCACAAAAAGAATGGGGAAATAAGATTTTGGATCTTGTGCCTTTTCCCTTTTTGTGCTGGCTTACAGTGCTGCTAAGGAGGCGTGAAACTTGCCAGCATCACAGTAACAATACTTTACACTTGGCCTTGCAGGGTGTGAATTATACCACCTAGGGTGAAGAGGGAACAATCACAAGCTGAAACCCATATAAGAAAATTTCATAGATGCAGGACGAACATCCTCTATTTTCATTAGGTATAATACCTTGCTGTATGGTGAAATGAAGGTTGGATGCTGCATAATTATCATTATAACATGTAACCCAAAAGCTTGACCTTAAGCAGCGCTTAACTGACTACTAAAACAAAGCCTCTGTTTAAGGCAGGTGTACGCATGTGTTTGTGCACTTTATTTCTGGAAAACTGCATTTGTTTAAAGAACTGTGAGAATGATCTGAAGTTTGCAAGATGGACCTTATTTTCTTTTTTTTTTAATATCAAAGTGGCTAAACTTTTAAAACTTCTATTGAGTGCTAGGCTTCACTTTTCTGGATTTCAGCAGCGGCATGGCTTCAGAATATCCTGGTGGCTCCCAGGGTTCCCAATTCTTGATCCAGGAGTTGCCAGCTGTCTTCTGATATGGCCCATTTCAGATGCCAACTACTAGAATCTCTAAGATCTTGCAAAACCTATTGGCAATTTATATATTCTTCCTCTAAAGCAGGGATGTCCAAACCTGGGAACTTTAAGACTTGTGGACTTCAACTCCCAGAATTCCCCAGCCAGCATAGCTGGCTGGGGAATTCTGGGAGTTGAAGTCCACAAGTCTTAAAGTTCCCAAGTTTGGACATCCCTGCTCTAAAGGCTTACATTTTACAACAAGCATAATTGCAATGTCTCTTAGATGTTTGCTTGGCCCATCAGTTGCCTGCACTCTTGAATAATATACCTCAATATACCTCTTGAATAATATACCTCAATTGAAGATGTGGTTTGAGACTATATTTTTTCCCCTTTATTTTCAGAAGCTTCTAGGATATTAAAGATTTCATCTTCACTCCTCTGGGAGGAAAAAGCATAATAATCATAATAATTATAGTAATGACAATAGTGATGATGATGATGATGATGATGATGATGATATAACTTTGCTAACGAATGGATTACAGCATATCTTCTATCACTGCAATTCTATAGCAAGCCCATTTTTCTTGGATTTAGGTTGCAAAGTATCACTAAACTCATGTTGATTATTTTTTATTTTGCAAACTAGAAACCATTCATCTATATAATTAAATCAGATTGAAACAAATGGAAAGTACAGATAGCCCTCAATTTATGACCACAATTGAGCCCAAAATGTCTGCTGTTAAGTTGTTAGGTGAGTTTTGCCTCCTTTTACAACCTTTCTCACCACAGTTGTTAAGTGAATCACTGCAGTTGTTTAGTTAATAACAGGGTTGTTAAAGGAAATGGCTTCTCTATTGACTTTGCTTGTCAGAAGGTTGCAAGGTTGCACATGACCCTTGAACACTGCCACCATCATAAACATGAATCACCTGTCAAGCATCAGAATTTTGATCACATGACCATGGGGTGGGAAAAATGGTCCTCAATCACGGTCACTAAATGAACTCTTGTTAGTTGAGGCATGCCTATACGCCTTTTTACTTTTGCTCTTCTAACAGTAAAGTTATTTTATTAATAGAAGAACAATAAAGGCATTGCTTTTCTGACAACAGGCTTTCATTCATGTTTAGCAATATAAGTACAGAGCTTAAAACTTTTTGGTGGTTCTTGCAAGGTACCATGATTGCACCAATCTTTAAAAGTCAATCCCACAGGCAAAAAATATAAGGACGTTACACAAATGTTGCAAGGCATTTAAATATATCTTGAGGAGACAAATGGGTAAAGTGGAGTTACATGAAAATGTTAAGCTTTGTTTTGATTTTGTTCTTCTAGGACTAAGTACACTGCTTGTTTTTCAATAGAAAAAGCAACTATGGTTAAATTATGTAGCACTTTATAACCATTCTGAAAAAAAAATACTTTGGATCGTGCAAGAACTCATGTGGCCCCTGTTTTCAACTCTTTAAAGGAGCTGTGTCTTAACCTGAGATCATGTGGCTGCCCTTCAACTTGTGATCCTAAGAAAAAACATAGCAGCTTTAAAGAGTTTGTGCCTCCATACACTCCAAATAATATTTTAGAATCAAATCTGAAGTATTGCAGAGTTCTACCATCTTTCCTATAATTTAGGAAAATTCATATATAATTGAATTATAGAGCTGATTATTTCTCTATACCTAAATATTGTAAGATTTCCAAAATAACACTACATAACATCATTGCGTGATGGCCAAGCAACTTAATCTTCTTATGGACACCACTCAAGATTACAGCTTCACCTCTCAGTCGGGAGCAACTAGTCATCCATTTAGCTGAAACAGGAACATGATTCATCGCAAAGTAGACTTAGTTTGATGGCAGTCCCGCATATTAATTCATTGATGGTAATCTTGCTTCTGATTGTTTAAGTTGAAGGGTCTCCTGTTGGAAGCCTATACCAATTTGAAATTGTACATACCGTATTGATTTTATAGGCTGATCATTTGACTTACTGAACTGAAACAGGTTTTGAAAACTCCAAAAATATGTATGAAGTGATAAGAGTTGTGTGTGTGTCTGTGTGTGTTACCCAACTTTATTTCATGTTATCATGAAAATTGAGAAGGTACAGCATTGGGGGGGGGGAACTATTATCTAATTTAGCTTATCGCTACACAAATTCCGTACAGAATAGTAATTTCTGCCCTATTGGAGTTTATAACGCACTTTAGGTTTTTAGCTCTTGCCACGGATTGGATGCATCCTCTGCATTTTTTTTCTTTTTCTCTCCCGCTCCCTCTTTCCCTCTCCTTCTCTGTCAAAAGGCGACAGATTGCAAGTGGCACTTATAACGTACAGACTAGGTTGTGATTACCCATTGGATAACATTTTAATTGTGCTTCTGGCATTCCGTCAAGCAAATTTGAACTGCGTTTCAATATTACAGCATTTATTTAGAGCCATAACAATATGGATGAAACTTAAATTATAATACAGGGAGAATTCTCTTGAATTTATTTCCTATTTGATGGATGTTTAAAAAAGGAGGTCCTAACAGGAAACAGAACAAAAACAAAACAAAACAAAACAAACAAAATTCCACTATTCAGACCTACATAAAAGACACAGGATTGAAGTGGAGGAATAAGTTTCATTTTAAAAAAAATGGGGGCAGAACTTTTGATAATGAAAGCGAAAGATCAAAAATAAACTTTTAAAATCCATATCACTTTCCTGGTCTGTATTGTGGGAAAGCACTAGGGCAATAGAAGACACTAGCCATGTCACACAGTGGCTGTTTACAAAGGCATTAAACCTTGGTTCACAGAGTGAATTTTGCATCTAAGCAAAGCAAACAGTTTTGAATATCTTTAGTAAACGCAGAAACATGCACAGAAAAAGAACATTTCAGCAAGAATAAGCCCAGAGCAATGCCTATAATGGTCACAGCTATAAAATACATTATTGCAGGTTAAACGTTATTGGGCCTATAGCCGTTTTCCTCTACTTTACAAATTTCTTCGCACCACTTGGGCGTCCTCTCCCCCCCCCCCCCCATTTTCTTGACAAGACTGGGGGACTTTCCAGCACAATTTGGCAGCAGCCTTGGGGGAGAAGAGAGCAAGGGGAAGTCCAGCTTATATAGCAAGCAGAAATCTTGCTTAATATTGGGTGTAGTTCCTGATTTCAGCAACATTGAGGGGAAAACGCAACGTTGGTATCTTGCTGCAATGGTAGGGAAAGTTCGGAATAGTTAATTAGATCTCCAGTTACTGCATATTTGAAAGGAAATACCATGAGACGTTACCCAAGCGGGTGTTTTGTCTTTGGCTTCCTTCGCCTGAGATTTTAGGAGTGGCACCAGGAGAACGTGTCTGCATTTCCTTCTGTCCCAAAGGTTCTCTGGGAGTTTATTTTAGGAAGAGAGGTATTGGCTGAGCCCTCTGCTCCTTGCTGGCCAGCAGCCAGTTAGACCAATGTAATTATAGTGAAAATCAAAATAATCCTCAGAGGTCTAAATCTTTAAATCTCTCTAGACAGCCAAATGTCTAATAGAAACGATTCCCTCCTGAAGTGGATTTAGCTCTCTTTGGAGATGAGAGTTGGCAAGGGAGGGGACTGGCGTCATGCCATGTGTTATCCGAAGAAGGAACTAGAACCTGATTGGGAGTAAGAGCAGGCCAAAAGTCTCAGCAATGGGTCACTGACATGATAAAGATTCCACATGGTCCTTACTTGTAGCAGGCCATTAATTAACGAAGCTGCCAAGCACGTCCCTCTCTGAGGATGCGTGCATGGGGACAAGAGTCCCTGCAGGAAAGATCTTGAAGGCAGCTTGGAATAGATCCCTCTGCTGCAACTGAAGTGCTGGGCTAAGCGGCCAACTGGAAGAATAACAGAGTTGGAAGAGATCTTGGAGGTCTTCTAGTACAACCTCCTCCTCAAATGGGAGACCCTATACCATTTTAAGAACCATAGTGGCACAGTGGTTAGAAAGAATAGAATAACAGAGTTGGAAAGGACCTTGGAGGTCTTCTAGTCCAACCGCCTGCCTAGGCAGGAAACCCTAAACCAAATGGCTATCCAACATCTTAAAAACTTCCAGTGTTGGGGCATTCACAACTATTGGAGGCAAGCTGTTCCATTGATTAATTGTTCTAACAGTCAGGAAATGTCTCCTCAGCTCTAAGTTGCTTCTCTCCTTGATTAGTTTCTACCCATTGCTTCTTGTTCTGCCCTCAGGTGCTTTGGAGAATAGTTTGACTCCCTCTTCTTTGTGGCAGCCCCTCAGATATTGGAACACCGCTATCATGTCACCCCCTGGTTCTTATTTGTGAATGCAATATTGCATTCAGTGGCTTTGTCCACTGCCAGCAGTTTGATCCTGATGGGGCTCTAGCTTGACTCAGCCTTCCATCCTTCTGAGGTTGGTAAAATGAAGAACCAGATGGTTGAGGGCAATATGCTGACATTATAAACTGCTCAGAGAGTGCTGTAAAGCAGCGTTTTTCAACCACTGTGCCGTGGCACACTAGTGTGCCGTGAGATATTGTCTGGTGTGCCGTGGGAAAAATTCCAATTCCAATATCAGCTTTGTGTTCAGCCAAAAAGGCCCAGGTTTCGCACTGAGTAAGTAAACAGAAATATGAACAATTATAAAATACTTTATTATTTCATAATAAAGTAATTATAAAATAATTTCTTTGTGTTTATTTGATTCCTATTCAAGAGAATTACTTTATATATAGTCAATATAGGCACAGAGTTAAAAAATTTTAACATTTTCTAATGGTGGTGGTGTGCCTCGTGATTTTTTTCATGAAAAAAGTGTGCCTTTGCACAAAAAAGGTTGAAAAACACTGCTGTAAAGCACAGTGTAGCAGTATTTAAGACCAAAGGGTCTATAAGACCAAGGGCTATTTGCTATTTCAGACCAATGGCTGCCCCAGTCTCTTCTTGAAAACCTCTAGTGAGATACCCTGCTTTTTGGGACTGGTAAGGACGTCTGTCTCCTGATATTAACTGTATGTCTTAAAGATTCTGGATATTTAAAGGGCCTTTATCAGAATTGTCTTAACTTTGTCGCATGTTCGCTGCAGCCAATACCGACCTGTGGTACTGTGAAATTTTAATGTGGGGAAGGAACATTCAGAACGTTCAACTTCATCAGCATCTAAACCGAATAGGGACTTGGTTTGACTTGTGACCACAACTGAGGGAAGGGCTCATTGAAATATGCAAGGAAATAACGAGATGCTTCTGAACATGTGCAAAGAGGTTTTATTTGTCGCCATGTTAATAGGATGGCCTGTAGCGAAGGCTAGTCAGCGCTTGGTCTATCCCCTTCTTGCTCCTCAGTGTGGCTTCTCTTTCCTCCAAGGATCAAGTGCCCTCTTCGTCTGACAGCTTCCTGTGAAGAAGCAGGGTTGTCGGTAAAGAGTCACAGCTAGTCTGACTTCGTGCACAGAAGGCTAAGCACAGGTCAGCAGTATAACAAGGACACCAAGCAAACTTTATCTGCCTGGGCTGCAAATATACAGGTTGCATTAACCTCAGCTGTTTAATTGTGTTTCTGAAAATTATGACAAACCTGTGACATCCATGGATACTCACCAAAGCCTTTTTTAAAATCTGATTTATTTTTTTCTATTTAAAAAAAATCATTTTACAACAATAAAACTAATAACTGAGCAGCTGGGAAGCAGCAAAGGTTTGCCTGCCAATCATCACATCCACATCCCTCTTTTGCTTCCCCGTGAAATGTCTCTGGACCCCCACGTGATACATGTTAAGGAAAAGGAGAAGGTGGAACACCATTTTTCTCCATTTGATGGGAGGTTGGAGAAAGTGATCTGGAGGGTTGAGGAAAATGGAGGGAATCTGGAAGAATGAACTGAGGAACTGGAGCGGGCTGAGGATACCTGTAGGCCGAGTCACCGTGGGATTGAACAAACCAGAGATGTTATAGAGCCGAGGTGGCACAGTGGTTAGAGTGCAGTACTGCAGGCTACTTCTGCTGATTGCCGGCTGCCTGCAATTTGGCAGTTCAAATCTCACTGGCTCAAGGTTCACTCAGCCTTCCCTCCTTCTGAGATGGGTAAAATGAGGACCCAAATTGTTGGGGGCAATATGCTAACTCTGTAAACCGCTTAGACGGGGCTGTAAAAGCACTGTGAAGCAGTATATAAGTCTAAGTGCTATTGCTATTGCTGTAGATAAGGCTAGGGAAGCCACAAAGCAGCTAGAGCAGGGGTCTGCAAAGTTGGCTCTTTTAAGACTGGTGGACTTCAACTTCCAGAATTCCCCAGCCAGCCTGGCTGGCTGGGGAATTCTGGAAGTTGAAGTCCACCAGTCTTAAAAGAGCCAACTTTGCAGACCCCTGAGCTAGAGGAAAGACCAAAAGAGCTAGAAGGAGTTAAGCAGGCAATTGGAGAAGCTAATGAGCAGCATCTGGGGAGCAGTCTGTGGATGGGGGTGGATGGACAAAGGGGGTTGTGTTTACATAATGGTTGAATGGGGTGCAGTGTCCTGTGACCAAGAAGATGGGAGTGGTTAATGTGTGTGGGAGAGATAAAGAGTTTTGGAATGATTCAAAAAATGAAGAAAGAAAAGATGGGTAGGTAGTTTGTGTGGGATTTTAGAGCAGTTATTATTATTTTTTCTGTTCCAAGGAAATAGTTGGGATAATGTTAAAACATGTTACTAAAAAGAAATTGGTTTGTCATTCTGTGACCTTAGTGGTTTGCCGAAAGACCTATGTTAGTCTTTCAAATTTTGTCATGAAGTTTTTGTTTGGATACACCGTTGTGAATTACGCCAGCCAGTTTGTGAGTTCCCCCTTCCATGGTTCACCCCTAAACTTTTCCCCAAATCTTGTAGCACTCTTAAGCTACAACAGGTCAGACAATTCCATCCTTTTTCAGTTTGAGTCTGATGGTTGGCCTTTTGTGGCTATTCCCAAAGTTTTAAGCCTGTCATTTGAAACATGTTCCCAGTCATGGCCAATATGGGAAGAGGCTACAGCTCTTTGATCAGATGTATACATATTGCCTACCAAAGGTCCCTGTTTCAACCTGTCACTTCCATTTTAAAGGATCAGGAGTCAGAGAATGGGCAGAATCTCTGCCTGAAAAGCACACTAGCTGGAGTAGATAGAACTGGGCAGGGTGACAAGATGTTTCAACCTAACATAAGACAATCATTTGTACAGGTAGTCCTTGACTTACAGCCGATGACTGTTTGAAGTTCCAATGGCACCGAAGAAGTGACTGATGACTATTCCTCGCCTTTACGACTGTTGCAGCATCCCCGTGGTCATATGATCAAAATTCAGGTGGTTGATAGCTGGCATGTAATTATGACAGCTACAGCATTCTGGGATCAGGTGATCACCATTTCCCAGCTGGTTTCTGACAAGCAAGCCAATGGGGGGCGGGGGGGAGCGCTTGATTTGCTTAATGAATGTGATTCACTTAGCAACTGCAGTGAATATTTTGCTTAATAACAGCAGAAAAAAAAGATCCTAAAATCTGGCACAACTCACTTAACAAGTGCTTTTATTTAGCAATCCTACCTTGCATTCCAGAGGGATGCAATGGCTTAGTGGCTAAGACCCTGAGCTTGTCGATCAGAAAGGTCAGCAGTTCGGCGGTTCGAATCCCTAGTGCCACGTAATGGAGTGAGTTCCCGTTACTTGTCCCAGCTTCTGCCAACCTAGCAGCTTAAAAGCATGTAAAAATGCAAGTAGAAAAATAGGTACCACCTTTGGTGGGAAGGTAACAGCGTTCCATGCGCCTTTAGTGTTTAGTCATGCCGCCACATGACCACGGAGACGTCTTTAGACAGCACTGGCTCTTTGGCTTTGAAACGGAGATGAGCACCACCCCCTAGAGTCAGAAATGACTAGCACATATGTGCAAGGGGAACCTTTACCTTACCTTGCATTCCAGCAACATGTAACATTTTAACCTAGTGTGATAAAAACTTTTTATACAGGATGTTGTGTACATAGGCCCCTCACAAATGGAAAGGATATTTTCACTAGCAGCACTTCATTTTTACAAATACACTCCCTGGAAATATTGTGTGGCACCACCATCATGAAGCTTTTGTTTTCAATTAAGGCTTTTGTGCTTTCAGTTTGAAAAAAAAATGGTTTTCTGTGCTATTTAAAGTTCTCTAAGACAATAGATTTTACTTTGGTTTTCTTCTGCAAGTTGTTTTAAAACAGGCTATCATACGCTTAGATATTCTATGAAAATAACTTTGGCTATTGATAGTACAGAAATGTAGTAAATAAATATTGGTGGCTGCAGTTTTGATGACGTATTGCAACATCATTTATTTATTTATTTATTTATTTAAATTTATATCCCGCCCTTCTCCAAGAAGGACCCAGGGCGGCGCACAGGAAAATTTAAAAACATACAAAATACAATAAATATAATTTAAAAAACTATTAAATAACCTATCCTGCGCTAAAACCAAATTTTAAAAACCCAATTTAAAACTACCTAAAAGTCCCCATGGGAGGTTAGGCTAGGCCGGCTTGTTGAAACAAATATGTCTTAAGACATTGGCGGAAAAGGCGGAGGTCGGTGATGGTACGTAATTCAGGGGGTAGGTCATTCCAAAGGGCTGGGCCCGCCACAGAGAAGGCTCTTCCCCTGGGTGTCGCCAGTCGGCATTGTCCGGCCGACGGCACCCTGAGAAGGCCCTCTCTGTGGGAGCGTATCGGTCTAAGGGATGTATGGGGCAGGAGGCGGTCTCGCATATAACTAGGCCCCGAGCCATGGAGCATCTCAGTTAGAGCCCATGTAGGATCTCAGTTAGAGCCCATGTAGGATCTCCAATGATCTTTCCATAGAACTCAAATAATCGCGCAATTTACCAATAATGAGGTTCAGCAAAACAGATAATTTCATGCCTCTGAATATATTTTGATTAAGATCTTGGAAGATGGCTTCGGAGAAGTCTGGATTTTTATTGAGAATATCTCCCTAGTTTTTCTAATAAACACAAGCAGCTGCCTTAGCTATATTGTTGTATATCTACTTGAGCAAACATGGACAAATGGGAAATAATGTGGATTTTCCCTCCTCCAAGACCCTCTCCTCAGCTTGGCGCCCTTTAGGTACATTGGAATCAGTCCCGTATCTTTAAGCAACGTGATATGACCTTGCTGGATGCAGCAGGAGGACACCTGGTGAGAGGAAGTCTGATCTGATACCTGCCTTTCCTAACCAAGTCTTCTCCAAATGTACTGAGACTGCAACCCTAACACACTTAGGAAGCTGACATTTGAAGCCATTTTTTAAAGGCTTCCTTTTCGCTTGATTTTTTTTTACAAGTAGATTTCAAAAGTGTTTGAAGATATAATTAACCGAAGATAATCAAGAATTCAGGGTACCAGGCTTGACTTAACCACAATCGGGCCAAGAATTTCAGTCACTAATTGATAAAGTTGTTAAACAATAGCAATAATCTGGGTCCTCATTTTACGGACCTCAGAAGAATGGAAGGCTGAATCAACCTTGAATTGGTCAGACGCCAACTCCAGGCTGGAGGCAGAGTTAGCCTGCAATACTGCATTCTCACCACTGTGCCACTAGTTAAGCAAGTCATCACATGACCGGATCTGATTTTATGACAGTGTTTATCATGGTCATTAAGTGAAGCCAGGTTCCCTAATTGATTTTGCTTCTCGGAAGTCAGCTGGGAAAGTCACAAATATGACCATGTGACTGCAAGACGCTGGAGCTGTCAGAAATGCTAGCTGGTTGCCAAGCACCTGAATTGCAATCAGGTGATTTGGGTTGTAGTGGGGGGGACAGGTCACAAATGATTTTCTCCCCCAAGGCTGTTGTAACCTGGAATCATTAAATGAATGGTCGTAAATCGAGGATTACCTTTAATCTCATCCCCCTTTGCTGTTCCACGCTAACATGTGATGATAATGTTATGAACACATTTGATGACAACCATTTTTAGTTACAGCATTTTCAAATTTGAACTGTCGTAAATGCTGCGTAAGGATGACCGTTAAACGTGAACAGAACATCTAAATATATAAATAAACTTTGCGTTAAAATAAATTTATGTATGAATTAGAGCTGTTAGCAGAGCCATGTCACTTTTCCACCCTTGTTGTCAATCTTTTTATTAGCCAGCACAACGGTATTTGGTTTTACCACTGCGTTGAAATATAATAATTTTTAAGATCATGTAATGGATTATATAGCCTAGGAAATTTATCTTCCCCTCCCTCAGGCCTAGTATAGATTTTCCTTGTTATGCTCACTGTTTCCCCCAAACATTGGAAGACAGACCGTCATGGCAGCCACACCCAACTCTCCTTCTACCATCAGCCATCCCAGTCTCCCAGCCCATCTTCCCTGGTCAAGGGTCACCCTCTCATTCCTCCTTTTTGGAAAGCCCAGGACCACCATGGAGCTTGGAAGAAGACAGGTTGCTGATTGACATGAGAGCCTCAATTGTGCAACTGATTGGCCAAGACTTTCAGTTGTGGAGACCTGCTGAACCAAGCCAAGGCAAAGCTGCCTGGTCTTTTCTATTCTGGACTACCTGTATAACTAGATGACCTCTCTACCTGGGCTGCATCCTCAATGCCTATGAAGTACAATACTTGCAACCTGCAAGAGACTTGATTTGGTTGTGAGTTTGAGAGACCAGCTCTACGACAAGAAACAATTATTTATAAACCATATATTAAATCTACCATTAAATTTTTTACAAAGTTAAAAAATTTAAAGACAGAATCACTAACTGGGGGCATGTAAGGATGAATAATTATATAAAGATAATGATGAGAATAGCTGGGAATTGTAACCAGGTCTACATCTCAGCCAAAATTAGCCTGGAGGGGGGAGGGTTTTGAAAGTACAATGACTATATATGTATATTTTTTTTGTTCTGGTTTTTTTTTTGAAAAAGCAGAGTACATGTTAAAATTAAATACGTATATTGAAAAGGTATTATAAATACCATCAACATAAAATGGAGCTTGCTCAGACGCTGAAATACACCAAGTAATG
Organism: Rhabdophis nuchalis; assembly: GCA_039707465.1. Classification (NCBI taxonomy): domain Eukaryota; kingdom Metazoa; phylum Chordata; class Lepidosauria; order Squamata; family Natricidae; genus Rhabdophis; species Rhabdophis nuchalis. The sequence goes on along the minus strand of CM077646.1, from coordinate 148,902,440 downwards.
AACAGTGGGAAATAGAGGAGAGAGAGGGAAGAAGAGAGAGATAGGAGAGAGGGCAAAGGGTGGGAAGAGGAGGAGAGAAATGAGGAGTGGAAAGGGGAGAGAGGCGAAGGAGAGAGGAAGGGGAAGTAGAGAAGGGAAAGATGACAGAGGGAAGAAAGGAGGTACGGAGGGGGAGGAGAAAGGGAAAAGAAAGTGATGGATAAGGTACAAATATGGTATATGGGGAGCAGAAGATCCAATAATTGTTTTTGACAGTTGATGCTAAGATGAATTGATGTAAACATTTAATAATACAATATGATGTTGACTATGTAAGAGTATACAATGTGATTATATGTTATGAAAATGAAAAAAATAAAAAACTTTATAACAAAAAAAAAATTTTTTTTTAATACAAAGTTGTTCCTGAAATTAGAAAGGAACGTGACACATATATTGATAAATACCTGCGTGGGATCAAATGCCCCCATATAGACAAGGAGATTTGTACAACACGTCCCTTTTCACAGCTCCTAGAGGCACTTAACTTATATCTTATGATGGATTGCCATTGAACGTGCTTTGGAAGTCTGCCAACTAAAAAAGGAAAAGAAACCACGTATTGGTTTACTCAGATGAATAAGTAAACAATCAATTCTTGAGTTATGATTTGCCCCTATTATACGAACCTTTGTTCACACACCCAAATTTGCTCTTGCAAGAAAGTAGGAGTGCTTTCTGGTGTACATACAGTATTCATTATTTCTGAATACTTGATGGCCAGACAGAAGAAAAGCAGTTTCCCTTTGTATATTTAACTTACTGGGTTGGGTGCTGTTGAATTAAAAAAATTGAAAGAAATTCTATTCTCCTCTCCCCTTTGTGCTTTTCCTCTTTTCCTAATTTGACACCTATAATCTATTGTCAAAGTATTCATTGGATTGCAGTTTACTTTCTAGTTTGCCAACTGTTTTTGCTGTCTCATTCTCTCTTGCGTTGATAGCCTGGCTCCATGTTTGTTCCTCTCTTGGTCTCCCCTCCCCCTATTTCTTCTAATTTTATTTTTTATTATTATTATTATCACTGTAATCATTGTTGTCATTATTATTTTGCTATAAATTAGGAGGCATAATCAATATTTGTAGAGGCCAAGTGAGATTTCTTCTATTTGCATAAAGTGATGAAGTGGATGTTTCTCTGATATTTCAGAGTGTCAAAGGGCTTTATGAGACAGGATGATTGATTAAGCAAGACAGGGTAAGATTACATTAGCAAAGGCGTTGCTTGAAAGGAAATTCTTTAGAAGATCCTATGAGTTGGGGGAGGCATGGAGGGGGAGGCGGGGAGAGTTCCTAGCCTGTCTTGCAATGCGAGTTGGGTGCTAATTTGTAACTGTTGGATTTTCCATTCCTATTACTGCACCTGCTAAACTGTTTGCAAAGGGAGCTGGCAGATTGCTGGTGTCGCTGCAGGCCATTTCACACTTTTAGGGCCAAAACTTTAGAGAGATTGTCTCAATAAAATATAGTGTTATCCTCTGAGAAAGCTGTGGAAATGAACTGCTTTCCCTAACATTGGTACTGTTCCCACCCCCTTCCCCACCCCCACCCCAGTAATTATGTTTCCCCCCCCAAAAATAAATAAATAAATAAATAAATCCAAAGCAATCTACCAAGTGATACATCTCTGGTGGTTTTAACAGTCAATTGAGCCGCTGGCATTTTCGTTTATTTCCGGTTTGTCCCCTCTCTCTCTTTTTTCTAGTCTAGCTTGCCATGCATGCTTTCAATAATGAAACATCCTTTGGGACCTTCATGGTATGTGGGTTGAAAAGACAGTACCAATAGCCTTTGACTTACAACCATTCATTTAGTGACCATTTGAAGTTACAACTGCAGTGAAAAAAAGACTTACAACCGTTTTTCACGTGACCATTACAGCTTTCCCATGGTCACGTGATCAAAATTCACACACTTGATCAGTGGCCTGAATTTATGATGGTTGCGGTGTCCCGGTGTCAACTGATGATCTTTTGTGATCTTCTAACAAACAAACTAATAGGAAAAGCTAAATTTACTTACTAATTGTGGTACTAATTTCATTGTAATTTTTACAATGACAATAAAGATTATTATTATTATTACTAACTTAACAAGTGCAATGATTTGCTTAACCACTGTGCTTGCAGGTGTCCTGCTTAGCAACATAAATGTTGGGCTCAATTGTTGTAAGTCAAGGACTGCCTTTACTTCTGAGCGTCCAACATAGATGTAGAGATTGAAACAACATAGCACAGCTTTACACTGGTTCATTAGACCTATAAGGCCATCCTTATAGGTCGCAAATGGTGAGCCACTGTGTGAGACAGAATGCTGGACCAGATGGGCTGTGGCCTGTTCCAGCAAGGCTGTTCTTATGTTCTTGTGGGCTCCATTCCTTCTGTTGCATTCCTATGACCTATTGAAGAGTTATGTTGTATAGCCAGAAGGATGTCTGTCCTATTTCAAGGGACAACTACTGTAGTTTTAAACTCTCTGAAAAGTACATGTGGATTTAGCAAAACAAAACTTTTGATTGGTAAGATTTGGATTCCAATCCATGAAGCTATGCATTGACTTGTTTCTTAGTAAGCCTCAGTTTTCCCCTCTGTAAAATTGAAATAGGAATATCTCTGATGCAAGCTAATTATATGGATGGCTGAATTTAGGAATTAAATTCATAAATTCAAACATGTGGTGCGGGTGTTTAAATAAAAAATACAGTACTTTGCTCTGTAACACAGAGCCACTTGCATTCACAGAGCTAACCTTTTCAATAAAGCTCACAACCAAAGTATATTTAATGTGATTTTACAGATGGGAAATGGAGTCCCGGGGAATAGGAGTCATATATCAAATTCATTTTTAAAAGCACATGTCTTCTGCAACTTTATAAAGCAAATATTTTGATATACTTGTCACCATATATATGATTTGGGAATTTTTTTTGTATCCATTCAGGATAGGCTTACCCTTTTTGACTAGACATGTATTTTTCCTCTTCTCAGTCATGGGATGATTCAGCGGACTAATTATAACATTAAAAAGTATCACAAGCCATACAGACTTTTAGTCTTAAGAGAAAAAGAAACGTAGAGCAGAATGACGATTCTAAAGCAGAAATGAGGTCTCGGAGTCCCATAGTAATCTCATAATGCAGGTTTGTTCCTCGGAGCCAGTGCTACCGATTATTTCAGCTCCCCAAATTCTGAAATAATCATTTAAAAATATTTATTTATAAATAAGATGCATAAAGTCTCCAGGCGCTAGCCCAGCGGTGGGTAACTATGGCAACTTTATAACCTGTGGACTTCAACTCCCAGAATTCCTGAGCCAGCATGGCTCCAGAGGTCATAAAGTTGCCATAGTCACCACCCTTGCGCCAGAGAGTAAACAGCAGTAAAATCTGAGCATAGAAGCAGTTTATCAGAGAGAGAAAAAGCATAGAAGGGAATAACACAAAACCAATCTCTCTCCTATTTGCTTTCTCTAAGGAGCCCTCTGCTCATTCTAACCCAAGGCATGGGGAAAAGCCAGCTTTTCAAGGCTTACTAGAAGAACAATAGGGCAGTGATGGCAAACCTATGGCACACGTGCCACAGTTTGGCACACAGCCATTTGTCAGGGCACACGAGGCGTTGCCCGATGCTGGCCAGCACGCAAGTGCGTACTGGCCAGCTGACTTCGGCTTTCTTTTGAGGCCATTTTTCACCCTCCTAAAGGCTCTTGAATGCTCTGGAGGGCTAAAACCAGCCCTACAAGCGAACTGGAAGTCCGTTCCTGAATTTCCAGTTTGCCCATAGGGCCGGTTTTTCACACTCCGGAGGCTTCAGGGAAGCTCCTAAAGCTTCCAGAGGGCCTGGGGGGGAGGCAGCGGCAGCTGTTTTCTGCCCTCCCCAGGCTCCTATAAAGCCTCTTGTCTTGAGCCTGGGGAGGGCGAAAAAAGCACACCAAAAATGGGGTGGGTGGGAGCACTGGTTGTGCGTGCATGCACGCTGGAGTAGTGCGTGTAGCATTATGGGGTGGCACGCCCGCGCACAAACCCCCTGCGTTCCCCCCGGTTTTGGCACGTAAGCCCTAAAAGGTTCGCCATCACTGGAATAGGGGCAGTATGAGTCTCTAGGAGGGGGATGATTTGTCACTTTTTAGGGTGATCCCCAAAGTCACACTTTGGGGGGGTCACCCCAAAAGGGCTGCTAGGGTGGCTATCTGTAGATGCATCAAAAAGGGGGAAATGTTTCATCATTTTTATCTTCCTAATGAAGTCCCTAATATGAGGTTTTATACCAATTGTGATGCCATGAAAAAAGTAAAAAGAATTGAAGTGGAAATGAGCTGGTCACATAGCAAGAAGAACTGATGGCAGGTAGACTAAGGCAGTCATAGAATGGATCCCACTTGATAAAAAGCATCCACAAAAGAGACCTAATACAAGATGGAGCGATGCATCAGCAAATATTGCGGGCCCAATTGGCAAAGGAAAGCTCAAGACCATATTGGTTGGGAACATGCAGAAGAGGCCTTCATCCTGCAGTGGATAGACAGTGGCTGGGATGAGGATGATACCACAACTTTTTACATCACTATTTATCATCTTCCTTCAAGGCTTTGTGCATTTATTTTGTCATTTCATTATCCAGAGCGACTTGGAGAAACAAGGAGACTTCTGGGATCAAAGGAGAGAGATTGCACAGGAGCAATCACAGTCTTGTTACCTGCCCATTCCAGGTAGAGACCAAGGGCTCAGTCAGATTGCACACCCACATTTTCAGGAAGAAATTGCCAGTTCCTCTGGAATCCAATACCTGTCCTCCACCTACTGATCATGTCACACTTGCCTGAGATTATAACCAGATCTAATGTGTGACCTTTGGCATGCGTTGGGCCCCAAATTACTTGGATCAAAAATTTGACAGTGGCCATGAATTACTAATTCACACATAACTTGAATGGAAAAAAGGAATCCAAATCTGTGGCTTCTGTGTTATTTTCAGAATTTCCAAAACTTAGTGGAAGCCAAACCTGATATCTCATCAAGAATGCATTAGGCATAGTTCCTGCTTTGTTTTCACCTACTACAACAACAGCATGTTATGTATTTTCTGTAATGCTGTCTATCAATGAATCTTTTTAATTTATTTACTTCATTCTGATCAGTTTCTTTGTTAAACAGATCAAACAAATATAGGTTGCATTTATGAGAGCAAACGTTTCCCCTCCAATGTTACTTACCCTATAAACTTAATCTATAGAGTCTATGGTATATGTCATTACTTGGCTAACTGGTTGCTAGTTATGAATCTTAGGCACGATTTTGCCAAGCAACATCTTGGCTTGTAAATAGGCCTAGATTTGTAGACCAAACCTAAAAAAATTTTTTTAAAGAGAATATTACTTCCAATATATTCAGCTACCAAGAGTTCTACACTGCTTTGCAAGATATCAAATTAATTGACATGGACCTAGACCTTTCTTGGAATAAGACTGTAGTGATCCAGATAGATGTTACTTTAGCTCGGAGTTTTTTAATTGCTGAGCTATATATTGGCTACCACAATAAAGTTGCCTTCAGATGTACCATGCCAATTATGGTTCCTGTTTTTGGCACCAGTTGACATTATCCTTGGTGATTGCATCTGATGCAGAGCACTGTAAAATTTAGCAAACTGTAATGAATAATAGATACCATTATTGTTTCATCATCTCAATCTGTAATGATTACTACCAATGCAACTATAACAGATTGCCAAGTTCATTGCCAATCCCTTTGGATTTGGGATATCTGGTGTATTACTGAGTTGGCTGTTCACATCAATAAGCTTTTGCTTCTGGGTATATTTAAGACACTTTGGGCATTCAAGAATTTCCTACTATATTGAATATACTATCAGAAAATATTATGCTTACAGTGTAAGCCAATAATCATGATAGTGTAAGATCGACTCCTTTGTTAAATCACAGGAAGTATTTTTGGAATTGGTGTGCGGTGTGGACAACTCCTTTGGTGGTAATTCAACTTGCTGGGAAAGACAATATGCTGGAAATTACTTTTTTAACTGGTCAATAATCACCGGTTTGCTAATGAATTCACTATTGTACTATCAACAGTTCAAAATACTATCGTAAGATATCACAAAATCTGTCATAGTAATACACATTTCTGTGCATCCTTTGATAGTAGAAAATATTGCCTTTTCCAAAAGGCAATAAGTAAATCACTTATTTCTGGCAGCCATTCCTTGACATCTAGAATAATACTGCATTTCTATTCATTCTTTTCAGTCAATCCGTGGTTCAATACAACCATAATTCCTGATAAAGAGTCAAATTCCAAAACCTTGGTATATTATAGTTCATTATTACAGCATCTTGAACATTTAAATAGCTTTCCAAAAAATCTGCTTATTTACATGAATCTATAATTGAAAATGATAGCAACCACGTTATTTTTATTTATTAAATTTATCCCCCCCCCCCCCCCAATCTCCCATTTCGCTAGAAGGCCACAAGATAACATGATCACAGCATGTGGAAGTTGCTTGAGCTTTGTCAACCACTTCCATGAGTGGCTCATATCTTTTGTAAATGGAATGTTTTGGTTATGAATGTCTTCATGGAGGGCAGTAGCTGATTGAGCAGCAAGCACTGCAGCAAAAATGGCTCTGGGTTCAAGCCAAGGGAGGTGTTCCTCCTCTGTTAGGCATGCCTGCTCCTTCATATTTCCATTTTATCCTCCTGACCAAGATGCCATGGAGCTCCAGAAGGACAATATGAATGGCGTTCTGGTGACACACCTTGCCAAAAACATTTTCCTTCTTTCCTTTATTCAAAGCAAATCTCCTTTAGTGGTTCTGAACTTGTTCTCCCTACTGAGGTTTGGATCCCTCATCCAGGCCTCCTATGGAAAGACAGAAGTATTACCTTGAAGAAACTACGTGGCAGTAGTTACAAAAACATGTTATAGGCCTGGCAAAAGAAGAAAACATTTGAAGGAAACTCAGACTATCTCTGACTTATCTCCTGACTTAACACCTGGAGGTATAGGAGGGAGAAAAAAGGAAACACACTCAGTCTTTTAAGATAAAGGCATGTGTTTATGTAAAAGTTGTGTCCAAATCTAGGGGGAGAGGTGCTCATCTCTATTTCTTAGCCGAGGGGGCCAGCATTGTCCAAATACATTTCTGTAATCGTGGCCAGCGTGACTATACGCCAAAGGCATCACAATGCTGTTACCTTCTTACTTAAGTGGTACCTATTTATCTACTTGCATTTGCATGCTTTCAAACGGTGAGGTGGGCGTGAGCTAGGACAAGTAACAGGAGCTCGTTCCATCACATGGTGCTCAGGTCTCAAACCCAGCCTGTCAGCTTTCCAACTCATAACTCAGCGTCTTTTAACCGCTGAGCCACTGTGCCCCTGCTTTCAAGATAGCCTCTATCAATGTAAGTTTAGTTCCAGTTATTCTCTCTCCTGGCCTTGGCCCCCCTCGAAGAACTGATACCTGAAGACTTTAAAATTCCTTGTGTAGATGATTCACTCCTAGACCATTTCCACCTTCAGTACTGCAGACAATGTTTTGTTGCAGATGAGGAACCTTTCTATGAGAAAGACATTTGCAACCAAATGATGTTGCTTCCTCACTTTTGCGGAGTGGAAGTATTTTGATCTTTTTTCAATACCCCCATTACATACATTTTCTCTCTCTCATGATGCTTACTTCATAACGTTGCCACAATAAGGCTTTTCCTAGAGAGGAATCTTACATTTGGACTCATTGCTGAAGCGTTTTATGAAAGGTTTGTTCCACATGTACCCACTCCCCTCCACTCCTAGTACAACCTGAAATGTATTGTTGGATTTATCAATGCTTATCTCTCAACATTTTGAATCTAATGGCCACTTATCTTAACTACTTGCTCTCTTGAAAGACGTCCTCCTTCATTGCCGTGACTTCATCTCAATAGACAAATTCATTATAGCTCACTCTGAATCTCCTTACCTTGCTTTCTATAAGGGCAGATTGGTATTATGGGCAGGCATCTCTTTTCTTCCCTAAGTACGTTTCATATTTTAGTCTTACTAGGAATATTCTTCTTTATGTTTTCTCCTTTGACACCACAATATCCCTCAAATAACCACTGTATATTCTATATGTCTAGTGGAAGGGGGCTTTCAGTTTGAAGCAATAGGCTATGCTCCTGTGTATTTAGAAACTACAATACATAAAGGATTGTCCCAGTTTTTATAGCCTCTCTCCAGATGGGTCATGGCTGCTATTCATCCTTGTTATGACTTGGTGAAGGTCTTAGTCCCTAACCCATTAAGGTGCATTCCATTATGAGCCTGTTGTCTTCTAATGCTTTCAAAGTTCCATTGCTGGAGCTGCAATTGTTTGTTTATTTCTTTAACAATACTTACAATCTGCCCTAATTCTGAAGGACTCTGGGCAGAGTTCAATAAAAACAAAAACAAACCAACAAGCAGATAAAAAAGAGAAAAACAACATAAGGATAAAACCCAAGACAGATGCTATCCTTGAGCTCTCCCTTGCTCAAGCTATGCCATAGCCGTTTGCATGGCTAAAATGCCTGGAGGTTGGACAGACAGCTGGATCTGTCTCTCTCTTAGCTGTTCCTGGAAGGCTGTAGTTGCTATTTTGTGCCTTTCTGATGGCTCGCAGAGGTGGCAGATGTTCTGGTCTGCCTTTCATTGAAATTTAATCTCCCTGGCCTCTTAAGATGCCTGCATCTTGGTCTTTTGAACATCTTGCTGCTTACAATGAATGTGTGCTCTGGTCTGCTCAATCTTGCCAGTGTTTGGAATTCTGGTCCCTTTGATAGCACCTGGGCTAACTTTCTGTCGCATCTGATTCCTTGGTGGAGTTCAGTTTATGTCCTTTGTGGTGCTCGGTCTCTACTATCTCTTGCCACATATAGTCCTGTCCAGCTGTTGCCACTCTGCTGCATTATTCCAATCTTTCTTCTTGTTATTTTCTGTCTTCTTATCTTGATGCTACCACTTTTTGCATGGAAACTGGGCTCTTTTAAACAGCCAACTCTCTCAGAATTGTAAGGAGACAGGAAAAAGAGGGATGGGGCATCCCACTTGCTGTGCATCCTTCTTTAGGAGAGGAGAGAATAGAATAGAATAGAATAGAATAGAATAGAATAGAAATAGCAGAGTTGGTTGGCAGGGACCTTGGAGGACTTCTAATTCCATCCCCTGCTCAGGAAGGAAACCTGACACCACTTCAGACAAATGGTTATTTAACATCTATTTACAAACTTCCAGTGTTGGAGCATTCACAACTTCTGGAGGCAAGTTGTTCCATTGATTAATTGTTCTAACTGTCAGGTTAGGAGAAAGGTTTTTATAAGCCTATTTAAAACAATAGGTTTACCCAAAAAAAAAAGCCTTTCCCCATTAAAATTATGAGTTTGAAATGAAATTTCTCTTCATCAGAAAGCATGAAGAAGCAACATGAACCCCAATGGTCTTGCACATCCCTTTTTTTAAATTTAGAATTATGTAATTTCAAAGAGGTTAAAATAGGCCTTGAGGAGACTTTGAACACCTCTGAAATTTTAGAACAATTTGCGAAGAAGGTTCCTTAACTCTCTTTCCAACCTAAAAAGAAAAAACTCAGAAAATTCTTGCTCTGTCTTTTTTATACAGGCAGTCCTCAACTTACAACAGTTCATTTAATGACCATTTGAAATTGCAGGCACTGAAAAAAGTGACATGACTGTTTTTCACAGTTACACCTTTTGCATCATCCCCAAGGTCACATGATCAAAATTCAGATACTTGGTAACTGACTTATATTTATGACAGTTGCAGTGTCCAGGGATCATGTGATCCCCTTTTGCGACCTTCTGATGAGCAAAGTCAATGGGGAAGCCAGATTCACTTAACAACGGTAATACTAACTCAGAGGTTCCCAAACTTGGCAACTTTAAGACTTGTGGACTTCAACTCCCAGAATTCTCCAGCCAGCATAGCTGGAGCATAGCTGGCTGGAGAATTCTGGGAAATAAAGTCGACAAGTCTTAAAGTTGCCAAGTTTGGGGACCCTTGTCCTAACTTTAACAAGTGCAATGATTCGCTTAACTATGGCAGGAAAGGTCATAAAATGGGGCAAAATTCATTTAACAAATGCCTCACATAGCAACAGAAATTTTGGGCTCCCTTGTGGTCGGAAATCGAGGACTACTTGCATTGTCACCTGTCTACTCTGAGCCTCCATCCTCAAAAACCATTCTTGCTGCAGAGGCAGGTTTCAGATTTAAAAAAAACCTGATCAGGCTTGCACACTTAAAGAGGAAGCATTGTTAAATCGTGTTGTGAGCTTTGCTACTCACTTTTGCCTGCGCAAGGCCCCAGTTACAGTATTGCAAAGTTGAAGAATAGTTGTGATACATAGATTAAAATTAATGATTGAATGTAAAGTAGTATATTTATTTCATGCTCAAACCTAACCTCAATGAAATCATTCATTTTATTTGGGGCGATGGGCCGCCAGGGATGTTGCACAAATTCATTTGCTATTTTAAAGTGCTGCGGTACTGCAAAGTTTGAGAAACCCTGGTGTCAGCTGTCCCAAGTCAGAAAAGTGGCTTACTCAGAAAACTTTATGAAGAAGCTAGGATTTGAAACTTATCTCTTTCCCAAGCCCTAAAAATGATCTAGATTCCTGCAAATGTGTTTTATTTTCCAGGAAACCTTTCACAGCCTTGGCATCTGCTACCACAGTCTAACATTAAATGATTAGATTTTTTTTTCCAGAGCTCACCCTGTTCTAAGCAATTCCAGGAGACGCCATCCATTTGATTAAAGAAGGGTTGCGTATAAAACAAAACCTCTGCACCCAAAGCAACAAACTTTTACCCAAATAGCCACTTCCTGTATAAGGCAGCAAGTTATCTTATTGCTGGCTTCAGTCTTGCATCCATTATGAAATTAGGGAGAGATTTTAAGACAGACTCCAGCTCAAGTGTTCAAGTGTTCTACAGGGGCTCCCTTGGCCCACCTCATAGTGAGTTTGCATAATGTCCTTTTCTGCCTTTTGGCCTCCTTGATCACCTCTTCCCCACTGTTACATTGCCCATGAAGTTCCCCTGCACACAATTACTCATCCAGGGAACGTTTTGCTTAAGAGGGAGGAACCCGCTTTAGGGATTGCTAGGCTGTTCAGAACTAGCTTTTCTGGCTGTCTTAACAAGAGAATGGATGGGTGGAAATTTGGGAAAAGCTGGAACTATAGTCGGGTGGACATTACCCTAGAGGTGCAGTTTTGTGTAGGTATAGATACTCAGCTTGGCAATTTCCTGAGGAGAAAATCCTTATTTAGCTGTTTAAAGAAATAGGAGAGGAAAAAGAAGAAGAAAAAATGCAGTCATTCTGACCTGCCTTCTCCAGTGTGGGCAGAGGTGGTATTCAGCAGGTTCTGACCAGTTCTGGAGAACAGATAGTAGAAATTTTGAGTAGTTTGGAGAACAGGTAAATACCACCTCTGACTGGCCCCACCACCATCTATTCTCTGCCTCCCGAGTCCCAGTTGATCGGGAGGGAATGGGGATTTCACTGGAACCTTCCCCTGAAGTGGGGAGGGAATGGAGATTTTACAGTATCCTTCCCCTGCCATGCCCACCAAGCCACACCTACAGAACTGGTAGTAAAAATGGTTGCATCCACCACTGAGTCTGGGGGTGTCCAATTAATGATAGACCCAACAGGCAGAATCCAGCAGTTGTTGTAGGTAGAAATTCAACTGGTAACTGTTTTTACCACCGTTGCATTTCCATGTTCGAAAATATCTGTTGCATTTTTAAACTTCAGTTGTTGAAGACAGAGAGCCCTGAGGATGAAAGGGAGGCAATCAATATGCATGTATTCTGATTAACTCCGTCTCTCACATAGTCATGTGAACTCTTGTGTTTGGAATCTTAAGAAACTCTGAGCAATCCTGAACATACTTCCTTGAAAACAAACTCCTTTGTGTATAATGTGGCAGGGGCTCAGGAAAGTGCCATTGGATTAGCAGCCTTATCTATCTTCTTAAATCAAATTCTAGCTTTGGCAATTGCTGCAAATACTGTAGCTAATGGGCTCTGTCTGGTGAAGTTGCGAAAAAAACAAAGGAATTACTGGAGTTAGTCAGCAAGTGCCAAAGCAAGTTTGAGCTAAGTTTAAATTCCAAACTTTAAAGTTTGAGTATCTTTTTCCTAAATTGTAAGGTTTGGGGGTGGGTGAGTGACACATTTCAATAAACTGTGACTTGCTTAGTGAACAAAACCACATGGTCGGGTTCCCAAAACGTGCTTCATCGCAAACAAGCAATTATTGTTTTATTATTACTTATTATAATCATTGTATTATTGCAGTTGAAACAAACTACTTCAGCTTCAACCACAATGATACACAGGAAAACAATAGATAAAAACTCAAGATAAACCGCTCCAAACTCGATTGCAGAAAATACGACTTCACCTACAGAGTGGTCAATGCCTGAAATGCTCTACCTCAGGGGTCCCCAACCTTTTTGGCACCAGGGACCGGTTTCATGTAAAAAAAATTCCGCGGACCGGTGGGAGCCTCCAGCGGGTGAGTTGAGTCACGTGGGCTGTGTGCGCATTCGGTGGTCACGTGGAACTTGAGGCGGGAACCCGCGTCTTGTGGGAACGCGACCCGGGGAGGGCGCCTTGTGTGCAACCGGGCGGGAAAGCTGCCAGGCGAAGGATCCTCGGCTGGGACAGGGAAGGACGGGCTGCATCCCAGGCAGGAGGGCCTGGCAGCCCCTTCCCCCCGCACAGGGCCGGGTGGTGCCCCCCCCCCCCCATGCAGACTGTTGCCCCCATCCTGCCCCTGGGGAGCGCCTCGGCCAGCCGCCAGGATAGCGTAGTGTTTGCTACACTTTCCTAAGAGTTGCACTACTCTCTCTGCCGCTCATTCCAGCCCGTTTACTATCAAGCAACAGACCGGCACCGGTCCGCGGCCCGGGGGTTGGGGACCCCTGCTCTACCTGACTCCATTGTTACATCCTCAAATCCCCGTAACTTTAACCTTAAACTGTCTTAACATGGACCTCACCCCTTTCCAAAGAGGTCTGTAGGGAGTGTGTATAAACACATCAGCGTGCCTATCGTTCCTGTCCTACTGTCCCCATTTATTCATGTCCATTTCCTGTGTTCATGTCCATATTTATACCTGTTATCTCGTAAATGTTTGACAAACTAATTAACTAAATAAATAAAATAAAATTTCGCCCCCTTTTGTTAGTCATTCTCTTTATCTTGCTGACCAACTGCTTGTCATTTCAGTGCTTTTCTCTCACCCGTCTCCTGTGCCCGCATTGCTGCCTTGAGCCTCTTGTCGAATAGTTTTCATATCCTTTGAAAAGGAGAACCCTAGAAGAATTTTGATGAATCAGTGCATGTGTTCGGGTTGATTTAAATATATATTATTTGTATTGGAGAATTTGAATGTTCATATTGCACAATTTGGAACTGACCTAAGAGCGCAGGTCATGCTGACCCAGAGCAGGAGTTACCAAAATGGGTACTAGAGATGCAGTGGTATAAAATCCTGATGCCACTTGCCAATTCAGAGCCGTCCCTTTTCTAAAATTGGGTTGCGATGTTATTATAAGACCAGACACTCATATGTTATGGAAGAAGCTGATAGATTTGGCTCAGTGTATCACCCTTCTGCACTCTTCTTTTGTATCCCTTAGTATGGCTGGGAGGAATTTTTAAATATACACATCAAAATTCCACACTAACCTGTATACAGTCTGAAAAGACCCAGTGAGAGTTTATATCCAATTACAATTAATTACCTGTAATTCAGGCCAGTTTGAGGCTATTTTTCTCTTAGGCTTGCCAGTGTCAGCTATTAAGCTGGGCATTGATTATAGACCTTGCTTAAGACATCCTCTCAGAGGAGATTCACAGGCTGGGGAGAGAGGAAACAGGAGTGCTGCATCTGACAAAAGCCCCAAGCCAGAGAAGAAAAGGGGGCATAATTGGACAGTTAGTGTTTATATTGTATTCAAGTATTTTCTCACAGTGCCAGGTATATAAACACAGAAGGGTCTCATTGGAAAGCAATTGGGAGAGCAGGTTGGTGCCTGGGGAATCTTTATGGCTTGTTTGTTTTGGAAAGGTAGAAACTTCTCACATGCCTTTGAAGACAGGAAATTGGCTGCACAATCCAACGCTGGGCACATAGCACAGCTGGCTGGTGATGTATCTGCCGAGAGTTTGGGCATCCTATTGCTGAGCTATGCCAAGGATACATAATGCAAGCTGGATGGCTTTTAACAAGTCTCGTTTGCCAAGAGATGAAGCTTAGAACCAAGCCCTACTTCTGGGGTAGTAGTTCCCAAGTAATGCTATTGTGAAAAATCAACCTGTTTGTTTGTTCCTGTCTGCTTTTCACCTGGTAGTAGGAGGTGTTTTTACTTTTTGTGAGAGCCCACACCATATTACCATTTGCGCTTACCAGTTGAAACTGGTAACGTTCCATAAAATATTGGTGATCCACTCTTTTGCTCCTATCCTTCATTTAGCAACAGTTGGTCTTCGGAGAATTCATAAATTAATTTTCCAGTGCCTTGGGATCACTTATTTAATTATGCAGCTAATATAAGAACTTGACAGAGGGTGTCAGTCCTTTGAGCCCAAAGTCAGGAATTCTTTATATGGAGCATAGAAAGGAGCAATTTAAACATATATAAAGCAGATAATGCCTTGGTATTGCAAGTCTGGATAATCACACCCAAATGTGTGTCAGAACCTTGAATTAAAAATGCTAAAGTTGTGAGTTTTAAACACCATAATTACCTCCTTTTCCTTTTTCCTTTTTTGTGTTGTATATTAAATGTTTAGGGCAAATTCTGTACTTATTTTTAGACAGTTTTCTGCGAAGGCAAAGTATTCCTCTTGGAGAAAGATGTTTTAAATTAATGCCTAAGTTCTCAAATCTCACAACCATCCATGAATCTCTCTTTCGAGAGAACTGTTTCATGGGTTTGACTACAAACTACCCAGAATTTTGCTAGCTACCGTATTTTTATGAGTATAAGACGCACCGGAGTATAAGACTCACCCAGGTTTTGAAGAGGCAATTTTTTTAAAAAAAGTAGATAGGTAGATAGAGGGAGAGAGAGGGAGAGAAAGAGAGAGAAATACAGTAGGTAGGTAGGGGGAGAGAGAGAGTAGTTAGGTAGGTGGGGGGGGGGAGGGAGAGAGAAATGCAGTAAGTAGATAGGTAGGGAGACAGAGTGTGTAGTTAGGTAGGTAGGTAGATAAAGGGATAGAGAGAGAGGGGGAAATACAGTAAGTAGGTAAGTAGGGAGAGATAGTGTGTGTAGATAGTTAAGTAGGTAGAAGGATAGAGAGAGAGAAATAGAGAGAGAGAAATACAGAAGATAGGTGGGGGAGAGAGAGAGTAGGTAGATAGGTAGATAGAGGGGAGAGAGAGAAATACAGTAGGTAGGTAGGGAGAGAGAGTGTGTAGATAGGTAGGCAGGTAGGTAGAGTGATAGAGAGAGAAATAGAGAGAGAGAAATACAGTAGATAGGTAGGGAGAGAGAGAGTAGGTAGGTAGGTAGATGTTTCCAGGTGTATTTACCCGTGTGCTGGAGAAGGAAATCACTGACCACCTTTGGAACAAATATTTGTTTCTGCAGGCACAGTACTTGACCAACATAATTGGTCCCCTGACATGCGGGGTACCTCAGGGGTCGGTCCTCTCGCCCCTCCTGTTCAACACCTATATGAAGCCGCTGGGTGAGATCATCTGTGGTTGTGGGGTAGAGTACCACCTGTACGCTGATGATACTCAGCTGTACATATCTACCCCCAACCACCCCAACGATGCCGTCGAAGTGATGTCCCGGTGTTTGGAAGCCGTGCGGCTCTGGATGGAAAGTAACAAACTTCGGCTCAACCCGTCCAAGACCGAGTGGCTGTGGTTTCCGGCATCCCGGCATAGCCAGCTAATTCCAACGCTGGTTATCGGGGGCGAGTCACTGGCCCCCGTGGAAAGGGCTCACAACTTAGGCGTCCTCCTGGATTCACGGCTGTCCTTGGATGACCATGTGGCGGCCATGACCAAGGGGGCTTTTTACCAGGTACGCCTGGTACGCCAGTTGCGTCCCTTTCTTGACCAGGACGCCCTCCGCACAGTCACTCAAGCACTCGTGATGTCCCGCCTGGACTATTGTAACGCTCTCTCCATCGGGCTCCCCTTGAGGTGCATCCGGAGACTCCAATTGGAGCAGAATGCGGCCGTGCGGGGGATTCTGGGAGCTTCTCGATGCTCCCACATAACACCTCTCCTGCGCGAGCTGCACTGGCTACCGGTGGCCTTCCGGGTGCGCTTCAAGGTGCTTGTCACCATCTTTAAATCGCTCCATGGCTCGGGGCCTAGTTACTTGCGGGACCGTCTCCTGCCACATACCTCCCTCTGACCGATTCGCTCCCATAGAGAGGGCCTACTCAGCGTGCCAACCGCCAGCCAATGCCAGCTAGCGGTGCCCAGGGGTAGGGCCTTCTCTGTGGCAGGGCCGGCCCTCTGGAACGACCTACCCCCCCGAACTTCGCACTATCATGGACCTTCCCCTCTTCCGCCGCTCGCTCAAGACATACTTTTTCCAGCAAGCTAGTCTAGCTTAGTTTTTAGATTCTAGCTGTGATATAGCTCTTGCCAATCAGAAAATGGACGTTGGGTTTTATTAGGGAATTTTAGCACAGGCTTTTAATTTAATTATCTTTTAATTATATTATTGTATTTTCTATTATTTATTGGTTTTAATTTTCCTGTACACCGCCCTGAGTCCATCTCGATGGAGAAAGGCGCGGTATACAAATTGAAATAAATTGAAATTGAATAATTCTCATCAATCACTCTAACTAAACAGCTTTCCGAAAGGGGAAAAAAAACTCTTTTTGCACTGTGCAAACCTTTCGCAAAAATGGGCCCTTTTTTTTCAAATAAAAGGCATGAACAGCCTTGGGGGGGGGGGGCTTGCAGAGTGCTCCTGGGGCAGTGGGGGGGAATGAGGGAAAAGACCTGTTTTTTTCATGAAAACGGGCCATTTTGTGGTCAAAGATTAGCATGCATAGCCTTATGGAGGTTTATCTGGGGGCTGGGGGGGCAAAAACGCCCTGTTTTTTGCTAATTTCTGCCCTCCCCAGCCCCCAGGAGCTCTCTGGAAGCCTCCATAAGGATATGCACGTGGCCATTTTGGTGAAGGGGCGGGGTTTCAGGAGGCAAAAAAATGCTGTATTCGATGTGTAAGACGCACCCAGATTTTCAGCCTCTTTTTAGAGGAAAAAAGGTGCGTCTTATACTCCGAAAAATACGGTATTCTCTGCCATCATTATAGAAACTGAAACAAATGAAAAAACACTCCTGTCATGTGATCCTTGACGTGGTTTGCTTGTAGTAAGTCATAGTTTAGTCCACCATGGCGTATTGAACTGAGCACAGTTGGCTGGGTTTATACAATATACTAAGCCATAAAATATGGTTTATTAAACACGGAGGCTGGGTTCACACCCATAGCTTAACGTGATTGGTGAACCTAAGTCTAAAGCATTGTGCCCTTAATGGTATTCTAATCTTCCAGTGTATATATGCAAATTAAAGAAATACTCAGAGGTACTTTGATGCTGGTTGCCTTTACAAAAAGAAAAGAATTATACTTCATCGATACTCAAAAGCACTTAGACTCTAACCATTCTTAAGATACATTTTTCTGATATATAAAAGTTAATATTCGAAGCATGTGGTTGGCTTCAAACTGGCCTCTGTGCTTGGTTGGAAACAGGGCTTTTTCTCAGGCCTCTTCCTTAAAATTTCCTCCAAAAAGAATAATTTAATAACTATAACACTAGAGCCAAGTTCTGCCTTCATTACACCCACAAGCACAGAGCTACATAGCCATTCCCTGACTCATTATGGCAGATCTTAGGGGCCAAAGAGTTTGCTCTGAAAGGGAGAAATAGTAGTCCCCTTTCACGTAGGCCCTCATTAAGCAGGCCTGGAGACAGACATGTACTGGTAATTCATTAAAGACCCCTGTGGCAAGTTATTCCTTATTCTGAGCCACCCTTCTCCAAAGAAGCAGGGAGAAAATACTTTCAGTGTACAAAAGGCTGTGGATCTTCTCTAATGATACATGCTCTGCATTTGATGGTTAGCTGTGAATGGGTCAGTTTGTCTGTCCCCTTCATTGTGTAAAATTGGAGCAATTCAATAGTAGATGAAAAAAAAATCTACTCATTTCACAATAGCAAATACATCACAATTCTCGGCATTCCGCTGAGGACTGTTGAAATATACTTACAATTTATATATTTACAAGAAGTGAGATGTATTTAGCCTTCCAGGGTTCTGGCTTCTCATACGTAACCTGTTCAGTCCACAGCTCTATACCTCTGTTGTTTAGCAACATTATTTAAATGTAGTCCCCCCCCCCCCTTCTATTGTTCGTAAATTGGCTGCACTTCTGGTTTTGGGTTCATGGACAGGCTTTTAGGTGGATAGTTTGTTCATTGTGAGGATGCATAAGAGATACGCAAGGACGCATAATTTCTTTGAGGCAAAAATGTGCACTAAATATGATTGTGAGCCGCCTCCAATTATCTCTGGGGAGACAGGTGGCATATAAATTTAAATACTTAAATGCATTAAATAATAAATGGTGAAGAGCGTCATATGAGCTGGGTAGGCCCCAAATTTTTTTCCCAAGAAAAAATTATGAAATAATTTGTGTATTTGAAAAAGTGGGATACGTTTTTAATCTCTAAGCACAGAAGCCATGGGAAATGCTTCCATTGTTCACAGACTGTTAGAAATAAAATATTAAATTTGAGGGGCGGGAAAGATGTTGAATAACTTAATATATTAAAATGTCTAGGAATCCATGGCAACTCTTCTTCTCTCTCTCTATCAGTTGATAGAAAATCCCAACTTTAGAAATTCTGATCAGAATTGCAACAGATTTACCATATGACTAGAATAGTTCTTAGTCTGAAGGATGACCATTGAAGAACCTAGTTGGTTGTTTTTACTTCAGTCTAGTCAGTCTTGAATGGAGCAATAAGGTTTTGAAGGCAATGGAAATAGGTGGTGGGGGAAAATCATTGGCATAAACAAGCTATCACTGGATGAACTCTGAGTGAACAAACAACAACAGGCATCTGTCATCCAGCAGAAAACCAGCAACATGGGAGAAAATGGCCACGTAAGCCAGTTATCAGTTGCTGGAAGGGAGAGGATGGAACAGGGTAATAGCCCAATGGAGCTTGAGAGCAAACACTAGATCTAAAGTAAACATTTCAGATAATCCACTCTCAAGGGCTCTGAAGCTTCAAAATATGAATATCTGCAATGTGGTAGAGGTAAGTGGAGGACTATATTATCCATTCTTGCCTTTGAGAAGTAGTAGTAACCTCTTCTGGGGACAAGCAGAAAGGGTGGATCTGCCCTGAATCTCCAAGTATAGGCTAAGGAGGAGTCTTGGCAGGACTGAAGATTCTTTTTGAGCCTCTTCTAGATCTTCCATCTTTTCCCAGCAAAGCTGTGTAGGGCTAGGCTTCTCTCTTAAGAATTTAACTTCCTTCTCCAGCCACTAAAATCAGACGAGGAGCTTCAAAGGTCTCCCCTCTTCTCCCAAGACTCGGGTTGGGTGAGATCTCTTACCCAGCTATGCCAATTACGCCTTGCAAAACTTCTGATCTGTATCCTGGACTATGCTACTATGGATTCCAACCACTTATCTTTTCTTCCAGTATTGGACCAGGAATGGAGTGGAAAATGGCCAAGCAGCTTCAGGGACTGATTCTTATCAGTGGGGTGCATAAAAGTGGCCCCAAGGCTGGAAGCAATTATTTACTGCCCTTTTTGTCATCATGATAGCTGAAAGTACATGGTGCTATTTCTTGTTATTTTATGGTGGTGACAGATGAAAACTATAATGTAAAAATGAACAATCTTCCCCCTCTCCTTTACAGTATATTCATCTTGGCTCTATTTACACATTGCAGTGTCTCCTCCCCCCTCCCTGACCTGCATCGCACCCACACCTATCTTCTGGGGTTGTGGAATTCGGAGCATGCAGGGACTCGTATGTTGCACCTGTCTGCAACCCTTTAAACAAAACATGACTTTTCCTGGGGTTGCATAACAGCTGCAGAGAGGCAGCCACAAGAGCTTAAGAAGTTACAGACAAGTGCTACACAAGCACCTCCTTTACACTCCAAAGTCCCCTTTTGCCTTCATATCCAATATCTCCCTTCTTTTATTCAGTTTTGAGATTTCAGCTTCTTTTTCAGGTCACAGCTGGTTTGGAATGCAAACTTCATGGAGTTTTGCCAAATCTATCACATTGAACCTGCAGATCCACTGTGATGTCTCAAGCCAGTGTAAACGTTTTGAATCTTCTTTAAAAGATTTGCTTAGCACTTTTGAATATGAATGAAGCTATGGAACCTTTGCTGTTTATAGCCACCCCATTTTGCATTTTGGTGTACAAATAAACAAATTGTTCCTTCTAGTGTTTGATTTGTTTAGAGAGACATGAGTTGTGTATGTGTACATGGAAGTACGAAATAACAGATGAAAATGTGTAATGTAAAATAGAGGAAGGTTATAGTTAAAGCAATAAAAAAAGTCTTGCAATTTCCCTCCCACCCCTTTATAGCAATAGCGCTTAGTATACCACTTTACAGTGCCTTACAGCCTTCTCTAAGCGGTTTACAGAGTCAGTCTATTGCCCCCAACAATCTGGGTCCTCATTTTGCCCACCTCGGAAGGATGGAAGGCTGAGTCATCCTTGAGCCTGGTGAGATTCGATCTGCCAAACTGCTGGCAGCCGGGGATCAGCAGAAGTAGCCTGCAATGCTGCACTTTAACCACTGTGCCACTGCAGTCCCCTTATAGTATATTTTTCCTGATTTTGTTTACATATTGCAGTGTCTCTCTCCCACCCCCAACTATCTCTCAGTCCAACCCATCTCACAGGGTTGTTGTTATGGGAAAAATAGGAGGGAGTACTGTAGGTGTTAATTGCCTTGTGTTACTTAGAAAGTTATAAAGGCAGGGTAAAAATCGAATATATAAATATGTTATAAATACTTCATAGTTTTGTAGACAAATGGCTTTTTGGGTTGTCTGAAATCAGCAGTTGAGCTTAATAACCGTTCTGATTCATATAATATCGGCAGAGCAAAATTTCTTCTTCCTTTTCTGCCCGAATTGTTCTTTTGTCACTCAAAGGTTGGACCAATGAAAGGTGTAAGTCACCTATTTTGTTTTTTTATTTCGTAATGCTTTTTGCCACCTGTTGTCAAATTAAAGCTTTTCTAGGCTACATAGGCAGGAACAGGATTAAATATTCTTGAAAAGAATCAAAAAATCATCCTGCTTTCTCCATACACAGTAACCCAATCCAGATACCGTGAGTCACAGACGTCTGAGCTAGAGACCGGTTCTCTACTACCTTGTTTTTGTGAAGGAGATGGGCTCTGAAGTAAAAAAAAAAAAAGGATCATGGATAGGTTGGTGCCCAGAAAAATAAGCTGTGCAGCCTGATGGGTCTGGAGAACAATGGCAGAGGTTGTTTACTGTGGTAACAGCAATCAAGGACAGCTCTGTGGAGAATATGTGGCCTATGCTGCTTCAGCTGATGATCTTGGGACCAATTTAGTTGCTTGGGTAAAATGGGGCCAACCTGGATTGAGCCCCTTGTTCACTAATTGCAGTGGTGGTATCACTTCAGAAAGCACATTAGGGTTGCCAAATACCAGTTTCAAACTAAGCAGGACCCTGGAACAACAATATCTGCAATTGTAGACATCCTTGAGTTTCGTTGTGTGTGTGTGTTTGTGTATAAATGGAGTAAAGAATTATGGGGATGTAGTACCTTTAAAATAAGGGGATCTGGCTGCCAGGGGCTTCAACAGCCTATGGCCAATTAAAGAGCTTTTCTCTGAGTATTGAGGGAAATGAATGTCTGCCCTTTCACACACAATGGATAAGTTGTTTGATGAAAGGAATGTTGAATCTCAGAATGGAGCTTTGTAGTGTCACTTTCTCACCCAAAGCTACAGATGTTTTTCATACTCACCTACTTAGGGGGAATCATCTGTTAACATTCCCCATATTTTCCACACCCCGGGGGTGTACCAACTCAAGAAGAAGGACTGGAAGAATACTTCAGCCTCATGTCTTGGGGGACGGGGGATTGTGGGGGGGAAGGTCCATCTTAACTTTGAAATTCAGAGAAACGGAAAGCAGCCAGAGAGTAAAATCTAGGAGTTGAAATAAGTATCTGACTAGTATCCCATCTGGAGCTGGTTGCTTTAGTTTAACTATAATTGACTAGCGGCAATGATGATTCATAACGGGAAATTGTTAGGTGTGGTTAGCCTAACGTATGCATTGCAAACCAGCGAAGCAGGCCAGACAGAGGCCTTGGTAAGCTGGGTAGCCAGGGCTTTCACAAGCACAAAATGTATCCGAGAGCAAGCTCTCTTCCTTGACCTCCAGCTACGAAGTGTACTGTATTTTCTGGAGTATAAGACGCACCTTTTTTCCTCTAAAAAGAGGCTGAAAATCTGGGTGCGTCTTATACATCGAATACACCATTTTTTTGCCTCCTGAAGCTCCGCCCCTTCACCAAAATGGTAGTTAGTTCAATTTCAATTCAATTTAATTTCAATTTATTCAATTTATATCCCGCCCTTCTCCGTGAGGACCCAGGGCGGCGCACAGGAATTTAAAACAATATACAAAATAGTACCAATTATAATTTAAAAACTTATTAAATGACAAAGCCTGCGCTAAAACCAGATTAAATCCCCCATTTAAATTGTAAACTATCCCTCCCTCCTCCCTGGAACCCCCTAAAAGCCAAATTAAAATTTTTGTTCAAACACCCCTAGAACTGCGACCCGCCCACCTCTCTTGATACAGAATCCCTCATCAAGGTGGGGCCCTCGTTGACGCGGAGGGCCATACCTGCGAGTGGGGGACTCCCGCAGTAGAAAAGGTCTGCCTTAGAGTACTTCATGGTGAATGTCATAAATATGATATATATAAATATGTATAAATATATATAAAATATAAGGTCAGAGGAGTTGTTAGACAGGGCATTAAAATTCTAGATGTTATTGAATATTAAAATAGATGTTAAAATATGTATAGTACAAATTAAACTCAGGAGACGTCTAGACCGGCTCTAAAAAGTTCATAAGTAGTTCATAAATTCATAAAAAATCATGCATGGTTCAAAGATAGTTAATCATGGTTCATAAATAGTTAGTTTGTCATCGAAGGTGGGAGAGTTAGTTCATATAGATGTATCAGACTGGGGGTAGAGGGTGGCTTTGGCCTTCCAGTTGTAAATTAGTCCCGGCCTGTAGTCCTCAAGGACTCCTCCAGTCCCACAATACCAGGGGTCTTAAGGGTCTCAGCTGAAGAGTTCTAATAGCTGAGGCCAGTTTTCCTCGGCCTGGAGCCTCCACTGCCCACCTTTGTCCCCGGTGGCATCTCCTTCGGCCCCAACGCCTCCAACGCTCCTGGTATCTTTCGGCCTGCCAGGCCCAGATCTCCTTAGGCCCGGCCCGGCCCAGCCAGGCCTTGCGGCCTCGATGTTACCCTGCGGGTAGTTGTCTGAACCAGCTTCTGCTTGAGAGAGGGTGTTCTGTTCTTTCACTCAGTTGAATTTGACAGCTCTCTAATTTTAAGAGAAACACTCCCTGTTAGTATTTATTCCACAAAGCTGCTCCCAGCTTGACCATTGGACAGATACTGGCACTTGGTTCTATTCCATTTACTGTACATCTCTCCCCCTCACAATTTGCAAACCTCCAGGGTCAAAAGACTTTCTATAATTTATGGTTAGTAAAACCTGTCTCTCCTACAACAGAAATCAGTCTTGTATCTTTGTGAATTTAATTAAATCTTGGGTGGGGTCTCTTTCTCTCATCCAAAGAAAGAGAAGTGCTTTTTGCTTGTTATATAGAAACTGTCTACATGCCGGTCAGACTCCGGGACTCACATTAGTCTTTTCAGGTCCTGTTAAAAGAAAATTTGAATTCCCCTTCCCAAAGCTGAGCTAGGTTCCACATTTAGTGCTATTCAGGCACCTTTTTTGGCAGCACACCTTGTTCACATCAGGCAGCATGAAATCCTCAATGTTGCCTTGCTATGAAGAGTTTGGAGTACAATTAAGCCAAGTGGAAAAGGAGGAGGGTGGTAACCTTGGGAATCTGAGGCGGGGGTCATGCACCCTGCTAAGGGATCGCAAGATTTGTTTGGTTGTAATTTAGCACAGTAATCCAACCATTGTGGTTTATTAAACATTAGTTTATAGCTTAGTGTAACTTTCTCCAGCTTGTGGCTCAGCTGCAATTCCCTGTTTTCCTCAGCCAAATTGAGAAAGGCTGGCTTAGTACAATGTGACTTATTCAGCCGTTCATGGCTTAATGCTGAGGGTGAACCCATCTTGAAAGTTGGTTTTGACTAAATTATTGGTGGTTGCACCTCTTCTTCAATTCTTTGCTTTTCCTTTTGTTCGGCCATCTGCTTTGATTTTGAATAAGTAACCTTCGTAATAACCAGAGCTACTTCTTAGCTTGGGGATCTGCCTGCAATATCAGTATTCAAAAGTACAACATATCCAGCAAAAATAAAGCGGGCCATTGATTTATGGGACATAGCGAAAGCTTTGCTACACAGTAGTCCTTGTTTAGCAGCTGTCGTACAGTAATTGTTCTCAGTTAATACCAATCCTACAAACTTTGTGGATGTTTAAAGCAAAGGAAAACTGAAGTAACAGTATAAACACAGTTTGTCTTAGTGAACGCTTCACTTATCACCCAAGTTGCTGGACCCAATTGTGGTTGCTAAATGAGGAGTACCTGTAAACATACATTTGTCATTATTTTTTTCTTCATCATTAAATAATCATAACAGTTGTAACTATAGAGGTCAAGCTACATACTATTTTAATAAGATAACTATCTATTGTCATTTTCCCCTCAAAATTATGTACAGTACATTGGATTTTACCCATATTGTGCAGTGTAGGGAGATATTAATTCTCCTCTTACAATTGCAGCTCCAGCAATTTAGTACAGGGGTCTCCAACCTTTGCAACTTTAAGTCTGAAGGACTTCAGCTCCCAGACTTCTGGCTGGAGAATTCTGGGAGCTGAAGTCCTTCAGACTTAAAGTTGCAAAGGTTGGAGACCCCTGATTTAGTATGTCGAAAAGTGGTCTGTTCAGTGCAAACTGCATTGTTCAATACGCACACATCTTAAATTGGGATTACAACATATTGTGGAGCAAAAACATTCCCCAAGGTTCTGTTACACTTACTTCTACACTAAAAAGGTTGGTGGGGAGGGGAAATGGGTAAAAACTGTGGCTTTCCAATTGGTGCTAAGCAATTCCCAGCAGAACCAGCAATGTGGGATGAGGCTGGGAGTTTTAAATGGTATGCAGGTTCTTCGTCCTTGCTTTGAAATAATGTATAGTTTGACCCTAGTATTGGAGTTGGAGTTTGCAGACCAGCTGGAGCCCTCCTATTTCTCAGCTTGGACACTGAATACTGTGCATCAAAGAGGAGGAAAATGCACCAAGGTGGACAGAATGTTGCATGCAATTGCACCTCCTTCTACGCGGCTATTGGTTTAAATATTCTGTTGTCCTTGAGACAACTGCTGCAGCCTCTACACACTGATATTATGGAAGAGATTATAGTAATTCCTGCCAGGTGGGAAAAGAAGGAAATAGATATTTCTTCTTTTTTAAGGTGGAAATTCCCATTTTCTGCTACTTGTTGAAGGACCAGGAAAACAGTGCAACTCAGCTTTTCCATAGACTCTGCTGTATGGCATTGCTCCCAGTCCTAATGGTTTGCTTGCTAAGAATTTGGGGGCTTGGTTTGCTACTATGAGGATTTCATTAGGCCAAGATTATTCATTTTCCTGGCTTCCAATGGCCAGAGATGAGTGAAACCTCCTGTAGAGAGGAACCCGCCGAGATCTGTTTCCCGGAACCCACAAGAGAGTTTTGAAGCAATGGGAAGCCATGGGAAATGGTTGCTCTCTCAGCCTTTCTTGTATAGTTAAAGGCACGTTTCTTTCGTAGACATCTTTCCCTCTGACTGTGTTAGGCACAGCTTATAATAGTGAATTTAGTAGGACCTAAACCTCAACT
The DNA here is from genome assembly GCA_039707465.1 of Rhabdophis nuchalis. Lineage (NCBI taxonomy): Eukaryota > Metazoa > Chordata > Lepidosauria > Squamata > Natricidae > Rhabdophis > Rhabdophis nuchalis. Next base: position 148,876,186 of record CM077646.1, on the reverse strand, counting down.
CTACAGGATGTGATACAGGCAAAGATTGCCATGTATAATGTCCTCATTGTTAACCGACTGGTGCTTCTTTTCTTAAAAGTACTGAATCCCAGAACAGTTTGGAATGCAAACAATTAGCAATTCACACTCAATGTAGAAAAAATAAGGGACATTTGTACTTGAGCCTCAGCAAGCCAAGCCAACGCAAGAGATTTTCTCTCTTTTGAAACTTTGAAATGTGTATGTGTGTGTATATATATATATCGCAAAAAAGCAAAGGCCCAGGCCTGATGATGATGGGGGTGATCCCATCGAAACGTTGCAAAAACACCTTTAATTTTACACGGGGGAAAAAACCCGAATAAACCAAAATCTACATATTCTCCATTCACTCCATCACCACTCATACATGGTGGTACCATTAGGGGCATAGAATTTCCAGTAGGGAGAGGCTTTACACGTGCCTCTTTAGATATCCTCCTTCATAGATCTTTTTCAGGCATGGATAGATTCAAGACGTTTGTCTTCATTTATGGGACTTTTGTGTTTTGGTGTTGCTGCTTCTCTTATCAGCCTCATCCTTCCTTGAGACAATAGAGTTTTGAAAACTTGGAGTTTCAAATATAAAAAATAAGGCAAAGGGTTCCTCTGCATGACCCACTAACCACCCTTTAACAGATTAACAGAGTTGGAAGGGACCTTGCAGGTCATCTAGTCCAACTCCCTGCCCAAGCAGGAGACCCTACATGTGCCTCTACCTAGGATTGAACTCACAACCTCCTGCTTGTGAGGCAAGAGCTCTACCTCTATGCCACAGCAGCTTCACCCACAAGAGACAAGTTCCCTACAGTTTTCTTTGTGACTTTTCAAAAGTGGTTTGCCATTGTCTCCTTCCTTAGGGCTGCGAGAGAGTGACTGGTCTAAAGTCCCACAGCTGGTTTTGTACCCAAGGCATGACTAGCACCCCCAGTCTCTCGGTTTCTATTGATGCCTTAACCACTACACCAAAGTAGCCCTCGTCTGCTACAGATTACTGTTACTAAAGGGAGTTGTTCCTTACTCTACTACTCTACTGCTACATATAATGTGCATAGGACTAAAACTAGGACTCAGAGCCATGATGTTGCAGTGGTTAGAATGTAGTATTGCAGGCTAACTCTGCATTCCATTGCCAGGAGTTAGATCCTGACCAGCACAAGGTTGACTCAGCCTTCCATCCTTCGGAAGTCAGTATAATCAGGTCCCAGATTGTTGGGGACCATATGCTGACCCTGTAAACCATTTAGAGAATGCTGTAAGGTAAAGGTAAAGGTTTCCGTCGCACATGTGTGCTAGTCATTCCTGAACTCTAGGGGGCGGTGCTCACCTCCGTTTCAAAGTTGAAGAACCAGCACTATCTGAAGACATCTCCGTGGTCATGTGGCCAATATGACTCAATGCTGAAGGTGCACAGAACGCTGTTACCTTCCCACCAAAGGTGGTTCCTATTTTTCTACTTGCATTTTTACATGTTTTAAAACCCGGCAGAAGCCGGGACAAGTAACAGGAGCTCACTCTGCTTTGCAGCACTAAGGATTCGAACCGCCGACTCTTCTGATCGACAAGCTCAACGTCTTAGTCACTGAGCTACTTGCGTCCCAGAGAAGGCTGTAAAGCATTGTAAAGTGGTATATAAGTCTAAGTGCTATTGCTAGGACTCTTCTTCTGCTTCATTACTAATGCCCAATGGGACCCTATGAGTGGTCAGCATTTTTTATGCCAACAAACTTTCCCGCTCAAACTGAACAGTTATTATGAATACACAAACGTATCAGGGGGACGGAGTTACCCAAGTCTGGATTTCAGTTTATGAGTGTGAGAGGCTGAGCCCTAAGAAGGATGCAGTTTGAGAAGGGAGTGGGAAGTTGGCGAGGGGCTGATCAGCTGCAGAGTCAGGGGAGCAGGAGCTGCCAGCATTTTGTGACTCACAGGCTGGGAAACGCTGGCAAGCGTGAGAGAGACGAGGCACGGGGCTCTGTTCTCAGGGAGACGCAAGCCAAAAGGCTGCACTCGGGCTTCTCAAATAGGCTTGGTCTGGAAACGGCAACTGTTCCCCTCCTTCCTATTTATCCCGTCTCCTTGGAAGATTAGCGTGAAAGGGCAACTGTTCTGCCCCCAAGATGGCATCAGGATTTGTGAGGAGGCCTAATGCAAGGGGAAGGCTTATTTTCAGCAACCCAGCCTGGCCTGCAAGTATTATCAGTATGCCACACAGCTGGAAGAGGTGAGGGGGGGGGTGAAGAAGAACAGCGCGGAAAGAGTAACTGCTGCAGCTGTCTGAAGCAGCACCGGCCAGTTAGAGAAAAACCTGTGGGCTGTGTGGAATGTTTGTGTGGTCGGAGACTGGGGAGCCGAGTGGGTGGGCAAGCTCTGATTGCATGACAGCCAATTACCTGATTGGACATCAGGATTGCAAACAGAACTGATTTTTGAAGAGGAGGATGCAAAAAATATTCTCTGTAGCCAGAGGATGGGGGAAGGCTTTTTGATCTGCTCTTTGTTACATCACTACTCTAGAAGTCAGGTAGACTGTAAGGAAAGAAGATTTCGACTCTGCTGACCTTGAACCTGCAATCTGGCTGTAGCTCCATAAACTGGCATTTTCCCCTAAATCATATGTAAAAGCATGTCTCCTGCTCTATACAGTGTATATTTACTGATGTTTGACCTTCAGGTGGAATACGTCTGGTGCTGTAGATTTTAATTTATAGCATTTTTTTAGCTATGTTCCTACACTAGATGTTGAATTTGGAATAGCTATCCTTTGTTCACTCCTGTTTTACAGGGTATCTTCCTGAAGTTATAATCAAATCAGATCTATTCTTTCATCTCTGGAAACTGCAAAAACCAACTTTTACTTGGGAAAAACCACCAAGATATAATATATCCACAGATAACCAGGGTGTTAACAGTACAGTAAGATATCCCTTTCCCCTGTATGGCATACTTTCATTATTACCTTTCTATGGATGGCGTTTTATCTGCTTGACTTTCTAAAACAGGGGTCTCCAACCTTTGCAACTTTAAGTCTGAAGGACCTCAGCTCCCAGACTTCTCCAGCCAGCTTTGCTTCTGGGAGCTGAAGTCCTTCAGACTTAAAGTTGCAAAGGTTGGAGACCCCTGTTCTAAAACATGTTTTGGTTTTAAGAGATAGATAGATAGATAGATTGATAGATTGATTTTATCCATATCTGTACCAAAAAAGTCGGAAGTCAATCTTTTTCTATTTTTCTTTCTACACCCCTTCCCTCTCTCTTGATCTTTCTTCTTTTTCAAATCTTCTTTTCTTGTCTGTTTATATTTTGACCTTGTGTTTTTGAAAATCAATAGTTTTTTTATATAACTTGATTGATTTTTCTAAAAAAAAAATACAAACTTAAAAGATAAACAAATAGACATCGAAAATTAGAAAAAGACTCAGGAAATAATAAAAGTGCAGAGAAGGAAATAGAAGGGAGGGGGGAGAGAAGGAATGACTGGCGTTTCTTTGGTACAGCTACAAATATAAGAATACATTCAGACTTAATCATTTTGCTCATTTTGTCTATATTATTTCAAATAATCCTAGGTAATACTAATCATTTCTCCATGAAGATCTAGTCATTTACATCTTCTGGGCACCCACCAGGATCATGTCATTAGTCTAACACTGGTTAGGGATGTTTCTGTATCCAGTTTTAAAATTGCTCATTTTCATCCCATCCTATGATCCTTCATACGTATCACCCACATAAGCTTCATAAATAAGGGGAGAGTATATAGCCTTCAATCACCCCTCTGCCAACCTGGAACAGGTTGTTTCGCAACTTTCTGGGGATTTCTCAGCTGTGTATAGTTTTCATACAGTATGAAGACAACGAGGAGCTCAGAGTTTCCCTCGACTATTGCACAGTTTCTCAAGATGACGCAATCAAAAGCTTTTCTATAATCAATGAAACACACGTTGCCTTCTTTTTGGTATTCTTTTTGGTATTTTTCTCAATTACCCATCGTGCATTAGCAGTGATGTCTTGTGTTCCTCAGCTTTTGCTAAAGCCAGCTGAAACATCTGTCATCTCCCTTTCCATGGAGGCCTCTCTAATCTGGGTTGGATGATCCCAGGTATTATTTTGTTAGTGTGTGAAATTAAGGCTGTTGTAACATAGTTTGCATATCCAGCTCCCTCTCCTTTCTTTGGTAATGGTATGAAGCTTGACCTCTTCCAGTCGTTTCATGGCTCGCCAAATTTGCTGCCATAGTTTGCTTAGAACTTTACTGCTTCTTCTTGTAGCTTACCGTATTTCTATAGGTATTCTGTTAATTCCTTTAACCTTCTGACTCAAGTAAAGCCTAGTTAAAGGGCTGGTCTAACTTTATCTTCTACCGTAGTACTAGAGCTACTTGTAAGTAGAGAACATCTTCTAAGTATCATGGATATTGACATCTCTGCTGTATGGAGTTTCAATGTATTCCTTTCATCTTCGTTTGATCTTCTTGGAATTAGTTACTATATGTCCACTGGCATCTTTAAGCATACCAACAGGGAGGCTGAAAGCTCCTTCTGAGTTCAGAGGAATCTTGGAAGACCTTCCTTCTTTTTTCTTGTTTCTTGTTTCCCTCTTCAGTGTCTTTTCAGATGCTGTTGCAATACTGCTCTTTGTCTTTCCTAATAGCTTTCTGGAATTCTTCTGTTAAGTTCCTTCCCGAGATCTTGACTTTGGCTTCCTTGTTGCCCAATATAAATGCCAGTTTGCTTTAGTTGGGCAGCTGGGATGACCTTCATGCCTTGGGTGACCCTGCTGGGAGCACATATGTAGCATACACTCCTAGAATTCAATACTCATCCTACCCAGCCACACATAAATCCCGGCCATGATGAGACGCCACTGCAGGACTTGTTGGAGAGGGAGGGGTGTGTTTCAGTAAAGAATGTGTATAGTATGTACAAATTAAATAGGGACACAGGTAGTCCTCAACTTATGAGTCATTTAACCATTGGCCCTTGGAAGATGGCCCTCGGAAGGAATGGTTTATAGCTTGCAAAGCAGTTCAGACCATTCCCTCTTCCCCCAGTCACTATATTTTGGATGCTCAGCTACCAGCTCACGTTTACAGCTAACTACAACATCCTGCAGTTGCATTACCATTGCTTTGTGGTGCTTTTATTTTTTTTACTGGTTTCTCACAAAAAAAAAAAACCCATTTATAAGAATGGATTCAGACTTACAACCACAAGATTCATTTAATGACCACTAGGAAAACCATCATAAAATATGGTCCAGTCATTTGGGTGCCTCAACTTAAGACTGTGATGATGACTTACAAGCAACCCTTGGCTGATTGTTTTATATACTTTTTGCATGTTTAAGCTATCTAGATGATTAAAAAATGAGGCCACCTATTTTAATTCAACCAAAAAATCTAATTATTGTATCAAGTACACATTTTAAAATATATATATTAAAAAGCAAGCTAAACAGGAATAAAAGAGTTTAATATTGTGTTTTATTCAATTTCATCCCGTTCATTATTTTGAAATTGAAACCTTTTAAAAATCACAGATCACTGATCTACTGCAATGCTGGCTTCAGCCTAGCTCCCAGGAACAAGGCCCCTCTTCCTTGCTTCCCAATTTCTTTCCCACTGCTGGTTCAATCTGTCTTTGGGGCCTGGAAGTTTGCGAAAGCCCTGCAGATTTCCACCAACCTGGGTGAGAAGCTTCCTCTTTTCACTATCCCCTGCCTCCTCCCCCCTCTCTCCCCCTTTTCTCTGCTTACCGGTTTGTAAAAACCTATTTCGCTAGAGTGTCGTCTTTGGCAGCGAGCAGAAGACTTTAAGTCCCCCATGCAAGTGTGCGCAACAGCCTCTGCGCTGAAGCCACAGTTTAGAGGGAACATCCTATTGGATCGGGACGCCCTTCGCACAGTCACTCATGCCCTCGTGACATCCCGACTGGACTACTGTAACTCCCTCTACATGGGGCTCCCCTTGAGGTGCACCCGGAGGCTTCAGTCAGTTCAGAATGCATCCGCGCGAGCAATTATGGGAACCACTAGGTTTACCCATGTAACACCGCTCTTGCGCGAGCTGCACTGGCTGCCTGTCGTCTTCCGGGTGCGCTTCAAGGTGTTGGTTATCATCTTTAAAGCGCTCCATGGCTCGGGACCTAGCTACCTGCGGGATCGGATACTGCCTCATACATCCTCACGGCCGATTCGCTCCCACAGAGAGGGACTTCTCCGGGTGCCGTCCACTAGACTTTGTCAGCGGGCGACACCCAGGGGAAGGGCTCTCTCTGTGGCGGGCCCGGCCCTCTGGAACGACCTTCCCCCCGATATTAGAACGACCACGGACCTCCGCTCCTTCCGCCTGAAACTAAAGACACATCTTTTCCGCCTGGCCGGCCTAGGGTAGTCTCTCTCTCTATGGGTTTTTTAATTGTTTATGTATATTGAGTGGGGATTTTTAGTTAATGGGATTTTAGCACAGGAGTTTGTTTAATCTGTTTTAAATTGTATGTATTTTTGTATATTTATGGTTTTTATTCTCCCTGTGCACCGCCCCGAGTCCCTGTGGGGAGAGGGAGCGGTTAATAAATTGAGCTTTATTATTATTATTATTATTATTAACATTGCTACAAAGATCAAACCAAATGAGGCTGCTTTGTAAAACAAGTCCGTATGGGAATTATAAGGTCATAAAGGAATGTACAGGTTAGTGATCGAGGGAGAGAAGTAGGTATGACAGGGAGACTGGTTCTGGGATAAAGGAGACCTGCTGCATTTTCTTCTGAGGGTTGTAAAGGTCTCAGATCTGAAAGCTCCTTGACAAGGCTGTCAGTGGTGGGTTTCAAATTTTTTAGAACCTACTCTGTAGGTGTGGCCTATTTTGTGGGCATGGCTTAGCAGTCATGTGACATGGTGGGAGTGGCCACTTTTTAAAATGTGGCGAAACTCATTTAACAACGCTCTTGCTTAGCAACCAAAAGTTTGGATTCAATTGTGATGATAAATTAATTCTTTCTTTCTTTCTTTCTTTCTTTCTTTCTTTCTTTCTTTCTTTCTTTCTTTCTTTCTTTCTTTCTTTCTTTCTTTCTTTCTTTCTTTCTTCCTTCCTTCCTTCCTTCCTTCCTTCCTTCCTTCCTTCCTTCCTTCCTTCCTTCCATACGTGGAGCCCTCCAGATTTGACTTGACCACTTCATAGTGTCCAGAAAGGGACTTTCCTAGCTAATGACTAAGTTCCCATCTCCATCCCAGCTGCGGGGAGTGTCCTTGGCCAATGCTGTGTAAACCACATCCCCATACTCATCACTGAGGCATCCCAATGGGATTAGCTAGGGAGCGTGGGCTGGCTTAAAGTGAGAACTTCCTGCTTCTTAATTGGATGCTTCATCAAGCACTCACCCACGTCAAATACCTAGGGATCATGACTAAAAATCCAGGCCCATTGCCCATAGATAGTACAGGGCTTTATTAGCAGCCTCTAACAGCCCTCATATAATCACAAGGGTAGTGTTCCCCTCCCCCCCCCCTTTTTAAAGCAGGGTCACACTTTTTTAACAACAGGGTGACAAGTAGAAATTTGGGGGTGTGCCCAGCTTGTAAAGAACATTGCTTGTTGTGCCGATGCTGAAGTCCTACCGTATTTCCCCCCAAATAAAACACGGTCTTATTTTCTTTTTTACCCCTGAAATAAGCATTTGGCCTTATTTTTGGGGAGGTCGTATTATTTTTGAGGTGCAGGAGGCGGTGAGTATGGTCACCTCATGGCTGCTGCTATGTCACAATATTTTCAGGAAGGGCTTATTTTTTGGGGGGAGGGCTTATTTTAGCACATGCACTCAAAAGCCTGATTTGGCTTATTGTCCGGGGAGGTCTTATTTTGGGGGAAATAGGATAGAAACTATATCAAACTTAAGACATATACACTTAATGCATATTGGGGGGGTCTGGACACTTTTTAACCTACTAGGGCAGGGGTCCCCAACCTTTGCAACTTTAAGTCTGAAGGACTTCAGCTCCCAGAATTCTCCAGCCAGCTTTGCTGGCTGGAGAATTCTGGGAGCTGAAGTCCTTCAGACTTAAAGTTGCAAAGGTTGGGGACCCGTGTACTAGGGCACATTAGAAGTGAAGAAAACATAGAGGAATTGGGGAAGGTTTCCCCTCCAACAGTTATTATATTGTACAAGGCAGATATAACACTGATTAATTGATAGGGGAGACCCTGATGACATCTGTAAATTATGGATATTTCTTAGTATTTAGGATATTTCTTTGTTCTGACAATCACAAAGTGGGGGAAAAACCCCTTTCGTAAGCAGTCTACTTGCATGAGTAAAGTAATACAGATGTATATCACATCCCCTGCACTCTTCCATGAACTGCATTCACTTCCCCGTAGGTACCAGCCAATCTCACATGAGTTCAGTGTTCCCACATTACGTTACTCCCAGAAGAATACATGTCTTTGCACAGCAATAGTGTTGCAACCTCCACTGTCTTTCGGAACTAATTGTCAGGTGTCTCCTTAATATGTCAAAAGGATTGCTGCATTGTGGAAGTGGGTTAGGATCCATAAGTGACTGAAATACTAACTATGGGAATCAGGCAAGGAAGACCCTTTGTCTTTAAGTGAAGAGTTTCAGTGATTCAAAATATTGAAGGATGGGACCCCCTCCCACCGCTCCGTTTTTCTGAGGCATGGACGTGATGTCAAATTTCTATATCGCGGCTTTTGTGTTTTTTTGCATTTAGGTTTAGGCTGCATTTGTAATTTTTGAATATATCCTGTGGTGGAGAACGAGGTTCCCACTAATTCATTCTCCCATGATGATTATTCTTTTCCCCCCTCATTCTGGAATGGCAGTGGAGGAACTCAATAGGCTTGTGCATGGGTTGTTCTCATTAGCTCGCCCTCCAGGACTCGTGCATTCGTGTTGAAACGCCTGGTGTTGAGCTGAAGTGTGATTGCTGACAAGGTTGCAGGCGGGTATTCCAAAGGGTTCTTTGCTCCTTGCTCACATTTTAGTCTCAGTGGGGCTTACATGTGTACACTCGCTTGTTTTCTGATAAGTATGCATGATGTACAGGCAGCTATTGGTAGAAAACGACATGCCTGTCCGTTGCTTTCACGGATGTAGCATACTTGGAAGATTTAGCCAGCCTGAGACTCCGAGAGGTCTTCGGTGGGCACTAACATTAATGCCAGCTCTTTCCCCAAAGCCAACAGCAACTGGATAATATGCGCCCATCAGAACTGCCAGATTGAGTGGCAAACTGTTTATGCTTCTAGAGACTCTGTGTCAGGGCATGTGGGAGGGCTATACATCTGCTGAGCTTATTTTCCCCCTCCTGCAAACCCAGTGCCTCAAACGAACATGATCGATTGGAATCGGCAACTTCTCAGCAAAAGTATCGATGGTGCTATTATATTTTGGGTGGGGGGGGGGGGACAGAGACAAATGCTCGTATATTTGGTTTGCAAAATAATGTAGGGTTTTAAAAATCAGAATTGAGCATGCACAATTACGGGGAGGTTGCTGAGAATCATCTGTCCATCTATATACGCTGACACGGTCTTTCTCCTTCTTTGTGCGCCCAACAGGAAGTGGGTTGATGGGGAACTCACCTGCCTCATCCTTTATGGGCAGCTTCCTAAGCAGCAGTTTGGGCTCAGCAGCACCTCCGCATCCTACGGGACCGACATCATCCCCATCTGAACCTGCCTTCCATGGCCCCCACTCCGGCACCTCTCAGATTTGGTTCTCACATTCACATGAAGGTAAGGAGAAGTTGGTGGAGGCACTTGGGTGGGGGCGGCATCGTTTCTAAAAAAGGATGTTTCTTAGAAGTGTGTCCTTTAATAGGCAGTTGGGTAGAGTAGGGAAGTGCAAGATCTTCAGATTCCTGATATTGCAGATATATTTACATCACTGGCACAGTCTAAAAATTGTCAAATCCACTGAATCCTCCCCCCGCTGCCCCCAATATTCTGTACAGGTAGAATAATAGAGGACATATAGCCCCGATCTGTAGTGGCAGAGGAGATCTCATTAATTTGCCCATACAAGCATAGTTCTCCATTGTTCTACAATTTTCTTAGAAAAAAAGGACTGTGCAGACAGGAGAATTCAGGTGTAAGAATTCTCAGTTGCTTGGCGTTCTGGCTGCTGTTAGATAGCAAGAAGAAGATACAATGGGACGGCTGTGGATTGAAGTAGAAATAAAAACGACTTGACAAATGCGCTGCCTGAGGCATTTTGATATGGTAGATGGGTAGGAGACCCTCTGGTTTTTGGAGTCCCTTTTTTCCAATCCCCAAACCCCCTGACCACGTCACGCGGGAAACAGCTCCATTTAACTTCACACAGCCTAGAGTTAGATCTGGTTCTCTTCCCCCTCCCCCCCTCTGATTTATGCTGGTTAGCGCACTGCAGAGAGGGGAGGGGATCGGTTGGCAAGGGAATCCAGGGAATTACCCGCAGTTTCTCTTTTTTTTTCTGTTGAGGCACTTTTATTTCTCCTTTTCTGTTTTGGCTTCAGGAACCCTGAAACTATTTCCAAAAAACTCTCTCTTCTCTCTCCTGTTTCTTAGAGCAGGGGTCTCCAACCTTTGCAACTTTAAGTCTGAAGGACTTCAGCTCCCAGATTTCTCCAGCCAGCAAAGCTGGCTGGAGAATTCTGGGAGCTGAAGTCCTTCAGACTTAAAGTTGCAAAGGTTGGAGACCCCTGTCTTAGAGGACCCTTGGGCTAAGTGTTTGGACTTGGAGAATGAATGTGCAGCAGGTCTGGTCTATGCAATAGATAGATGGATGCCTTGTCCCCCAATCCCCATGCTGTTGCTAGCCCTCACTCCCCCCCCCCCCTTGAACCTTCCTATGGTTGTTCTAGGCCCAAACCTCCCTTTTTTTTTACAGCTCAGGCGATGTTCTCCAGGCTGTCCCCAAAGGCAGTTCCTCTGTCACATCACTCGCTGCCTTTCAGTGGAACTTACCAAGTTCTCTCCTCCGTATGCTTTAGCCTCAACCCTAAGACCGCCTGCCTCGCTCACTCCCTCCCCACTCTCATCCTTTGGGCTCCCAAGCCACTGCTCTTCCTAATCGCCCCAATCCCACTCCGACACCACCAACCCGTCCCACCCTTCCCGCTGTGCTGAGCTGGTGGCCACACCACTATTTTTAGTTTCCTTAATGCACTTGTGCTTTCTCTCCCCTGCAGCGACGGCCTCTTGTCCTGCCCTTCCCCCAGCGTCTTTCCCTTCTTGCAAGATGCAGAAAGTTGAAGTGTGAGCGGCAAGGTGCTGCTGGCACCGTGCCCTGGCAGCCAGCCCGACTGCTAGCTTGAACGGCTGCCAGCTAGCTTCCGGCATGTCGGGTCTGTTGGGGGCGGGGTGCAGGCAATGCTGTCTGCGTGATGCTGACGGGCAGCCGGTCTAACGGGGGTGGAGCAGCAGAGCTGCTAGCTATGGGGAGCAGCCCGCTTGTTGGGGAGATCAAGCCAGCAGGCCAGGGGCAGGGAAGGCTGCCTTCCATCCTGCTGTGAAGGAACCATTGAAAAAGAGGATTCCACAGGACAGTTTGGGAAGAACTTCTAGGAAGGAAGGAAGAAGAACTTGGCTTGATGTTAGTATCCTCCTGGCCGTTGTTTGGCCTTTAGCCTGGGAAGCTCTGAGTCATGATGGAGGCGGGGGAAGAGCTGTTCCTCTGGGTTCAGCTGCAGTATAATAACTCTGATATTAGGAGGAGGATCATGCTCACTTTCTGATTGCTCACCTGTGCAATACACCTTTTTTTTGTGTTGAGGATGTATGTGAATGTACATGCCTATGCAAACATGCACACCTGGGCACATTTGGTACACGCTTCATACTATGAGGAAGATGAGGTGATGTCTTTTTAATATAGTTCAACGTCTTAAAAAAGTAATACTAATTTCCAAGTTCTCTCAATAGTGTGGTGTTCCCCAAAGGAATGAAACAAACAAACAAACAAACAAACAAACAACAGATCTTTACCGTACCAGGCAAATCAGTAATTCTCCTCCTTTTGCAAACTGGGGGTGGGGAGGGGGGGGGAGTTGAAGCTGAATTGCCCCTTTTGCTGAAGCAACTTCCTGAACTTGCTCAGGACGTCTCTGGAACGGCTGAGGGGTCTCAGTCCATTTTCACATAATACACAAAATGCTGGGGTGTCACTCCAATGGTGCAGTTGCTGCCGTCTGGATTTTGTGTCTCCCCTCTACCCACACCCACCCTGGACAGCCCTGATCAAAAGCCTATTTTTGAGACTACGGTGGGCAATTTTAGTCATAGCCCTTAGCATTAGCTATAGCACTTAGATTTATATATCGCTTCTCAGTGCTTTATAGCTCTCTGTAAGCGGTTTACAGAATCAGCATATTGCATCCACACACACACACACACACCCTTACAATCTGGGTCTTCATTTTACCGACCTCAGAAGGATGGAAGGCTGAGTCAACCTTGAGCCGGTCAGAATCAAACTGCTGAACTGCAGGCAGCTGGCAGTCAGCAGAAATAACTTGCAGTACTGCATTCTGACCACTGGGACCACTACAGCTCTGTATAATACCTTAGTGCAGGGGTGGGCAAACTTTGCAACTTTAAGTCTGAAGGACTTCAGCTCCCAGAATTCTCCAGCCAGCTTTGCCTTAGTGGGATTAAAAAAAAACTTTTCCTTGTATTTCTCCAAATAAAAACTTTATTGGATTTAGAAGAACCAGAAGTATATTGTAGGAAGCCAAGATGGACTTTAGCAAGGGCAGTGATGTCAGTGGTTATATGGATATATGGTTATATGGATATAATCTGGGTGCCCAGGCATGGAACAAGATTATATGAGCCAGATTCTTTCCACTTAATACTTTAAGCAAAGAGCTACATTTCCGGGATATGTCAGGAACCCAGAGCAGCAGTTGCAACAGCTAAATTAGGATCTTCAGTCCTTCTTTCACCCCTGTTTCTTTGCTCGTGGTGCCCTTCGCCCTCATCTGCATAGCCTTGCTAATAAGGCTGTTTGCACTGCAACCCTCCTTCCCGAAGCATTAAAAGGTTATTTCACAACGTGATGTTTTCAAGAACAGCAAACTGATGTGAATATATGCCTGAGCATAACGTTAGTTTGTCTGCAGAATTTTGGTCACCCGGGTGTGGAATTTTGATACATTTAGGCATAACAGCCCCGGCCTCGTTAGCCTATGTTATTTTCCCTCATAATTTTCTATGGAATCCTGGCACTGATATTCAAGAGTTGCTTTCTTCAGTTTTACAAAGAAGCCAGAGATCCATATCCATCAGGGGTTTCTTACGATTGGGAGAATAGTGTGTTTTGCTCCCTGCATGTGTAGCTGTTGTTCCAGGTGGTCTTCTTTTGCCAGATGTGCTTTGTGAGATCCTTCTGCTAAACTAGCACCAGAGAGATTTCTGGTTCAGTACCAACCCTTTTAGCTGTGTGGTCCATCCCATAGCCAGCTACTGCTCGAAACCTAGCAGTGATTAATATAGCCAAAGTAATAATCTGACAAAGGACTTTGAATTTGCCCCAGCAATCCTCTTTCAACCTAGGCATAGAAACAGATCAGACTAAGGCCCAGTGACTTGGCTTTGTGACTGTTGTGTTGTGACATGGGCCTGTCATTCCTCAATGCCTCTTGTTTTAGCTCCAGGTTACCCGAGGTTCTCTGGGAGCTTAGCGTCCACTTTTCTTCCCATGAGCCACTTGGATCACCATGGAAACAACAATGTCCTGTATGGCCAGCATCGTTTTTATGAAAGCCAGAAAGGCAAGTATTGGGTTTGACTATGTGGTATGTCTGCCTCTGCCTCAAGGGACAGGGGAAGCATGGTGTAATTGTTATGTTACCAAAGACACAGATTTAGTGGGCAGCTGCAAAGGGAAGGTAGAGGGAAGGAGGCAAAACTGACTTTTCTGGAACTGAAGTGTATCGGATAGCCAGCTTCAACTCCACTAAGTCTTGCAGCTGGGCATCAGACATTTCGCTAGATTGGCTGCTGCTTTGTAAAGCGTGCCTCTGCAAACCAGGGAGCTTTTATTTCCAGCATTCCTTGGTGCCACAAGGCATGGGCACTTAGAGCTGCTAGGCTATTCTTAGGAGTGTGATTGTTGGCACGTTGTGATCTAGGCCACATTGTTATCGGTGGCAGTCTTTTCTTAACTGCTTCCCTTCTTTCTGTAGATAATTTCTACCTGCGGAACCTTCCAGCTCAACCTACACTGCTTTCAACCAATCACAATTTCCCCAGCATTGCCCGGGCAGCCCCTGGCCATCCGATTGGCTCCTGCAGCCGAGACCGGGAAGCTGGACATGGGCAGAAGTGCCACAAAGACTATGAGCGCTGTGCCGTGTCAAAGGAGAAAGGCACCAAGGGTGAGAGCAAGGAGCGAGCAGCTGAAGAGGAGGCCAAGGAGCGGCACAAGCTGGTGATGCCCATGACACCAGAAATCAACTGCAAGGAAGGAACTCTCCAGCGGGGCTCTTGTGACAACCGGCCTAAACACCTGCCCTCATGCCTGCTGAGCTCCAAGGTACTGAATGGTGACTCGGGCAAAGCCGTCCTCCCCAGTTGTGGCGGAGGCCTTCTACCACGCCATGCTGTTACCCAGAGCCGTTGTGCCAAGGACCTTGGCCACCACGAGCCTCCTCAGTCCTACAGCGAGTGCCTGGAGCGAAGACAAATGTTGCACCACTCGGTCTCCTACACTGTCCCGTCCAGTCTGCCCGCTGGTCCCCCTGCCCTGAGCACGACAGCGGGCAGCTTCCCCTGCCTGCAGCTTCATTCCAGCCCAGATGGAATGTGTCCCCTGCAGGACAAGGCCAGCCGGGAGCTACGGATTAGCGGAGCCACTTTTGTGCCTTCGGTAGGCCACCTGACTGACAAGAGCCGCTCCTTTCAGGTCCCTTCGGAGCCCTGTGAGGGCAAAGAGCGCCCCCACGAGATGGGCCCGGAGCACCCCGCTACCTACGGGCACCATCATTTCTCTCACTTCAAAGCTGAGGGCAAAGTGGAGCGGAGGCTGGACTGGCCCCAGAATCACAACGCCCGCCTGAAAGGGCTGGAGTACCTGAATAGCACTGGCCCCGACAGCCATTTTGGCAGCTTGCCCCACCAACCTAAGGGCAGCCATTTTGAGATGATACCACCTCAAGACTGCGCCCGGTCTAACTCCCAAGAGACGCTGTGCAAACTCAGCCAGTCCTGCTGCACTTTAGACAAGGCCCCTAAGGAGCCGCCAGTTTCCAGCAGCCAGAAAGTGGCTCGCATCCGCCACCAGCAGCATTTGCAGACCGAGATGGAGCAGGCAGGCGCTCACGCAGAATCCAAGCGCAAATCCATGGAGCTCAGCTCTCTGGGCTACAGCGGGCCCCACTTGCCACCGTGGCCAGTTCAGGGCCAGGGCCCTCCTTTGTCCATGGCAGAGGAGAGGAAAGGCTCTTACTTGGACCCGTTTAGCAGCAGCCTCCAGCAGGCTGCCCTCATGACCCAGGGCTCTGTGCTTGCGCAGGAAATGCAGACCCCCCCTGACGAAGTGTCAGCCATGAAAAACCTACTCAAATACAGCAACCAAGCACTTATCGTGGGCCAGAAGGCTCCTTACGTGGGGCTGGGCAGCCTCAAGGGCAGCTGTGCCCATCAGGATGGGGGCAAACATTTGGGGACCAAAGGACAGCAGAGTCTGGAACGCTCAGACTGTGCCCGCAGCAGAGACCATGACCTCGGCCATGGGGACGGGGAGGTGCGCCAGCCTCCAGTGGGCATCGCTGTGGCTGTGGCTCGCCAAAAGGACACCTTAAGTCGGCCAGAGCCAGCCTATGGATCTAGCTCCAGTCGACAGAGCCGGACTGCCATGGGCCTCAAAGGTAACAAACATTAGAGAATAAAACCATAGTCAGTTGATGTTTTACAAACTGCGTAACTTGGGGGGGGGGGGCATAAGCACATAAATTATGCTTCCTCTCATAATTCTATCGCTGCTCTCTGCTACAGGAGATACAAGCATTGACCTAAACGTAAGTACCATTAGTGTTCTGTGGTTTGTATGATTAAAGAGGGATCCTCTCTTCTGCCTTCTACATTAAAGGGCCAGGGGTGGGTGGGGGTGTTAGGGTGTTGGGAAATTGGGAAGTGGGGAATAGGAGATTTATCAGGAAGGGAGACTAGGCAGTGGCATGGCCCCTTTGATTCAAGAAGCCCCTTTGGTATGAACATACAAATCGGGCTTCTGCCTGAAGCCAAATATTAAATACATTCAGCTCCTCATTCATGGCCTTCCACTTTGGAAATAAAACCCTCCAGCACTTGAATTTAGCTAAAGACTTTTAGGGAAGTTAGGTCCTGGGCTCTGTCTTCACTCTTGATCCGTGATGGCGAACCTATGGCACGCGTGCCCAAAGTGACACACGGAGCCATGTTGCCTGGCCATTCCTCCTCCAGGTTTCTGGTATGCATGCACGTGACAATCAGCTAGCTTTTGTGCGTACGGTAGTGCTGGAAACTGGAAGAGCTGGTCTTCTGTTTTTCAGCGTGAACATGCATGCCAGCCAGCTGATCGTCGCACACGCATGCACCCCAGTAACCGGAAGACTAGCTGGCCAGTGCGCATGAATGTGCCGGAAATTGGGAGTTCATTTTCCAGAACGTGCATGCTACCTGGGCAGCTCCTCTTCTGGGTTGTGGCCCCAACGAGCGTGCCCACGCTCCCTTTTTGGCATTCAGTGCCGAAAAAGTTCACCATCACTGCCCTAGATGGACATCCCATCTAGATGTAGAATGGACATGAGTGTGAAAGGGGTCTATTTTCAAGTGCATCTTTTTCCTCTTTTCCTGGGTTTTGTTGCTAGCTCTGCTAGGTAAACCAGGCCAGGAGGACTGGAACTACCTTTATTGTGATAGGCTGTAGTAACAGAATCTTGCAGGAGTTGATGATGCTGTGCTTCCCTTTCTTATACGCCAGTGAATCTAGAGGAGTGTCCGCCTGAGCCACTTCTGAGTATTATTATTTTTTTCTTAGAGCTCAAAACAAGTTTTAGCCCCTTCGTTCTCACATATACCCACCAATGCCATCGTCTTGACTCTCTTGACTTTACACTTGTTTGTGTCACTGGGAATATGGGAGAACCTCCACTCCCTGGACATTAATATCCAAGGCTGATCGATTACTCTTTGCTCTTCCATTCTGTTTTTCACAGCTGGCACAGCGAGGCCTATGCATGTCATCGATCTAGATGCTGAGGAAGAACGGAACCGGCTGTGTGAGGAGCGTTTGGGGCTTGCGGGCAGAGACCTCCTGCTTCAGTAAGGGCCTTCTTAGCTCAACTACCGGAGAAGGGAAGGGGGATTAAACACGGTCTTGGTAGTGGTTAGCAATAATTTGTAATTAGACCAGGGAGTGGTGGTGGAGGGAATTTAGCCAAGCTTACTTCCATCCCAGAAGAAATGCCGTGACTGACATCTTTCAATTGGCATTTAAATTGTCTAGTGATGCATCTTTCCTTATGAGAGCCAGTTTGTTGTTCCTATTGTTATCATTGTTGTTACTCTGCAATCCAAGCCATTTCCCAAGGTTAAGATGATAAGATAATGTATACATTACTGGATGATGGTCTATGCCAGGGGTGTCAAACTGAAGGCCCACAGGCCCGATGCGTCATGCCCATGTCATGCACCACGCCAACCCCAGCTCCACGAATGGAAAAAAATGTTGTGATACGTCACGTAACTGCAACATGATGCAGCAAGTTTGACACCCGTGGTCTATATGAGGCGTCTGCAACCTTAAACACTCAAAGAACCATAAAGTTCCTAACCGGAAGCTCCCTGTTCAATTCTGGAGCCAACCGAAAGTCCGGTTTCCCCACCATAGTGTTTCCTCCTAGTGTGGCATCCTTTTTCCTCTACCTATCCTAACCGAAAGCCCTATCAATTGTGGAGCTGACTGGAAAACCCACCCCTTGCCATAGTCTTTTCCTGGAGCGTCCTGCCCCCTCCAACCCCCCAACGAAACCAGAAGCTCCTCTCAAAATTGTGATGCCGACTGGTGACAGGGAGCCACAGTAGAGGGATGAAAGAGCCAGATGTGGCTCCAGAGCCACAGGTTGCTGGCCTCTGGTCTATACAGTAATTCCTTGGCCAGGGCAAGAGATCTCTTTATCCCAGCGGACCTGCATTTCTTTTATCTGTACTTCTAATTTGTCAGGGATAACAAAGATCTTGTGGAATTTGCCCGAATCCACCCATCAAGCAGTTGCCCTGGAGACCTCACCCCTCATCTGATGATTGCAGGCGGTTCCTCATTGCAGTCCAGCCAACTGGGAGGAGATCCAGCAGCCCATACCCATCCTGCTCATGCACATTGGTTGCCTCGGACACGCAGCCCTTCGCTTTGGATGGGTGGACACTCCTATGGTCAGTCAAATAAACAGTCTGTATCTAAAACAGAAATTTTATCTGGATTTCATGGCTTCATGAACTCCTCTTTTATTTCTAACATATCAGGGAAAAACATCTGAGCTATCACTTTTAATCCAGCCTCCCACAGAATTCAGTTTAAAAAAAAGTCTCAGTACCTCTTTTTGCTTCAAAAACTTGTCTTGTTGTATCCCATCCTCTACATTTTCCAACCTGCTTCCATTACTTCTTTCTGCAGAGATGAATAAATTTTTAAGTGGCCAAGAAGTGACATTTTGTAGTGGGCAGAATGCACAGAGCAAGTGTTACACATGGGGAGGGCTGGAATTTTTTGAATATTTCCCAATTTTATGAGGGTAGGAAGTATTTTTATTGCTATACCTATCTTGGATCTTACACTGTTTCCATGTGTCTTGTGATGAGACAATCCATGCCACTGATTTTGACCAATCACACATCCCAAATTTAATGAAGTATTCAAGCCACTTTATTTTTCTTATGTACACTAAGAGCATTTGCACCAAAGACAAGTTCTTTGCGCGTCCACTCACACTTGGCCAATAAAGAATTCTATTCTATTCCATTCCATTCAGAAGAAGCTTTGAGTCTGCCTTTTCCCTATGATCTGCTCAAATAGGTGATGATAAGAGATCTAAACTGACCTTATAAACATAGGTAATATTGGGGTCAAGGGCTAGCAGAGTCAAGGGCAACTTTGCTATTCCAACTGACGAATTGCACTATTCCACGTATTACAGGAAGCCTACATGGGAATTAATCTGCAATGATGTTTGGATCATACTGTATCCAATCCTGTCAGTGTTCAGCAAGAAACTGAATAGACATAAATGATTTCCTGTATAGACTTGTATAAGATACAGAGAAACTCCAGAATGAGCCTCTGGATTCTTGTATTCATTTCTGCCACTGATTTACTCAGGGTGGTAAAATGGTTGAGCGGTTAAAGTAGGAGTGCGGAGACTCTGATTCTAGTTTACTCCCAGGTTTGGAAGCTTATTGGGTATCTTAATAGCCTTCATTTCTTCACTGCACAACCTCACAGGGTAGATAATCGTGAAGAAAAATAGGAGAAAGGATTGCTATATATGCCCAACTTGAGGAAAAGGCAGGAAGGAAGTGAGGGAGGGAGGGAGGAAGGAAGGAAGGAAGGAAGGAAGGAAGGAAGGAAGGAAGGAAGGAAGGAAGGGAAAGGCACAATCTCCTGCCACGATCTCCGTTAACTGCATGGGAGAGACAGGTGGAAGTAGCAACACTATTCACAATTTTTAACATAGACACACACCCCATCATTTGTTGCTTGATACTTCCCCTCCCCCTATTTTCCCCCTATTTCAAAGCAATTAACATCCTTGTCAAAATGCAAAACAATATAAAAAGTTAAAAATGCATATGGAAACTGATGCTAAAATCTATGAACCATGTGTTATCTATGTTGTTCCATGGGATGAATCCACAACCAACCTATGACAGATGAAAAGTTAAATTGAGAACTGTGAACAAGCAAAAAAAAAATGTGTCCCTGTAAAACTCCTCTCCCTGGAGAAGATGGGCTTGCTGTGCACATGGATGAAATACGCTGGGCTTTATCTCACATCCACAAATATGTTTTCTTTCCTGAACTGATTCCAGGCATCGGGCACCCTGCTTTGCATCAGAACCTGCCACCTGGTTTCCCCCCTTCTATGCCCAGCGCCATGCAACCCGTCTTCCCTCTATCACAGGAGCCACCTGCTCAGCTAGTTATCCTGCCCTCTGAGCCTCCAGCCCACGGAGCCCCGCACACCCTGGGTAAGTGGAAGCCAGAGAGTATTAGCCGTGGCAAATTCCCTGGGTGGTGGTAGTTAAAGGCCCTTCTCCTGTAAGAAAAGAGGCAATGCTACTCCTCTGATTACCTCTCCTGTTTCTCTGCAGCTGAGGTGATGGATCAGGCATCTATCTGGCCATCCATGTATCCTAGCCGGGGGCCTGGTTCTCACCTGCAGCACACAGGACAGCTCCCTGTCTACTCCCGCACTCAGTTCCTGCGTCAGCAAGAACTCTATGCCTTGCAGCAGCAACAGCAACAACAGCAACAGCGTGCAGCACAGGCATTAGAAGTGCAGCGGCACACTCACAGCCAGGTAGGCATGTGAAAAAGATGGCATTACCTCTTGCTAACTCTCACTGAAAAGTTGGAAAAACAGCCCCCCAAAAATGTTTCTGAGCAACTGGATAGCAATAGCACTTAGATTTAGATACCGCTTCACATCCTTTTCTAAGCAGTTTTCAGAGTCAGCATATTGCCCCCCAACAATCCGGATCCTCATTTTACCCACTTCGGAAGGATGGAAGGCTGAGTCAACCTTGAGCCTGGTGAGATTTGAACTACCAAAGTGCAGGCAGCCGGCAGGCAGCAGAAGTAGCCTGCAGTACTCTAACCACTGTGCCACCATGGCACAGATGGATAACCAGAGTGTAGGAATTAAGATTGACAATCCTTCCTTAAGATGTCCAAAACCTGTTTTTTTCCCCAGGACATTGGCAGCTAAGGAGTTGAGAGCCCATTTAAGGACATTGTGAATGTTGATATAGTTGTGCAGCTGTAATACATTTTGGATTGTATTGATATTTGTATTGCTGATTGTTTGGCTACCCAGAGCTATTAATAATAAATAGGCAAATTGTGATCAAATCTTATTCTTTGTAAAATAATCCAGATACCATAAAGCTCCTTTAATATAGATCGTTCCAGGCGGTCCTGATCACAGGATGACGCAGACACACATAAATGTATTGCAGGAAGGGGATTGTCTAAAGTAATTTAGCCACTTACAAAACACCCATGTGCAAGAGATGATGAATGCATGGAGAAATTATGCTCTAACGGCAATTGGTGGAAAAACCCATCTAAACTCCAAACAATAGTGCTTGGGGCAGATCCCGAATGAGGAAGTAATCTCCTGGGTTCATCTCCAGGGAAGTGAAAGCGGCTAGAGATCTATACTAATCTTCCTGTTGCTTCTAGTTGTGAGATTGCGATTAATGATGAAATCCAACATCACACGGGGAAGAAGAACTTGCTCCCTGATTCCAAAGTCTCTCTTTCAGAGCCTTGTGTACAAATTATTTTTGCCATGTTGTGTTGACCCTTTGGATCCAATTTTATGTTTGGTTCATTCAGTTTCCAAAAAGATTCCCTTGAAAAATTACGGCGGTAGGTTAATTAGAGAGCCGGTTAATTAAAATTGCCAGGTTCAGAGAACAGGACTCTTTCTCTCCATGTAGGTTGTTTGAGTAGCAGCAATTTAAACATTTTGGAGGAGGAAGTTCCCTACTTAATTGAATTTGCATAATTTCTGGTTGCAAAACCTGAATGCTTTTAAGGCAGAATTCTACTTACTTACCACATAAGCCCAGTCCCAGTTCCTGCAAGGCGGAAAAGTAGAAAACATAAGCAAGCCAGCCATCCTCAAGAATGTATCTGATTCCCTGTTGAGCTCGTTGAAATTGTTCTTCCTGTTTTTTGCTCTGGAGGGGCACAATCTCCAAAAGACCACGGAGTAAAGGGGCACAATCTCCAAAAGACCACGGAGTAAACCTAAGCATAGGATTGCACATTGGCTGTGCTACCAGCTGTGGTGTTGTGTAAGGGTACACAGTGACATGCTCCACGAGTCAATCCTTAATTTATACGTTGTTGGAACCACACGGAAGTCTAAGACATGCACACTAATAGTACCGACCATTGAGTTTATTGCTGCCTGTGTCATTATTTATGTAGAATTGATGTACTTATTGACTATCCATCTCTCTCTTCCCTCACCTACTTAATAGCGGAAGCCCGAAGAGCCCCCACCAGAGCTGGAGTTGCCAGGTCCTGAAAAGCCACTCAAACCATCTCACAAAGCAGTTGCCTTAAACGCTCCCCCAAAGGGCCTGTCCCCGGCAGCTGCCTGCTCAGTCAAGCTCTCGTCATGCTGCCATCCACCCAAATGCCCTGGTCCCTGCACTTTACCTGTCTGCCCTGCTGTGGTGCCACGCTCCCCTGCTGTAAGTCCAGTGCCCTCCCAGAATTCTACGGGTCCTGAAGCTGTGGATAAGCAGCCTGAAGGGCGGCCAGCCCAGGACTATCCTAAATCACTGGAACCAGGTAAAGATTCTGAGAAATGGCATCTCTTTTGTTGGCTTTGCTGACTGTTGGGTTATTTTAGCCTGGGCTGTTGTCTGTTGAATGGCTTAGCTCTTTGTATGTTTTTTTCTACATTGGTATGTCTCCCAAAGTCCATCGGATGTGGGCGACCAATAAATTAATAATAACAATGGATGAAGCATGTAACCGTGATACCCATTGTGATCGGGGCACTTGGTACCATGTCCAAGAATTTTACAAAACACATAAAGAAATTGCAGCTTCCTGCAATAACACCAGCAATAACACCAGCGGTTTGCACCAGTAGTGCAAAAAACTGCACTACTAGGAACATCATATATTTTAAGAAGATACTCAGTTGATACCTAAGATGCTGACAGCAACCCGTATCAACCATTGGTACCAGGTATTTGTGACTCATCTTTAAATGTTCAGTTGACTGAGTTTCATGTTTAATGAATAAAAGAAATAACAACAACAAGAACAACAACAAACAAACATCTGGAGCACCACTGCACACCATTGGCATTGACAAAATCGTCAGCAGTCAATTGCAAAAGGTAGCTCTCCTTGGAACAACTTACATCCTGAGGCAATACCTTGGAAATTATTATTAAATGACAACATCTACCTGTTCTGGGTACAATTGACAGGTGGACGCAAATGCTAAATCCAGTCTCAACCTCTAGATGACTGCGCAACCAACAACAAGTACAAGGCCACACTGCTTGGATCTGCACACATACTATGCCAATACATTATGACATCCTAGGTTCTTCGGGAGACGTTGATACATATGAAGACCAACACCATATAAAGAACTGGCAGCTGTGTGATTTCATGTTGCTCTGTATATAATGATAATAAAAAGGGTCTAGCAAACATTTGCTTTCAATCCAGCAGTTTAAATTCAATTAAGAGCACACTGAAGAAAGCACACTTGCTAGGAAGGATTCTGGAAAGTACAAGGGATGGCTCACTGATCAATAATTTTTTATAGCACTGTCTTGTTTCAGGTGGTTAAAATAGGACAAATACAAACTATTGTGGTTAGAGAGGGATGCTTGACTAGCAAAAACAGGAAGCTTTTTGGGGTTGGACAACTATGTTAAAAGTCTTCGAACCTGGAGACAGAACCTTTCAAAGGTGGTTGGAACCAAAGTACACTTCACCAACTAACAATTACTAGCAAAGAAACAAGGGTTTTTACACATGGAAGATTGCTCTTCCATGTAGCTTTCCTGCTACTGTGGGGTGTAAGGAAGCCGCGGTGTGTTTAAATTCCCCCTTAGCTGATCATGAGCAGCAGCAAGTGGGGATGACTGGGAGATGGAGTAGAGATACACAGGCTGCCTATGTTGAATGTATTGTAGGCTCAGAAATCGGAGGGACTTATGTAGTATTTCCATTGTCCACAGTCAGTACCTCAGGATCTTTTTGTTCCTGATGTTGGATTTTCCTTCCTCAAATGGAGTCTCTCTCTCTCTCAATCTCAGCATTTCATTTCACTTTTTAAAAAACAATTCTGCAGAATATATCATGTGAATTTGAGCCATTTAGCACGAATAGAATGTTTTCATACAGTCCGTAGAGAAAAAACCAATATTGTCAAGTGTTATTGCTCATTGTGGCCCCTGTCTTTGAGACTACTGCTAGTAACCACCTTTAAAGCGCTCCAAGGCATGGGACCTGGCTACTTGCAAGACCGCCTCCTGCTGCCAAATGCCTCCCACCGACCAGTTCGCTCCCACAGAGAGGGCCTCCTCAGGGTGCCGTCAGCCAAACAATGTCGGCTGGCGACCCCCAGGGGGAGAGCCTTTTCTGCGGCAGCCCCTGCCCTCTGGAATTACCTACCCCCCGACCTACGTACGACCATTGGCCTACGCCTCTTCCGTCGGGCCTTGAAAACGCATTTATTCTGTGCGGCCGGCCTGGCGTAGTTTTTAATCGATTTTAATTGATTTTATTTAGCAGTTTTATTTGGATTTTAGAACAAGCCCCCAATTTAATTGCCATTTTAAAGTATTTTATATATTGATGTTCTTTGTTGTTTTATTGATGCCTGTTCACCGCCCTGAGTCCCGCAAGGGAGAAGGGCGGTATACAAATTTAATAAACTATAACTATATAACTATTCATATTTGGAGAGGTAGCGCTTTACTACCTCTGCCATGCTTTACTCTGGGACTCTTTACAATAGTAGAGTTGGAAGGAACCTTGGAGGTCTTTTAGTCCAACCCCCTGCCTAGGCAGGAAGCCCTATACCGATTCAGACAAATGCCTATCCAACATCTTCTTAAAGACTTCCACAACTTCCGGAGGCAAGCTGTTCCACTGATTAATTGTTCTAACTGTCAGGAAATTTCTCCTCAGTTCTAAGTTGCTTCTCTCCTTGATTAGTTTCCACCCATTGCTTCTTGTGCTGCCCTCAGGTGCTTTGGAGAATAGTTTGACTCCCTCTTCTTTGTGGCAACCCCTGAGATATCGGAACAGTGCTATCATGTCTCCCTAGTCCTTCTTTTCATTAAACTAGACATACCCAGTTCCTGCAAACATTCCTCATATGTTTTAGTCTCCAGTCCCCTAATCATCTTGGTTGCTCTTCTCTGCACTCTTTCCAGAGTCTCCACGTCTTTTCTACATCGTGGCGACCAAAACTGAATGCAGTATTCCAAGTGTGGCCTTACCAAGGCATTATAAAGTGGTATTAACACTTCACGTGATCTTGATTCCATCCCTCTGTTTATGCAGCCTAGAACTGTGTTGACTTTTTTGGCAGCTGCTGCACACTGCTGGCTCATATTTAAATGGTTGTCCACCATTTCTTCTCTTCTTCTCTTTCTAGATCTCCCTCCTGGTTATACCTATCCTGTGGCTGGTCTGGGCTACGCCTCACCATTTCCCCGGGACCCAGCTGATCCTGACACTATGCAAACTGTTTCTACAGCAGCTGAACCTGAACAGTCACGCACCTTTCCACCAGAGCAGGAGCCACGCTGCGAGGCAGAAGCTAGCCCACCGAGTGGGACTGGGGACTCTGAAGTGGAACCCACCCATGTTCACCCTCCACATCTCGTTGTCCATCCCCAGAGACCAAGCTCCATTGAAACGATTAAGGATACCCCAGATTGCTCCCTGCTGGTCAGGGATAGCTCAGATGACTTGGATTCTACCCAAAAGGAACATCAGGAGGAGCCGAGTTCAGATGCTGCCACGCCAGGACCTTCCCCTGAAGTGATGACTACGGAAGAGAGTCCTGTTGCAGCATTGGAGGTTGACTGTCAGGAAGCCGAGAGTAATGCCGTCTTACCCGATGATCCATCAACACAGACTGATGTACAGGTAGCACCATATGGCCTGGATGCCCTTATTGCTGCCAGCATCAATTTGGGTGATCTCCCAGACCTGGAATCCCCATCTTCTGCAGCTTCTCTTCCTTTGCCCTCTCCGTCCAGCTCAGGGATTCCTGGCATTGCCCTGCTCAGTGAGCTGGCTGAACTGGAACTCTGTCAGCGGCACTGTGATTCAGGTAAGGAAACAACAGATCATTCTGTCCCAGTTCCTTCCTTCCATCTCAGATCAGGGAGGTTGGGGGGCGGGGGGGGGGGGCGGGGGAAATCAGCATGCACTTCTTTCTTGGTACCTATTTTTATTGGTATCTGAAAATTGCTGGCAAGTGTTACACATGGGGAGCCAAATAGCAAATGTCAGCAACGGAATGAGAAGCTCCCTTTTCCCATACCCTAATCCTGCCTCCTGACTAGCCAGCAGGGAATTGATGAAGGAATACTGTGTTGAAGGCATGACAATGAAGTGGAAGCTGAACATTTGCTCATGGTGTGAAGATTGGCTAGGGACCAGAACTAGAAGTTCTAGAATCTTTTCCCAGACCTTGGAAAAAAGATGTCCATGCTAGTCCTCTTGGGATGTATAATAGATGTTTTTGCACACATTCTAGGGCCTATTCCCCAATTTCCTCCCATTAGCTTTTCACTGTTTCATGGAACAGCTGCTAATCAAATGCCAGATTCCCAAGCATGATGTCAGTTCTCCCTTCCCATCAGGTATCATTCAAATAGTCCCATCCAGAGTTGTGCAGTAGGAGGGGGATCCCAAAGGACAGGTAGTCCTTTTTGAAAAATAATAATTTGATTAAATATTACAAATGAAAAAGCAAACAAATACAAATGAAATGTAAAAAGTAAAATAAGAATAAAAGATAGAAAAGAAAGAAAAATATTAGAAAAATAAAAATATAGTAAAGAAAATAAATAGGTAAAATGATTTTCCTCCATCACAAATATAAACAATTTTAGTAATTTACTACCTCTTAAAATACAGCAAACAATCTCTTCTTCCCATATCTCATCTCTTTCCTACAAATAAATAATTTAAGGCCTTGTTCAATCCTGGTCATATATATGATATCTATTTTAACTTTGATCAAGTGAACCAACTTTATATTCCTTCCTTTTACTTTTATCAATCCCTTCAAATATCATCTTGTGATTTGAATTATTTTCATCTTTTCTTTATCCGTTCTCATAAAATATTTCAAAACTTGAACAGGTCTCTTTCATAAATACAATATAGTAAAGTATCCAGGTTACTCTTCTGGTTTATTATTTGTATATCCATTTTAACTATTAAGACACTAGCCAATTCTATCTGTACATCTAGTGTAGCATCTTTTTCCATATCCTTTCTGCAGCATGGCATTTAAAAATCCACTTTCAAATCAGTCCCAGTCTTGCCAGTTAAACATGTTCTCATGGATCTATAATAAAAGACATTCCAAGGAATAATTTCTGAGTCAGTCCATTGTTCAAAAATATCCTTAAATATGTCCAATATTAAATATTTTGCTGCATTCTCTATTAGTAAATCAAATTTGTTATTCTCCTTTAATTGTAATAAAGTAGTAGTAAATCATTCCTTCTGATTCCCTCTAGTATTGAACCTTATCATATTTTTAATAATTAAAAATAACAGCATTTTCCCTTAGGAAAGATTCTTACAAATAATTTCAAAATCTTATTTCAAATGTGGGCCCTTAGTTCATTGGTAACTTTCTAAAATCAACACACTAATCATCTGTTTGATTTTTAATCAAAATATTTTTTTTAAACCCTTAAATTTATATTAAGGATGGAAGGAAACCCACCCTGTGATAGAATTATATATATATATATATATATATATTCAATTCAAAAGTTCGTAATAATTGAAAAACAATTAAGAAGTATTTCCAAAAGACATCAGGCCTGGAAACCCTTATGTCCATATAGGCTACATTACAGATGTGAACGTGGTTGAAATCCCCAGACTCCCACCTGCTTTATTCACAAGTTAACCACAAAAACTTTGGTACTTGTAGTCTACTCATAAAAAGCAAGTGTCTGGAGTACATGTGGGCAATCTCACTATCACTCCTTTTTCCAGAGAGACTTTGTCAACCAGAGTTCTATTTGGCCGCCAGTCTCCACTGCAATGCTATTCTCATTCCTTCAGGGATATCAGTTCACCATGAGTTCTCACTGGAAGTCTCCAAAAGATCAACTAGCCCGATCCATCATTGATGAAGTATCTCTTCCCCTACAACTATAGTTTCTAGATCCCTTCATTAGACATCTGATTATCGCAGGTCGCTCTCGGGTACACAACTGGTTAGAAAGGAATCTCCTCTTTCACTTTTAGAAAGATAGACCAAAGATTGGGTCTTATCTGTCCTAATCATGACCAGGTCCCAGATTAGTTAGGAGATAAAGTGAAGCATTCAGACATGAGGTAAGCTATTCCTTTTCAGTGCTTTCTGCTTCTTTCCTCAGATGAACGAACTGTATTCTTCCTTAGAACCCTGCATGCTGATATGCTATTACCCCATTCTGACTTTTAAGCGCAGCTGGGTTTACTAGAGCTGAGGTGGCGCAGTGGTTAGAGTGCAGTACTGCAGGCTACTGCTGCTGACTGCCAGCTGCCTGCAATTTGGCAGTTCAAATCTCACCAGGCTCAAGGTTGACTCAGGCTTCCATCCTTCTGAGGTGGGTAGAATGAGGAGCCAGATTGTTGGGGGGCAATAAGCTGACTCTGTAAACCACTTAGAGAGGGCTGTAAAAGCACTGTGAAGTGATATATAAGTCTGATTGCTATTGCTACAAGCCAGAACTTGCATAACCTCTGGTATTATGCTGCATGTAAACAAAAATGGTACATAATCTCATGTAGGTCATTGTTTTACAGTAAAGATACCAGAGGTGGGTTCCTACCGGTTTGGACCAGTTCAGCCGAATATGTAGTAACTCACCTGGAACTGACAGCAACCCAGGCCTACCACGCACCACCATCTTGTTTTTGGCTTCTGCGCATGTGCAGAAGCATTTTTTTTAGTACTGCGCATGTCTGCATAGCGTGCATCAAGCGTGCGGGCAGTGCATCCCTGAGCAAACCGGCAGTAGCAGCAGCTGGACTCCCATCCCTGAGACATACCGTGTTACGGCAGTACAGACTCTTTGAAATGTGTACAACTTTGAAAGTCTCACAAATCAATAGAGGGATAAATGTTCACCAGCCAGGATAGAAGTGTCCATCAGACTACTTAAGGCTAGCCCTAGGGAATATAGTAAATTCCCACTCAGAGGACGAATTTGGAGGATTGCCCAACAACCAGATGAAACCGGGGCAGGTATTAGGATTGTTGCACTTGCTTGGACCTTGCTGATGATCAATAGGCCTCTTAATTTTGAAAGCTTAGAAAGCAAGAGCTTTGGATTTCATTACCGCCTACTACATGTAGAAAGCAATAGGCAGGGTGAGGGACGGGGGACTTTCCCTGTTGGATTTTGAATTGCAAATTAATTTGGTATTGGGGCTTTCTTATTATAAGCATCCTAGACCGGCCTATTATTACTACGAGGCCTTGCATGCTTTGGAGAGCTGAGGAAGAACGTATTTGACTGGTCTGTTACCAGATTTATTTGGATGTCTCCTGTTTTCAGAACGTCTTGGTTCTCGAGAAGTATCTCACATTCCCTCCTTATGAATAATAATGGGCCTTTGCTAAAGCTAATAATAATCGCAACCATCCAATATCATTTGAGTAGTGGAAGTCCTTCTTTTCTGTCCCTACACCTCTGCTGCTGTTTCCAGCCTCCCACTTCCTGCCTCCCCAGTGGCGAGGTTTACACCAACCCACATATGCAGATGGTTATCATCCCCTGTGGCTAAGCGACGTCTGTGCTTTTCATCTGCACACCAACGGTTATTGCTCACACACCAAAACCGTTCTTGCCCACAGTGGAACGGAAACCGCATACAAGGGCTCCCCTATGTGCCTCCTCATACGTGTGCGCAGGCACTTTCACAAGCAGATGCACTTGTATACAAAGGGCAACAGGCCATGAGAGAGAGAGAGGTGTATGGATGCATGAATCTTTAAAGAGGTACCACCCACACATGCATACTGCAGGTTTATTTATTTATTTTTAATATGCCCATGGTTTTATATATATATATATATATATATATATGTCTTCATGCAGAGGCTGGCCATTGCCACTCTCCCTGTTTAAGCAACTCTTTCTCTCCTTTCTGAATTCCTGAGGCTATTTCCAGTAGGCCCCCTTTCCCTTAAATTCTGGCAATGATAGCTTCTGTTTGCTGCCTCCAGATGGGCTTCTCAGGCCTCTTACTTGGGCAGGTGACAGCTTTCCCTCTGTGGATGTCCTCTGCAAAGAAATACGAACAGGGACTTGGTGGTTTTATGGTCTGGGAAAGAGCTTTCTGCTTTTCTAAATGGCCATAAGCTTGCAAGACAATGTTTTCTACCTCATGACTCTCTTTCTGCCCTTCGCAAGGTGGCGGGGAGGGAAGGAGCAGCATGGTGTGTCAGGGAAGAGGAAAGACAGGGTGTTTTCAAGACATGGGCTAGATTGTGAGATACAGATTAACAAGAGTTGGAAGGGACCTTGCAGGTCATCTAGTCCAACCCCCTGCCCAAGCAGGAGACCCTACATCTGCCTCTACCTAGGATTGAACTCACAACCTCCTGTTTGTGAGGCGAGTGATCCACCTATAGGCCACAGCAGCAGGTAACTACCAAATATGCATAGAAGCAGAGGTGGGCTGCTACAGTTCGCCCAGGTTCAGGAGAATCATGTAGCTAACATTATGGCCGGTTTGGAGAACCTCCAAATCCCACCCCTGACTGGCCCTGCCCACCCCTTCTAGGAGTCTTCACACAGCTCATTTGGGATGCAAAGTAAGTGCAGGGCCCATAAGTGCAGAGGGGAAAACAGGCCTCCCGGAAAGGCCTCTGGAGAGTTTTGCCCTCCCAGAGTTTTGTCCTCCCAGAGACTTGCGGAAAGCCTCTGGAACCTGGGAAGGGCAAGCACACACACATGGTGCAGGAGGCTGACTAGGCCACACCCACCATGGCCACACCCACCCAGCAACCGGGCAGAGAACCCGTTGCTGAAATTTTTGAAGCCCACCCCTCCATAGAAGGCCAAGACACATACCTTCATCCAGTCACTAGAGGCGGCATATGAATTCAGGGATGTTACAAGAGGAAGTATTTATCATGCAGTTGAAATATTTGCAGTGCCTTCTTTACTACAGGGCCTTTTTGTTTGCAACCCTCCTTGGTTTTCCCTCTGCTATTTCTGACTTCTTCCTTCCTACGAATGAATATGCGTGTCCCAGGATAATGTTGCGGGATCCAATCGGGGTCATTCACCGGGACCAGAGGTTTTGTCTTCTGAGCTTTCGGACTTGTGCTAGAGCCCATCTTTGCACTGTGCTAAGATCTGCTGAGCAGCAAAAGGGTCCATAACTAACTAACTAACCGTGTGATAGATAGAGGAGCACGCCAAGAAGGCAAATTTAGTCTGGAAGCTCTGAACGTGACGGCTCCTTTGATGTGACAAGATGGAGAGCCCTAGGTGGGAAATGTAAGCTCATAACTTATTAATAACCTATTCTATGAATGAGAATTGATCATCTCCGATTGTATCTTTTTGCTTTTCATAGTGCTGGATGAAGACTTGGCAGCCTTCAATTTGCAAAGTCTAGCCACCCTTGCTGCTGCCTGGGCTCTTGTGGAAGCCACTGGCTTCGAGAGCAGCCCACCTGACCTCCTCAGCCTGGCCGATGCTGCACCGTGTGTGAATCTGCGCCCTCGCATGCGGGCCTCCCGACGGAAATACATCTGGACCCCTAAAACCAAGCCTGTAAGTTTCGTGTGTTCAAAATGAACGACAGAACTGTTGGACTGAAAGATCACCTGCTAGCATTCCATTGTTGTAGCCTGACATAGTTTTGTGGAGTGTTTCTGGGCCACATGGTCTATGCTGCCACAGACGTCAAAAATATTCCCCTATCTCATTTGAAGAAAGACCTTAATTTTCCCAGGTAATAATGGGAAATAATTCTGTGGTAATAATTCTGTGGTAAATTATTTGTGTTTGAGGGTTAATCATTTGTCCCTTAAGGCTCATTTTTGGGAGGGGTAGCGTGAGCAAACAGTGAAACTTTCATTATGATGTCACAGTACAGATCCCTCCACTTTTATGCATGCGTTATAGTCACCTGCAAGAGGTGGAGCTTGTGTGACATTGCAATGCGTGTTTAATCATTCTAGCAAAAACGTGGCTTGCTCTGGATACCTCTGCATCAGATAACAGAATCGGGCAAGACTGCTGTACAGGTAGTCTTCAACTTACAACAGTTCATTTAGTGACCGTTCAAAGTTACACGGGCACTGAATAAAGAGACTTATAACCGTTTTTCAAACTTACAGCCATTGCAGCATCCCTGTGGTCACCTGATCCAAATGCTTGGCAACTGACTCATATTAAGGAGGGTTGCAAGGTCCCAGATTCACATGATCCCCTTTTGTGACCTTGACAAGCAAAGTCAATGGGGAAGCCAGATTCACTTAACAACCATGTTACTAATTTAACAACTGCAGTGTGGCAAGCAAGGTAAAAAAAAAGGGCAAAACTCACTTAACAAATGTTAACAATAGAAATTTTGGGCTCAGTTGTGGTTGTAAGTCAAGGACGACATGTATTCTACAAACAAAACTGTAGACTACTGCATTTTTTATTCCCGCTTTGGTTTATTTGTTTGTTTGATGAGGGGACAATTATTAAGGCTTGTCTTAATCAACTTCGCAGGATAGCTTTTGCTGTATCAGCCTCTCCAATTTTAATAATCATATTTATAGGGAAGGTTGGCTGGGTAGAGTGTACGGAGGCTAGAATGTTGGGTACAGAATCAGAGAGTCCTTGAGTTACTACAGTAATTGAGCTCTGAATTATGGTCATAAATTGTTGCGGTCGAAACTTGAGGCATTATGTGAGTGGATCTGACTTTTTTGATATTTTTTGTGGTGGTCGTTATGCAAACACTGCAATTGTTAAGTAAACGTTGCAGTTATTAACCAAGTCAGTTTCCTCTGATGGGAGGTTTTTTTTGCCAGAAACCAGAAGCATAGACTAGAAACTAGTTTAAAAATGTTGCAAAAAATGGTGCAGACTGTCATAAAAGTAAGTCAATTGCCAAGCGCCCAAAACGTGATTGTGGGTGGTGGAGTGATAGTCCCATGGTAATTTTAAAAACAGGTCATAAGTAGCCCATCATAAAGCGACCAGGTTATAAATTGAGGTCTCCCTGAAGTCTGAGAATTGAATACAGTTTAGCAGTATTGTGTCGACTTAAGGTGCTTAATCTGCTTGAGTTCCTAAATGACAAGAATGTCCATTAGCGGAATGGGAAATCTCTAAAAGATCTCGGTATGTTCAATGTGTGCAGCAAGGAGATAAATCATTATCAAAGTTAATCAACTCTAGGAAGAAAAAGAGGAAGTAGACATTTCAACCGGAAGCATTCTTCTTGTTATAATTTTGGTTTGAATTCCAGAAATCTCCTCATTAATTTGTCTTAATTACATTTCTTAGCAATTGAAGGTGTTGAGTGGTCAAAATGTCTCCCACTTGAACATGAGTGGAAGATCCCAAGAGTAGTCCCTTAAAGGTCATCCTGCAAGTACATAAATAGAACCAACTGGCCTTCTAAATTTGTTGGGTGCAAGAGAACAAATAAGTCTCGGGGCATATAAACTACCAGGAGTAAAAAATCATCAATCAAACATGTTATGCCCCCTGTCACCTCTTGCTTTCCTCTGTGGCTAAGATGGCCTTTTCTCTCTCCCCAAAGGTTTGCCCTCTGAAAGCGGCTATTGAGAATTTGGACACACAGGAAGTGGAGATGCGCATGCGCCTAGCAGAACTGCAGCGACGCTACAAGGAGAAACAGCGGGAATTGGCCAAACTGCAGAGGCGGCATGACCATGAGTGAGTGCCTTGGTTTCTTCAGTTTTCACTACAGGTTTCTAGGGATAAGCACCTGGCCCACTCGCCAGGTGGGTAAAACAAAACAGCACCAGGTGTAATGTCAGTGGTAAGGGGGTGAAATAGCTTTGAATCTTCAGGTTGATCTGTTTACCATAACATCTGAAGGTCATATGATCCCCTTGGTCAAAGGCCTTCTCTGTCTTCTAAACTACCATGTTTCCCCGAAAATAAGACAGGGTCTTATTTTCTTTTGACGCCCAAAATAAGTGCCTGGCATTATTTTCAGGGAGGTCTTATTATTTTTGAGGTGCAGGAGTGGCGAGCATGGTCACCTCATGGCTGCTGCTGTGCAGCAATATTTTCGGGGAGGGCTTATTTTAGTACATGCGCTCAAAAGCCCGATTGGGCTTATTTTCCAGGGTGTGTGTCTTATTTTCAGGAAAACAGGGTAAACTGGTGCTCACATCCAAAGAGATCCTCAGTATATGGGAGCAGGGCCATTCCTGCCCTTTTGTTCTGTCTTTAATATGGTTATTATCTGTATAGGCGAGAGGAGAGTTCCCGGAGTCCAGCTCGACGGGGACCGGGGCGACCTAGGAAACGCAAGCACTCCAGCACACTCAGTTCATTGCGACAGGGTTCGATGGGCAAGAGTGACAGCAGGAAGGTCAAGTGAGTGATCTAGCATGACTTATGGCGTTCGGGGTTGGGGAAAGCACTCTAACTGTGTACTACATTGCCTGTCTGTCTGAATGTTTGAGGGACCCAGTGGAGGCTCTTAAGAAGGGTCTGTCCGTGTGGCTGTTCTAATGAATGGAAGTGCTGCTGTGTGCCTTTCTGCAAGGATGGATCTACAAATGGGACTATCAGGCCATTAGCAGGATGGGAGGAAGGTGGAACTTTTCCCCGCAGCAAATGCTGTCCTCATCATTGCCTCCCTCCCTTCATCCTAATACCATGGGATTCCTCCCCCACCCCCAAAAGAAATCTGGAATTATTAGCTGGAAAGAGGGGCATCAATGATAAAGGGGCAGTGAAAGGAAAGGTTTTAGCTACCTGTCTCTATCCTTCATTTTCCTTTTAGAAATTTCCTCTCCATCCACTTTACAGGTGTTGTGCTCTCTATATATAGGCTGGATGGTATGAATGAGACAAAGTGTTAAGTCTGTTTGCATTTGTGTACGTCTGTCACTGGCAATCCATAATTAGATTTTAGGGAAGCATATATGTGCAAAGGGAAATTTCATATAATGAAGCCTTTCTTTCCCTTCCTTCCTTCCTTCCTTCCTTCCTTCCTTCCTTCCTTCCTTCCTTCCTTTCTTTCTTTCGTTTTCTTTTTTCTTTCTTTTTCTCTCTCCTTCCTTTGTCTGTCTTTCTTTCTTTCTTTCTTTCTTTCTTTGCCTTTTTTTAAACATCAAGCAGCTGTGTAGTGTCAGTGTTCCTTTATACTGCTATCTTGTATTGGTACACTATAAAAAGCGGACTCTTCCTCCCAGATCTCTCTGTTTGTAGCGTAATAATTACAGACCACACTGGGAAAGAGGCATGAGAAAAAGCGGTGGTGATGTTCAGTGACTATGTTGTGATCAAAGCATTGTTTGTTGTTTTTTTGGTTGTTCCTGTTGCCTTCACCCTAGAGGCGACCGCTCTTTAGCACTCAGCGCGGCCGAGGCCTTGCCCATCCTAGTGGTCATCGAGATCTGGAAGAATCAGGGGGCTAAAGAGATGCCTGTTCCTCTGTGCTCCCCTGCCTCCTGTCTATCTTGCCTCCTGCACTGCTCTGGGGGAAGAATTGCCCCTCTTTGAAAAGGAAGGCAGTGTTGCATAAAAGCCTCTTTATCTGTGCTGTATAAAGTCATTGGTCACGCTGCAGTGGTGTTCATTGCTGCTGGCGCTTTATGATTATCCATTAGCCGCCCGGCACAGTCATTCCCGCACTCACGGGCCCTGTATAATTGTCCTTCTCTGCTACAAATTGCCTCTCCCGGCAGGCCCATTTGCATAAATCCTCCAAGCTAGTCCAAACATGATTGGAGCACGCGTGTGTGCGCTGCATCAATCCTGATGATTTGGTAATAATAGTTAAATCTGTACTAAATGGTTCCTTCAATTAAGACAGAAGAAAAAAATTAATCTCTAGGTTTTATGTCACAAAACATTAGCAAATGTAGTGAAGGTTACAGGGGGAAAAAAAGCAGTTAGTGTTGGCTTTGGGTTGCAACATGGCTCCACCATATGGCTCATGGAAACCTTCCAGGACTCACTAGAGAACTTGCTTGCCTTCTCCCATTCCTCTCCACCCCGGTCCTTTATGTGGATTTATCCTGAGGGGGGGAAAGCAGGAGAATCCCCGTTCTCGCTCCAAACCTTGAAAAGCTGTGTGGATTCATGCAAAATTAAATACAAAAGGAAAGCCATTCTTAGGCTTTCCTTTTGTACGATCCCAGCTTTGGTTCCCCCGAAGCTTCACTTCCTTTACATTTTTAACCCCACTTTCGTACGAGTCCCAAAAAAATCATCCTACCCGGATGGATTTGCCAGCCAATCTTGACAAGCTGAAAGAGGAGATTCTGCGATTCCAGAACAGCATTCCAAGCACTGTTCAGCATAGCGGCACTAAAAGTGCCGTTATCTAGGATGGGAGCCAACACAAAAATATGCTGGTTGTTAGAAGTGCTGACCACATTTGGACCCAATTCTGCCTCAGCAATGAAGGGGAAATAAAGGGTTGCGTCCACATGAGAGATACGAGGTGTGAGTTGTGGAAAGTAGCTAGTACTTGCTTAACAGCTGCCTCACTTAGTGACCATTTGCAGTTACAATGGTGATGAAGAAGTAACCTTATGACCTTCCTCATCCTTAGGCCCTTCATAGGTCTGTAAAATAAAAGAAAGCTGAGGTAAAATGGTGATGTGATGTTTCACTTGACAACCTCAACATCCATTAAAGCCAGTTAGTGGTTGTAGAACAGGGGTCTCCAAACTTTGCAACTTTAAGTCTGAAGGAAGCTTTGCTGGCTGGAGAAGTCTGGGAGCTGAAGTCCTTCAGACTTAAAAGTTGCAAAGGTTGGGGACCCCTGTTGTAGAAGACCTGTGGTGTCTCCTGATTGCTATTCTCTGATCCCAGAGGTGGGATTGACACCAAATAACCCATTATTTCCTGCAATTATTTCCCCTCACTTTCATCATATCTATCCCTCCTTCTCCTTTCGCTCATCGTGAGAAAAGCCGTGTTGGAGAAGAGAGGCCTATCCTTGTTTCTGTCTTCCATAAAATGTCATGGGTGGGAGATCTTAGTAAGAAGGACAAAAAGTGGAACTTCTCCTCCTATCATCCCTATCTTGGCAGGTGACAAAGCAGTTCTTCCCAGTGCTTGGGATAACAGCTCTGCTTTCCCCTTTGCCTTCAAAGGTATCGCTGCACACATGTTTAAAATGTGCCCCTCCCCTCCCACTCACCACTGTAGTCGCCAGGGGGGCTTTTTATCAGGTTCGCCTGATCTACCAGTTGTGTCCCTTCCTGGATCGGGATGCCCTGCGCACAGTCACTCATGCCCTCGTCTCTTCCCGTCTGGACTACTGTAATGCTCTCTAAATGGGGCTCCCCTTGAAGAGCACCCGACTGGTCCAGAATGCAGCCGTGCAGATAATTATGGGGGTGGATGTGACGCTCCCATGTAACACCCCTCCTGGGTGAGCTACACTGGCTTCCGGTGGTTTTCCGGGTGCGATTCAAGGTGTTGGTTACTATCTTTAAAGCGCTCCATGGCTTAGGACCTGGGTACCTACGAGATCACCTTCTGCCACCGAGAGCCTCCCACCGGCCAGTAGGCTCCCATAGAGAGGGTCTCCTCATGGTGCCGTCGGCTAAACAATGTCAACTGGCGACACCCAGGGGGAGAGCCTTCTTTGTGGGAGCACCTGTCCTCTGGAACGAATTGCCCCCGGAATTAAGAACTATCCCTGACCTACACACCTTCTGCCGTGCTCTCAAAACCTTTCTTTTCCAACAAGCTGGGCTGGCATAAAAATGATTTTTTAAATATGAATTTTTATTAATTTTAATCAGGGTTTGTTGGATTTTTAATCTTATGAAAGGCCAAATTATTTAATATGTTTTTTAAACTGTTTTTAACTTTTATATATGTGTTTTACTTTGGCTGTACACCGCCCTGAGTCCTTCGGGAGTAGGGAGGTATAAAAAACTAATAAACTAACTAAACTAGTAGCGAAATAGCAGAGAGGAGCTGCTGGATCGTAGAACAGAACATCCATGGAGAGCTTGGCCCTTCTGTGTTGAATCTACAAAAGAATCGTTTTAACCAATGTCGTGGTAGAACACTGGGACGTTGAAGCGATGTCCATCCTAACAAACTTCCAAAAGGTCACTGGACATTTGGTTAAAACAGGACCCCCACACACACTTTTGAGACTATGACATCTAAGCTATGCAGCAGGGCAGACGTAAGAGGAAGTGATTCTGCGGGGGATATCTCTGTGGTAAAGCAGACTATCTGTGGTGGGAGCATGTCTTTGGCACCAGGAGGCAGGGCGATGGGATTAAGTGAAAAGTTGTGAGGGAGAACAGTTTCTTTGCTGTGATCCCACAAAGTTTGGAGACCTGAATACAGAATAACAGAGTTGGAAGGGACCCTGGAGGCCTTCTAGTCCAGCCCCCCCCCTGCCCAAGGAGGAGACCCTATACCAGTGATGGCTAACCTTTTTTGGCTCACGTGCCAAAAGTGGGGGGAGCTCAGGGGGGTCGTGCACGGACGTGTCACACCCATAATGCTATGTGTGCGACCCCCTGCTTTTGGCATACTTTTTTCGCCCTCCCCGGTGCCCTCCCTGGCACTCCCTGCCCTCCCCGGGCTCCAGAGACTTTCTAGGACCCTGAGGAGGGTGAAAAAAGCCTCTCCCCATCTCCAGAGGGCAAAAAACGGCCTCAAAAGAAGGCCTAAATCAGCTGGCCAGCACACGCATGCGCGCTGGAGCTGAGAGGGCAACGCTTTGCGTGCCCTAAGAAATGGTTCTGTGTGCCACCTGTGGCACCCGTGCCATAGGTTCGCCATCATGGCCCTATACTATTCCGGACAAATGGCTATCCAATCTCTTCTTACACTAATTGATAGTAACAACTCACTTCCTCCTCTTCTCTCTTGTGTGAGGATAAGTGAATCTTCCTCATGCCAGGAGAATTGGCATCCCAAAACTACCTGCATTCCCTCCCTCTCTTCCTGCTTTGCCTGCCTGCCATCTGTGAGCTGGCAAGGGAAGGGAAGAGATTGCTTCTTTGACAGTAGGAAGAGTCCTGACAATTCACAGCATGCTGACCGCTTGTCATGACTTGCACTGGCAGAAGTGGAAAAAGTAAGTTTGGAAGGAGAGCACAGAAAGAGGAGCAAAACGTGCCTTTGGGGTAGGCCGGGGAAGGATTGAGAAGAAGGCCCATGCACATAAAAAAGAGGAGATTTCAATTCCAGTCCCACAGTGCCTGTGGCCTTTCGGGTGCGCTTCAAGGTGTTGATAACCATCTTTAAAACGCTCCATGGCACGGGGCCTAGTTATTTGTGGGACCGTATCGTGCCTCATACATCCCTTCATCCGATTTGCTCCCATAAAGAGGGACTTCTCCGGGTGCCGTCCGCCGGGCAATGCCGGCTGGCGACTCCTAGGAGAAGGGCCTTCTCTGTGGCGGGACCAGGCGTCTGGAACGACCTACCCCCCCGAACTTAGGACCATCATGGACCTCCGCTCCTTCCGCCAACACTTGAAGACATATCTCTTCCATCTAGCCGGCCTGGCCTAGTCCCCGCAACCACTTTTGTAGACTGAGTTTTAAATTGTTTTAATTGAGATTTTAATGGGTTAGTAGGTTTTAGGGAATCTTTTAGCACAGGGCACAATGAATTTAATTAGTTTTTAGCTTGAAGTCCTGTTTATTATCGCGTCTATTGTTATGTTTTTTGTACTTCTGTTTTAATTTCCTGTGCACCGCCCTGAGTTCCTCCGGGGAGATAGGCGCGGTTATATAAATTGAATAAAATAAAATAAATAAATAAATAAATTTTAGGAATAGAGCCAGCTGGGTGATTTTGGGCTAGTGTCTCTCAGCCCAACTCACCTCATGGAGTGGTTGTTGTGGACCAAATAGGAGAAGAAAGGGGTCTTAGGCATGCACGCTACTTAATTAAAAATAAAAAGGTGGGGTTTTTAAAAAACGCTTAAATCTAAAATTGTAAATCTACATAAAAGTATCCTCCACCAACAGTTAGCGAGGTATTTTTGCATCTGGGAAAATGGGATCTGTAGATGAGCTTTAAGGTTGAACTCCAGTCGGGGAAGTATAATCCAATTCATTTAGCGGGCATATGATTTCATGTTGTATGTACACTGCTGTGATCTCCGGTCAAATTTTCTTAAAATTTTAAAAATAGGCTAAAATATGATTAGTCAATAATAATAAAAAGAGAAAAATCACACACTCTAATATGGCCAATAGCTGCTCCGCCAGCTTAAGTTTTCTGGCAAATTATTTTCTGAACCTGATCCTAGTTTGCTACAATTCCTAGAAGTATTTTCATGTTATTTCTAATTTCCCCTCTACTCCAAATTTCTAAGCTTTGTAGTCATGGATTACTTTGCATGCATTAATTGCAAGCGAGATTATGCCTGTGTGAGGTATCACCTCCTCTGTTCTTTTCAAACGTCTCTGAGCTTTAAGCATTTGATGCTTTTTTTTTTTGGATGTTCCAAAATAGGTTTGGGACAAAAGATGCCATTCCAGAAGGCAATAAAGCAAGTGCCCATTCGTGCAGCCATTTCTCTGAACGCTCACATGTGGACACTTGTCAAGCTGACCCTTGTGTCAGAGATCACAGAAAAGTCCCTTAATTATAGAGCTCCCAGAAAACAATTGGCATAATACGTATACCGCTTTTGGACTTAAATCTTCACCTGAGCAGTAATCCTCTCGGTTTCCTGTTTTGCTCTCTTACGTTTGCACATTTGTATGTCTGCCCTGTAAACCTGCCCGAGCAAACAGCTATGGCACAGGATTCCTTGATCAAGTGCCAAGGCAGGGCTCCTAGCCATCATGGCATCCCTACCCTGTGTGTCAGGTGGAGGCTTTTGGCCTCGCTGAGGCAACACATGTTTCCAGAGCAGCTGCGAGCCCAGTCCCTTGGCTTCCTTCCTATCGAGAACATTCCTGCTTCTTGAACTTCCCACGCTAGGCAGTGATGTCTGCCAAGCTTGCCTCCCTCCAGCCACTCCCCAGAACAGAGCTGTGGCCTAGAGCCATGGTAATTCCCTACTTTAGAGTAGGCTGAAATGCAAAGGCTGGGGGTTTGGCATTATGGGTAGCCTGGACTTGCTCGCTGTTCCTAAGCCAGCCCATTTTCCTTTCCCATCCATGGCCCTTGGGGTGCTCCGTTCCTTCCCTTTCCCCTCTGCTTAACCAGGGAATTCCCTCCTTCCTTTCCTGCTACGGCTGCCAAATTGGAATTTGGCACCAGCTCCGGGGTCAAGACTAGGCCAAAAGGTTGAGGGTGCAGGGTGAAGGCCCAAGAGAGGAGCATGAATAGAGGCTGCTCTGGGAAGATGGGGCTTGTACGGCTCCAAATCCTGGGCTGCATTCGCAGGGTGGAGCAAACAAGAGGCAGCTCCTTAGGAGCACCGGGTGCTAGAGTGGAGCAATTAGGGTTGAGGAGGATTGGAGTTCAGAATGGGCAACCCGCCAGCCATGGCAGCTGGGACAAAGCCTTCAGAGTGCTAATTCACTTCCTATTTACTCTGCCAGGAGGACACCTAGGAGAGCAATGCCAAAGTAATGTGAAGTCAGTCATTTAGTAGATGTCAGAAGGTGACTCAGCCCACATAAGTCCCAAATTAATTCC
Organism: Rhabdophis nuchalis; assembly: GCA_039707465.1. Lineage (NCBI taxonomy): Eukaryota > Metazoa > Chordata > Lepidosauria > Squamata > Natricidae > Rhabdophis > Rhabdophis nuchalis. The sequence goes on along the minus strand of CM077646.1, from coordinate 148,834,345 downwards.
TTGTAATTGTTGTCATTGGGAGTAGCTACCTTGCTTTGCTTCTCCTTTCTTATCTGGACTGATTGCAACTTAGTATAGTCAGCTGTTGTTGCCAGAGGTCCTCTCCCCCACCCTTTTTTTCCCTCCTTTCTCTCAATATCAAGCCACATAGCCCTTCATTTGCCTTTCAGTGTTATAGCTGGATTAATCTTACTCCCATCTCACCCCACAAAGCCAGCCTGATCTGGCTACACAATGACCCCCAAGAAAGAGAAAGAGTTTGGAATCCACTGGAATCCTAGGCAGGTACTAGTAATGAGAATGTTGGACCTTTTCAAGTATGAGGAACCTATGCGGCAGCTGCAAATAAGAACACAATTTGCTGAGTATGCTGTGACTCAGTAAAAGGACAGAAGGGCACAATCTTACTTTTTGTATCTTGAGTTTTCACGTACACAGACAACTTTCTGGTTCTTAAAGTTGCAAAGATAGACTTGAAATCCTGTGGGTTCTTGAAACAAGATTATAGGAACTGGATTTCAAGATGCTATATAACTTCCCCATGAACAGCAAAACCAGAAAACCTATGTCAAATAACAATATCCCCGAATAAATTATACAAAACACAACCACACAAACATGGTCAATTTACATGATTTACGTAGGTCGCTATCTTTGGATTCTATCGAGCAGAATTTTTCACTTCATTAATGCACAGTGCTCCAAAACCAGATTCAAGATCCTGTCCATCTCTTTATACAGAGGCATGGAACATATATGCTGAGAAACTATCGGTTTTCTGACTTCCTACTCATATCACCTGTGATAATCTCCAAAAGAAGTTCACTATAAACCTAAGAAAAATCCCATGTGGCTTTCAGTGGTCAAGATGAGATAACTTAATGTTTCTCACAGTAATAATTCTCTTTGCTGAAACTGCCTACCCTGTCGTTCTTTCTTTCAGCATCCTTCTCTGCTCCTTATTTTTCCAGAATTCTCTACAATTCTTTCTCACCACATTTTCTGTAGGGAAAAAAAATGGATAGTATTCAGAAAAAGAGGAAGTAAATAGCACGATGAGTATCCTTTACTTATTCATCAATTAACGGGTTTCAGTGCAATGGAATTAGGAGAAATTTTAAATCCACAACACCAGATCGCACATCTAAAGCAGCACACACATTCCATTGCTTCTTTTACAATCTCTGTTCCTCTACGCCAGAAATCTTCAAACTTGGCAACTTTTAAGACTTGTGGACTTCAATTCCCAGAATTCTGGGAGTTGAAGTCCAGAAGTCTTAAAGTGGCCAAGTTTGAACACCCCTGCTCTACACACTAATAACCATTCGTGTTGGAGCCTAAAATGTACCCCTCTCCATCCACCTCAGTGGAAATCCATCTTACTCCAAATACAGCAATGCTTCTGCTGTTGTGACTTGAGTGGTCTGAGCAAGCGCTGCCCTGCAGTTCCCGTGGCAATCTCTGCACGTAACATGCGACCCAGCCCAGCTGAAAGAAGCGATTGTCCCTGAGCCCCTTCTGTAGCTAGCGAAGTAATGAGTTGCAGCAAAAGCAGCAGCCAGAAAGTTGCTGGAAGGCATGAGAAGTCTAGGAATGTCTCCTCCCTCTCGTAGAGCAGCCATGGGACATGTGGGAGGGATACACAATAATTATGCCATATTCTCCTCCTCCCCCACAGAGAAATATGTAAAGGAGGGTTTGTTCAGTGCTCCGTGATCTGCTTAGCCTCTTCTAAGCAAGAGAATTCACCACTGTGTGCCTGTCCCCCTAGAAACATCTTCTCTGTGTGAGTCTGTATATGCCTCTATAGAGAGGACCTACTTTCAATTCCTTCTCAAAAGATAGTTTAATCTACCGGTCATTCTGATAAAGTTCTACCATTCCAGAGTGATGGTCCGGTTTAGTTTTGAGTTGCCATAGGCCACAGGAAATCCTAGAAATCTATTTGTACTTCAGAAAGAATTTGGATAGAACAACATGCAACACTCTCTGCTTTTTATTATGTCTTTTTTAAAAAATGCCCTCTGTAATTTATATGTCCAATTTTCTTCAAAAACAAATGGGCAAGCTGCCTCATGTGGGGTCTTTTATCAAGCAAGGAGTAAATGTGCGCCTGTGCATACGTGTTTAGTAACCCTGGCTATTCTTATGTGTGTGGGGAGAAATTTGTTCTTTTTTTTTTCATGGCTATCACAAATCCATCTTCATCCAAGCTGCTTCCTGAGGAAGCAGTAAAATTCAATAGAAGCCAGATGTTTTGGCAGCGCATTCCTGCTGTGCCCTCTTGCTCCTGAGAGATGGGAGGAAGAGGGGTCGAGTTCTGTGTTTGAAAGTCAGAAGAAGTAAGAACCTTTGTGAATACCAAGTCTTAAGACAGCGGCATCGAGGGAAAGGCACCCAGGCCATAAAAAGTTACACCTGCCAACCCATTCCCTTCATGTACTGTTCTACATACAGCCTTAAGGGAATATTGTTGCAGTAAGCCGTGATCCCATTGTTTACAACAAAGAAACTTTCAGTTCCTGAGGATCGAGGACAGAATTAGCCCCTATTGTTAGCAGAGTTAAGCAACTATCATAGGCTGCAAATATTGGTGGGTCTCAGCCGCTTCCTCTAAACCCGTGATGGCAAACTATGGCACACGTGCCAGAGGTGGCATGCAGCACCGTCTCTGATGGCACGCGAGCTGTTGCCCCATTTCAGTTCCACTGCGCATGTGCCTCCCACCAGCCAGCTGGCCTTTGGTCTCTGCCACACATGCACAGGGGAGAGGGACGGTTGTGCAGGCATGAGGGGGGAGCAGGGCATGTGGGGTGTGCATGCGCAGGGAGGAACACATTCCATTTTGGAGATTAGGGTACATGCCCACTTTGGGCACTCAGTCTGGAAAAGGTTAGCCATCACTGCTCTAAGCTCTCTGGAAGCAAGCTCTCTGGAAGCATGGATTAGAACACGTCCTATCACCTGTCTTGAACTTTTAAACTGACCTGGAACTTCAGGTGTGCTGGAAAATACCAGTTCAGTTTGTACCAGTCCAGTCCATCTGTGCAGATGGAATGTGTCTGGCTTACCCTGTTGACTTTTGCCTCAGGCAATAACTTCTCTCAGGCAACTTCCAAGTTTCATCTTAGAGTGCATGTTGTGCAAGGCGAATACATGTTAACATAATTTGGGCTGGCCATGTAAACTTGTTAAAGCCATATGTGTCCTTCTGACCAAAAATATATGGACTGTTGGTGTATGTGAAAGATTTAAGGATAAGCGAGAAGCAGCTAGACTGCAGGGGTAGTCAACCTTTTTCTACCTACTTTTGTATCTCTGTTAGTAGTACAATTTTCTAACCGCCCACCGGTTCCACAGTAATGGTGATTTATAAAGTAGGGAAGTCAATTATATATTTTTAAAAAGGAAAGTGCTTCTGTATCAGACAAAACCCCTACCGCCCACCATGAAAGCTGGACGCTCACTAGTAGGCGGTAGGGACCAGGTTGACTACCACTGAGTTAGAGGATGCATCCAGGTGAGCAGGATGCCTAGATGGGCAGTTTGGCCAGAAATATTATTACCCACAAAAGTGATTTTTAGGTAGCATATTTCCTCTGACAGTTTAACTAAAGCAAAGGTGGGGAACCAAGGCCCCTTTATGACTTGTGGATTTCAACTCTTAGAATTCCTGAGCCAGCATATCCACAAGTCATAAGAAGGCCATAGTTCCCCACCCCTGACCTAGAGAATGTCACCATCAATGGAAAACTGAATGTAGAGTGACATCCATGGGAAACCTCCCCCAAAAGGTTGGCCTGTGCAGTGTTCAGGTCTAAAGAGAGAAAGTCTAGGACAGTCTAGGATTCAGGACTAGGACTTCCAGGAGCCCTTGGGCCCAAGCTACATCTCAGTTGCCAAGAGGAGGGAAATTTTAGGTTGCGTTATAGTTCATATAGTATTTGGTAATATTTATGTAAATATTTTTCTATAACAGTATACTTTGATTCCAAATCTTGTGAGTGTCTAGCACTCACCAAAGGCTTAGTGCAATGATGGCTAACCTTTTTTGGCTCGTGTGCCAAAAGCGGGGGGAGCACAGGGGGGCCGTGTGTGGGCGTGCCACACCCATAATGCTATGTGCATGACCCCCTGTTTTTGACACGCTTTTTTCACCCTCCCCAGGCTCCAGAGGCTTTCTAGGAGTGGGGAGGGTGAAAACAACCTCCATCCCACCTACAGAGGCTTCAGGAGCTTCCCTGAAGCCTCCAGAGGGAGAAAAACGGCCTCAAAAGAAGGCCTAAATCAGCTGGCCAGCGCACACCTGCGCACTGGAGCTGACAGGGCAACGCCTCACATGTCCTAAGAAATGGTTTTGCGTGCCACCTGTGGCACCCGTGCCATAGGTTCGCCATCACTGGCTTAGTGTATAGCGTACACTCAGACATACAGTATCTATAGTATAGTGGGAATATATTTCTTGAGCTTTTTATACCTTTTCACAACAACAAAAATCACAATCATATAGAGTGACAATTCAAAGGAGATGTAAATAATTATTACAAAGGGTATTTGTGACTACACAATTACACTTTACAATGAAGAATAGTAAAGCTGATCCATTATCCAATTCTTAAATAAGATGGAGTAGTATGCTTTCACACTAACAATAACCATAACTTCCTTCCTTCATATTATTAATTGTTTCATTATCTTCTAAAATATAACATCTTTCTTTGCTGAACTTTTAGAAAATATCCAGGTTTCTAATTTGCTTCAAATACCCAACTTCAGAAATAAATTAATGCACATGTTTAATTGCTACAGTCTCCGTTTTTACAATTAGGCCTGGAAAGCGCTGTTTGACTCCTCTTTCTTCATTCAGAAACCCACAATAATCCTCACTGTGAGTTAAGCCAGTAAATGAAGAATGGAGGAGTCAAACATGGCAACATTTTCCAAGGCCTAACTGTAAGTGGAGAAAAGGGCAAGTCAAACAGATACATTTATTTATTTCTGAAGAAAAGGCATTATTTGAGCCATTTGTAAAGTCCATCAGAGTAGAAAGAGAGAATGGATTAGTTACAAAATAAAGTCATGATTTATAGCATATAGGAAGTATTTAGGCCTACTGTAGTGTTATGCTGAAAACATATCATCCCACCTTTGGGGGAATTTGTATTTTGTGGTCTGGATCTGCTTTATTGTTCTTCACTGTATGAACATTAGACTTTGGATGTTGACAGTCAGGGAGGTTAGTGTTTCTTTATGTTGAGTGATATCTCAGGAATGATCAGTCCATGCATAGACAAGGCAAAATATATCTAGCTGGAGGTAAAAGATCATAATAATAATAATCATGGATACTGATCCCACAACAATGAGACTTGGGTCCAGAATATGTGTGAATACATATCTAATGTATATACCCATAACATATCTTTCAGATTGCCATGGTTGGCTGTAAATAGTCGTGTAGCACTAGTTTAAATAAATGGAACTAAATAGAAGTTAGGTCTTTCTACAGGTATGCTGCATGTTTGTTGGAGACTGTTTCTATAAAAAAAATGCTTAGATCCTGGGCCTGTATGCTTCCACATGGCTCATCTGAAATGAAATTTCTTTCTCCAACCTGTCTATTCTTTTCCATTCACAGGTCTGTGAAAGCCACCTTATCTCTACTGTGTACAGAGTTGAGGGCTGAAGGGGAGCCCAAGAAAAAAAAACGGAAAATATCAGAAACAACTTACAGTGGCATCAAAAGCTCCCAGGTGAGTGTACCTTAATATCTTTATATTTTGGTCTACATCATATTTGGAGAAGAAATAACTTGTTGCCTTTAGAAAACCATATTCTTTCGATGGTTTTAAAAACCAATGTGATATTCACATCAGCTGTGAGGATTTAGGGTCCTAAGATGAACCAAGCTGGATGGGCAGATGCTCTTTTAGTAGATGTGAGAGGAATATTCCCATCTTTTTTACATCTTACATTTTATGGTATACCTCTCCCCTGCTGTTTAATAGAATGAGTTATGCTTATTTACCTTGCTTCAGAATTTGCATGGCTCAACTATGAAACACAAGTATAAAAACTATGAAATACAAGTATAAAAAACTATGAAACACAAGTATAAAAACTATGAAATACAAGTATAAAAATAACACTTGTTCTTAAGTTTTTCAGGGGGCTAAGGGAGCATTGGTCATTGTTTTCAAGTAGTTTATTGCCTTAAAAAGAAGAAAAAGATTAACATTACTTGTTAGCATACAAAATAGAAATTAGTTGCATGCAAATAAGACCATAAGGGTTCAGAATCTCATTGAGACAGCATTAAACAAGATTCAGTTATAGGTAGTACATGTAGTATCCATTTTATCTATTAGACGTTTCTACTTTTGTGTGTTTTGCATTAGGGGCCCATTTTTATCTATCAGTTATAGGTGGTATCCAGTATCCTCATTATTAATGGTCAGAAAGTCAGATAAGATTTTTCAATCTTTTCCAAGTTCCCAATTCAAATATAGATTTCCCTCCTGAGCAAGAAGAAAGCAACAGACAATAAGTATTTCTGTGTTTTTTATACCATTTCTGCTATTGCTTTTTTTTTTTTTTTGCAGGAGAAAGTTCGTTGCAAGAAGAGCAGTTCGCAAAGCAAGTTGGCTTCCACAGTAGTACACAAGGCCTCTCATCTCAAGCAGAAAGTCAAAAGCAAAGTCTTGCCCACGAGCATCGGTCCCTTCCGACGGAAAGAGCCTATCCCTTGCACCCGTATCCAGAAGAAACTCTCTCGAACCAAGAGCTCCAAAGCAGCATCTCCCAAATACCCACAGCAGGATCTCACTCCCTTGGAGGCCAAGCCTAGCCCAGGAAATGCTGAAGCAGGTACAGATTCAGACCGAAGGTCTATGGAGATTCTCAACCACCCAGGTCATGGTTGACTCAGAGGTGCTTTTCCAAAAGGCAACTGGACTTTCTTGGGTTTTTTTCCCCCCTTGAAAACATTTTGCTTCTCATCCAATAAAAAGAAGCTTCTTGAACTGAAGAAGCTTCTTCGGCGAAAAGCGAAGAGGGGGAAAAAACAACCAAGAAAGTCCAGCACCTTTGGGACATTCAGATTGAAGGGAAGGATCATTTGGCACCTGGGAAGGAAAGTTGATAATGGGAAACAAGAAAATGCTATTTACAACCCTGCAGTTGTGAGCATGTTCTGTCTATTGCTGCTAAAAGAGGACTCAGGCCTTGGGACAAGGGATGTTTACCTGCATAGCAAAAAGGGGATTAGTGTCCAGTGGATATTTTCTGAGCTCCAGGCCAGTTAACAGGCCTCCCAAGTATTCCTCTCTCCACCGTGCCACTGAGGAAGTGCAAGTACAATTAGCTTCTCCCAGGGCCCATTCCCAGGAGAATCCACCCTTCTACAAAGCTCTTATCTCCAGCTCTGGTGAGGAGCTTGCCACATAGTATATTTCCTGCTGGCAAGCAGAAGGAAGCTCTGAAATTTAAAAATAGCTGCACATGATGGCCTCTAGTGGGGCCAATGTCCGCTCTCATTTGACTGCAGGCGTATGGCTTCCCCTGAAGCTCCTGGGGCATCTTATCAGGAAAGCAATGCTGAAACAGAAATCCTGCTTCCACTCCCCCAAAGCCGAAAGAACAAAGGCTCATTGTCAAAGGGGCAAGAATCAGGATATAGAAGCCAGGATTGGAAGGGGGTGGTGGTTTATGGGCAGTTCAGTTGGGAGGCTGACGTCGAAGGAGGGAATAGCTCAGCCAAAACATTATTCAGAGTTCTCGGATTGTTGGCTGGATTTTTTCAATAACCTTTACTCCGCTATTTTTACTCATCATACCGATGCAACTTTACCAAATCCTTACACGCCAGGTCCTGCGGCAATAACCAAAGCCAACGAGTCCTAAGTGGGGCATTGATATGAGGGTCACACTACCAGCAGAGATTGATTTGAAAAGCCTCAATCCACTCGAAAGCTTTGTGTTGAGATATTACCCTTAGAAACAATGCAGTGATGGCCTTGGTTTTACTTGGATGGTCGCAAGAAGTGGTCTATGATGTGGGAATGATGAAGCAAAGTATAAGAATCCTCTTCTCATCTTGGAAGTGGCCCCCTTCCCCCCCCCCTTGCCTCAATTTTTTCTTGACTCTCCTCCTCATTTACAGATGACAATCACCACAGAGACTATGAAAGTGACAATGGTGGTGGAGGCGGGGATGATAACTTGACGAGTGACAACAGCTCCCCCATGCACGTAACAGTGAACCCTCCTGTAATTGGCCCTTCTCCTTCCTCCGTGGTGAAAATGGAGGCCAATCAGAAAGCAAAGAAGAAAAAGGAGAGGCAAGGCTTGCTAGGTAATGAAATGAATTGAAATAAAGCTCTTTTTGGTGAATTGCTGAATCTGTTCCAAGTTGATGAAGGGGAAGGGCAATGGAGCCTTATGAACGTCATGAAGAAATGGCTGAAATTATATCCAGCCCTTCCACCTACTATCATATCATTTTGTTTGATTTGCACTTGAGGGTGGATGTAAGATGGCAGTGAAAGGTCTTCCTGCAAACAACTCTTTCTAAGTTATACTGCACCGTCCCCTTCTGTTAAAGGGGCATTTGGGGTCTATAAAAGCCAGATTCTGCTATTACATGCTGAGGCACAATACGTTAAAAAAACTGATAGTATTGGCTAATCTCACAAATCGCTTATTGTTAAGACTCTGCTCAAAATTGGCCTAATAACCTTACACTTGCCTGAAGTGGAGTCTACGTAAGCAAAATGAAGCGCTGGCTTATCCACTGAGGCATATTTTTTTCCTGTTCTGCTTTGCCTATTTATTTTCTCATTGCTATAATCTCTGGATCTACCTAGGGCCCTGTCGAATCCCCAGTCCCGAAGGCCAAGTGAAAATAAAGAGGCGGCCAGTGAAGCCAGGCTTAGGGAGGTTGGAAAAGGTGCCAGTATGCCGAGCGGGATCTTGTGAGAATTCTAGCAAGAAAAAACTCAAGAGTAAGGCCAAAGAGTTTCACTGTGGACCTGGAACGTCAAGCGCCGCCGAGGGGCTCTTCTCCAGCATCCAGGCCCGCTCATTTGCAAATCGTGACGATGCAGGAAAACTCAGCAGTGAACGCCTCAAGAAAGCCACACGCAAGAGCAAAGTCCTGCAGTCGGCCCTCAGGGTAAGCTGGGCAGAAAAAGGGGCTGCATGTGGTCCTCAGTGAAGGAAGGATGGTGAAATCCAGCAGGTTCTGACAGTTTCTGGAGAACCGCTAGCAGAAATTTGTAGTAGTTCAGAGAACCGGCAAATGCCACCTCTGGCTGGCCCCAGAGTGGGGTGGGAATGGAGATTTTGCAGTATCCTTCCCCTGTCATGCCCACCAAGGCACACCCACAGAACCGGTAGTAAAAAAAATTGAATTTCACCACTCGGTACGCTGGGTAACAAACAGATTTTCCTCAACACAACCGTCTTTTGGCTGAACATAACTGATATCATAAAGGGCCACTAAGCAAGAGGAAAGGGCCTTTTTTGCAACTGTCCACTGAGCTACATTGTAGTATGGTAAATATTTGTCCGCTGCATATTGTATTTGATCTGTTTCATCTTTTATTTTATTTGGGCAGAGAAAAAATGGAGCACTGACCCTCTCTCCTCGCAATGCCAAGGTCATCCTCAGCAAGGGCAAGAAGCTGTCTAAGGTTAAGAACAAGGTGGTCAGCAAGCAGGTAGGAAATGTGAAATACCTGCTGTAGTACAGGTCTTGGGTAGGTCAGATACGGCTGACCTTTTATTACCCAGAATAAAAGAGGCAAGCAGATGGCCTCTCTTCCTCAGGACATTTTTATTGTGTATTGGCACTGGGGCAAACCATTTTTTTTAATATTTTAAAAAATGTAATTGAAAAGTGGTACGAAGATAGTCTGTGAAATCGTAGCAGTTTCATCCCTGAAATCTCAATGAGATTTCAATTCTCTTGTCGGAAAACTTTGATCAGTGGGTTACTGTGTGGTGTGTGGGTGCACAAAATAATAGCCCACTTGTCGAAGTTTTCAGATTAGAATACGCATGTGGATGGGGCCCTGAAGAGCCTATATGAAAGTGTCGCTGGCACAGCATCTTGCCCCTTTTATTCTCAAGCTAAGCCCTTCACTCAAAGACCAGAGTGATGCTGTGGGCTAAGAATGAATTGAGCCTGGGAGAGACTTTGGTTTCATCCATTCCTGGCTTGGCCAGTTTGACGTCAGCCTTGTGCATAAGAGGCCTGCCTTTGTCAAAGAAGGAAATCTGTTTTGCTTTGCTGTACAGTGCAAAGGTCGGGCAGTCAGTCGGCTGATGGAGAGTTTTGCCATTGAGGACCATTTTGAGTTTGATGACAATAGCAGCTTCTCTGAAGAGGAGGAGATGACCGCCACTGGTACAGAAGAAGATATGACCTCCGGTAAGTCTCCGCACAAACTATGACCAAAGAGTACCCTGGGGTGAAGCAGTTAACAAGGCCTAGTATAGCCCAGGTGAAAGAACTACTATCAATGCAGAAGTCAACAACAGATGTAAACAAGGATAATGATGAGAAGAAGTGTTAGAGATGAAATATGGTGGGATTCAGTGGTGGGTTGCAGGCGGTACGTCACGGTACGGTCATACTGGAGCCTGCCTGGAGCACCGGATACCATTCCGGTACGGTGCTACGGAGGGCCCACTCACCCACCTAAACTCCTTACCTGTGTTTTAAAGCTTCCATGCTTCTGCGCATAGCGCATACAGCACACGCACAACGCTCCGCTGAGCAGCTGGAGCATCGTGGAGGCTTGCAGAAGCGTCGCTGGCAGCTACAACGCATGCACACTGCGAGTGTTCATATGGGCGACGCCGGGCCCGTTCCAACCGTACCAATTGGAACGGGGTCCGGAACCCACCACTGGTGAAATTGTATAGCTCCTAAAGTGAACTCTGAAGGCAAGACAAGGGTAGCACAGAAAATTAAATTGGGTTTGTGCAGATCAAAGCTGGACGGTGCAGTGTGGTCCATACTTCAGGCTTGAATTCTTCAAGCTTTGATCCCTGCCCAAAGTTTCCAACTATATAAACAGGTGAGGAAGAGAACGAACAGTGGATTCATGGCTTTGTCTTTCGGTTGCAGCCCAGTCTTGCACCATCCTCAAAGAAGATCTTCAGGATGGATTGCGTGTGCTGATCCCCAAAGAAGACAGTCTGCTCTACGCCGGCAATGTGAAGAGTCTGCAGCCACCTGATATGTAAGGGCCTGATTCCTATGCATACATTTGGGCAAAGGAGACCATAGGGAGATTTTTTTCAAGATCAATGAGGCTTCCTTGCTGTTGATGCTGTACAAGGCATCCATCGCTTAGAATTGTAGGCATTTCCTTTTTTAGCATTCCCTTCTATCTCTTACTATCCCACATCTCTCTAGTGCAGTGTTTCTCAACCTTGGCAACTTGAAGATGTCCGGACTTCAACTCCCAGAATTCCCCAGCCAGCGAATGCTGGCTGGGGAATTCTGGGAGTTGAAGTCTGGACATCTTCAAGTTGCCAGGGTTGAGAAACACTGCTCTAATGCTTATAGACAATTGCAGTGACTGATTACAAGAAACCAGGTACTCCCTTCTTAACAATAATTAACCCAAAGGCACCTACTGCAACATTAATCGTTCTGGTTCCTATTCTGCAAAAGAGTTAATTGGTGATTAATTATCTACCCTCTCCTCTCCCAGATCAAATCCGGGGCCTTCTTCCTCTTCTTTCCATTAATCAGGATGAAAAATACATTTGTTCAAGATCCCATCTGGTTCCTGGAAAGACTTCCGTCCTGATTCCTCTTCCTTATGAGTTTCTTGCGTGATCTTGGGCAAAACTATTGCCTGTCTTCATAAAATAAAAAAAAACAATTGTAGTATGCATGGAAGTCCAAGCATTTAGTATGATTCGTGGGAAGCATTCCAACACAATTCTCTTGGGGGGAGGGGTGTTGTTATCTGAAAGTAAATCCTACTGAATTCTGTGAAACTCAGGGCAAAGCATGAGTAAATATATATATGAAATTGTGTGTTAGCACAATTTAGTGCTCTTGCTCATAGGGTTGAGGAGTTACAATTCAGCACATCTGGAGAGTAGAGTGGTGTAACATTTCTTTTTTCTCACATTTTAAACACTTACCTACTAACACTCTTACTGATCTGGGAACTCAACAGTCAGAACCATTGAACTTCCATGGTGCTGTGCTAGTTCAAAAGGGAGGACTCCTGCCAACCAGGAATTGAGCCCCTTGTTGTTAAATAACCATTGAAATTAACCAAGCTAGCTTCTCCTCTATCCCTTCAGATCGTCCTCTGTCTAAATGCTTGCCGCTTATTTGTTCCACAGCTACAGCATTGTCATTGAGGGAGAGCGGGGGAACAGGCAGAGAATCTATTCCCAAGAGCAGCTGTTGCAGGAGGCGGTAAGTCTCAGGAGATCAGAGCCTGTGATTAATCAGGCTGGCTGTGGGCATGGGCAGCGGGAGAGATGCTGGACTCTCAGGACTTAATACCTGTAGGACTTACTTGAGGGAGCAGAAAGTGTGGCTTTCTTTTGCAAATGTGCGTGGATTTGCTACACCAGATTATCTCTAGTAAGCTTGCTCATTTAATGACTCTAATTGGGACCAGGTCTAGAAGAAGGAGTCATTAAGTGAAACATCATGCGACTACGCTGCTTAGTAGTGGTAATCCTTGTTATGCTTGTTAGGCAAGGACTTCATGCTTCTGCCTTGTATGAAGGGCCAGCTCCATCCTCTGCCTTCTCCCTGGCTTGGCCCAGAGAGTTCCCTTCAGCAGCCAAGGGGTCACCACCCTGCTGTGGACGCCCTCCAACTCCCACCACCACACACACACCTGCCTATCTACCCCCCTCTCTGCTCTTTGGGCCATCCTCCAGCACTGCCCCCACTGATTTCAGCCAAGGCTGCTGCTGGTTTTTTGCAATGTTTCATAGAGGCATAAGAGAAGGTCAGCAGCTGCCATGGCTGATTGTATCTCCTCAAAAGATATAGAGGATGGTGAAGGTAGATTGGGGGCCGCAGGGAGTATCGGGTTAAGCAGTGGGGTGCACAGTGACCAAAAGGGCAGAAATATGGAGAAATAAGTGAGATGAGAGGAGCTGAAGGATAACTACCTTTTGTTCAGTGCATTGTAACTTCATAGTCATTAAGTGAAGACCTGTAATAAGAGAACCTGGAATGGTCATGCCTTCTGGATAGTAGGGATTTAGGTAGGTTGCAAAAAAAAATCTGAGAAGAATACAACTATAGGACGTACATTCAGATGAATCAAGTTGGCCTAATTGACCTGTCTTCTAGAACTGCTGATCCTCCCCAGCTGGTGGGAGCAATCATGGGGCCTATATGATTTGTTGTCACATCCAGTGTCTTGAATGTCTGTGGAGATTCTTAATCATCCAGGTTGCCTTTCCAAAAGGCAACTGGGCTTTCTTGGTGGTGGTTTTTCCCCCCCCTTTGAAAACGTTTTGCTTCTCAGAACTGAGCAAACTTCTTGGATGAGAAGCCAAGCATTTTCAAAGGGGGGGAAAAACCACCACCAAGAAAGCCCCATTGCCTTTTGGAAAAGCACCTTTGACGACATCCAGAGTTTCTGGGGGACAGGATATTTATGCATACTTCTGTGTACTGACTTGTGAATCATCCTGTGCATATAAGTAGAGAGAGAGAGAATGCAGGCCTCTCATTTCCCAGATGCATCCTTTGAGAAGACAATCTTGCACTCAGATATAGTCAAGAAGTTCCTGCACAGAGCACTTCAACCCATTGCACAGAACAAAGCATAAAAACCAAGACAAGGAATTTGGTTGTAAATACTCTTAATTAATATTTATACCAATGAAATATCTGAAAAACAGAGTTTGGAGAACAAGAAACCTCCTTGCTAGAAAAATAGGGTGCACTCAATGATGTCTTGGGAAAAGTGAAAGTAGTTGTTTGGTGATCATGAGAGAAGCGCAGATGCCAAAGGAAAGCACAAAATCACTGCAATCTGCAATTTTCCTTGGTTGAGCTAAACCTGAATTGTCACCATCACTGCATGATGAAATAAAATAAGCCAAGCTTGGTTCTTGATCATCTCTTCAGTGTCTCAAAAACGTGGTGATCTACTCTATATGCCAACCATGCCCTTTGTTTTCCTCCAGGTTCTAGATGTACAGCCGCAGTCAAGTCGCAGCCTTCCACCTGGCACTCGGGTCTGTGCTTATTGGAGCCAGAAGTCTCGCTGCCTTTACCCAGGCAATGTCATTCGAGGTGAGCAAGCTGGTAAATAAAGATCTCATAATGGGGAATAACTCTTTAAAATATGCTGTAGGCAACCAAATCAGTGGGTCAGGGCTTCTTCTGCGTCTACAGCGAAGCTGGCCTGAAAGGTAACATGGCTTCTGCCCACAGGGTCTTCAAGTGATGAAGAGGAAGATGCAGAGTCGGTGTTGGTAGAATTTGATGATGGAGACACTGGCCACATTGCATTGTCTAATATCCGCATGTTGCCACCAGACTTCAAAATCCAGTGTAAGTGTGCTTGAATGGATTAGTGCTAGAATTACAGTCATCATGATTTGATAGCCCTCGTGAACCCATTTGCCAGTGATTCCATTTGATACTATTTTGTATCAAAAATTAACTGAAATATTGCTGAGTTATTCTTAAGAGCCATTCTTTGGGCACAAAATATGTCTGACTTTCTGTGCAGTGGGGTAAGAAGAACCTTGCCCATCTCAGGTGCGGAAATCTCATGTGGAGATCAGCAAAATACAGGTAATCCTTGACTTACAACTACTATTGGGACCGCAAAGTTTATTCTAAAGCAGTCGGGATGTTAAGTGAGGCATCATGCTAGGTAAGGCATCATGTTACCCCACCTGATTTTATGACCTTTTTTGCTACATCATATGACCATGACTTTATGACCTTCCCCATTGACTTTGCATATCAAAAGCCAGGTGGGAAGATAGCAAAAGGTGATAACGTGACCCCAGGACAATGCAATCATTATGAATGTGAACCGGCTGCCAGGTAGCCAGATCACAATCTCATAATTGCGGATGCTGCAGTGGTCATAAGCGCAAGAAGTAATCAGAAGTCATCTTTTTAAGTGTCACAATAATTTCAAACAGTCACTGCACGAAAGGTTGTAAGTCAAGGACTACCTGTTAGACGGCTTGGGAGCAGTTTCAAGAGCAATATTGGTGTCTATCTGACGCAGTAGAAGAACTCAAGCTTAATGACTGACAAATATAGTTATTATAGCATTCATCTTTTGTGGTTTCACAGAATATTGTGTTGTAATCTAGGCTAGAGGAAAACATACACTTAAAAGTAGAAAGTCAAAGGGAAGTGAAATCTTGACTCAGGTGAGACAATGATCTTGCACCTGAATCTGCCTGTGACGCTTCTACCTTTATCCTCCTACATAGGCACAGAGCCTTCTCCTGCATTGTTAGTCTCCACCTCCTGCCGTCGTAACAAAAGGTCTTCCACTGATGTTCCCCATTCCAGTGAATCGGCACCCAGCCTCTGTGCCGAGGGATGTGAAGTCTCTGAGTCAACCAAAAGCACAAGTAAGAAGATGATCAGCAAAGAAAAGACAGGTAAGCCAATTTCGTTTGCATTTCTTGCAAGGGTTTTATTAATACAATACAATAGCAGAGTTGGAGGTCTTCTAGTCCAACCCCCTGCCTAGGCAGGAAGCCCTATACCAGTGATGGCTAACCTTTTTTGGCTCGCGTACCAAAAGCCGGGGGAGTGTACCGGGGGGGGGGAGTTCGTGCATGGGCATGCCACACCCATAATGCTATGTGTGCGACCCCCTACTTTTGGCATGCTTTTTTCGCCCTCCCCCCTCTCTAGGAGCCTGGGGAAGGTGAAAACAGCCTCCCCCCCCACCTCCAGAGGCTTCAGGAGCTTCCCTGAAGCCTCCAGAGGGCGAAAAACAGCCTCAAAAGAAGGCCTAAATCAGCTGGCCAGCACACACATACATGCTGGAGCTGACAGGGCCACATCTCGCGTGCCCTAAGAAATGGTTCCATGTGCCACCTGTGGCATCCGTGTCAGAGGTTCGCCTAGGGAGTTGGAATAATCTGTAGTAAAATGTAGAATTCTTGGTTTAAATAGTTAGTTTACTGCCTTGGTCGGTCTGTCTGTCTGTCTGTCTCTCTGTGTCACACATATGCACGCACACATTCTCTCTCTCTCTCTCTCTCTCTCTCTCTCTCTCTCTCTCTCTCTCTCTCTCCCTCCCCCCCTCCCCCCCCCCTCTCTCCAGAAACGTAACATCTTTTGTTTCAAAATGGAATTTGAAAGGCGAGGGGCATCAAGGGCTTGACATGGGCAAATAGGAAAAAGTTAGGATCAGACCTAAGAACTCCTGGGCTCCCCCTTCTTGCAATCTGTTTCTCTATTTCCAAAGCACAAGACATGAAATAAGCTATTTAGGAAAGGCCATACACAGATTTGAACCACTTCCATAGCACAGGTGACAGCTGACGCTGCCAGTACTTTTCTGACTCTGTCCTTTCCCTGCAGGTAAACCCGACATGCTGCATTCAAGTTCAAAAGCCCAGCCTGGAGACCACTTCTTGAGCCGTCGTAGCAACTCTCTGCTCAGTTGGACGACTGTGACCCAGAACAAGCGCAAGACCTCCAGCAAGACCTCCGTCATGCGGCAAAACCTTTTCCAGCTCAATGGGGGCAGCAAAAAGCTGCGGGCCAAAGAGGTGCTCTTCCCCGTGCACAGTGTTGCCGCCCCCATATTTGGTAATGGCTTTGGCTCGGACTCTTTCAGCCGCATTGCCAACTCGTACTCTGCTTTTGGAAGCTCTGGCCTGATCCTGCCCTGCGCTCAGAAGCTTTTGCGTGCCAAGAAAGTCGAGCGGTTGGACACTGAGCTGGGCAAGGCTGGGCGCAGAAAAGTTGGCGGCGAGTACCTGGTCAAGCTGGATCACGAGGGGGTGACGTCCCCCAAAAACAAAAACTGCAAAGCCTTACTGATGAGCGACAAGGACTTTGGGTCCCTGTCTGGTCATGGCTACGTTCACCCAGCCTTGGGGATCAAAGAGAAGAAGAGCACGCTGCCTATGGGACTGGCATTGCGCAAATACACTGGTCAAACAGAGTACGGGCTGCACTGCGACAGTGATTGCCACAGCTCTTATTCAGACATGGATGAAGATGAGGTGGATGATCTGGCAGGCAGCGTCCCCTCTCGCTTCCTGACACGGCTTTCCGTCTCCTCCTCGTCTTCTGGATCATCCACCTCGTCCAGTTCTGGCTCCGGCTCCACTTCTAGCCTCTGCTCATCTGACAACGAGGACTCTTCCTATAGCTCCGACGACGAGGACTCCACGCTCCTTGTGCAGACCTGTCTCACCCACCCAGTTCCGGCCTTGCTAGCTCAGTCGGAAGCCCTGCGCTCCAAGAGCAGCGCCTTGCAGAGGTGTTTTGGCGCTGGGGCCAAGAGCAAGCTCAGGCGCAAAGAAACTCTGAGCTTCGCCAAAGCCAAAGAGTTCTCCCGCCGGCAACGGCTGCCCTCGGTGGAAAACCGGCCAAAGATCTCTGCTTTTCTGCCAGCACGCCAGCTCTGGAAATGGTCTGGGAACCCCACTCAGGTATGGAAAATGTCAGAATCCCGCGTGGCGAGTCTGGACTACATAATAATGCAAACCGAGGGAAATGGCTTGGATTTGCTTTATCTGCTAGGGAAAATGATACTGTTGAAGGTAGTTTTTTGGCCTGAACTCTTAGAAGGAAATGCTTGGGAGGAAGTGATTCATGCATTTGGTTATTGATCCCAGTCATTCGGTGATTTTTGAAAGGAGGAGAGGCTAAACTTGGGAAACTTCCTCCCAGCTTCAAACTGTCTTCCTGTTGCTGATCAGAAAGGAAAGATCAATTTCCCTTTCTCTAGTTGTTGACAAAAGAACTGTGAATTCCTGTTTTCACAATGTTTTAAGGCTAACTACCTTAGATGAAATGCTACTTTGCCACAGTCTTCAGCATACTTGTTCAGAAGGATGTCCCACTAAAAAAGAGCAAACTTGCTTATTCTATAAATATTTGGGCTATGCATTTTTGCCCTATGCAAAAAGGCGCTTAGTGCTCATATCCACATGCCTTTAAAGCAGCTGCACAATTCCCCAGAATTGCTCAGCATCCAAGATGTAAATGAGTATCTGTGTGCAGCTGTTTTGCACGTCTTTTGAGCAGAAAACAAACCCAAGAAGTTCCTCCTTCAGCTACAATCTCCAGTTTAATGGAAACCTTTACGGAGTTGGAGAAAACATATCTTCAGACCATGATTTTATGGCTTGTCCTGAAGCCTTTAAAAAGGAAATCATAGTTAATTGGCACTTCCAGGGCTTGCCTGTTCACTCACTGCGTGCAAAAAAACGGAATAAATCTATGTTCAGGAGAGCAAAGGGTGTTCCTATTTTGACATATTTAACCAGGCAGGGATGGTTCTAACAAGATCTGTGGTTTAGCAGCTGATAATCAGTAGCCTTCTCCGTTTTAAAGAGGACATTTTCTAATACTGGCCGCATTCTGCAAATGTGCTGCCAGTGCAGGATGGTAAAGAGTTTTTATTTCCCCCAACTAACAGCCTCCCCTGAATCCTTTTTCCCCCTCCAGAGTGAAGGCTGTTTGTTGCAGCTGTACCTGGGCTGGGGCAGACACAGCGGCCTCCCCTCCTGGCTCTTTCGGACAGCCGGAGCATGGCCGTTCCCTGTGAGGTGCCAGACACGCTCCAGGAGGCTTATTCCTGGGCTGCACTCCATGTCAGTAAATCCCCTTAGGACAGCAGTACAGGATGTATAAGGCATTTGCCAACCCCATTTGTGTTTCCTTGGTTATCCTCTCTCGGGCCTCCTCAAGCAAAAGCATTGGGGGGTCTCCTGGTAGCAGAGCCTGGGTTTGCTGTAGTTAAGCTCAATTGCTGTCTCGAGGCTACTCTTTGGAGGGCTTTGTTTCCATGGCAACCCACAGGCTCCCCGGAGGATCTCTTCCAGAGGCCTCACGGCCAAGAGGCAGGGGGCATCCCGGGTGTCACGCAGGCCGCCGCTTACCCTGCTTCTGCATGCTCTGTCCCCTGTCCTACAGCGCCGTGGCATGAAGGGGAAAGCACGGAAGTTGTTCTACAAAGCAATTGTACGGGGCAAGGAGACTCTGCGCATTGGCGACTGTGCGGTTTTCCTGTCAGCTGGCCGGCCCCATCTGCCCTACATTGGCCGCATTGAAAGCATGTGGGAGTCCTGGGGCAGCAACATGGTGGTCAAAGTAAAATGGTTCTACCATCCCGAGGAGACGAAGCTGGGCAAGCGACATAGTGATGGCAAGGTGAGGGAAGAAACCTTCAAGTGGAGCAGAGGGTGGCAAGCAGGAATGTCCTCCTGGTGCTGGATGAAAAGGCATAATGAGCTGGAGCAGAACAAAACTCGGGACCTCCAGAGAGATCACTGGACGATTGGCAGTAATTAGCGAGGCTTTCTTTAATGACTACAGCAGGGTTTCCTTATAGAATCTTCCTCCCAAATGAGGCGGTGGATCTATTAACAATTCAAATGGACACCTCTGCTTTCATTAGTAAATCATCCCTTGATATGCTTTAGATAGTGGAATTAGTAATTTGCCTCGGCCACAATTCCCCCTCCCCCTGTACTTTTTTACTTTGGGGTTTGCTTGGCTGATTGTGTAAAAATGAAGTAGCTCTTGTAAGCCTAGCCCTGCCTAGGTTGCAGGGGTGCAAAAAAGAGCTACTGTATTTTTCGGAATATAAGACACTCTGAAGTATAAGACACATCTAGCTTTTGGGGAGGAAAACAAGGGGGGGAAATCTGCCTCTGCCTCCCAGCAATTTGCCTCCTTGCAACAAACAGCAAACAGCACAGACAATATACACTGTTTGTGGTGTTACATTTCAGGCTATACTTGTACAGAGGCTGTTAAAATTGATATGGCTTTCTGGAAGTATAGTTATTCTCTGTTATTTAAAAGAAGATACAATAGCACGGCCTCTTCAGATCAAGCATTTATTTTAATAAAATTCTTCAGTTTGTTAAATTGTCTAGAACAATAATAAAGCAGCATTTAAAAAATAAGTCTAATAAGTAGAACATTCTATAGGCATTTATAGTTATTGACTTACCTCCTTGCAGCAAACAGCCCAAGAAAAAAAAAATCTGCCTGCCTCCCAGCAATTTGCGTTGTGCAGCAAACAGCACGTTTCACTTTCAATTTCAACACGGGCCTCCCGATTGCCATAGCATATTGCAGCCTCCGCAAGCCCCTTTTTCCCCGTTTGCTGCAAGGAGGTACATTGCTGGGAGGCAGAGGCCAAAGAGTGGGGGGACGGTGGATTAGATGGGACTACATTCAGTGTATAAGAAGCACCCAAATGTCCACCCTCCAAAAAATACAATATATAGAAGATATCTCTTAAGGGGGAATGAAACTCTCATCTCTTCTTCAGTAGCAGCATCTCTAAATTTACTGCATTCAGCCTTTAGTTGAGTATATCCGAGAGTACCTCACTTTAAATTCAGATGGAACTAAGTATATGGCGCTAGTACTTTCAGGATTTATTGCCTTTCCCTTTGTTTCTTGCATTGCCTTCCCCCCCCCCCCCCCACATACCGCAACATTACAATTTTACAAGGGAAAAGCCAGGAGCCAGCAAAACATCAGCATTCTCTGACAAGATTGTTTAAACTCCCCCAGCTCCACACATGCACATCAATATACACACCAAAATCAATTGGTTTTTCTGGCTTACTTGGTCAGTGCTTTCAACTGGGACACAACCAAGAAAAGATTTGGGAACCGTTTTCATATCGCTCTGCAAATTCTCTTCTAAGGGAAATTTGCAGTGTTTGGAATTTTATAACAGAAAAACAAATTTGAGGAGGAAATGAGCCGAGAATATGATTGTGCTTGGAGTGGAAGCAAGGGAGAAAGAGAGTTTCCCTCTTATCATAATAGTAAAGGCTAAAATTGCCCTACAAAATAAAAATAGTGGTAGGTTCAGCCACCCCATCCCCAAAATACAGCACAAAATAAGGAACCTCTGATAAGAGTCCTGGAATATCTGTTCCTTATTCCTTACAGAGTGTATGGGCAAATGATAAAAATAACTGCTGTAAGATAGTGTGACAGACACCATTTGAGGTGAAAAACCAAATAACGGAGACTGTCGGTGTCTACCAGCCATGCTAGCTAGTTTGGTGGTATGGAGTCTGCTTGCTTTTGAAGGCCAGTTTTGAAGGAACAAGAGCCTGAGAAGAGTTTTGCTTTCTTGCTCTATATCTGTGATGGCGAACCTATGGCACACGTGCCACAAGTGGCACACAGAGTCATTTGTTAGGGCACACGAGATGTTACCCTGTCAGCTCCAGCACGTTGGCCAGCTGACTTCGGCCTTCATTTTTGGCCATTTTCTGCCCTTCAGAAGCTTCAGGGAAGCCTCCTGATGTCTCTGGAGGACGAAAAACAGCCCTATGGGCTATTGGAACTTCCAGGTTGCCAATAGGACCATCTTTTGCCCTTGGAGACTTCAAGGAAGCCTCCTGATGCCTCCGGAGGACATCTGTGGGGGCAGGGGAGGCCATTTTCGCCCTCCCCAGGCTCCTAGAAAGCCATTGGAGTCTGGGGAGGGTGAAAAACGGGTCCATCGCACACCAAAAGCAGAGGGGAGGCGAGGGATCATGCGCACAAAATTATGGGTGTGGGCACGCCTGCGCACGACCTCCCTGCACTCTCCCCGCGTTTGGCACGCAATTGGAAATAGGTTAGCCATCACTGCCCTATAGTCAAAGACCAGTAGGTACCTAATTGACCACTGTGAGAATAGAATGGTGGGCCTAACAGACCTTCTCCAACAAGTCTGTTATTCCATTTGTGGGGAGAATTTCCACCTTGCTGGTCAATTGCTGTCTTTGCAGAGGATTTTTTTTTGTCCCTACAAAGTGGAAGCCAGAGTTATCCCTCTAGTCCTTCATCCCTCTTTCTGACCTCTCTGCAGAATGCGCTGTACCAGTCGTGCCATGAGGATGAGAACGACGTCCAGACCATCTCCCACAAGTGCCAGGTGGTAGAACGCGAACACTACGAGCAGCTGACCCGGAGCAAGAAATACCAGGATCGGCAAGATCTCTACTACCTGGCAGGAAGTTACGACCCCACTACAGGGCGGCTTGTGACTGCGGACGGTGTGCCTGTCCTGTGCTGAAACTGTGGGACGTAATCACTGCTCTAGGGCCAGAAAATGGCTAGAGGGGAGGGCAGAAAGGCCAAGGGACAGTGGAAGGGGCCAGTCTCCTTAGACGACTGGCGGTTGCATGCAAGGCCCGGAAATATGCAAGGTGCCCGGCTTTGCCATGCCGGGGTTGCAGGCTGATCCCGGCTCCCCACACGGTTCTGTACAGAGTTGAATCCAAGCCATACTTTCCCTAGTACCTCTGACTGTTTGCCGCAGGCCAAACACAAATCAGGTTACCGCTCTATTTATTTTATGTGTAAATAATGTATTTCTGATGGGAAGTTTTATGGAAAAGGAACAAACCAGACAAAAAGGCAGGTTTGGGGAGGGGGTGGGAGGGAGGGTCGATGGGTTTGTGTTCAATGCACTGTTTTCCCTCCAGCTTAGCTGGGGGTGCGGACGCCAGGCAAGTGTGTAAATATAGACGGGGGGCACTTGAACGATGTGGCAGCGGAGCCTCCAAAAGGCTTTGCTGCCCTCACAGGACTGTGTACTATAGACTTGCCTCACTCTTTCTCTCCTACCATTTTTTATTATTATTATTATTATTGTTATTATTAATTATTGTTATTCTAATGATAAATATTCTGACAATGTCTGCGGATGTTAATATGCTCCTGTTAAAGAGAAGATTATATATATTATTATAAAAATCAGGATCTTGCATTCTGGTCTCCATCCGGGGATGGGAAATAAGATTCAGCTTGATTTAGGGCCATAGTTCAGCGATGCAGATCACGCTAGGCGTGCAGGAAAAAAATCTCAGTTCGATCCACAGCATTTCTGACTTTGACTGGAAGAGGATTCCGACTGAAAACCTGGAAAGCCACTACCAGATGTCAGCAAGGCTGCGTTAGATGGACCAATGGCCTCTGACTCGGGCACAAGCAAACTTCCTATCTTCCGTGGACAGAAACCACTTGACCTGTCACACAAAATCAACAATTTAATTAAAAGAATCTTTTCTGTAAAGGCCCTGCTGGGGTGTCTGAATAGACATTCTCCCAAAAAAAATCAGCTAGTGTGAACAACTCTTAATTTATTACAACGCGAGTTTTGCATGAGTTCCCCCCCACCTTTAGAATGCGGCTATTACGCATTGGTTTACTACGTACCGTCTCCCTGTGGGAGCAGAATTACATACAACCAATATATATGCCATCCTACATTATGAGGCTGAGTGCAAATGCACTTACTTGTGACAACTGGTTTTCTCTCACTCCAGGCAAGTCATCTGTTCAAAGTTTGTTCAGAATTAAGCTTGCCTGAATACAGGTTGTGGCACCCGTAACTGAAATGTCTGATGTAGTGTCCTGCATCTGGATGACACCTCTGAACAATCATGGATCAGTAGTTTCAGGGGAAGGCGGCAGTAGCTGTGAACGCTTAGGTTTGTGTCAAGCAAGCTATATGATAAAGATGAGGAATATGATTCTTCAGATGTTGAACTCCCAACACCCATCATCTTTAGTTGGCAAGGTGAGTTATAAAGATTGGTGGGAGTTCTGTGGTCCAGTGCTATCCAGGAGGCCATGCACTGACCCTTCTTATAATAAAGCATAATGTTCAGGTCATAGAGATCACACAAAACTTCATTATCTATTCTGTGAGCGTTCCTTGCAGGATATTGGATTAGTAAATTTGATGAATGCATAACTCACAATGCTTTAAAAAAATTCCTGTTTGTGGGTGGGGCTTTAAATTTATACCACTAAATCTAAGTGAAATTATTCTGTTCCTCTACAAATATGTAACTTGTCCCTAAACATAGATCTATGCGAAATTGCAACCTGAACTATTACTTTTGAACAGCAAGTTAAATGCGGCAAACTAACAAAACAAATGTACTAGAGCAGGAGTCCTCAACATCATCCCTAGGCTGTGGCCCACTACCGGGTCATCGTCTATTCGCAACCGGGTTGCACGAGTGGTGGGTGGGCGCATACACATTGGCGTAGCTCGACTTGAGCAAATCAAGCTGTGTGTACATATGTATGCAGAGCACCCTTCTACTTGGCGCAAGTTGAGAAATGCATGCGTGCGCATCAGTCTGCTGCTTGCGCAGCCCAGTTCCCGTCACTCTCACTGGGCCACAAAGATTGGAGACCGCTGTAATAGAGTAAGTTTTCTTCATGTTCAACTTTATGCCCTGGAAGTGGACTTTCCTAGCTGTGTGAAAAGCTTCACTATTTTGCTTTAACCGTAATTAAGTTATTCAGACTACTTGTCCAATCTTTCTGGGAGAGTTTATTCTCTCCCATCAAATTTGCATTTAATCAAAGCAAAAATCCACCCATCCCACTCTTTTCTCCAAAGATTTACTTGTTGAAATTCTGCAGGCTCTACAGCAGTTAAAATGCACTATTAGGGATCCTCTCCTGTCCAAAATAGTGTAGATGCTGTTACAATCTCATTTCTGCTCCTGCCCTCCTTTTTCATTCCTTTGGAATGAATTTTTATTTGATACAACTCTCAGCAACTGCTCATCAGTTGATGCTGGGGATTGCACAGCTAAGGTGTCCATTGGTGAAGTAGCCATTTTAGCTCTCCCTGAAATGCAATTGCGTACCAGAGCTTCCTTCTATCTCCCAAGAACACTTCCACATAGCATCCCATTATCCCAACTGCAATTCAATAAACAACAGATTCTTATGAACCATGCTTTCGGGGGGGGGGGGGATGATCTGCATTCATGACACACCAGGATCTTCCTGAAACAGAATCATGTAAGGATTGAAAATGCCTCCCGCTTCATGATTTTACTTAAGGGCTATTTTAATAAGGAACAGGAAAATAATTTTTGAAGTGAGCTCTTTTGCTAACTGTATGTACGTCTACATAATCACCCCCATTCAGTACATGCTTCTTCCCAAACGTACCAGCTTCTTAAAGCCATCATGAAAAAAACCTGCTCTTCTCTCATCACATCCTGATGTTCCTTTTCACCTCTTCCACTTTGAAACAAGAATTCACCGGTTTTCAGAACAAAAAGAAACTTTTGCTGCAACCTGACAGTGACTCGAGGCAACTGTGAAGTTGGATATCATTGCCCTAACCCAGGGGTCAGCAAACGGTGGCTCTGGAGCCGCATACGGCTCTTTCATCCTTCTGCTGCAGCTCCGTCAACAGTCTGTGCCACAAATTTTGAAAGGAGCTTCTGGTGGGGTGAGGGGAGAGAAGCACAGTGCGCCAGGAGAAGATTATCTGACAAGGGGAGGGTTTTTGGGTTGTCTCCACAATTGGTAGGGCTTTCTGTTATGACAGGTAGAGGAAAAAGGACGCCACGCTAGGAGGAGACTATGGTGGGGGAACTGAACTTCCAGTCAGCTTCAGAATTGAACGGGGCTTCCGGTTAGGACCTTTGTGGCTCTGGGTGTTTTCTTTTCTGTGGGAAATGGGTCCAAATGGCTCTTTGAATGTTTACGTTTGCCGACTCCTGCCCTAACCCATCTGCTATACACAGTCCAGATTTCGCATCAGAAATTAATTTCTGTATATCATTAAAAACTCTTTGTGTCTGTAACCTTTAACTGGGCAAAATGGTGCATCGTAGGGCCAAACGTTTTCAATCAAGATACCTCAAATAGGCTAACTTACAGAATGCATTCAAAAGCCTATAGCTCCTGTGAAATTGAAATTTGACAAATTTTATATAGTAATTTGTAACATAATTACCATAAAGAATTTTATCACATAAGGTAAAACATTGCCTGTGGCCAACTCCTGATGTTTGACTGCTATAGAGCTCAACATGGGCTACTTTGAGGGCAAATACATCTTTGAAACTCTCTCTGAATTTTAAAGAACTTTTCAAGTACATTATTGTTAAAGCCATTGAGAAACCTGGTAACAAAATATTGCAGAAATGATGGCCCAGTGGGGGTCATGGGTTGTATAGTATTTTCCCAAAACTGAATAACTATGGAACATTTGTTTGATTCAAATAGAGAGAAGAGAAAGTATTGTCTCGACTTGGTTGATGAGACAACCCGGAATTCTTTTGTGAGAGTTTTAAGAAATAATACCTTTTATATTTCTGACACGCCCACAGTTGGCAGAAAAGCAGTAGCCAACTTTCTTTTGGTATTGCCTTATCATGAGATGGATAGTTTGTGGTGAGGGAGGTGGGAGGATGACAATCTTAGCTGTCACTGCAGGATGGCGAACAGTTAAACTAAGATGAAGCAACCATCTACAAGAGCCATTTTGTCTTTTAAGTAGCCAACAAACCTAAGATCTTCTACCTCTTGTATTTAGTGGGAGAGGGCGGTTTCATGGCCTAGACTGAGGACACCACTTGGTTAGCACCAGTGGTGGGATTCAATTTTTTTTTATTACTGTTCTGTGGCCGTAGCTTGGATGGGTATGGCAGGGGGAGGATACTGTAAAATCTCCATTCCCTCCCTACTCCAGGGGAAGGATACTGCAAAATCTCCATTCCCTCCCTACTCCAGGGGAAGGATACTGCAAAATCTCCATTCCCTCCCTACTCCAGGGGAAGGATACTGCAAAGTCTCCATTCCCTCCCTACTCCAGGGGAAAGATACTGCAAAATCTCCATTTCCACCCTACTCCAGGGGAAGGATACTGCAAAATCTCCATTCCCTCCCTACTCCAGTGGATGTGTACTGTAAAATCTCCATTCCCTCCCTACTCCAGAGGAAGGATACTGCAAAATCTCCATTTCCACCCTACTCCGGGGGAAGGATACTGCAAAATCTCCATTCCCTCCCTACTCCAGGGGATGTGTACTGTAAAATCTCCATTCCCTCCCTACTCCAGAGGAAGGATACTGCAAAATCTCCATTTCCACCCTACTGCAAAATCTCCATTTCCACCCTACTCCGGGGGAAGGATACTGCAAAATCTCCATTCCCTCCCTACTCCAGGGGATGTGTACTGTAAAATCTCCATTCCCTCCCTACTCCAGAGAAAGGATACTGCAAAATCTCCATTTCCACCCTACTCCAGGGGAAGGATACTGCAAAATCTCCATTCCCTTCCTACTGTAAAATTTCCAGTCCCTCCTCACTCCAGGGGAAGAATACTGCAAAATCCCCATTTCCTCCTGATCAGGTGGGACTGGGGAGGCAGAGAATAGATGGAGGTGGGGCCAGTCAGAGGTAGTATTTACCGGTGTTCCGAACTACTCAAAATTTCCGCTACTGGTTCTCCAGAACTGGTCAGAACCTGCTGAATAACCACCTCTGGTTAGGACAATGACTTGCAGGAAAGTAAAAAACAAACACTTCAGCGCCCTTTTATAACCAACCAACACAGCAAGCCTTTAAGAAAACTGGTGTTGAAAATGTACAAGTCTGCAGCAAGTTGCTAGGTAGGAGGAGAGAAGTAAGATGGTACGTTGAAGGGACCAACTTGGCTTCCTCTCATGGTACAAGCTGATCTTCAGCTTCCTCAGGAAAAGTGCCTTTTCCTAATGGTGCACACTTTTTCCCCCCTTCACTTTAAGACTCACCAGTCTCTTGGGGAAAATAGCCCAGACAGCTGCAAGCAGGGATTAAAGGAAAAACTTCTGCAAAACTGAAAAAGAGCAGCAAGTTTCTTGTTTGGGCCACTATATCAACAACTGAAATTGTTAGGTTGATGACAACAGGAGGCTCGTGGAATAAAGAGGGGAAATAGGGCCAAGGAGGAAAGGAAGAGGAGACTTTCCAGGGCCACGAAGTCTTTGGCGGTTTGCCAAAACATTCTTCACACATCTGTCACGGCTTTCAGCCGCAAACTGGGGGGGGGGGGGGGGGAGAGAGAAAGAAGCTGACTTCATTTCAACTTTTGGGCATCACGCTTTAGGGAGGATACAGAGAAACTGCAACAAGACATGCTAAGATGGAGCTACTTTGCCTCAGGGATCTGGCAGATGCTTCGCTAAGGAAAAAAGTGAATTTCCAGCAAGTTTTAAGGAAAGGGTAACATGTTGAGAAGAAGAAAGCAAAACCTAGAATGAGTTTTGAATGTGCAAAGCAAGGAGAAAACCCCAAAAGGGACTTCTGACCAGGCTTTTCCTGTAAGCAAAACATGGAAACCAGGAATTCTGTCAAACTTGTTCCAGCTTTACCTGGGCAATCGCAGTGGACAGGAAATCTTCAGTGAGTT
Organism: Rhabdophis nuchalis; assembly: GCA_039707465.1. NCBI lineage: Eukaryota > Metazoa > Chordata > Lepidosauria > Squamata > Natricidae > Rhabdophis > Rhabdophis nuchalis. The sequence continues at coordinate 148,805,930 of CM077646.1, read as the reverse complement.
TTGAGAAACGACTAAACCATTTTTGTCTAATAATCCTAACTGTATGCCTACCTCAGTACTATCACTATTTAATTATTTTATTCCCGAAGCCGGTCATAACATTTATCGTTTCAGGAGATAGTGTCAGAAATTTAGAGAACTAATTCAGTGTGATGTGCACATTTAGCAAGTGAATTGAATTAAGAAGTCTACAAAGACGGCTTTCCCTTTTGTTACAAAAGTACAGGTAGTCCTCAACTTACAACTTTACAATTTAGTGACCATTTGAAGTTACGACAGCACTGAAAAAAGGTGACATGACTGTTTTTCACATAACTGTTGCAGCGTCCCCATGGTCACATACATCAAAATTCGGATGCTTGGCATTTGACTCCTATTTTTGCCAATTGAAGTGTCCCAGGGTCATGTGGTCCACTTTTGCGACCTGACAAGCAAAGTCAACGGGGAAGCCAGATTCCATTAACAACTGCGTTACTAACTTAACAACTGCAGTGATTCACTTAACTGTGGCAAGACAGGTTGTAAATTGGGACAAAACAAATGTCCTGCTTAGCAACATAAACTTTGGGCTCAATTGAGATCACAGTCAAGGCGCATCTGCACAGCAACTTCCGAAGCTGCAACATAACCAGAGGTGGGTTGCTCCCGGTTCAGCCCGGTTCAGCTGAACCGGTAGTGGAATTCAGGCCTGGGGCACAGAACCGGCAGCAACCCAGGCCTGCCATGCCCCTGAACTGGTTCCCTTCCTGATGCTTGGGTGCCACCATTTGGGATTTTAGTGACTGCGTGTGCGCAGTTCGCTGTAAATTGTTCTGTGCATGCAGGCAGAACAATTTACATTGAATAGCACGGGGGTTGTGATCTGGCAGTAACACTGGCAGCAACCCACCCCTGAACATAACCCAGAGTGATGTTACGCAGGTACTATATTAGCCATAGGATTTCAGGTCTTTTGGGGGGTAATACAATATGGGAGAAGTTACTGGAAAAGCCTATTACCATATCCCTTACTCCAGAGTGCAGCCTATGGAAGGAGTCCAAACTCTTCGGAGGAGAGACCAAAATAAATAACAAAGAAAAAAAGGAAGCTGTGACAATAACAGGAATGTCACCCTTCCATTCTCCCAAAGACAATTAATGCCTTCCTTTGAAGCTCTTGTTCTAGTTATTCATGTGCAAGGACTTAATTCCTTCTCCATCCTGGTCTTTTGTTCACTCATTACTCTGGAAGTGCACAGAAACCGCAGTATGTTTATCTTAGCCACTAGCATTGAAGCACTTGGAAAGCCGGAAAAAATAACTGTGGAGAAAGAAGAGACCTCAGTTGCTCTTGGGGGAGCAGCTTCAAAGAGAGTTGCTAAGAGGATGCAAGAACCATTTAATGATTGGTTAGCATTGTTTTCCTGTCTGCCAACTGAGAAAGAAAGAAAAAAATTACTGGACCTAAATAAAGTATATATTTATTTGAATCATTTCTTATATCTCTCCCTTTAGCACGAAACCCCAGGACAATCATAGTATGCATGTATGTGTGTATGTGTATGTGTGTATATGTGTGTGTGTGTGCACATGCATGCATGCATGTATGTATTGTGTCACAACACCTGGTATGCCCAAATATGGGAGGGAGCACACTGCTTCCCTTTTCTGTCTTTCGGCTCACCCTAGGAGCCATCCGGGCAGAAACTATTTCTTTATTAGATTTAGATTTTATTCAATTTGTATCCCGCCCTTCTCCAAAAGGACCCAGGGCGGCGCACAGGAATTTAAAATAACATACAAAAGTAATACAAAATACACAAATTTAAAAACCTATTAAATAACAAAAACCTGCGCTAAAACCAATTAAAATCCCCATTTTAAAACTATCTAATACTAGTCACAGCGGAGGCTATGTTAGGCCGGCTTGATGAAACAGGTGTGTTTTTAAACACTGACGGAAGAGGCGGAGGTCGGTGATGGTACGGAGTTCAGGGGGTAGGTCGTTCCACAGGGCAGGGCCCGCCACAAAGAAGGCCCTTCCCCTGGGTGTCGCCAGCCGGCATTGTCCGGCCGACGGCACCTGGAGAAGGCCCTCTCTGTGGGAGCATATCGGTCTAAGGGATGTATGGGGCAGGAGACGGTCTCGCATGTAACTAGGTCCCGAGCCATGGAGCGCTTTGAAGATGGTCGTCAAGACCTTGAAGCGCACCCGAAAGACCACAGGAAGCCAATGCAGCTCGCGCAGGATCGGTGTTATGTGGGAGCATCTAGAGGCTCCTGTAATCACCCGCGCGGCTGCATTCTGCACTAACTGTAGCTTTCGAGTGCACCTCAAGGGAAGCCCCATGTAGAGAGCATTGCAGTAGTCAAGTCGGGATGTCACGAGGGCCTGAGTGACTGTACGAAGGGCAGCCCGGTCCAGTAAGGGGCGCAATTGGCACATCAGGCGTACCTGATGAAACGCCCCCCTGGCCACGGCCGCCACATGGTCTTCCACGGACAGCCGGGAATCCAGGAGGACACCCAAATTGCGCGCCCTCTCCACGGGGGCCGGTGTTTCGCCCCCAATGGCCAGAGTTGGAGTAATCTGGCTGAACCGGGGTGCCGGAACCACAGCCACTCAGTCTTGGACGGGTTGAGCTTGAGTTTGTTACTACCCATCCAGATCCGTATGGCTTCCAAACACCGGGACATCACCTCAACGGCATCGTTGGGGTGGTCTGGGGTGGAAATGTACAGCTGAGTATCATCAGCGTACAGATGATATCCCACCCCAAAACCACGGATGATCTCACCCAGCGGCTTCATATATGTGTTGAATAGGAGGGGCGAGAGGACTGACCCCTGAACCCCGCATACGAGGGGCCTCGAGGCCGACCTCTGCCCCCCTGCCAACACATATTGCGACCGACCAGAGAGGTAGGACGAGAACCACCGCAAAACGGTGCCTCCCAGCCCCACCCCCCACCCCCAGTCGGTGCAATAGGATACCATGGTCGATGGTATCAAAAGCCGCTGAGAGGTCTAACAGGACTAGAATAGAGAAATATCCTCTATCCCGCGCCCTCCAGAGATCATCAACCAACGCGACCAATGCCGTCTCGGGGCTGTGACCGGGTCGGAAGCCGGACTGGCGCGGGTCAAGATAATCAACTTCCTCCAGGTGTCGCGGAAACTGTTGGGCCACCACACTCTCAACAACCTTCGCTAAAAAGTGAAGGTTGGAGACAGGACGGAAGTTCTCTAATAATGCTGGGTCCAGGGATGGCTTCTTGAGGAGGGGCCTTACCACTGCCTCTTTCAAGACGGCAGGCAAGGACCCCTCACTCAAAGAGGCGTTGACAATGCCCTGGAGCCAGCCTTGTGTCGTCTCCCAGGATGCCAGTACAAGCCAGGAGGGACACGGGACCAATAAACATGTGGTAGCCTTAAGTCTCTTTGACAACCTGTCCATATCCTCGGTAGTAACAAAGTCAAACTCCTCCCAGAATGGTGCCTCAAGACCAACCTCGGACAACCCCGCTGGACCACTCTCGATGGAGGGTAACTCATTCCGAATCCAAATGATTTTGTCCTGCAGAGAAATCCCAAATTCCTCTGCTCGTCCCTGCAGAGGGGCTTCCCGCGGCCTCTGGTGAAGGAGGGAGCGGGTCACCCCAAACAGGGCGGCAGGGCGGTTATCTGCGGATGCAATAAGGGTGGCACAATACTCACGTTTGGCCACTCTTATCGCCACTAAGTAAGTCCTAATATGAATTCTCACTAGTGTTCGGTTGGCTTCGGAGCGAGAGGATCTCCATCTGCTCTCTAGGCGTCTCTTGTGGCGTTTCATCTCCCTCAGCTCCTCAGTAAACCAAGGAGCCTGGGTGACTAGTCGCCGCAAGAGAGGCCGCAAGGGCGCGACTCGGTCCAAGGCCCCCGTGGCCGCACTTAACCATGCGGCCACCAGGTCCTCAGTCGAGTCACGGGGCAAGTCCACAGACATTGGCCCAAGCTCCCTCTGGAACCTTACCGGGTCCATCAGGAGCCTGGAGCGGAACCATATAGGAATATTCGGCTTTTATTTATGTTGCCTTTGTTACATTTGTGTTGCATTTGTGCTGATAAATAAATAAATAAGGGAGTCTAGTATAGATCTATTTCAAGCTATTTAGCTCTCATCGGCTAGCCATACCCTTACTGGGATTTGAACCTGGGCTGTATTTACATATTAGGCAGATGTGACGCCAGCCTGAAGATGGCGAGTGAGACCTTGCCGAAACGTTGCCAAGACAATCTCAAACTTACACAGGAAAAGACACGAATACAAGACCAGCATATACTCTCTCTGTGTGTGTATATATTTTTATGTACAGGTATGCTGGTCTTGTTGTATTCGGGTCTTTTCCCGTGTAAGATATATATACACAATATTTTTAAAATCAATAAAATTCATAATCATGTTTTATATGAATGCGAAAGGGCCAATTCTTAATCAAGGGACTGAGAGTAAAGCTTCACCTTCACCTAATGGCAAAAGCTAGCTGATGCAGATACAATCTAATCTTCAGGAGAAATATATTGCACATCCCACAGCAGGCATGCCATTATTCAGAGGGTGCCATATGAGTCCAGAAGTTCTGTTTGATGACCTTATCAGCAAAAGTGACTCCCAGGAGATTTCAATGCATGAGCAGAATAATATTCGGTCTTAACTTTTTATATATCAAAGCTAATATGGTGAATCAGATTCAATGACAAATGGACTAAATTCACACAAAGAATTGTGTCATGATTTATATAGTCATAGTTTACTAAATAAACCAGGGGTGTCAAACACAAGTCATTATGGCGGCATCACGTGATGTATTGGGACTTCCTCCCCCCTTCACTAAACCAGGCGTGGGTGTGGCCAGCGCGTGAAGCATCCAGTCCATGGGCCAGGAGTTTGACAGCCCTAAAATAAACCACTATTGGCTGGATTCACACACACATTACATTTTAAACCAGTTTATAAATTGCAGTGACTAGCTTTGTACAACCTCCTAAACCAAAGTTGAATATAAACTACTTGATGGATCAACATGAAATGCGAATCCAGTCACTGCCTGCTAATATGGTCTTTAGGGATCATTGCAATGAGATCTTTTACTATATGTATGCAGCCAAAATCATTGAATTGTGTACCAGCTACACTTTCCAAACTTTCTCCAATAGCAGCACTTGTGCAGTACCATAAGAGAGCACATTTACTGTAAACAACTGCAACGGAAAGTACCATATTTTTCGGAGTATAAGACGCACCTTTTTTCCTCTAAAAAGAGGCTGAAAATATGGGTGCGTCTTATACATCGAATGCAGCATTTTTTTTGCCTCCTGAAACCCTGCCCCTTCACCAAACTGGCCACACGCATACGCTTATGGAGGCTTCCAGAGAGTTCCTGGGGGCTGGGGAGGGCAGAAATGAGCAAAAAACAGGGTTTTTTGCCCCCCCCCTTACACAGCACTCGATAAGCCTCCATAAAGCTATGCATGCTATTCTTTGACCAAAAAACGGCCCATTTTCATGAAAAAGATAGGCTGTTTTTCCTTGTTTTGGGCCCTCCCATCCTCCCAGGAGCACTCTGCAAGCCCCTCCCCCCCAAGGCTATTCATACGGGCCGTTTGGGGGAGGTTTGCACAGTGCTTTTGGAAAGCTGTTTAGTTAGATGATTGATGAGAATTTCGTTGGTCAAGTACTGTGCCTGCAGAAACAAAGATTTGTTCCAAAGGTGGTCAGTGATTTCCTTCTCCATGCATTGGGTATTTACCATGGGTAAATACACCTGAAAACATCTACCTACCTACCTACCTACTCTCTCTCTCTCCCTCTCCCTAGCCCTCTACCTACCTACCTACCTACCTACCTACCTATCTACCTACCTACCTACACTTTCTCTCTCCCTACCTACCTACTGTATTTCTTTCTCTCTCTCCTCTATCTACATATCTACCTACTCTCTCCCCCTACCTATCTACTCTATTTCTCTCCATCTCTATTTCTCTCTCTCTATCCTCTACCTACTTATCTATCTACACATTCTCTCTCCCTACTTACCAACCTACTATATTTCTCTGTGTCTATCCCTTTATCTACCTACCTAACTACACACTCTGTCTCCCTACCTACTTACTGTATTTCTCTCTCTCTCTCCCCCCACCTACCTACCTACCTACCTACCTATCTTCTCTCTCTCTCTCCCTACCTACCTACTGTATTTCCCTCTCTTTCTCTCCCTCTCTCTCCCTCTATCTACCTACCTACTTTTTTAAAAAAATTGCCTCTTCAAAACCTGGGTGCGTCTTATACTCCGGTGCGTCTTATACTCCGAAAAATACAGTAGGCGTGGCAATACTTCTGCAACAGATTTAACCTCCCATCAGTCAGGAAGGAATACTTCCAAGCGATGGGCTTACTCTACTGCTCTGCCCAGAGGAAGCAGTCCTTCCTGGAATCAACAGACCACACTCTATTTCCATATCTCCAAGCAATTTCATTTTATTGCTTTTCATTCAAATTCCTCCTCCTCCAGGTTTTAAACAAGTACGGGTAATCCTCGACTTAGTGACCAAAGTTACAATGGCACTGAAAAAAGTGAGTTATGACCATTTTTCATATTTATGACCATCACATCATCATCATGGTCATGTGATTTACATTCAGATGCTTGGCAAGTGGTTCATATTTAAGATGGTCACAGCATCCCGAGGTCATGTGATGTGACCTTCTTACAAGCCAAATTAATGGGGAAGACATATTCACTTAACAACTGCTTTACTAATTTAACAACTGCAGTGATTCACTTAACTAATCTGGCAAGAAAAGTCATAAAATGGGGCAAAATTCACTCAACAAATTTCTCACTTAGCAACATAAATTTTGGGCTCAATTGTGGTTGTAAGTTGAGGACTACCTATTCTATCACAGTTTCCCCAAATTCCATTGGAAAAGAGAGAAAGAAGACTATCAGTGATTAATGGAATTCAACTACCTCATAATGCTTTGGCATAAGTTGTGTGTTTGTGTGTGTGTGTGTGTGTGCATGCATATGAGTGTAAATATGAATATAATTTTATAATTATTGTTTCATTCCAAATTTCCTGTTCTGACCCATTGGTTTCATACAAAATAACCTTTCTGGAATTAATCCTACAGTAAGGAATGGTGACAATGCAAAACACTACCTTTTTGGGTCGTGCTTGATACATTATTCTTAACATTTAGCATTAAAATAAATCCCCTAAATGGGACCTAAGCTGTTTCACATCAAAACCAGGTCTGAAGTCAGATAGCAATGAGTCTCAATCAAATTGGTGTCCTCTGGATTTAATCGGCTTCAGCCGTATTTGTGCTTGATGCCTGTGCATATCTGCCTTGTAGAATAGGAAACGAAAACATATTGGCTGAAATTCTTGCCTAGATTGTAGCACAGAGGCTAATTTTTTTTCCAGATCCAAAGTTGCACTTTACCTTTGAGTGGCATGCTAATAGCTGTACAACAAAAGCAGTAGTTAGACCAAACAAAATGTAAATCTGATTTAAATTTTTATATTAAACACAGATAATATAGCTGCTTTCCAATCATGAATTTTAATCATGAAATTAACTATTCCCCCTTTCTATCACATTAAAAATTTGGCAGGACCATTTGGAGGTGTCAGGTTCCCTGCCTTGAACTTGACAGAAATTTCCCAGTTACTCGTCACAGTACTCGATAAAACTCTTCCTTGTGCAGTAGGATGAAGCCACTTAAAACAGTTGATTGCCCTCTGTCAACACAAAACAAATACTATAAGGTAACATTTGTCTTTTTGCTTTCTCCATCTGAGCACAAGCAGAACGTCGCATCCAATAGTTGAAACAGGGCCTGCCAAAAACATGGTATGAATTGTGAGTTTTTGTCAGAAATCAGGTGATGGGCAGCTTAGAGCTCCAGAAAATTTGTTGAACTGACGGGTTGTTTCAGTGGTGGAAAGGAAACCTTGACTGGGAGTCAAATAGGCCATTTTAGAGAAGAGGTCCTTGAGAGGTGACACTTCAGTCACAGAATCCAGAAAAAAACAGTACCATAAACTTGGAGGAGGGGAGGAAGGGGGAAGAGAGGATGCAACAGACTAATAATTTAGCCACAGATTTGACAAGATGAAATGCAATTCAAGGCACTTGATCTAATAGAAGGCTTGCACAAGTCATCCCCCCCCCAAAAAACTGCACTCTTTTAAATAACCCCAAATGACCAGATAAGCTACCTTGCTCAGGAATTCTGGGAGTTGAAGTCCACAGGTCGTATTAGTTCTCTCCCCCCACCCCACCCCCCTGCAAGAGTTTTAAACATCTTCCCTCAAGATATATATAGCTGACAATTCTGGTTAAGCTTCCCTTTTTCATTGATAAAGGGAGAGACAAATGGCAGAGTTCCTGAAGGTCATCCATGTTCACCTGCATGTAAAGATCCTTCCTCTACAGATCATGGATTTGGTCTCCTTTTTAGCAACGGGACTGGAGTCTTAGAAAGCTTCAAGTATTCTGCATGTTCACATGGAGGCATCATCCCACTAGTTCTGAATGCTTGGAATATAACAGATGTAAAAGTCAAAGTGAAAAAACCCAAATGCTTCACTGATCTTTGGAGACGCCTATAGATGCTCTAGATTTATCTGATCTATTCCAGCTGAGGTTGTGAGTCTCTTTCAGGAAATGGTGCCAGGCTTCCTCTGAGGCAAAAATGCATAACCCCAATTTCATTCAGCTGGTAGCAGGTCTTAAGGGGAGGGTGGGGAATCACATAACCAAGACGGTTGTCTTCAAATCATGAAGCAGATTATAGAAGCACGAATCTAAGTGACAGAGGTAACATGGATTTCTTTTTGACACCTGGTTCTTGTCTGCATTCTTGTTTTCCCTTATCTTCCTGCTCCCACTGCCTGAGCATTTTTCATGTGGACATTTCCTTCTTCCACGTCAACTACTCTCATTTCTATGCAGGTCTTCTACTACTTCACCTGAGGCCCAGCATCTTATTGCCCCTTGGGCCTTAAATTGCCTGCAGAACATCTATATAATGTTATCTTTCAATATTTTTTAAATGGTTCTTTCAATATTTTTTTTACGAAGATACATAACCCCACCATCTCTACTGCTTTACTATAACTCTCTCTCTCATTCTGAAATAAACGTATTCTGTTTTCCTGTGCACCTCTGCTTTTTCTTGTTTGTCTTTTCTTCCCACTATTCCTGGTCAGATTTTAAGGAGTCCTCTTCTCAGTACAGCCCCTGTTATTTTCTAATAGCTGTTCCTGGCCACACGTTGCTGTGGCCCAGTCTGGTTAAATGGCCAACCAATCTGTGTGTAGATCTGCACATACAAACACGTATACACAACCACTGTATAACCCCCATCCTACCTACCTACTGTATTTCTCCCTCTCTCCACCTACCTACCTACCTACCTACCTACCTACCTACCTACCTACCTACCTACCTACTGCATTTCTCCCTCCCTCTCTCTATCCCTATAGCTGCCTACCTACCTACCTACTGTATTTTTCCTTGAATCTTATGGACAGAGTATTTTATGTCATAAATGATGACATAATACTTATGGCCCACTGCTCTCTCTGTATCAATCTACCTACCTTTTTTACAATTTTTTACATTTCCGTTGCATGTACCTGGCATAGGTGTGACATCTATGCAATCTGTATATATCATTGGTGCCATACTTGAAAGGAACGTTGTGTGACAATTTGGAAGCGATTGGTGCAGTACTTTCGGAGATTGGCGGTTTTGAACAAATTCTTGTTACATGTTTATTTATATAGATTTTATAAAATGCAGCACATTTATGGTGGGTAATAAGGAGGAAGAAGAAGTTTGGCATAGTGTTTACGGCATCAGTCCAGAAACTGGAAGACCAGTTCTAGTCCTGCCTCAAGCACAAAGCCCACTAGGCGACGTTGGGCCAGTCACTCACTCTCAGCCCTAGGAAGAAGGCAATGGCAAACTACTTTTAAAAACTTGCCAAAAAAATTGCAGGAATTAGTCCAGGCAATTGCCAGAAATAAACACTGATTTGAATGTGCAAAAACCAATAATAATAGTAATAATAATAAGGCTGTAGGACTAGGCAAGGTTTGGGGATTCTGTGTTTTAAAATAATTGACAAGGGAAAATTGGGATATCTTTCTTGCCACTGAGATTTGCAAAGCAACGGCAGCATCCCCCTCTAGACTTTCTGAAAATCCACATAATAATAATAATAATAATAATAATAATAATAATAATAATAATAATTTAATTTTATATCCTGCTCTCTCTCCCCAAGGGGACTCGAGGCGGGGCACAGGCAATTAAAAATACAAATAAAACCACAGACAAATACAAAATACAAAATTAAAAATAGATTAAATTGATCCTGCGCTAAAACCCATAAACTAAACTAAAAATTACCCCTAAAAACCCCTAACCTAAAAAGAGACTACCCAAGGCCGGCCAGACGAAAAAAGTGTGTCTTTAATTTTAAGCGGAAGGAGCGGAGGTCCGTGGTTGTCCTGATATCGGGGGGAAGGTCATTCCAGAGGGCTGGGCCCGCCACAGAGAAGGCCCTTCCCCTGGGCGTCGCCCGCTGACAAAGTCTAGTGGACGGCACCCGGAGAAGTCCCTCTCTGTGGGAGCGAATCGGCCGTGAGGATGTATGGGGCAGGATCCGATCCCGCAGGTAGCTAGGTCCCGAGCCATGGAGCGCTTTGAAGATGGTAATTAACACCTTGAAGCGCACCCGGAAGACGACAGGTAGCCAGTGCAGCTCGCGCAAGAGCGGTGTTACGTGGGCAAACCTAGAGGTGCCCATAATTGCTCGCGCGGCTGCGTTCTGGACCAACTGAAGCCTCCGGGTACACCTCAAGGGGAGCCCCATGTAGAGAGAGTTGCAATAATCCAGTCGGGATGTCACGAGAGCATGAGTGACTGTGCGAAGGGCGTCCCGATCCAATAGGGGGCGCAACTGGCGTACCAGGCGAACCTGGTAAAACGCCCTCCTGGCCACGGCTGTCACTTGATCTTCCATGGACAGCCGGGTATCCAGGAGGACACCCAAGTTGCGCGCCCCATCCACAGGGGCAAGATGTTCGCCCCCTATGGCCAGCGTTGGAGAGAGCTGGTTGAATCGGGCAGCCGGAAACCACAGCCACTCGGTCTTGGTCGAGTTGAGCCTAAGTCCGTTACTTCCCATCCAGATCCGCACGTCATTTCCCACTTGTACAGGGGTGAAATTCAAAATATTTTACTACCGGTTCTGTGGGTGTGGCTTAGTGGGCATGGTAGGGGAAGGATACTGCAAAATCTCTATTCCCACCTCACTTTGGGGCCAGCCAGAGGTGGCATTTTCTGGTTCTCTGAACTACTCAAAATTTTTGCTACTACAGAACCTGTTAGAACCTGCTGAATTTCACCCCTGACTTGTAACCTTTCGTTTCTTTTTTAAAAAGGCTTTGTCTATCTTTCTTTCTTTCTTTTTTTACTACCAGCACCCTTGAAAAAAAAAAGAGGAGAAGAGAAGGAATGCCTGCACAATGTCTTTAGGCTGGTAGTCTTTCCCTGGAAACACCATTTATGTTTCAGTGGACCAAAAGGAAAAGTGTGAGCTGGTTACTTGAGGTGAAGTCACTGCAATGTTTCCACAACACAAGAGACAAAGAACAGAGAACACAAGCTAACGCTACAGAAATAAAAAAGAAATCAAGAAGAACTCTGGGATGCCAAAGGTGGCTCGAGGGAAAGACTCAGTGGGAAAGAGATTTAAGCAGAACATGGATGGGTGAATTTTCAGCCTGGTGGGATTAAAGTCACAGTGGGCAACTCTGGTCCCAGAAGCTATGTGCAGCGGCATATCCCATTTTCTCTGCCCTTAGATTGTTTTTCTAAACCTTGGTAGCATGACAACTTACACTGGGGCAGAAATTAAGAGGTCATATAGGTACGTTCTTCTTTCATCAGACTTAAGGCACCAATTTAAGGCACTAAGTACTATCAAATCCCCCCTGAACAAAATTTAAAAATTAATATTCTTCCTTGCACTGTTAACAACAGAAACCCAAAAATCACAGTGCATAGGATTACCACAAAATATTGGGTTTCTATGGATTATAGAAACAGAAAGAATACTGATATATAGACAAACATCTACAAACACTTCTCCAAAGGGACGTTTTTCCCAACACTGCTGTCACCTTCCGTCTGTGCAGTGTCATTTTGGTCAAGATGGCGGCGGCCTGCTTGGTTGCAGCTGCTTCAGCTTTCAAAAGTGTTAGGGTTTTGGAGATGAAAGAGCCATCTGGATTGAGTGGTTTTATAAGAATTGTGGCAAGAAAGCAGAATTGTAATGCAAAACTCTGTGTGTGCGTGTGTGTGCGCATGCGCAATGCATACATGTAAGAAAATGCATTCACACGTGTGTGTGTGTGTGTTTTTCTGCATTTTCTTTTGAGAGGGGGCATCAGAATTTCATTTTTAAATGTGTTCCAATGTCTTCACAGAAAAAAATCACAGTAAAGGTTATCTATCATCTGCCTGCCTGCCTGCCTGCCTTTCTTATCTATCTATCTATCTATCTATCTATCTATCTATCTATCTATCTATCTATCTATCTATCTATCTATCTATCTATCTATCTATCTATCTATCTATCTATCTATCTATCTATCTATCTATCATCTATCTATCTCATTTTGTCATTTGCAGCCTGAATGATGGAAACAAAAGGAATTACTCAAGAATGAGTTAAAAAAAAAATCTCCAGAAGTGTCAAAAAAGGAAATTGCGGGGTTTTTTAGGGGTTTTTTTAATTCGGTTTTTAGGGGGACCCAGGGAGGGGGGAGGGTCTTCGAGGTTAAGGGTTGTTGATGAGGGAAGCAGCTCATTAAGAGATATCTCCAGGCCAACCGATGGTTCTGACGGGGAGGCTACAGGTTCGGATATTGGGGGGGAGGTTATAGTTCATTCCAGAGAGGGTTACAGTATTAGGACGGTCGGTGGGAGGGGTAGATATGGCGGGAGCCGGAGATTCCATCATGGTTCGGGAGGGCGCATCTACTGTTTACAGATGGTTGCGCGCTCCGATCCACACCGCTCCTCCTGCAACCCAGGAGGTCAGGGTGTTCAGAGCCAGGGCCCTAGGCTGATGTTATGCAACACCAGGTCCGTGGTCAACAAAGCCCCCCTCATCTACGACTTGGTGTCGGAGGGGCAGCCGGACCTGGTGGGTATCACGGAGACCTGGCTGGGCCATGAGGGAGGAGTTCCCCTCGTGGAAATGTGCCCGCCAGGTTACCGGGCATTTCATCAGCCTCGGGCCCAAGGGCGGGGTGGGGGGGATGGCGGTTGTTATCAAGTAAAGTCTTCGACCGAGGGAGACCACCGTGCCGCAGACAGCCGGTTGTGAGTCCCTATGTGTGAAGTGGGGCCATGGGAGGCAGTTGGGTTTGCTGGTAGTGTACCTGGCTCCCCGCTACGTATCAGCAGCCCTACCCGAGCTCCTGGACGTGATTGCCGAGGTGGCAGTTGAGACCTCCAGACTTCTAGTCATGGGGGATTTCAACTTGCCATCGGTAGGCGGATCGTCTGAGATGGCTCGGAAGTTCATAATAATAATAATAATAATAATTTAATTTATAACCTGCTCTCTCTCCCAGAAGGGACTCGAGGCGGGGCACAGGGAATTTAAAATACATATAAAATACAAACAGTATACAATAATAAAATGAAATTAAACTAACCCTGCGCTAAAATCCCATATTAAAACTAACCCCAATCTAAAAAGAGACTACCCTAGGCCGGCCAAGCGAAACAGATGTGTCTTTAATTTTAGGCGGAAGGAGCGGAGGTCCGTGGTTGTCCTGATATCGGGGGGAAGGTCGTTCCAGAGGGCTGGGCCCGCCACAGAGAAGGCCCTTCCCCTGGGCGTCACCCGCTGACAAAGTCTAGTGGACGGCACCCGGAGAAGTCCCTCTCTGTGGGAGCGAATCGGCCGTGAGGATGTATGGGGCAGGATCCGATCCCGCAGATAGCTAGGTCCCGAGCCATGGAGCGCTTTGAAGATGATGACTAACACCTTGAAGCGCACCCGGAAGACGACAGGTAGCCAGTGCAGCTCGCGCAAGAGCGGTGTTACGTGGGTGAACCTAGAGGCTCCCATTATTGCTCGCGCGGCTGCGTTCTGGACCAACTGAAGTCTCCGGGTGCACCTCAAGGGGAGCCCCATGTAGAGAGAGTTGCAATAGTCCAGTCGGGATGTCACGAGAGCATGAGTGACTGTGCGAAGGGCGTCCCGATCCAATAGGGGGCGCAACTGGCGTACCAAGCGAACCTGGTAAAACGCCCTCCTGGCCACGGCTGTCACTTGATCTTCCATGGACAGCCGGGTATCCAGGAGGACACCCAAGTTGCGCGCCCCATCCACAGGGGCAAGATGTTCGCCCCCTATGGCCAGCGATGGAGTCAGCTGGTTGAATCGGGCAGCCGGAAACCACAGCCACTCGGTCTTGGTCGGGTTGAGCCTGAGTCCGTTACTTCCCATCCAGATCCGCACGGCTTCCAGGCACTGGCACATCACCGCTACGGCATCGTTGGGGTGGTTTGGGGTAGATATATACAGCTGAGTATCATCAGCGTAGAGATGATACTCTACCCCAAAACCACGGATGATCTCGCCCAGCGGCTTCATGTATGTGTTGAACAGGAGAGGCGAGAGGACCGACCCCTGAGGCACCCCACATGTGAGGGGTCTCGGGGTCGACCTCTGCTCTCCTGTCAACACAAATTGCGATCGGCCAGAGAGGTAGGAGGAGAACCACCGCAAAACGGTGCCTCCCACCCCCAACCCCCCCAGCCGATGCAATAGGATACCATGGTCGATGGTATCGAAAGCCGCCGAGAGGTCTAACAGAACCAGGATGGAGGAGCAACCCCCATCTCTGGCCCTCCAGAGATCATCCACCAACGCGACCAATGCCGTCTCGGTGCTATGCCCGGGCCGAAAGCCGGACTGGCGCGGGTCTAGATAATCAACTTCCTCCAGATGACGGGGAAACTGTTGTGCCACCACACTCTCAACAACCTTCGCCAGGAAGGGAAGGTTGGAGACTGGACGATAGTTGGTTAATAAAGCTGGATCCAGAGAGGGCTTCTTGAGGAGGGGCCTCACCATGGCCTCTTTTAGGGAGGCAGGCAAGGAACCCTCACTCAAGGATGCGTTGATAACCTCTTGGAGCCAGCCTCGTGTCACCTCCCAGGATGCCAGTACAAGCCAGGAGGGACACGGGTCCAATAAACATGTGGTGGCTCGCAGTCGCCCACGTAACCTGTCCATATCCTCGGAGGTAACGGAGTCAAACTCCTCCCAAACAAGATCCCCCTCGTGGCAATCCACTGGACCAGCAATGGGGGCTAACTCATTCTGTATCTGAGCGATTTTCTCCTGCAGATAAGACACAAATTCCTCTGCTCTACCCTGTAAGGGGGCTTCCCGCACCCTCTGTTGAAGGAGGGTACGGGTCACCCTAAACAGGGCGGCAGGGCGGTTATCTGCGGATGCTATGAGAGTGGCGCAATGATGGCGTTTGGCCACTCTCAGCGCCACAATGTAAGTCCGTAAATGGGCTCTTACCTGTGTCCGGTCAGATTCAGAGCGGGTATACCTCCATCTTCTCTCTAGGCATCTCTTGTGGCGTTTCATCACCCTCAGCTCCTCGGTAAACCAAGGAGCCAGGGTGGCTCGCCACCGCAAGAGAGGCCGCAAGGGCGCGACCCGATCCAAGGCTCCCGTGGTCGCAGTATTCCATGCGGCCACGAGGTCCTCCATCGGGGCGCGGGTCAGGGGTACAGGAAGTGGCCCAAGCGCCGCTTGGAACCCATCTGGGTCCATCAGGCGCCTGGGGCGGAACCAGATTGGTAACTCAGGTTCCACCTCCCCGCGGAGGGGAGTAGCGGTCGGAAAGTCAAGCCGGAGAAGTGAGTGGTCTGTCCATGACAAGGGTGTGATGACTATATCCCCTATACCCAGATCACTCTTCCATTGGCCTGAGACAAAGATGAGATCCGGTGTATGTCCACCCTCGTGCGTGGGGCCTTGAATTACTTGGGTCAGGTCCATGGCCGTCATGGAAGCCATGAACTCCCGAGCTACCCCGGATGATTCGCCCACCGATGGCAGGTTAAAGTCCCCCATGACTAAAAGTCATGGAGGACGGCCATGGACCTGACCCAATTAATTTGTGGCCCAACACACACTGGAGGACACACACTGGACCTAATCTTTGTCTCTGGCCGGTGGATGAGTGATCTGGGATTAGGGGAATTAGTCATCGAACCCCTCTCATGGTCAGATCACTCTCTCCTCCGGCTCGACTTTCCAACCGCTGCACCCCACCGCGAGGAGGCTGAACCTGATATTCCAAGATGTTTCCGCCCCAGGTTCCTGATGGACCCGGAGAGGTTCCAGACAGAGCTTGGGCCAATACCTGACTCCCTGGCCCACGACCCGACTGAGGACCTAGTGGCCGCCTGGGATTTGGCGGCCACGGGGGCCCTAGACTGGGTCGCGCCACTGCGGCCTCTCACCCGGTGTCGCTCTACCTTGGCTCCTTGGTTTTCTGAGGAGCTGAGGGAAATGAAACACCGGAAGAGACGCCTAGAGAGCATTTGGAGGTCGACTTGCACCGAATCTGACCGGACGTGGGTGAGGTCGCATTTGCAGACCTCCCTCGTGGCGCTGAGAGTGGCGAAATGGGATCATCTCGCCACTCTCATCGCATCTGCAGATAACCGCCCTGCTGCCCTGTTTAGGGTGACCCACTCCCTCCTTCAACAGAGGCCGCGGGAAGATCCCTTGCAGGGTAGGGCAGAGGAATTTGGATGTTATCTGCAGGATAAAATCGCTCAGATCCAGAGCGAATTAGCCTCCAATTGGGTTGGTCCGGACGAGATGACAGAGACAGGTCTTGAGACTGCCACCTGGGCTGAGTTTGACCCCGTGACTCCCGATGGCATGGACAGGATGCTGCAGCAGCTGAATGCCACCACATGTTTATTGGACCCGTGTCCCTCCTCGCTTGTACTGGCCTCCCAGGAGGTGACACGAGGCTGCCTCCAGGGAATTGTTAACGCTTCTTTGAGTGAGGGGTTTGTGCCAGCCGTCTTGAAAGAGGCGGTGGTGAGACCCCTCCTCAAGAAGCCTTCCCTGGACCCAGGTGTTTTATCTAACTATCGTCCGGTCTCCAACCTTCGCTTTGTGGCGAAGGTTGTTGAGAGTGTGGTGGCATGACAGTTCCCCCAGCACCTGGAGGAAACTGCCTATCTAGACTCGCGCCAGTCTGGCTTCCGGCCTGGGTACAGCATGGAGACGGCATTGGTCACGTTGGTGGATGATCTCTGGAGGGCCCGGGATAGGGGTTACTCCTCTATCCTGGTCCTATTAGACCTCTCAGCGGCTTTCGATACCATCGACCATGGTATCCTGCTATACCGGTTGGAGGGGTTGGGGTTGGGAGGCACCGTATTGCGGTGGTTCTCCTCCTACATCTCCGACCGGTCGCAGTTTGTGCTGGCGGGGGGGCAGAGGTCAACGTCGAGGCCCCTTGCTTATGGGGTGTCTCAGGGGTTGGTCCTCTTGCCCCTCCTGTTTAACATCTACATGAAGCCACTGGGCGAGATCATTCGTAGTTTTGGGGTAGAATTCCATCTGTACGCTGATGACACCCAGCTGTACATTTCTACTCCAAACCACCCCAACGATGCCGCCAATGTGATGTCCCGGTGTTTGGAGGCCGTGTGGGCCTGGATGGGGAGGAACGGGTTCCGACTCAACCCGTCCAAGACCGAGTGGCTGTGGTTTCCGGCGCCGCAACATAGCCAGTTAGTTCCATCTCTGGCTATCGGGGGGGAACAGCTAGCCCCCGCAGAAAGGGCTCGCAACTTGGGTGTCCTCCTGGATTCCCGGCTGTCCTTAGATGAACATCTGACGGCCGTGGCCAGGGGGGCCTTCTATCAGGTGTACCTGATATGCCAGTTGCGCCCCTTTCTGGATCATGGTGCCTTACAGACACTCAAGCTCTTGTCATTTCGCGCCTGGACTACTGTAATGCTCTCTACATGGGGCTGCCCTTGAGATGCACCCGGAGGCTCCAGTTGGTGCAGAATGCGGCCGCGCGGGGGATTTTGGGAGTTTCAAAATACTCCCATGTAACACCTCTCCTGCGCGAGCTGCACTGGCTGCCGGTAGCCTTCCGGGTGCGTTTCAAGGTTTTAGTGACCATCTTTAAAGCACTCCCTGGGAGTGGGCCTGGTTACTTGCAGAACCACCTTCTACCGCATATCTCCACTCGACCTGTCCGCTCCCACAGGGAGGGCCTCCTTAGGGTGCCGTCCGCTGGACAATGCTGGCTGGTGACACCCAGGGGAAGAGCCTTCTCTGTGGCAGGTCCCACCCTTTGGAACGACCTCCCCCCAGACCTCCGGACTATCACCGACCTTCGCCTCTTCCGCCGGACTTTAAAAACCTACTTTTTCCGTATGGCCAGCCTGGCATAGCTGCTACAACCATGTTTTATTAGATTTGGGTTTTAAATTAACTGTCTCTTTTTAGCACGGGTTAAATTGTTTAATAGTAGTTTTAACTTTTGTAGAATTTGTACTATTTGTATTGTTGGTTTTTAAGTCCCTGTGCGTCGCCCTGAGTCCCTCTTTTGGGAGATAGGGCGGGATAGAAATTTAATAAATAAATAAATAAAAATTTAGTGGCATCTCCATTTCAGAGCGCTGATTTTTCCCTGCTCTAAATGGGCAGGGAAAAATCAAGAAACCTGCTGATTTTGAGATGCAAGAATTTAAGTGGCACCTGGAGGAAATTAGGTAAAAATTGCCTACCTCTTTGCAGGCCTGCAAAGAACAAAGTCTGGTGGCTAGCAAATTATACAACCAGCATGGAGTTTGTTCCAGTGGGAATGTGTTCCAATGGGAAGGTGCACTTGGCTCAAACAGAGCTAATTTGACATCATATGTGGATGTGTGTTTATGCACGCACGCACACACAAACTGTTCACCAAGATCTTCCTCATGGCCAAGAGGATAGAAACAAGCAGGGAAATTGGTTATCAGAGTCCTGAGAAACACAATAACCTTTGTCTAGCATAAACAAAACATGTCTATACATTTTGTAGTCCAACTATATTTAGATTTCAAAAACAGCAAGCTTACCACCCAAATTGCTAAATTTGCCATGAGAGTGAAAATGAGATATGGTGTGTGTGTGTGTGTGTGTGTGTGTGTGCGCATGTGTGCGCACACGCAGCCCGTTTTAGCCACCTGAGGCCCCGAGGGCTGATCCTTTGATATTTCCAGGCTGGCCCCCGAGGCCTGGCTTTAAGCACCCTGTGGGCCTTGACACTCCTGGTATAGGCTTCCTAACTGAGCATGGGATTGGAGTAAAATACCTTCCACTGTTATTCTGTTAAGTGTTAGGAAATCGTATTGCCATATATAAACTTATAAACTTAAAAAATAATAAACATGCCATACTCCACTGTTACTTCCTAGATACTGATTTTTCTAGGTATAAAAAAGCCCTGGATATTTTGTTAAAAGTTCTATCTGTGAAAAAGTGGAGGAGCAGGTTCTTTCCAGCATATCCACCAGATGAGTCTTAATACACCTCCTTTGGATACAGGATACCTGCATTTTAAGTACTCAGGAAAAAAAAAAAACCCTGGCCAGAATTTCTAACTGTGCTTCTTTTACTCCTGACAATTAGCAAAGTAAACCTCTTGGGTTGTTTTATAATAATTTGATTAAACATTACAATTAGAAAAGATAAAAGATAATACAAACTACAAAAAATTAAGGAATAAAAAGGAAAAATGGTTAAAAAAAATTAAGAAAAATAAATAAAGTCCTGCCTCACACATCCTCACGGCCGATTCGCTCCCACAGAGAGGGACTTCTCCGGGTGCCGTCCACTAGACTTTGTCAGCGGGCGACGCCCAGGGGAAGGGCTCTCTCTGTGGCGGGCCCGGCCCTCTGGAACGACCTTCCCCCCGATATTAGAACGACCACGGACCTCCGCTCCTTCCGCCTGAAATTGAAGACTCATCTTTTCCGCCTGGCCGGCCTAGGGTAGTCTCTCTCTCTATGGGTTTTTTAATGTGTATTTATATTTAGTGGGGATTTTTACTTAATGGGATTTTAGCACAGGAATTAGTTTAATCTGTTTTAAATTGTATGTATTTTGTATATTTATTGTTTTTATTCTCCCTGTGCA
The DNA here is from genome assembly GCA_039707465.1 of Rhabdophis nuchalis. Classification (NCBI taxonomy): domain Eukaryota; kingdom Metazoa; phylum Chordata; class Lepidosauria; order Squamata; family Natricidae; genus Rhabdophis; species Rhabdophis nuchalis. The sequence goes on along the minus strand of CM077646.1, from coordinate 148,785,621 downwards.
CCGCCCCGAGTCCCTGTGGGGAGAGGGAGCGGTTAATAAATTCAACTTTATTAAAAATTCAACTTTATTATAAAGTAATAAAAATAAGAATATTGAAAACGCATTTATTCCGCGTGGCTGGCCTGGTGTAGTAGCTTTTAATTGGTTTAATTGGTTTTATTTAAGAATTTTTATTCTGGATTTTAGAACGGGCCCCAATTTAATATTATTTTATAGTATTTTATGTATCGATGTCTTTTGTATGTTTTTATTGATGCCTGTTCACCGCCCTGAGTCCCACAAGGGAGAAGGGCGGTATACAAATTTAATAATAAACATAAACATAAAAATATAGTTTTAAAAAAGAAAATATAAAGAAATGACTTCTTCATCACTATGAACAATTTTAATAACTTATCTATTAAAATACCACAAATAATATCTATTTCCCGTATCTTATCTCTTATCTACAAATAAATCCTTTAAAAGTCTCATCATTTAGTGAGCAAAAATCCATTATAGGTTACCAGAGATAACAACATATTTGCTTTAATATTGATCAAATAAACCAACTTTATATTCCTTCCTTTAGTTTTGAAAATCTTGAACTTTAATCCCTTCAGATAATGCCTTAGAACTTGTCCCCCCCCCCCTTTTTTTTTCTTTTCCCCAAAACACCTTCCAAACTTTAACAGGTCTCTTTATAAAACCAATCTAAGAAAAGCATTGAGGTCATTCTTTTGGTTTGCCATTTGAATATACGTTTACTTACGGAGACATCAGCTGGTTTCATTTGAATATTCAGTGTGGCATGTAATATCTTCTCTTTAGAGCTTCTTTCATCTAGTATTAAAGGAAACTCGTCCAGTGCTATCAAACTTGTTGATCCAAAGGTTCCTAATAATTGAAAAGAAGCAATTTCTGAAAATGATTTTAAAATGAGCTTGACAAATCTTTTGTCCATAAAGTATATATTATGGTTATGAGCTTGATTGAAATCCTCCTACTCCCAGCTGCTCAACTTCCAAGTCAACACAAAAAACTTCAGTTCCTGCAGTTTAATCATGAAAAGCTGTCCTGAGTACAAATGGCCAATTTCACAGTTTCTCCTTTTTTTGAAGAGGCTTCACCAGCCATGAGTTCATCTGACTACTGATCTCTACCACAATACTGTTGCCACTACTTCAAGAATGTCTAGTTTACCATGAATCCTTATCAGAAGCTGGAATACGTAAATGTCTTGGCAGGTCAGTAAAAATTCTGATTTGTACTACTTTACTATTTGCAATTGAACTGCTGCATGGATCCAATGCCAGCCCTAATGCCAGAAAGGACATCTGTATGATTGATTCTCAAACTGTAGATACAGTGTAGTGGTTCACTACATATGATCATTTATCTCAATCCAGTCATTAAATGCACCAGAATAGGAAGACTATGTTTTGTGATTGTAGTCCAAAACATCATGTTGCTTATTTCTGGTGTTGATAATAAGAACTAGATGGACTTACGTCAGCACTGCCATACCCAGTACTCTACAGAAGTATAGAATTTAACACACAGTGGGATTAACAGAGCTGGAAGGGACCTTGCAGGTCATCTAGTGCAACCCCCTGCCCAAGCAGGAGACCCTACATCTGCCTCTACCTAGGATTGAACTCACAACCTCCTGATTGGAGGCGAGAGCTCCACCTCTAGGCCACAGTGTGGAATACATTATCAGGAAAATATGCTTTTAGAAACAATTTGACAGTTCTTCTTTACTAAACTGGAGGCTGCATAAAATGTTCCCAATCTTGGGCTCATTAAATACTTCTGATCTTGCAGCCTGATATGAGTTTCTTGAAGGCAGACCACATCATTATTAAATTGCTTCAAGTAATTAAATATTTTTCTCCTTTTTTTGTGGAGAGTTCAATCCATTCACATTCCAGGATAATAGTTTAAACATCTTTAGGCCTAGTCTGAAACATTGAGAACATTTGCTGAAGATCTCTCTCCACCAGACTAGTCTTCGGCTCTGCTCCTCCCACAGCTTCAGTTTCCTTCTTGTCTTTGCCTTTGTTCCTCTTGGTACCTTGTCCTTGTGGCTGCCCCTGCTTCTGAGAATCCAGCAATTGTCTAGTCGTAGATCTAGTAACACGTTGTTCCACAGGCTCAAGTAATGGCATTTCAATAAATGTCTTAGACGGTTCCTCCAAAGAGGAACTTAGAGGGAGCCGAGAAGAATCCAATTGAGATCCACCTGTAACACCCTGGGCTTCTCTCTCTTTTTGCGTCTGCAATATCTGTTCTTCTGTCTCTTTCACAATTTGACAGTTCTTAAGACTGTGGAGATGGGTATTATAATACATTGGTAATGTCTTCTGAGATCTCTTGAATTCAGAATTATTTCAGATTCAGGTTCTCAAATTATTGCATAATTTCTTGCCTCTTTACCCAAGAAGCAGAAAAATGAATTATGTAGCTTATGCAACTATATGTAGATTTTCCTAATGTGCATAATGGTACCCCATTGCAGAAGTCACATTTTCTAGATGCAGAATAGGTATAAGTCTGTCCATCTGACGAAGTGTTTATGTATACTCCATACCCCAAAGTCATGGACGCTGGTGTATTTACTGGCCAAATCCTTTAGCACAGGTGGCCTGCAGGCCGGATTCATCACACACAGGCCATGCCCACACAGGCTCCGCCAAAGCAAACAATGTTGTAATATGTCACAATCTGGCCCATGACGCAATCGCGTTTGACGCCCATCCTTTAGCATAATTTGTCATGCTAAGCCGTATAATAGTATAATGAAACAAACAAAAGATTAAAAAATTATATTTATGTAGTTACTTACCAAGCACATCTAAATTATAAGAAAGTAACCTAAATATCCTTACAGTCTCCAAGGCATTTCATGACTTTTGAGCACCCCTAATGTTTGGAAATTGAAAGTTGAAAAAATTGACACACCCTAATTTTAGTATAAGGGAAAAATAGAGGTGTCCTCTTGTTAGATCCCTCAAACTGAACAGAGCTTTCTGGAATTATATGTATTTTCATCATTTAGAACTCCAGGTTTAATCCTAACCATCAGTCCTGGGACAGTATCCACGGAATTTCATTTTAGCATATAATCTAATTGAGAAATCCCAGGCTACAGCCCATCTGTGATTTTATAGGGCTGCTGGCAGTAAATTAGATCCATCCCCTTCTATTGGATGTGTTGTCATTTTTATGACTTTGGGGGGTTACATAAAAGGCGAATGGGGAAAACAGGAGCAAGGGAAAGTCAGGCAAGCAGTCAAAGGACTAACCCATGGTGCCAAACTCTTTTCCCAATTTTGAATGTTTAAAAATTCTGGTTAGTTTACAAAAATCACACTCAGTATCAGTCCTTGGCTGGAACACAAATCTTATTGAAGTGTAGAACAAGAGGCGACTTCAAACAGCTGTTGGCTTGTGTCAGAAACGATAAAGTGAAATAACAGGGTGGGGTTCCTAAGTCACAGGCTACAGCAGAGAAACAGAATGTTTAGATTATAGGAAATTGTGTACACACATGCATACCGCACATATTGTGCATGCTTACAGACAGATTCTAATAAAAATCAGGTTAGCATTCTTTGTTCTTGTTCAGATGCCCCCCCCCCAATACAAAATGCTTGTGATGACACAGTCCACTTTGGTGAAGGAAGCAATTTGGCACGTAGAACCACACTTGCTGTTGAAGAAAGCTGAGAAGTGGTTGGAGATTGAATAACTCTGTAGGTACATTGCAATCATCGGGGAAGGATCTTCAGGCTGAGATATTTATGTAGTGTTGGACAATTAGTCAGTCTTCTTGTCCATTGCTCACTGAGAATTCAATGAATAAAATAACGCTGCCTGTCTTTATTCACAGGGGTGTAGATGTGGCCTAAAATGTGGGGCCAATCTGGCACGAGTAAAGTCAATATAGTTTAGTCATGCTGTCATTGTAAAATTAGTTAAACTACCAATAAAACAGATGAAGAAACCAATACACACATGCAGTATAATGGTGATGGAAAAGCAACTGGCCAGAATAGCAAGGTGAAATTGTTTAAGATAGAACTTCTTGATGCAATATTCAAACAACGATTAACCCTTGGTGAAATTATATAAGATTTCTTTTTTCAAGACTGGAAAAGAATTCTTCGTGTTATTTGCATTTGTCTTTCTCTTTAAACCTTTATCTTCACAGGTAATTTTGAAAGCAGAAGAGGAAGTGATTTCAGGTTGCAAGAAACCTGCATTGCTTATCTATACAATTCATGGGAACAATAACGCAGCATAAATTATTGCTGGTTTTTTTGTTCAGCTATAGCAGAAAGATTTGGTCTGTTATAAATTTTTCCCACTTGCTGTTCCAGGATTCAGTCATTGGATCGTGCTTACTCTTGTGGTATGCATCATGTTCTCATGACTTTAAAGCTTGTGACATGTGTAGCAACACAATACAATATCTAATGGTGTAAATAGCAGTAGAATCAGCTCAGGAAATAAGACCATCTCTATCTGATCCTGGGATATTTTAGTAGCTGAATATAAAATCCTGATAGCCATTCTTCAAATTAGTCTGCACAGGATGTAATCTTTCTAGAAGTTATTCTACACAAGTCAAATGAAAATGAGTATTGCTCTATGCATTTATAGAGCAAAATATATCACTTGGCATGAATTATCACTGGTGAGTAGGTAAATAGGCATATCATAGAGAAGAGTTCAATCTAGCTTTCTCCCTGATTGCTTGTTTGCTAAATGCAGGATCTCCCTGTGGGGAGTTCAACCCCCCCATAAGTGAGCATTCAAGTATGCAACCTCCCACCTGCCACCTGAAGTGGCGCACTGCAATAAAAGTGTTTCTATCTGATTGATGATTGTATAAACTTAATTAGTCCATAGATTCCTGCATACTGTGCAATAGGTATTGGGGAGCTTCAAGGATGAAAGATTTCTCCAAATGCGAAAGTTTGCCATCGTCATGTAAACAGCTTTGGGGCTAACTCAATGTTTGTGGGGCATGTATTAATTCCCCTCTCCTCACTGCTAATTAATTCCACAACCTTGAGCTCAGATCCCTAGAGTAATCCGCACATGCTCCATTGTCCTTTCAATTTCTTAAAGGATCTTTGTCCAATTTTGTATGCTTCTCAAAAGTCCATCTGGTAAACCTTAATAGTTTGGATAGAAAAAAGTATTTGCACTGCACCCCAAAACCTACATCTAGAGCACCAGGCGGTAATCAGGTGATCATAATTCCTACAGCCAAGGCATAGCCTTCTTCCTTCTTGGGTATACTTTAGCCCTCCTTGGCTATATCCCTTGTCTAGGTAATCCTAGACTTACAACTATAATTGCATTTGGGGGGGGGGGGGTTGTCCTTAGGTTGTAAGTTGTGCCAGTGGATCATATGACCATACCCAATTTTACAACCTTTTTTGCAGCAGTCATTAAGCAAATGCGACAGCTCTTAAGTGAACCCCTTGTACCCAATGGGTGTGTTTTGCCAGAGGCTGGAAACAAACTTTGGTTTACGGCAATAAACATTGTAAATTGCATTCATGTGACTGGGAGGCACTGCAAATGACCATAAATGTGGGCCTCTTGCCAAGTGCCCAAAATGTGACCTTCATGTCATGTTTTTGCTCTAGAAAATGATCAATATTAAACCTACCATAATAGCATTCCTGTGATGTTCCACTCAAAGGCCGAACGGCAGACATCATGGATATTCATAGTAGTACAGTGCAAGCCCCTGTGGTGTACTAGTTAGCATGACGACGTGAAACAGCAAAATCCAATTCAAATATCTACGTGATATGTGAGCACTGAAAAGAGCGACTTATGATTGTTTTTCACACTTACGACCGCTGCAGCGTTTCCATGGTCACATGGTTAAAATTGAAATGCTCGGTAACCGACTCATATTTATGACAGTTGTGGTGTCCAGGAGTCATGTAATCACCCTTTTTTGCAGCCTTCTGAGAGGCAAAGACAATGGGGGAAGCCAGACTCACTTAAGAACTGTGTTACTACCATTTCCCCCTGAAAATAAGACAGGGTCTTATTCCCTCCCCCCCCCCCCCCGAAATAAGCTCAAGGGCACTTACTTTCGGGGAGGACTTATTATTTTTGAGGTGCAGGAAGTGATGTGGCCTAGAGGTGGAGCTCTCGCCTCCCAATCAGGAGGTTGTGAGTTCAATCCTAGGTAGAAGCAGATGTAAGTCTCTTGCTTGGGCAGGGGTTTGGACTAGATGACGCAGTAGCTAGGGTATGCAGGAGTGGCCTCCAGGAGGCCATTCCGTGTGGATGGCAAGGGCATGTGGGGCGCGTGGGGCAAGAAAAGTTATCTGGCGAGGGTAACTTAACAATTGCAGTTGTTCACTTAACAACCGTGGCAAGAAAAGTCGTAAAGTGGGAGAGAACACCCACTTCATCAGATGTTTCACTTAGCAACAGAAATTTTGGACTCGGTTGTTATCATTCTTGTGTGACTTTTGTTCAAGCCTTGAGTGGTCGTTGGGTGCACCCTTGCTGCTTCATTTATCTCCCATTGTATTACGTAACCGTCTGATGTCGAAATTCACCGTGGCTCGAGACTAGGCGCCGTTATTCAAACCAAATTCGAGAGAAGTTCCTGCCACTTACGTGGAACCGTTTGCCTTTCCCTTGGTCTTCCCCGGCGGGTTTCACGCGGAGTGAAACCCGTTTTCCCCACCACCGCTGACAGCAGCACCAGCAGCAAAAGCAAAGGGAAGCGCACCTCCCTCTCCGCCGAGGCCTAGTAGGCGGCGACCGTCGGCGTCAGGAGGGGTTGCTATGGCAACTTCGCTTCTCCTCCCCCTCGGCTTCAGTCCTCCGGGGGCAAGTCCGACGCTTGTTCCAGCCGTGCCGCTCTAGGCAAGCTCCCCCTCTGTGGTTTTGCATCCCGGAAGCGCCAACAGAGCAGGGAAATGAGGAAGTGCGTGCGACGTGTGCGGTTGGAGCCGGCTTGCAGGAGGAGGGTTTGTTTTGGTGGGAGGCCGGTGCTGGCAGCGGCCCGTTGACCCCCGCCGTAGCCTGTGGCGCTCCGTGCCGGGCGTGGAGAGCCGTCCTTGCCCTCCTCCCTCTTCCCAGGTTTCCTTCCCCGTTTAAACCTTCGGGGGGCTCTCCCTAGCCTCCCTTTTGATCTTTAGGCGATGGCTTCCTTGGGTCCTTCGGGCTCCAACTGGGGCCTGATCACGAACATTGTGAACAGCATCGTTGGGGTCAGCGTGCTGACGATGCCCTTCTGTTTCCGGCAGGTCAGTCTGGTTTTTGCGCGCGGGTCCCTTCCCTGGTTTAAAGGGTTAATGGCAGGAATGACAGGACTTCTTGCCTGTCCGGGGTTCCCCTCTAGTCACCTCACTCGGTCCTGGCTTCATCGGTCTGCGTGGCAAGATAGACTTTTCAGTAACTGCCTTTCCTTTCCTGATCATATTTGTGTTGGAGAAGTTGCTCCTAGTATATGACATGACATGACATGACATGACATAACTAGAATAGAATAGAATAGAATAGAATTCTTTATTGGCCAAGTGTGATTGGACACACAAGGGATTTGTCTTTGATGCACATGCTCTCAGGGTACATAAAAAGACAAGGTACATTAATCAAGAATCATAAGGTACAGCACTTAATGACAGTCATAGGGTACAAATAAGCAATCAGGAAACAATAAAAATCGTAAGCATACAAGCAACAAAGTTACAGTCCTGCAGTCATAAGTGGGAGGAGATGGGTGATAGGAACCATGAGAAGGCTAATAGTAATAGTAATGCAGCCTTAGTGAATGGTTTGACAGTGGTGAAGGAATTATTTGTTTAGGAGAGTGATTGCGTTCAGTGAAAAATTGTTCTTGTGTCTAGTTGTCTTGGTGTGCAGTGCCCTATATCATTATATTCAGTTAATGGATGGACCATGGGAAGCCCAGAGGAAGAGAATTAACACTACTCTTTTTATAGAACTCTTTATTGGCCAAGTGTGATTGGACACACAAGGAATTTGTCTTTGGTGCATATGCTCTCAGTGTACATAAGGAGAATAAAAATACATTCATCAATAATAAAAAGATACAACATTTAGTGATAATCAAGGTTACTAATAAGCTTTCAAATCGTACTAGGAAACAAATGAAAACAATATAAATTGAAAATACAAGCAACATGGTTGTAATCATAAGTGGGGAAAGATAAGATACTAGGAAGGAAGAGAATAATAATAGTAATACAGTCTTAGTAAATTATTGACAGTGTTGTGGGAATTATTTGTTTAGCAGAGTGATGGCGTTTTGGGAAAAAACTGTCTTTGGGTCTAGTTGTTTTGCTGTGCAGTCCCCCATAGTGTGGTTTTGAGGGTAGAAGTTGAAATTCGTGTATTAATTTTGTTGTCAGTTTAAAGATGGGGTTGGTTCTTGCCCGTTTAAAACTGGTCCTTACGGTCACCTTTTGCCTTTTTTTCTTTTACGCTAAGCTTTATGCCCTTTTATTACTTCACTTTTAAATGTATCCCGTAACTATCAATTCTAAAGAGCCAGTTTGGTATATAGTGGTTAAGGCACCAGGCTAGAAACCCTGAGGCACAAAGCCAGCTGACTGACCTTGGGTCAGTCTTTACCTCTCAGTCCTATGAAAGATGGCAACACACTTCAGAAATTTTTGCCAAGAAAACTGCAGGGACCAAACCAGGCACTAAGCCAGGTATCAACACTAAGTCTGAGGGACATGTTTCTCCATATGTGTCAGATGTTCTGCATATTTGCATGGTACCAATTCTGTACATTGAAACTAACATTATTGTATTTCTCTTGGTCAGGGATTAATTCTTTTTTTGGGGGGGAGAATATTTTAAGCCACTTCCAATCTGCTTAGTGTTATTTTGCATTAATGGTTATAATATAAAATATACAGGTTGAAAATTCACCTTGGCAGCAGTAGCATGGCTTGTTTGTTATATTGCTCAAGGTTTGTGTTTCATCTTTTTATTTTTATATCGTATTCTTTTTAAATCGATTTATATTGTCTGTTCTTAGAACATCTATCCTGCGTTGTTATAAAAAGGATAGCATGTAAAAGTAAGAGTTCTCTTGATACATGAATTCCAAGGTTTGTTAATTCTTTAATGCTTTCTCTCTCTTATATTGTCTGGTAATGTTTGTTATAACCTGGTGCTTAGACACCTGTTCATCTGTGTGACTTGCCTGACAGGCACAAAAATATAAAATTTGGGATTAAGCTTTATGTTTTATAAATTGAAAAAGGACAACGTATTTTTGTTCATCATTAAAAGTAATCTTATATCTATATGAGAGTCATAAATCTTGTTTCCTTTTTTCTATTTTTCCTTTACCCTCACCATTGCCATGTACTACTTTCCTGGATGTTGAGAGGCTTTCAGATTGTGGAATCCAATGTAAAGCAGATTTTAGAAATATATGCGCCAGGTTGTTTCATATTAATTAATCACCTGTGTGTCTAAGTTCCAGATATATTTCTTGGGAGACATTTTGGTGTAGTGGTTAAGGCATTAGGCTAGAAACCAGGAGACTTTGAATTGTAGTCCCATCTTACTCTACTCCCACTTTAGGCCCCAAACCAGCTGGGTGACTTTGCGCCAGTCAGGAAGAAGGCAGTGGCAAATCCCTTCTGAAATCTTGCCAAGAAAACTGCAGGGATGTTTCCAGGAAGATGTCAGGATTGATTTTAAGGCACACACAAAAGATAAAGTTTGCATTACGTGGCTTTAGAGCAGTGATGACAAACCTTTTCGGCAGCGAGTGCCCAAACCAGAATGTGTATGCATGCACATGCTCTGGAGCACCGGAAATCCGAAGACTAGCTGGCCGGTGCGCATGCCTGTTTTGGCTGTTTTCCGGGCTGTTTTCCAACTGTTTTCTGGACAATTTGTCGGCCGTTTTCTGATGCTCCGGTGCTGGCGAAGACCAGCTGGCCAGTGTGCATGTGCACTCTGAAAATTAGAAGAGCAGCTGGCAACAGTGCGCATTCCCACAGAGTGCATGCCCACCTGCGCCATAAGTTCGCCATCAGGGATTTAGAGAATAAAGAGCCCTGGAATGTTTTTTTTCCAGTAATTAAGAAAAATGTATAATATTTTTTGCTTGATATGGACTATATCAGTGATGGGGGGGAGTGCAGGGAGGTCGTGCGCAGGTGTGCCACATCCATAATGTTATGCACAACCACAGTGTGCATGTGCCCATGACCATTGCTCCCCCCTCATATTTCACTTTTTTCGCCCTCCCCAGGTTCCAGAGGCTTTATAGGAGCCTGGTGAGGGCAAAAACAGCCTTCCCTACCCCCCCCCCCCCCGAAGGCTCCGGAGGGCTAAAACCAGCCCTATGAACAAACCGAAAGTCCATTCCTGAAGTTCTGGTTTGTCCGTAGGACTGATTTTTCACGCTCAGGAGGCCTCAGGAGGTGAAAAATGGTATGCTGGCCAGCTGACAGGGCAAGCCTCACGTGCCCTGACAAATGGCTCTGTGTGCCACCTGTGGCACTCGTTGCCATAGGTTCGCCATCACGGGACTATATGATAAGTGCATCATATATACCAGCATGGCTGACTGGAAAATTCTTGGAGCTGAAGTCCACATATTTGAAAGTGGCTAAGGTTGAGGAACACTGCCATACCCAGAAGTGAAGTTGCCTGCCCAATTTATTTATTTATTTTATCAAATTTATACCCCGCCCTTCTCCTTGTTAGGACCCAGGGCGTAAATAAGTTGCATACATATTATAGTAAATGAATATGCAGCTTCATATAAGTGTCTTCCTTAGCTCGACATCCTCCAAATGTGTTGGAATTTAATTCTAAAATTCCCAGCCATTATAACCATTAGATACAATGTTGGAGATAATAGAAGCTGTAGCCCAATACATTTCAAGGGTGTCATTTTATCATTGCTCCCCAGGAGATGAACTTACAAAGGACTCCAGTGGCTTCTATAAAAGATTTTAGTCCAGAAAACTACTTTCCATTGTGCTAGCCAAATGCCAATAGTCTGTAAATAGTACATGAGGTAAATAGTCTATACCAGTGCTGCGTTCTTCAGTTAGTATTCCATAGCATGTCATCTGGAGTTCCAAATTCTGCCACATTTTTAAATGCAAGGTTTCTCAACATAGTGTGCATTATATTACATATCATATAAATGAAGATAATAGGAAAACCCAAAGTTCACTATATATCTGTTGATATAACTGACAAATTGCACTCAATGTATAGTCCTTAATGGAACTACATCTACATGAAAGGAAATAAGCAGTGGAGTGCCTCAAAGTTCCAATTTAGGCCTAATACTCTTCAACCTCCTCATAAATGATTTAGATGAGGGAATAGAAGGGGAAATAATCAAATTTGCAGATGAGAGTAAACTGGCAGGAATAGCCAACACCCCAGAAAATAGGCTCAAGATCCAGATGGAACTCTATAGACTTGAACTCTATAGATTTGGGTCCTATCTAACAAAATGAAATTCAGTGTAGAAAAAAGTACAGGTTTACACTTAGGCAAGAAAAAACAACAACATACATGTATAGATTAGGTGAATCCTGGCTGAATAGCAGTAACTGTGGGAAGGATCTTGGAGCCCTAGTGGACAATCACTTAAATATACAATACAATACAATACAATACAATAGCAGAGTTGGAAGGGACCTTGTAGGTCTTCTAGTCCAACCCCCTGCATGGGCAGGAACGTTATACCATTTCAGACAAATGGCTGTCTAACATCTTTTTAAAGACTTCCAGGGTTGGGGCATTCACAACTGCTGGAGGCAAGCTGTTCCAGAGGTTAATTGTTCTTACTGTTAGGAAATTTCTCCTTAGTTCTAAGTTGCTTCTCTCCTTGGTTAGTTTCCACCCATTGCTCCTTGTCCTGCCCCCAGGTGCCTTGGAGAAAAGTTTGACTCCCTCTTCTTTGTGGCACCCTCTGAGATATCGGAACACTGCTATCATGTCTCCCCTGGTCCTTCTCTTCATCAAACTAGACATACCCAGCTCCTGCAGCCGTTCTTCATATGTCTTAGTCTCCAGTCCTCTAATCATCTTGGTTGCTCTTCTTTGCACTCTTTCCAGAGTCTCCACGTCTTTTCTACATCGTGGCGACCAAAACTGTATGCAGTATTCCAAGTGTGGCCTTACCAAGGCACTATACAGTGGCATTAACACTTCACGCGATCTAGATTCTATCCCTCTGTTGATGCAGCCTAGAACTGTGTTGGCTTTTTTGGCAGCTGCTGCACACTGCTGGCTCATATTTAAATGGTTGTCCACTAGGATTCCGAGATCCCTCTCACAGTTGCTACTATTGAGCAAGGTACCACCTATACTGTACTTGTGCATTTGGTTTTTCTTGCCTATATGTAGGACCTTACTTTTTCACAATTGAATTTCATTTTATTAGACAGTGCCCAGTGTTCAAGTTTGTCTAGATCCTTCTGTATCTTAAGCCTATCTTCTGGAGTGTTGGCTATTCCTGCCAGCTTGGTGTCGTCTGCGAATTTGATGAGTTCCCCATTTATCTCCTCATCCAAATCGTTGATGAAGATGTTAAAGAGTACTGGGCCTAAAACAGAGCCTTGGGGGACTCCACTGCATACTTCCTTCCATGTAGATGCAGTTCCATTGAGGACTACACGTTGAGTGCGGTTGGTCAGCCAGTTGCGAATCCATTTGGTGGTGCTGCTGTCTAACCCACAATTTTCTATTTTATCTAATAGTAGGTTATGGTCTACTTTATCAAATGCCTTACTGAAGTCCAGGTAAATTATATCAACAGCATTCCTCTGGTCCACTGATTTTGTTACTTTGTCAAAGAATGCAATTAGATTCGTCTGGCATGATCTGTTTTTGACAAACCCATATTGGCTTTTGGCTATTACTTTGTTTGCTTCTAGGTGTTCACTTATTTGTTGTTTAATTATCTTTTCCAGAATCTTTCCTGGTATTGAGGTCAGGCTGATGGGTCTATAGTTTCCTGGATCTGTTTTTTTTCCTTTTTTGAAGATGGGAACCACATCTGCTCTTTTCCAGTCTTCTGGCAGTTCCCCGGTGCTCCAGGATCTCTGAAAGATATAGTTCAGTGGTTCTGAGATCTCGTCTGCCAGTTCCTTCAGAACCCTGGGGTGTAATCCATCCGGTCCTGGTGATTTGAGCTCGTCCAGGGCAGACAGGTGCTCACTTACCATTTTCTTCCCTATTGCAACTTGTGTTCCTAATCTGATATTTGTGGTGCTGTTTTTGATTGATTGGACTGTTTTATCCCTTTGTGTAAAGACAGATGCAAAAAAAGAGTTAAATAGTTCTGCTTTCTCCCTGTTGCTTATCATCTTCTTGCCATTTTCTCCCAGCAGTGGACCAATTGTTTCCTTAACTTTTTTCTTATTTTTAACATGTTGGAAGAAGCTTTTTTTGTTATTTTTTACTTTTTTGGCAAGCCTTTCTTCATTGTGAGCCTTAGCTTTCCTCACTTCATCTTTACAGGCTCGGGCTATTTGCTGATATTTTGCCTTGGTTATGTCCCCCTTTTTCCACTTTTTATATTTATCCTTTTTGTCTTTCAATTTGTCAGAGAGTTCTTTATGCAGCCATGCTGGTTTCTTTTGGGAACTGTTATTTTTCTTCTTCATTGGTATTGCGCTGGACTGGGCTTTTATAATCTCATTTTTCAAAATTTCCCAAGCTTCTTGAGTTGTTTTCCCCTTGAGGATTCTCATCCATGGAATCCTTCCCAAGCTCGCTCTGAGTTTATTGAAATTAGCTCTCTTGAAGTCTAAGACTCTAGTTTGACTTTGTTCAACTACTTTTGTTTGCATAATGTTGAATTCCAGTATTTCATGATCGCTTGCCCCCAAAGTTCCTGTAGCTTCTACACCTTCTATCATTTCCTCTCTGTTAGTGAGAATTAAGTCCAATATTGCTGATCCCCTTGTTCCCTTCTCTACCTTTTGGGAAACAAAGTTGTCTGCTAGGTTTGTTAGGAACCTGTTGGATCTTCCACTTGGTGCAGAGTTTGTTTCCCAATTGATGTCAGGGTAGTTAAAATCTCCCATTACTATTGCAGTGTGCTTCCTACATACCTTAGTTAGCTGGTTAGCAAAAAGTACATCCACTTCCTCTGCTTGGTTGGGTGGCCTGTAGTATAGACCTATGACAATATCATTCCCCCCCCAACCTTTAATATTGACCCAAATACATTCAAGATAGTTCTAATCATTGTTGTGCTCTATTTCTGTAGAGATGTAATTATTTCTTATATATAGTGCAACTCCACCTCCTCTTTTATTTGGTCTATTTCTTTTAAATAATTTAAATCCTTCTAGCTGTATGTTCCATTTGTGGGTTTCATCCCACCAAGTTTCTGTAATGGCAACAATATCGTATCTGCCCTCATTTACTTGAATTTCTAATTCACCCTGTTTATTCCTCATACTCTGTGCATTGGTGTATAGACATTTGAGTCCATTTTGATTGACCCTGTGTTTTCTGTCTACGAAATCTGTGTTATGCCTGACTATGGTTCTCTTTGCCCCTATTTCTTTGCCACTTGTATGGTTCATGTACATGGTATGGCACCCACTGTTAATTGTTTGGTTTTGCTTGACAGCAGTGTTGATAATATTACCTGCACAATTATCTATGTTACACGCACTGATAACCCTATGAATTTTAGTTTGCTGGGGACAGAAATATTCTTTATCTATTGATTCTCTGTCCCCACTATTCAGTTTAAATGTTTAGCCAGGAAATCTGTGAATTTAGTGCCAAGTAACTCAGTCCCTTTCTTGGATGGGTGCAAACCATCTCTTTTGTACAGTTTATCATTGGACCAGCTGCAGGAATCATGACTAATAAGACCAAAGCCTTCCTTTTTACACCACTCCTTTAGCCACACATTAAACTCTGCTATGCGCTGGCCCTTTCCTTTTTGTTCCTTGTATACTGGTATAACCTCTGAGAAGATAAGCCTACAACCTGTACTACTAAGTTCGTACCCCAAACTCTGGAAATCATTCTGCACAGAAGCTACATCTTTATGGGACAGATCATTTGTGCCAAGATGTATAATAGCATCAACTTTACAGTCCTTACTTGCATTCTTGACTATCTTAAGAATACGCCTCTTGTCTCTGCTGGCTGTAGCACCCGGTAAACATCTGACATCTTTCAAAACCTCCATATCCTTACCTAAGTTTACATCTCTTACGATTGAGTCACCAATCAGGAGGTGACTTCTCTTTTTGGGTACCTTGCTCTTGTTGTGTGACTGATGCATGATCCCTGGTTCACACTTTTGCATTTCTGAAGTAGGTTCTTCACTTTGGACCACAATCCGCTGCTTATTTGAGTCGTCATTATTACCTTGACCTGTCACTTTAGTGTCCCCATTAAGATCAGCAAGGGCGCTATATCTGTTATGCTGGGACACAGCAAACGTTTTGTGTTTGTGGGTCACAGCTCTCACCCTGCCAGATCCCACAGTTGTCCAGGCTGCTCTTCTTCTGTGGGATCTTTGCGGTAGGGGAGGCTGGTAGTGTGGCATCTCCACAGGGTGGAGTGGCCGAATTGGACACTTAATTTCTGCCTGGAGAGCACCAATTACAGATTCAAGATATGTTATGTGTCTATGTAATCTATTAATTTGTCTGCAAGGGGGACAGTATCCAAATTTGAAAAGAGTACTGCGGAAGACAGGTGCAAAACAGTTATTACATTGAACTAAGCCAGTCATTTTGAAATAAAATACAATCACGGTCTTAAGCGCACAAATCTAGAATGTATTATTTCTTTTACCTTTCTCTTTCCCCCCTGCACACAGCCAGAAACTCCTCCCTTTAGCCTCAAGTAGTTCAAAATGGGGAAATCTTTACCTTTCTTCCTCCCCTGCACACAGCCAGAAACTCCTCCCTTTAGCCTCAAGTAGTTCAAAATGGGGAAGTCTTTACCTTTCTTCCCCCCCTGCACACAGCCAGAAACTCCTCCCTTTAGCCTCAAGTAGTTCAAAATGGGGAAGTCTTTACCTTTCTGTCCCCCCCTGCACACAGCCAGAAACTCCTCCCTTTAGCCTCAAGTAGTTCAAAATGGGGAAATCTTTACCTTTCTTCCTCCCCTGCACACAGCCAGAAACTCCTCCCTTTAGCCTCAAGTAGTTCAAAATGGGGAAATCTTTACCTTTCTTCCTCCCCTGCACACAGCCAGAAACTCCTCCCTTTAGCCTCAAGTAGTTCAAAATGGGGAAGTCTTTACCTTTCTTCCCCCCCTGCACACAGCCAGAAACTCCTCCCTTTAGCCTCAAGTAGTTCAAAATGGGGAAGTCTTTACCTTTCTGTCCCCCCCTGCACACAGCCAGAAACTCCTCCCTTTAGCTTCAAGTAGTTCAAAATGGGGAAATCTTTACCTTTCTTCCCCCCCTGCACACAGCCAGAAACTCCTCCCTTTAGCCTCAAGTAGTTCAAAATGGGGAAATCTTTACCTTTCTTCCCCCCCTGCACACAGCCAGAAACTCCTCCCTTTAGCTTCAAGTAGTTCAAAATGGGGAAATCTTTACCTTTCTTCCTCCCCTGCACACAGCCAGAAACTCCTCCCTTTAGCCTCAAGTAGTTCAAAATGAATGAACCATGAATATGCGGCAGCAGCCAAAAAAGCCAATGCAGTCCTAGGTGCATTAACAGAGAGATAGAATCAAGACCACATGAAGTATTAGTACCACTTCATAAAGCCTTAGTAAGACCAAACTTAGAATACTGTATCCAGTTTTGGTTACCATATTATAAAAAAGATCTAGAGACTCTGGCAAGGTGTACAAAGGATCAACAAAGATGATTAAGGGGCTGGAGATTAAAACATATGAAAAACAATTGCAGGAATTAGTGAAAAGAAGAACTTGGGTGACATAATAGCAGTATTCCAATATTTGAGGGGCTGCCGCAAAGAAGACAAGATCAATCTATTTTCCAAAGTACCAGAAGGCAAGATGAGAAGCAAGGGATGGGAACTAACCAAGGAGAGAAACAATCTAGAAGAAAAGATAAATTTCCTAACAGTGAGAACATTTAAGCAATGGAACAGTTTGCCTTCAGAAATTGTGGGTGCTCTATCACTGGAGGCTTTTAAGAAGAGTCTAGACAGCCATTTGTGTGGAATGGTATAGAACAGTGATGGCGAACTTATGGCACGCGTGCCACAAGTGACATGCAGAGCCATATTTGGTGGCACAACAAATGTCTGCTCTGGCGTGCATGCACGCGCCAGCCAACTGATTTTTCACCCTCCCCAGGCTTCAGGAAAGCCTCGGGAGGCTGGGGAGGGGCGAAAAATGGCCCCAATGGCCCAACCGGAAGTTCGGAAAGAATCTGTTTCCAACTTCCGGGGGGCCAGGGAGGCCGTTTTCACTCTCCCCAGGCTTCAAGAAAGCCTCTGGAGGCTGGGACGGCTCACATGCGCAGGGGGCTTGATGTGCGTGCATGCACAGGGGACTTGATGTGCGTGCATGTGCAGGGGGCGGGGAGATTGGGTACATGCATGCAATCGTGCACGTGCAGTTTTGGCACGCCGTAAGAAAAACGTTCGCCATCTCTGGTATAGGGTCTCCTGCTTGAGCTGGGGTTTGGATTAGAAGAACTCTGAGAGCCCTTCGTTATTCTGTAAAGATTCTGAATTCTTCTGAGCTTTTTTTTTTTTTTTTAATAATTCCCAATCTAGCCTAAAGCCTTGGGATTTTGTATTCAAGCTCCATCAGGTCCAACCTTACCTGGTCCAGCCAGGGTCAGGTAGATGCTACTGCTTAGCTAGTTAATAATTACTACAATACAGATAACAGCTATCTAGTTAATAATTTCTAAAAAATGTCAGCTTGTTGTGAAATGTACATCCATGTTATTCTTTTGGCAACATTAATGAAAGTTTGCCATTCCTTTCTTCTGGGATCTTGTTTGACTTCTCACTCTAGTCTTAGTTACTGACCAAGTCTGCTTAGTTTTTTTCAGGCTCATCCAAGGTCTGGTTCATGATTTGTGTTTATTGCACAAAGACTGAACAGAGAGAAAAGAAGGTCCTTGTCACATCACACATATCAGCAATGCAAGAATGCTTTTACAGGTGAAACTCAAAAAATTAGAATATTGTGCAAAAGTTCATTTATTTCAGTAATGCAACTTAAAACGTGAAACTAATATGTGAGATAAGACTGGTGCCAGGTCCTGCTGGAAAATGAAGTCAGCATCCCCATAAAGCTCGTCTGCGGAAGAGAGCATGAAGTGCTCCAAAATCTCCTGGTAGACGGCTGCGTTGACCCTGGACTTAATGAAGCACAGTGGACCAACACCAGCAGATGACATGGCTCCCCAAATCAACACAGACTGTGGAAACTTCACACTGGACTTCAAGCATCTTGCAGTGTGTGCCTCTCCATTCTTCCTCCATACTCTGGGTCCTTGGTTTCCACATGAGATGCAAAAGTTGCTCTCATCAGAAAAGAAGACATTGGACCACTGAGCAACAGGACTTTGGACCATTGTGCTTCATTAAGACCAGGGTCAATGCAGCCGTCTACCAGGAGATTTTGGAGCACTTCATGCTTCCTTCCGCAGACAAGCTTTATGGGGATGCTGACTTCATTTTCCAGCTGCCCACACTGCCAAAAGCACCAAAACCTGGTTCAATGACCATAGGATTACTGTGCTTGATTGGCCAGCAAACTCACCTGACCTGAACCCCATCGAGAGTCTATGGGCCATTGCCAAGAGAAAGATGAGAGACATGAGACTGAACAATGCAGAAGAGCTGAAGGCCGCTATTGAAGCATCCTGGTCTTCCATAACACCTCAGCAGTGCCACAGGCCATATCGCATTGAGGCAGTAATGGCTGCAAAAGGGGCCCAAACCAAGTACTGAATACATATGCATGCTTATACTTTTCAGAGGTCCAATATTGTTCTATGTACAATCCTTCTTTTATTGATTGCATGTAATATTCTAATTTTCGGAGATTGTGGATTTGGGGTTTTCATGAGCTGTACGCCATAATCATCATAATTATGACAAATCATGGTTTGAACTATCTTGCTTTGCATGTAATGAGTCTTATCTCATATATTAGTTTCACCTTTTAAGTTGCATTACTGAAATAAATGAATTTTTGCACAATAGTCTTAATTTTTCGAGTTTCACCTGTATGTCAGACCTGTATGATCTGTCAGACCTGTCAGAACTTCATGTCAACAGTTTTGTGAATTTCAATTTAAATAAGTTATTAACTCTTATCTGCAGCTTTTGCATTTTATCTCCTTCTGATCTTACTCCTATCATCTAATCATGTATGTATATGATTGACCCATACTCCTCATTCTGAAGTTATCATTTTCATTCAGGTTAATGTTCCTTGTGTATAATGGTGGTCTATTAAAATTTCGTGCCACAAATATCTTTATTGTTTTTAGTCCTGATAAATATGTAGTCTTACAACACAGGCTTCAAGAAAGTGAGAAGCTAAATTTGTTGATTACATATTTTAAGTTGCTAAGAAAATAGATAGCCTGACATTGGTTGTTTTTACAAAAAAAAAAACCATTAAAAGATTGGAAAACAATTGTTGCAAATGGTTAAAATTGTTATTATCAGACAATTTCAACCAATCAAGATGTTAGCTGTTAGTTAGTTCCATCTTTTTCCCAACAGATGGCATTAATATGAAGCAAAGCAAAACACTTGAGTCATTTAAGTACGTCTGCTAACAGATGGCACCATGATGCAGTTATATTTTTCACATGTAGATCTACATCAAGGTATTTCTTGATGGAATAGATGATTAGTAAAAAATTGATCAAATTTTTTGATCAAATTCGTACATCAAAAGGCCTGCTATTGTCAGCTTTAACTTTGGGTTAATTTAGATATATTTGTTTGTTTGTATCCTTCCTTTATTATTTGTATAAAAGACTCAAGGTAACAGACACATCCAACACACCTTCCTCCTCCTGCTTTCCCCACAACAACAGCTCTGTGAGGTGGATTGGGCTGAGAGAGAGAGGGACTGGCCCACCTGGCTTTCATAGGTAAGGTGGCCCTAGAACTCAGCATCCCCTGCTTTCTGGCCTGGTGCCTTAACCACCAAACTAAACTATCAGTAAACTAAGATAGAAGATCGGATAGCACCTGGTTCCTAGTTGTTTATCATCCTCGATATCTGTTGTTTACAGTTAGCTGTTTGTTGAATATGGATTATATCCTGCAAACAAGTGATAGCTTAGACCAGTGATGGCAAACCTTTTTTGGCTTGCGTGCCAAAAGCGGGAGGAGCGCAGGGGGGGTCATGCGCGGGCGTGCCAAACTCATAATGCTTTGCGCACAACCCCAGTGCATATGCGTGCACAATCCCAGTGCACATGCGTGTACAACCAATCCCCCCGGATTTTTGGTGTGCTTTTTTCACCCTCCTCAGGCTCCAGAGGCTTTATAAGAGCCTGGGGAGGGCGAAAACAGCCTCCCCCATCCCTCCAAAGGCCCTCTAGAGCTTCCCTAAAACCTCCGGAGTGCGAAAAACTGGCCCTACGGGCAAACTGGAAGTTCAGGAACAGACTTCTAGTTTGCTCATAGGGCCGGTTTTAGCCCTTTGGAGCCTTCAGGAGGCCTCCCTGAAGGCTCCAGAGTGTTCAGGGGCCTTCAGGAGTGTTCAGGGACCTTGCGTGCCCTGACAAATGGCTCTGCGTGCCACCTGTGGCACGCGTGCCATAGGTACGCCATTACAGGCTTAGACCTTGTTTCCTTGTAAGATACCTATCCTTTGTTGGAAGAAATGTCCTCCTGGGTTCAGTTCCAAGTGGGGAAAAAGACACTGGAAACATGGAAGCTGCTTGGAAAGATGGTTTTAATGGTGGACAGGACCACATAGTTTGAGGTCCTAGGGAAAAGGGGGATCACATGCCTCAAAGATATTGAAGAAGAAGAAAAAGGGGGCTGGCTTGCTGAGAGTCCCTGGGTTTTATGCCCTTTCTGGGACCCACCGCAGAGCTTCCTTTTCTGATTGGTTGTCAGACTCCCAGAGGGCGGTGTGTGTGTGTCTTAGCTAACTTTGTAGGCTGTCCTGAGACCCAAGGTTGTTTGCCTTACTGGCTGATGTAATTTTCCCAGGTGCCTTGTGGTGAGTTCCTGTTTGCTAGATGGATCTGCCTGAAGGGGATAGATCTTTGTTATGTAAAATAGACTGGCTCAGGCCTTAATAGCCCATTGACAAAGCTGGAGGGGGGAGGAAGCTGAGTTTCTGCCTCCCTTTTAGAGGAACTATTCTTCCCTTTTAATATTTCCTAAAATATTTCATTTTCTAGTAGAGGGGTAGGTTTTAACTTGCTACAATCCCCCCCCCTTTTTTTTCCTTCAACATCTTTGAGGCATGTGATCTCAAACCATGTGATCCTGTCCACCATTAAAACCATCTTTCCAAGCAGCCTCCATGAATCCAGTGTCTTTTCCCCCCACTTGGAACTGAACCCAAAAGGACATTTCTTCCAACATCTTCAAGCATCCATTGATTTTATGAATTCTTTATAGGGAAAGGAGATAAAAATTTCCAGAGTGATCTGAATGCTCCAGGATACACATATCCCATGCAATTTTTGCTGTTGCCTTTCCTTAACAAAGTTCCGTATAAAGTGCAGTATAAAATTAATGCCAGTGCAATCTTACCAGGGGTGGGTTCCTGCCAGTTCTAACCTCTTCTATAAAAGAGGTTCCACAAATCTACAGTGCCATTTAGAACCGGTTCCAGCTCCCTCCCCCCACTGTCTGCACATCATCAAGATGAAGAACGAGAGGAGGAATTCTGGGAGTTGAAGTCCACAAGTCTTAAAGCTGTCAAGTTTGAACACCCCTGGGGTTTTTTTTTTCTAAAGGGTTAGGGGTGCAAGGGTCTTGTAACTTGAGAGCTTTAAGACTTGTGTGCTTCAAATGCCAGAGTTTCTGAGCCAACATTTTGGTTGCTAATCAAGAGCGTTGTTAAGTGAGTTTCACCACATTTTACAAGTTGGTCATGCCTACCCAGTCACATGGCTGGCAAGCCACTCCCACCCGGTCACATGGCTGGCAAGCCACTCCCCCATATCAGGCCACACCTACAGCAGATGTTCTAAAAAAATTTGAAACCCACCACTGAATCTTACACGTAATTTCAGAGAATGCTGTTATGTTTAACAGGGCTTGTTCTGCAACTACAAATGTAAACATGAAAATTAGATAATCCTAGAGAAAGTGTGTGGGGATGTTGAAAGAGTTATTGTGTAAGGTAAAAGAGACATTGAAAGGGGGTTATACCTGTTGAAGTTGCAGAATGTCTCTACGTGGCACTGCCTTGTTTGGCATTAACTCTTCTTCATCTGCCTGTCCGCTTCCAATTCTGATATTGCTGCTGCGGCAAAGAGCCCCTTGTGTCTCTGTTTTAGGCCGTGGAGATGAGCGTCCCCACTGATAATTAAATAAGGAGCCCGTCCAGTGTGTGGGACATTCACGGGCATAGTTGATTTTCCTGGGTTGGACTTAACAGGAGGTGGACTGCTGTTAGTAATTAAGCGCTTGTGGTTATAAAAAAATACTCACCACCAGTGATATGTGGTTATGCACATGAACATCTGGTCACAGATGCTTTCCAAATGCATGGCAACACTTGTTACCAGATGCTGATAATAGATGCTGTGGTCTTTGCTTGCGTGAATGGTGTGGTGGAAGATGACGGTAGTAGAATGTTAATTCCTTTACAACTTCTGCCCAGTAAAATTGCATGAATGTAGCCTTTCTATGAGCAAGTCCTATTTTGCTATATCTGGAAAATAGCTGTGATAATCTTCAATTGAGGGGGGTGGGGGGAATGTGCCCGGGCAGTTTCTTTAAGGAACATTTGGAAGACTTTGGTTGTTTCAATACCGGAGCTACTAACTGATGTCAATAAACCTTCCCTTGGAGAAAAAGGCTTTTATAGCTCTTTGGATTTAAAGGGTCCTTAGAATAGGTCATTGGTTTGTTATGCATACAGTTGCCAGAAGCTTCAAAAGCTGCAACTCCTTTGATTAAAACAGAACAAATAGCAGCTGTGATTAAAATGTAGCACCACTTGTTCCTGTCCAGTGTCATGCATTGTTTTCATAAATGTTCAGCCATTCAGGTTCTCTTCCCCTCCCCCTCTTCCCCACCCCCCCACCCCCAACTCCTTCCACTTCCTTTGGAAATGTGTCCAGAGAGCACAATGCTTTCAGGACAGGTAGCTAACAGGGTAATTTATGTTTATGCTGTAAGTGGATAGAACAGCCAGTTTCACTTGTGCAGAGGAGTTCAAACCCCTGGATCAACAGCATGCTAACTTGTTTAACATGAATCTGGTAGTAGCTAAAGACAGATCGCCGTTCTGGAATAGGCCCAAAACCTGTCACAACAGCAGGGCAGGAAGGTTTTTCTCTTCCATAAATTGCTTTGGCTTCTCTTTCCAAGCAAGGAGGTATTATTGCAACAGAACCATTTAGTAAATAGGTGGCTGCTCTATGTCTTTGCCATAAGAGTATGTGTGTGAGGGGGGGGAGGGAGGGAGAAAGAGAGTGCAGGGGTGAAATTCAGCAGGTTCTAACAGGTTATAGAGAACCAGTAGCGGAAATTTTGAGTAGTTCGGAGAACCACAAATACCACCTCTGGCTGGCCCCAGTGTTGGATGGGAATAGAGATTTTGCGGTATCCTTCCCCTGCCACGCCCACTAAGCCACCCTCACAGAACTGGTAGTAAATATTTTTGAATTTCACCACTGAGAGAGAGGGAGAGGGAGAGAAGGAAGGAAGGAGAATGAGAAAGAAAGAAAGAAAGAGAGAGAGAGAGAGAGAGAGAGAGAGAGAGAGAGAGAGAGAGAAATTCATATGTCCCATTTTGCCTAGTTGTTGCTCAGAAGCAAAGGAATTTCTTTTAAGGATCCAGTGTGTGCTTGCAAATAAAAACCTGGCAGCTTTTAGGTGACATGGAATGGCAGTAAGAATACATGTAAGAAGAACTGTTTTGCAGGAGGAGATGATGATGATTCGTCTAGTATTTATACCATTTCCCCTTCCTATTGTAGTGTGGCATCTTTCTGGGAGCCCTGCTGCTTATTTTCTGCTCCTGGATGACTCATCAATCCTGTATGTTCCTAGTGAAATCAGCCAATCTCAGCAAACGCAGGACCTATCCTGGACTAGGTGAGCATGCTCAACCTGAGGGTGGTTTCATCCCAGCCTTTTCTTCCCCTTTCCTAACTTACAACTTCATCTTAGTATGGCTGAATTATTCCCAGTATATGAAATGTGTCCACCAAACATTTCTCTTCTCCTTTATGTATAGCAAACTTTCTTAGCGTACAAGATTTAATTCTTCAGAGACGATATAGAATGCTTCGATTCAGTGGATTAAAAAAGAAGGGAAGGGTCTAAACAGAGGTTCTTCAAGTCTGCTCTACAGTGCTGGTCTCTGCTCAAACCCACTCACTTCCCCTGCCCAGCATGGTGTTGAGGATGTTGGGTTCTGCCAGTAGAGACCCTAGTATGGTCTTCTTTGCAGTGTGTGCTTATGGCAGCTTAAGGGGGAGGTTAAGGGGAAACAGTGTTCCAAGTTTCAAGCAGCCAAGAACACTGAAACATCTGCAAGATTCATGTGTGTGGTTTTTTGGCAAGGACCAGCAGTCCTCTTCCTCTTAGTTCGCTGTTGTGTCTTGGCACCAGGATCCCCATCTATTTTTGACCTCTCCTCTGATTCCCAAAGATTGAGGGGTGGGTGAGTGGGTGGAACGGCAGAGCAGAGCAGAGCAGAGCAGATACGTGGCCAGGCCTTGAGGATTCAAACATTTCTGCTTGGTATGCGTTCTCTTTGCTGGAAAACAAGTCACAAGCAGGGCTGGTATATTCTCTCTCCCGAACTTTCTCTTAGGCAGCTGCTCCAGCAGGGCGAATGCCTTTACCCATTTAAAGTTTGCTCATTGCAGAAGGTGGAGTTTGTCCCTGGGGGTGGCAGAGGTGAAAGATTCTCATGACAGGATATGCTGTTTTCTGGCCTCCCACAGCTGTAACCCCATCATGTGTTTCCTGAGGTGCCTCTTGGGGAGTCAGAGTGGGGAATTGGCTGGTTTCTCTGCTGAAAAGAGGATTTAAAGCAGTGTGCAGTCTCCTTAGTGACTGCTGAAAGACGGCTACCCCCAGTTCCTCCGTTTGCCCGAGGCTACCTCATTTAGCTGCACAGTGTAAGCATTGCAAAATATGTCCATTGGCAGCAAGGAAAAAAGGGGGGAAAACCAACAAGACCTGTGGTCTTGAAGGTTAAACCTTAACGGCAAAATATATGCTTAATTATAACTCTTTTTCCCTTGAGGGAGAGGAAGAGGGGGATCAAATGTAGCTCTTCCTCCTTAACACCAGATGCCCATAATCATTGATTTCCCCTTCTGTGTCACAATAAGTCTTTATACGCTTCCCCTTTTGACTGAATACATTAAGTCCTGTTTACCTTGGGTTGCCTGCCAGGAATAAGAGGTTCCCTTCACTTTCTAAAACTAAGCAGCTTAGAAACACAGAAGGGTCAGTAAATGCTTCCAAACTTTCTGGCACATAAACATTGGTGCGGAAAGAAATAGCTTCCCCCACCCACCCCCCTTTTTTTTTTGCCTGGCTTTGCCCTGGGAGAGATGCCATCAGCCAAAGTGGGGAGAATGCCTGGGAAAAAGGCATCCTTAGCCCAAGGGAAGGCTTTGCTGCTAGAGTCGTCCTGATGCATCAAGGTTGAGCAACTACACACAGCAGCCTTTGTCATTGCCTTTCTTCTACACCGGTCCAGCTGCAAGCGATCCTGGCAGAACCTAAGCTGATTCTGTGGGAGGCTTTGGCAGCTTTGAAGGATGCATGAATGGTTTACAAATTAACTTAATTTAAGCTACGTCTTCCGGAAGAACATTCAAAGCTTTGGCTACAAGAGCCAAAGCAGCCAAGAAACAATAGGAATAAACAAAAACACCTCTAAACATTATTTGGAAGGGGGTGCAAGGGTGAAGGAACGTTTGTTATGAGTCCAACAAATCAGTAGTGTTTGTCTGTTGGAAACTAAGAATGGTGCGTTTTACATTTATTTTTAAACCATTGTGGAGCTATGAAAGGATAATTTAAAATAACTTATCCTTTAGCGTTGCCTGTGTATTTTCTAGGCATAGATGCGGAAGAATTACTCAAAGTGTCCTACCTCAATTTTTCTTTGTGACTCCAGGTTCTCCTGTATATGTGAACACCAGCATGTCCTTACTCTGAAATTATGCTGGTCTGTGAGCAGAACAAAGATTTGATCGCTACTCTAGATCAGTTCTTGCAGATATAGAAATAACCTTGTTCACCAGTGGTTCTCAACCTGTGGGTTGCGACCCCTTTTGGGGGTCGAACGACCCTTTCACAGGGGTCACCTAAGACCATCGGAAAACACATATTTTCTATGGTCTTAGGAACCGAGACACCATTCCTCTATCTGTCTCCAGGCGGGTCCACCCACATGCAGATACGCCCATATACGAGTACCCGGCGTGATGACATCATCACACCAACCCGAAAATAATTTTATGGTTGTGGCTCCCCACAACATGAGGAACTTGCATTAAAGGGTTGCGGCGTTGGGAAGGTTGAGAGCCACTGTTGTACACCATCAACATTCTGAAGATAGAGAACACCTTTTGCTTAACAATTCCTCACACGCTGCCAAGTTCAAAGACAAGTCCATTTCAAGAAACGGGGCTCCCTGTGCTGCCGTTCTAGTTGCTCTTCTTCTAAATGGTACAGCAAATCTGGAATCTAATATCTTGAACAAAGTTAAAAGGGTCATTTATTTAAACCCAGATTTGGAGCTTGCTTTATACTTTTCTCATTTTGGCTATTTGAATTTAAACCGACTGGTTAGCACCTCAGTGGAAAAAGATAGGCACACTGCTTCTCCATGGTGGTGGAGGTAGCATTCAGGCTGGGTTGACCTTCATCCACTCATTGCGAAGTGACATGACTATTTTTCACACAACTGTTGTAGCATCCCCATGGTGACATGATCAAAATTTGGATGCTTGGCAGCTGGCATGTCTTTATGACGTTTGCAGTGTCAGGGGGGTCATGAGATCACACTTTGCAACCTTCCGACAAGCACGGTCAATGGGGAAGCCAGATTCACTTAACAGCCATTACTACCTCAATAACTGCAATGATTCACTTAACAGTGGAGGCAAGGAAGTTCGTAAAACATCTGTCTTGCTTAGGCAATGGAAACGTTGGGCTCATTTGTGAAGACTGACTAATGAATATATTTTGCCTTTGATTGAAAGTAGTTTAGATTGTATGTTATAAGTAGGTGTTGAGAGATTTGGAAGGTATTTTATTTACTTTTATTTATATATTTAACTTGGGGTACAGCTAACTAGCAGTTTCAGCAATTTAAAAAATTGTAATTTTTTTTACATAAAATTTAATAGCAGTTAACTGCTGTTAAATGTAAAATTATTGTTTACCTGGAACCAATATTAACCATGACTATAGAATTCAATATGACTGAAATTGTTAAAAAGCAATAAAGAAGTATAAGGGTATAAAGTTACATTTGGGATTGTTAAACATATTTAGTATATGAAATGAAAGCTTAATATTTTCCTTCCCAGTATATCTGACAAACTTAAACTTTGAGTGTGAACTTGGTTGAAATCCATCTTCACCTGGTTATGAAGTTTCTTTGGGTACTTTGGGTCAGTCCTCCCTTTTTTAACCTAATCTATATATAAAAGCCAAGTACCACTCACTCATCACGAAATCTCCAGAACTGTAAATCCTACAAACTTGAAATTTGGCACGTATGTTCCTCTTGGCTTCTAGGTGCTCGCTAGGAAAGGATTTTTCGAAATGATCATCAGATCATCAGTATTTCTTATACAGTATTATTTTAACATGTGTCGATGCTAAGGAGCTAGATGTTCTACTTCACCTCCCCACCTGAACCAAACTCCATTCCAGCTGCCAGTTGCCTTATATGGGTGTAGCCAGCGTGTAACTCATCCGTCGTGCAGGCTGAGAGTTTAGCCATTCTATTCCCCTCACCACCTGAAAAGAACTGTTTACATTGCCTGATATTAACACACTCCGATGCTAAGGAGTTACACGTTCTACATTAATTTTCAAGCTTTAAGTGTCAATGTATCAAGCCCAATTGTAAATATTCATTAATTTTCAAGGCCAATCACAGAGTTTCGTAGTGAAGCATGGGTATCCAGCTAGTGTACCATATAAGATTGTTGCTATGGAAATATAATGAGAGAGACCCTCATATAACATAACTCGAACTTTCAGAGGAAAGGTGTGATATAAATGCAAAAAAATGTTGTGTCTATAACTGCATAAACTAAAGGACAGCCTCTTCCAACTTGACACCTTTTAAGAGGGTTGGACTATACTCCTTACCAACCACCGGTAACCGGAATGTACTATTATGGTTACCATGGCTAGGGATGGTCTGAGTGGTAGACCAATACGCAGGGGTGTCAAACTGGTAGCCTGCAGGCGAGATGCATCATGCATAGGCCACGCCCACCCCAGCTCCACGAATGGGAAAAACATCACGTGATGGCAATGTGACACAGGGCGTTTAACATCCATGACCTAAAGGATATCATCCCTAGTGTTGAACCTTGATTCTAATGATCACTTGCTAGGTGCTAACCAATAGGAATAACTTGCATCCTAGAACAGGTGTGGGGAACTATGACCCTTTTGACTTGAGGACTTCAACTCCAAGAATTCTGAGCTGGGTCAGGAATTCTGGGAGTTGAAGTCCACAAGTCTTAAAAGGGCCATAGTTCTCCACCTCTGTCTTAGAACATTAATCCCCTTCCCATTTCCAATTTCTGTCAGAAGAACCCTTCTGTTTATTCTATCCACTTTTCCAGTTAAGAATTTTTCACCTAACTTTACTCCAAAAACTCCAAATTCTCTTCTGAAAGTTTGTTATTTCTCATGCTATTTTGCCTAATCAGTTGGTTTTCTTCTGACACAAGATGAATGAATTTGTTTTATTAATTTGTATTTACAGCTGGGTTTATTTCTAAAGATTTGGTCAAGTAGGTTCTTCCTTTTCTAATGACAAAAGCAGGCATTTCTTCCTAAACATCAGTGGGAGGCTATCTGGTCTGGCCTACATGTTTAAATAACTGCTCACAAGCAGCTTTTTTTTCTTCCTCATGTGAACAATAGAATGCCAGAGAACATTCTTATAGACAATCCCAGTGGCTACTTCCACGAAGAATAAAACCCAGATTTCTCATTTCCAGCACACCCATTTAACTCAAGTAGCTACTGTGATCTTCTGGAAAGACCTCCCATGAAGTTATACTGAGCATGCAAATTGACCACCCATGCAAGCAACCATTTCCATAATCAGATAATGTATGAACTACCTCTGAGTATGTGACTTACTCAAAACTGTTAGTATTGCTCTCCAAATTTCCTAATTGCCTTTCTAAAGCTTCTCTACATTGAATATTAAACGAATGACTCTCTCACTCAGGGTTTTTTTTCCCCTGTCTTTTTTGGAGAGAGACAGGGAGATTTGGGCAAACTTCTTTCCCTTGCTTATTTTGGCTCTTTTTACTTTCTTCCATGAAAGCACGTGAAGATAAGATTCTCAGATCAACATAGTTGCTAATCCCTTCTGGATTGTATGTTTAGACTTTTATAAAGCCAGAGAAAGAAAGAATCTAAAACGTTTGCAATATGAGCCCCCACCCCCCCACCCCAATAATTTGTGGAAACAAATCATTAAAATTTATCTTAAGGCTTCACTTACAAGTTTGCTCTTGGGACTAATTTTTCTCTGGCTATTCTATATTGGAGCCAGGGAAGTAAGTCTGCTTTGTACTTAACTGTATACGTCCGCACACATTTTTAAAGCAAACAAGAACATAGGAAACTGATATTCACAAGTACTTTCCTTGGAAAGCCTGTCGTTGAGACTGAAATTTGTAGAACTGGAACAAGATAGCAGATGAAAAGTGAAAGCGTAACCGAGCATCTAGGTCTGTGATGGCCAGCCAATTTGCCACCCTCTGCTAAACTGGGCTTTGCGTCAAAATTCTCTTTTGAGATAAATTTGAATGACTTTTCTGTCCTCCCTCCCCCTCCCCCCCAGATTTACTGAGGATGAGCCATCAAGGACATTTTCATCAATGGGCCTGCCTTTGTTGTATTCTGTATTCTTACTTGTTTTAATTGAAAACCAGTGATTCTTTTTCAATTGAGAAATTGATTTCTGAGGAGATTTTATCCTTGGCCTTTACTGTTGTGGAGGGAGGTGCTTTCTCTTGCCTTTATCCTCCTTCTGTTACATTCCTGCACTAGGTTGGTTGTTGTTGTTTTTTAAATAAACCCAACAACACAGACTTCCCCAAGAGAATAAGTACATTCTGCAAAGTGAGGTTGAAAGCCAGCTGCCCTCTGTAAACATTTCACATGAATGTGGCATTAGTAATGGTTCCAGTTAAAAAGGTTCTCTCTCAGAATTGGAGGTGGTAATTTTCCTCTTACCCTCATAGTCAAATGGCTTTTGAAAATGCAAGCTGAGCTTTCCAAAGCAGCAGCGATTTCAAGGATGCTGATTGTTTTGTGTGGCAAGCAGCGATCAGTGTATGAAACGGAAGAGAAAAAAAAGAATAAAAAATGCTATCGGTTAAATCCCTTTGGTGTGGTGGTGAATCACGGATACGGTCAGGGCGGTTGAGCTTTCTGGGCACCCATCTTGGTCCTCCCCTCAGCGGCACAAAGTGGTTCAGCTGCAGTGGGGCAGGAAGGAATAAAATCAGGAACCCCACTGAAATTTTGCACTGCAGTAACTTTTAGCCACACAATCTCTCTTAAGGCTCGCATATTTTCAGTGCTGCCTTTCTTCTTTTAATGGTTACCATGTGTAAGTCCTACTTAGTGCTGGTGGGTTGCGGAGGGAGGTGGGAGGGAAGAAGAACCTGCTTTGAATCTTTCTTCCAAATTTGTTTTCATGTGGCTTCTGATTTGTGAATGGTATGTCAAGGAAGGGGGAGGGAGGGCAGCCCCAACGTGGTGGTGGGATGGAACCAAACTATCAAACCCTGCCCTTCTGAGTGGCCTCTGGTGAGCGATATTCATTTTATACAGGCCATGTTTTGAACACATGTTTGAATAACAATTGTGATAATGTGTTTTCCCCTCCTCACTTTTTTTTTTCCTCCTAGCCTTCCACGCCTATGGAAAATCTGGCAAAATGCTTATGGAAACCAGGTATTTTATTTTTTGGTCCCTTTTTGCTGTTCAAGATTCAAGAATTTCAGATTTCTATTAACTGTTTGATATGCAGTTTGTTTTTACTCCTGATGTTTTGTCTATGTTCTTTTTTTACTTAATCTCTCCTTTTGTGAACTTAGCCTATTTATCCAGCTAGGGGTAAGCATGTTAGGGAAGACATGTAATGTATATCCCCAAGTCCAATTTTAAAAGCTCTTCCTAGGACTTTAGATTCTCTAGCCCTCAGCGCTCAATTGCCAGGAAAGCTGGGAGAGAAGCTTACTTAAACGTTCAGGCAAAACATTATAGTACGGTCCTTCTGATTGGCAGAAGGTATTTACTCCCAAGAATGAGTTGTCTGCATTATAGATATGTAGGCTCTCCATCTTCTACGTATCCAGTTAGCCATTTCAACCGTGACAATATAGTACATGTACAGTTGTTCCCTTGAAATCTCGCGGCAGTTCCCTACATTTGTTTAAAAGATGTTCTTAATCTTTTATTTCCACCTTTTTCCTCACAAATTTTGGCTTAAGGTGATTGGCATAAAGAGCTGTATTTTCAGCCTCAGTATTTTCATGCTGTAGAGGGTATTCCACTTGAAAAGCTCAGGATGCATAAACATCTTTGCTGCCCATCCGAGTCTATAAATCATGTTGTGAACTGGTTTTCCACATGGGGAAAACAGTTGAGTGGTCCCACTTCAGTCAGAGGAGAGAGAGCTGTGAATAATTCAGTAGTGTCTTTTTATCTTGTTTGTGGTTATTTCCATCTCTGTAGAACACGAATAACACTGGTCCACGTTAATGGGTTTGTTGACAATAATATGCCATGATGCTCCTGCCATCATTTGAAGACCCCCTACTTCTTCTAATGATAATTTTTCATTTGTAAAAGGAAATGTCCCAAACAGGATCTTTAACATTCGTTCACGGCAAGCTTGAATTTTAAAAGAGCAACTTAGATTTTCCCCATATATTATGCTTCTGAAAATGAGAAGAGGCATTGACTTGGAGGAGAGTTTGATATGAATGGCATCACAGGGTTTCTTTTTGTGATTGAGATTCTCAATCTGTGATCTGTCATGAGATGCCTGGTCATGTGATCCGGGCTGGCTTCTTTATCACTCAGCTTTGAACTACTTAGAGAGATGCCTCAAAATATTCTCAGGGCTTCATTGCCATTACTCTCTCATGTTAGCAATTGCTATAATTGCCACCAGGGTCCTATGCAGTCAGAAAAGAGAGGGGAAGTGATCCGTGCTTTTGTGACAGGGAAAGGTGCAGGAGCTCACAGAATGATGTCCTAATTAAACTGCTGTCTGACTTCCTGCAAATTGTGAGGCCTATTCCACTCTTCACTGAGCAAGTATTGGCTTCTGTCTTGGACCTTCACCCTACTCCTGATTGTGTGCTCGATGGAATTCCCAAGACTGTTCTAAATATGTTTCTCACTCACTCACGTACATGCATACACGCATGAACATCCTTCCCTCCACTTGCACATACAGACTTTCCTTTATCGAAAGTTAAAAAAATAAATATTGAAATTGAAAGTAAATAAATGAGTAATATGTTTCTCCCAAAACAAAACTTCCATCTTATTTCTGGAAAAGCATACATTGCTGATATGCAGCCATCTCTTTGCTGACCCAGTCCTGTGTATTGTCTCCTCTATTAAAGTTTGATTCAGCGAATGCCTTGCGTTTCCTTTTTGGCCCTCTCCATAGTGTCAGACTCACAGACAGACTGAAACTATTGAATAAGACAGTTTCATTGCAGAAAAACAGTTGTATGTATCTTGGTGTCTGTACAAGGAAGGAAGGAGATAGAGAAGGAGGGAGGGGAGGAAGGGAGGAAGGAGAATGAGGAAAGGAGTGAGGGAGGGAGGGAAGGCTATTCAATTTGCTTATTACTCTGGAAGTGTCTAACAGAGCTCAAAGAAGTTCAAACAGAAATAGAAAGATAAAACAAACATGCATTAAAAATAGCATTACTTTGGTGGCTAGGGAATTTTTAAAAAAATGTTTACTGTATCAAAGGTGCTTTTTCAAGAGGCGTTTCGCTTCTCATTCAAGAAGCTTCTTCGGTTCTACTTGGAATAGAAGCGAAATGTCTTCAAAGAAAAACCAGAAAGCCCAGTTGCCTCTTGAAAAAGCACCTTTGGGACAACCATGACCTGGATGACTGAGAATCTCCATAGACTGTACTTTTTCTGTTTTATATGGATGCAACAATCTATCCCCATACCTACAGAGAAGTGAAATAGATTTAGGCTACCTCATTAAAATGTGCCACATGAGAAGGAAATTAAGAAGTGCTCCTTTCCAGGCTTACAAAGAAGAGGAGGAAGACAGGGCAGTAGATGTTATGCCTACGCAGGAAGGCTTGGGTAGCCTGTGAGGATTCTGGAGGGTAATAGTCAATATTAGGATCATAAATATATGCATAAATATAGTCAGTATTGACTGCTGGCAATATTCTTGAGGCATGCCAAGCCATGGCATCAATATGTTACTATTAACATCCAGCAGCCATTAGTAAATATAATTTTTCCTACAGTCCTGTCATGTCTCGGTAGCTAGTTACTTCCCTTGAGATACATGTTCCTTGGATCTTGTGATACCGAAAGCTTGTGTAGTACACGAGTGCATGTTTTCCTATATCAGCGATGGCGAACCTTTTTAGGCTTGTGTGCCATAAGGGGGGGGGGGAGTGCAGGGGGGGGGTCGTGCGCTGGTGTGCCACACCCATAATGCAATGCATGTGCCCTAGTGCGCATGCATGAATGACAGGCACTCCACTCCATTTTTCACATGCTCCCCAGGCTCCAGAGGCTTTGTAGGAGGCTGTGGAGGGTGAAAACAGCCCCCCCCCCCACCCGGAGGCCTTCTGGAGGCTTCAGGAGCTTCCCTGAAGCCTTCGGAGGACTAAACACGATGCCACGAGCAAAAGGGAAGTGACTTCCGGTTTGTTTGTAGGGCCTTTTCCTTGGGGGGGGGGCTGTTTTCACCCTCCCCAGGCTCCTATAAAGCCTGGGGAGGGTGAAAAATGGCTTTAAAAATGGCTGAATCAGCTGGCCATCATGCGCATGCACGCCTCGTATGCCCTGCCAAGTGGCTCCGCATGCCACCTGTGGCATGCGTGCTACAGGTTTGCCATCACTGTCCTATATAGTACTCTCTACATGTTTTCAAGAGCCTGTTGTGGCCCACTGGTGGCCAGCAGAGCTGGCAGCAGAGTCGGGACAGTGAGGAGGTTGGGGAGAAACATGGGCCAGTCCTGGGGGTTGAGGAAAGCTCAGACGAGGACTCTGTGTGAAGGTGGAGCTTGATCCCAGTGTGTGCATGCACAGAGTTGCCAGAAGACAAGAACAACTAAGAAAGCAGGGTCGACTTAGGAGTAAAGCCACATCTTGGAGGTGATTGGCTCCTCCCTTAGGAAACAAAAGAGGAACAAACAGGGAGGGGGCTTTTGCAGGAAACAATTCGTTCATTTGGTCAGTTCAAGAGTGGAAACTGTGTGACTTTAAGAGCCTCTGTGCCAAGTTTGCCTTGCAAACAAGATAAGGTGCGTGTGGATAAACATTCCTCTGAAAGACTGTTTGCCAAGCCTCCCTGACTGTGAATGAAAGGAATTCACAGTTGTGTAAATAACAGAAGTTTTTCAGGGACCAAGACTTTGCTTCTTGATTTCTAAGGAAGCCTGGGTCAGAACAGAGCCTGCATGAAGAACAGTACCTGCGTACTTGGGGGGGGGGGGGGGGGGGGAGAGGAGAATTACCCTTCAGGAAACCTAATTAATATTTCTTCTGAAACTGTCCTGTTTGCATGACAGTGAGGAAGCTGTTGTCATCTAGGGCATTGGTAGTAAAGATGGCTATGTTTAGAGAATTTCTGAACATGAATCCCACTTGAACTCAGCACATAGCACACAGGTAAATGATAACAGTTTTATTTCGCATTTTTTCTAGAATAACCACTCCATTTTGTTTTTGCAGTATGATTGGATTGATGCTGGGAACCTGCATAGCTTTCTATGTGGTTATTGGAGACTTAGGATCAAACTTCTTTGCTCGATCACTTGGATTCCAGGTAAACTTGCTTCTTTAATGACCTTATCAATAGCAAATTAGATCAGCACCTCTTTCATATCTGTACATAGGATAACCTCGGACAAGGAATCTCCATTTTACTGCTAGCACTGAAGATGTTACCTAGTTGGGTAATGAAATATCTGCAA
Source organism: Rhabdophis nuchalis (assembly GCA_039707465.1). Taxonomy (NCBI): domain Eukaryota; kingdom Metazoa; phylum Chordata; class Lepidosauria; order Squamata; family Natricidae; genus Rhabdophis; species Rhabdophis nuchalis. The sequence continues at coordinate 148,750,042 of CM077646.1, read as the reverse complement.
GAAAGCAATCAATCTCAGAGAATATCAGGGACTCCACTCAGTCCAACCCTGAGCTACAAATATTCTGTGTTATTGATAACACAGGGCATGTTTGAAAGCTTGTCTGAATGGTGTTGTGGCCTGCCTTTTTCAAAATTAATAGCCAGTATACAAACTGCAGAGCAGCCTATCCCACAAAAACCTGATTTAAGGCAAACTAAGTGCATTTAATGATAATGATTCATTGGTAAGGTGTCTGTCTGTTTCTCTCTCTCTCTCTCTCTCTCTCTCTCTCTCTCTCTCTCTCTCTCTCTCTCTCTCTCTCTCTCTCTCTCCCTCCCTCCCTCCCTCCCTCTCTCCCTCATACACACTCTCTCTCATACACACCCTTCATTTATTTATTTATTTATTTTATTAAATTTATACCCCGCCCTTCTCCAAACACCTGTCCTAAGATTTATCATGTTTTTTAACTTGATGTGAGGCAAGGCAAGGCAGAACTGGACCTATTTCTGTAGGCTGAAGCAGTCAATGGGGAACTTCCAATTTGAGATGCTAACGTTTGTAGTATCAAATACTCCGGGGGCGGAATTGGGTAAATGAATAGGGTTTTGGAGATTTATACCTTAGAATCTATCGGCTCACTTGTTAATCTCAAACTGCCAAGTTGGAATATACGGCACGATGGTGAATAACCTGGCAAGCCAGGTCAAGAAAGTGCAGCCTTGATAGCATATCTGCTTGCTTGCCTTTTTTCCATGCAGGAGCAGTTTAATTCCCAATGGATAAATAGGAACCAAAGAAGTCCCCGTAGGAGCAGAGACAAGCCAGGAAAGCTACAATGGACATTCAGTAGCATTCAGGCATGGTTTTTATCTGCTCCGGCCTGATGTAGTTAAGCTCTGATTAAGGACCTAAGCAGCTAAAAAAAAAAAAACGCATCATAAGCAAAGCCAAATTAGGTATTAAATATTTTGAGGCATTTCCAAGCTTCCTGCTATAATAAATATAAAAAGCTGCTGGTTAATTTTCTGGGTCAGAATTTCCAAGACTCCCATCGTTTCCCCCCCCCCCCTTTTTTTTTTTTTTTGCGGCAAAGTTAGTTTTCGTTTTATTTGTTGGAAGTACATAAAAGATATTCAAATAACGTTGTGTTTGGATTACCATTTAAAGCAGGCAGCGAGCCTTTGCTGTAAAATGGTTTGGATAAGTACTTCGTAGAGCAACAGTGGCACCCAGTGTCTGTGTGGTCTCATCACAGGCGCTGTGTGAGAAGCAGCTTTCTTGACGTCCCAGGTTCCCCCCCACCCCACCCCCTTCTATTTGTTTTCAGAGTAAGTCTTAACCTCGGTCTACAGCAGAGTGGATGGGTTTAGAATGTTAATTTTGAATCTGCTTTCTCCCTCCGGGAGTTGCTCCTTGTGTAACTCTCCCTTTCTCGATGTGTGGTAGTCAAAAGTGCAACACATGTGAATGGCGTCTGATTGAAGGAGGCTGATGTAACCGTTCCTCACGTTCCTCTTTCAGGTGACCGGCTTATTCCGGATCCTCATGCTTTTTTTCATCTCCCTCTGCATTGTGCTCCCGCTGAGCCTCCAGAGAAACATGATGGCTTCCATACAGTCCTTCAGCGCCATGGCTCTGATTTTCTATACGGTGTTTATGTTTGTGGTCAGTATTAATGATGGGAAGCTTTTGTTTTCTTCAATCGGGCGGTTAATTCCTTTGAGGGAAACCACAGTGCGCCTTTAAATTCCAGGGTACCCAAACTCTTCACGTGGGTGGGCTCTCTGAGGACCTTTAAGCAGGAGGCCTGGTCTGCTTGTTGGCAACAGCACATACTTTTAGGGTTTAGTCTGAAAAAACATTCTCGATTATTGGCGCTACCTAGTAAGGGAAGACCACTACCAGTAACAGGGATGCTATTTGCTCTTCTATGCAAACCACAGGGCCAGGAATGTGTCCCCCATATGCTGCTCAAAGTTATACATTCTTCCAGGGAGATCCTGCCATGTCCTCATCTTCCAGCAAGTCAGCATTTTTATAGTAGTGTATACAATAGGAACTTAGGCCACACAGATTGTCAGAGGAACCCCTTAATGCCTCCTTCACTTTCTGTTCCACAGTGTCTAATCAAATGCTTCCTTCAAAGCTTTCTCATTGAGGATTTGCCAGAGAGACCGCTAACCAATTCCCCCTGCAGTAAGGCTCCTTCCTCTGTTTCTTTTTAATAATAATAATAATAATAATAATAATAATAATTATTATTATTATTATTATTATTATTATTATTATTATTATTATTATTATTATTATTATTATTATTATTATTATTATTATTATTATTATTATTATTTAATTTGTAGACCGCTCCCTCTCTCCGAAGGGACTTGGAGCGGTCCACAGGGGAATTAAAACATACAAACATAGTAACATAAATATATATAAAATCAGATTAAACAATTTATCCCTGTGCTAAAAACCCAAAATACTAAAAACTAAACCCCTTAAAAACCCGATTAAAACAGTAAACAGATGACTAACCTAGGCCGGCGAAGCAAAAGAAATGTGTTTTTAATTTTTGACGGAAGGAGCGGAGGTCCGTAGTTGTTCTAATATCGGGGGGGCAGATCGTTCCAGAGGGTCGGGCCCGCCACAGAGAAGGCCCTTCCCCTGGGCGCCGCCCGCTGGCATAGCCTAGTGGACGGCACCCGGAGAAGTCCCTCTCTATGGGAGCGAATCGGCCGCAGGGATGTATGGGTCAGGATGCGATCCCGCAGATAGCTAGGTTTTTAACTTCTCACCTCTAATGTTGTTCCTAGGTATCCCTTGCTTTATCTTATCTTTCCAGATATTTTTATCTTGGGATACCATTTATTTATTTATGAACATTTTAAATGGCTTAAAGACTAAAAGACTTTAAAAGGCTTACAAGACGCTTTTAAGCACGGGCAAAAATTTGACAGCTGAGCCTCAGCATTAGAATAAACACATACGGACACAGGTGTCAAACTCAAGGCCCGGGGGCCGAATCTGGCCCACGGGGTGCTTATATCTGGCCCACGGGGTTGGCCTGGAAATAACGAAGAACTGGCCTGCGATGCCTCTGCCAGTGAAAACGGAACACAGGCCTCTACGCTGGCAGATGGTTGCAGGAGGCCGTCGCAGCCGAAAATGGAGCTCAGGAGTTAATTTTCTCTGACAGAGCACTCAGGCCACCACAGGCACACACACAAACACACCCCGACACAAATGATGTCAAGCTGGACATACACATCCTGGCCACATCCACTGTGCCCCCCACCCCCCGAGGTCAAACAATCCTGATGTGGCTCTCAATGAAATCGAATTTCACACCCCTGCATTAGTGGTGGGTTGCTATTTGTTGTACTACTGGTTTGCTCGTGCACACGTGTGTGCGATCGCACGACTATGTGATGCCTCTGTGTATGCACAGAAGCTTCTGGGCCGGTGGCCGGAGCCTCCTGCTGTCATCACTACCGATTCGCCTGATCTGGACTGAACCAGCCGCAATGCCCTGCATACAGTAGACTATAATCGTACCCAAAGTGCGATTGATTATATGAAATGATTACACATATAGATATACGGCATCAATTGTTTTCATCAATTAGAATTCAGGGGCTTCTTTAGAAATGTCCTGAAGGCTCTCAGAGTGGCTCACGGTTCGCAGGAGGGGAACTTGCCCAAGGAATGCCAATTTTGGGTCTCCCTCTTCCCCATACTCGCTGGTAGGTGGAGACCTGTGGTAGGTGTTCCCTGAGCCACATAATAGCTGCCTTCATGGTTCCCTGTGGTAAATACTGTGCAGCCAGTACATCAGCCAAACTGGTACGAGATATAGAGACATATTTTCTGAAACTATAGTTTAGAAGCAGAAGCATCTTAACAAGTTACAGTAACACCAAAATAATGACCAAGATATCATGATGTTGGCCTCCGACTCATACAGTTCTGTACTAGAGGCTGACATCTTATGCAAGTAGGTTAGTCACATTATTTGTGCCATGACACGCATATTGTCATTTCCATTACCACTACCATTACCCACCATGTAATGATCTTGGATTACCTCGATAGTAAGCCAAATAAAAAAAATGGTGCCTTGTACAAAGCTCATAACAAAACACATCTTTTTTTTGTTCTATAAAAACTATGTTTTCTCCTTCCCCACCCCAAAGTTGCTCCATTGGGTATTAAAGAGTTATATAATTCCCCCCTCCCCCCCCCAAAAAAAGAATACTGGTTCCTTCCACCAGGCAGCTTGTGGTAAGATGGGGATGGGAGGCCTGGGAAGAAAGAAAGATAAGGAAAGGAGGGAGAGGGAGACCAACATAGAAAAACAATTTTCTTCTATACAACAGTTGCATTTGGAGTTAGCAGTTCAAATTAGGGCATATACTATAACAGCCTTCCCGGAAGTAGCAGATTTAAAAGAGAGGAGGAGAAGGAGGTGGCAGGTGTCTAGATGAAAAGCAATGTGCAGTACAGTTCCTTCATTGCAACAACTGGTGCTGGGGGCTTAGGACACATAGTGTATTTGGGAGGCTGTTGGCTGCTAAAGTTGGGAAAGCTCATTATTATGAAAAGCTAGAAAACAGAAAGCCCCCTGAAAAAAGGGTGATGGGTTAGGACAGGGGTCTGCAAAGTCGGCTCTTTTGAGACTGGTGGACTTCAACTCCCAGAATTCCCCAGCCAGCTATGCTGGCTGGGGAACTCTGGGTGTTGAAGTCCACCAGTCTTAAAAGAGCCGACTTTGCAGACCCCTGGGTTAGGAGATGGAAATGGATAAAGATGTTGAAAAGACTTATTGCTAGAAATGGAAGGGATTGAATGCCAATGAAGGGATTTGCATATTTTATCAAGCATCCAGTTGAGAACATTCAGTTGGAGGGTAAGCAATTTTTGCACCACCCCTCCCTTGTGATGTAGGTTGCTGTGATTTACCCAGAAACCCCAGATTTCCCACACATCTCGTGCACTGGGGATGCAGACTTGGCTTGGTGAAATCTCTTCCTGTGAGCTTCTACTGCCCCTTTGCTGCTTCCCAGTTGCCAATAAAGCTGAGGCAACCTGGGTTGTCAGTCACTGGGTTGGTATGGTGTCTCTGTTGTCTAGACTGTAACCTCTCTTTTCTTTCCCTGGGCTGCAGATCGTGCTCTCTGCTTTCAAACATGGCCTCTTTGATGGGCAGTGGCTGCAGCGGGTCAGCTATGCACGCTGGGAGGGCATTTTTCGCTGCATTCCTATCTTTGGCATGTCGTTTGCCTGTCAGTCGTAAGTATCAGCAATCCTGACTGCTTGGAGATTGTGGGGTGGAATGAGTTTTGTTAAGGGCAAAGGGTCAGGATGGCCTGTATGGGATAGATACCATCTGGTCCCCTTGTCTTGATTTTAATCAAAATATTTTACAGCCCACTGAGGTATAGCATCTGACTGGGTTGTGACCCTTTTGTTACCTAGCTGGGAGAGGGAGTTATATTTCACTCTGGACTCATTGTACTTAAAAAGCTTCTTGTTCATAGGAGGCAAATACATCTCCGGTGTAATTTTCCATTGGCTTTAACGTCTGGTACTCGGGACAGTACCGAGCTCTGTTCTTGAGATGCAAGAAGAACTTAAGCAGAGATAGTTACTGTGTTTCCCCAAAAATAAGACGGTCTTATTTTCTTTTGACTCCCGAAATAAGCGCTTGGCCTTATTTTCGGGGAGGTCTTATTATTTTTGAGGTGCAGGAGAAGGCAAGCGTGGTTACCTCATGGCTGCTACTGTGTTGCAATATTTTCGGGGAGGGCTTATTTTAGCACATGCACCAAAAAGCCCGATTGGGCTTATTATCCAGGGAGGTCTTATTTTTGGGGAAACAGGGTACTACCATAGTGGGCTTCCAATGTTGGCTTAAAATGATTTTTGTGAACAACTTTGTTAAGCAACATAATGTTTTCACAGAGAATATTTAAGGAAAAGGCAACTGTTCTTAAGTCAGTTTGATCTTCTGGATTACAAAATCCCATTTACCCTTATAGACGTAGGACAAGGGTTGGCTCCAGGCTTTCTTTCTGTGCGTTGCATAATGCAAAGCTTATTCCAGAATTGGGTTCAAGCCTTTCAGTTCTCATTTAACACATACACCCCACCCCCATACGCAAACACACAATTTTTAAAACTTCCCCGTTTCCGACTAGAGGGGTAGAAATTTCTTTTCATGTCTTGCTGCCAGCTTCCCATTCAGAAACCCCAACATTAGAAATGATATTTTTGCACCTTATGCTTTCTCCTGTTCTGTTCTTCACCGTCCCCTCCTTCCATTTTCTGATTCCGTCGTTCTTCCCCCCTCCCCCGCAATCCCTCAGAGTCTGTCAATAAAAAAAGAAATAATGGAAATCCATGCTGCATGCTGGCCTAGTTTATTTTGGATGAAGAACTTAAAATATTTTTTATTCCTTTTTTGGTAGAACGCATGCCTGCCCTTAGTTGTCATACTCATTCTTGTGGCAGATGTAAGCTTTCATCCATAGATAATTCCCATTTCCATTCTAGTAGCAATACTTCTACCACCCTTTCATTTGTGGCTGGACTGAAAAGTGGCCCAGTGAAACCATAGAAGTGTGTGTGTGTGTTCAGCTGAGGACCCAAAATGGACCGTTAGCATTAGCTTTGATACAGCTGGGCTCTCCTTCTCCCCCTCTGCCCACTCCCCCAATTATGCTTCTCAGATTTAATGTGCTTCACTCAGTTTTAAGTGTCTCTGCTATAATTGGTGACAGAAGGGTTGATTCATTCTTTTATAGCTACCTAGTTACCACAGCGGGGGTTTATAAAATCCAAATTTGTCCTTTTTCTTGTGGTGGCCGTTCGGCAACCAACCTTCATTTGGTGGGAGTTGGAAACACAGGAAAATTATACGTTCCGAACTAGTATATTCACATATCTCTCTAAATATAGTTTACTACACCACTGGTGTGGCAAGCCAAACTGAAAGTTAAATCCTATCAATTTTCCCAAGGGCAAGAATAACACACGTTTCTTGGCCTGTGTGACGTCACGTATGGGACGGATCCCGGGGTTGTCAGGCTTGTAATAACTGACCTTTCAGTCGATTTCCCCCCCCCCCCCCCAAATTTTAAGAAGTGTTAGATAGAGGCAAAGAAGTAACCTGCATTATTGATTGGCCACTTGCTATGGCTTCTGAATGCACAAGTGTGCTTTGCTTGTAGAGTTGGCTGTCTCTGGCAATAAGGTTTGTTGTCGTTGCCAAATTCAAAGAGAAATGCCTCTGCGCCCCCCCAACGCCCCCGCCCCTCGTGTGTGCAGCATATGGTTTAACAGACTGCACATGAGGCTGGAAGCCAGGAAGCCTAGAAATATAACATTAGCTCTGCTGCAGCCTTCCTGTACGACCTCGGGATAGTGTCCCTGTCATTGACTCTTTTGTAATACGAGCTATACTGGTGTAAGCTTTGAATGAGACATTTCAGTCAGCTTTATAGATGTGAACCAACTGGAGGGACGGACACCGTTCGTAGTTAGGTGTCGTTGCTGGTTCAGTATGAATGACATTTTGAAGAACTGGGAATGAAGACTCTGTTTATGCTCTGCCTCCCTTTTACATGTGGCTACCCAATTTTATGACCCGTTTGGCCCAATTTCTTCGTTAATCAAGGATCTTTAAAACAGTAGTAGAAGCGCATTTCAATTTGCTTTCTAAATCTATTTTTCTTTCATTACATATATGTTCTTTTACTTACATACAGTGAATGTAGAAATTGAGAGAGAGAGAAAAATAGAAATATGGAATGATATCGTGGTAGATGTGATGTAGACATTAAAAAAATGGAAAGAGCATTTGGTAGAGAAAACTTTTGCCATGTGCTTCAATGGGGGGGGGGGGGGGGAGAGCAGTTTTTTTTATTAAGATTTACAAAAAATCAATTCCTCATATCTTCTTGCATAGCATAGCAGCTACACTCAAGAGTCATTGGCTGGTAGGCAGCCTTAGATATTGTAGTACATAAATACACGTACTTCTCTCAGGGAATTACAAGGGACACATTCCCCTTTACAATGGAATTGTAGTGTTGGAGGAGTAAGCCTATGTCAGATGAAGCAAGATGCTACCTAACCCTGATCAAATATTCTGACTGTTTTTGTCCTGAGCCTTCTGCATTTTGCCAAATTAGGACTTTTCTCTGAGCAGCATTCTCTCCTGCCCAAAAAAATATTTTTAAAAAACCCTGCAATTTTACCTTTTCAAAGTTCCACAGGCAATGGATGTTTATGTTTAACAAAATGGAAACGTGGTCTTTCTCTCTCTCTATCCCACAAAAACCTGATTTAAGGCAAACTAAGTGCATTTAGTGCTAACGATTCATTTGTAAGGTGTCTGTTTCTCTCTCTCTCTCTCTCTCTCTCTCTCTCTCTCTCTCTCTCACACACACACACACACACACACACACACACACACACCCCTTCACCAAGAACTATTTCAGGCTCTGGAGCTGCTTGTTTGTGCTGTTTTTCTCCTTGTGCTCATCTTTGAAATAGAGAGATACATGCAAAGGCATTTGGACTAAATACTCTTCTTCAGTTCACCCTGAGGGCAACGTTCTGTGATTACAAGTGTGGCGAGGAATCCCTGTAGCATAAGGAAATGTTTATCAGACAAAGGTGTCTGCTCCCAAATACCTTGATCTTGACCTGGCCTTCCGGGTGGACATTTCAGCTTAAAAATAAAATCTGGGCACAGCAAGATACACTGCTTGTTATGCATCTTGGAGTCTTGATTGACAGAGAAGGTTTGACTTGCACATCTGATGGGTTTGAGAGTCTCTTTTACTTCTGTGCCTGGAAAGCCAAAATGTCTTGGGGCTTGTTTATACAAAGCAGGGGTGGTGAGGGGCTTCTGATCTTCTCTCTCTTTGAACTACCATCTTTTTAAAAACCCAAGAGTTTCCTTATTAGATCAGACCAAAAGCTCTTCTAATCCAGCCGCCTGTCTCCCAACAGTATCCAGGCAGATGCCATGGGGAAGTTTACAAGGAGAGTAGGGTGGCAACAACAATTTTATGATTTGTTCTTTGGGATTAGGCAGTCAGAGGTCCTTTGCCAGTGTTTTGAGAAAAGTTTTTCATTTTCATCTTTTACTGTATCCCCAGAATTTTAACAGAATACTTTCATATTACTACTGTCCAGCCTCAGAACGAATGAACAAGTCGGATCCAGGAGAGTCATGAACATTCATGTTTTATTTAAAAAAAAAAAAAAAGTGAGGTGGGAACTAAAGAGCTCAAGAAGAGGGGCTCATTCTCCCAGTTCCCCCATTCTCTGAAATGGCTCTCCTTGTTAAAAACAAATTCTGCATTCTGTCATAATGGTGGGGATGGTTTTAATCAAGAAAATGCAGGAATTAAAAACCAACTTCTTAATCAGGGGACAGTGCTTGCTATTAACATGTTTAAAATGCAAGATATCGCTTTTGGTTCAAAGGCTTAAAAAGGGAAATTTTCATTAACACCTTCCCCACGTGCAAAGCTGATTGGGTACAGGCTGTGTTTCAGGATTAGTGTGTCGTTTGCTCCGTAATTCTGGGCTTGCGGCAGAAAGATACAAGGTTTTGTCCTTTTTATTTTTCCTGAAGCCCTAGTAGGATTGTCAAGAGCAACCCAGCTGGATTGATTTTATGTATAAACACCACCACCCCTTTTATGTACAAATAATTCAAGGTGGCATTTTGGGCCCAAATTGTTGTGGGCGGTATGCTGACTCTGTAAACTCCTGAGAGAGGGCTGTAAAGCACTGCAAAGCGGTATATAATACAATACAACACAATAGCAGAGTTGGAAGGGACCTTGGAGGTGTTCTAGTCCAACCCCCCGCCTAGGCAGGAAGCCCTATACCAGTGATGGCTAACCTATGGCACGCGTGCCACAGGTGGCACGCGGAGCCATTTGGCAGGGCATGCGAAGCGCTGCCCTGTCAGCTGGCCAGCGCACATGCTCATGCTGGCCAGCTGATTCAGCCGTTTTTAAAGCAATTTGTAGTCCTCCGGAGGCTTCAGGTACCTTCAGGAGGCTTCCCTGAAGCCTCCAGAGGACTAAAAACGGCCCTACGAGAAAACTGGAAGTACTTCTGCTTTGCTCATAGTGTCGTTTTTAGTCCTCTGGAGGCTTCAGGGAAGCTCCTGAAACCTCCAGAGGGCCTGCGGAGGGGCTGTTTTCACCCTCCCCAGGCTCCTATAAAGCCTCTGGAGCCTGGGGAGGGCGAAAAAAGCATGTAAAAAATGGGAGGAGCGCCTGTCATGTCTGCATGCGCACTGGGGACGCATTGCATTATGAGTGCGGCACGCCAGCGCACGATCCCCCCTGCGCTCTCTCCCCTTATGGCACGCAAGTCTAAAAAGGTTTGCCAATGCTGCCCTATACCGTTTCAGACAAATGGCTATCCAACATCCTCTTAAAGACTGCCAGTGTTGGGGCAGAAGTGGGACAACTTCTGGAGGCAAGCTGTTCCACTGATTAATTGTTCTAACTGTCAGGAAATTTCTCCTTAGTTCTAAGTTGCTTCTCTCCTTGATTAGTTTCCACCCATTGCTTCTTGTTCTGCCCTCAGGTGCCTTGGTGAATAGCTTGATTCCCTCTTCTTTGTGGCAACCCCTGAGATATTGGAAGGCTGCTATCATGTCTCCCCTGGTCCTTCTTTTTATTAAACTAGACATACCCAGTTCCTGCAACCGTTCTTCATATGTTTTAGTCTCCAGTCCCTTAATCTTTGTTGCTCTTCTCTGCACACTTTCTAGAGTCTCCACATCTTTTCTACATCGTTGCGACCAAAACTGAATGCAGTATTCCAAGTGTGGCCTTACCAAGGCCTTATAAAGTGGTATTAACACTTCTCGTGATCTTGATTCTATCCCTCTGTTTATGCAGCCTAGAAGTGTGTTGGCTTTTTTGGCAGCTGCTGCACATGGCTGGCTCATATTTAAATGGTTGTCCACTAGGATTCCAAGATCCCTCTCACAGTTGCTACTATTGAGCAAGGTACCACCTATACGGTACCTGTGCATTTCCTTTTTGTTGCCTAAATGTAGAACCTTACTCTTATAAGTCTAAGTGCTATTGCTATTGGAGCCCATATCCAAAGGTACCTTCCTCCTCCTATTTTCTCGTCAACAACAAACATGTGAGGTGAGAGAATGACCAGCCCAAGGTCACCCAGCTTTGTCTTTTGTAGCTAAGGCGGGGCTTGAACTCACGGTCTCCCATTTTCTGGCCTGGCTCAGACTGGCTCAAGGTTCATACTGCCTTCGTAGGAGAATGCGTAGAAAGAGAGGTCTATCAGTTAGATTTTAAATTATATCCCTCACCCCACCCCAGTTCATAATTCTGATCTGGGGTAGTTTTAGAGGTGGGAATAAGAGTGGGTTGTGTTTCACAGGCTCCCGTTTCCACTCCCACATCTAAAATCCTCTTAAAAATAAAAAACCTGGAACATATTTATTTGGGGGGGGGGGGGTGATTTGAAGTTTTACAAGCTGGTCTGGGAGTAGTTTTGCTTCTGGGAAACTTCCCCTCCCATTGCTATCCTTAACCTTCCCACAAAGCCAAAAATGGCCAAAACAATTTTAGCCACACCCCTTCCAGGGATGATACTTAGACATTACTGGATATCTATTTTCTTGGTTTTGTTTGTGTGTATGGTGTTTTCTTTTTTTTGCTCCCCCCCCCCCGCCCCCCCGCCCGACCATTCAAACCTTGCCAGCCTCCGAATTATATCTATGCAACCTCCAGCTGCTGTAGTAAATTATATACCTGATGTTGGGAACAAGCTTATGTAAGCGCCCAAACCCCGTGTAATTGGCTCCTTCAGTTTTCTGGGAGCTTGGGCTCAAGCATTAGCGCTGAAATATGACAGGCACAGTGTTTAGTTTTGGTTGTTTAACTTTTCTCTTTGACAATCCGATGCTTTCGCTCCTTTCCTGCTTCTTATTCTGTAAACACCGTATTGCTTTAATTATCAACCTAGGATGCTTCAAGAGCAGTAATCTCCAGAGTGCTGTCTGGAGCTTTGCCACTGTTGTTTTGACTCAAACAAGTGGTCATTCCTGTTGCAACGTCACTTTTTTTCACACACACACACACACACACACACACACACATACACACACACACACACACACCCTCTTCCTCCCTTTCTTCTTTTTTCCCCCGGAATGTGAAATATTTACATTGTACACGTGGCAGCGGCACACAGGAGGAGAGCGGGCGTTATTTGTGTAACGCTTTAAAACTTGGGAGTGTTTGAGATCTCCTGGCATTGGCCATCTAATCCACTGTAGCGTGACAAGAGTCTTGGGGGGGGGGGATGCTGGGATTACCTTGATAGTGGCAACTGCAGGCTGGATTGAATGTTTCTCTTTCCTGACAACATGTTCTAACCAATGTTTGACTGTGTCTTGCAGCCAGGTCTTTCCAACTTACGACAGTCTGGATGAGCCGTCAGTTAAAATCATGAGCTCCATTTTTGCCTCCTCGCTAAAGGTGGTCACTGCCTTTTATGTTATGGTGAGATATGTTATGTTATATCTATTTGTTTATTTATTTATATTTATTTATTTATTTATTTATATTTATTTATTTATTTTTCGAATTTATACCCCGCCCTTCTCCTTGTTAGGACTCAGGGCGCCGCACAGGCATTATTAAAAAACCATTACAAAACAATATATACTATTAAAAACATATTAAATTAATTAAAGCCCGTGCTAAAAACCCTTTAAAACCCTAAAAAATTAAAATTTATAAATATAGTCAGAATTTGTTTGTTTTTGAACTTTTTCCTGCCTTGTCCCTTTCGCTACATTAAAAAAAAAATCATTAAAAAAAATATTCGGGGGAGGGGGAATTCCTAAGGAATTAACTGTGAGGAAGTATAAACTATTCTGCCAATTCAGGATTTGCAAACCATAAATTTCATTAAGCAGGGCTGGAACATGGTATGTGTGATCAGTGTCCATATATGGTGCTTAAATTTCCCTACATCTTAACTAACTAATTATTTTGATAAGATGGATTAGCAAATGCTGCCAGAACTGTCTGTATAAAACAAAAATATCGAAAAGGATCACAACAGGGTCTGCTTCAGCAACAAAGCATCTATATCTTGTCTTAAGTTAAAGTATTTGTCTCTGATAAAGCCAAAAAAGGAAAGCCAGCCCTCCCTCCCTCCCTCCCTCCCTCCCTCCCTCCCTCCCTCCCTCCCTCCCTCCCTCCTTCCTTCCTTCCTTCCTTCCTTCCTTCCTTCCTTCGCAAGACAGCAAATATAATTAATATTCCTTTGCTCCAATTTTGTCCACAACTAACAACCTGGGTTGGACACAGAATGAGGGACTGGCTCAAAATCACCCAGCTGGCTTTCACGCCTAAGGTGGTACTAGAACTCCCAGTCTCCTGGTTTCTAGGCCAGCCCCTTAACCCAGGGGTCCCCAACCTTTTTTGCACCAGGGACCGGTTTTATTTTTTTAAAAATTCTGCGGACCAGCTGGCGTAGAGGAGGAGCGGGAGGGGGGGGGGAGGGGGAACAGGCAGTGCATGCGCACGCAGGGGGGAGGGGGAACAGGCGGCGCAATCCTCCCTCCTCCTCCTCTCCGGCCCTGCGGCCCGGTTCCTATCAAGCCACGGACCGGCACCGGTCCGCGGCCCGGGGGTTGGGGACCCCTGCCTTAACCCTTACACCAAACTGACAGTGTATTGCCTCTGAATGCGCACTGTTTGATTTTTCAATGATGTGTCAAATGTTTCACCCCAAAAAGTGGGTAACGAGTTATTATTAAAAGTCTTAAACGCAATGTATGTGATTATTCCATCTAAAGTTTAATAAGTTCCCCACTTGATGCATTCAGCAATGACATTTGAAGGGATTATAGGAGCTGCATTCTAAATTTGTGCCTGTCTGGGCAATGCTTGGCAGTTATTACATTTCGCAGTTGTAGCCATGTCTCAGTACCATTGAGCTATTCATACTTGGGGGGCAGGGGAGGAACCTTCCGAGGATATGGACAGGTTACGTGGGCGACTGCGAGCCACCACATGTTCATTGGACCCGTGCCCCTCCTGGCTTGTACTGGCATCCTGGGAGGTGACACGAGGCTGGCTCCAAGAGGTTATCAACGCATCCTTGAGTGAGGGTTCCTTGCCTGCCTCCCTAAAAGAGGCTATGGTGAGGCCCCTCCTCAAGAAGCCCTCTTTGGACCCAGCTATTTTGAACAACTACCGTCCAGTCTCCAACCTTCCCTTCTTGGCGAAGGTTGTTGAGAGTGTGGTGGCACAACAGTTTCCCCGTCACCTGGAGGAAGTTGACTATCTAGATCCGCGCCAGTCCGGCTTTCGGCCCGGGCATAGCACCGAGACGGCATTGGTCGCGTTGGTAGATGATCTCTGGAGGGCCAGAGATGGGGGATGTTCCTCCATCCTGGTCCTATTAGACCTCTCAGCGGCTTTCGATACCATCGACCATGGTATCCTATTGCATCGGCTGGGGGGGTTGGGGGTGGGAGGCACTGTTTTGCGGTGGTTCTCCTCCTTCCTCTCTGGCCGATCGCAATTTGTGCGGGCAGGAGAGCAGAGGTCGACCCCGAGACCCCTCACATGCGGGGTGCCTCAGGGGTCGGTCCTCTCGCCTCTCCTGTTTAATGCATATATGAAGCCGTTGGGTGAGATCATCCGTGGTTTTGGGGTAGAGTACCATCTGTACGCTGATGACACCCAGCTGTACATATCTACCCCAAACCACCCCAACGATGCCGTAGCGGTGATGTGCCAGTGCCTGGAAGCCGTGCGGATCTGGATGGGAAGTAACGGACTTAGGCTCAACCCGACCAAGACCGAGTGGCTGTGGTTTCCGGCTGCCCGATTCAACCAGCTTTCTCCAACGCTGGCCATAGGGGGCGAACATCTTGCCCCTGTGGATGGGGCGCGCAATTTGGGTGTCCTCCTGGATACCCGGCTGTCTATGGAAGAGCAAGTGACAGCCGTGGCCAGGAGGGCGTTTTACCAGGTTCGCCTGGTTCGCCAATTGCGCCCCCTATTGGATCGGGACGCCCTTCGCACAGTCACTCATGCCCTCGTGACATCCCGACTGGACTATTGTAACTCTCTCTACATGGGGCTCCCCTTGAGGTGCACCCGGAGGCTTCAGTTAGTTCAGAATGCGGCCGCGCGAGCAATTATGGGCACCTCTAGGTTTGCCCACGTAACACCGCTCTTGCGCGAGCTGCACTGGCTACCTGTCGTCTTCCGGGTGCGCTTCAAGGTGTTAGTTATCATCTTCAAAGCGCTCCATGGCTCGGGACCTAGCTATCTGCGAGATCGGATCCTGCCCCACACATCCTCACGACCGATTCGCTCCCACAGAGAGGGGCTTCTCCGGGTGCCGTCCACTAGACTTTGTCAGCGGGCGACGCCCAGGGGAAGGGCGCTCTCTGTGGCGGGCCCGGCCCTCTGGAACGACCTTCCCCCTGATATTAGAACGACCACCGACCTCCGCTCCTTCCGTGTAAAATTGAAGACCCATCTCTTTCGACTGGCCGGCCTTGAATAGTTCTCTCTGTCTTTTAATTATAAATTTTAAATGGGTTTTTAATTTATGTTTTTAGCACGGGTAGATTTATTTAATTCGATTTTAAGAAATATTTGTATTATTGTATATTGTTTTTAATTATGCCTGTGCACCGCCCCGGGTCCCTGTGGGGAGAGGGTGCGGTTAATAAATCCCAATTTATTATTATTATTATTATTATTAACAATAAGCTTTGCTTGTAACTCTCCCAGTGCTACATTGTGAAATGAATGACATTATTTTCTGATAAGAAAATAACCAGAATTTTTTTTACTGTCCACATTGCACTATGAAACCTAGTTAAATATATAGCTTATCCTGACAGGCATGATCAGTTCATGTTGCTGGGTCCATCATAGGGGTGAAATCCAACAGGTTCTGGAGAACCAGTAGCAGAAATTTTGAGTAGTTCAGAGAACTGGCAAATGCCATCTCTGGCTGGCCCCAGAATAATAATAATAATAATAATTTTTATTTATAACCCGCTCTCTCTTCCCGAAGGGACTCGAGGCGGGGCACAGGAAATTAAAAAACAGTTAAAACAGACAGAATACAAAGTTAAAAACAAATTAAACTGGCCCTGCGCTAAAAACTCCTATAAAACTAAAAACTATCCCTAAAACCCCTAAACAATTTAAAATTTAAATTACCCTAGGCCAGCCAAGCAGAAGAAGTGTGTTTTTAGTTTCTGTCGGAAGGAGCGAAGGTCCGTGGTTGTTCTGATTTCGGGGGGAAGGTCGTTCCAGAGGGTCAGGCCCTTCCCCTGGGCGTCGCCCGCTGGCACAGCCTAGTGGACGGCACCCAGAGAAGTCCCTCTCTGTGGGAGCAAATCGGCCGCAGGGATGTATGGGGCAGAATGCGATCCCGCAGAATGGGGTGGGAATGGAGATTTTGCAGTATCCTATCACTGGAGCGGGCACGGAATGGAGATTTTGCAGTATCCTTCCCCTGCCATGTCCACAGAACCGGTAGTAAAACAATTAGAATTTCACCATTGGTCCATTATCCTACCTGCCTTTTTTAAAAGGGCGAACTTTGAAGTTCAGGCTGCTATCTTGCCTTCTGTGATAGAACTAGATTGGCAAAAGCTTGACGAATTCTTTGTTTTCTCTATTTCCATCCTGATAATGCGTGATGATGTCATAAAAATGCATTTATGATGATGGAATAAAATATAATGGAAGTTACTGCAACATTTTTACAGTAACATTGTAGCATTGCTGGACATTGTCATAGCCAAGTGCTCAGAATGACTTAATAGCACCCTCATCTTCCTGTTATATAATAAACCTGTTACATGATTTATATACATACATACTGTACATCTATTCCTTTAAATATTGCCCACTCCATCTGTAAAACATCTCCTGGATTTGGAAATATACAAGGAAACCCATTATAGATAATGTGGTATTCCTAAAGCCAGAAAGTATTGCCTTAAAATAAAGGAATGGCTGGAACAAATTACAAAACAAAAGATCGAGTTGAACGAAACTATTCTTATTGGGCATATTAGGTGAAAAAATGGGTAAGTAATCTCAATATATAATATTACATATACTAAATGCAACAAGAATCATATTCGCTCAAAATTGGAAAAGGATAATATCCTTTCAGATGCAATGATAATAAGAAAGGTACTTGAGTGTGCAGAGATGGATAGGTTGACCATGGAACTGAAGGATAGAGAAGAATCTGAGTGAAGTGGGGAGTAGATGGCATAAATGGTTGGACAATAGACATAAAAATAGTATATAAGAATTAAGTATTATCTACAACAAATATGATAACACTATATATCTGTAAATATTATTTTAGCGCAGGACTAATTTAATTCATTTTTAATTTTGTATTCTGTCTGTGGTTTTATCTGTATTTTTAATTGCCTGTGCCCCGCCTCGAGTCCCTTTGGGGAGAGAGAGCGGGATATAAAATTAAAATTATTATTATTATTATTATTATTATTATTATTATTATTATTATTATTATTATTATTATTATTATTATATTCTAAGCGATGATATAATATAGATTATACTAGAGAATATAGAAATAGAACTTGTGTAAATATGAATGATATTAATGATACGATATGGAAATGCTGTAATGAGTGGAAATTTGTGTTTTGTTTTTAACGTTTAAATAAGTTCAATAAAAATTATTTAAAAAAAGATAATGTGGTATTCCTGACAGTTTTCTTAAGAGGCAGATTTGAATAGGCATTCCATTCAGAGATGAGGAATAGGAAGGATATAATTATTAAGCCATTAAAGAAAAATATAGCTCTCTCTTGGACTAGAGAACAGGCCCAAGGGTTGCCTAAAATCTCTTTCCAAAAAAATATATGTATCTATATCAGGGGTAGTCAACCTTTTTATACCTACCGCCCACTTTTGTATCTCTGTTAGTAGTAAAAATTTCTAACCGCCCACTGGTCCCACAGTAATGGTGATTTATAAAGTAGGGAAGTCAATTAAAAAAAGAAAAGTGCTACAGTATTGGACAAAGCCCTTACCGCCCACCATGAAAGCTGGAATGCCCACTAGTGCCTAGTTATATGCGAGACCGCCTCCTGCCCCATACATCCCTTCGGCCGATCCGCTCCCACAGAGAGGGTCTTCTCAGGGTACCGTCGGCCAGGCAATGCCGTCTGGCGACACCCAGGGGAAGGGCCTTCTCTGTGGCGGGCCCTGCCCTTTGGAACGACCTACTCCCTGAATTGCGTACCATCACCGACCTCCGCCTCTTCCGCCAGTAAAGACACATCTTTTTCAGCAAGCCGGCCTATCCTAACCTCCCGTGGGGACTATTTTAGAGAGTTTTAAATTGGGGATTTTAAAATTGGTTTTAGCATAGGACTAGAATAATTTAATATGTTTTTAAATTATGTATTTATTCTTTTGTATGTTTTTTAAATTCCTGTGCGCCGCCCTGGGTCCTCTGTGGAGAAGGGCGGGATATAAATATGATTAAAATAAATAAATAAATAAAAATAGTGGGCGGTAGGGACCAGGTTGACTACCACTGATCTATATCCTCCGAAACTAATTTCTTATTTGTTCCGTCGGACCGGCTTGGCCTAATTTACGCTTCTCGCCCTAGTCTGTATTTTCAAATTGTCTATTTGGTTTTAATGGGTTGCAGTTTTAATGTTCTTAAATTTTAGTACAGGGTAATTCAATTCGTTTTTAACTTTGTATGTATTGTATGTTTTTAGATGGTTTTTTAATTTTCCTGTACACCGCCCCGAGTCCCTTTGGGGAGAGGGGGCGGTTTATAAATGTAATAACTTATTATTATTATTACTATTTCTGTTTTTTGTTGGAACAGGTTGGGTTCTTTGGCTATGTGAGTTACACTGAGGCCATCGAAGGCAATGTACTTATAAACTTCCCTTCCAATGTAGTGACGGAGGTGATTCGTGTAGGGTTCATGATGTCTGTTGCTGTTGGATTTCCGATGATGATTCTGCCCTGTCGGCAGGCTTTGAATACGCTTCTTTTTGAGCAGCAGGTAAAATGATACAAACTGGCATGAAATAGATTTCAGGCTTTTCTCTGTAGTTTATCCTAAACTGAAGAATTTTGTGCTCACCCTGTGGCCTCTCCTTCACTCTTTATATCTCATGCAAAAGGAACAAGTGGATTTCCCCCACATTTTAGGTTTGGAGATTGCGTTCACTTTGGTGGTGTTTCCATCTGATTTCCTGTGGTTGCTTTATTAGTTTTTTAAAAATGGTTAAGAAAACAGTTATCAGTATTTGCTCCAACATGGAATCAGTTTTGCTGGGGTGGGGAAGACAAAGCAAAAACTTGGTTCGAATGCCTGGAAAAAGAACAGGAAGTAATGTTTAGGATACTCTGTAAAGGTGGTTGATTAGGCAGAGGTGGGTTCCTACCAGTTCAGACCGGTTTGGCCGAGTAGGTAGTAACTCAGCCTGCCACGCCCCCGAACCGGTTCTCTCAGTGGTGCCATAGTCACCGCCATCTTGTTTTTTTCTTCTGCGCATGCGCAGAAGCATTTTTTTAGTACTGCATATGCACACATAGCGCATGTAGCACGTCCCTAAGAGAACTGGCAGTAGCAGCAGCCAGGACCCACCCCTGTGATTAGGCCTTCATGTGCTTGAGTGTTAGACCTGTGAAGACAGCAGCCATTGGCAGCTAGGTATGAAGTAGACTTTAATCTAAAGCTTCGTAGTATCCCAAGAAATTTAAAAAAAACAACTTCAGACCGGCGATCAGTTGTTACAACCACGCCGTAGGCAAATGGTAATTATCTCCTTTCTTTTGTCTTACCATTTTGTTCCTGCAAATGTAGCCACTTTTCTAAGAAGCTCAGTCTCTGGTCAGTGACTCTTCTGCCATTCAAATGCAGTGTGGTAATCCATTTTTACCGTGGACATTATCACTGTGTAGCTCATCAACTACAATCATTTTGGCCTGCTGAAGCTGTGATGAATCTTGTCCACTACTATACAGATTCATGATATAGCTGACATTGCTTTGAAGTATAATTGCTTTAACATTCGCTCTTATTAGTATGAGGCAAAGTTTTAAAGACAATTTTAAACAGTTATGAGAGTTACAATTAACAAGAAAAAGACAAATGGGAAATACGCTTTTCATTAGTTATCCTGGCCTGTTATCTACCATACTGGATGATTTTTTAGAAGTCATTAAATCACGCTGGTTGGATTATTTTACAGTTTTAAGTCTAAAGTTTTTGTGAATAATTTCCGAATAGTAATAAAATGGTTGGTCAAGAGAACGCATTGGGAAGAGATTCTAATTTATGGGTTCCCCAAAGAGATTCCTGAGAATTTGCAGGTGTGGGGGGAATCTGTTCATATGCTTTGTTTTATTATTCCTTTCTTTTTTAAAAACAGCAAAAGGATGGAACATTTGCCGCAGGAGGTTATATGCCACCTCTCCGATTTAAAGCTCTGACTCTGGCAATTGTGTTTGGGACCATGGTTGGTGGCATCATGATCCCAAATGGTAAGGGAAATTTTGGACACTTTAATCCTTGGTTTGAAAAAGCTCATGTGTATTTATGGGGTTGCTGTATATGAACATACATTAGAATAAGCCCAATATGTGTCTGCAATCAACTTCCATTAAATGTACAGACTTACACCTACAGTGAATAGATTTAGAATGATCATACTTATACCATGTAATTTCCTGTTTATTTTCAAACTTTCTTTTGCTTCTTGTTCCTGGTAATTTGTATGATCTTGTATATATTGTCCTGAATTTTAGTATCTCTAGACAAAAATACCCTGGTTACACACTCCCTTTCTGAGATTCTTGTAAATAACTTAATATGTATATGGTGCTAATGGCCAACCTATTTAGAAAGACAAGATACGTTATCTTTTTAGGAGTTGTATACAATACAGGTAGTCCTTGACTTACATCCAATTGCTTAATGGCCACTTGAAATTACGATAGGCACAGACAACTCCTTTACAGCCTATATAACACTCCCAACCATTGAAAAATATTGTGTCTCCACAGTCATGTAGCTGCATTTGAAGGATTTCTGATTGTTGCATCCTATAATCACGTGACTGTAATTTGCAATGGTTTTTTCCAGTTATTGGCAAAAAAACACTCATCCCGACAGATGGATTCATACTTATGACTTCCAAATGATTTTAATTTCAGTTCCCATAAGCCCTAGCCAGCATGCAAGTACTTAAGGAATTTGAAATCATCTGAGGGCACCACATTGCTTATTCTTATCCTACATTTGCACAAGAATGAATATCTGGATCCATACTAGAGCTAGAGTACCCATAATCCCATATCTGAGGGAGTGAGGTGTTTTAGACATAGGAAATATAAATAATTTTTTAAAAAATAAAATAGTTTCAGTATCCTCTTAAACATTCTTTGTTATCAAACAGAAGTATTGTGACAAGTGTATGCTTTTCACTCTATTTTAATGCATACTTAAGGATGAAGTAGTATCCTAATCTTCTGTATTTATGGTAAGTATGGAGCTAAAGACGTTAGTTCATCACATCATGAACTAATTATGTGCTGATGGGCTTATTTTATCGCAGCCAGTAACGTAGATTACAGTTTCTGCTTCACCAATAGGCCCAGAGCAGAAAGCAGAAAAGGTTTGTTCTTCACAGTCTAGACCCATGATGGCAAACCTATGACACATGTGCCAGAGGTGACATGCAGAGCCCTCTCTGTGGGCACGTATGCCATCGCCCCAGCTCAGCCAGCTGGTCTTTGGGTTTCCGACACACCAGCTGGTCATGCACACCTTCCAGTTTGGGCACTCTGTGCCTAAAAGGTTCGCCATCACTGGTCTAGACCAAGAGTGGCCAAAGGGATCTAATTCGCATTATGTGACTTTGAGCGCCTGCCTCTCATTTCCCCCTGAATCATTTCAATGGAAGAGTTTATTTGCATGCCGTTAACTGGAACGTCTAATAATTGTCCTCTTCTTCTTCTCTGCTAGTGGAGACCATCTTGGGCCTAACAGGTGCAACGATGGGAAGCCTCATCTGTTTTATCTGCCCAGCTCTTATTTACAAGAAAACCCACAAGAATGCCCTTTGCTCACAGGTCAGTGCCAATTGTAATTAACCCTTACTCCATCTCCTCTTTACAGTAGAGTTTGGGCATCGTGTTAATTTCTCTGACGCCAAGGAACCCAATCGACTCTCGTGTTCCAGATGGATGGCAGACATGGAAGGCAGGGCAAGGGTTCTAACTCAAACACCTCATTATCAAGAATTCAGCATTTGTGGGTGGTATACCTGCATCTTCTAACCTTGGAATGCCCCTCCTTTAATGTTTGGCGGACCGCAATGTATTAATAGCTGATTCCCGACACTGCCTCAGCCTGCTCCTTGCTATTGTGTCCCCAACATGGGAGAGTGCAGGCAGCATTTTCAATGCTTATAACTCATCTGCTTCTTTGGAACTGTGGCTGAAGCAAATACATTTTGGCACCTGTGGGCCTTGTTCATGGTTTTTTTTGCATCCCTAAAATAACAACTGCAAAAAAGGAGCATGCCTATTACACATGCATACACACACTCATTGTTATAGAAATAGATTTCCCATTGTGCAAACTTGTTTGAAAAACAAGGACCCAAAGCGTCCTTGGTTGTTTTTTCCTCCCCAAAGATAGGACTGGTTCCACTTCTTGATTTACTGCAGCCACTAATTTTTTTAATGGAGCTGAAATTAAGGTCTTTGCTATTCCTTCTGACCATAGTGTAGCAAACTGACATTTTCAGGGAAATTCAGCCTTTCTCTAAGAAGAAGTGGGTGATAATGTTTTTCCCGCTGCTTATTCACTGTGTGTTTCTCCTTGAAACGTAGACGCATAGCATCCTTTTTGATGGCATGCAATTTTTTTTAAAAAGGAAAGGGAAAGAGTTTTCAGGCAACTTGTTGGGTTAAGTCTTTGCTGTTATTTTGTGAAGCCAGCCCAAGCGATGTTAGGCACAGCAGACTGGCATCACAAGACCAATGAAACAGCCATCCCTATTTTAGGATGAAACCTCGTGTTGCCTCATTCTTCTCCACTCTTGACACTTGCAGCATGTGGGGCAGGCAGTAGAACAAAGGCAGCAAAGTAAAAATTGATTTCAATTGTATTGTGTTGTATTCCAGGCCTCCCCACCTCCCCCACAATGTTTTTGGCACTATTTCATTGATTCCTGTTTCATTGCATGTCCAATTCACTTTCAAGTTAGTTTTTATAGACGTTTGTTGTCTTTGATTGCGGTGTGTGTGTGTTGTTCTTGTTGTAACTTGCAAACCATCCTTAGTACCGTATTTTTCAGAGTATAAGACACACTAAAGTATAAGACACACCAAGATTTTGCAGAGGTAAATTAAAAAAATTTTTTTTTGCACTCTGCAGAAACCCCATTCCCTCTGCACACCTCATTTTTTGTGAAAAACGGGACATGCAGAGAGTTTGAGAGGCCTGCAAAGTGCTCCTGGGGGCTGGGGAGAGTGCAAAAATGAGCAAAAAATGGTCCATTTTTCGCTAGTTTTTGCCCTCCCCAACCTCCAGGAGCACTCTGAAAGCCTCCTAAAGGCTATGTTCGTCCATTTTTGGGATGGGGGCGGGGCTTCTTGAGGCCAAAAATGCTGTATTCAGTGTATAAGACGCACCCAGATTTTCACCTTCTTTTTTTGGGGGGAAAGGGTGTGTCTTATACTCCGAAAAATACGGTATCTTTAAAATGGCTAGTGTGTCTTTTATCTATCTGCATAGAATGAATGTGGCTGTGGATGTTTGTGACTGTGCATTTACATGCATTTGCAAATCACTCCTCAGTTGAAGATAGTTTCTTTTTAACTCACGCAGATCACTATCAAGATTGGGTCAGTTGCCAGTTCTGCTGCCATGATGTAATTGAATGATCTGTTGACTGACTTGTGCTGGGTGAGGGTGTAAGTGTCATAGTTCAAGGTGCTTTGAAAAGCTGAATCAAACATGTCCTCCTCCCAATTCTTCTTGAGTGGAATCATTCCCATGAGGAGGAGGGGGAAATGCATCCCCAGATGTTTTTGTTGGTTGGGTATCTAATGCCACCAACCACAGTTAATTGTTGCAGACAGCTGGCCAGTCAATAGTTGGCAGTGAGCCAGAGCCCCGGAAGGCAGCTTGGATTAAACAATGTGGGTAGTTCTCTTACAAGCTTTGAATGCTGGAAAGTTGATTCAATAATTGAGCAACTGGGGGAAGGGCTAAGAATTCTGCCAGACTTGTGAAAGTGCTGATGACTTGGGAATCTTTCTCCTTCCTGTGGTTCCATTTGTAAGACTATATATTCTCTTGGTGTGGTAGGGTAGACGGAAGAGACCATCTTCCGTACAGTAGATGGAAGAGACCAATGTTTGAAAGTCTGCAAATGGCTTTTCTGATGCAGAAATCTTGCCTGTGCTCTCGCAAACGATTTCTCAAACGAGAGAGAAGTCCCTGAATATTCTACACTTAACATATAAGAGGGAAAAAGCCGATAAACTCTTGACTAGTTTAGTGGATCTTTTATTGGCTAGTGCAGCGATGGCAAACCTTTTTAGGCTCGCATGCTTGTTTGACTACTGTATTGCACTTTACAGGGAGCTACCCTAGAGGAATGTCCAGAAGCTCTACTTTGTGCAAAATGTGAGGTTTTGGGTTACTAACAGGCACGTGACATTTTGACTCCAACATGCTAATGTTGAAATATTTGCAGTAATTATCATTAGTTTTCCAAGGTGTGGAATTTGGCTTTGAGGAACTGTCTGTCTTTGATATGAATTACCCAGTTTTAGTTATCAAAGTAGTCCTCCAATTACAGCCACAGTTGTGCCTAGAATCATGGTCGTTGAATGAAGTAATTGTTCAGCGAGGTTCTACGTGACCGCTTCATTCAGTGACCATGATCCTTGCTCTCTGGGTTGTGGTCCTTAGGCTACTGTTTGGGTATTTACTAGCATTTCTGTTCTGACAGAGGCTTCCAAGAGCATGAAGCAAACTCCTTGTCCCGACAAAAACCCCTTTTATTAATTTACTGTGAATTCTGCTCATTCATATCCAGCAAAGTCTTTCAAGGGAGGATGTACAGTCACAGATCTTATCTGGCTTGGAGAGCTGAGAGGCCAATATCTGCAAAACCTGGCAAGGAGTCTCGGAGAGTCATGAACCAATTAAGTGTACTAATTGTCTCTTGCAAACTCCACTCTCCTTTCGCTCCTCTTTTATTTCCTCTGGGAGGGGCCATTCATCGTCCACTTGCGGCCTTACTCCCAAGTCGACCCCTGTTCTTTAGCTGTTCCCTTCATCTGGCAATTCTGTGCATGTGCACACTGGAACGACCTACCCCCCGAACTTCGTACTATCACGGACCTTCCCCTTTTTCACCGCTCACTTAAGACATACTTTTTCCAGCAAGCTGGTCTAGCTTAGAGTTTAGACCTCAGGTGCGATACAGCTCTAGCCAATGGGTAAAATGGATGTTGGGTTTTATTAATGGGAATTTTTAGCACAGGTTTCTTAATTTAATTCTTTTTAATTATTGTTATTGTATTTGCTGTTATTTATTGTGATTTTTAATTCCCCTGTGCACCGCCCTGAGTCCATCTTGATGGAGATAGGCGCGGTATATAAATTGAAATAAATTCAAATTCACTGGGAACAGGCTCCAGCTCTTTGTCTGCCTCACTGATGTTTGACTCTGAAGGCAGCTGATAACTGGCATACGACTCTAGCCCCATCTCTGCTTCCGACACAGAGCCCTCATCAGAGCCTTCCTCAAACTCCAGGACTGGCCCATGTTCCTCCCCAACCTCCTCACTGTCTGAATCTACTGCCAGCTCCACTGGTGGGCCGCAGCAATTTCTCAGTTTGGGGAATGGACTTTATTAGGTGAGGAAGAAACTCTGTATAGCCTCCTGATCAGGCATGTGCCTGTACAATGAACTCGAAGCCAGGAGTAGTAATTTAATATGCTTTTAAATTTTGTATATTCTGTCTTATATGCTTTTAAATTCCTGTGCGCCGCCCTGGGTCCCTCGTTTATGAACTATTTATATAAAAATAAATAGTTCAGATCCCAACTAAGAGGTAGTATATATCTGTTATCCTCTTTAAAGGAATTTCTGCCTAACAATTTGAAGAAAGGGGTTTTTTGGGGGGGGGGGAGGGGGTGTCCTTTGCATCTGTGCCAACATTTTTATATCCCTATAGGATCCTGAACAGAGTAATCATTAGCGATCTCTACCCATTGCTTCTTATTTCATATCTCTTGAACGGCCTTCAGAAGGCATGCTATTTCATGAAGTTGGGCTGGAGAGGCACGTCCCCTTTGATCAAGAATGAAAGAGAGACACAAATATTTAACACCATTCGGGAACAGACACGACAAATTTGAATACACAGTAATACTTTTGGCTTGGCTAATTATAGGGTAGTCTTCTCCATTAAATATTTCCTGATGTTTTTTGGGGGGAAAATATATATGTTGTGGTTTACTGGATGATATACTGATCTTTTCAAAAGCACTATCTTTACATGAAAGATGTCTCAGAACAATTCGATGAACACAGACATTTTATTTGATTGGGAAAATGTGCATTCAATCTTCCCCAGCTGGACTCTTTAGGGTACAGGAACCTACAAAAACACAGTTTATAACCAAGGACCTAGAAATGTGTGAAGGACGCCATGCATTTTCAAAGCTTTGTGAATGTGTATAAAAAAAGTCATCCCTCACTTTGCAGGGTTTACAAGACTGCTGTCTCAACTCTTAAACCAAGGACATTAATTTAGATTGTCTACTCAAGAGCAAGCAGCATTTCAATAATTGCAAATCCTTTTCGCAGCCATTGCTCAAACATCTAGGCCCCTCCTGCCCCCTTGTGGTGGAAACAGATCCTTCAGATTTGGCATTAAGAGCCCATTCTTCTCCAAACAGTGGAAAAAGGCTTGGAGTGGGGAGGGAGAGATATCTGCCAACTAGCAACTGTTTAGTGACTGTTCAAAGTTACAATGGCACTGAAAAAAGATGACTAGTTACCGTTTTTCACACTTACGACAGTTGTAGCATTCCCGTGATCATGTGATCAAAATTCAGATGCTCGGTGACTGGTTCATATTCACGACGGTTGCAGTGTCCCGGGGTCATGGGATCTCCCTTTGCCATCTTCTGACAAGCAAAGTCAATGGGGAAGCCAGGTTACCTTAACAACTGTGTTGTTACTAACTTAGCAACTGCACTGATTCACTTAACAACTGTGGCAAGAAAGGTTGTAAAAGGAGGAAAAGCTCAATAAACGTCTCACTTAGCAACATATATTTGGGGCCTCATTGTGGTTGTAGTTGAGGACTACCTGTCCATTCCATTCCAGATTTGCTTCTCAAGCTGAATGGAATCATGAGATTTTCAACAAAGAGTTGCTTGCGATAAAAGTTGTGTTCCAGTGACAGCATCTCCTACACTGAGCGATTCATCCAGTACAGGTAACCCTTAACTTACGACCACAATTGAGCCCATAATTTTAAGTGATACATTTGTTAGGTTTTATGGCCTTTCTTGCCATAGTTGTTAAATGAATCACTGCAGTTGTTAAATTAGCAACACGGTTGTTAAGTGAATCTGACTTCCCCATTAACTTTGCTTGTCAGAAGGTCGCACAGGGTGATCACATAGGACACTGCAGGCATTGTAAATATGAGTCCGTTGACAAGGATTTAAAATTTGACGACGTGACCCTGGGGACATTGTAAAGTGTGAAAAACGGTCATACATCACTTTTTTAAAGTGCTGTTGTAACTTTGAACATTCCACTAAGCGTACAGTTGTAAGTTGAGGATTACCTGTATAGGTGCACACAGATCACCAGAATTGGAAATTCTGCCAAGAAGCACAATATCTTATACCTTGTCACATTAGGTCAAAGGTCTTCAAATTTGGCAACTTTGAGACTTGTGGACTTCAACTCCTAGAATTCTCCAGCCAGCTATGCTATGCTGGCTGGAGAATTCTGGGAGTTTGAAGTCCACAAGTCTTAAAGTTGCCAAGTTTGGGGACCCCTGCATTAGTTTAATTCGTTTTAACATTGTACTTTGTTTGTGGTTTTAATTGTATTTTTAATTCCCTGTGCTCCGCCTCGAGCCCCTTCGGAGAGAGAGAGCGGGTTATAAATTAAAATTATTATTATTTATTATTATTATTAGGTGGACACAGGTTTTGTTTGTTTTAAATATTACCCATATTCCTGGCTCATAGAACAAATTACCAGAGACACTATGTCACTTATTAGCCCTGGTAGCAGTGTGACTTTCTCTGAAGGCCATTGCTGAGAAAGTAATGGGCCTCCTTGAACAGTTGGTTGGCCTCTATGACAAACAGACAGTTGGACTGGTTAGCCAGGAATCCAACCCAATAGGACATTGCTTACGTGCTCACATTTCTGAATGCAATGTTCCATGCTCATGTGTCTCTATGTGCAGCCAAGCAACTCCAACCTCCCCAGAGATTAAATCTTCCAGAAATATTGAAGGTAGGGATAAAGGGCGTAATCTGCTAGGTTGGATTAGAATGCAATAGTAATAGGTTGCATACATCAGGGCTCAAATGGATGATTGCCAGCGCCCCCCCCCCCCCAAGCCAAGTCTTCATCTTTATTTATGAATGACGAGCACTTGTTCCATCCGTGTTCCATCTTTCTTTAAGGAATGAGGTGTTGCAGGTGTTGCAACTCTGCCATGACAACAGAAATGCTGGACAAAATGTAGGGGGTCACTTAAAATTTTGCATCAGGCATGGGAGAGCTATGGTATTTTGGCTGAAGATGAGATGCTTGTTTCGTCTTGTCATATTTTTCGCTGGTCCAAGATACTCCTGGAAAGCTCTTTCGCTTGCTTCAGTTCTTTTTTTATTATTATTTACATTTATATCCCGCCCTTCTCCGCAGAGGACCCAGGGCGGCGCACAGGAAATTTAAAAAACATACAAAATACAAAATAAATACACAATTTAAAATATAAATTAAACCATCTTATCCTGTGCTAAAACCCAATTTTAAAATACCCGATTTAAAACTATCTAAAAGTCCCCATGGGAGGTTAGGCTAGGCCGGCTTGTTGGAATAAGTATGTCTTTAGACATTGGCGGAAGAGGCGGAGGTCGGTGATGGTACGTAATTCGGGGGGTAGGTCGTTCCAAAGGGCTGGGCCTGCCACAGAGAAGGCTCTTCCCCTGGGTGTCGCCAGTCGGCATTGTCCGGCCGACAGCACCCTGAGGAGGCCCTCTCTGTGGGAGCGTATCGGTCTATGGGATGTATGAGGCAAGAGGCGGTCTCGCAAATAACTAGGCCCCGAGCCATGGTGCACACAGATCACCAGAATTGGAAATTCTGCCAAGAAGCACAATATCTTATACCTTGTCACATTAGGTCAAAGGTCTTCAAATTTGGCAACTTTGAGACTTGTGGACTTCAACTCCTAGAATTCTCCAGCCAGCTATGCTATGCTGGCTGGAGAATTCTGGGAGTTTGAAGTCCACAAGTCTTAAAGTTGCCAAGTTTGGGGACCCCTGCGTTAGTTTAATTCGTTTTAACATTGTACTTTGTTTGTGGTTTTAATTGTATTTTTAATTCCCTGTGCCCCGCCTCGAGTCCCTTCGGGGAGAGAGAGCGGGTTATAAATTAAAATTATTATTATTATTTATTATTATTATTAGGTGGACACAGGTTTTGTTTGTTTTAAATATTACCCATATTCCTGGCTCATAGAACAAATTACCAGAGACACTATGTCACTTATTAGCCCTGGTAGCAGTGTGACTTTCTCTGAAGGCCATTGCTGAGAAAGTAATGGGCCTCCTTGAACAGTTGGTTGGCCTCTATGACAAACAGACAGTTGGACTGGTTAGCCAGGAATCCAACCCAATAGGACATTGCTTACGTGCTCACATTTCTGAATGCAATGTTCCATGCTCATGTGTCTCTATGTGCAGCCAAGCAACTCCAACCTCCCCAGAGATTAAATCTTCCAGAAATATTGAAGGTAGGGATAAAGGGCGTAATCTGCTAGGTTGGATTAGAATGCAATAGTAATAGGTTGCATACATCAGGGCTCAAATGGATGATTGCCAGCGCCCCCCCCCCAAGCCAAGTCTTCATCTTTATTTATGAATGACGAGCACTTGTTCCATCCGTGTTCCATCTTTCTTTAAGGAATGAGGTGTTGCAGGTGTTGCAACTCTGCCATGACAACAGAAATGCTGGACAAAATGTAGGGGGTCACTTAAAATTTTGCATCAGGCATGGGAGAGCTATGGTATTTTGGCTGAAGATGAGATGCTTGTTTCGTCTTGTCATATTTTTCGCTGGTCCAAGATACTCCTGGAAAGCTCTTTCGCTTGCTTCAGTTCTCCTTCACCAGTAGAACACTGTGGGATTTTATTATTGATTTTTCAAGGTTAAATAAACACTTCTTGTGGTGGTGGATTTGTTTGCCGAGATTGCTCATTTCATTCTTTGTGAGGTCCTTCCCTCAGCACAACTGTGCAACTTTGTCTTGGCCACATAGGTACAGGATCTCAGTCGGTCATGTGATCTCAGACCACGGTCCTCAATTGACAGATTTTGGAAGGCTGTTTGTTGTAAGATTTTAGAAGGCGTCTCCCTGGTTTACCCAACAGATTATTCCAGTAACTTTTCGTTTGCAAATGCCTGTTTCTGTGGAAGTTCTTCCATTGGCCACTACTTGTACTAGAGCCCGGGTGTCAAACTCAAGGCCAGGGGGCCGGATGAAACCCGCAGGGTGCTTATATCTGGCCTGTGGGGCCTCCCTGGAAACAGCGAAGGATCGCCTGCGGTGCCTCTGCCAGCAAAAACAGAACTCTTCCCTCCCAAACTGTTTTCACTGGCAGAGGGTTGCAGGAGGTCATCACAGGTGAAAATGGAGCTCAGGGGCCCGTTTTCACTGGCAGAGCGCTCGGGACACCACAGGCGCCCCCAACACGAGTGATGTTGAGCTGGCCATGCCCACCCTGGTCACACTTCTCCTGGCCCCCTGAAGTCAAACACAACCCTGATGTGGCCCTCAATGAAATCGAGTTTGACACCCCTGTACTAGAGGATCTTTCTGCCTCTGGCATTCTAAAACTGTTCCTCTCCCCCTCCCCCCAATCCCTGCCTTTTGGGGAAATGGGGATGAGATCGAGTAGAATGCAGGTGTGCCTGCTTCATGGGAGTGGCTTGCCAGCCATGTGACCGAGTGGGAGTGGCTTGCCAGCCATGTGACCGAGTGGGAGTGGCTTGGCAGTCATGTGACTGGGTGGGCATGGCCAACTTGTAAAATGTGGTGTAACTCACTTAACAAAGCTCTTGCTTAGCAACCAAAATGTTGGCTCAGAAACTCTGGCATTTGAAGCACGCAAGTCTTAAAGCTGTCAAATTACAAGACCCCCGCACCCCTAATGCTTTAGGGAAAAAAAACCCCAGGGGTGTTCAAACTTGACAGCTTTAAGACTTGTGGACTTCAACTCCCAGAATTCCTCCTCTCGCTCTTCATCTTGAGGATGTGCAGACGGGCGGGGGGAGGGAGCGGGAACCGGTTCTAAACGGCACTGTAGATTTGTGGAACCTCTTCTATAGAACAGGTTAGAACCGGCAGGAACCCACCCCTGATGCAAGAAGAAGAGGAAAAGTGAAATATCTGATTCACTGGAAAGGCTTCCCTGAATCATAAAGATTGTGGGAAACCACAACATATGTCCTCGCCTGAAGGCCTGTGCTTCACTTCATTTTAAATTCTTGCACACACACAAATACACCCACCCCCCAATCTCCCACCACTGAAACTAGACAGTGAACCACAGGATGAAGAGGATTCTGTGCTTCTTACCACAATGTCTGTGTTTTCTTTGTTTAGGGTGGGAGACTGAATCTAATGGGGAAGATAGCAGTAGCACTTATATACCGCTGCATAGCTCTTTACGTCCCTCTCTGAGTGGCCTATAGAGTCAGCAAATTTCCCCCAACAATCTGGGTGTGGGTGGAAGGCTGAGTCAATCTTCAAGCTGGTCAGGATTGAACTCCTGGCTGAGGGCAGAGCTTGCCTACAGTACTGCCTTCTAACCACTGTGACACCATGGCGCAGCTGATGTAGAGGACTACAAATGTAGCTTTGAAGGACATATCACCCAGCTATTACAAAAGCGTCAGCATAGCCTAAAAAGACGGGAGGGGATGAGGGAGAAATTGAAGTTAGGCCTGCCTCTTAGGAATTAGAAGGAAGAGAAAAAGAAGGAATGTCCTCATGAATGGACCATTGCAGTACATTGTACATGGAGCGACCTTTGGACCACTTGGAAACTATAGCTAGCCCAGAATGCAGTAATATGAGCAGTAATGGATGTGCTGGTGTATGTCTATGTGACAGGCCTGCTCCATGAGCTACACTGGTTACCAGTTGGATTTCAGGTGCAATTAACAGGGCTAGTTACAGCTATAAAGCCCTCCAAGGCACAGGGCCTGTGTCAGGGTTCCAAGTGACACCCCTAACAAAAGAAGACTCCAAGGCTTGAGTTTCCTCAAAGTTGCATTTTATTAGAGATGTCATCTTGGCACATCTGGGAAAACCCGAATCTGGAAGTTTCCAGGTTTTTCCCACCCAAGTGAAAGTTCAAGTCCCTGCCCAGCACCCACATGTTTGTCACATGAACCAATCAGGCACCATCCAAAACTAGAGATGCTTCCCAGTCAGCTCATCACAGCTGCAGGGCAAGATGGTCTTGACTTTCGGAGAAAGAATGTTATTTTGACTATATGTCACCCAGACTCTGTATAATCCTCCCTCCTCCTATTTTCCCACAGTAGAAAATGTAGTAGGCCTGAAGTCCCCAAAGGTAAAAGATGACTTCCAGGTCTGACAGCCTGATTATTTAAGGGGACTGCTTTATCTGATAATTTCTGCCTATCCTGTAAGATTGGGCAGAAGGGATGTTCATCTGGACCCTTTAATTAAGCAGTGTTATCTAGCAAGACCTAGAAAGCCCAGTCCCTGTCCTCTAGAATAAGATCCCTCCAGAGATCCATATGGCTCCTACCCTGGGGGATGTTCAGAAAGTCACTGAAAGCCCCATGCTTTGAGATAAGAGTGGGTATTGACGCCCTTTGGATTTGTAATTGTTCTGTATTGTTGTCTGGACAATTCTGTTTGTGGCTACCATTGTAATTATTTTCTTTTAAAGTTCTAACTGCCTTAGAGTTTTTATAAGCAGGCAGCCTCTTCTTCTTGTAGCATATCAATCACGGATGTTGGCGATCCTATTTTTATTAACAGCCACATGAAAAAGTGCTGTTGAGTTTTGTCCAAAGATTTTGAAGCTGTTAGATGATGTTCTTCTTCTGCCTGGACCTTGTTTGACATCAATCTTTCCTTGTAGGATTAAGTGAAGTATGCCGTATTTTTCTGGGTGTTGCATCACATGTCCAAAATAGTCCAACTTTCACTTTTTTATGGTTTTGATGAGGCAGCCTCTAAGTTATTAAATTAAACTAAGCTAAAACTAGATTAAAGTTTCACTACACTTCTATCTTCTGTTCCCTTAATCCAAATATTCTTCCAAATGTGTATTTGCAACTTCCATTGAGGTTTATTTTACCAATTTAAATTTCAGGATTTCCACATGCATCATCTATCATAGAGTTCTCCAACCTTTCCAAGTTGGTGGTCCAGAGCGGGGAGGGGGAGGAAGAAAGAGGGGATGGTTTTGTGGGAGGGGCCGGTGAATGCACCTGTTGCTCACGCAAATGGGGTGGCGAGCTCTTACGTGAGTGGGTCCATGAGTGCCCTCAATGCTCACAGAAGTGGAGCTGAGTGTGTACGTGCGCCAGCTGGCCACTCACGTAGCCCAGTTGTGAATAGGCTGCAGCCTACTAGGCCCATAGATTGGGGAACCCTGATTTATGACATAACTTTGCAGCTGGTCCCACTTGGAATATTTATGGAATTACGATGAGTTTTAGAAATCTAGACTAAAACATTCTAATTGGATCTGTTTTTTCACTCTTGACTTCACAATTGGTACCATTTCTGAGTCATAATGTTCCAAGAGGGTTAACAATGTTATATTACAGCTTTTATTCAAGCCTTTTCCAAATAATTACCAGAATCAAGTTTCTCTTTTTTTTATCATTTTTATATATTGAGTGTTACCTTCTTATGTGGTATCTACCTACTTGCATGTGCATTCTTTCAAACGGCTAGGTTGGCAGGAACTGGGGCAAAGATGGGGGCTCACCCTACTGGGTAGCTCTCAGATCTCAAACTTGGGCTGTCGGATTTCCAGGCAACAAGCCTTAACCACTGAGTCACCGCCCAGGAGTGTAACACCGCTCTATGATGTCATGCTGGCCACATGACTGCAGAAATGTCCTCGGATAGCGCTGGCTCAATAGCCTTGAAACAAAGGTGGGCACTGCCCCTTAGAGTCAGCAACAACTAGTGGAATAAAATCCACAGGGACTCATTTACCTTTTCTTATATATTTATTGTACTTCTCAGACAGTTTTTTGTCAGAACCTGGAGGTTTTGTTTGTGGATTCTCTGAACCGATTCGATACTCATGGGCATGAAGAAGTTTGGGACAGCTGTCATTCTGCCTTTAATGATGGGGAAATGATTTGCTACATTTTTCATCTTTGAAGAAATTCCTCACGAATTCCTTCTCATATTCTTGAAGTTGACATACTGTATATTTCAGACTATAAGAAGCACCAAGATTTTGAAGAGGTTAATTTTTTAAAAAACTGTTTTTGCCCTCCTTGGCCCCTAGAAGCACTCTGCAGGCCTCCCAAACCCTTGGCATGCCCCATTATTTTGTGAAAAATGGGCATGCAGAGAGTTTGGGAAGCTGCAAAGTGCTCCTGGGGACAGGGGAGGGCAAAAACGTGATGGGGGAGGGTTGGGTGGCAAAAAATGGCCCCTTTTTTTCACACAAACGGGCCTGTTTTTTGCAAAACTGGGTGTGCAGAGAGTTTATTAGGCCTGTAGAGTACTTTTGGTGCTGGGGAGGGCAAAAATGAGTGAAAAACTGCCTGTTTTTGCAAAAACGGGCTCGTTTGTTGCAAAAAAAAAAAAAGGGTCATGCAGAGAGTTTGGAAGGCTGGCAAAGTGGTCCTAGGGCTCGGGAGGGCAAAAACATCCCCATTTTTATGGAAAAGGGGCCTGTTTTCACTTGTTTTTGCCCTCTACAGCCCACAGGAGAATTCTATAGGCCTCCCAAATGCTCTTCACACCTGGTTTTGTGCACAAAATGGGCCCGTTTTAGTGAAAAATGGGCTCCTTTTTGCCCTCCCCAGTCCCCAGGAGCACTTTGCAGTCCTCCCAAACTCTCTGCGCATCCATTTTTGCGAAAAACAGGATGTGCGAGGCAGGGTTTTGTGAGGCCAAAAATGCTATATTCAGTGTATAAGACACACCCAGATTTTCACCCTCTTTGGGGGGGGGGGGAAGGTGTGTCTTTTATTCTGAAAATTACAGTACTTTTTTTTTGCAAATAGTCTATACTGACAGATTACAAGTAGTCCTCAACTTAAAACTATTCATTTAGTGACCATTTAAAGTTACAGTGGCACTGAAATACACACAAACACACATACCACATATCATATGTATGACTCTTGCAGCATCTCATTGGTCATATCATCAAATTTCTGATGCTTGGCAACTGGCATGTATTTATGACATTGCATTGTCCTGGGGTCAAGTGATCATCATCTGGCTTCCCCCAATTACTTTACTTAGTTTCCGACAAGCAAAATAATTGGGGGAAGTCAGATTCACTTAATGAATGAATGATCTACTTAACAGCTGCAGTGATTCATGTAACAACTGTGGCAAGATAGGTCATAAAATGGGGTAAAACTCACTTTTAAAATTGCCTAGCTTAGCAACGGAAATTTTGGGCTTGATGGTTAAGTCTACTCATTATGTTTATTAAGTCTACTCATTGTTAAGTCTAAATGTGTTTCATTGTTGAACCTGGAATGGAAGACCTGCCTTATTCATTTCTGTTCCATAGGTGAACTTATGAACCTTCTGGAATACTTCATAGTTGTTGTTCTAGTTGCATTATGTACAAATCTCTGTGCAGCTGACCACACCTGCACATCTGTCACCTGCATACCTGTGAGGCTTCCATGCACTTTATTTTTTTTTCTCTCCTTTTGGCATATGTTACCTTAGTTCATTGTGGAAGACGATCATTTTTGTTTCAAGCTAGATTCACTTTCCCTTCAAAGAAAATTGAAGGGAAGTACTCTTTAACATCTTCATCAACGATTTGGATGAGGGGATAAATGGGGAACTCATCAAATTCGCAGACGACACCAAGCTGGCAGGAATAGCCAACACTCCAGAAGATAGGCTTAAGATACAGAAGGATCTAGACAAACTTGAACATTGGGCACTGTCTAATAAAATGAAATTCAATTGTGAAAAAAATAAGGTTCTACATTTAGGCAAGAAAAACAAAATGCACAGGTACAGTATAGGTGGTACCTTGCTCAATAGTAGCAACTGTGAGAGGGATCTTGGAATCCTAGTGGACAACCATTTAAATATGAGCCAGCAGTGTGCAGCAGCTGCCAAAAAAGCCAACACAGTTCTAGGCTGCATCAACAGAGGGATAGAATCTAGATCACGTGAAGTGTTAATGCCACTGTATAGTGCCTTGGTAAGGCCACACTTGGAATACTGCATACAGTTTTGGTCGCCACGATGTAGAAAAGACGTGGAGACTCTGGAAAGAGTGCAGAGAAGAGCAACCAAGATGATTAGAGGACTGGAGACTAAGACATATGAAGAACGGCTGCAGGAGCTGGGTATGTCTAGTTTGATGAAGAGAAGGACCAGGGGAGACATGATAGCAGTGTTCCGATATCTCAGAGGGTGCCACAAAGAAGAGGGAGTCAAACTTTTCTCCAAGGCACCTGGGGGCAGGACAAGAAGCAATGGGTGGAAACTAACCAAGGAGAGAAGCAACTTAGAATTAAGGAGAAATTTCTTGACAGTAAGAACAGTTAACCTCTGGAACAGCTTGCCTCCAGCAGTTGTGAATGCCCCAACCCTGGAAGTCTTTAAAAAGATGTTAGACAGCCATTTGTCTGAAATGGTATAAGGTTCCTGCCCATGCAGGGGGTTGGACTAGAAGACCTACAAGGTCCCTTCCAACTCTGCTATTGTATTGTATTGTAAAATAGATGCTTGTTTCTCATGTGGGTGGGTGTGGGTGAAAAGAGTAGGGTTCTACATTTAGGCAACAAAAACAAAATGCACAGGATACAGTATAGGTGGTACCTTACTCAATAGTAGCAACTGTGAAAGGGATCTTGGAGTCCTAGTGGACAACCATTTAAATATGAGCCAGCCGTGTGTAGCAGCTGCCAAAAAAGCCAACACAGTTCTAGGCTGCATAAACGGGGATAGAATCAAGATCACGTGAAGTGTTAATACCACTTTATAATGCCTTGGTAAGGCCACACTTGGAATACTGCATTCAGTTTTGGTCGCCAAGATGTAGAAAAGATGTGGAGACTCTAGAAAGAGTGCAGAGAAGAGCAACAAAGATGATTAAGGGACTGGAGACTAAAACATATGAAGAACAGTTGCAGGAACTGGGTATGTCTAGTTTAGTAAAAAGGACTAGTGGAGACATGATAGCAGTGTTCCAATATCTCAGGGGTTGCCACAAAGAAGAGGGAGGCAAACTATTTCTCCAGGGCACCTGAGGGTAGAACAAAAAGCAATGGGTGGAAACTAATCAAAGAGAGAAGCAACTTAGAACTGAGGAATAATTTCGTGACAGTTAGAAAAATTAATCAGTGGAACAGCTTGCCACCAGAAGTTGTGAATGCCCCAACACTGGAAGTCTTTAAGAAGATGTTGGATAGTCATTTGTCTGAAATGGTATAGGGCTTCCTGCCTAGGCAGGGGGTTGGACTAGAAGACCTCCAAGGTCCCTACCAACTTTGCTATTGTATTATATTGTTAATTCATGTGGCTGCAGGGATTCATGCCTGTTTAACATTTTCTTAACAGCGGGTTTTGTTTTCAGAAGAGGCCAGCACCCATAAAGGTTGCATATTCTTGGCTCTATATGGGCAAAGTATGGGTGACAGTCTGAATGAACCAACTTAATAAGGTTTGAAAAAGTTTCAGACTGGGATATTGGTTAGGGCCCATACTGCGTTGGGAGGAGTGTGCCTGCTTCCAATCCTAAAGCTGGAATAGTTGCTTCAATATCGCCGCCCTTGGTCCTCTGTGGAGAAGGGCGGGATATAAATATAATAAAAATAAAAATAAAAACTTGGTACTTGGTTCTCAAAATGCTTTTTGTGGTCAGCCACTATTGAGAGATTTTTTTTTTTTACTACCTTTCAGTTGGTTTCCAATTCCTTAATCTCCAAAGTCTTTTTCTTCTCTTTTCATGCTTTGCACCAGCACACATTCAGGACTGCTGATCTATTCCAAAACTTCAAAGGAGACAGCCTACCTTCCCTAGCCCAAATGCCTGGCATAAAGGGAGTGCTCAATTTATAACCGCAACTGAGCCCAAAGTTTTTATTGCTAAGTGAGACCTATTGTACAACCAGGTTGTTAAGTAACATGAGTAACATGGTTGATAGGTGAACCTGGCTGCCCCGTTGACTTTGCTCATCGGAAGCTCCCAAAAGTTGATCACATGACCCTGGGACACTGCAATCGTCATAAGGTTTAGGTTTTAGGTTTTATTGGTTTTTTATACCGCCCTACTCCAGAAGGACTCAGGGAGGTGTACAGCCAGAGTAAAACAAATATATAAAAGTTTTAAAAGACATATTAAAACAATTTGGCCTAACAATGAAAAAACCCAACCAACCCTGATTAAAATTAATAAAAAATTATAATTTAAAAATCATGTTTTATGCCAGCCCGGCTTGTTGGGAAAAAAAGGTTTTGAGAGCATGGCGGAAAGTACGTAAGTCAGGGATAGTTCTTAATTCCGGGGGCAATTCGTTCCAGAGGACCGGTGCTCCCACGGAGAAGACTCTCCCCCTGGATGTCGCCAGTCGACATTGTCTAGCCGATGGCACCATGAGGAGACCTTCTCTATGGGAGCTACTGGCCGTACTCATAAATATGAGCCAGTTGCCCAGATTTTAATCACGTGACTATGGAGATGCTGCAATGGTGGTAAATGTGAAAAAGGTCACAAGTCATTTCCCCCCCACTGTTGTAACTTTGAATGGTCACTAAACGAATGGTTGTAAGTCAAGTAACTACATGCCTAAAAAAGCATCTGCTTTGGTTCATTATGATTTTGTGTCAATTTCTCCTCTATAGCGGGTGGGTGACAGAGGTATAGACAAAGTTAGTTTTTCTTTTCTTTTTTCCCTACTTACCGTAAATGTTTTTGCTGCCCTCTTGTTATTATGCGAAGCTCAAAAAACATAGTTTTTTAAAATAAAAAATTCCAATAACATCACTCTTGCTTACTGCCTATAGATGCCTTGTCATCTCCCTTGTATTTAATGGAGTGTCACTTGTAAATGGAAAAGGAAGTTTTAAAAAATACTATACTCCCCCCCCCCCCCCAGCCTCAAAAAAATTACTTTGGAGAGGGAGATTATTATATCACACTTTTTTTCAAAAGGGAAGAGAAAAAAAAACCTTGCTTGAAAACAGTTCTAAAACATCATAGTAGTGGTGTCCTTTACAGATAAATAATATGCTAAGGAGTTTTGTGATGGTAATACGTCTCTATGCTGGTTGGCATAGTAGTTGTTTGATTTGTCAGAAGAGTTTCTGATCAGGGCCTTTGATGACGATTGAATGGGCTGTTTTGATCTCAGGATTCTTTTTGCCATTGGTTGAACGGCTATTGAACGGCACAAGGATGGTGGGCACTACAAGGTCCTAAGCAAGACAAAACACAGAGGAAAATAAAGTTATGCAAAGAAGATTGAAATTGATTCAGAAAGTAAATTAAATACTAAGAGGAAGAGGAAAGAAATTAAGAGTGGAGAACCGGAGAGAGAAAAATGGCAGTTTCATGGCAAAGTTCAGAAGGATGTGAAGTAGGTTAATGTTAGGTTAATGTTCTTATTGTAGCCTGAATCTCTTTCTTGGAAAGCTTGAGTCGTGTTAAATAGACTTACTTAGATTTCTGACCGAGGTCAAGAAAGTAGCAAAGGTATTCTGAAAAGCAAAAGGTGAAAATCTTGATCATAGCAAAGATCACTGAATTTACAGCTTTAAGTACATTGAAACAAAGCTAAGCATTGGGGTTTTATTGATTTGCATGTGCTGGTTTTGCAATTAATGGGATTGATACATGGAACAAGCCAAATCAAATTGATTTTTCACAGAGGACAACATGTACGGAGGAGAATGGCATATGCTGCCAGAGTTCTGGTTTTTGTTTTGCTGCAGTGGTTCCCTCTGCCTAAAAAGAGAGAAGTAACTTACCTCATCCGTGATGGGGATGGCAAACGTAAAAAACGTAAAGTAAAATTCTAGCTGTTAATATGCAATTCCCTTCTGCATATTCATAACGCCTCTTTAAATGGTTCCTAATAAAGCTTGCATCCTGTAGAGGTGTGCGTTTGCTTGTTTTTCCTTCTTTGTACTTTAGGTAGAAAATGCAATTTAAACTCCAGTCCAAATAGGAAAGCTAATTTTATTCGACATCTCCAGTGTATCGGTTTTATTAACCAGGAAGCCCACTCTCCCAAAGTATAAAATCCCAAACGCCTAGCTTTAATTCCTGATATAATTAAAAGCTTAAACTCAACAGTCTAGCAGCCTAATTCGTTTTCAGTTTTTGAAATTTCTTTTAAAATAAGGAAGTATGATCACTCTGTGATAGTGCGCATCGTTTGCATAATTGGAGAACTCTCAGGGTTTGTGTGTGGCACTCAGGTTAAAAGCTTTAAGGAGTGCGTAATGGAAAGGTCCTCTGACTTGAGACCTGTGCAGATCCCCTGCCAGTACAAAAAGGATTCTAGATCCATTAGACAGATTCTGATTCCTGTGTTTTAAAAGTGGATAGTCTAATTAATCCATAATAGCGATCTGGGCAAACCTGTAATTCCTCATGTCTCATATTGTATTCTTTTGTCTTATTTTATTTTTATAATGCTCATCTTTTCAAATCAGAATCAGAATGGTATAACCGAACCAGCAATAAAAGCAATCTTTAATTTAAAC
Source organism: Rhabdophis nuchalis (assembly GCA_039707465.1). Lineage (NCBI taxonomy): Eukaryota > Metazoa > Chordata > Lepidosauria > Squamata > Natricidae > Rhabdophis > Rhabdophis nuchalis. Next base: position 148,708,690 of record CM077646.1, on the reverse strand, counting down.
AAGGTTAGATAAAACAGTATCATAAAGCAAAACAATCAGAATACAGCAATTAAAACAAAATTAATTTGGAAAGGTAGCATGCTCCTGGAGCTGTTCATACTTGCAAACGCATGTACGAAGAAGCAATTAAAACAATATTTTAAATTTGTTTTGGATTAAACCTGTACTTTGCTTTCCCCCGAAGGAGCTCTGGAACATGTAGAACACATAAGGTTATGTTAGCCTTGGAAAGTAGAGTTAGTTGTAATGATTAATATAAAGCCGGTTACGATAGAATTTATAATAGATCTGCTCATCTAAGAAGATATCTGCTCCTATCCTATGCTGATGCTGTTTTATTCTCAGATAGCATAAGGAAATTCTTTTCTGAACTGAGATGCTTTGGCAGCCTTATTTTTAAAAAATCAGTCCAGACTACAAGCTGCTATGGCCATTAGACAATTCCCCCTGCTGTTGTGTGCCCGCTTTACTTTCCATGCCAGGAAAAACAATTGTCAAGATTTTTTTCTTTTCTCTCCCCCTCCCTTTCTTTGGCGTGCAAACGCACACATACATATATGTATGTTTGTAATATGCATACAAACTTGAATTTATATATACAGTTAAAGCATCAAAGCACACATATCAGAAAGCATGCAACCAAGTTTAAAGTAAAAAAAATCCTTTCTTGTATTTTTCTAGCTTTTCCTCATGGGAGCTGCGGATGAAATGTTTCTACTTCAAGTAACTAGAGAATTAATAAAATAGCGCCCAACTGTATTTACTAAAATAGTGGTAAAACAAAGGCCCAGAGGAACAGTAAGTAACTCAAGGAAAGAAAAATGACATTTTTAAAAGTTCTGCTGGGTTTCGAATTGACAACACTCTGCCCGTGAAGCCCAGTCTTATAGGGGTACAGCTCAGTTAATCATAGTAATTGGGACCAGAATTTCTATCACTATGCAACACAGCTGTAAATTGTGATATCACGTGAGCACATTCTTAGCTATAGAAATTCTGGCACTTCTGTTTGCTGTTGTTGTAAGCAAAAGAAATAGATTTGGAACCCCGGTTTGAAACTATGCAAGGTGATAGAGAAAAAGTTGAAAACAGAAGACTAAAACAATTTCAGTGCCGCTGGTATTGCTACAGATTCTTAAGGCACAAGTGTGAAGAAAATAAGCTTAAGCACAGGAAATGAAAATATAATCAAAAATTTGACTTCCAGGGAAGAAATATTTTATCATTGAACATATTGAAGGATATTATTGAACAATGGACCCAGAAGTTAGTTTTATTTGTGTCTGCCTCTATAAATAGACTGTGTTTAAAAGATGTTATGGGACAAGTTATATCTGACAACATCAAGACTGATGTGAAAGTGGATTTTTAAATTACAGACTAAAAGAAATGGCATGGAGAAAGATATAGCATGATATGTAAAAGAAACCAGTTGATATCTTAATAATTAAAAGGGATGTAGAAATAACAAAACTAAACAAATGGCCTGGATAATTTTCCTATTTGGAAAATTTATAAAATAGACATTAAAAAATTTAAGAATTTTGTGAAAAGGGACCAAAGGATAAATGAAAATATATCAAGTTCTAGGACATTATTTGAAAGGACTAAAGAGTCAAATATAGGTAGTCCTTGAGTTAACAACCACAATTGAGCCCAAAATTTCTGTTGCTAGGGGAGATAGTTGTTAAGTGAATTTTGCCCCATTTTATGATCTTTCTTGCCACAGTTGTTAAGTGAATCTCTGCAGTTGTTAAGTTGGTAACACGGTTATTAAGTGAATCTGACTTCACCAATCACTTTGCTTGTCAGAAGGTTACAAAAGGTGATCACATGACCCCAAGATACTATAACCGTCATAAATATGACTCAGTTGCCATGGGTATGCTACAATAGTCGTAAATGTGAAAAACGGTCATAAGTCACTTTTTCAGTGCCTTTGTAACTTTGAACCATTATTAAATCAACAGTTGTAAGTCAAGGACTATCTGTACTTAGAAAAAAAGAAAGGAATATAAAGTTGGCTTAATTGATCACAGTTAAAATATGTGGGTTTTTTTAATCTTAGTGGACTTTTATTGACATGAGGACTGGAATGAGGAGGCTTCACTAATTTGTTTAGAGAGAGATGGGATATGAGAAGAGATAATTTATTGTATTTTAAGAGAAAATAAGATGCTAAAATTGTTTATACTTCAATGAATAGGAAAGTCACTTTATAAGTTTCTTTTCTTTTTCTTTACTGTATGTTTTAATCTTTTTTCTATTTCTCATTCTATTTTTTCTTCTGCACCTTCAATTTTTTTTCTTTTTCTTCTTTTATATTTTAGTTTTTATTAACGTTACGTTACAGTTGTACTCTTTAACAAAATTACTATTTCTAAAAAGATGTTCATTTAGAAAGCTGCCAGGTAACCCTGGATTTGGCTCTAGTCATTGGGGGGTCTGGTTAAATCCATGGAATTAATCCAAAAATAGTCCAACTTGACTCAAAATGTGACTCAAATCCATGTATTTGTAATTTTTATCCTATTATTCTAAATTGGCACATCTTAGTGATCTTGCAAATGGAATTACTATATGAACTGTAAAAGCCTCCTTTACTCACCAAGCATAAAGAATTCCAGGTCTCTGGCAGATATTATCTCAAATATTGAACGCTATCCAGCTCATCCTGGTTTACCATTTGTGTAAAGAAGTACAAACTTTTTATTTCCTAAGGGGAAAAAAATAGTATAGTATTGCTTTTCCTTAAGGCATTTTGGTGCCTAGGGAGCCAAATGCAAATACTCTCTTTTTCTCTTATTATTTTTTATTGCTGTTTTTTTTTTTTAAAAACATTCAAAAAACTCAACAAAGTCTGAATTTTGTTTTTCAAAAATAACCGCATAATAAGGAACATCTCATCATCTCCCCCCGCCCCCAGAAAAAAAAACCCACAGAAATTATATAGAAGCAATATTTTATTTTATTTTTTTGTTACCAGGTGGCTTAGATTCTGTTTTCATTTATACCCCATTTAGAGAGTATAGAATTTGGAACCAGCGTGAAATACCCGAGGTGAAGGCTGAGGAGAAGATATTGCAGAGAGAGGGAATCTGTCAAAATATTAGTGGTTCTTACACATCTCTCTTATGGTGACACTGGTTGATTTTTTCCAATATCAGTCATGCTTTACAAAATGGCCGCATTATTTGTTCACACGTTCAGTTCAGTTTGCTGTTCTCCCTCTTCCTCACTTTCAGTCCTGTGTGGTAGTCCAAAGGCTTGAACTTTTCATTCTGGATGTTTAGGCCTGAGAATTGTTTTTCATAAGCAAATGTTGCTAATTCCTGTCTTAGAGTGGCTTTCACTTAACCCTTGGATATGGACCAGCTCATTTTAAAATGCAGAATACTCCCTCCCTCGTATAATGCCCTCCAGATCTTTCTTCAAATGAAATCTGTGCGAAATTGCTTGCTGAAAAAAATTCTGTGACATGTCTAGAAGAAGTGATTGCCAGCTGGTTTTGCGCTAGGCTGGCCTCTGTAACACTTTTTGTGACTTTGTGTTGTTCTTCCCTAGCTTATGCCGTTTCTTACAAATCTAGCAATGTTTTCTTTGTTGCAGTTACTTGTAATACTATAAATTGACAGTGCTTTCTCTTTAGAAGGCAGCACAAAACACTTGATTGTGAATATTAGATAGTGAATAGCAATGGCACTTAGACTTATATACCACTTTACAGTGCTTTACAGCCCCCTCTAAGCAGTTTACAGAGTCAGCCTATTGCCCCCAACAATCTCAGTCCTCATTTTACCCATCTCGGAAGGATGGAAGGTTGAGTCAACCTTCAGCCTGGTAAGATTTAAACAGCCAAATTGCAGGTAGCCAGCAGTCAGCAGAAGTAGCCTGCAGTACTGCACTCTAACCACTTCACCACTGCAAAATATTAGACAGTATGTGGGTTTAGTTTGTAATTGTCAAAATATTAGTGGTTCTTACACATCTCTCTTATGGTGACACTGGTCATAGAGGGACACCATAGAGACACTCAGAGAGGGACTTCTCCGGGGGCCGTCCACCAGGCAGTGCCAGCGAGCGACGCCCAGGGGAAGGGCCTTCTCTGTGATGGGCCCGACCCTCTGGAACGACCTACCCCCGGATATCAGAACGACTACGGACCTCCGCACCTTCCACCAAAAAGTAAAAACCTATTTGTTTCATCAGGCTGGCTTGGCCTAATCTACGCTTCTCGCCCCAGTCTGTTTTCTCAAATTGTTTATTGGGTTTTAATGGGTGGTAATTTTAATGGTTTTTAAATTTTGTACAGGGTAGTTTAATTCGTTTTTAACTTGTGTGTATTGTATGTTTTTAGATGGTTTTTAATTTTCCTGTACACCGCCCTGAGTCCCTTTGGGGAGAGGGGGCGGTTTATAAATATAATAAATAATAATTAAAAAAAAAGTAATGAGAACCCATGAGTGAAATAGAGAACGTAAAATAATGTATTGTTCTTTGCAAACTGTACTTCAGAAAAGATTGGGTGGTAATTAAGGTGTTGGACTAGGATTGGGGAGATATAGTTTATGTGCACACTGATTCCTAGAAATAAGTTTTGAGTCTGTCCTTTCTTCAACCAAGCTACTTCCCAAGATTACTGTTGTGGGTATAAAGGCAGAAGGAGAACATTGCCTTGAGCCTCTAGAGAAAAAAATGGATGCAAATCTAAAAAATAGATAATAGTAATTAATTAATGATCTCTGGATGCTTTATAACATCAGGCAGTTGCTACACAAATGTTAAAAAAAAATATCGACTGGTATATGACCCACACAATGAATGTGAAGCAGTAGCAGCATTCGTCAAAAAGTAAGATTTCTCCTGTCAAGATTCTACTTGGATCCATGAAGGAAGGGAGCAAATCTTCATGGGCTACTTTTCACGAGTAAGTGAAAAAGATGATTGTTCAGAGACAGATGTAGTAGAGAAGGATCTTGACTGCTGCCGTTGTCTTGCACTGATCATCAGTTCTGCTTCTTAGCACTTCTTGCAAATAACTTGTTTCCTCCAAATCCCAAAATGACGTTTTTTGATTGGAATACCATTACCCTGCTTGATCTAATAACTCTATGAACAGGGAGAGGATAAAATATAGAAAATTCCTTACACCTTAATTGACCCCTCTTTCTCCATCCTCACGGACTACTTCGTTACCTTCTGGCTAGCATTTTTGGCAATTTCTTTTGCCTTTCTTGGTTTTCCTTGCACCTGTAACAGTGGCATGATTGACATGCAGACCAGGTTCCATGTCAAACCCTTGCAGTGACAAATACAGTGATTAACTAGGTAAAAATAATGCATCAGAGTTTAATTAAATCTCCTTCACTGTCAGTCAGTAAGCCATCCGCTTGTCTTTCTCTCTCCTTCAGTATGTTTTTTCATTTGGAGCTTGGCAGCTCTGCTGTTCAAGCAAGGCTAAAATTCTTGATGCCCATATTGTTTATCAGTTATGATTCTGTGTCTGCTTAGTTGATCAGCCCAACCCACATCTCATAAATTACAGAAACTTCAAGGGATAGCTTAAATCAAAGTGTTCTCTCTCTCTGTAGGTGTGTTCACCGCAAGCAGTAAAGCTGTGTAGTAATAACCAGGATGTCTAGATTCTAACATCTAAGAAGCCTCAAACTCATTGTATATCTGCAGCTTAATTTTGCAATCTGTTTTGCAAATATTGTTCCCTTGTTTTCAAGCCCTCGGTAAACATGACTACTGGAAACTCCCTGTTGTTTGATGGGGTGATTAGAGGTTTTTCAGGCCTTTCACAAGCCACATGAGATGTTGTGCAAATTGCCCAGGTGGGATGGAGTCCAAAGTGGACTGCACTAGCTTCCTTCCCCTCGTTTGCCTTTCCTTCCCTGAAATTAAGAAACCAGCTTGATTCCTCCTCTTAGTTGAAATAGGAGCTATAGCTAAATTCATTTAAATTAAATTGTGGCTGTAAGTTTGGCCTCCTTTATTTTGGACTCATGCCCCTCCTGGTTAGGTAAGGTTTGCCGGGATATGGCTTGTGACTGGGTTCAAGTGATGATTAATGCCTATTTGCGGGAAGCGGTGGTACTACCTGATTTAAAATAGGTGGTGGTGCCCCCCCCCCTTCTTTCTCAAGAGGCCATCCTTAGACCCAGCTGGATTAGATAATTTTTGCCAAGTCTCCAATCTTCTCATATTGGGGAAGGTTATTGAGAGGATGGTTGACATGCAACCCTAACTCTGGATGAAGTGGATTATCTGGACCCTTTCCAGTCTGCATTCAGACCATAATTTACCACCGAGATAGCATTGGTTACGTTTGCTGATGACCTTTGGAGGACTACAATGTGGGTGATGCAACTATCCTGGCTCTCCTGAGTCTCTCAGTGGTTTTTGATACCATCAAATCCTTCTGAACCAGCTCCATGGGTTGGGAATGGGAGGCACTATTTTGCAGTCATTATCCTCCGTTCTCCATGTCCAGATTCAGTTGGTGTTGGGGCAGGAGGAATTGTCAATCCCTGCAATGCAGGGTGCCTCAAGGCTTGAGCCTATTGTCTCTCCTCTTTAACATCTACATGAAACTGCTCAGTGAGTTCATCCACTAAGACAGAACAATGCTACATAAAAGCCTCTCCTTTGGAAAGCAAAAAAGCAACCTCCCTATTATCTTTCTTTGTCACCTCTTTCAGACCTAATCAGTACCTGTGTGATGTGAACCATATTTGCTTTTTGTAAACCTGTGTCTCCAACTTGGAGGGGTCTTTTGAGAGGCTTTTCACCAGCCCTTGTTTTAAAGCACCCCAAATAATTTGCAAATAAAGATGCTTCACTCATCCTTAATTCCAGATCATTTAAAAAGGTTTGGTCCGGATAAGATCTTTTAGGATAGCTCAGTTTTTCCCTAAAACCATTGCAAGAAATATTCTTCTGTCCTACTCAGCTTTATGTTAACTAAGTAGTTATGAACCACAAGGAAGCATATCAAACAGCTTATTTTTTTCAAGAAGCCTAATTCTTCAAGATCAACTTATATGATACCTGCCATAGCTCTCCTCTTAGTTTCATGATTGCTGATGCACTCAAAGAATTCTAAGGAATTCAAACTAAATCTTAACTTTGCCAAAGCTGTGCTGCTGTTTTGCTGGCAAAATGTGTCTTCAATACAATATTTGTTCATATTTTATTTGACAATATTTTTGACCAAATTAGTTGGAACAGATTTTAAACTGTAATTTATTGGATTTACGAGGACCCTAATTTTATAAAAAGACTTACATTGGTCTCCTTTTTAATTTGCAGGATTATATGAATATTTGTACATTTGGAGTGTCAGATCAGTTGCTGCACATTTGAATTTTTAAAAGTTCTGTCTGGTGTATATTGCCTGGACCTGATAAGCTTGTGTTATTTCCAATTTGTCAATACGATCTAGAGCTTTGCCTCTTTACCTCTATTAGCCTCAATTCTTCTGGTTTCCTGCCTAAAATGGTCACTTATCAATAGACATGTCTTTAATAGATAATATACATATTTTGACATCCAATATTTATTTAATGGTTCCATAAATATCTTATACTTATTGAATACTTTTTCATTGATTGGTGTCCTCAATCTTATGGTACATAGGAACATTGGTTGGGATTGTGGCATTGTGGTAAAAATATGCCAAAGCTGATAGATGATGATTGTAATCTAATTTGCAGTTTTCATATGTGTCGTGTGAAAACCTGATACCTGTGGACCTATTTAGTGGTGGCTGTAGCATATGGAAGATTGCAGTTTGTAATACAAAAGGAGTGAATGATAAAGAACCTAAAGTGATGATTGAAACATAAAGAAAAGGAAAGAAACCCAGAGAAAAGGGCAGGATGTGTAATAGATCTGAATGAAGATTGTCTGATTTTGTGTGGGGAATTGATGAATAAATGCAGGGGAGTGAAGGGATGGGTTTCATAATGAATGAAAGAGTGAAATGGGCTGAAAAGCATACTAGAAAGTATGACTCAATGTCATGTAGGTTATCATGGTTACATATGGAAATAGGAATCAACAGGGTGGTGAAAGTTACATGTTACACTTCAATGAATATTGATAATGGAAAGAACAAAAACGTGTTTGGGCAAAAATGTGCATTATTCTGAATGAATTCAATTCAGAGAAAAAAATTAGGTGACATGAATGGATGGGTGGGAACGAGACAAGAGGATTTTAAAAAAAAGTTATCAAGCCATTCTGATACCCAAGAATGAAAGAGAATAATAATTGTTTAATGGGTTCTTGCTTAGAAAAATCTCTGCTTCAAATACGTGGTAAGTATTTGTTCGCAAATACACACAGCAAAAGAATAAATATACATCCAGATTCATTACTGGTTCATTTAGAATGGGTGAGAGAATTTTTAAAAAGTAAAAGAAATGAGAGGAAAGTTGAAACGATTAGAAAGAAAGAACAAGTCCTGTATGAAAAAGATTACACAATAAATTAATCTTCGAACATAATTATTGAAAAACAGTGATAAAGAAAGAAGACGAATAAGCTGCTTGGAACAGTATGAAAAGAGTCACATTACAAGATGTGCAAGAATATGTGGAGTTATTCTATTGAAAAATTTTAAAACATGCTTTGTGGAGTGACGAAGTGAAAGAGGTTGTATATGAGAAAAAATGCATTGAGAGAGAATGATAAAAGGTGTGGATAATGCTCAAGTGGAGGCTCAGAGAGAAAGATAGTTGGAAAGACTCTTGTTCAAGAGAAAGATACAATTAAGGCTAAAAGAAGTGGAGAGCATGCAGAGCAATTTTGACAAAAATTCAAATATTGTCTTAGAAGTAGATGAAAAGGACCAAACAAGGAGCATGTAGCAGAGTAAGTGGAATTAAAAATAAAAATGATGACATGATGTGGGATGAAACTGAAGTGAGGGACTGCTCGAAGGAACATATTAGAAACCTGTACAAATGATAGCAATATGTCAAAAAAGGAATTGAAATGCTGTAATTAGAGCTGCTTCTAAGACTAAGCAACCGAGACAGTCACCTAGAGCACTAGATTTTAGGAGGTGCCAAAACTGAAAACACTTCTGAAGTATACAATACGAATGTAAAATCTGATGATCTTTCCTAGTTGCTTTTTCTTTCCACGCTTTTAAAAAACACGCTTTTAAAAAAAACACCCACAAAGTCAGTTGAGTGATTGTGAGCAAGCACACTAACCAAGACGTTCAAGTCATGAAAAAGAAATTATTACTGTATAGTTATGGACCTCAGGAAACTGAAAATATTATCAAAGCAAAACAATAACCTAATAGGAAGATATGAGTGAACAAGTTGCACGACTGTCAACTTATCAAAGTTATATCTGGAGAATTGGAAATGGCCCACTCGGTGCAGTAGTAATAATAATAATAATAATAATAATAATAAATTTTATTTGTAGCCCGCTCTCTCTCCCCAGAGGGACTCGAGGCGGGGCACAGGAAAATTAAAAAACAATAAACACAAACAGAATACATAATTTAATGTATCAAGCACACCCGCTTGAAGATTAAATACTGTATAATCATAAAGGATGCCAGAATATGACTTTGCTTAGAAGTATAAATCTTCTGTATCTAAATCAAACTTTAAACTGCCAGAATGAAACCACCTTCTTGCCTTTTTTATTGGCCAAAAATAAGTCATTATGGGCACCTGTTTCTGGTAGTAGCCAACATACCAGCAGATGGGCCGAATTTTGTGTGTCTCCATATTCACACAGCATGTTGTCATCTGCTAAGAGCCTCCACTTGAGCATATTGGTTTTATAGTTAGGCATTCCAACTCTCAACTTATTCAGGGTCCTCCAAGTAGTATAAGGGAGGTCAGATCCTTCAGCCATATCCTCCTTTAATGTTATTCCTTGCTCAGTGGTCTCCTTTCCCCATTTTTTAATTTGATTTTCATTCCTATCTATCTAGCTCCATTCATATCTAAAGATTGTCTCTATAAACCAGGGACTGTGTCTCCATATGTATGTAATGTTGGCCTTATTTTTATAAATATGTTTCCTTAAAATCTTTGTTTGCATCTCACATTGTTTCTTTGTCACTCAGGAAGTATGGATTCCTTTTCAGTCTTCTCTTTTGGGTAGAATTTCCATTTTCTCAAAAATCTAACCAGATGTTGCTATATCTGTCCTGATGTGTATGAGGCCTAGAGTCAAATGAGAATCACAAAGTTTGCAAAACCTTTATAGCAGATTAAATGATTTTATATAATAAATAGCTGACAGTAATGGCAGTTAGTTCTGCAAATGTTTCCCGCTCCCCTCTATTGACAAATGGATAACACTGAGTTTTAAAATTCCACATGTTTCATATATGATACAGATGTGCTTTCCATTTTGTATGAATGTTGCTCATTAAAGCATGTGAGAGCCTGAAAAAGCTTCCACTACCAGTTATATTGACCTGTATTAATTGACATTAAAGTAGTGAAAAAAGATGGTTATACTTTAATGAATAATATATAGATGCTGTGTTAGCTTAAGAGTCCAAAGCATGTTTTCATAATTATTTTAGTATCATACTGTATTCTGTATCTTTTGGAGTATGATGCACTTTTTTCTCCCCTAAAAGAGCATGGAAATGTTGGTGCGTCTTATACACCGAATACAGCCATTTCTTTTGGCCTCCTGAACCCCCGTCCTCGCATCCCATTTTTGCAAAAAACAGGCAAAAAATGGGCCATTTTTCGCAAAAATTGAGGTGTTTTTGCTTTCCCGCAGTCCCCAACAGCACTCTGCAGGCTTCAACAGGCCTGGGGGAAGGGAAAAATGCCTCCATTTTTGCAAAAACTTGCCTGTTTTCTGCCCGTTTTTTGCAAAAATGGAGGTGTTTTTGCCCTCCCCCAGCCCTGCTGAAGCCTGCAGAGTGCTCCTGGGGGCCAGTAAGGACAAAAACGTTTTTTTCTTACTTACCTCCTTGAAATCTTGGTGCGTCTTATTAGAAGTAGACTCCTAGAGTTGGGTAGGCAATATATATACCATGTTGACAAATGGTCATTGTTGTTTTAAGGCTGTTGGAATGTTAGAGTGCAATTAGAGACGGTAATAAGAGGAAGTCTGGAGAGCGCATATTCCTCTCTCTGCCGGATTCTCTCTCTGCTGATATCTTTACTGTTTGCTATTGGCTCGTGTGCCGTGACTGACTGTTTGAAGAAGGAAGAATTGTGGATTGCTGACTGTAAGCAATTGTTAGTTTGTTAAGGACTTAGTTTGACTAACTATCAACTATCACTGCTTGTGAATCAGTAGTTTAGTTTTACAACACCAGAAAAGCTAATTGTTTTTTACTAACAGTGTCTGAGATACTATTTGTGTGTTTTACTAGCAACGTTCCTCTAGCTGTATATTCCGCTGGACAACTTTTCTGTCTCCCAACGGAGATATCCCCCAACACGTCTTATACACTGGTGTATCTTATAGTCCGAAAAATACAGTATATTCTTTACAATGTAGCTCAGTACAATCCAATACTAGCTTTTTGAGTTCTTTCAGTATCAGTCCAATCTAACTGAGTTTCGACCCTGTTGATATTAAAGCACTTACCCTATTTAATTTTTACCGAATTATACAGTTAGTGTGCTGAGCTTAAAGCATAATTTAATTTAGATGAGATATGTGCTATAATGCACTAGGTGTTTTTGGCTGGCATTGATGAATCTTTTAACTGTGATACAACTGATTGGGTTGTCTTAATATCACCAAGATGTTGCAGGACAGGGGGAGGAATAGTCTCCAGCAGCTGCTGGCTGAATTACGTAGGTTACAGTAAATGATAAGGGAGATAGGCGGGAAATTGCTGATAGAAGTAATAAACTTTAAGAAATGAAAAGTTTAGTTTATTAAATTTATATACCGCACCCTTTCCCAGAAAGGGACTCGGGGCGGTGCACAGGCAATTTAAAAAACAGATATAAACATAGCAAAATACAAAATATAAAATATAAAACCCGATTAAATTAGTATCCCTGTGCTAAAAAATTTGAATAAGTTAAGACAGTGCCCCTAAAAAACCAGTTTAAAACAATTTGACTGCAAAGAAGGAAGGAAATAAAAAGTAGAAAACAAACCAATTGGGGATAGGAGAAAATAGTTTTGAGGGGGGAAAATGAGGATAAGGAAGGAAGATCAAAGAAAATATAGGGAAGACGACTGAGAGATAAAAGAGGAATAATGCATATTGTCAAGAGCTGAAAGGTTGAAGAAGTCTAGAGATAAGAACTGTATACAATAGATGCCAGTTGTTCCCCATAAACAAGCCTTAAAGTATCTCAAAGCATCTTTGTTTCCTCTCCCCTCTCCCAATTTTGCATTCTGCTTTCCTTTGTATTTGGCATCAAAGAATTGATAGACTGTGGGCCATGTTTTAGTAGGTCAATGACGCAGAATGTTTGGAAGAATATTAACACATAGGTTTTCATTTAGACATATACACACATACACACACAAACGTGTTTCCTTGATTTGTACGATTGCTTGGAGAAGTTTCGTTTTAACTATATAATATTTACTATTCAACGAAGTGAAGAATTGTTGCCTCTTCAAAATGCTAAAAAAAAACCATATATAGTAACACTATTTGGCAACAATAGTCAGGGAAGGGTCTGAGACCCCCCCCAAAAGAGATTTGGGGATTGTGTGGGGCCTAGGGGCTAGGAATTGTCCATCTCTGCATTCAAGATTCTAAACTTTTGTTGTACAGATCATACTATGGATTGGTTTGGGAGTGTTAATTATCAGCACCTACACAACTTTATCAGCAACTCAAGAGACTCCGGCAAAAGTGGAAGCCGTGGAACCAGACAACGTGGCTAGAGAAATAAATAAGGAACAGGACTCGGCTAAAATTTCAGGTATGTGACATGTTCTCGGAAAACTGCTGCAAAATGCTGCATAAACTTCCATTAAATATAGTTGCACTCCAATCCATTTATTGGATCACAATGCTGAAACAGTAGAAATCATATTTTTAGGACAGATAATGTAATGACTATAATCTCTTGTTTTCCACATAATTGTTTTTAAAGTTAACAAGCTAGGACCTTCTTTTTCTTAGGCAGTTTTTTAGTAGGAGAGTTAATGTACATTATGTCATTTCCAACCTTTAAATGGTTAAATATCTGTTGGAATATGCCAGTGATTTTCTTTTTCTGTTTTTGAAAACCCAAGAGCAAATGTGTAGTCATAGTAACTGAACCTTGATCTCGCCTGTTATATAACAATACAATAAGTATATTTTAAAATAAATAAGGTACATAAAAGATGACTCTCCTCCTCCCCCAAGACAAGTACAAACAATTACATTGACTTGACGGCTTCTCTCGTATTTCATTTTTTTTTAAAATATCTTTTTCTCATCCTTTATCAATAATCAAATTATAAAAGCATATCACTCAGTCCTAATCAGCAAAAGCCTACTAGGAGTTACCAGAAATATTAACATATATACTGTATTTTAATCTTAATTTTTAAAAATCCATTTGCAATCCAAACTCATCGCTTTCTTTAAGAAATAAAGCAAAAAGAATCCAGCTTGTAAACAGATCCTTAAAACTGTTCCATACAGTTCTGGTCAAAAAATAAATAAATCCCATTACTACCTTGTTTCCCTGAAAATAAAACCCTCTGTGTAATAAGCCCAATTGGGCTTTTGAGCGCATGCGCTAAAATAAGCCCTCAACAAAGCAGCATCCATGAGGTGACCACACTCGCTGCCTCCTGCACCTCAAAAGTAATAAGACCTCCCCGAAAATAAGGCCAAGTGCTTATTTCGGGGGTCAAAAGAAAATAAGGCCATGTCTTAGGTTCAGGGAAACACGGTAGTTAGCAGAAACCAAAACATACATATTTCAACTCTGACGATATAGATTCATTTCATAGACCACCTGTTTACTTTGTAAAAACTTTAATCCCGACATGTCAAATGTCCATAAGTTGTCGTCTTATCGTTTTCTCTTTGTCTCCTCTCAGGAATAATGTCCTTGGTTTCACTCATTATTTTTGTAAATTCTAGCTTAAGAAGGCTTTCCAAATCACTCTTTTAATTATTATTTGTATGTCCCCTTTAATTTTTAAGAAATCAACCGGTTTCATCTATGAATCTATTTTGGCATCTCTTTCCACATTATTTTTCTACTCTTGACATTTGTAAAACTATTTTCAGATTCACAGCAACTTTTTCCGTATAGCTTTTGTAATCCAACATTTTTATAACTCCAAATCCACATTCAAATCTGTCTGGTTTATCCAATGAAATCTGGTGTTTGTCTGTAACCTTTGCAGCATTATATATATAAACAAAACGTAAGTAATTTTTGAGTACATCGTTCCCAACCTGTCTTAATTTCTTTTAATAGTAAAATAGTGTTGCTGCATTGTATTAATGGGTGTCTTCTCCTTTAAATGAAATTGTTTGTTCTCTCTGGTTCCCTCTAGTCAGCCTTATCATCTGTTTATTTCCCCACTTATCATCTGTTTATTTTCCAATGAACAAACTTTCCTACATTGCTTACATATATGAATTTCAAAATCTTCATATATTCTTTAATATTTTTTTAAGAGCCCACAGGAATATTCTTTCAATTCCATTGGGCCTCTTAGTTTTCTAAAATCCACTTTCTAGTCCCTGTTTTCCCCCCAAAAAAGCAAAGCTTTTTCTTTATAATCCATAAATTTACATTGGAGTTTTGTTCATCCAGGGTAGAGGTAGATTTTCCTCACAATGGTGTAAAACCTGCCCTTCGGAAGGCTCTTAACGTGAAAGAAGTTAATATTAAGCAGCTTTCTAAAGTAGCAAAGAGGAATCAGGCAAACTCTGTGTCTCTTTGGTGCCTCTATGGTTCTACATACCATAGCTTAGAGAGGATGATCCCTCCCTCCCTCCCCACAATATCCAGAGTTCTCAAACCTGCTGGAGCTTGCAATTTTGCAGGGAGAGGACAAGGATGACTTATGGGTCGTCCTTGTCCTCTCCTTAAACTGAAGAGGAATTCCAACGAGCTGATCTATTCTTTGGCTTCTACTTCCACCTTGTTTGTCAGCTCTGCAAACAACCGAGTAGTGATCAGTCTGTCATTGCTGTTCCCAGAAGGCCTTTTCTTTCTTTTTCTTTTTCTTCTCCTTTTCTTTTCCTTTTTATTTTTTTCTTACCTTGTGTTATGTTTTTATCTCTGTATTTGTAAACTTTAATACATTTATTGAAAAAAAAAAGGTAAAAAGGTTTAGCTTTATTTAAATAAACAAATGTACAAACCCTTCCACAAATATATGTATAGTGATTTTTAATATTTTGGTCAAATAATGTATCCAAACCAGCTTTTGGCTTATACACCTAACAGTTTGATGTTTTCAGGTTGATAAAAGAATATAGAATGCACACTGTCAATAATGTGCAAGTGTGCAAATAGTTATTCCAGATCAGTGCTGGCTAACCTTTTTGTCGTTGCATCACACACGCACGCACCCCACCCCCGCTCCCTGTTGTGGGCCTGGAAGGCCTTGTGCACTAACCTGGAGGCCAAAACGGGGCCCAGGGGTGCTGTGCGAGCCCCCAAAATGCAATGCGAGCACCCCATGCATGCACCACGCACATGTGTCATTCGCAAGCATCCCACCCCTGTTGCATGCACGGCAGAGACCCGAAGAACAGCTGGCTGGCGGGAGGCGCGCATGCATGGACGGTGGAGCTGGGGTGGGGCCTGTGTGCCATCTGTTTGCTATCACGGTTCTATTTATGGCATGGCCTCAGATCTGAACTTTTTATACATTTTTTTGGATTAAGAAAGCTTGCTGTCTTGGAAAACAGTCAATCATAGTTTTTTTCCTTTGGTGAAGGAGCTATGTTAACTCTACTGCTGCCACTTTTATACACTGATATGCCTTATAGTCCCAAAAGCTTGTTTATGAGCTGTATTTCTGGGCCATCACTATCTAACTATTAAAACAAGCATTTGTCAGTTCTGAAAACAAACAGTCCAGTAAAACTGGTGTGTGTGTGTGTGGAGGGGGGAATTTGATTCTCTAATGCAGTGTTTCTCAACCTTGGCCACTTGAAGATGTCCGGACTTCAACTCCCAGAATTCCCCAGCCAGCGAATGCTGGCTGGGGAATTCTGGGAGTTGAAGTCCAGGACATCTTCAAGTGGCCAAGGTTGAGAAACACTGCTCTAATGCCATGCATACATGTTTATCAGGCCAAGGAAAACATAGGAGCTCACGTGAGTCAATGTAGATTTCGTATTGTTTAATTGATAATTCAGACTGAAGGATAAATTCATTCAGTTGTTGTCCAGATTAGCAGGGCGAATCAGAGCTTGGTGAAAAATACTCATGGGGTTAGACATAGGCTACAGATTAAGAAACGGGATGCCTTTGAGCACATGCTGAGTTTAGGCACTTTGTGATCTAGAAAAAAACCAAGCCTTGAAGTTGTTTCCTCTCCTGGTTTTCCCCCAAACATTCTTTCATGATATTGAAATTACAAAAAGGAGATGCTGCATTAATGGACAAAGCAGCCATATCAAAAGCATTCATTCCATCACGATTATTCCATATAAAGGGAGTGACATCTCTTGTGAAAAATAAATGCCCATTTATTTTGTTTCTTGTTAAAGAAACAAAATTTCCTAAGGATTGCAGAGGGACAGAGAGACAGGTGATGAACCGAAAAGGATATTTTCCATATTTTCCTTTTCCATATTATTCCATATAATTCTTTCCTCTCCTGGTTTTTCTCTCCCAAGCATTCTCATTCAGTTGTGTAATTTTAAGCGGAAAATATTTTTGAACTGTTCCTATTCTTAGTTGTTTTGAGTGTCAGGAACCTTTCCTAATCGACTGCAAATCATCTGGAGATCTGTAAATGCTAGTCTAGGAAAAAGAACCAGTGAATAGGATTATTATTGCATTTCCCCACCTCTTTTTCTAGCTTTTCTGGAATTCTATTTACAACCTTGGCGACTTTAAGTCCTGTGGACTTCAACTCCCAGAATTCCCCAGCCAGTTATGCTATGCTGGCTGGGGGATTCTGGGAGTTGAAGTCCACAGGACTTAAAGTGGCCAAGATTGAGAAACACTGTCTTAGAGCGATTCCTGGTGATGCCAGGCCTTAGCAGAATGAAGTGCTGCACCAGGTGGGAAATAGCCAAACATGTGTCTCTCTGTGCATCTGACAGCCGCAGAAGATAACATTTAAGGAATCTTTGGTGAAACTTGGAGATCGTAAGAGACACGCGAGGGGAGTCCAGAATAGTTCAGAGAACTGCAGAGTATTGTTTTAATGCATTTTGGCAATCTGTCCCTATTAGAAGGTAGATATAATAACCATATTCCAAAGCACAGGTGTGGAGGCATTAAAGACATGTAACGTTTTCTGATTGGAAAGATTGCAGCCTATTGATAAGTGGGGTCAATGGGCCGTATCCTAGCCATTGAACGCACAGCTCTATTTAAGTCAGGCATAAGAAAGCGTAATCCATTGAAGCCCCCAGCTAAGTCTGAACAAAAAATGTCCCCAAAGGCCACAAGCAAATCCATTCTTGGGGCACTCTAGAAGTGACCTCTTCCCACAGTGTTAGCAAATCTCCTTCCTATGGTGTCAGAGCCTGCTATCTTTCTTTCACACCTTATAACCGTGATGGCATGCAGAGCCGTCACCCCAGCCCAGCTCCACTGCGCAAGCGCCTCCCACCAGCCAGCTGATTTTTGGGTTTCGGGCACATGAGGGAGATGCATGTGCATGCGTGGAAGGGGAGGAGGTTGGGCATGCATGCAAGGGGTCACTTACGCATGACGGGGTCATGCGCACATGCATGGGCAGGGATGTGTTTGGCACCTCCCCCCACACAGTCCATTTTTGGTCCCAGGAGGCTGCAGGGAGGCCTGTTAGGCCCAATGCAGGGTACAGGTGGGGGTCACGCACGCATGCGTGGGGGGTTCACACTGGGGTCACTTATGTGCAGGCTGGGGGGAGCGTGGGGGGTGTCACGCACTCACGCGCAAGGGAAGGGGGTTTTGGGCACGCATTTGTATTATGGGTGCGGGCGGGCACTTTTGGCACGCAACGACAAAATGTTTATAAGGTTATCTTTGAAGGGGTGCTTCTGTGGTAAATGCACCATCTTCCCTCTCTCCGTTGGGAATAATTTTGCAAACAGAACCTGCTTCCCAGGGAGCTGCATTCTGTCATTCAAACCACGGATGGGGCTTCTGGGTTACTTGGCTGTCACCAATCCCCCCTCTTTCAGCCCACATCTGTTTTTCATTTCTTGCACGAGCCTCTGGCGGAAACACATGGCTTTCCTCTTCAGGCAGCGTGCAGAGGGACCCTTTTCCCAGCTTGTTTCTGGATTTGTCCCAGTCCCCCTCCCCCCACCCCCCCTCCCCTTGAACCACCAGCCACTTTTAATTCGTGTTTGGCTTGCGAAGGCCGTCTTCGTCGCTACACTGCGCATTTCGGATTTCTGCCTTTATCATACACCCCTCGCCCATCAGGAGACGCTAGGATGCTTGGGTTTTTGGTTTTGTTTTGTTTAGAACAGCAGCTTTTGAGGATATAGAGCCCCGAATTGTACAGACTTTCATTAAAATTCTGCCCCCTGGGTTTGGAGATTGTGGATATTAGAATGCTGCCCTTTTACATACTGACCAGGAAATTTTGAATCGCGCTTTTATTAACGACTCCCAAAGGTGCATTGCTCCTCCCCTCCCCCGCCATCCGTATCGATAGGTGTTTACGGCCAGCCGCTGCTGGGCGAAGGTCTAGAAGCCCCCTTCCAGAGCAAGGTTGCTATTACAGGCCGTGCGGATGTTAAGAGGTTGCTAAGCTGCCTTTGAAAGCACATGGAGGCAATTATCCATTTGGAAAAAAAAATCTAATTAAGATTCAATTTCTTTTTTCGTTTTGAAAGATACCACTTCCTCCCCCACCCCTTCCAGAGGGTCTCCCTGGGTGGATTGTGTTTTTAAACACATATATATATTGCATCTCCCTGCTGTAAAATCGTTGCTTGGGGTCGCCTTCCTGTTCCATTCCTCAGTGGGTTTTTTTCCATAGCAAAGGTCTGATTCGTCGTTTCTCTTCCTTCTTCCCAGCTAGTCCAGAAATGAAAACTATTTGGTCCCCGGGATTCACCGTTGCCATCTTTTTTTTAAAAAAAAGAACATTCTATCCATTCGGATTTACCGTTTTTTGCCTCTGATGAGATGTGGCTGCGTCTTGGTGTCTGGTGTGCGCTGTCAGTCTGTTCCACTTACGGCCATCGTGTGCAAAAGCCCACCGTTCTGACATCTGTGTTACAGGCAAGGGATTTGGGGGGGGGGGAAGCGTAGGGAGGCCATGCGAGCTTCAAAGGTTACACCTGTAATAGGCATTTTGGATGCACTTACTTTGTCATTCCTGTCTCGCTCTGCCTTCTCCTCCTCCTCCTCCTCTTCCCCCACCCCGCCAGCTTGTTGGCTATGCAGAGGAGAAGCCGGCGCTCTGTGTGAAATGGATTACCCCCCATTCCTCCCTTAGCTTCTAATAACTGCTGGAACAGCTTGGCTTGCTGGAGCACTCCCTGGTGCTTTGGGAGAACAATCTTTTAATAGCTCCTATGACACAGAAAAAGGAGCTATTGCCCTGCTGTCATTTTTTGTTCAGTTTTACAGTCTGCATGTCAGGAGAAAACAGTGAACTAGTTTCCCCGATGCCATTCAGTCACCTTGTAAAAGTGCTAGTAGTTACCATTTACAGATGTTCTTGGTGAAAGTATGCGTTCTCTCGCTCTCTCTCCCTCCCTCCGCCCCTCCCTCGGTCCCTCCCTCTCATTGGGTAAGCCTTTGCAGACTTCTCTCCTGCCCCCCCCCCCTTTTTTGTTTTTGTTGTTGTCTGTTCCTGGGTTTGGGCCAGTGGTGGGTTCCGGATTCCATTCCAACCGGTACAGTTGGAACAGTCCCGGCGTCACCCACATGCTTGTGTGCAGCGCCCGCACACACACACATGGCGGCGCATGCGTCGTACTTGCCTGCAACGCTTCTACAAGCCTTTGCGACGCTCCAGCTGCTCGGCGGAGCGTAGCACAGGCACCGTACGCACCATGTGCCTGCGCGGAAGTGCCAAAAGCTTAAAGCACAGGTAAGGAGTGAGGGCAGGCGGGCCCTCCGGAGCACCGTACAGAAACGATATCCGGTACTCCGGGCAGGCTCTGGTATGCCCGTACCGGGGCGTACCGGCTGCAACCCACCACTGGTTTGGGCCCAAACTATATCCCTGTACAGAATTAAGAATTTGGATCAGCTAAATGTCCTATATCAGTGATGGCTAACCTTTTCTGAACTGAGTGCCCAAAGCACGCATGTGCACAAAAGGTGCGAACACCCAAGCCCCCAAAATGCGATGTGCGCACAGCCCCAAGCACGTGCACGCCCCCCACATGCGTCCCTCCCCCATGCATGCGTGCGTGGTCCCTGCATGCACCCCACCTCCCATGTATGCGCAGCAGAGACCCAGCAGAGACACAACTAGCTGGCTGGCAGGAGGCGCACGCGTATGCGGAGTGGAGCTGAACTGGGGTGACGGTTTAAAGGTTTAGAGGTTTATTGGATTTATATGCCGCCCTTCCCCCAAAGGACTCAGGGTGGTGTACAACATAAAAAACACATATTACAAAAGTTAAAAGGGAGATTAAATAGAATAGCCCCAAAAAACCCCAACCCCAATTGACATTTACAATAAAATTTTAAAAATTAAATTAACAATTAACAATTAAATTAATCATTTATTTTATTCAGGCCAAGCCAGCTTGCTGGAAAAGCCAACTTTTTAGGGCGCGTCGGAAGGACTGTTGGTCGGGAATTATACGAAGCTCCGGGGGCAGCTCATTCCAGAGGGAATGACGGGCTCATGTGCCATTAGAGAGGGCGCTGCGTGCCACCTCTGGCACACATACCATAGGTTTGCCATCACGGTCCTGACATTTCTGCATACATTAGGGAAGAATTAGGAAGATTTTTCCCCTCTTTTTTTTTAAATGCCTGCCACGGGACTGCCTCCTTCCAGAGTCGTGGTAGGCACTGAGCAGCAATCTTCTCCCTGATTCTCCCATTTGGAATGACAGAAGTAACAGATGATGTGGTACCTATGGATTTTCTTACTTCTTATGGATTTCTCTTGTCGGTGGCGAGAGATTTGTGTTGGTGATCATGTCAAGACCATCTTTTTTAGATACTGTGAGATATATTAGTTCAGAAGCCTGGGGTAACATCAGATGAATTAATTCCTTCTCTCTACCAATAATTACGCCATTATCTTCATGTCCTTAGCTATAACTCTGTATTTATTATCTAACAGCACAAGTGATTACCAGTTGGCATTGTGCATGCTGCTGAAATTTTTACTTTAATTGTTTCTTTACTAAATGTCAACAGCCTCATATTTGTCCATTACCACAGATTTTGCTACCTTAAAATAATCCATTCTTTTTAAATGGTTGGATTTTCTTCTTTCATGAACTTCGGAAGCATGGCAAGAGTAATGAAACGGGGTGTATAAAAGGTTGACCTAAAACAGGGGTGTCAAACTCCATTTCATTGAGGGCCGCATCAGGGGGCTGTTTGACCTTGGAGGGCTGGGAGTGGGCGTGGCTGGGGAGGGCGTGGCCATGGTGGGCATTTGACACAGGATCAAGATGCTTTTCCCCCCCTTCTTTCTTTCCACAGTTCTTTACTATAACCATTTTCCTATCTCTTTCCTAACAAATATTACTGGCAAAGGAACTTATTCTTCATACTCCACTAAACTTTTTATTTCTAAATTTATACCCCATTGTTTAATAGTAAATTGCTTTTCCAGGCAGAAAAGCTATTTATGCTATTGTATTTTTTATTATTCAACTAATAATAAAAAATATAATAGAATAAATAACATGATAATACAAGATCTAACAGAGGTAAATTTCCAGGATAATAAATAGAAATGGCTGTCAATTATAGGTTGTTGTTTGTAGATTAAATGGACCTACAGTATATAAAATCTGGCATTAAACTGTAGTATTAACATAGGAAGTTGCTTGTTTTCTATCCACATCAGGCACTTATTTGAGGCCACATAATTGTAATCTAATCCAATGCAGGCCTCCTGCAGCACTCTGGCAGCCGAAAATGGGCCCTCTTGAGATCCCTCATGGCCCGTTTTCAGCCGACAGAGTGCTGCAGGAGGTTGGGACAGCCAAAAACAGACCGTATGGGGGATGCACGCAGCCCACCCCCCCAGGCCATTTTGGCCAGCAGAGGCACTGCAGACTGGTCTTTTGATATTTCTAGGCCGGCCCTGCAGGCCAGATTTAAGCAGCCCACGGGCCAGATCCAACCCGTGGCCCTTGATTTTGACACTCCTGACCTAGAACAATGCTTCCCAACTTTATGCCATCCAAATATGTCGTTATATATCCTATAATTGATATTGAGCTTTTCTTAATTTATTGTATTCCTCATGAATTGGGCAATAATGCCAGTACAGGTAAAGAGTCTACCAAATACAAAAGACACCAGCTTGGGGAAAGCTTAAGGAATGTACCGTATTTTTCGGAGTATAAGACGCACCAAGATTTTGAAGAGGCAAATTTTTTTAAAAAAAAAAGGTTTTGCACTCTGCAGACCTCCCAAAAACAGCCCGTTTTTCACAAAAACGGGCCTGTTTTTTGTCAAATAAAGGGCATGCATAGCATTTAGGAGGCTTGTAGAGTGCTCCTTGGAGTGGGGGGGAGGCGTTGTGGGGGCAAAAACGAGCAAACAATGAGCTGTTTTTTTTTTAAACAGGCCCATTTTTTGTCAAAAAAAGGGCATGCATAGCCTTTAGGAGGCTTATAGAGTGCTCCTGGGGACTGGGGGGAAGGCAAAAATCACCCAGTTTTTCACTCATTTCTGCCCTCCCCAGCCTCCAGGAGCACTCTGAAAGCCTCCTGAAGGCCATGCACGGTCATTTTGGTGAAGGGGCGGGGTTTCAGAAGGCAAAAAATGCTGTATTCAACGTATAAGACAAACCCAGATTTTCAGCCTCTTTTTTGCGGGAAAAAGGTGTGTCTTATACTCCGAAAAATGTGCTATGTCTTCAATTTTAACTCTAAAAATTACCACCAGACCAATAGTGGCAACATATTGCAGAAAATACATGTATGCACATGCACACAGTAAACAGTAAACTTCATTGGTGTTTTCCGCAGCATCTTTTCTCAATAGACAAGCATCAAAAATGGTGCTACTTCTTTCCCTTTGCTAGTTAAAAAATAAGCATACGTATGTTTTCCAATTAACAATTGCTGAGTATCACCTCTCATTTTTTTTCTTTCCTCAAAATTTGAAAAGAGTAAAACCCTTTTTAATACGTTTCTCTCCTTTCATCGAAACCAGAGCATTGATAATGTCAGAGAAGAGGCAATGTCGATTGATATTGTGGGATAATTGCCTTCCATCTCTGGCACATAAACTGTAGTTTTGCTTCGTTCGTTTGTTAATTCATTCATTCAATCAATTTCTATAGGCACCCCTCTCAGTCAATGACTCTGGGTGCCTTACAATTCAAAAATATATTACAGTTAAAAATACCAAAAACATTTTAAAGCAGTAAAAACATGTTGTGTTTGCTGGCTGGAGAAGTCTGGGAGCTGAAGTCCTTCAGACTTAAAGTTGCAAAGATTGGAGACTGCTGGTGTAGGGGACTGATTGTGGGAAAGGAGCTGCAATTGTTCTTATTCCTCGCTAAATTTACCTTGTCCTCAACATCTTTTCCAGTGCAAATGATAAATTTCTGCTTGTACTGGCCAGCCTAATTCCCCTTGCTTTACAACAAAAGATAATTTCTGAGCCCAACACAGTTGCGTTGTTTTTTTGCTTAACTGTTTCTTTAAATTGCGCATTTGGTGAGAAGCCTTTCAACTCGGTGTTCCATTTCTATTCTCCAGCTTACAGGTGGTCCTCAAGTTACAGCCATGTGGCCGTTCAAAGTTACAACGGCACTGAAAAAAGTGACCTATGACCGTTTTTCACCCTTACGACGGTTGCTATATGCCCATGGTCACGTGATCAAAATCCGGCCGTTTGGCAACTGGCTTGTATTTATGACGGGTTGCCCTGTCCCAGGTCATGTGATCGATCACCTTTTGCGACCTACCGATATGCAGAGACCGTTGTTGGGAAGCCAGAATCACTTCACAACCGTGTTACTAGCTTAACAACTGCAGTGATTCATTTCACAACTGTGGCAAGAAAGGTCGTAAAACAGGTCAAAACTCACTGAACAACTGCTTTGCTTAGCAAAGGAAATGTCCGGCTCAATTGTGGTCGTAAGTTGAGGACTCCCTGTACTGAAGAACACGAAGGGGTTTGCCTTTGCACTTCTTTTGGGATTATGCCGGGATGAACTGCAAGGAGCCCGAAGCATAGCGGTTATATTTTTCTCGCAGGGAGCTCTTTACGC
Organism: Rhabdophis nuchalis; assembly: GCA_039707465.1. Taxonomy (NCBI): domain Eukaryota; kingdom Metazoa; phylum Chordata; class Lepidosauria; order Squamata; family Natricidae; genus Rhabdophis; species Rhabdophis nuchalis. The sequence goes on along the minus strand of CM077646.1, from coordinate 148,684,183 downwards.
TCCCTGCGAGAAAAATGCCATTGTGCATTGTGCAAATGCCAGGTGCCATTGTGGCTTTGGAGGCCGCAGAGAGCATCCGAAGATTTCCCCCCCCCCCTTCTCTCTCCCTCCTGCAGATCGGAATCGATTGCAATGCCAGGTAGCGCCACCCTCATCTTCCCCGGGGGCAGAGCTGCTCCCCTTGTCAAATTCTTGGAGAGAGGATTGGAAAAGCTTTTAGGGTTGCTCACTTGCGAGGAGGTTTTATTGCAGCCCAGAGGGATGGGGTTGGTGGGCCATTAAAATAAAAGTGGATGCTTCCAATAACCCCGTGGGAAAAGTCCTTCCCTCACCCTGCCCTAATGCAGTGGGAGGAGTAGCCGGGGTTGGCTCGGTGTGGGAGCTTATCGTTCAGCCACCGGTCCTTGGGTGCACTCCCAACTTTTGGGGGTTTTCATCTCTTCCCGCACCCCCCCTCTCCCTCTTTCTGCCTAACTCTTCCTGGGACCCAAGATCTCCCACCCCCCCTCTTGCTGTTTTTGTAAGCTAAGAAGCTTTTACAGCCTCTTCCGCCATTTTTCCTGTCAAGCCCAGCACCCCTCATAAAACATTAAGAGGCACAACATTACTGTAACATTATCCAAAGGGACCACAAGGGCGACTCTACAGTTTCAGTGATTATTACACATCCTGGGCAAAATGTTTCTCTCCAAACCACATATAGCCCCTTATAGATTTCCGAGCAGCATGAGAGGCCGTTAATTCACGCCCTGATGATGAACTTAATTTTGCTTCCTGCTGAGAAAATGACGGCTTTGAGGCAACTTTGTCTTATTACAGAGTGGAGACCTTTTCTTTTTTTTTATAATCTCTTTTTCCCCCTCCTTTTGTTTTGCTCTGAGTGTCTGTGCTGCATAAGTGTGTGTGTGTGTGTGTGTGTGTGTATTTGTATGTGTGCTATATATGCAAAGCCAGAGGTTTAGATCCAAGCTTACTAGTTATGTTCCACACTGTTGAACACAACTGGAGCATTAATAAATTAATGCCAAAACCCCTCCACCTTATCAGAGGGGAATAGAAAGCTGAAATAAACAAGGAATATGCTGTATCTGTTCTGCTTTTCCCCCCGGCATAGCCGCTGTTTAGCCAAATGACCTGGAGAAAAAGCAGCTTGTGACAGACCAACATGCTAGGCCAGGTGAAAGGATCACAGTCCAGGTGATAAAAGTTAAATTCCTGATAGAAGCGGCCAGGGTTATTTCAGAAGCCGCTGAAATAAAGATTAATCCAGGGCTTGCCAGTAAGCCCTGAATTTAAAAGGGGAAACATGCATGTAATCGACCATGGTATCCTTTTGCACCGACTAGAGGGGTTGGGACTGGGGAGCACTGTTCTACAGTGGTTCTCCTCCTACCTCTCCGGTCGGTCGCAATTTGTACTGACAGGAGGGCAGAGGTCGACATCGAGGCCCCTAACATGCGGGGTGCCTCAGGGGTCGGTCATCTCACCTCTCCTGTTTAACATCTATATGCAGCCGCTGGATGAGATCATCCATGGTTGTGGGGTAGAGTACCATCTGTACGCTGATGACACTCAACTGTACATATCTACCCCCAACCACCCCAACGATGCTGTCGAGGTGATGTCCCAGTGTCTGGAAGCCGTGCGGGTCTGGATGGGAAGCAACAAACTTCGGCTCAACCCATCCAAGACTGAATGGCTGTGGCTCCCAGCGCCCTGGCATGGCCAGCTGATTCCATACCTGGTCATCGGAGGCGAATCGCTGGCCCCCGTGGAAAGTGCCTGCAACTTGGGTGTCCTCCTGGATTCACGGCTTTCCCTGGATGACCATGTGGCGGCCGTGACCAGGGGGGCTTTTTACCAGGTATGCCTGGTACGCCAGTTGCGCCCGTTTCTTGACCGGGACGCCCTCCGCACAGTCACTCAACCGCTCGTTACGTCCCGCCTAGACTACTGTAACACTCTCTACATGGGGCTCCCCTTGAGGTGCATCCGGAGGCTCCAGTTAGTACAGAATGCGGCCGCGCGGGGGATTCTAGGAGCATCTCGAAGCTCCCACGTAACACCTCTCCTGCGCGAGCTGCACTGGCTGCCGGTGGCCTTCCGGGTGCGCTTCAAGGTGCTTGTTACCATCTTTAAATCGCTCCATGGCACGGGGCCTAGTTATTTGCGGGACCGTCTCCTGCCGCATACCTCCCTCCGTCCGCTCCGCTCCCATAGGGAGGGCCTCCTCAGAGTACCATCCGCCGGTCAATGCCGGCTAGCGGTGCCCAGGGGGAGGGCCTTCTCAGTGGCTGGGCCATCTCTCTGGAACGACCTACCCCCTGAACTTCGGACTATCACAGACCTTCCCCTCTTTCGCCGCTCACTTAAGACATATCTTTTCCATCAAGCCGGTCTAGCTTAGCCAATGAGTAAATGTATTTTAGAATTTTAATGGGATGTTTTAGCACAGGTTTTTTAGTTTAATCTATTTTAGTTACTCTGTATTTATTGTTATTTATTGATTTTAACTCCCTGTGCACCGCCCTGGGTCCATTTCGATGGAGAAAGGCGGTTCTATAAATCGAAATAAATTAAATTAAATTAATTCCCTTTTTAAATCGGCAACTCGCTGACTGTGCCTGAAAGCTGCTCCAGGTCATTTTGGCTGCAGAGCAGTCATACTGTGAAAAAATGGGAAAGAAAGTGTCCATTCCCTATCTCTTTCGGCTTTCTATTCCCCTCTGATCAGGTGGGAGTCTCTGGCATTAGTTCCTTAAACGCTTCGGCCCTGGGTTTTTCCAGTGTGGAATGCAACTAGCAAGTTTGTGTCTAAACTTCTGGCTTTGCAGCTGTATTTCTCCCCCCCCCCCGCCCCCCCACTGAGTTATTGGTAATCAGGGTTTTGGAGAGAGAGAAATGTCCTTGTAAAATCTGCACAACTACAAATTTTGACACGTATTGCATCAAATCCACTGTTTTTGTTTAAAGTCAGTCGCTTTAGACATAGTGGGGGTGAAGAAAACTTGGAGGTTTGCATGCAATGCATTGTAATGAGTCAAAACTGCTTCACTCTGGGTTCCCCCCCTCCACTCCTACGTGGCCCATTGAAGGGAAAGCATAGGCCACTGTGATTGAAAATTGCATGCTACGTAGTACTGAGTTACGAAACAACGGTATTCCCAGCAGCATCCAAATCTACATGTATGGTTTGAAAAGTGGGGTTTTCAAGGTAGGGTTTCAATTGGCCGTATGCAGAGGCCATGCTCGCTTGATTTTCTGGGAACTGTAGACCCAGTGGTCTGCTGGAGCCAGCTCATACAGGCTTGCAAGAGCTGATTGTTAAATTTGCTGGAATTCTGTGAGCCACTTGAGAGCAGAGCTGAGTCACCGTGGAGCATGCTGATTAGTTGTTCAGTGGCTAGCAGCGCAAACACTGTGGCGGCAATGGATCTGGAGAGCCAATTGCTAAACATTTACCAGCACACCGCTTATCTAGACCCAATGTATATTTGGAAAGTACCAACTTGGGGAAGATTGATGTACGTGGTTTCCTCCCCCCTCGCCCCCTCCCCCCAAATTCCATGTGTGGTTTAGCCTTTTTAGTCTGGGTTGGATTTCTCGGGTCTGAGAGTACTTTTCAATCTTATGTTAAGCTGTGCCAGCAGGGATGAAATCCAGCAGGTTCTGATTGGTTCTGCAGAACTGATAGCGGAAATTTTGAGTAGTTCGGAGAACCGGCAAATGCCACCTGTGGCTGGCCCCAGAGTGAGGTGGGAATGGAGATTTTGCAGTATCCTTCCCCTGTCATGCCCACCAAGCCACACCCACCAAGCCCACCAAGCCACACCCACAGAACCGGTAGTAAAAAAAATTTGAATTTCACCACTGAGTGCCAGTCTTATTGCCAATTAATATTTGTCCCCATCCTTTTTTTCCCTTTTCTTTCTATTCCCCAAGCCCAGATGCGGGCAACTTTTTTAGCTGGGTGGTACCGTTGGGGCATATGATGATTGCCTCACCGAAGGGAATGAAATTTGAGGATGTTTTTAATTTTCTTTTCCCACAGAGAGGGACTTCTCCGGGTGCCGTCCACTAGACTTTGTCAGCGGGCGACGCCCAGGGGAAGGGCTCTCTCTGTGGCGGGCCCGGCCCTCTGGAACGACCTTCCCCCCGACATCAGGACGACCACGGACCTCCGCTCCTTCCGTCTCAAATTAAAAACTCATTTCTTCTGTCTGGCCGGCCTAGGATAGTCTCTCTGTCCTTGGGGTTTTATTGGGGTTTTATAATATAGCTTAGTTTTAATGTGGAATTTTAGCGCAGGGTTAGATTTAATTTATTTTTAATGAAATGTTTGTATGTATTTATTGTTTTACTGTGCCTGTGCACCGCCCCGAGTCCCTGTGGGGAGAGGGTGCGGTTTAGAAATATTAAATTATTATTATTATTATTATTATTAAGAGTTTGGGAAGGCTTTGCAGCAAATTGTAAAAGAGGTAGACATTGCCCTGTTGACAATTACCATTTTATTGCTGATGTTGCTGAGTTCTGGGAACTGCAAAAATATTTCATAAGTGGCCCAGGGGCTGTAGGGTGCCCACTCCTATATGGTCCCTAAATGGTATGGATAGAATTCAGCAGCCTGCCTAGCAAGGATAATGGAAAATTAATTTCCCATTCCTGATTTAGATAAATTGAAAACCAGAAGTAAGACAATGTAGGCTTAAGCCAGGGGTGGGCAAACTTTGCAACTTTAAGTCTGAAGGACTTCAGCTCCCAGACATCTCCAGCCAGCTTTGCTGGCTGGAGAATTCTGGGAGCTGAAGTCCTTCAGACTTAAAGTTGCAAAGTTTGCCCACCCCTGGCTTAAGGCCTGGTATGGCTCATTGTCCAAATTATTTGGAAAACTTTCCCCTAAAGCACAGTGGCTTCTGAATGCTGGATCTGATGCTAAATATATGTCGAATCTGATTTCTCAAGGCAGGGCCACTCTACAAGATTCAAGAAACCAAGTAAGAGCAGTTGTCTCACACATCCACTCACCAGAATAGCAAGCGCTGTGAGTCAGATCCCTCCCCACCTTAAGCTCGAGATTCTTCAGAGAAAACGTGGACAGAATCCTTTGGGGCTCTGCTTAATGTCCTTAAACCGGGGAGCTCTTAGGTGACACGTTATAATATGATACATTTTGTTTTAATTATGAAATCACTGTGTTCTCAAGCACCCCATGAGAAACTGGGACTGTTGTGGTGGGCCGAACCAACAGGGCTGTGAAGGTGCGTAGGCATGCACGCACATGCACGGTATATATTTATGTATGTATATAGCATGTGTATATGTGGGTTTGTGTATGTGCCTGGGTAGATATATACTTTCTCTTAAGAGCAGGCAAGAGAATTTCATTTTTAATGTGGGCCAGTATGCTCACAGTTAAAAAATGACAAAAAAAGTTATTTTACACCAGGGGTCTCCAACTCAATTTACCTGGGGGCCACTGGAGGCAGAATCTGGGTGAGGCTGGGCTGCATAAGGGATTCCACAGAGGTCCACTCCCCCTGCGGGCTGCACTAATATTATACTTTCATATCACGGTTGGGGACCACAAGATACCGTCCTACGGGCCGCAATTGCCTGCAGGCCACGAGAATGAGACCTCTGTCTTACACAGAGAAATTGGGAGGAAAAAGTAGTCACTTTCGAAATAAAAACAATCCAAGTGGGCCAAACAGGGACAGCCAAAGGGCCGATCTTTGGGCCACTTCTAGTCCTGATTGTAAAGGTAAACGGCTCCTATGTCCAGTCCTATGTCCAGTCCAGCGGTGCTGATCTCCATTTCTTAGCCGTGGGAGCTGGCGTTGTCCAAAGATATTTTCCATAATCACTGTGGCTAGCATGACTATACACCGAGGCACATGGAACACTGTTACCTTCCCACCAAAGTGGTACCCATTTATCTACTTGCATTTGCATGCTTTTGATCCGCCAGGTCAGCAGGGGCAAATAGCGGGAGCTCACACTGTCGTGCAGCACTCGGGTCTCAAACCCAGGCTCTCAGCTTTCCAGCAGACATTTCAGCCGAAGGCATTGGGGAATTGTTGTAGCCACAGACTTTGGTTTGTATTTGCTTCCTCTTGCATTTCTGGAAATACTGGTTGCCTTTCTTATATCGTGGCTGCCAGACATTCATATTGTCCAAATACAGCTGCATGCGAGTCAGTCAGTTTCTATTAACTTGCAAGTACCAGAAAAAGTCTCTGAAGCCATTCTAATTGTGCCCTGTGCTGGTGCTTTGCTAATCTGCCAGGATCCAAAGGACTGTGGGTTCTAATTTAATTGTGGCAATGTTCAAACAGTTTTAGAAACCCAAAGGTTGCTAATCACATGTACCTTAGGTAATGTTTCCTCCTATCCATCCTCTTTCCCTGATAGGTTCCTTTGAACAAAAACAAAACCCTCAAGGCTATAGTTTGAGATGGCTCGTTCATTTGCTCCATTTGTTGCCTGTTGGTCTCCAGCTAATCTGAGCCTCTGATGACTAAACCAGCCTTCTCTAATCTGGGTTCTCTCCAGAAGTATGGCTTTCAAAATCTTTCCAGCCAGGGAAGCCGTGGTTGAAAGTTCTGTGGGTTGAAATCCAGGCGCATAGCAAGAGTCCCAGGTTAGAGAAGGTTGAGATCCCCTCTACCCAAAATGGAGGAACAGTGTTCTTTTAGACTAAGTTATGAGAGAGAGAGAGAGAGAGAGAGAGAGAGAGAGAGAGAGAGAGAGAGAGAGAGAGAGAGAGAAGGATCCAACTTGAATGGAGAATAACTTTCCCGAGGGCTCTGTCTATGGAACATGGAGCCAGCTTGGCTTGGAAGTAGGACTTTGGCTTTGATTCTTCAGCTGCTTTGCTCTCTCTTGCATTTGGTCTCCCTGACAGTGCTGAGGCAGCTGCATTAAGCCAAGCCCTCCTGTCTTCTCTCCCCCCCCCCCGCCCCGTTCTGTTCCCGGCACCCGTGGGCTACCTTGTGTACCTGTTGAAGATCATCTGCCCCAGTTGGAAGGTGTGTGGGTGGAGGCAGAGTTAATGTTCACAAGGAGCCGAAAATGAAAATGGGACAGGGTGGAGAAGGGTGTTCACGTAAAGTGTGAGAATGACTATTTCAGACTTCGACTCTGCAGGAAATGCTTGGCGTGACTTCAGCTGCCAGAAGTGAGGGAACAGTCTGAACTGCCCTGCTTTTGTGTGTGTGTGTGTGCACGTGCGTGTGTGTAGAGCTAACTCCTCAGGCTCTTTTGCAATGTAGGCCCCTGATAATGGGAGATTTAGTCTTCCTGTTCTCAGCAGAGCTGGCTGGAGAATTCTGGGAGTTGAAGTCCACAAGTCTTCAAGTTGCCAAGTTTGGGAACCCCTGGTCTACGGCTTTGGTTGGACGGGGAAGAGGTTGGGTGTATTCTTAACCGTTTAGTCAGTAAAGCAGCTGGAGGTGAGAAGGCTCTGCCCCATCCACCTGCAGAATTTCAAAGCCCAGGAGTAGGACTGTCACTCTTCTTCCTTGCTGCAGGCTGCTTCCCTGCAGAGAGCAGTGTCAGGCTTTTAAACTGGAGGCATAATTGGGGGAAGCCTGAAGCCTCTTCTGTGACACCCTGCCTCCTGCTGATTCTGGGTTGAGCAGAGAGTGCCTGCCTGTATCTGCAAGCAGGGAGTGATGCTGGCAATTCCTACAGCAAGAGGCCTGAATAAACAGACCCCAGACAGCCCTTCAGCTGCCTCCTTTCTTCACTCTGCCTTTTTTACCTGGTTTTCTCCCTTCTGGGGATTTCTCTTTGCTCTCTACCGCTTTTCGCTTCGGTTGTAAACCAACTGCTTAGTATGTTTCTTCTAGGTTTGCTAATTCCAGCAGGTAACTTCCCTTGGCCATGCCTAGCATCTTCACCGCTGCTTGTCATGCATAGAATGTAAATGAGCAAGAGCAATGCTGCCATCTAGTGTCCACTCAACCCAAACAGCAGCATTTTGTTCTAATCCAGTGATGGCTAACCGTTTTTGGCTCGCATGCCAGAAGCGGGGGGGAGCGCAGGGGGGACCGTGCATGGGTGTGCCACACCCATAATGCTATGTGCGCAACCCCCTGCTTTTGCCATGCTTTTTTTGCCCTCCCCAGGCTCCAGAGGCTTTCTAGGAGCCTGGGGAGGGTGAAAACAGCCTCCCCCTCCCACCTCCAGAGGCTTCAGGAGCTTCCCTGAAGCCTCCGGAGGGCGAAAATCAGGTGGCCAGCACACACATGCGCGCTGGAGCTGACAGGGCAACGCCTCACATGACCTAAGAAATGGTTCCGGGTGCCATAGGTTCGCCATCACGGTTCTAATCAATCCAGTACAATTATTTGTGTATGCTTGTTTGTGTGTGTATGTGTGTGTGTGTGTGTATGTGTGCACGCACGTTTGTGTAAAAAGGAGAGTTTTGATTACTTTTCCTAATTTCTCTCTTCTATTATAAAATGCAATGGGGTGTGTGTTAGAGAGAGAGAGAATTTGCACCTAAAGCAGTGTTTCTCAATAATAATAATAATAATAATAATCTTTATTGTCGTTGTAAAAATTACAATGAAATTGTGGACTTCAACTCCCAGAATCCTCCAGCTTTGTTGGCCTGGGGATTCTGGGGTTGAAGTCCACAGGACTTAAAGTCGCCAAGGTTGAGAAACGCTGACCTAAAGAGTCTCTTGCGTTTGCTCTCACACTCATATTTCTCCTTTTCCTTGTGGAGGGAAATGGCAGCCCGGTGGTATATTGATGGGGAAGATGGCACGGGCTAAAAAGGGAAGGTTGCCTCTTCCCAAGCATAACTGATACCACCAAACTAACAACCTGTTTTCCACGGTAGTTGTACTTTATTAAAAACTGAACACAAGTGGAGATATAGCCACAAGAGAGAAGGAGGGGGGCTTATTTGCATGCCAGATGGGGAATCTGTTTCCTTAATCGTTTCTAACCGTGCTTTACAGATCAAGACCCTGCAGTTCAAGAAGTGGCTGATAACCGTGACAGACCCAAATTGGTGAATGAGAAAGAAGAAGTGGAGCAGCCACAGATCAAAGTCCCCATGGATGTGCCTAAGAGAGAAGACAAGGAGAAACCAAAGGAGGAGGTACAACTGGACCGGCCTGATCAAGGTAGCGTAGAATTAGAACTGGAAAGAGGCTGGAAATATTGAAATCAGAGAAGCAACAGATCCATAACTTGTCCTAATTTTTGGTTCCCAGCTATCTGGTCAGAGAGCACTGTAGATGTCACTTTATAAATATGCGTGAATTGTACTTCACCAGCTTCTTGTGCTGTTCTTGCTTGAGAGCCTATGTCTCTTTTCATGCAGGCATTGCACAACCTGTGGGAGAAGCCCATCGCCATGAGCCACCGGTACCACGCGATGGGGTAGCAGTGGATGAAGGTCAAGACCGGGAGGAATCTGAACAGAATCGGCCACCAGCAGACAAGGATGTCCTAGTAGAGAACAATGCTGTGGTGGAGAAGGAAGACCTTAAAATCGTTCCTAAGCAAGCCGATGAAGAGACTGGCCAGAAAAAGCCCGAAAAAGACCCCTTAAAAGACCCCAAGCCAGCGCCAGAGGGGGTGCCACACAAGGAGGATCAGTCTCCTCACAGAGAGGGTGAGCTAGAGAAGCAGAATGAGAAGAGAGACAAGGCCATGGGTGGGAAGAACGATGCCAATTTGCCAGCAGTCGAACGTGGCAAAGAAAGAGTAAAATCCATGGAAAAGGAAAAGGAAGCACGTATGTACTTTTCTCTGCTTCTTTTGGTTCCAGGGAAGTTTAACGTATTATTTGGTCTTCTGAGATTTAGCATTTATACACTTGACATAAATTATTACAGAAATTGATTTGCGCCATAGAACGCCTGGAAGAACTGCAAAGCCACACCCAGCCTGAACTGCTAAAGTCTGAGCTGGCCTTCTCAGGCATTTTTTTTTTTTTTTCAAAATTCCTACTCTATATCGACCTGCCCTGTGCACAGCTGTTTCTTTGCCACAAGGCTTCTATCTTGTTATTTACAACGTCCGCCTTGTGCCAGTGTTCCCTCCCTCGTCCTAGCTTTTACTGAAAGAAAGAAGTCTACTTCTGCAGTTAAAAAAAGGAAGAGTGGCTTTTATATCCCAAGAAAAATAACTACGAATTGCTTCGCTTGCATTTAAAAAAAAATACTTGTGCGTAAGAGGAAATGTAAAATCTTATACTGATGAATTCCCAAGTTCCTGCTTGCCCTGACCTAAAAACCACATTTCTTCTGGGTGTGGGGGTACCATGGAAGAGCTGTTTCAGCCGTTGTTTTGAAAAGGGGGTGCACTGAATTGTTGGCCGCGGGAGATCCTGTGGCTTGGTTCTTGCGCAGTTCTTCACTTCTTTGCTAAGCATCAGGTGCTGATGACCATTCTGGTCATTGGGGAGTCAGGGCCAGATCTTGACAGGTGCCTCATTGCATAAGTGTCCCATTGCATAGCTCTCCAGGGCCAGGGCTTGCATTTTAATAGGCTTCAGGCAGTTAGCAGTGGTCTCTTGCCAGCAGGCTATAACGCTGTTAAATATTATTTTTTTAATGACTTTTCCTTCAGCCATCAAGTTGGATAGAAACAGAGAAAAGAATGGGAGGGGGAGGGTGGGCAGGGACAGGGGCAGAGAACATCTGTCACTTTCTTTGCTCCATGCAGGAAATATCTGTGTGTTTCTTCTTTTCAGATGATAAAAAAGAGGTCGTTTCTTCAGAGAAGTTTGGTCCAGCTCAGACTGAGGCGAGAGAGGTTCGTAATGCCGAAGAGAAGTCCGAGAGCAAGCTCGAGGGTAAGCGTTGCCTTTCCTCCACAGAACAGATGTGTACACATATGCACGTGTGTGCGCGCGCACAGGTCACCATCTGCTTCCCTGAAAGCCTTTGGTATGCGGGTGTTATGCTGTATTACTCCTAGGCCCGATTCTTCAATCGTACTATGAAGGAGAAACTAAATTAAAGCTAGACTGCAAGGCCAGGCAATCTTGTCTTGAGAGAATCTCAGAAGGTGTAATCTGAGGCTACAAGCACCAGAGCACCAGTGCAATCCTGTCACGTTGGTGAAGGGCAAATAAGCAGCTCTAATAGAGCCATTTGCTTCTGGCGGAGCCACAATCCATTTAAAACTACAGGTCCCCCATCCCCCCCAGTGCTAGTCGTTCCCAACTCTAGGGGGTAGTGCTCAACTCCATTTCAAAGCCGAAGAGCCAGCACTGTCCAAAGACGTCTCCGTGGTCATGTGGCTGGCATGATTAGACACTGAAGGCGCACGGAACGCTGTTACCTTCCCACCAGAGGTCCCTGTTTTTCTGCTTGCATTTTTATATGCTTTTGAACTGCTAGGTTGGCAGAAGCTGGGACAAGTAACGGGAGCTCACTCCGTTACGAGGTGCTAGGGATTCAAACCACTGAACTGCCGACCTTTCTGATCGACAAGCTCAGCATCTTAGCCAATGAGCCATCATGTCCCTAAAACTACAGCTAAGTGAAGGCAGAGCCTTCTCAACCAGAGTCCCCAGTTCCTCAAAACAGATGGGATTCTATTGGGGGTGCATCTGAATAAGCAATATTTTTAAACAGAGCAGCCTCACCTCGCTCTTCTTTTTTTTCTCTCTTTCTTTTTCCCCAACACTTCAAAAGTCGCCAGCATTAGGAGAACTGTTGGGCTTCCCTTGTCAGTCAAAACGCAGTGCCTGCCAGTCTGACAACTTAAAACATAACCTCAAAGCAGGCTCCTGTTAGACGCCCTTAAAGTCTTGTTTTATATATTCTGTATGACTGTGAAGGCCATAGCAGTAGATTTCCTAAAAGTAGTTTTGGTCTCGCCAGTTCTCTTGTGTTTTGAACACTCCTATATACGTTTTGTTCAGCAATCCTCCAGGCGTATGAAAATGATTTTGTCCCCTTGCCAGTCACAATCTCCTGATTTCCCTAGACTGTTTGCCAATGGGGTTAATGCTAAGACAAACTGATTATTATATCCCTTTTCTCTCATCTGCACCCCTCCCGGCAATTAACTTTACATTAATTTCTTCCCCATTGTCTCGATAACATTTAATGTGTTTATAAGTTGCTAGGAAGAGATCGCCAGGTTGCTGATATATAACGGGTTGTTCCAAAATCCATTTGCATGTTCTGGAAAAGAATAGTTCTTTCTGAACTGTCCTGTGGGGCCTGAAACTGTTCTGAACCAAGTAATGCCTATGATATTCAGTGGAGCAGCCCTTGTATTCTTAAAGTAAGCATTTCCCATTTAGTTTTAGTGCAGGTAACAACCAGGCCTTTTCCAGTGGGTTGTAAGAACTCTTGGATGCATTATATCTTATGCGTGGAGTAACAATGAAGTGGCTGTGAACTCTGAGGAGAAAAGAAAGATTAAAAAAGAAGCAGATGCCCCTGTAGTAAAGAGAAAAAGCTGCATTTAAAAGAGGTGAAAACTTGATGAAAGCAAGAGGACAGATTTCCCCCAAATTGATTTCCAGATAGTCTGGAGTTATAGTTCCTAGAATTCCTAGCCTTTTGTGTTTTTCCGTTGCCTTCAAGATCCCACCTATTGCCTGTTTACAATGCAGTCTTTTCGGCAAGAAGGTTCCATACCTGTTTCCACTCTGATCCAGGTGACTCGGGATACAGACGAACACCCAAATGCCCCCAAGGACTCTCAAGAGTCTAACAACCAGCCCTCAGAGTGCTAAGAATACAAATCCTTCCATTCCCCACCAGTTAAAACCAAAGAAGCTTCTTGGATGAGAAGCAAAAAGTTTTCAAAGGGGGAAAAAAACCAAAGTCCATTTGTCTTTTTTTGGTGGGAGGGAAGCACCTTTGGGACAACCATGACCTGGACGATTGAGTATCTCTGTAGACCAGGGATGTCCAAACTTGGGAACTTTAAGACTTGTGGACTTCAACTCCCAGAATTCCCCAGCCAGCTATGCTGGCTGGGGAATTCTGGGAGTTGAAGTCCACAAGTCTTAAAGTTCCCAAGTTTGGACATCCCTGCTGTAGACATTTTGCCTTCAAGACAGTTTTGATTTGTGTCACACCTGGAAACTTCCATGTAGTTTTCTTGGCAACTTTTTGGGAAGTGGTTTGCCTTCTTCCTAAGGCCGTGAGAGAGACTGGCCCAAGGTCACTCAGCTGATTTTGTGCCTAAAGCAGGATTCACACTCTTCTGGCTTCCAGGATGATTCTCCCCTTTCATCATGGTTAGTGAGAATTCTGGGAGCTGCGATCCTAACTCATGGAGGACACCAATTTGGTGGAAAGCTGCTATAGAAAGCTGCTTAGGATATTTATGTTCTCACTTGCTTCCTATGAAACAGCAGTGACCACATTATCTAAGAATGTAAAATTGCTCTAAATAACACCGAAGTGAAACAGGAAATATTCCTAGGCTTCTTGGCAGGACTGTCCCTCTTTCCCTACACTTGCTTTACGTTTTTAATAAATCAGAACAGATAGTATAAAGTAAAATTATAAAATAACAAAAAGGGGAAAAATTGTGCCATACTATAATAAGGAAACATAGGGATCCCCATGCCTCTATAGATGTGGGTGTCTATATAACTATATAGGAATGTTTTACTTAAAGGCGTATTTCTTTCTAAGTCCAATTCTTTTGACTATGTGACTGTGAGAATCCTTTTGTTTTTAAATTCCCACTTTGCCGACTTTTACTTTGCATCATGCCAGGATGTGTAGTTTGCTGGGATTATTACTTGATCTCCCTTTGGGACAAGAGTTCCTTTTCTGCTTATTTGCATAGTATGTTGTTGATCTTCCTGGCGTAGATCAAGACGATTCAGGAATGCCATAGTAATGATCCTTTCTGGCAAAGCCTTTCTAGGAGGTGATTGGGAAATTAAAACTTCTTGAGGTCTGTGCTTAAGAATGAGCCTTTTACCTCTAGATTAAAGAAGCACAGAGTGTATATGCAAACAAGGCAGAGACCATAATAGGCACCGGGGGGGGGGGGGGCTTCCTGATTTCACTTCGAAGATGTACAGCAGATTCCCATGGATAGATTCCTTCTAGCCTCAGTTTCTTCCTCCCCTCCAGGAGATGAGGAGAAGCAGCTAGACCATGCCGTCTTGTTGCAAGTGATAAAGGAACAGCAGGTTCAGCAAAAGCAACTCTTAGATCAGCAGGCAAAATTGTTAGCAGTGATTGAGGAACAACACAAAGAAATCCACCAGCAAAGGCAAGAGGACGGAGGCGAGGAAAAGCCAAAGCAAGGTAACCCTCCACTCCACCCCACCCCAATACATAAGTATTGTAGAAAGTTGCTCATGCTGTTATAAAAATCTGTTCAGAGAAATGTCCCTTCTCCAGTGCCCTCTCCAAGCAATAGATTAAAATCTATCTTTCTCCATGCAATCCCAGCCCTTGTTTCAAAACTATAGGAAGACTATAAGCAATAAAACAGAAGGTACTGCTTAAGACACATGCCTACATCTTATTTATAATTTCACAATTAATGCAGTAATTTTAGTAGTCAGTTGTAGTGGGGAGGGTACTGAGTGACTCTCGAAGGGCCTCCGGGTAAACTGTTTTCTTGGTGATAAAAGAGTTTTCTAGCTTGCTAACTTGCGTATACAGTAACTGAGAACTCTCCGTTTCTCTTTGCAATAGAAATCCAGCTGGAACATGGCCTTGCTTTGACCAAGAGTAAAGAGAGAGATCACCTTGACAACAAAATTGAAAATGCTCCAAAGAATATACCAAGCGAAAACCTGGGTCATCCTTTGCATCTGCCTGAGAACCAGCCCCAAGATCCTGAGGAAATTAAAAGGCAGGAGGACACCGGTCCAGGAGACTTAAAGCCTATACAAAACAAATTAACGGAAAGTCCTCCTAAAAATCTTATGGCTCAAATACATGATGATGAGAAAATCGTACACCAAGCTAATGCAAACCACAAAGAGAAGCTGGAGCCAGTCAGGAGTGATTCACAGGTAGCTAGGCCTGATGGACCCCACCAGGAAAAGCAAGCCAAGGCTGAAGATTTGGTAGGACAGAAGATTCAAGGGGCAGATAATGTTGAGAAAAGAAAAGAGGCTGTGAAAAGGGCTGAAAGCCAAAGAGAGATACCAGAGGTAGCCAACATCCATGGTGCTGAGGGAAAGATTCCTCGAAGAGCTTCTGACAGCGAGTCCCTTGCCAAGGAGGTCAAAAAGGACTTCCATGATCCAGACATTCCGCTTAAACCAAAGATTGCTGATGACATACCAGGGAAATTGGAAGTCCAGGAGACTGTGAAAGGTGGGGAAAGACAGATCTTACCTTTGGACCAAGTTGACAGATTACAGGACCAGGGGGCCAAGAGTAAAGAGAGGACGGACACTGGAGCCCATCATCCACAGCTGAGTAATGCCAATGATCAAGGGCATGATTCAAAGAGAGAGCAAAGGATCCCAGAGAGCTTGCAAGAAGCTGACAGTGACCATATCGTACAGGCAGAGGTAATTAGGCCCGAGTCCAGGGATTATGAAAAGGCCAAACCCAACCGAGACCTCAAGCTACAAGCGGACCTGGACCTGCGCCGCAAAAGGCGAGATCTGGAAGAAGAGGTGGGAGGTGTAATATTTGGACTTAACCCCGTCCCAGATGTGAAAGTCAATGACCTCCGTGGTGCATTAGACACTAGGTTCAACCAGGCAGCAGAAGGGGCCCAGCAAGCCCTTCACAGCCGACAGATTAAACAGATACCAGCGGGAGAAGAGGAGGCGTGAAAGTCTCCACTCTTGAGGAAATGTAGGAATCCACCAGCTGCTTAAAGGTGTCTGTTACGTGGCTAACTGCCATTGGTGTATAACCGTTGGCAACCCAGGTCAACTGGCTTCATCTGAACTGAGCCCCCGTGACTGAGCATTGTTCGCTCTGGAGGAAAGAGGAATTTCCATGCTGCCAGCCAATTCCATTCTTCAAAAGGGTCTCTCCTCACACTGCTGGTAGCTTGTGTGCAAAACCCAAGGTCATCCATTTTCTGGGTTCCAAAAACACTTTACGCTCGCCATCTTTCCAAAGAAGCATGTACGTTTTTAATTCCTGCTCAGATACTTTTAATTGTTTAATTTCTGTGTCTAGGATTAGTCTGTTGCCTTTTCTGTTAATTTTATCTCGTTGGAAAATCCCTTTATCGGGTATGTGGACGTTACCCTCCCTTAAATTAATGTTTGGATTTTTGTGTTCTGCCGTTTGCTAAATGGGTTGATTTGGCTTTTGGAGATGGTTTCAAGAAGATGATAGTAGTTCTGTAAACGTCTGAAAAGGGAGCATCTCTTCAAAGATAAATTCTCAACATGGACTTGATTACTAACAAGTGCATTTTGACAGCAACTTACAAACTGCTCTGATCTTCTTCAACCAGGTCCAGTATTAGCAATAATAAGTAACCTATTTTTTTCCCATTTTTGGTTATCAAAATATAGGTCTATATTTTTAAAAAACATACCTGTCTTAAGTGCATTATGGAACCAATACTTTGCATAAAAGCTTGGCAAGATGCTTGTTTAAATGAAATTATTTCAAGGGGGCGCAATCAGAGTAGGCCATCTATCCATTTTATGAGTGCTTATAGGGTAACTTAAAGCTATATCCCTTTCACTTTTTCAGGAGACTCGTGTGTGAAATCTGTTAGTCGTGTCCTAGAGTTGGCAAGCTTCGACATTTGAACACAATTGATTTGTTCTAGGTGTCCCTTAACAGTCCCAAGGATTGTGTTAACAAATGATACACCAAATTTAAGCTCTCGACATTTGATCGTCACTAATATCCAAGGATATTTTGAATTTGGTCATAAACAGTTAATTATCGAAGTCAGTTATCAGTTTATATTCCTAGAACAAGAAGGAAAAATTAAAGTGGATATTGCTTCTGGAATGTATCTTGGCCTGCAACATGAAACTGAGATTGGGGGACAGGGTGGGGGACAATGCCATTGTCGTATCTTTCCTGTCAGGGGTATTTGCTGTATTTCCATTCAGGGAGACAGAGAAATGTGGCTGGTACCACTTGACTGTTGCAAGGGGCATTTTTCCTTGTTACAAACATTGTTACTCTAATAACTTTTTCTCAGGCATCTCATTGGTCCTGTCTGACCATCATATTAAACTGTGATTTTAGGTGATTGTAATAAGCTAGAAAGGGCCTTCAGCTTACCTATAATCCCCACCCAAGCCTCCACCACCAAAGGCCACGTGGTGTTTAGAAGCTTGAGCTTCTGTTTGGTCAATTAATTTCCAAAATAAATTATGGTCTTTGTGTATCAAACTATGGTTAGTGCTGTCATGGCTCAAGGGAAGCCATGGCCAAATGAAATAGAGATTTCAAATTCTTTGCAAGCCATATTTGAGAATGATATATGTGTGCTATATGTGTGATATATATATGGCGCATTAACATTGGGCTACACCAGGAATAGCCAAGCTGATATTTTAGTCATTTTGGACTACAAAAACCATAATTTGATTACAGGTGTTATAGTCCAGAAAAGCTTGCAAGACATCACTTTGTTTATTGCTAGGTTGAGAACATTTCCTAACCCAAAATCCCCAGATGTTTTGCTATTCTCTGAGTTGGCTGGGCATCTTGGAATTCAAGAGGCTGGGAGCAAGGGGGCGGGGGAGGGGGGGGAAGGTGGTGTTAGTTGGGGAAAGACAGATTTAGTATGATATTCCACATGACCATTGAACAGTGCTGCCCAAAGCACAATTACGATAGTTTGTGGTTGGATCGCTGTCACTTCAGTATGTAAATATGATTTATTTTATTATTATTTTTGTAAATATCAGCCAAATTGCTTTAATGCGAAGGGCTATGAACGCCCTGTCATGGTTTCTCTGGCCACAGTGTGACCGTCTGCTATAATCGAAGGACCAAAGATACTTCTGGCATTCCTCCATAAAACGACTCAAGTTTTGTTTTTTTTAAACAATCCCATTTCCAAGCAATTACAAAGAAAGACACAAGACGGAAGGCGGCAGCCCTGGATTTCATCTGGAATTCCTCACTTGCTGCCATAGCAAATTGTCCAGTTTGCAGGGTTGTACAATGACCAGTCCCAGGGATTATGGCTAACCTGCACAAATCAATAATAAAAAAAAACCTGAAGCATTTTATCAGAGCCTCTTTTTTGTTCTTATTGGGCATAGCTGGTTTACACAACACACGACACCAAGACTGCTCAGTTGCAGACAATGCACAGTTGAGGAAATACCTGTTGATCTTGATGCATTTTGTAGCTTTTATACTCTGGTTTGATTTTGAATGCCATGAACAAAACCAGCTCACTATTAGCTTCAAGTAATATTATTAATCACCCTCATGAAAACTACGGTACTTGTTCCCAGCCAGAGTACAATCCAATTATTTTCTGAGACATGGTCATAATGAATTGAAAGATTTGTCAAGATACCGATATATGATATTTAATACCGTGTTTCAGCAGCCATGAGGTGACCATGCTTGCTGTCTCCTGCACCTCCAAAATAATAAGACCTCCCCAAAAGTGCTTCGCCTTATTTTTTGGGAGGTCTTATTATTTTGGAGGTGCAGGAGACAGCAAGCATGGTCACCTCATGGCTGCTGCTGTGTTCCAATATTTTTGAGGAGGGTTTATTTTTGGGGGAGGGTTTATGCTCAAAAGCCCGATTGGGCTTTTTTTTAGGGAAACAGGGTACTTTCATAAACTCTTTTCCCACATGGGCAGTGTCCCACCCCCACCCCCACCCCAAGATCAACTAATGTTGGTCCATTGGCTGTGACAGGAATTGACCAATGAACCAGCTTGTTGCCTGAGCCTGACATTATGGGCCGAGAGTGACTGGCCCAAGATCAGCCAGCTGGTTTTCATGCCTAAGGTGGTACTAGAATTCAGAGTTTCTAGCTTTCTTGCCCCGGGGCCTTAATCACTAGACCAAACTGCTTCCCTTTAATATTTTCACAAACATTCATTAATACAAAGATAAACATTTGTGTTTTGTGACCAATTTGCATTCTAGAAATCCACCTAGTTGATATTTGTCTCGAGATCTGAGCAAACCCGACAAATCCTTTAAGAGTTTTAGAAACTCTGGAACTTTAACAGGGAGGCCTAGCGTTCCTAACCAACTAAGAGGTACAGCTCTGTCCCAATCTTCATGTTGTTACTAGTCAGATTTTGTGCTGTTCCGTGGAACCTTGGCACATATACGCAAACACATTTTGGTCCTTAGGCAATTTCACTGATTAGATTTCCCCCCCCCCAAAGCTTTAGGGAGGAAATTCATATTCCAAAGGGAAATCAAATATTCAAAGTTGCAAATATCGGGATTTTTTATATAACTGGATATTTTGGGGGAAATGACCAATGACTGTTAGGGAGTTGGCCACACTGGGCTTTCTTTGTCCCAGATTTTCGGGAGCTGGAATTAACAATATAAAGTAGCTTAAGCAAGATCTACAGGAGTATCTTATTTTATTCCTGTAAATAAGGAGGGAATTAGTAAATCCTCAGGGCAAAATTGGTACAAGTAGCTAATTTAACAGACATTCCACTGATAGGAAAAGGCCGCTGCTATATTAATGTCATATTTTACCAAAGGGAACCTGACATATTTGCTAATAGAAGTTTTAACATTACAAAAATCTGAATTAAATGGTATTTATATATTTTCTGGCTTTATACTTCTCGGCCTCGAACTTTGCCTCTTGCCAATCTGAAAAATTATACTGCTCATCCCATGTTTAAATTAAAACTCCCACACACTGAGTTTTACATTTAAAAAAAGTTTTCCAGAATGTGCTTACAGTACATACATGCATAAATTGAAAAGCCATTAGCTCTTGGCACATTGGGAAATATTCCATTTCTGGACCTCAATATAACGACAGATGGAAAAGTTCTTTATTCTTCTGTGCTGAAAACAACTATAAATCCCAGATTTGCCATCAGTATCCATTTCAAGTCTTTACATTCTTTTTTGCCTGCAAAGAAAGATCAGTTTTGTTAGAATATTAAGAATTATGTAAATATATTCATATCAATATATCCTGTAGCATAAGGCCAACGAGATTTTGAAATAGATCAGTTGCCTGCTTTCATTCTTATAACAGTTAATTAACATGCAAAGCAAATAGGTAGTCCTTGACTTACAACATTCATTTAATGACCATTCTAAGTTATAATGGCATTGGAAAAAAGTGACTTCTGACCAGTTTTCACACTTCCAATCGTTGCAGCGTCCCTCTAGTCATGTGATCAAAATTGGAGCGCTTGGTGACTGGCATGTATTTATGACAGTTGCAATGACCCGGGGTCATGTAACCTTCCCAGCTGGCTTCTGACAAGCAAAGCCAATGGGGCGGGGGAGGGGGGGAATCAGAGTTATTTAACAATTGCAGTGATTTGCTTAACAATCGTGGCCAAAAAAAATGTTGTCAGCTGAGGAGCAACTCACTTAAAAACTGTCATGCTTAGCAATGGTGGTTATAAGTCACGGACTATCTATATATCTAAATACATCGATTCTCTTAACTTCCATATTAAGAGGGGTAAGCTTGTGCCAAAGAAAACCACACAGGTTTTTTTTACCATAGTAGTTTCTTTCAGAAGTTTCTTTGGCCAAACTAAGACCGTGGTGGCAAATCTATGGCATGTGTGCCACAGGTGGCACGCACAACCCTCCCTGGTTGCCCCAGCAGCCGTTGCCCCAGTCCAGTTCCACTGCGCATGTGTGTGCACCTCCTGCCGGCCAGCTGGTCTTTGGGTCTCTGCCAAGGGGCACATATGGGGGATGCACATGTGCATGCATGGGAAGCACAGGAAGGCACTTGCATTGCATTTTGGAGCCTCATGCAGCGCCCCCGTGTCCTGTTTTGGCTTCCAGGTTGGTGCAGGAGGCATTCCAGGCACAAAACGGGGCACAGGGCACCCCACACCCCGTTTGGGGCCTGGAAAGCCTCCTGCACCAACCTGGAAGCCAAAATATGGGCGGGGAGGTTGTGGCTTATGCGTGGGGGAGCATTGGGTGTCACATGTACATGTGCTAGGGGGTTGCGCATGCATGTGTGGGACGGGGTGAATGTATGGGGGTGCGGGCACGCTTTTGCCACATGATGACAAAAAGGTCAGCCATCACGGAACTAAGCTACAACTAAATGAACAAAATCCTACATTAATAAGTTCCCATGTTTCTGTTGGGTAATGTGGTTTTCTAGCAGCAGGACTGATCAGCAGACCTCTTACCAACCCTTGAATTTCAAATACAGGTAGTCCTCAACTTACAATCATTCACTTAATGACTGTTTGAAGTTACAACAGCACTGAAAAAAAAAAGTGACTTGACTGTTTTTCACATTTACAACTATTGCAGCATCCCCAGAGTGATGTGATCAAAATCTGGATGCTTAGCCACTGACATAAATCTATGACGATCGCAGAGTCATGTTGCGACCATGTTGCGACCTTCTGATAAGCAAAGTCAATAGGGAGCCAGGTTCACTTTACAACTGCGTAACTAACTTAACATCTACCGTGATTCACTTAACAACTGTGGCAAGAAAGGTTATTAAATGGATCAATTATGGTCATAATCCGAGGACTATCTGCATAAACAGATGCCTTCTTACAAGTATGAAGTTTTTGGACACTCTGAAAAACACTACAGCCAAAAAGCTGTAAAAATGTACAACAGACAAGAAAGAGCAATTCAGTGTGGTAATCCTAAAAGAGAAGAAAAGTTCTAGCACCTTTTTATGTCATTTACTACTGAACTTCCTTTCAATTTGTAGGTGCTATAAATTCTTTGCAGCAAGACTGAACTTCTATTTTAAAAAGGGGGAGGGGAGGGGGGCAATGGACAGAACTTGAATGTCCTATGCTTGTAAACTAGGATTGTTTCCATGATTTCTCGATCAGCGTTCTACATTTCCAGCTACCCAAAATAGAAAAGAGGACAACAGCACATTTTTATTGTGTATTTATAAATATAAACACCTCTATTTATAGCATGTTTTGCTCCTAACCGGATCCCAAATGAAAAGTTAACCCTGTGAAATGAAAAACAAAATGCAAACAACTCACAGCCTCCGTGAAGCAATCCATCAGCATTGCAAATTCCTTGGCGCACACATCCTTTTTCAAGTTTCCATGTTCGGTAGTATTGGAAGTAATGCATTTGCCATAAACTGAGGCCTGCAAATATCAGCTCTAATTAGATGCAGACTGCAAGGGACATTAAAACTCTGGTAAACCCTAAGCAAGTTTTATCTTTGTAGGCCTTTACTGCAGTAATAATCCAGGTGCTTAAGTATACAAAGGTATAACCAGAGACCTATATTCTTCAGCAAGTTACAAGGAGTTAGTCAAGTAAGTACATATGTAATAAATACTATCTCAATTTTAGGATATATGGAATTTTATTTTACTGTTACATGTCCTGTTTTGGGGTGGTTTTTTTGTAGCTTAAAATATGTTCATAAATAATAAAGGTTTAGTAGTCCCTAGGCACTGTGCTTATGAGATACCATGGACATAATAATGTACTATTCTGGTCTGGGTATGTATTTGGTTTTTCCAATTAGTTCCACTTTGGCTTTTAAGCCACCTAGAGATTTCTAACCTCTGCCAAACTTTACTTAAAGGAATAGGATTAACTCATACTGTTCTGTCTTACAAGACAATTCAACCTGATAGGAGGAAACATTCCCCAGCACAGCAAAGGGAAATGGTGCAGTGCTCTTCCTTAAAAAAAAATGGCATACATACAAATACATGCCTGCGTGCAACAGTTCAGAAAGGGACAGGATCCTGAACAGACAGCAGTCACACCTTTCTCGCTCTGTGTCTTTCTTTCTGACATTTATTTACTTTCTTACTTTTGGGACTTATTATACGGCTGCCTCATATAATGACTTCAGGCAGCTCACAATCCATAAAAACACTAATAAAACAAAAGTACCCCTCCCTTCAGGTTCCAGACCAAACAGCCTCTCAATTCAACCCCATCTTGGTCCAACTGTCACAGCAATAGTAAGCTCTTCATGACCCTCTGCAAGGCTAAAAGGATAGGAATAGGATAGGATGCTATTTCAATGTAGTGGCCACTGAGGTGTATCAATTGACATTTAAGGGAGAGAATCTAGAATGGATCTATCTATCTATCTATCTATCTATCTATCTATCTATCTATCTATCTATCTATCTATCTATCTCGCTCTATCATCTATCAATCTATCCTAGTAGGATAGAACTGCCCATCATCCAGCTTTGGTCCATATACAGTGTATTAAAGATGATGATATCCAGCACTTTAAATTGCATCCAGAAAGTAACTGGCAACTACTGTTCACATAACCGTGGTGTTAATCAGGTGCAGGGCACCCTAAACTATGTGCCCCTGCATTCTGAACTAGTTGCAACTTCCAAATGGCCTTCAAGTGCAGCCCCATATAAAGTGTGTTGCAGTAATCCAAATGGGAAGTGACTAAAGTATGAGTGGCTCAGTGGTGGGTTCCTACCAGCGTTCCTACTAGTTTGGTGAGCGAGTGAGCGTGTGCGCAATTGAACAAAAAAATGCTGAGAAAAGAAAGAAAACAGGTGAGGAGCGGCAATTCAACTGCTGCCCCAGATCAGCTGGGCTTCAAAAGCTGAAATAAAGGTAAGTATAACCAGGGGCGGGTGAGCAGGCCCACTTTCAAGGGAACAGAAAACTGGCTCGCTCTCTGTTTGAAGGCAGCACTACCAGTTTGGGAGAACCAATCTGAACCAGTAGGAACCTACCACTGGAGTGGGTGCAAGTGGGGCACTAGATTAATTTGCGTAAAGTCCTCCCCTTCCAGCACAGTTGCCACCTGCTCTTCCAGGAGATCCCCTAAATGTTACCCCATCCAGAGTCAGAAATGTCAACTCTGGTCCAGTGGGGTCAGGGTGGAGGAGCACAAAGATCCACAACCCTTCTGTCTTGCTAGGGTCGAGTTGCAGTCATCTCCTTCCCATCCAGGACCTTACAGCTTCTAGGGCACTGAGCCACCTTCTGAACAGCCTCAATTGCCTAGCATGGAAGAGAAGAATTGAGTATGAACAGCATACTGATGATCCCAGGGCCCATGCAGCTTAGATCTATATGTCAATGTTTTTCAAACTTGTCAAAAACATTCTCCTTTATTGGTTAAACTTGTCAAATTTTAAGATGTGTGAGCTTCAACTCCCAGAACTCCCTGGACACTAAGGGAAATTATGGGGCTGAAATTCACATGTCTCAAAAGTTGACATGTTTGAAAAACACTGGGATGTTAAAATAGGAGTGATCGACACTACCTAAAACTCTTTACTCCCTTCCCGCCAGAAACACAACTCATCTAGCTTCCCTTTCCTATATCACTGTTGCTGTTGTTATTACTGATCATCGCACAGTCAGCCAGATGTTCAGACTGGGTTTGGCATGTTTGTTTATCTATCAACTGTTTAGGAACTGGGATAGGCAGATTTGGATGTTTGACGGTGTTACAGGATGGAATACTATTATTATTAATTGTTATTCTGTGGTTAATCTTTGGTGAGATTCACAGCCTTTGGGGCTGGTTGGTAGCTCAACAGCTGGAGTCCTAACCAAGGACCTAGGAACTGTTAAGGTAACATTGGAAGATATAAGCTGTTTCAAGTAGGGTGGTTTTTAATGTTCAAGTCCTGTAAATTAAGAATTTCTAAATAGCGAGGTAGCCCTTTAGGCAATGCTCCAAGGGCTCCAAATACAATTGGAACAACACACGATTTCTTTATTATTATTGTTATATTATTATCTATTTTATTCATTAAACATGAAACTCAATCAATTGAACATTTAAAAATGCATCACAAATACCACTGACTGGTGCTAATGGTTGATACAGGTTGCTGCCAGCATCCTAGGTATGATCCAAGTACCTTCTTAAAATAGTATATTATTATTGTTGTCTATTGTTGTTGTTAAGTGTCATCAACGAGCAGATTTTCTGCAGGACGGTTTCCCCTAAATGCTGAGTGAGTGGGATGAGGTGATGGGGATGCTGTTACCTTTGCAACCTGCCCCTTCCGGACCCCCTACCTGCTCCCCACAACTCGCCAGCAGCTCAGGGAACCGCTGCACCCTCGCTCGGACGCGTTCCCAGACTGCTCGACTGGACATAGCCGGAAAAGTAAAAGCCAGCCTCCCCAGCTATTGGCTGGACGCGGCCATAACCAGGCCCCGAAGCCGCTTCCTTCGAGGAGCAGCGCTTGAGCCGGGCCGTAAACCCGACCCTGCTTTCCGACAGGGGGAACGGCTCCACACTCCCTCGCCTCTGATTGGGTTCCGTTCTGCGTCAGAAGCTTCCGATTGGACGAGAAATGGAAAGCCGCGGCGTCTTGCCTCTCGCCTTTCTCTGGCGGCGTCTGATGACGACAGAGGCAGCTGTTTGCTGAAGCACGGGATTGGCTGGGTCGGGACAGGGTCGCCGTTCGATTGGAGTACCTGGCGTCCCAGGAGGCGGGGTGTTGAAGCGTATGGATGAACCCGGAAGTCACCATGGCGGCTGTCCCTTTGCGAGACCGGCTGAGTTTCTTGACTCGGGTTAGCGTGGATAATAATACTATACTTTGCTTAGGGACGGGACGCGTGGAGATTTGGCGTTTTCATTTACCTTAAAATCTCTGCGGTAGAGTGGAAGTCAAGAAGCCAGATGGAGTTACGGATTCTTCAGTATTAGATGCTTCAGTTCTTTATATAGCTCGATACTTTAGCAGCATAAGGGCAAAGAAGAAAATAAAGATGGATTATGGACTATTTTATCCGTGCAAGGTGTAGAAGTGGAGCTTGCATGTTGCATGCTGCGCCGTTGAAAAGGCTTGGAGAATCATTCTCTTGTTTCTTTGTTTACAATAACATCAGGGCTTGATCAATTGTAAAGCATTAAAACATACAATATATTTACTAACACTGAAGTAATGCAGTCTGTAAAGGGCTGTGAGGCCAGTAGCATATGTGAATTGGGATAAAAAAATTATCCCAATTCCCAATTGTTTTCATCCTAGCATCAATACTTTACTTTTACAGTTGCTATGCTGTATGCTGGTGATACAGTAATGGTGGCTTACAGCGGTCTGATGCTACCAGAGAATTTAATTGAAATAAACATTTTACAAAGATTGTTGAAGCTGGATAAAGTATACTAGCCAGATAGTAAGTCCAGTAAAGCACAAACCACAAGTGGTGATACTAAAGTTCCACTTAGCAGTGCAAACATAGGATGACACCTACTTGTAAAAAGAGGTGTTACCAGCGGCCTCAAAAATAATCAGTGATAACTTGAAGAGATGTCAGCCAGTGTGCAGGGAAGTCACATTGTATTAGGTTACGTTTGCTTGAAATGAAATAACCATTTAAGCATTTGAAAGCAAAGAAGATCATTTTTCTTCCATCTGCATTTGGAGATGGGGTTTGTTTGTTTGTTTTGCCCTTTTTGGCTTCATTCTTTTTCTTATACCAATTTGTAAAAGATATTTATAAATATTGTAAAACATAAAATACTTTTTTCTACTATCAGGGTGAATGAACTCCAATAGTAATGCTTCCTTATTCATGAAATGATACTATTAGGCTATCTGTATTTTCTCATTGCTATGTATGCTCTTTTTAATTTCTATTGCCTCATAGTGCCATTGATTATTGATACTAACAATTATATATCAGGGAAAAGTGACTTTTTTGTATATGTGTGTTCTTTTCTTCAGCTACCCATTCTAATCAAAGGCACCTCAGATGATGAAGTTCCATGTCCAGGTTATCTGCTTGAAGAGATTGCCAGTATCCTTTGATCTTTGGATGATCAGTTGGATGATCTGTATATCACATACATGAAATTTTTCATATACATGATCTGTATATCACATTCATGAAATTTTTATTTATGCAGTACTCACTTTCGTTAATAGCAAAACTGTGTGGCTATAACAGAACCTAATACATCTAAAGTTCTGGAATCTTGCGACAGATTGGGAGACCAGCAGCTACATTTTTTCAGTTGCATCCTCCCATCTCCTTAATTCCATATCTACATACTGAAAACCCATTGTATTAAAAAAAAAAATTATTCTGGCAATACAAGAAATGTAGGACTTGAAAGTCAGATCAGCACAAAAGTTTGAGTAATGCTTGTCTATCAATTCCTTTACTTAGCTAACTCTTTAACAAACTTCCAGAGATCTCCCATGAATCAACAGGAAGCAGTCACTGCCTCCTTGAATACCTCCTCAATCGTCTTCAGAGCAACTCATGCCATATCAAGCTAAAGGTAATAAAATGTGGCTTGAAAGAATGTGGCCAAAGCTAGAGTTGGTCTTTGGAGTAGGCATCCTTAACTTTGAAACAAAAGCAAAGATTTATACTTTTTAAATCTATTTTCACAATCCCAACTTAGCTTCTGCGTTCTTAGGTGCTTAAGATCCTGCTGTATATGTGTACCCATGGCTCGTCACCTTTCCTTCTGCAGCTTAAGAGGAATTCTTCATTCATTCAGGAAGCCATAGGTAGGTCAGAGATTCCAACAAGAATAACTATGTCTTCCTAATAATAGTTATATAATGTTCATTCAGCACCTATGTGATCTCTTTTACACAAACTGATGAAAACAGCAGCAGGGTTAATGTTATTGTCATACATTACAGCTGAAGGGTTTGATACTAAGAGAAGATAGATTTGCCTATGGGTAGTTAGTATGTTTGGGTCAGAAAATGGCTCTTGATTCACAGCTCAAATATAACTTATTAGTTATATAACCATCAGGGAATAGGTCCCACTGATCTCCTGGGTTAGGCATACATGGAAAAATGCCTCTTCACACTATAACTGAAGTAAATTGGAGAAAACAATTTTCCCCTCTCCGGATCTTGTCATCAGTAATCCATGAGGAGAACAGAACTGTCATTGTACTATCAGTTCTAAAGTATCTTTCCCTGCCAAGAAGATGGCTCCAATAAAATAAATATTTTAATTATTTTAATTTTTCATATAAGTTGAAGGTGTTGCTCCTACTGGACGACTCTGACTATAGATGTTTCTTGTGCTCGCTTTATTTTCTATGGCACAGGGAAGAGGGAGGTGGAGATAGATTGGCAACTATTTCTGGGTATTGTAGTTCCCGCACACATTTGCATTCGTAAAACCTCGTTGATTATTCTGCATCAATATGAAAGTCACAAGTGATCTTTATTACATAACTCTTTGTGATTGTGGAAGTTAGGAGCCATAATGGTGCAGGGGTTAGAATACAGTGTTACGGGCTAACTACCCACAACCAGGAGTTTGAGCCTGATTGGCTCATGATTGACTCAACCTTCCATTCTTCGGTAAAATAAGGACCCAGATTGTTGGGGGCGATAGGCTGACATTGTAAACCACTTAGAGAGGGCTATAAAGCATTATGAAGTGGTAGATAAGCCCAAGTGCTATTGCAATTACTTTCTCTGTTCGGGGCATATTTTGTACTAGGATTGTTGATATGGAACTTGTTGCATACAATGTTTTTCATTGCTGTCAAACAGGCTCAGCTGCTTTGGCTGATGCTGTTTTTAGCAGTCTATAAGGAGTGAATCCTATGTAAAGTACACGTGGATTCTGCTCTTTTGCTGCCTCACCATCTCTCTCCTCTACCTTGTAGGATTCACAGGGCCTCCTGATCCTCTCCATGGCAACAGCTTGTATCAGAAGGTGCGGATGACTGGACAGGTGAGTGACAAGACCCAATCATGAGATCTTGATGCTCTCAAAGCCTACTGTGTCGAAGGGCTTTCTGTATGACCGTTCATCACATTTCCCTTTGCTTGCCTCTCTGCTTGTAGGACCTAGCAGGCACTTTATTTGCAGATGTGCTGTTGCCACAATGTGTTATTCAGCCACCTAAAGATCTGCCTTCATCAGGTAAACCAATACTGCCAAGGCAAGACCATAGTGCCTGTGTAGATCCCCTATATTACCCTTTTCAGTGTAATTTTATTTTCCTTTTTCTCATTTTTCCTCCTTTCCTTCCCTGCTAAGGTGAGCATGACTTCCTGGCCCTCATTAACAGAGGGAAGAGAATACTACCTTTGAGAATGATACTGTACAATTACTTCTGGTTTGGGGGTGTTGAACCATCTACTTTGCCCTTTTCAAATATTCCGGAATAAAGCCTCGCAGTAGAGCTATAGCAGAATTATAATTCTAGGCCCAATTATTGTGGCCAGATGAGAATAACTTCACTGTGAAGCTACTTGTAGCAAAGCTTCAACTGAGTTGAAGGAACAACTGTCGAGAGTAAGAACCGATATGCTCCTTCCATTTCCATGGGGTCTTTATTGTTAGGATGATAGAAGTGAATTTTATTCTGCTTCTGTGCCTCTCTTTAGCCAGGAAGTAAGTCAGTTGCTACTACAACCTCACCCTGGCACTGGAAGAACTCAGCCTCATGGTTTCAGGCAATTTGTCTTCAGATCCAATAATCTGCTTCCAGCAATTCATTTGCATACGTACAATCTGGTGGTATATCTTCTGAGAGGAAGCAGTTCTCAAAATACCCAAGCTTTCTTATCTCAGTGGCAGTTTGTGACCATTTTTTTATTTGAATGCAGAATGTGAATGGAGAGACAGTTTGGGGTAGTGGTTAAGGTGCTGGCCTAGAAACCGGAAGGCTGTGAGTTCTAGTCCTGCCTTAGGCAGAAAAGGTAGCTGGATGACTTTGGAGCCAGTTCCTCTCTCTCTCTAGCCTCAACCCACCTCACCAGGTTGTTGGGGGGGGGGGGAGGGAATAGAAGGAGAAAGGAATATTAGATACCTTGTTTATAAAAATAGTGATGGTAGGATAAAAATAATTGCTGATAAAGTTATTTTCACCTGAGGCTGATAACGTGGAGAAAAGCATATGTGAGCTGCCTGCAGCAGCACCATGCTGGATTCAGGCTTCTTTTGCAAAGCTCCTTTCTTGTCTCTCTTCCTAGGTATGGGAAATAGGTCCAGTCCCCATGGCTCACTCGAAGGCTTTGGTTTTGAAAAGAACAGCTCGGGTAAGCGTTTCTACGATACCCCCAGCTCTTTGGGCAAGAACCTTCGGCCTGCCTCCTCGTCTTCTGCTTCTTCCACCTGGCCTCCAGAATTTTGCTATTTATCATAATCAGAACTTTTCCTCTCCGGGTTCCTAGCAGTATCCAGCAGTACTTGCTTGGGCTCAAAGCCAGAATCTGAGCACTAAAGCAAGTTGAGCTGTACAGAAGAAATCAATTGAATTCATTGCCAGAAAAGAGATCCTGTGGTTTCACCTGAAAATTTTGTATTTGGGGAAGATCAATTTGTTTCGTTATGAAGCACAGGAATTTCAGCAGTTAGCAGATGCCTGTGATGGCGAACCTATGGCACACGTACCACAGAACCTATGGCACACGGAGCCAATTGTTAGGGCATGCAAGACATGGCCCCGTCAGCTGCAGCACGCATGCGCATGGTGGCCAGCTGACTTTGGCCTTCATTTTTGGCTGTTTTTCGCCCTCCAGAGACTTCATGGAAGCTTCCTGAAGCCTCCAGAGGGGGAGGATGAGTCCATTTATGCCCTCTCCAGGTCCTAGAAGCCTTTGGAGCCTGGGGAGGGTGAAAAATGGGTCCATTGGGTGCCAAGGGCAGGGGGAAGGGCAGGGGTCGCGGTCATAGAATTATGGGTGTGGGCGCGCCCACGCACGACTCCCTTGCGCTCCCCCCTGCTTTTGGCACCCAATGAGAAAAAGATTAGCCATCACTGGCATATGCCAATGGAGATATAGCTATATAGTACATAATGTCAAGGCTAGAGAGGGGAATGCCTGGGGGGAGGGGGAATGGAAAAATTGGGGGAAAATTTTTTTTCATTCCCCCCCCCCCCCCCCCATTTTTTTCCAAAGCTGCTTGGGGGGGGAAATGAGGAAAAACCTGTTTTTCCCTCCAATTTTTCTGGGGTTTTTTCCAGCCTTCTCATCTCTAGTCAAGGCCTTTCTTATTTTGGACTCTGTGGCTTAGCCCAGGGGTCTGCAAAGTTGGCTCTTTTAAGACTGGTGGACTTCAACTCCCAGAGTTCCCCAGCCAGCATAGCCCAGGGGTCTGCAAAGTCGGCTCTTTTAAGACTGGTGGACTTCAACTCCCAGAGTTGAAGTCCACCAGTCTTAAAAGAGCCGACTTTGCAGACCCCTGGCTTAGCCCATCGCCTTTCTGAACAGATGGATGTAAATTCATGCCCATTAGATGTTATTTTTTTGTGTCTGGCGTTTTTCTCCCCCATAGTTAACTTCCCTAAATGTAACACAACAAACATCGGATTTGTATAAATGGTTTCCTTTTATTGCTTTTTCAGTATCCGCTGGCAAAAGCCTGCTGGCTACCATCCAGAAGGCAGCTGATGTGGTTGCCAATGTGGTGCTCCCTGGTCAGGAACTGACATGTCCCCCTCAGAGGGAGATGGCAGACAATGTCTACGAGCCAGTGATGGCACCTTCCCCTGGCAAAAGTCCCGCCTTACTCACTAAGCCACCAGTAACCCTAGCCAAGAAGATGCGAGGTAGGAGACATCGTCCATTCCGTAGATGTTAAAACTTTGTTGTTGTGTGTTGCTGTTTTTGAGAAAAAGAAAAGGTACACACATAGTCCTTGGCTTACGACCACAATTGCGCCCCAAGCTTCCATTGCTAAGCAAGACAGTTGGTAAGTGAGTTTTGCCCCATTGTACGACCTTTCTTTCTAAGTTTCTTGTTAAGTAAATCTGGCTTCCTCATTGACTTTGATTACCAGAATGTCACAAAAGGTGATCGCATGAAAAAATATGAACCACTGGTCAAGCGTCTGAATTTTGATCATGGGACCATGGAGATTACTGCAATGGTCCTACGTAGGGTTTTTAGTACTATTGTAACTTTGAACAGTCACTAAACAAACTGCTGTAAGTCAAGGACTACCTGTAGATAATTACTGTAAATGCAAAGAAAGGGGAGCATATTATTATTATTATTATTATTATTATTATTAATAATAATAATAATAATAATATTTTTATACCGCCCTTCTCCCTTTCGGGACTCAGGGTAGTGTACAGGCAACAATAGTATAAAACATAAAATACGTTAAAAATATATTAAATGATTAGCCTGTTCTAAAACCCCTACTAAAAACAATTAAAACTACGCCAGGCCGGCCACACGAAATAAATAGGTCTTCAAGGCCCGACAGAAAAGGCGCAGGTCCGTGGTCGTCCATAGGTCAGGGGGTAGGTCATTCCAGAGGGCAGGAGCTACCACAGAGAAGGCTCTCCCCCTAGGGGTCGCCAGCTGACAATGCCTAGCCAATGGCACCCTGAGGAGGCCCTCTCTGTGGGAGCGAACTGGTTGGTGGGAGGTATTTGGTAGCAGGAGGCGGTCTTGCAGGTGCCCAGGTCCCTTGCCATGGAGCGCTTTGAAGGTGGTTACTAGTACCATGATGCGCACCCGGAAAGCCACAGGCAGTCAGTGCAGCTCGCGCAGGAGAGGTGTCACTTGGGAGCATCTAGACACTCCCAGAATCCCCCGCGCGGCCGCATTCCGAACTAACGAGCCTCCGGGTGCACCTCAAGGGGAGCCCCATGTAGAGAGCGTTGCATTAGTCCAGATGGGAGATGACGAGAGCTTGAGTGACCTTGCGTAAAGCGTCACGATCCAGAAAGGGACGCAATTGGCGTATCAGGCGAACCTGATAAAAAGCCCCCCGGCCACGGCTATCATATGGTCTTCTAGAGATTCATGATCCATATACATTCCTGTTGTGGCCCCGCAGGGACCGGATGAGCTGCTAATGGACTCTTCCAGCGAGGACCCCTATGAGTCTGCTCTGGAAGCTGAGGAAGACCCTGGGGGGTGTTCAGAGTCAGAGCAGGAACCAGAGAGGCTGGTTGGCCACCAGGAGGTGCCTGGGGCATGGAGCAGTGGGGAGGATCAAAGGCAGTTTTTCCATGATGCAAGAGTGAGCAGGGCTGAGAGGCGGAGGCAGCAATTACGTCGTAGGCAGGCTCACAGACAGTGATTATGCACCAGGTGGTTGTTGAGTGGCCCCTCCCAAGAGAGCTTATAGGTGAGGCGATGGGAGGGGACATTTGCAGGAAACAACCGTTCAGTTGCAGTACTCGTTTTAGTGAGACAGTCACGAATGTTCATGTGGAAAGATTTCTGTGAGTCAAACTTTTAGTTTTTGGGCTCTCAGCCAAGGGGGTTTGCTTATCTCTCACTCATTAGTCATGGCAGACAGCCAAGCCTATGGTCTGGTCTATTCACAAGCCGGGGGACAGAACTAAATTCAAATTCAAATTCAAATTGAAATTTATTAACCGCACCCTCTCCCCACAGGGACCCGGGGCGGTGCACAGGCAGAGCTAAAAACAATATACAATAAATACAAAATACATACTTTAAAATAGAATTAAACAGTATTACCCGTGCTAAAAATATAAGATTAAGAACCCATTAAAATATTTGGAATCAATAGACAGAGAGAACTATTCAAGGCCGGCCAGTCGAAAGAGATAGGTCTTCAATTTTACACGGAAGGAGCGGAGGTCAGTGGTCGTTCTAATATCAGGGGGAAGGTCGTTCCAGAGGGCCGGGCCCGCCACAGAGAGCGCCCTTCCCCTGGGCGTCGCCCGCTGACAAAATCTAGTGGACGGCACCCGGAGAAGCCCCTCTCTGTGGGAGCGAATCGGTCGTGAGGATGTGTGGGGCAGGATCCGATCTCGCAGATAGCTAGGTCCCGAGCCATGGAGCGCTTTGAAGATGATAACTAACACCTTGAAGCGCACCCGGAAGACGACAGGTAGCCAGTGCAGCTCGCGCAAGAGCGGTGTAACGTGGGTAAACCTGGTGGTCCCCATAATTGCTCGCGCGGCTGCATTCTGAACTAACTGAAGCCTCCGGGTGCACCTCAAGGGGAGCCCCATGTAGAGAGAGTTACAATAGTCCAGTCGGGATGTCACGAGGGCATGAGTGACTGTGCGAAGGGCGTCCCGATCCAATAGGGGGCGCAATTGGCGAACCAGGCGAACCTGGTAGAACGCCCTCCTGGCCACGGCTGTCACTTGATCTTCCATAGACAGCCGGGTATCCAGGAGGACACCCAAATTGCGCGCCCCATCCACAGGGGCAAGATGTTCGCCCCCTATGGCCAGCGTTGGAGAAAGCTGGTTGAATCGGGCAGCCGGAAACCACAGCCACTCGGTCTTGGTCGGGTTGAGCCTAAGTCCGTTACTTCCCATCCAGATCCGCACGGCTTCCAGGCACTGGCACATCACCGCTACGGCATCGTTGGGGTGGTTTGGGGTAGATATGTACAGCTGGGTGTCATC
Source organism: Rhabdophis nuchalis (assembly GCA_039707465.1). Classification (NCBI taxonomy): domain Eukaryota; kingdom Metazoa; phylum Chordata; class Lepidosauria; order Squamata; family Natricidae; genus Rhabdophis; species Rhabdophis nuchalis. Next base: position 148,649,804 of record CM077646.1, on the reverse strand, counting down.
AGCGTACAGGTGGTACTCTACCCCAAAACCACGGATGATCTCACCCAGCGGCTTCATGTATGCATTAAACAGGAGAGGCGAGAGGACCGACCCCTGAGGCACCCCGCATGTGAGGGGTCTCGGGGTCGACCTCTGCTCTCCTGCCCGCACAAATTGCGATCGGCCAGAGAGGTAGGAGGAGAACCACCGTAAAACGGTGCCTCCCACCCCCAACCCCCCCAGCCGATGCAATAGGATACCATGGTCGATGGTATCGAAAGCCGCCGAGAGGTCTAATAGGACCAGGATGGAGGAACATCCCCCATCTCTGGCCCTCCAGAGATCATCTACCAACGCGACCAATGCCGTCTCGGTGCTATGCCCGGGCCGAAAGCCGGACTGGCGCGGATCTAGATAGTCAACTTCCTCCAGGTGACGGGGAAACTGTTGTGCCACCACACTCTCAACAACCTTCGCCAAGAAGGGAAGGTTGGAGACTGGACGGTAGTTGTTCAAAAGAGCTGGGTCCAAAGAGGGCTTCTTGAGGAGGGGCCTCACCATAGCCTCTTTTAGGGAGGCAGGCAAGGAACCCTCACTCAAGGATGCGTTGATAACCTCTTGGAGCCAGCCTCGTGTCACCTCCCAGGATGCCAGTACAAGCCAGGAGGGGCACGGGTCCAATGAACATGTGGTGGCTCGCAGTCGCCCACGTAGCCTGTCCATATCCTCGGAAGTAACGGGGTCAAACTCCTCCCAAACAAGATCTCTCTCGTGGCATCCCACTGGGCCATGAATGGGGGCTAGCTCACTCTGTATCTGGGCGGTTTTCTCCTGCAGAAAAATCACAAATTCCTCTGCTCTACCCTGTAGCGGGGCTTCCCGCTCCCTCTGTTGAAGGAGGGAACGGGTCACCCTAAACAGGGCGGCAGGGCGGTTTTCTGCGGATGCTATGAGGGTGGCACAATGATGACGTTTGGCCACCCTCAGCGCCACAATGTAAGTCCGTAAATGGGCTCTTACCTGTGTCCGGTCAGATTCAGAGCGGCTAGCCCTCCATCTTCTCTCTAGGCATCTCTTGCGGCGTTTCATCACCCGCAGCCCCTCAGTAAACCAAGGAGCCAGGGTGGTTCGCCGCCGCGAGAGAGGCCGCAGGGGCGCGACCCGATCTAAGGCTCCCACGGCCGCACTATTCCATGCGGCCGTGAGGTCCTCCATCGGGGCGCGGGTCAGGGATACAGGAAATGGCCCAAGCGCTGTCTGGAACCCATCCGGGTCCATCAAGCGCCTGGGGCGGTACCAGATTGGTGACTCTGGTTCCGCCTCCCCGCGGAGGGGAGCAGCGGTCGGAAAGTCGAGTCGGAGAAGTGAGTGGTCTGACCATGACAAGGGTGTGATGACTATGTCCCCTGTACCCAGATCACTCTTCCATTGGCCCGAGACGAAGATGAGGTCCGGCGTATGTCCACCCTCATGGGTGGGGCCTTGAATTACTTGGGTCAGGTCCATGGCCGTCATGGAAGCCATGAACTCCCGAGCTACCACGGATGATTCGCCCAACGATGGCAGATTAAAGTCCCCCATGACTATAAGTCTGGGGGTCTCCACTGCCACCGTAGCGATCACCTCCAGGAGCTCGGGCAGGGCTGCTGCTACATAGCGGGGAGCCAGGTATACAACCAGCAAGCCCAACTGCCTCCCTAGGCCCCACTTCATGCAGAGGGACTCACAGCCGGAAGTCTGAGGCACAATGGTCTCTCTCGGCTCCAGGCCTTCCTTAATAATGACCGCTACCCCACCAGCCACCTGCCTAGGGCCCGCGGCTGATGAAATGCGCGGTAGCCTGGTGGGCACATTTCAACGAGGGGATGACCTCCCTCGTGGCCCAACTAGGTCTCCGCAATTCCTACCAGGTCCGGCTCCCCCTCTGACACAAGGTCACTAATGAGGGGGGCTTTGTTGACAACGGACCTGGCGTTGCAAAACATCAGCCGCAGACCCTGGCTCTGTATTCCCTGGCCACCTAGCCTGCGGGGGTTGTGGCACCCGACCGTTTGTAACCAACGGCTGCGTGCCACCAACTGGGAGGATGAAAATTGTCTCCCCTCGGTCCTGCCCCTCCCCACGACCCTCTAAATTGGTATGCCCTCCTGAGGAACGACTCGGGTATCCCCCTTCCTTTCGCCTTCCGCTTCCCGCCGTCGACTGCTATCCTGGCCCTTACTACTGATCACTGTTTCAATCTCCATCTGTCTATATCTACCCCCCTCTCTTGAACCCCCTAAAAAAGATAATTTAAATAAATTAAAAACTAAAAATCCCCTAAGGCCGCGCTTCGCCCATCTCTTCGGATTTACAATACCATCATCGAGATGGGCCCTAGATAAATCAAGGGGCCATACCTGCGAGAACGGGGACTCTCGCAGCGATAGCAGGCTTGCTCTGGAATACATTATTAAATAGATAGTTAAAATTCAATAATTATATATATAAAACTCGGGTGGCTTTTGGGATAAATACAGATGTTAAAAAATACAGATGTTAAAAGTCGTTGGCAGTTGATTAAAACGATTCACTCAAGTCAATTCATTAGTTGGTAACATGAAATCAGGTGAAATAAAGTGCAAGATGGGTAAACCAAGATAAATCAGTTGGTAAATAGATTCAGTTGCATTAGGTTAAATTAGTTCGCAATGATGACCATTGGGGCGACCATAATTGGTTGCTGTCACATGTTCTTTAGGACAGTCAGTTCTTCCGGGCCTATTAAGGCCTTGGTGGCGTAATTCTCCCAAACTTGGGAGGGTGACCATGGGGGAAAATGAAATTACGACTGGTCAGCGGCCGTCCACGTCCACCTCGGCGCTCCCACCGCCGCAATCCCCGCGTCACCGCCTTCGCCAGTGGCCTCTCGGCGCTCCCACCACCGTCAGCCTGGCCTCCAGCAGCCGCCTCTCCACTCTCAACCACCGCATGGCTCTCTCACAGCCACCACCTTCCACCTTTCTCCAACCAGCTCCTCTGTCGCCGCCTTCGTCTCTCGCCTCCCGGCGCTCCCACCGCCGTCGACTCGGCCTCCAGCGGCAACCTCTCCCCTCCGCACTCTCTCTCTCCACCTTCCTCACTCCAACAAGCCAGCATCTCCGCCTCCTCCGCCATCTTTCCTCCACGCCTCTCTCACCACTTCCCGCTGGCCACCGGTGCTCTCACCACCGCTTCACCCCACGGCTCGCCACCAAATTCAGCTTTCCGGAGCTCTTCGGTGCAGCCGGCCTCTCTCCTTGGCCGGCTCCTTGGCAAACCCCTAAGTCAACATCTGCACTTTTTCCAGTGTTTAGTGGTACTTTTAAGCTAATTTATTTGTATTTTGTTTGGGAGTTGAGGGTGATTTCAGCTGTTTTGGATTTTTAATGCCATAACTATAGTCATAGGTTGCCTTGGACACCGGGGGTTTTGTGGCTGGCCCTGCCTGCTTTCTGAGTAACACCCCACTATCATTTGGTGGTGCTCTGACCCAGCCTTAGCAGAAGCAAGAAAGGGACTCCTTATCACGAAAACCCCCTCTTTATTTACCTCTTGTGAATTAATTGCACTCACCCACCAAAAAGTCCAGGCAAGAGTCCTTCAAGGAGTTAACTGCAGTAACAGACCTTATCAGTTCCTTGCGATAATTGCAAGGCCGGAAGCTCCCAGCGGAAAGGCTGCAAATTACGTTCTGGCAAGCAGTCTCTGTGGCACGAAACATAATGAGCAAAATCTTCAGAAATACGAACTGTTGTCTTCTACGACAACCACTCCCCTTTCCTTCTATTTATTCCTCAGCCAGGGAGGGGCCATATAGTGTTCATGTGTGGTTTGGTTCCCGAGTCGACTCCTTGTCCTCCGTGGTTCACCTCCTAACAGCTCTACGCATACATGCATCTGGAACAGGCCCCAGCTGTTCTTCCTCCTCACTCATATCAGCCTCACTCATATCAGCCCCCAAAGGCAGCTGCCTCTCCGGTGGCTGGGAAATGTCGGATGGCCCTGGCTCTATCTCTGCATCCGACGCAGAGCATCCGTCAGAGCCTTCCCCAAACTCCAGAACTGGCACAAATTCCTCCCCAATCTCCTCATCATCCGAGTCTGTCGCCAGCTGGTGGCCTTTTGCTCCGGAAGTACAGGAAATGTTATTGGACGTATTTCCTAAACTCAAACCAACCTTGAGGCACCAGTTAAAGTTACCCGACTCCTTGTAGCAAAACAGGTAGTCCTTGACTTACGACCACAATTGAGCCGCAAATTTCTGTTATTAAGTGAGACATCTGTTAAGTGAGTTTTGCCTCATTTTACAACCTTTCTTGCCACCGTTGTTAAGTGAATCACTGCAGCTGATAAGTTAATAACCCGATTGTTAAGTGAATATGGCTTCCCCATTGACTTTGTTTGTCAGAAGGTCGTAAAAGGTGATCACATGACCTTGGTTCACAGAAATGGTCATAAATATGAACCAGTTGCTGGGCACCTGAATTTTGATCACATGATCGTAGGGGTGCCGCAAAGGTGATAACTACGCAAAACTGTCGTAAGTCACATTTTTCAGAGTTATTGTAACTTTGAACAGTCACTAAACGAACTTGTAAGTCGAGGACCGTCTGTAGTGACGAACGAGTGCCTTCCTCGGCTTTTGAAGAAGTCATTCAGTCCTATCGCCCGTTTCCTTTGCAAATTCTCTCACAGTGAACCATCAGCCTGGGCAAGCAGGAGGCGGGTGGGAAGACCTGGACATGGGGCTCAGTTCCCAGAATTCCTTGCAAGAGAATAGCGACCCGAGCAGAACTTCGGAATCCGGCAGCAAAGCAAGCAGCGATAATCACTCCAGCGCCTTGGAGCCAAGCAGTTCAGCTGACAGGTAAGGGAAGAAGCTGAGGGAGCTAATGGCTGGGCCTAAGCCAGTGATGGTGAACCTTTTTTGGCTCACATGCCAAAAGCGGGAGGAGTGCGCGGGGGGGTGGGGTGTCATGCGCAGGCGTGCCACACATGCACGCACTTTCCCCCTCTGGTTTGCTCGTAGGATCATTTTTTGCCCTCTGTAGCCTTCAGGGAAGCTTCCGGAGGGTGAAAAATGGTCTCAAAAGAAGGCCAGCTGGACATGCGCGCTGGAGATGAAAGGGCAACGCCTTGCGTGCCCTAACAAATGACTCCGCGTGCCACCTGTGGCACCCGTGCCATAGGTTCGCCATCACGGGCCTAAGCCAAGGGGAAGCTAGCCAAGAGAGAGAGAAGTGAATTTTTGGTTTGGACTGGAGAAGAGTCTGGTCCAGGTCCAGAGGTGGCTTGCTGCCAGTTGGGCCCGGATTGGGCGAACCGGTAGTAGCGGTGGCAGGAGGCTCCACCCAGACGCTTCTGCACATGTGCAGAAGCGTCACGCGTGGGACCACGCCTGAACCGGTAGCAAAAAAAATGAGCACCCCACCTGTGTACAGGTCCTCTCTTGACTACAGAGCTCGCTGGAGAACTTTGAGCTAGTCGTTATCTCTCAGCCCAGTACTCACCTGGGGGGGGGGGGGTGACAAAATGAAGGGAGACACCCCCTCCCCCTCCTTGGGAGCTTCCAGGGGACAAGCATGTTATACAATTAATAAATACACACATGTTCACAATGCGGAGGTGTCTCCTTTAGGAGACAGAAAGTTGTGCAGCAGAATGTGCAGCTAGAGAAAATGTTGTTAATAGACACACGAATAGAGCCTCAGACACTGCTAGTAAAAACAAGTAGCTTTACTTGTGATATAAAACTAAACTACTGCTTCACAAGCAGTGATAGTAGATATTGAATCAAACACAGTCCTTAACTCACAAACAATTGCCTACAGTTGCAATCCACGATTCTTCCTTGTTCAGTCAGTCAATCAGTCGCAGCGAGCAGAGAGAGCGCTCTCCTGGCTTCCTCTTATTGATGAGTTAATTACAGCTGATAATTACATTCAAACATTTAAAGTAACAAAGACCATTTGTCATCATGGCTTATATATATTGCCTACCCAACACTAGGATTATTATACTCCTAACAGGAGGCCAGTTGGAAGGCGGGATCTCTTGTGAGGCAGAGGATGGGAAGGAAAAGAGGTCTCAACGTTCATTTCTCTCCATTTGTTTTTAGGATGGAAGCTGAAAACCCGAACGATTGTCTTCAAGAAATGAGTCTTGTCACTGGATTGACCAGGGGCTCCAAAGTCTTCCTGACTCGTGAGGAAACCCAGCACTTCATCAAAGAGTAAGAAACCCCACAGGCTCTCCAGGTCCCAAAATAGGGCTCATCCCTGTTCCTTCCCACCTTTTCTGCATTACTGGATAGTGTATGGTATCCATATACTTACCCTTATCTTGCAACGACACGGCATCACGTTTTGTAAATTGTTGCAACCTAGTCCTTGTTTTCAGGGCTAAGGCTGGAGCAGAAAATCCCAATGGACTTTGTCCTCTGTTTATTAGACGTACAAATAGCCCTCAACATACAACCACAATTGAGCCCAGAATTTACGTTGCAAAAGTAAAACATTTGTTAAGTGAGTTTTGCCCCCTTTTTACAACTTTCCTTGCCATATATCTGCGATGGCGAACATATAGCATTGCTTGGGGATCTCCAGAGACCTGGGAGAAAGCGGCTGGCCTTCTTTCTTGCCCCACAAAATTGTTCCCTTTTCCCCCTGGTTGGATGGCTCTATGCCAGTGATGGCGAACCTATGGCACGCGTGCCACAGGTGGCACATGGAGCCATTTGTCAGGACACGCAAGGCATGTGCGCGCTGGCCAGCTGAATTTGCCCTTTTTTGTATGCTTTTTCTACCCTCCCCAGGCTCCAGAGACTTTATAGGAGCCTGGGGAGGGCGAAAAGAGCCTCCCCTGCCCCCCCCCAACCCCGGAGGCCCTCCGGAGGCTTCATGAACTTTCCTGAAGCCTCCGAGCACACAAAAGGATGCGCCGCCGAAACCGGAAGTGTCATCCGATTTGCTTGGAGCATCATTTTGAGTGGTCCGGAGGCTTCAGAGACCTTCAGGAGGCTTCCATTAAACCTCCAGACCACTCAGAATGACGCTCCAGCAAATCGGATGTTACTTCCGGTTTCGGCGGCCCGTCATTTTGAGTGCTCCGGAGGCTTCCCAGGCCCTCCGGAGGCCCTCCGGAGGCTTCAGCAACCTTCAGGAGGCTTCCCTGAAGCCTCCGGAGCACTCAAAATGATGCGCTACTGAAACTGGAAGTGACATCTGATTTGCTTAGAGCGTCATTTTGAGTGGTCCGGAGGCTTAAGGGAAGCCTCCTGAAGGTCGTTGAAGTCTCCGGACCACTCAAAATGACGCTCTAAGCAAATCAGACATCACTTCCGATTTCGGCAGCGTGTCATTTTGAGTGCTCGGAGGCTTCAGGGAAGCCTCCTGAAGGTCACTGAAGCCTCCGGAAGGCCTCCGGGGGGGGGGAGGCTGTTTTCGCCCTCCCCAGGCTCTTATAAAGTTTCTGGAGCCTGGGGAGCGCAAAAAGAGCATGCAAGAAATAGGGAGGCACCTCTGTAGTGCGCACATGCGGACTGGGGGGGTCACTATTGCATTATGGGTGCGGCACCCCCACGCACGACCCCCCTGTGCTCCTCCCACTTATGGCACGTGAGCCAAAAAAGGTTCACCATTGCTGCTCTATGCCATCTCTCTCTCCATAGGTGCGGAGTGCTGAACTGTGAAGTCGTCTTGGCTTTGCTTAACCGAACTCTGAAGGACCCCAGTGAGTGCATCTGCATGGTGAGGAAACTCCTAGGAAAACTATCTACTTCACCAGGTTGCATTAAATCTCTCTTCGGTTTGGCTGATAAGTGTCATTCTCCTGTGTGCTGCTTGGAGACTCCATGCATGGGTATAACTTCTGTCTATCTGCCCAGAGACTGAGTTTAAATTGTTTGGACACGCCTCCTCGGCTTGACTGGTCTCAGTTTCTTAACTCAACCTAGCCCAAAGAGACGCGTCCTTCTTCTCTCCAGGTATTCTGAGCAGATAACAGAATTATTCTTCAACAAAAGTCAAGAATCGCAAGGAGTTTTCAAGCGGCGGGAGACTCCATTCCCACCCTGTGAACACGGGTCCAGCATCCGACTGGAGTCATTCTGAAGACATCACGACTCATTGAATCCACGCCTTCGTTAAAAGACTGAGACCAGTCAAGCTAAGGAGGCATATCCAAACAATTTAAACTCAGTCTCTGGGCAGATAGACATATCCATGCATGGAGTCTCCCGCAGCGCACAGAGAACTACAGTTCAGGTAGGACCAACGGTCTTTTTCTGAAACTGCAGCCATAGAACTCCGTTGTTGTTGTTTTTTGCAGCTGTCTCCTTTAGGGCTAACATCAAGGGTAGGATTTCTTTCTTATCCGTTTTATCAGTACACTCATAATAGTGCAATGTGGAACAACAGCTGCCTGGGCTTATTCATTTTTAGGGCAAGATATTAAGGAAAGACTCAGACTTGTGTTCCTCGTAGCAAGCCTTTTAATACCATCACAACAGGTGGCAGCATCTGTCCGTCTTTAGCTGATTACTGAAAAGTTAAGCAATTGAGCTGATCTCCAAATTCAATAGTTGACTGATAGAGTGCTAAGGCTTGCAGGCTAGACTGAAGTGGAAAATAAATAAATTTCGGAAAGCAACAGTGACAACCCCCCCCCCCTTCCATTTCTTTCTCCCATTGTGGCTACGTACATTTGGAACATACCAACCATTTGTCTCCCTAACCATCTGCCTTTTTTTCTTATCCTTCCACAGAGGGCAATGTGTGCCATCTCTTCCCTTATGTGTTCCGACTTGCTCTCCCAGGATCATATCTTTGCCGTTACCCAGAAACACTTGCAGGAGCTGAGTGAAGGCAGCCCAGGATGTGTAGCCAACAAAGCAACAAAGGTAAATCCTGCTTTTGAAATGTCCACTTTCTAGGACACCGGGCTGTATGTCCCTTGTACTTTGGCATTATATGACATGTCTGCATTCTGAATAGGTCTGTGTGGGCTGACATATATTTTATTTTTATTTATTTTATTTTTTCAAATTTATACCCTGCCCTTCTCCTAACAAGGACCCAGGGCGGCGCACAGGCAATATTAAAAAACCATACATAACTACAAAAATACATTATTAAAAACTATTAAATTATATCCCGTGCTAAAAACCCTTATAAAACCCTATGAATTAAAATTTATCCGAATAAAAGTCAGAAATGGGGGTTATACTAGGCCGGCTTGTTGGAATAAATACGTTTTAAGACGCTGGCAGAAGAGGCGGAGGTCCGAGGTAGTGCGTAAATCGGGGGGTAGGTCATTCCAGAGGGCTGGGCCCGCCACAGAGAAGGTCCTTCCCCTGGGTGTCACCAACCGGCATTGCCCGGCCGACGGTACCCAGAGAAGGCCCCCTCTGTGGGAGCGGATCGGTCGAAGGGATGTATGGGGCAGGAGGCAGTCTCGTATGTAGCTAGGCCCCGAGCCATGGAGAGATTTAAAGATGGTCGTCAGCACCTTGAAGCGCACCCGAAAGGCCACAGGTAGCCAGTGCAGCTCGCGCAGGAGAGGTGTTATGTGGGATTGCCTTGAGGCACCCATAATCACCCGCGCGGCTGCATTCTGGACTAACTGTAACCTTCGAGTGCACCTCAAGGGGAGCCCCATGTAGAGAGCTTTACAGTAGTCCAGCCGGGATGTCACGAGTGCTGATGTGTCTTATATAGGAGTGTTGGTGAACCTTTTCAGCACTGATTGCCGAAACGGGAGCGCGCGTGACAAAAACGGGAAGAGCAGCCACCCAGTGCACATGTGCATGCCGGGAAGATGATCTTCCGGTTTCTGGCATGCGCATGTGCGCTGGCCAGCTGGTCTTCGTGCATGCATGTGCACCAGAAATCGGAAGACCAGGTTCCAGTGTACATGCACTTGCCGGAAACCAGAAGAACAGTTGCCTGGTACGCATGCGCATGCTGGTAAGATGATCTTCTGGTTTCCAGCATGTGCACCAGCCAGCTGGTCTTTGCACATGCATGGGTGCCAGAAAGCAGAAGACCAGGTGGCTGGTGTGCATGCACGTGCCGGAAACCAGAAGAGCTGCTGCCCGGTGCACGCATGTGCACCTGGTGGCTGCTCTTCCGATTTCGGGCGCTCCCACACGTATGATGACCAGCTGCCCGGTGCACAGGAACCCAGAACAGCAATGGGTGACAGATTGAATGCCCAGAGAGATGGCTCTGCGTGCTACTTCCAGCATGCGTGCCATAAGTTTGCCATCACGGGCATACAGTGTGTGATTGCGTGTGTGTACCTGTGTTTTCAGTGGGAAAGGAATAGAATAAAAAGCCAATTTTGTTCAGGTGTACTGGACCAGCTGCAGAAAAACCTGAGTTCTAATCTTGCTTTAGGCGCAGAAGCCAGCCTTGGGCAGACACTCTCTCTTAGCTCTAGGAAGAAGTCAAGAGCAAAATTTTGGAAAATGTTGCCAAAATAGCAAGCATCTAGCCACCAGAAGTCAAGATTGACTTGAAGACAAGGAAACAAAAAACCTGTATATCTTCTATCTCTCTATATATTTAATATACTCGAGGAGACATTGCTTGGGAGGTGCAAGCATCCTAAAGATTTAATAGAAGCAATAGCATTCACTACAAATGATGCTCTGAATTTCAGACACACACTCACTCCCCTCCCCCAAGACTAGGGCATCATAGGACAGTTTTTGCCTTCAATGAGTAAATGAGAACATCTAGTACTGTAGCTTTGTTGCAACTAAGTAGGGATGGATTGCACAGTCCCTGGATGGGAATCTACTGATAACATGCACTTTCCAAGCTAGATGCTCAAACTGAAAATAAAATAATGTAGATCATGCTGTCCTAAAGGACACCAGCCCTGTCTTTTATGTGGAAGGACAGATACTGAAACTGAAGCTCAAATACTTTGGCCACCTAATGACAAGAGAGGGCTCATCAAAAATGGTCTTGATGTTGGGAAAGATTGAATGCAAGAGAAGAAGATAGTAGAAGGTGAGATGGTTAGATAGTGTTATCGATGCAATGAACATGAATTTGGGGAAACTCCGGGAGACAATGGAGGACAGGGGAGTCTGGCATGCTGTGGGTCGTGGGGCTGCAACATCAGACATGACTTAACAACTGAACAACAGCAACGCCGTACTGCTTTTAGTTACCAAAATTTTAATTCAGGGGTTTTAATATGGGTTTTAGCACAGGGTGGATTAATTTAATTTAGTTTTAAGAATGTTTTATTTTTGTATATTTGTATATTTATATTTTATATTCCCTGTGTGCCGCCCCGAGTCCATATGTGGTGAGATGGGTGCGGCTTATAAATTTGAATAATAAATAAATAAACAAGTGACAATGAATCTAGTGTGGGAAAGTGTTTCAATAAGTTCCTTGAATGTAATTGCCTTAAGTGTTGGTGGAAACTCTTCTTACTACCTAGTGCAATGTTGGCAAACCTTTTCGGCATCAAGTGCCAAAACAGTGTGTGTGTGTGTGTGTGTGTGTGTGTGTGTGTGTGTGTGTGTGTGTAACCAGAAGAGCAGCCACCAGTGCTCATGCGTGCACCGGGAAGATGATCTTCCGGTTTCTGGTGCACGCATGTGAACCAGCCACCTGTTCTTCTGGTTTCTTGTGTGGATCCACACACAAAGACCAGCTGGCCAGAAACCGCACGCACTGGAAACCGGAAGATCATCTTCCTGCCATGTGCATGCGTACCGGGCGGCTGCCCTTCCGGTTTCTGGTGCTCCTGCATATGTGAAAACCAGCTCACTGGCATGCCAGAACCTAGAAGAGCATTGGATGATGGCTTGCGTGCCTGGAGAGATGGCTCTTCCGGCACGTGAGCCATAGGTTCGCCATCATGAACCTACTGCCTTGTTGTTCTTTGTCAAGATCTTTTTTTCCCTCTTCCATCCCACTTACACAGATACTGCGTCAGTTTGAAGCCCTCTGCCGAAGCCATTCCCTTTCCAAAAACCCACCGCCCCCTGTGGCTGCCTCCTGCTCGTCTGCCAAGACCACCTTGGAGCATGCCGATGACCTACTGACAAACTTGGTGCCTTTCTCGGAAGACTCCTTCCTGAAACCCATTCACCTGTCACTGCAGCCCTCCCCAGCCCCTCAGCTCATCACGAGCAACATGTTCCAAGCAGCAGGGCAGATGCCGGAATCTCTGTCCTGTGGCCCATTGGATATCCTGCCACCTGATCTCAGCCAGCAGAGGGCAGAAGGCGGGCTGCCAGACTCTGACCCCCAAGAAGAAAGGCCCCCAAGGGGTGATCCAGATGGCACCGTTTCTTTATTCGCTGGCATGGAACTGATCGCACCTTCAAGCATGGCACTAGCAGCATCTGTGCAGGGTTGTATTTCTCCAGTGCCACAGACAGCATCTCTTCCTGGGAATTCTAGGGATAGTGAGGACAATCAGGAACTCTCTGCTTTTCCTTTTCTTCATGTATAGCAGTGTTTCTCAACCTTGGCAACTTCAACTGTCCGGACTTCAACTCCCAGAATTCCCCAGCCAGCGTTCGCTGGCTGGGGAATTCTATGAGTTGAAGTCCAGACATCTTCAAGTTGCCAAGGTTGAGAAACACTGATGTACAGCAATCCCCGGATGCAATTTTAGCTGTGGGGGGAAATGAGCAACAAACCAATAATCTTTCTAGCTCTTTTCATTCCAGGGAGAGAGGTCTTCTGGTGGGATTTGGTCTAGTTAGGGGCCGCAGTGCAGTACAATACAGTACAGTAGTTTGATCTTAACAGGAATTTTATCATCTTTATTCTTGACCGATCAAGAGGGAGGGGGGGAGGCTGGTTTCTTGTCATTCTATTCTGAAAAGGGTTTCGGTTGATATGTCCCACTAATTTATATTCTTACTGAATCATCCGTTGAGAATGAGAGAGAAGACTTGAATCCTTGCGGCTGTCTCTTTAATGGGTTATTTTTATTGAGTGGAGAATAAAGACAATCATTTGTTCTCGTGAAGAACAATATAATTGGTTCTTATGAAAAATGTTACTCTCTTCCATTACTAAAATTGAGCTCCATTTTATATCATTTCTTCCTGCAGATTATGTTATTCAGGCTGCATCCCCCAGTCTTATCTCACTCCATTCCCTTTGACAGAGGCAGCTCCTCACTTGAGGTGTTAAGGATGTCAAAATTCTTAAAGCTGAAAAAAATTAAAATGAGTTGGAAATGAACTGGGGGGCATTTGCATACTCCCTACCATTTTCTGTTCCTTGTTCGTCTCTGGCACATGCCGCTAAAGTATGAAATAAAGCAAAACAGGGACAAAATATCAAGAAAGCCCCATTTTCCTTCTGTGGGACTTTGTGACAGTTCCAGCAACTGAACAAGGGGACAATATTTGTCAACTAGCCTTCCCGACCATGCGTTACTGTGGCCCATTCAGGAGGGACGCAACCCTCATCAATCTCTCTATTCACCTACCTACCTACCTACCTACCTACCTACTGTATTTCTCCCTCTCTTTTTCTATTCACCTACCTACCTACCTACCTACCTACCTACCTACCTACTGTATTTCTCCCTCTCTTTTTCTATCCCTCTACCTACCTACCTACTGTATTTGTCCCTCTTTCTCTCTCTAGTCCTCTACCTACCTACCTACTGCATTTCTCCCTCCCTCTCTATCCCTATAGCTGCCTACCTACCGTATTTCTCCTTGAAATACAGTAGGTATGACATTTTGTATTATGTCATCCTGTGGCTCACTGCTCTCTCTGTATCTATCGATCTACATTTTTTACATTTCCGTTGCATGTACCTGGCACAGGTGTGACATCTACACAATCTATATATATCATTGGTGCCGTATTTGTAAGGAACGTGTGAAAATTTGGAAGCGATCGGTGCAGTACTTTCGGAGGTTACCTGTTTTGAACAAACTCATAGTTACATTTTTATTTATATAGATGCTGTCATCTTTAGGCAACATAGCTAACTGAGGACAGTTAATTCCTTCTAACTTCTTAGCTAGCATTAACATGTTCACACAACATATTAACACCTCTTGCCTAAATCATGTGTCAAAGGCCATTGTTTGAAATTCCACTTGTAACAAATAGAGAAGAAGGTCTAGAACAGTCTTTCTCAACCTTGGCAACTTTACGTCCTGAGTTGAAATCCACAGGACTTAAAGTCACCAAGGTTGAGAAACACTGGTCTAGAATAATAATAATAATAATAATAATAATAATAATAATAATAATAATAATAATAATAATAATAATAATAATAATAATAAAGTTGCATTTATTGACCGCACCCTCTCCCCACAGGGACTCGGGGCGGTGCACAGGGAAATTAAAAAACTAAAAATATACAAAATACATACAAATTAAAACGAATTAAACTCAATCAATCCTGTGCTAAAATCCCCTTAACTAAAAACATCCAATAAATATAGTATACATTTAAAAACCCATAGACAGAGAGACTACCCTAGGCCGGCCAGGCGGAAAAGATGAGTCTTCAATTTCAGGCGGAAGGAGCGGAGGTCCGTGGTCGTTCTAATATCGGGGGGAAGGTCGTTCCAGAGGGCCGGGCCCGCCACAGAATAAAGGTTACTGACTGTGCTAGTGACCTCTTCTGCCCACTCTAGGAAGGAAAGCTAATTATGGTCCACATAAAACCACTGTAGTTCTTCAGCATCCTCACAAGTTGCTTAGTTGGGCGCCTTTGTGAACTGTATGATCCCACTGCTACTTGAAACACGGGTAGCCCTGCTTTGCACCCAGCTTTCCCTTGTCTTCTCTAACCATTCCCTCTGCAAACAGGAAGGCTAGAATAAAGTTGTTGTCAGAAGCTTAGATGGAGTTTCCAACACTCAGATCAACAGAAAATTATAAACGGTATTAATGTGGTTCAATATCAAGATTTGATTTAGTCTGGTAGCCCACAGACTCTAAAACTTTGACCAGAAGAAATAAAAGCTCTTGATTGGGCAGGATAGCAGGAAATCCAAACACAGGACTTGTGAGCATCATGGTACTTGTCCCCCAAATAGCACTGATAGCCCTCTAAAACTATGTTATCACATGACATGGAAGATAGCATACAAGACTTAAAGGCCTACTGGTGGGTGGACGGACAGACAGACAGACAGATAGATAACCATATTTTTTGGAGCATAAAACACACATTTTTCCTCCAAAAAAGAGGATGAAAATCTGGGTGTGTCTTATACAATGAATACAGCATTTTTGGCCTCCCTGTCCCCTTTGCAAAAATGGATGTGCAGAGGGTTTGGGAGGCCTGAAAAGTGCTCCTGCGGGCTGGGGAGGGCAAAGACAAGCAAAGAACAGGCCATTTTTTGCTCATTTTTGCCCCCTCCCCAGCCCCCAGGAGCACTCTACAAGGCTCCCAAAGCCTGTGAATGACTTTTTTGTTGCAAAAAACAGGCCCGTTTTTGCGAAAAATGGGCCATTTTTTTCTAGTTTTTGCCCCTGTCCCCATAGCCTCCTGGAGCACTTTGCAGGCCTCTCAAACTCTATGGTAGACAGACAGACATTCTAAATTGTGCTGCTTCTCTGGAGGTCTTGCATTCATTTTTTATTTAAGGGTTCTTAGGTTTAAAATATATACAGGGAATCTTGCCACAAATCTGATGCAAGTTAATTCAAATTATTTGTTTAGTTGCAATGTTTCTAAACCTTAACAGCTTGAAGATATGTGGACTTCAACTCTGATAGCTGGCTGAGGAATTCTGTGTGTTGCACATATCTTCAAGCTGTCAAAGTTCAGAAACCTGGTCTAATAGCTGATAATTTGTTGGATTTAAATGTGTTAGTTACTCAGTGCTGAGAATATTCCTGCATTTTCAAACATGTACTTACCGGTATTTGTACATTATTATATAGGACTGAGCTCAGTTCCTGAAATATGATGGTTGCCCTAGTTACACAGTGCCTACAGGAGGTGGTTATTCAGCAGGTTCTGAGCAGTTCTGGAGAACTGGTAGTGGAAATTTTGAGTAGTTCAGAGAACCAGTAAATACTACCTCTGACCCCGCCCCCATCTATTCTCTGCCTCCCGAGTCCCAGCTGATTGGGAGGAAATGGGGATTTTGCAGTAACCTTCCCCTGGGTGGGGAGGGAATGGAGATTTTACAGTATTCATCCCCTGCCATGCCCACCATGCCATGCCCACAGAACCAGTAATAAAAAAATTTGAATCCCACCACTGGTGCCTACATATGTTAGTAGAAATAGCCAACACTATTGAGACTGTGTTTCGTAGACAGTTTTCTGTAGATCAGCACCCCTATGGATGTCATGGACCACAGCTCCCATCATCCATCACCAAGCACTTCTATGTGATGAGAGTGATGAGAATTGTAATTCCAATAAATTGAACAAGTGCCAGTTGCTAAAGAACAATGGTAATTGTTAATGCTAAAATACTGATATTCAAAATAGTTCTACTGGCTTTGTAGAACCCAACAATATTTTCTTCCAGCCATTTCTAACACAGCGCAGTATAGCAAGAGAGAATGGCACAGGTAGTCCTCAATTTATGACTACAATTGAGCCCAATATTTCCAGTGCTAAGCAAGACAGCCGCTAAACGAGGTCTTCCCCATTTTATGACTTTTCTTGCCACGCTGCGATTGTTAAGTTAGTAACCTGGTTGATAAGTGAATCTGGCTTCCCCATTGACTTTGATTGTCAGAAGGTCACAAAAGGTGATCACAAGACCCTGAGACATTGCAACCATAATACATTACCAATAGATTACCAAGTATCTGAATTTTGATCATGTGGCCATAGGGATGCTGCAACGGTCATGTGAAAAATGGTCATAAGTCACTTTTCAGTGCAGTTGTAACTTTGGTTATAAGTCGAGGACTATCTGGTTGATTGGTATGTCTATGGTAAATGGATCCTCATGACTTTCAGGCAGCTGACCTTCATATAGAAAAATATGCCTGCTGTATCAAGGGATTAATTTCCCAGTAAATGTCTAATATTAGTTATTTGAAGTGGGGGGGGGGGGACTGGGTTTCTGAGAACAGTTTCTCCAACTGTAGTGTTGCCATGGAGTTTTGATGGCTGTGTAATCTGTCTAGACACATTTATTGTCTGAAATCAAGGACCTTGGACTTGGAATTCACACCAGAATTGTGTCTAGTCTACACAGAGGCCAATAATCCTCTGTTTGCCCCTTTAAATGGTTCCTGGACAAAATGAAGTTTTACGATTGAGTTCTGTTCAAAGCTGAAAAGCATTTCAGAACATAGTCATGTTTGGGATCTGTTTCTCTCTCTCTCTCTCTCTCTCTAGTTATTGAATAATATGGTCAATCTGGCAATCACATAAAACCAGAGCATTTTTCAGATTTGGGGCAGTAACTACTTTGCCTAGCAACCTGGTTTCAAGAATTGCCACATTACATGAGATGTTTAAGTCAGAAACAATTCAATTTTTTAGAAAATGGCTCTTAAACTATCAAACAAGCAAGTCTGAAACCAAGGAGTTGCATTATGTTGATGAACATTTGTTTCTATTTACCTGCATGGTTTTTTTTAAACATACTTTTCCATCATATTTAACAGATTAACAGAGTTGGAAGGGACCTTGCAGGTCATCTAGTCCAACACCCTGCCCAAGTAGGAGACCCTACATGTGCCTCTACCTAGGATCGAACTCACAACTTCTTGCTTGTGAAGCAAGAGCTCCACCTCTATATATTGTGGAATGTAATGATTCAAGCAGGACCAAGTCCTGCAGCCTTATCTTCTTTCCCCTGTAGCCCTGTGATTGGATGATGTTTTTCCTATTGACTGATGATGTGCAGATCAGAAAGGACAGCAAAGCTAAGAAATCCATCCATTATTCTGCTCATCATCTGCTGCACTGGCATCAGGAAGGGTGATTTAATACTTTAACTCACCTTTATGCCAATCAAGCATTCAAACTTGTTATTGTAGGAGGAATCCACATTGCCTACAATTGTAAAATGGGTTCAATTAACCATCATTGTTCAAATTGACCAGGATATTGTTGAAATAAATGTCCTTCTGGGTTCGGCTCCAAGTGGGGAAAAAGAAACTGGAGACATGGAGGCTGCTTGGAAAGATGGTTTAATGGTGGACAGGATCACATGGCTTGAGTCCTGAACAGACAAGGTGATCACATGCTTCAACGTTGGTGGAGAAGAAGAGAAGGGCTGAGGAAGGGGCTGCTGGGCTTTTTATAATCTGTTCGGCCCTACCTCTCTGTTTCCTGTTCCTGCGTAAGAAATGTATTCTGATTGGGTGTCAGATCCCATGGGGCCATGCAGGGGCAACTCTAGGTAGTGTTTTGAATCCAGGTTTGGTAGTTCTCAGATGCCATGTGGTGAGTTTCTGTGGAAAGCTGATATTACCTTTATTATGTAAAGTGGACTAGCTCAGGCTTTAATGGCTCATTGACAAAGCGGGTGAGGGCAGGAAGCTATTCTGTCTAGTTTAATAAAAAGAAGGACTAGAAGAGACATGATAGTAGTGTTCCAATATCTCAGGGGCTGCCACAAAGAAGAGGGAGTCAAACTATTCTCCAAAGCACCTGAGGGCAGAATAAGAAGCAGTGGAAATTAATCAAGGAGAGAAGCAAGGAGAGAGAACTGAGGATAAATTTCCTGACAGTTAGAACAATTAATCAGTGGAACAGCTTGCCTCCAGAAGTTGTGAATGCCCCAACACTGCAAGTCTTTAAGAAGATGTTGGATAGCCATTTGTCTGAAATGGTATAGGGCTTCCTGCCTAGCAGGGAGTTGGACTAGATGACCCCCCAGGTCCCTTCCAACTCTGCTATTGTATTGTAAAACATGTTCCTCCCTTTTTCAGATCCAGAGGGAATGTAATATTCTGTCTTTTCAACATCTCCCAGGTTATTTCATTTTTCTGAGAGAGGGATGGGTGATAACTTTCCACAATATATTAGGAGATATATTAAAACTCCTTAATTATTATCAGTTTTGGAATATGCTTTACATAATCCTAAGTATTTAATGCAGTATAGGTAATGCTTGAGGTTACAACAGTTCGTTTAGTGACTGTTCAGAGTTACAACAGCACTGAAAAAAGTGACTTATGACCGTTTTCACACTTATGGCCACATGATCAAAATTCAGATGCTTGGCAACTGATACATATTTATGATGGTTGCAATGTCTTAGCATCTGTTTTTGTGACCTGAAAAGCAACGTCAATGGGGAAGCCAGATTCAATAACAGTGTAACTTACTTAACTGCACTGATTCACTTAACAACTGTGGCAAGAATGGTTGTAAAACTAGGCCAAACTCATTGAACACTTGTTTCACTTAGCAACATGATTTTTGGACTCAATTATGGTCATAATTCGAGGACTACCTGTAGTGCGTCTTGCCAAGTATTAAGGCTAGGCCTTAATCCTGGACTAGTGGAGTGGGATTCTAATCTCATGTTTTAGAAATATGTTTGATTCTATATGCCATTGTAAAAGTTCCCATTGATATGGACTTGTGTGTGTGTGTGTTCCTGTTGGTTGGTTTGTGTGTGAGTGCCTCTGTCAAAAGGTCAGTCTTAATTGTCCTTGTGTCTTTTGGCTTGTCTTTGTTGTGTAGATGGTGTCTGGGTAGCCTGTTTGTGGGTTTGGGGAAGTAGGTATGAATGGGTTCTCTGTCTGGGTAATTATTCTTGTCCATGTAATTAGTTTTACTATTTATCAGTTGATTGAGCAATTTTGGAAGCCAATCTTTGTTAAAATGTACCTATTTGATTGGGAAAGAAGGCTGTACATTGTCCCCTGCCTATTTAACTTATATGCAGAGCACATCATGAGAAAGAGGAGGCTAGATGAATCTAAAGTTGGAATTAAGATTGTCGGGTGAAATATCAACAATCTCAGATATGCAGATGATAACACTCTAATGGCAGAAAGTGAAGAGGAACTAAAGAACCTCTTGATGCGGGTGAAGGAGGCGAGTGCAAAAGTTGGCTTAAAACTCAACATTAAGAAAACTAAGTTCATGTCATCCGGGCCTCTCAATTCCTGACAAATAGATGGAGAAGAAATGGAGGTAGTGACAGATTTTACTTTCCTGGGCTCCAAGATCACCGCAGATGGGGATTGCAGTCAAGAAATTAAAAGATGCTTGCTCCTGGGGAGGAAAGCTATGGCAAATCTAGGCAGCATACTAAAAAGCCTGCCAACAAAAGTATGTCTAGTCAAGGCTATGGTTTTCCCAGTTGCAATGGGTGGCTGTGAAAATTGGAATATAAGAAAGGCTGAGCGCAAAATAATTGAGGCCTTTGAACTATGATGCTAGAGAAGACTCCTGCTAGTCCCTTGGACTGCAAGGCAATCAAACCGATCAGTTCTAGAGGAGATCAACCCTGACTGCTCTTTAGAAGGCCAGATCCTGAAGAGGAAGCTCAAATACCTTGGCCACCTAATGAGAAGGAAGGGCTCCCTGGAGAAGAGCCTGATGCTGGGAAAGACTGAGGGCAAAAGAAGAAAGGGGGCGACAGAGAATGAGGTGGCTGGATGGAGTCACCAAAGCAGGTGGTGTGAGCTTAAATGTACTCCAGAGGACAGGAAGGCCTGTAGAAACGTTGTTGTCCATGGGTCAGACAATGAGTCAGACAGGACTTTGCAACTAACAACAAAAATTGATTGCAACATAATTTCAAGTCTTTATGAATTATTTTGAGGCAGTGGAGGAAAGAATCATATATAATTATTACCGATTATTAAAATTAATCCCACAATTTTTTCTAAAAAAATAAAATTTCCTCCACTATTAGTATATAAGAGTGTTTCAACACTTATAGACCTTGGTCTGCCTTCTAAATCCCTTCCCTCTCCTTCTCTGGGATTTCCTTCTATTGCTATTTTCTTTTTTATTAAGGGGCAGCTAATAAACCACTGGCACCTTCCCAAGATTGGCCTTGGTTGCGCCTCTTCTTCTCCCCGCTTCCCCCAGACCCTTCAATCTCTGTGAAGAAAATTCCTTCTTTTATTTGTCTACTTTTTATAGCTATGGCTCTTCCAAACCCACACGTCCCTCCTCCATCTGTTTCAAGGTTGCAGCTTTCATAAGCAATTTTGCAGTGCTGACACTGGGCCAAAAAAGGCTTAAATAGGAGGGGAGGAAAGCATTCCAGGTGCCTGCAATTTTCTCAGCAGCTTGTTCTTCCACACCCTGTTGTAATTGGGTAATGGGTTCCTGTGTCTTTACCCAAAGATAAACCACTTTTATCCAATTTGGGGTAATTTACACAGGTTTGGGAAGCACTGCCTTAGATGTTAATATCGAATGACAAACATTATTGCAGGTATTTAAAAGCATTTTTAAATTTATGACCTCCAAAGTCCCTTCCAACTCTGTTATTCTGTATTCTGATATATTATGTTCCAAAAACCTGGAGCTTATAGCTACAAGAGAAACTATGGATTTACTAAAGGAAGATTGATCTTGAAAAGATAGAGCTACCCCAATTAGATTTGGATGACAGATATTTTGTTTATGGGATAGCTTTTATAATCAATGGTGACATGGTGGCTAAGATGCTTTATGTTATTTTGCATCTAGCTTTATTTGTTTAAAATTGGGGTGAATTTATATTTCTATTATCTTTATAATGTCTTGATTATTTCTTTTTAGTATTTGGTGTTTTTTCCTTTCTGCTGTAATACTCATTTGGATTTTTACAACCCAGATCTGACAGCCAGATCTGACAGACTTCTATTTGCTACTTCAGTAAAAAGTAACCCAGCATAAATCTGATTAAAATTACAGAACATTTTATTTTTCTGTGCTTAAATCATATCATCTTATGTGGGTTGTTTGCTTGGCTTTTGTTTTTATTTTGCTCTGTGGTGTCACCATGTATTTTCATATTTACAGCTACTTCTTGTGAGCCTTAGTGCAATGTGTTGGTATTTTAGACCCTAGTTACAGGCAGCTTCCTATTGGTGGCTAATGAATAAATGGTTACTGCAAACAAATGATGCTTATTTCTTCATTTCCAGCATGATTGGTTGTGTGGCTGGTGTTTTTTTTTTTTGCAATTCACAGTACAATATCAATCACTGATGCACATGCACTGCTGTGTAAAGAAAGAGATAAGCTTCCATATTGTATTGCCACAACAGTGACTGGTAACATAAGAGTGAGGAAAATCCTCAGGAACTACCCACACCCTGGTCAGCACTTCTTTACCCTCCTACCATCGGGAAGGAGATATAGAAGCATAGCCAGCCGCACAAACAGGCTGAAGAACAGTTTTTATCCACGGGCTGTCAGACTTCTGAATGCGAAATAACATTAAGTAGTACAATGGGCTTGCAGGGCCGGCGCAACGTGTAACATGTTCACACTGGTGTAATGGGACTGAGTGTTTGTTAATATGATTTATTGGGTTAAGGATTTTTTTTTCTTTGTCTTCACTGTGAGTTGTATTGTGTTGGGGAGGTGCACTGAGGGAGCTCAATCAATCTCATTGTACATATTGTGCTCTGACAACAAAGATTATTATTATTAATAACAACAACAATAATAATTCTTTGTCATATTGTGCTCTGATAATAAAGATTTATTATTATTAACAACAATATTAATACTGATAATATAATATTAATAATAACATAAAATGATACCTAGGATGCTGGCAGCAAACTGTATCAACCATTAGCACCAGTCAATAGTATTTGTAATGCATTTTTAAATGTTCAGTTGGCTGAGTTTCATGTTTAATGAATAAAGTTAATAATAATAATAATAATAATAATAATAATAATAATAATAATAATAATAATAATAATATAATGGTTGAAGTCGAGCTAGCAGAACAGATAAAGGGCCGACCGTCGTCTCTTGCCTATCAAAACTGGAAAGAATATTTCATATTTTTGTTTCCTGATCCTGTGTATCTCACGCCGGTTTCTGTGGAACTTAAGGCTACAATTCTCAGCTCTCGCGATTGCCTTGGAATTACAACTGGTTCCTTCCTTGTCCTTCAACACTTTTGTTTGAAATTACGACTATAAGCCCCATTGCGAAATAAAACCACCGGCTGAAGCAATGGGTGCAGCAAAGCCGGTTTAGTTACTCGGTTCGGTTAGGACCCAGCCACGTAAGTTTCGGTGCAGCGCTCAAATGCTAGGAGACCATTGGGGAGGGGGGGGGAAGGAGGCGCTAGCATGCCTGCAGGGTGTTATCTCAGCCCATCCATCCCCGCCCTCCATCTCCAGTACTTGGGGGGAGGGGGGAGTTTTTCTTTGAAGCGCGTTTGAACTAATATTTCTCCCCAAAGCATAACGTAGCAAGTGGGGGGAGGGGGCGCAGAGATGCAAGACCACCGCGGAGGAATCTCTGCTTAGCGCCGCCCTCCCCCCCCCACCTGGGGCTCCGAAACAAATGTCCCTCAGATTTTTTTGCAAGCTAAAAGGGGGGCGGGGGGGGGCGGGAGAAGAGGCGGGGTTTGGGGGGGAGGGAGGCTCCTCCTCGGCACGCGCTTTCGGCTCGCGCTGCTCCTCCCCCCGCCCCCCACTCGCACCTCCTCCACCACCGTCCCTCCCACTCACCCTCCTCTCTCTCTCTCTCTCTCTCTCCCTCCCTCCCTTGCTCTGTCAACCTAGCTCTGGCAACTGAAGGACACGGAGATTAGCCGATGGGGAGGCCGCGTCTCCCCAAAACCGGCCAATAAGCGCATGGAGGAGGGGCGGGAAGCTCGGCCAGAGTCAAGTGCGCGTGCGGATGGTTGCTAGAGGCGCTCCCCCCTCCCCCCCTCCCTGCTCACTTTTGTTGTGGCTCGGAGGGAAGGAGAGAGAGGGAGCTGCGGTGTCGGTGTCGGCGGCAGCAGCAGCAGCAGCAGCAGCAGCAGCAGCAGCGACCCCCCCCCCACTCCCTCCACACACGCACCTCCTCCCCCCCGGTTTTGGTGGGGGGTGGAGAGAGGAAGGAGGAATGACCCCCCTTTCCCCATAGACGCTAAGCCTCCTTGCTCGGGAAGAAGAGGGGAGCTGCCTCTTAACCCAAAAGAGCCTTCTTCCCACTTCCACGCCAAAGCCCCAGAAGAAAGATAAAACGCCTCCCCCCCCCCCCCATCCCTTGAACTGCCCCAAAGGGTCCGTGGGGGAAGGAACCACGCCTGTCCGTCTCAGGTAAGTGAAGAGCTGATGTGTGTGTATGTGTGTGTGCAAGGTGAACGGCATAATAAAATCTCACCCCCTTCCTAATTCCCTCTATGCGATATGGAGGGGAAGCCCACCCGGTTCCCCCATGGGTGTTTGTGGGGAGTGGGGGGGGGTTCCCACTTTCTCCCCCTGGCTACTGCAGCGTCGTCTCCTTGTTTGGGCGAAGCATTTTGCAGAGCTTTCCTTGCAAAGGGCTCGTTCTTTCAAAGGGGACCCAGGATGCGGTGGGAATGGGGGGCTCTTTGCTCTCTCTCCTCCCACGATTAGACAAGTCTTAAAAGAGGGAAGGCTCCTGCCTTACTTTTCCCATCTGTTCTCCCTGGCCTCCTCTCAGCAGTTTGGGAAATTCGGAAAGTTTAAAAGCGTTGCTTCAAGCTTCTTTTTTGTTGGTGTCCCCAAAGACCGTATATATTAATTAAAGAGGCGCCTTTTGCCTCCTGACCCAACATTTGAAAGATGGCTAATTTTATTTGTGAAGAACTTTACCAATCATACAGTACACGTGGGTATGATAAAGTGGACTGTGATCATTTTTGGTTTTTTTTAAATGCTGCTAATGTTTTTCTGCAAAAGAACTGGACATTAATGCCACTTTGATAGTCCTCATAATTACATTTCTCAAGAATCTGTAGTGAAATATAGTATTGGCTTCCATGCTATTTTTTTGTAAACATCACAATTGTATGAATGCTTACAGTAATTTGTTAAATATGTATATTGGCAGGCTTGGGGGAAAGGCATGCTACTATTTTAAGAATCCTATGTACTTTCTTTTTTGTTCAAGCACTGTGCTTTTGTTTTTCTGTCCGAAGAGGCGCAAATCATTCTGCCAAATTAAAATGATACATAAAGTACATCCTTTCAATGCTTTGCTACATTAAAGGTAGCAGTTTCCTCATTTAGCAACCAAGTTGGAAGTGATATGGTCAGTAAGTGAACACATAACTGAGAATGAGAGAGACATAACTCTTGTTCCTGTATGTATTGTCAGTTTGGACATAAATTTGCATAATAATAATAATAATAATAATAATAAAAATAATAAATAATAAATATTTGGTCATAAGTGTGTCCAAAAATCTTTAGGTTGCAAAAATCCAGATGGCCATCATATGGTAGCAAATAATTTTTGCAGCCTAGACCCAGTAAAAGTATAATACTTATTGATATGTGGGTTTCACACTTGATGTGATTGGGGTCACAGAAACAACCACAGTAATAATAAATGTCTGTAGATTGCAGAGAATTTACCTATGTATGGTGGCTGAATCTATGTTTATGTATTTGTGGAATTTCAAGGATGATTTTTTTTTTCCTGGTGAATACAATATGTGCCTCAAAGCCAGATTTCAGTGTATGTTGCTCATGTGACCTGATAACTTCAAATAAGAGATTGTCTTGTTTGAAAACACTTGTCTCAAAAGTTTAAAAGCTACATTATTCTGGGGGCAAATATGTTAAAAGAAGAAGCAGTTCTAACAATGTAATCTTTCTGTCGGGTGAAAATATTCCCTCTTGCATTTGATATTTGAGGTACTTTTTACATACTTTATAGCAGTGATGGCGAACCTTTTTGGCACCGAGTGTCCAAACTGGAACACGCACCCATGTGCGCACACCAGAGCACCGAAAATCTGAAGACCAGCTGGCCGGCATGCCTGTTTTTGGCCGTTTTCAGGTGTGTTTTGGGGCCAAAAATGGCCTGAAAATAGTTTGAAAAATGGCCAACAGGCTGGAAAATGGCCCAAAAAGACACCCCCAAAATGCCATGGAGAATGGCCTGTTTTTTGGGCCATTTTCAGGCTGTTTTCTGGCGCTCCGGCTCTGTGTGCCACCTCTCACCTCTGGCACGCATGCCACAAGTTCACCATGACAGCTTTATTGGATAAATAACATAGTATGTCAAATTCATTCTATATTCTTTATCTCATAAAATGTAAAAATTACCTCAAATATCAAATGCAAGAGAGAATATTTGTAATTTGCTTATTTGTAATTTTAGTACCATCTTTAAAACATAATGGTGGGATTTCATTGTCAATGATACAATCAGGTAGCACATTGCAGTAAATGTCTAAAGTTTTTTTAGAGTACATGCTTATATTTTTCAGCTAATTCAAAGTATGGGACAGTTACTATGGATGGACAGTTTCAGTCTGTTTTTTAAAAAAGCTTAGCCGCTAAATAGAATTAAAAACATATTTTTCAAAAAATGTAAGTGTGCCCCCCAGAATAGCTGAACTTAAAAAAGAAAAAACACTTAAGATTGTAACTAATCTTTTTTTCTATTGAGAGCATCATTCCCTTTCTTTTTGAAGAAAGACACGGTGGGCAAGAATAAAGAGGTGGCAGTGCTGAAGTTAAATGTGAAATATTTTTTTCTCCTGATATTTTTCTTTTAAGCTCCTAAATGGGATAAATAGCTTCTCTCTAAAGTCTGAACAGATTGTTTGCAATAAATAAACAACAGTTTGGGATTGATGCATGAGAGCTGGTGGTCAGTACAAAAACCTGCACGTGTTTAAGTCTGATACTATAGTCGCTCTTTTGAAAAGCAGTTTTGGCATAAAGGTGGTCAGTTCCCTTTAATTGTATAGATTTTTCAGATAATTGGAACTGTCAGGCAGAAGGAAGAGCTGCTGTGGTACTGTACTTGTCTAATTTGTATTTTTAAGAATTCTGACTCAAGAAAAGGTTAGTCTCATTGAACAAGGATGATTTGCTTAGCGTTGGCTGAGTGAACTTCAGGGCAAAACTGGGTGACCCTACATTTCAACATTCAGATTTCATTTTGCGAGTTTTACTAAAACAAATAAATCTATTTCTGGTAATTATCATATCTTTTTTTGTCCACTTTGTCCGCTCAAAATTACATGGATGGAACTTTTTTGTCTGCAGAGAACTGGGTGCAAAATCCATGCCGATTCCCCTTTTCAATTAGGAAAACAAAACATTTTGCCAATCATAATTTCTGATGCTGTATTGCAACAAATTAAGGATGAATTGACCCCAGCAACCAATGCAAAGTGCCCATGCTTTATTGAGTTTGACCTTTAGGTATTGGGATTGGTCTCTCCTGTATGGGTTTAACAAATGGTTAATATAATTCAAAGGGTGAGAATTTGATGTTGCCAACCTGCACTTTTTTTTAACTAACTCCCATTAGATCCAGCCAGTATGACCAGTGGCAAGAGATTTGAGTAATTACAAGGCATGAGGAAATTCTTACTATGGTGTGGAATAATGCACTTAAGCAAATGGAATAAGCAAGACATGTAGATCAATTTACTCATTGTTTTTCCTTTATATACAGAACTTCTCTAATACAAAATGAAGAGTGCCCGTGGCAGCAGTTCTTCCTTTCAGGGAAACGGTGTCAATGGTGTGGACCTCATTCTTACAGGGCTGCCTATGCAAGTGCTTCAGCGCCCTAGCAGTGCCTCCCCAGGCAAGCACATTGCTCGTTCCATTTCTGTCATTACGGAAAATAAACCCAAGAGGAATATCCTGGTGAGTACTGATGTTGTAACAAGCATTATTCTTCTAAAACTTATGGTGTATATTCATTTCACTCCTAGGGAATAGATTTGGTAAATGTATTCTTTAACTTCTATTGATGTACAAAGTAATAATGTGTCTTCCATTTGTTTGGATGAAGAGCTTTGCGCCCTGTTATTCTTTTGGTCAGATGAGAGAGAGAGAGAAGAGCCAGTGGTATAGCAGATAAGAGGTTGTATTAGCAGTGGAGAAACCCAGATTCTCTTCACTTTCAACCTCAGAAGCTGTAACTTTGGGCCAGTCATTGTCCCAGCCCCACCTATCTCACTAGTAGTATTTTTGTGGTGAAAAAAGAAAGAAGCATTATGTACCTTGCCTTGGTTGTCCCCAAAAGCACCTTTGGGACAACCATGGCCTAGATGACTGAAAATCTCTACATATGTTTAACTGTACAGTTTAAGATGAACACCCTTTGAATGGTATGGGAGTAGGAATGGATTTCAAATTGCAGACTAAAGGAACCAGAAGCACTACTCAGGTGACCCTGAGGACACAGATAAACCTCGACCCTCTAAAAGGATGCAGATTACCAGCTGCCTACAAGGAATATAAATCCTTCCATTTGCCACTGTCCTGTCAGAGCTGAAGGCGCTTGAAGGAGACGCTCAGCGTCTTCAAAAGAAGAAAGTCCTGTTGCCTCCTGAAAAAGCACCTTTGGGATTACCTTGCTTTGCATAACGTTTGGAGCTACCAAATGAAAGGCAGGATCTACAGCCAACAAAAAGAACAATAGTTGCCTTGACAAAATGCTTCACATTGTCTAGAAACATCCTTAGTCTCTCTTGCCTCTGTCACAAAAGGCAAAGAAGCTTCTCTTAGAAATGCTGGAGAATGTGGAGAAAGCATTGCCTTCCAATCTTTGCTTAGTTTTCCCCAGCACTAATCAGAACCAGAAGATGCATCCCTGCAGGGGTTTTACACATGAAGAAGTTCCTGCTTTTTGCAGATTTTACAGGATGCCGAGGGAGATCTGTGAAGCAGAAGAAGGTGAAGTAGTGTGGTTGCTTTTTTCTCTTAAGATGCAAGAAGGCCATGTTTCACAAAACACTTTGAAGATGGTGTTTTCCTCAGATCTCCCTTGAAATGAACAATCCTTCAGAGACTGGCAAAGCCCCGAATCCTGGACAGTCTAATTTTCAAACATTTTCAAGGGCAGAAACTTAATAGCTCAATAATAATCATTTATCTATCTTTATGTTATCCCTCCCTCCCCTCCTCCCTTAAGAGGCAAAGCACTATTGACAGAAAATTGGCAATAAAATGAAAAGGAAATGCAAAATTAACATTTCTAATGTAAAAAAACAAACCTGAATTTCAGTGCTGAAGCCAGGAGCAGATGGTAGAGTACATTTAAGATCCTTCTCTCACCCCACATGTCTCCCATAGAGAAGTCGGTAATTCACTTTGAAAATATCAGTGTTTTAGTTTTATTTGATTTATATCCCGCCCTTCTCCAAAAGGACCCAGGGCGGCGCACAGGAATTTAAAATGCATACAAAATAATACAAAAATACAAAAAATTTAAAAACCTATTAAATGTCAGTCCTGCGCTAAAACCAATTACAATCCCCAAATAAAACTATCTATACTAGTCACAGCGGAGATTATGTTAGGCCGGCTTGATGAAAGAGGTGTGTTTTTAAACACTGGCGGAAGAGGCGGAGGTCAGTGATGGTACGGAGTTCTGGGGGTAGGTCGTTCCATAGGGCGGGGCCCGCCACAGAGAAGGCCCTTCCCCTGGGTGTCGCCAGTAGGCATTGTCAACACCCAGGGGAAGGGCCTTCTCTGTGGCGGGCCCTGCGCTGTGGAACGACCTACCCTCAGAACTCCGTACCATCACTGACCTCCGCCTCTTCCGCCAGTGTTTAAAATGTGATAGAAAACTGCAGAATCATGAGAGATCACAGGAGAATTTGCAGCATCCCTCTATCATAAGCACCCCACTATAGCAGTGTTGGCAGACATTTCAGACCAAGTGCTGAAATGGGAACATGCATGCGCTTGTGTGCCGGAAACTGGAAGAGCAGCTCCCCGGTGTGCATGTGCATGCCAAGAAAATGATCTTCCGGTTTCTGGCATGTGCATGTGCACCGACCACCTGGTCTTCTGTTTTCTGGTGCACATGCTTGTGTGAAGACCAGCTGGCCGGTGTGCAGGCACGAACCAAAAGATCATCTTCCTGGCACTCCCATGGAGACCAACTGGCCGGCATGCTGGAACCTAGAAGAACAACGGGATGGGCTCACGTGCCCGGAGAGATGCATGTGCATGCCACTTCTCCTTACAGAAGGGTCTAGTAGAGGCAAATTGGGTTAAACAAAACGATACTGAAAGTGTTCAAATAGTATTACAGAATGATATAAATGTTTGCAAAGATAGAAGATATTAAAAACCAAATAAAAAGTTGACATGAAATGCAGATATTGAAAAAAGTGAGAAAAAGAAAGACATTTAAATTGTTGACCTGGAGATGGTTACTGAGAATACCATTGACCACAAGAACAATCTAATTAATCCTACATAAACAAACCCTTCTTCCCCAGCCTTGGCCAATGTTGTGAATTGCCAGCCTCTTGACCGACCTGAGGAGTCTGTTCTGAGGCTAAATCTACCCAAATTACAAATCTGTGGGAACTTTAAAAACATTTTTTTGCTGCTTAAAACCTAAGAAATACTTTCAAGGCAAAATAATACATTTAGTTATTAATTCAATCTACACAATACTGTGGATTATACCAAATTCCAGATGCATAAAAATAACACTACAAGAACATCTCCCATGTGGATGTAACCCTGGATCAGATCATTATATTGAATGTTTTTGACCACAAGCTTATCAGCAAAATTTTGCTTATTCTACTTATCAATAAAAATGGATAAAACAACATTTCTAATAGGGCAGAAAAAAATGCCACCCAAGATCTCAAGAACAACAACATTAGCAAACTGATAAAAGAGTCATTTGTCATTATGAATAAACTGGATTATTTCAAGAAAAGTGAGAGACAGCCATCCAAGGCCATCTTGTACTAACGTTTATCTTCATCTTCACGCTAACAATTGTTCTCAACATGAATCATAAGGCCACTCTCCCCACCCCACCCCAAAAGGTATCATAAAATATTTCTAGGAACCAATGGTCTCTACACCAGGGGTCCCCAACCTTTTTGGCACCAGGGACCGGTTTCATGTTAAAAAAATTCTGCGGACCGGTGGCCATGGCTCAGCCGGCATAGAGGGGGAGCGGGGGGGGAGAGGGAACAGGTGGCGCATGCATGTGTGGGGTGGTGGTGAGTTGGCTCACTCGCCCCTCTCAGGCCCCCAACGGCGCGAGCGGCCGCGCCTGTGATCTCCCGTTCCCAGTGTGCGCTCTGCCCAGGGGGCTGCCCCCTCTTCCTCCTCTCCGGCCCTTTCTAAGAGTTGCGCCACTCACTGCGGCCCGGTTCCTATCAAGCCATGGACTGGCACCGATCCACAGCCCGGAGGTTGGGGACCCCTGCTCTACACAATGTAGTTTATATTTAAAAAGTTTTAAGTACCTTTTTTGAAAAATAGTTTACGGGGACAATGAAAAGGGTCACAGAGGTAAATGAAACCTAGAAGGGGGCCAGGGGTAGAGAATCTGTGCCCCAACTGCTTGGACAGCAAAAGAGATTCTCAGGGGAATGGGAAACAATACAACTAGTATGACATTGGGACTCAGAATAAGGGCAAAGTAATATCAGAGCATTTCAGCGTTCTAGGACACTCCATTACAAATCCCAGAGTAGCCATTTGGGGAACAAAAAAACTTTGCCAGTATAAATGTGCAAAAAATTGCTCTGAAGGCTTCAACGAACATTGGATGTTTAACACTTTACAATTATTACAATTGAAAAAAATCCTTGTGTAATTTGCATCTGCATAATCAATCTGTCTTTCCCTTCTTCCCTCCTTGCTCCTCATCCCATTTAAAATCCTGTATCAGTGTAACCATATATTGTAGTTGATGAAATGTGTTGTAATTCACCAAACCTATGCCTTTTAATTAAATTATTAGTCTGAAAGGTGCTCCTTCTGATATTCAAAAATACAGTAAACTGTAAGATGTATAGTAGAAAAATTAAACAAGTACAAGATGGCAGTTTTCTCTAATGTGCATGTCTGAATATAATTTGGCTAAATGCCGTTGTATGGATATAATTCTTTGTGTAGTGGGCGTTTTAGTTTTTTAAAGGGCTGGTGACATGTTGTTCCTCCAAATGAATTCTTATCTGAAGACAATGCCGTTCTGTCATTTGTAGTTAACTAGGCTAGAATGATAGAAATGAGGGAGAATTAAGAGAATTTTTGTCTTGATAAAATACAAGGTGTAAGTACTACTTTGCATTGCTATAAATTGTCTGTCTTTCAGGAAGATGCAGGGCTTGCCACCTCTAGAGCTATGAACAATTTACGAAGATCCAACAGTACAACGCAGGTTAATCAGCAAATGAATGATGCCATCATGTGAGCATTAAACACTTCTTACTGAAAAATAAACTAGCCTAGGAGGTGTCTTAGAACCTCTTTTGTTCCTTTGAGTACTCTGGGAAAGCTGAGTATCTTTGTTTTGGGATACATCCTTTAGACCAGTGATGGTGAACCTTTTTGGCACTGAGTGCCCAAACTGGAATGTGTGCCTGTGCCGGAGCTCCAGAAACTCAAAAGCATGTGCATGTGCACACTGGCCACCTAGCCTTTGGGTTTTCGGAACACACTTGCCTTTGAGTTTCCAGGGCTCCAGCATGTGCGAAGATAAGCTGGGTGATGTGCATATGCTCACACTGGAAACTAGAAGAGCAGCTGGGAATGGCGCATGTGCCCACAGAGAGGGCTCTGCTTGCCACCTCTAGCATGCAAGCCATCGGTTCGCCATTACGGCTTTAGACTGAACATAAAATATTGGAGTAGTTTATAGGAATAAAATATCTTTCAGAACTTCCCAAAGCAGTGGTGTGTGTAGACTTCTGCAAGATTCCAAATTAATCTTGTCATTTTCCTTTTTAGCAGTGCAGATCACCATGACGACTTCCTTACATTATTTAATAGCAGCTCAACTGGAAGAAAAAAGCTAGCAAGTCTAAGCAAAGATTCCCCAGAAAAGAAAACTACCTGGAACATCCTGGTAAGGGCTAAATTTATTACAAAAGCTTCCAAAGCCAGTCCCAAAACTTAGCTTTATGTTGTTAAGCCTGATAATTCCTCTGTAAATGAATTCAGGATTTGTCTAGATTTATTGTCAAAAGTCAATTGTTCCAAAAAATTAATAATAATCCCAAATTGTTAGCTCATCATCTGCGTTAAAATCATATTTCCCTTAGGACAAGAACATTACCATTTGACTGTTGGGAAAATGCAAGATACCCCTATAATGTACTTATCACACATGCCACAGTAATGAGCAATGTATACAATATGCCTAAGTGACTATCACAGCTGTTGAGTAAGGTTTGCACTTCCCTCTGGGCAGGAATATACTTCTCTCCATAAAAAAAATATGATGGAAAAGCTGTACTCTACAAAAAGGCTTCTGCCATTACTTTTTCATAGGCTTTATGGAGCTAAGTGCTGGTAGAACAGAAAGAGTCAAACCTGGGTTAGAAAATCCAGGAAAATTTTTATTATACCACAGATGAACAGGTTTTTTACCAAAGCTTTCCTGTTGACCAGAAAATTTTAAACTCTTTTTACATTTTCAGCATCTTACTATGCTTTGCTTTGTATCTGGTTTAGCTGTCGTCAGCACAGCAATTCTCCAAAAGCTACATAGGGGCTATGGGATGGGTGCTTTGATTCCTATCTCTACTTTTGAAGTTCCGTTGGCTCTATTTCTGATTTAGGCATGTCCAGGACACACTCCAGAAACTTCAACACTCAGCACCAATCTGTTCATTTTGAAGCACTCTTACCATTTTTTTCGGAGTCTGAGACCCACTGGAGTGTAAGAGACACCAAAATTTTGAAGAGGCAATTTAAAAAAAAAAAAAGTTTTTGCACTCTGCAAACCTCTCAAAAACAGCCCGTTTCTCACAAAAATGGGGGCATTTTTTGTCCAAAAAATGGGCATGCATAGCCTTTAGGACAGGGGTCTCCAACCTTTGCAACTTTAAGTCTGAAGGACTTCAGCTCTCAGACTTTTCCAGCCTGGGTGCTGAAGTCCTTCAGATTTAAAGTTGCAAAGGTTGGAGACCCCTGCTTTAGGAGACTTATAGAGTGCTCCTAGTGGCTGGGGGAGGGGGCAAAATTGAGCAATAAACAGCCCATTGTTTGCTCATTTTTGCCCTCCCCAGCCCTCAGGAGCTCTCTGAAAGCCTTCATAAGGCTATGCACGGCCATTTTGGTGAAGGGGGCAGGGGTTTGGGAGGCAAAAAATGCTGTATTCAGTATATAAGACACACCCAGATTTTCAGCCTCTTTTTGAGGGAAAAAGGTACGTTTTATAATCCGAAAAATACGGTAATTGGATAAAAATCCTAGCATCTATCTGCAAAGTTTTGAAATCTGGTACATTTATTTCACTGGTTTGTAGTAAAAAACTGATGAGATTGAGGACATCTTTTGCTGGAGGAGGAATTAAGAATTCTTGCTAAAATACATGTAGTGAAGATCTGTGTACTGTTATTTCCATGTATACTTATTTTTGGTTATTTGGCCAGGATGAGCAGCCCAGGATATTTCCTGCCTCATCCAGCACTCCTGGAAGCATGAGGAAGAAAGAAATCTGTGTACCCCTTGCAGCTAATTTCACTGCCAATAATAGGTAAGAAATATGTGTCAGTAGTAGAGCTTAATGTCTGGACATTCAGCTAAAGTGCTGACATTACCATAAGTTGCAGAAAAATTCCCACAGCTTTGATAGTAACACTTTGACTTAATAGTTGAATATGGAGGATACTTTGGGAGTAGGCTGAAGCTGCCCTATGTAAAGGTGAAGCAAGCAGGAAGGCTCACAAACTAGGTGAACAAAAGCCAGAAATCTTGTTTAAAAGATCCCTTGGGGGAAGTAGATAAGGAGGAACTAAGTCGTTGAGGACACAAAAGGAAAAGAATGAGCCAGACAAAAGAAGTTGGGCCTGAGCACATGAGAAACCCCTCCCCAAATTTCACCACCAGCTACTAGATTTGTAAATTAACAAAAGAAGAATAGCTGCCAGTCTTGTTGATCCACAAACCAAGCAAGGAATGTGGAGGGATAAACAGCCCCCTTAAGCTTGCCCATTCTTGGAGTTGTCTTTGGATCTAGACTTTCATCCCTTCAGCCAGAACCTGGCAGAAAGAGGTGAGTAAGCATATATGAGTGTGTGTGTGTGTGTGGCGGGGGGAGGGGTTATACATGTGAGAAAGAGCATATATAGATCTATTGTAACCAAGTGTTCTGTTGAAAGTGATTTGAGTGATTTTTCCAGGGGCGTGAGTGTATGAACGAGTGGCCATAAATTGAACCTGGAAACACACATCTTGAGCAGCAAATACTGCTAGAACCTTTTAAAAAGGGGGTATATTATTGGCAGAATTGTGAATTCTGAAGTTTGAGAACTTCCATCTTTCTAAAGTTCATTTTGGTTTTCATTATTTGAGGGAAAACAGCATCTAGGTTAGCATCTACAACAGTATCCAGAATGCGCTGATTCCAAAAATCTGGCTAGCTTATTGAACATGAGACAGTTATTAAATGGCGATACTCCAGAAGTCTGGACTGTTTTGATAATATATAATAATATATAATATAATATGATAATATATTGGAGAAATTATTCTGGAAGCATGCTGACATATTTTCCTTCTATTTTATGAGGAGTAACAAAGGTGCCATGGGCAACTGCGTCACCACTATGGTGCATAACAATTACTCCACTACAGACAAAATATCTGTGCCAAAGAGCTCCAATCAAGCTACAACTTCGCTTAAGTAAGTCTTTTGTATATTCCTGTGACAGTTTTCTTTCCGTGGTGAGTTAGGAGCATTTTGCTCAACATTTCATGCATGAGCCAGATGCTGGAGATGGGAGGGAAAAGGATTGTTTTCAAGAAGAAAGGCCACAAACCCAGAGCTCCTGAACTATCTCATGCTTAATTTAATAACAAAGTTGCACTTTTAGTCCTTTGTTTTTCCACGTTAATACAGTGTTTCATATCAGCAGTCACTGGTCTAAATGTGAGTAAATAGAAATTGCCCAGCAACTGCTAGAGCCGTGATGGCGAACCTGTGGCACATGCAGCCTTCTCTGCAGGCACGCGAGCCGCCATCCCACCTCAGCTCCAGCGTGCATGCGTGTGCACCTCCCACCGGCAAGCTGATTGTCAGGTCTCTGCTGCTGAAGTGCAGGGATCCGGGCACATGTGGGAGATGCGTACGCATGTGCAGGGGTGGAGTGGGGGGGTCACACGTGCATGCATGGGGGAGAACCCCATTTTTGGTCACAGGAGTTTTTAGAGAGGCCCAAAATGAGCCACGGGAGTGTATGTGTGGCATACCACTCCCCACCATACCTCCGGTCCATTTTTTGTCCCGGGAGGCTTCAGAGAGGCCTGCTAGGCCCAAAACGGGGTGAAGGGTGAGGAAGTATGGGCAAGAGGGTCACATGCGCAGGAGGGTCTTTGTATGTGTGTGTGTGATGCACGCATTGCATTATGGGTGTGGGCACCTGCATACAATACAATACAATACAATACAATACAATAGCAGAGTTGGAAGGGACCTTGTAGGTCTTCTAGTCCAACCCCCTGCATGGGCAGGAATCTTATACCATTTCAGACAAATGGCTGTCTAACATCTTTTTAAAGACTTCCAGGGTTGGGGCATTCACAACTGCTGGAGGCAAGCTGTTCCAGAGGTTAATTGTTCTTACTGTTAGGAAATTTCTCCTTAGTTCTAAGTTGCTTCTCTCCTTGGTTAGTTTCCACCCATTGCATGTATGCACTTTCAGCACATGAGGACAAAAACGTTAGCTATCACTGCTAGAGTATATGTTGTATATAAAAGTAGTTCTCAAGGACAGCAGTCCCCGAAAAAATCACAGTACAAGCTTATATGAAAAATGGGAAACATTCTTTAGTGTATCCTAAATCAAAGAGACTTGCAGTATTCCATAGGATCCCATTGAGCAGTGTGTTACTGTCTCTTTCCTTAGCAACATCATCAAAGCTACCTCTAATGAAGACACAGACAGCAGCAGTTACATGAAATCTCAGAAGAATTTTTCCAGCAGCAACATCCTGGCTTGGAACAATAACACCAGTAGTAGCAGTCCCCCGACTAGGATACAAGAAGTGTCTGAGGAGGAGGCTGAGCGGTAAGCCTGAGAAAACTGACAGGAAGAAAAATGACAGCAAGAAGTCACAAATTATGTAGAAAAGTCAGAGGAGGTGAAATGAGTGCATACTAGAACAGGGTTACTCGTTAATTGCCATATCTGATTTGGCAATTTCCCGTTAATAGCCTGGTTCTTTTACAGCAACCAGGTAAATTTTGGGCAGTAAGAGTTGCAACTCAGCCTCTGAAAGAAGCAATTTAGTTAGACTAAGAATTACAGAAAGTTATTTGCAGTTACTAAATGGGTGTATTTTCACATCATCTTAGAATAGCGTATTTTTGAACTCTGCTTCTGGGTTTCTCAAAAATGGAGGGAGGAATGTTTGTTTCCATATAGAAGCCCTGTGGTCAAGATCTGTTTTTCAGGGATGTTTTTCTGGGCCTTTCTTAACATCAGGAACTGTTTTGCTTCACATTGTAGTAGGAAAGCAATAGTCAACTTGCATTATTTTTACCCCCTGTTTTAGATTTGTTAACCAAGTCAATTCGGCTGCTGTGACAATCCAGCGCTGGTACCGGCGGCATTCTCAGAGGCACAAGGAAGGCGTAGCTCAGCTTGAGCGATTATTAGCTTCCAAAAGAGAGGTTTGTCTTATGTACATATTGTATAAAAAAACTTCTGAACGTGCTGAAAGAATATTTTATTCCGAATGTTTTGTTTTGCATAAGTTTTAAATGCATGAGGTGTGATTCTAGTTAGATTTTAGGGAGGTCAGTTGGGTGGTGGTTGTTTTTTTGTCCTAGAGACAGGATCACAATTGTGTACTTTTATAATGCTTGTGTTGTATGTTTTTCAGGAAAAGCAGCAACAGCAACAGCAGCAGCTCACAGATGAGGGCAACATCTTGGATTTGCAGCAGAGACGAGATGAGGAGAGGAAAAAAATACGAGAGGAGAAAGCTCGCCTTGCCAGAAGAGCAGCCATCCAGGTAGCCGTTTGCTTATTGATATTGCTAGTCCTGGGCATTAGAAGACAGGATTGTCTTGCTTGATTTATTTGGATTAGAAGTTAGGCCAAGTATGTTTATTGGTGGGCGAGGAAGTGGGTCCTAACAACAAAAATTCGAGTTTTTGTGTTTTAGGAGCTTCAACAAAAACGAGCCCAAAAAGCTTTGGAGACACAGCGTTTGGTGGAGGAGGAGCTGGCAGTAATTAAAGAAGGCAAGAAAGCCAGGAGAAGGAAAAGTGAGAAAGCCAGCTCTTTGAAAAATAGCAGTCCTGCTAACAGCATCATCAAAGCCAACAATGCAGGTGAGAAATAATGGGAGGTCTTGGAACATTTGGCCTAGGGGTCTCATGAACTGCATTTCTCTAAATTCAGCACACACGCACTGAATCTGTTTCAATACAAAACATTTCTATAGCATTGAAGCCCATGGCGACATGGTATTATTTGGTCGTACAAGGTAGTGAGGAGCAACCAATCACATGCTGAAAATAAGGAGCAAGTTGAGAAATATTTAACTTGCACATAGGCAAATAATTGATAATGGAAAAACACGGGCAGCTGATGTATCCTCACAGACTCGTAGTAAAAAGCTGATTTGTTACACTTTCGAATTGCTTGGAAAACCCAGAAAAATTGTTTCAAAACCAGACTCAGACTTGAAATCTTAAAGTGTTATACTCCAGTTTTTGAAATGGAAAACAAATCGTATTTTTCGGAGTATAAGATGCACCAAAATTTTGAAGAGGCAAATTAAAAAAAAAATTTTTTTGCACTCTGCAAAAAAAAATTTGCAGAGTGAAAACGGGCGTGTTCCCCCCCCCCTCAAAAAAAGGGCATGTATAGCCTTTAGGAGGCTTATAGGGTGCTCCTAGGGGCTGGGAGGTAGGGGGCAAAATTGATTTCTGCCCTCCCCAGCCCCCAGGAGCACTGCCTAAAGGCTATGCACAGCCATTTTGATGAAGGGGACACAGTTTTGGGAGGCAAAAATGCTGTATTCAGTGTACAAGACCCAGACCCAGGTTTTCAGCCTCTTTTTTGAGGGGAAAAAGGTGCACCTTATACTCCGAAGAATACGGTACTTGTTCTCATTTAACAAAAAGGCCAGTTATGAATTCTTACTCTTACTGAATCAAATGTTTTTTGTTGCTACTGCAGGTGCCAACTTCCACTTTGCGGGAATAGATCTAGAAGAAGCCTCTGCCATGGCATCCCTTTGTCGCTCAGCACAAAACAAAGGACCTGAAGAACAGCCACAGGTGTTGCCGCCTTCTGATGTTCCTGAAAGCCTACATACTTTTTCTCGTTTACTCTTCCCTCATGATTTGTAGAGTTCCCAATTTCTGTACCTTTAAATGTTTTTATTGGTTGGGAAGTATAAGGTCTTGCAAACCTTAGAGCTGGGATGGATGAGCCCTCCCTATGTCAGTGAAATATACCTATGATGTCTATTTAGAATTCTTCACAAAATTTCACCACAATTCATTTCTGTGTTTCCCAGGATGGGAGTTCGGGGAAAATGCCCAGTGAAGATTTGGATGGTATGATGAGTGCAGCCAGTAGGATGCATTCCAAAATAACCTTTCATGACCTACTAGACACCCTAAAGCTTTTGGAAGCGGATCCAGAATTTCTGCCACCACTACCGTATCAATCAAAGTCTTTCAAGGATTACAAATATGCTTGGATAGATAGGGTAATATGAAATATGATATTGTGATGGTCTTTTCTCTGTAGATCCTTTTTTACAGCTTTGGATGAAATTGTACAGAATTTGTTTGGGCTGGCGTGAAAGTGGTTTAGGGAAGAAATCCTGGAAATAGCAACCATTGCTTCTTGCTTTACATTACATACTCTGCTTAGAGCAGTATTTTCTCAACCTTGGCCACTTGAAGAAGCATTCACTGGCTGGGGAATTCTGGAAGTTGAAGTCCAGACAAGTTCAAGTGGCCAAGGTTGAGAAACACTGGCTTAGAGCGAACTTTTGAGAGTTGTGAGCTGGAATATTTTTTACAAACTCGAGACATTTGTAATTGTTTCCCAAACATTTACAGTTAATCCCCCAAGAGAAAACTTATCAAAATACTATTTTTAATCAATAGAATTGATTAAATTCAACACCCCCCCCCCAACTGTTGCAGGTTGAAATCATTCTGTTTAGTGCTGCCACAGTAGTCAATATCTATTGATCCCAATAATTTTTCCCCTTCAATACAGGACTTGGACTCAATTTCTCTAACCACTGACAACCTAGAGAAGTTTGGAAAATTGAACTGCTCGCTGGGAGCCCCCGAAGAAGGAACATTATTGTCAGAAACAAAACTTCAGAATATAATGAGCTTTTTGGATGAGATGGAAAAGTCTGAGCAGGAACGACCCAGATCTGTTGCTTCACAGCAAGAGGTGAATATGGCACATTTAAATTTTATTGATGGGGGGGGGGGTGGACTGGGGGTGGGCAGGGCAGATGGCTGTTTCAAGCAATGTGTTCTGACCCAGGCTTCCTTAACAAGCAAGAAGTGGAGTCTTGATGCTGGGAAAACCCCTTTTATTTACATGACTGTGAATTCCTTTAATGCACAGTCCACAAGACTTAGCGAACAGTCTTTCAGAGGGTTGTTTATCAAATACGAACATTATCTCGTTTGGCGAGCTGCCAAATAATTAGTTCCAAACGCAGAGCAAGGTAAAACTTGGTACAGAGTTTCTTACAGTTACAAACAGAACTTTCCTCTCTTGACACGACCAAATGAATGTATTGTTTCCTGAAAAAGCCCACTCCCTGTTCATTCCTCTTTTGTTTCCTATGGGAGGGGCCGGTCACCTCCAAGGTATGGCTTTACCTGCTTTCTTAGTTCTTGTCTTCTGGCAGCTCTGCTCATGCGCACACTGGGAACAGGCTCCAGCTGTTCCTCTGCCTCGCTGCTATCTAACTCCCTCTGTGCCTCTGATGCAGAGCCCTCCTCTGAGCTTTCCTCCACCTCCAGGACTGGCCCATATTCCTCCCCAACCTCCTCACTGTCTGACTCTGCTGCCAGCTACACTGGCCGTCAGTGGGCCACAACACAATGAACATTTGCCTTCGTTGATTGAAACAAAAATAATTTGCGGTTAAAAGCCATTAAGTTGGTATTGGCATTATTGCTTCCAATAATCTATTCTTAAGATAGAGTTGAAAAGCTTCAGATAGTTGGATCTGCTGCAGGAAATGAAGAACATACCATGTTTCCCCTAAAATAAGACAGGGTCTTATTTTCTTTTGACACCCCCCCCCCCTTCCCAAAAGCCTCAAAAACTTGGTCTTATTTTCGGAAAGGTCTTATTATTTTTGAGGTGCAGGAGGCGGCAAGCATGGTCACTTTATGGCTGTTGCTATGCTGAAATATTTTTGGGGAGGGCTTATTTTCAGGGGAGGGCTTATTTTAGCGC
Organism: Rhabdophis nuchalis; assembly: GCA_039707465.1. Classification (NCBI taxonomy): domain Eukaryota; kingdom Metazoa; phylum Chordata; class Lepidosauria; order Squamata; family Natricidae; genus Rhabdophis; species Rhabdophis nuchalis. Next base: position 148,608,326 of record CM077646.1, on the reverse strand, counting down.
ATGCGTTCAAAAGCCCAATTGGGCTTATTATCCAAGGAGGTCTTATTTTGGGGGAAACGGGAGTAAGATGGAAATTTTATGATGGACGTTTCTTATGACGAGCAAAGCTTTCAGTACTGGTATATTAGCGCACACTTTAATTTCCATCCTTAAAGGGTGGAAGTTGTACCTCAGTTTGACTAACCCTTTGCTGCTTATTGCACCTGCTAGGGATTATTGCCAGAAGAGGAACTTGCCCACTTGGATCAGGTCTCAGCAGTTGCCACAGAAGTCACTAGCTCTATCCAGAAGCTGAAGTTGGAAGTAGAAGAAAAGAAGAGAGCCGTTGCTTTTCTACAAAGAGCACTGGTGGGTGACCAGAACCGGATTCTTATGGGCCTGTATATGCTACAGGAAATGGGGGTGGGGGAGTCTGTTACACAACCCAATTTTTCGCTTTGTTGTGTGGAAGGATGCATGAAATTAACACCTGAACTGCCAAGGAGGCAGTGCCTGTCTTTATCTGCCTTTTCAGGTTTCAGCAATTTAATTTAATTTAATTATTAGACTTAAAAACCGCCCCCTCTCCCCGAAGGGACTCGGGACGTTGTACAGGAAAAAATTAAAAAACCATATAAAACATACAATATATACAAAGCTAAAAACGAATTAAATTAACCTGTACTAAAATTTAAAGACGTTAAAATAGAAACCCTCCTAAGCTAAAATTCCCTAAATCTAAAATCTATATACGTATTTGACAGATGTTATGTTATGAGAGTCAATACTGTTTACGCAAGACCAGCTTCAGAGGTGGGTTTCTCCGGGTTCGGGTGGGCTCGGGCGAGCCCTTTCGTGAAATTTCCCGATCCCAAGCGATCCCAAGCTTGGACCGGTGGACCCGGAAGTAAGTAGTCCCCGTTCCCCTCCCCTCCCCCGCTCCCAGCGCCGGGAACCGGCAGCGGCCGAAGCAGCGAGGGCGGCCCGAGGGAAGGACAGGTCCTGGGCAGGCTGAGTCGGGCCTCACCATCCCCCCCCCCCCCCCCCGTCTTCCCCGATGGCGTCTGGAGTGATCGGGCCGTGCAGAAACTCCTGCGCCGCTCCCCTCCGTTCCCCGCTGCCCTCCGTGTGCCGTTGGGCCGGGGATGGTGAGGCCCGACTCAGCCTGCCCAGGACCTGTTCTGAAGCCACGAGGCAGGCGGGAGGCGGCTGCCTGCTCCTCCTTCCCTCGGGCCGCCCTCGCGGTACCGACGCGACCCCGCCGCCGGCCGGTGGAGGTGCTGACCCGGGAGCCGACCTGGGGCGCCCTTCCCCGGCGGCCCAGCCCCCTGCCCCGCCTGCGGGTGGCCAACCCCGCCCCCGGACCGCGGCTCGCCATTGGCCGGTGTGCGCAGCTGCCCAAGCTGCTTCGGCCGCTGCAGGTTCCCGGCGCTGGGAGCGGGGGAGGGGAGGGGAACGGGGACTACGGGGCTTACCCCGCCCCCGCCGGCCAAACCTACCGGCCTGCCGAAGCAGCAGAAGCCGCAGAGCGGCAGAGCGAAGCGACGAGGGGGCGGCTTCATCCGGAAACCGGGCAACCTCGGGGGCCGAGGTGAGCCGGTGAAGCGGGGCGATGCAGGCGGAGGACTGGGTGGCGCGGGAGCTGGGCTGCCTGAGACGGGCGGGAGGGAAGGAGGGAGAGAAAGAGCCACAGAGAGAGAGAAACAGACAGACACAGAGAATGATAGAAAGAGACAGAGAGGGAGGGAGGGAGAGAGAGATAAAGAGCCACTGAGAGAAACAGACAGACACAGAGAATGATAGAAAGAGACAGAGAGGGAGGGAAGGAGGGAGAGAAAGAGCCACAGAGAGAGAGAAACAGACAGACACAGAGAATGATAGAAAGAGACAGAGAGGGAGGGAGGGAGAGAGAGATAAAGAGCCACTGAGAGAAACAGACAGACACAGAGAATGATAGAAAGAGACAGAGAGGGAGGGAAGGAGGGAGAGAAAGAGCCACAGAGAGAGAGTCAGACAGACACAGAGAGAGAGACAGAGAGAGACAGAGAGAAAGAGAAAGAAGGGAAGAAAGAAAAGAAAGAAAAAGAAAGTGGGACAGAGATGAAAGAGAACTTATGACCACAGTTGAGGCCAAAATTTTGGTTGCTAATAATAATAATAATAATAATAATAACTTTGCATTTATTAACCGCTCCCTCTCCCCACAGGGACCCGGGGCGGTGCACAGGAGAAACTAAAAACAATATAAACAATCAATACAAAATATACAGTTTAAAACACCATTAAACTATGTTATCCCGTGCTAAAAAATTAAAACCCATTAAAATACATTTAAAAATCTTTAGACAGAGAGACTATCCAAGGCCGGCCAGTCGAAAGAAATGGGTCTTTAGTTTCATACGGAAGGAGCGGAGGTCCGTGGTCGTTCTGATATCGGGGGGAAGGTCGTTCCAGAGGGCCGGGCCCGCCACAGAGAGAGCCCTTCCCCTGGGCGTCGCCCGCTGACAAAGTCTGGTGGACGGCACCCGGAGAAGTCCCTCTCTGTGGGAGCGAATCGGTCGTGAGGATGTATGGGGCAGGATCCGATCCCGCAGATAGCTAGGTCCCGAGCCATGGAGCGCCTTAAAGATGATAGTTAGCACCTTGAAGCGCACCCGGAAGACGACAGGCAGCCAGTGCAGCTCGCGCAGGAGTGGTGTAACGTGGGCGAACCTGGTGGTCCCCATAATTGCCCGCGCGGCTGCATTCTGAACTAACTGAAGCCTCCGGGTGCACCTCAAGGGAAGCCCCATGTAGAGAGAGTTACAATAGTCCAGTCGGGATGTCACGAGGGCATGAGTGACTGTGCGAAGGGCGTCCCGATCCAATAGGGGGCGCAATTGGCGAACCAGGCGAACCTGGTAAAACGCCCTCCTGGCCACGGCTGTCACTTGCTCTTCCATAGACAGCCGGGTATCCAGGAGGACACCCAAATTGCGCGCCCCATCCACAGGGGCAAGATGTTCGCCCCCTATGGCCAGCGTTGGAGAAAGCTGGTTGAATCGGGCAGCCGGAAACCACAGCCACTCGGTCTTGGTCGGGTTGAGCCTGAGTCCGTTACTTCCCATCCAGATCCGCACGGCTTCCAGGCACTGGCACATCACCGCTACGGCATCGTTGGGGTGGTTTGGGGTAGATATGTACAGCTGGGTGTCATCAGCGTACAGGTGGTAATCTACCCCAAAACCACGGATGATCTCACCCAGCGGCTTCATATATGCGTTAAACAGGAGAGGCGAGAGGACCGACCCCTGAGGCACCCCGCATGTGAGTGGTCTCGGGGTCGACCTCTGCTCTCCTGCCCGCACAAATTGCGATCGGCCAGAGAGGTAGGAGGAGAACCACCGTAAAACGGTGCCTCCCACCCCCAACCCCCCCAGCCGATGCAATAGGATAACATGGTCGATGGTATCGAAAGCCGCCGAGAGGTCTAATAGGACCAGGATGGAGGAACATCCCCCATCTCTGGCCCTCCAGAGATCATCTACCAACGCGACCAATGCCGTCTCGGTGCTATGCCCGGGCCGAAAGCCGGACTGGCGCGGATCTAGATACTCAATTTCCTCCAGGTGACGGGGAAACTGTTGTGCCACCACACTCTCAACAACCTTCGCCAAAAAGGGAAGGTTGGAGACTGGACGATAGTTGTTTAAAAGAGCTGGGTCCAAAGAGGGCTTCTTGAGGAGGGGCCTCACCATGGCCTCTTTTAGGGAAGCAGGCAAGGAGCCCTCACTCAAGGATGCGTTGACAACCTCTTGGAGCCAGCCTCGTGTCACCTCCCAGGATGCCAGTACAAGCCAGGAGGGGCACGGGTCCAATAAACATGTGGTGGCTCGCAGTCGCCCACGTAACCTGTCCATATCTTCGGAAGTAACGGAGTCAAACTCCTCCCAAACAAGATCTCTCTCGTGGCATCCCACTGGGCCATGAATGGGGGCTAGCTCACTCTGTATCTGAGCGGTTTTCTCCTGCAGAAAAGACACAAATTCCTCTGCTCTACCCTGTAGTGGGGCTTCCCGCTCCCTCTGTTGGAGGAGGGAGCGGGTCACCCTAAACAGGGCGGCAGGGCGGTTTTCTGCGGATGCTATGAGAGTGGCACAATGATGACGCTTGGCCACTCTCAGCGCCACAATGTAAGTCCGTAAATGGGCTCTTACCTGTGTCCGGTCAGATTCAGAACGGCTAGACCTCCATCTTCCCTCTAGGCATCTCTTGCGGCGTTTCATCACCCGCAGCTAAGCAAGACCGTTAAGTGAATTCCACCACATTTTCCTAGTTGGCCACGCCCACCCAGTCACATGACTGCAGAGCCACTCCCACAAAGCAGGCCACACCCACAGAACCTGTTCCAAAAATTTTGAAACCCACCCCTGACCAGCTTGTTGAAATAAATATGTTTTAAGTGAGCGGCGGAAGAGGGGAACGTCCGTGATAGTGCGAAGTTCGGGGGGTAGGTACCCTCAGTAGGCCCACTCTGTGGGAGCGTATCGGACGTAGGAAGGTATGTGGCAGAAGACGGTCCCGTAAGTAGCTAGGCCCCGAGCCATGGAGCGATTTGAAGATGGTAACAACCACCTTGAAGCGCACCCGGAAGGCCACCGGTAGCCAGTGCAGCTCGCGCAGGAGAGGTGTTACGTGGGAGTAGCGAGAAGCTCCCAGAATCCCCCGCGCGGCCGCATTCTGAACCAACTGGAGCCTCCGGTGCACCACAAGGGGAGCCCCATGTAGAGAGCGTTGCAATAGTCTAGGCGAGAAGTCACGAGTGCCTGAGTGACAGTGCGGAGGGCGTCTCAGTGCAGAAAGGGATGCAACTGGCGTACCAGGCGAACCTGGTAGAATGCCCCCCTGGTCACGGCCGTCACATGATCGTCTAGGGACAGCCGGGAATCCAGGAGGACGCCCAAGTTGCGAACCCTTTCCGCGGGGGCCAATGACTCGCCCCCGGTTAACCAGCGATGGAATAAGCTGGCTATGCCGAGACGCCGGAAACCACAGCCACTCGGTCTTGGACGGGTTGAGTCGGAGTTTGTTACTTCCCATCCAGAGTCGCACGGCTTCCAGCAATGTTGGTGATGAACAATCCAAATCAGCAAATGATCAGCTTAGGAGTTCCAATGGCTATATTTAGAATCCTTTCCTTTCCTCTTTTTTTTTTCCTTGTTGACTTGAGCAGATAGCATAACTTTTAGGTTTTCTTGATTTGCTCTTTGTCCTGGCAGGCTCAGCAGCAGGAGTTAACCGGTCAGCATGTTAAAGATGTACAGAAAGAGCTGACTCACCAACTGACTATGCAGAGGGAGCAGTATGAAGGTGCAATCCAACGACACCTGGCCTTCATTGACCAGGTAATCTTTTCCTTTCCATATAGAACACGGGAATATCAAAATATTGCTTCCCTATCTTTCACCTTCTACCTAACATTGCTTGCATTGCTGGCATATCTCTTCAGAAATTTCCGTGGGCATCAGGTAGAGCAGTTAGCATTCTAAGTTGAAATACTCTATTGATAGGGGGGGAGTTTTGTATCCATTTTTACCTGAATAAGACGGCAGCTTGATTCCAGGTACTTTCTGCTAGCTAGCTAATGTTTCACATTAGTACAAACAACATTGTACTATTAACAATGCTATCTTGCCCGTATCGCTGCAGCTCATCGATGACAAAAGGGCTCTGAATCAGAAATGTGAAGCAGTAGTATCTGAATTGAAGCTTGTGGATCAGAAATACACAAAGAAAATTGCCCAGATGCAAGAGCAGCATGAGTTGGTGAGAAAATGACATTGATATAAGGGTTGGGTGAGCTACGGAGCAATCAGATAAAATATATGATTGGACTTAAGTTGAAATGAACTTTGCATAAAGAAAGCAGTGTTTGATCCACTCCGGAGAACATCAACCAAGAGAATGTTGGAAGCCACTTGAATGTTAGTAACATGAGAAGACTGAAATACAATCTTCTATATCATTATGGTTTTTCTTCAATCTCTCAATATTTCTCAACTTTGTTAACTTTGACATACTTGAATTTCAACTCCCAGAAGTTCAAATCCATGTATCTCAAGATTGCCAAGATTGAGATGGGTGGATGGATAGACAGACTACTTCAGCTAGGACTTGCTATAAATATTAATTTGGGCCAAGCAACCTAAACTAGCAGGTAATGAGAAGGATGGTAGATTTCCTTTTTAATATGACCTCAGTAAAATTAGAGGTATGTTAGGATTATCCTTGCCTTGAAAAGCACTTTGAACAGATGCAATATTCCCAAAACGTTAGCTCAGGGATGTCCAAACTTGGGAACTTTAAGACTTGTGGACTTCAACTCCCAGAATTCCCCAGCCAGCTATGCTCCCAGCCAGAATTCTGGGAGTTGAAGTCCACAAGTCTTAAAAGTTCCCAAGTTTGGACATCCCTGCGTTAGCTCTTTCCCTTAGTCAATTTCTTTGATCCCTGTGCTAAGAAGTAGTCTACACTCTGCTTAAGCTGTATCCTTGCTTTCCCCCCCTCCAACTCTCTTATTTCACACTCCTCCTATTTCCCCATTTCTCTCATCTTTCCTCTTTCTGTTTAGGTCTGGCGCACTCTGGGCCCCCTCTGTGAGGTAAACTCTGCATGCTGTTCACTTCCGCTTTTGTCCTTTTTGCTGGTCTACATCCTTTAAATGTGATTTTTCCCCCCCATGAATTTCTTAGATGGTACTGTGCCTATATATCTCTTGAGGTATAGGTATGGCAAACATTGCAATTTGGTGCAAAGTGCTATTCCTTGACTTTGATAATAATGCCCTCTTCAGCTTTCATACTTAGCGCCCAGCTGAACAGGCTCTGGTGTTTATGAAGCAAAGGCAACATTTCCTAAATGCTTTAGCAATTCATTATTACCTGCACATTGTTTTGATTGGTGTAGGAAAGTGGATAGATTCAGCGTCACATACCCGCCTGTTTTTAAATTTCAGTGTATAGATGTGGAGGTAGATTATGGGTATTGATTATTTTCACCGCATAGGTCCAGGTTACTTGAGGCACCATCTCACCCCACTGGGATTGGCCCATTCCATCCATGCCGGCAGAGGAGGCATGATGTGGGTCCCATCAGCCCAATTGTTCCGGTTGATGGAGTCCAGAAGGAGGGCTTTCTTTGCTATTGCTCCTGCCCTCTGGAACACCCCCCCCCCCGCAAGGTTGGCCCCAACCCTCCTATTCTTTTGTAAGGGCCTAAAGATGTGGCTGTGCCAGTTGGGGAACAACCCAGTGAAGGTTGTTGATAGAGTAACAAAAGATCCCACCTCCCCCTACTCTGCCCCTGCCCTCCCCATGTGTCCTTAGGCTTTAATGTTGATTTTAATTATCTATGTTTTAATTGTACATGTATAGACATATTTTAATGACTGTAAGCTGCCCAGAGTTAACCTATGGTAAGATGGGCGGCCAATAAATTTTGTAAATAAATAATTTCGAAAGGTACGGAAGATGGCTTGCAAAAGGGATAAAATTATATAACTTTGCATTATAGAAAAGTATGAATACTAGTTCTGTATGGCGCTATATAACCTTTTGGAGAAAAATAATAACATTGTTCTTCAGATACAGCTAGTCAACTTTTTATTCATCAACTGTTCAAAGTTATTGTGTTGCTGGAGGAAGGGATTTACAATCTGTTCCCAAAGTTATGACCATTGCATTGCTCCTGTGGCCATGTGACCAAAATTTGAGTTTTTTGGCAGCCCATCCATACTTACGACTGTAGGGGTGCTGCAACTCATCTATCTATATAAATTGAATAACACTAAAACTAAACTATCTTCTCCCATCTCTGCCCTTTTTGCCTCCAGCACTCCTTGACTCTTGCTGACTGAATCTGTTTGGATTTCCTGAGGTATATAGCTGGGGCTTCACACTGTGTGGTGGCTCAGGGGCTTCTTATAGCCTCAGTGCTGTACACTTCTGGAGGTGCTTGCCATCCCATAAGGCAGAGGTCCCCAACCTTTGCAACTTTAGGTCTGAAGCACTTCAGCTCCCAGACTTCTCCAGCCAGCTTTGCTTCAGACTTAAAGTTGCAAAGGTTGGGGACCTCTGCCATAAGGCATAGTACAGGGCAGCCTAAAGGGCAGTGATGGTTTGGGGGGAGAGAGAGATAGGCAGGTTGGAGGAGTTGAAAGCACTACCTTACCTTACCAAGGTTGATGGCTGGAAGCGACCAAGCCTTCTAATGGTTTGTACTGGGAAAGGGCTTCAGCTAACGACCAGTGGAGTGTGCTTTGTGACTGCCACTGAGGAGTGCCGGGACTGCTGTTGCTAACCCATATGGTCATATGGTTTTGTACTTTATGAATGCCTTGCTCAGCAACTGAAATTCAGATTCCATTTGTGATAAACTAAGAACTGCGATTTTTGTTACTCCCATATTAATGTTACGGGCAGAGGTATCTTGTCTGTTTTGCATTAGTTTTGCCTGTTTCACTTTCTTGTCTTCCAGCTTCTGTCCTGAATGGCAATATTACCTTGTTAGTTGACCTGATCTAATAATTACTTACAAAGAAGGTCTGTTTATTTCTTCATCAGTCTAAAAAAGAACTGATAAACTGATAGGAAAACACATCAGAATTCCTTACGCGTGTCCCTTCCCTTAGAACACCCCCCCCTTCATTTAATGCTGCTGCAAGATATATATCACATTCTTTTCCAAAACAACTCTTGAGAAAACAACCAGCTGCACTGAATTTCACACATTCCATCTCTTCAGAAATGTCCTCAGCTTTTCCTCAGCTTTTAAAAAAATTACATTTTTTAAGATTAGTCTGCAAGATAATGGAGCTTCGTTTTCCTATCTTGCTCCTAATCTGAACATTGATTATTGTTAGATTCTCTCCAGAGTGATGCAGATCAGACTTGATCTTTTCCAGAGGTTCAAATAGATTGACTCTTACAAAATAAAAGGCTGGGCACAATCATTTGAGGCTGTTACGGTTTGTTCAGTATTCTTTGCCTCTCAAATTTTAGGAATAAAAAGCTTAGATTCTCCTTAATTTTCTTGGCCCAAACTATTGCAATGGAGAAAGGAGATTTACTCATTTTGAGTATGTAAACTTAGAGCTAAAACATTTTAATTGCTATTTGGAATTCATATCTTGAAATTTGTCTTCTAAAATTGGAGCCGAAAAAAATACCATTTATGTGGCATTATAAAAAAATGATATCCCAAATTAGGTTTTTATTTTAAATACATTTATTTTAAATAAATAAGACAAATGAATGAAGGTTTTATTTATTATAAGGATGCATAATATAAATAAGTATATAAATTACACACAGAGAGACATACACAAATAATATAAAGTACCACCCTTCCGAGTTCGGTAAAATGAGGACCCAGATTGTTTGGGGGCAATATGCTGATTCTGTAAACTGCTTAGAGAGGACTGTAAAGCACTATGAAAGCGGTATATAAGTCTAAGTGCTATTGCTATATAAACCACCTGTGTGTGTTGTGGGGTGTGTTTGGTTTAGGGTTCTATAGTGAATTATTTGTAAGTAATGTCAACTCATGCATTGCATGCCTTGAAATTCATTTTCAGAAAATTCCAGGAAGTTCAATTGGCTATCTTACTGGGTTTCTTTTTATCCCTTGCAAAGAATTCTCTTCTAAAGCAATTCTGATGCATTGCAGATTTAGTGAAGAATTGCTTTGTTCTTTCATAGACACAAGATGGAATTTAATGAAAATCTGATATACGTCTTGCTTTTTTCCCTTTTTAATTCACATGAAGGAAATAAAGAAGCTGAAACAACTGATGACTGCCACAGAAAAAATCCGCCGAGAGAAATGGATTGATGAAAAGACCAAGAAGATCAAAGAGATCACTGTTAAAGGTACGGTTGAGCTTTGGTTATTTGTTCAGGTTCTTGTCCCAATAGCAGAGTTTTTAGTGGAACCTTCCCCAGGTAGAGCTATTTTCATAAGCATGTTGTCTTTGCTTTGACTTTCTAGGCAGGATTGTAGATCTGATTATTCTTTCCAGTTCCCTTTCTTCGCTTCGGCTCAGATACCTGAACTGTCCCTTTTTTTTTAATGGGTTCATTATTAAAGGCAAATATGCTTTCAAGTGGCAACATTTTTATAACCAGTTATGGCAGAGAACAATTTACAGTAGTTCTTTTTCATTAAATGTAGTCAGACATTTATGTTATATGCTCTCTGGTCTATTTTACTAATGATAAAGATACAGTTTCATTCCAATTAAACTTGGCTCCTAGTAATGTGATGACTATGTGCTATAAGTCAGGACTGTACAATGCTTTTAATATATTTTAGTAGCTCCATTCACCTTTTGTCATCTTTGGTTATTACAATAACTGAATCTGCAGGAAGGAGAGGCGGGTGTACAGAGTGGAAATTCTTGCTTTCACGCAGGCACTTGTAGTCTGTAACCTCCCATTTGCTTTCTTCCCCATTCAGGCCTGGAGCCTGAAATCCAGAAGCTCATTGCTAAACACAAGCTAGAGATCAAAAAGCTGAAGTCGCTGCATGAAGTAGAACTACTGCAGTCGGATGAGCGTGCAGCTCAGCGCTACATTCGCCAGACAGAAGAACTGAGAGAGATGCTGGAGCACGAGAAGGAAGAGCAAGGGCAGCGCGAGAGAGAACTGGCAAGGCAGCGGTATGAAGGGAGGAGCGAGTAGGAAGATGTCCAGCAGGAGAATGAGGATCTGTGAAAGCCTATAGAACAGGGGTCCCCAACCTTTGCAACTTTAAGTCTGAAGGACTTCAGCTCCCAGACTTCTCCAGCCAGCAAAGCTGGCTGGAGAATTCTGGGAGCTGAAGTCCTTCAGACTTAAAGTTGCAAAGGTTGGGGACCCCTGCTATAGAAGATGTGCAAAGAGGGAGAAAAAGGGACAAAATTACTGGGGGGGGGGGCACACATCAGGAAGGGGGGGGGGGAACCTTGTGTAATATTGTTTAGGGAAGGAACACTATGATGGCCTAGAAGAAAGTGAGGCACAGATTGTGCCTTTGTACCTGATAACAAGATGACTTTGTCCATTCGGTTAGAAAAGGTGTCATTGGCTTTCTAAGGGCAGAATGGAGCGAGAGGAGAGTTCACATGCCCACAGAGGGGCATCATAAAGTTGTGCTTGTTTTCTCAGTTTAGAAACCAGAATACTGTGCAGTCTTGACTGCTAACTGCTGGCGTCAGAGGGCGTAAGCAGGTACCTAATATAGTAGTGTGGGAGGAGAGTAAAAGGCGAGCAGTGCAGTTTGGGTCCCATTCTCTGAAATATGTTTTATGTGCTGGCTCATGCATTTATAATTGAGCCTTTATGCCCGTTTATTCCATCCTCTCTGTTGTAGGGTTTTTTCCGTTTTGCTATTTCCACATCTCTTATGAAAAATTTGATTTCTCCTGTTTGAAGTCTTTGAGGATTTTTTTTTAAATAATGATTTTGCATTCCTCAAAGGATTCCTCATTATTTTTTTCCTCCCACTTGGGGAAATCTTCTGGCTTTATCCTTCCTGTAATGTTGGGTCAAGGCAAGGATACGGATGGCTTGCTAAGACTTCCATTGAAAGGCTCCCTCTGAACAGGTATGAGAAGCAGCTGGAGCAGGAGGAGCAGTCTATACAGCAACAACGGCGTCGGCTCTACAGTGAAGTGGCCGAGGAGAAGGAGAGGCTAAACCAACAGGCTGCCAGGTGAGAGAAGGCTGGTCGGGTTCAGAACTGGTGGGCGTGCTGAGCAAGTAAGTATTGACCATTTGCATTGACAAGGGGAGCGTTCAGGAAAAAAGAACTGCAACATCTTGAAATCCCAACGGTAAAAAGCACATATATTACAATACAATACAATACAATACAATAGCAGAGTTGGAAGGGACCTTGTAGGTCTTCTAGTCCAACCCCCTGCGTGGGCAGGAACCTTATACCATTTCAGACAAATGGCTATCTAACATCTTAAAGACTTCCAGGGTTGGGGCATTCACAACTTCTGGAGGCAATCTGTTCCAGAGGTTAATTGTTCTAACTGTCAGGAAATTTCTCCTTAGTTCTAAGTTGCTTCTCTCCTTGATTAGTTTCCACCCATTGCTTCTTGTCCTGCCCCCAAGTGCCTTGGAGAATAGTTTGACTCCCTCTTCTTTGTGGCACCCTCTGAGATATCGGAACACTGCTATCATGTCTCCCCTGGTCCTTCTCTTCATCAAACTAGACATACCCAGTTCCTGCAACTGTTCTTCATATGTTTTAGCCTCCAGTCCCCTAATCATCTTGGTTGCTCTTCTCTGCACTCTTTCCAGAGTCTCCACATCTTTTCTACATCGTGGCGACCAAAACTGTATGCAGTATTCCAAGTGTGGCCTTACCAAGGCACTATACAGTGGCATTAACACTTCACGTGATCTAGATTCTATCCCTCTGTTTATGCAGCCTAGAACTGTGTTGGCTTTTTTGGCAGCTGCTGCACACTGCTGGCTCATATTTAAATGGTTGTCCACTAGGATTCCAAGATCCCTCTCACAGTTGCTACTATTGAGCAAGGTACCACCTATACTGTACCTGTGCATTTTGTTTTTCTTGCCTAAATGTAGAACCTTACTTTTTTCACAATTGAATTTCATTTTGTGAGATAGTGCCCAATGTTCAAGTTTGTCAAGATCCTTCTGTATGTTAAGCCTATCTTCTGGAGTGTTGGCTATTCCTGCCAGCTTGGTGTCGTCTGCAAATTTGATGAGTTCCCCATTTATCCCCTCATCCAAATCATTAATGAAGATGTTGAAGAGTACTGGGCCTAAAACAGAGCCTTGGGGTACTCCACTGCATACTTCCTTCCATATAGATGCAGTTCCATTGAAGACTACACGTTGAGTGCGGTTGGTCAGCCAGTTGCGAATCCATCTGATGGTGATGCTGTCTAACCCACATTTTTCTACTTTATCTAATAGTAGGTTATGGTCTACTTTATCAAATGCCTTACTGAAGTCCAAGTAAATTATATCGACAGCATATATTGTTCCCACATACATCTTCTCTAATACTGGGGCCTGGAGAATTTGCAGATGACCAATTCAGGTTGCAGTGCTGCGTGAATTTTATAGCCTGTTTCAAGAGTTTTTCACTGCGTTGTGTGTAGCATTTTTTTCAGTCTAAAAGCTGCAATTATTCTAGCATGCTTGGAGCTTCACACCAAGTAGCTAATGCACAAACAATATTTTATTGGAAACAGATTAAATTGAAATAATACTGTGAACTTGATTACTTCCAGTGTATGAGAAATATTCCAATTAATAACTTTAGAGGGTTGGTGGGAACCACATTAAGACTGTGGGAAATGTATGCACTGGTGCCTGAATTTGAACAGTCCTGTTCTGTGGCACTCATCTCTCATTCCCAGGCAAAGAGCTGAACTGGAGGATTTGCGAAGGCAATTGGAAGAGAACAATTCAATTGTTACCAGGGCCTTAAAGGAAGAATATGAGAAAGGGAAGGAAGAACAGGAGCGACGGCATCAGGTCTGTGTTTATTTCTAGACTTTCTACATAATTTTGCTGTCTTCTTCATTGCTAGCATTTGAGGTAAATTTACATTGGGAGTTAACACAGCCTTTTTCAGCCTGAGTAGCCACATTGAAATATATCTGTCATACATATAGGAACATGTATGTTCTTATATGAACTCTTGTGAGATCTTTGGAAAATCAGTGCATTACTTGTTAGGTGTACATTTCTTTTTGCTTTGTTTTCTGCATTTTTGCAAGGTTCCAGTTTGATCTCTGGTTTGTGTCATTTATAGTTTATGTTCTGAGTGGTTGTTTTTTCACGGTATCCTGAGGTCTTGTTGGTCATTTAGGGCTGCTCCCTGAAGTAATGTGTTATTCAGAAAGGTTATGTAACCTGGTCTTATTCTCATTACTTCAGCACATAGTAGATGGATAGAATAGAAGAGGGATGTGGAAGGCAAGCAAGATCATGTCAAGCTTTTTCGGGTGTTTTGAGGTTTTAATAATAATAATAATGATAATAATAAATTTTATTTATAGACTGCTTCCTCTCCCCAAAGGGACTCGGAGCGGTGCACAGGGAAATTAAAAATACCAATAAATATACATAAATAGATTAATAAAAGGCAAATTAAACAATGATTATCCCTGCGCTAAAATCCCCAATTTTAAAATTAACTAAAATCCCCTAAGCCCTATTAAAAGACGGAAGACTAACCTAGGCCGGCCAAGCAGAAAAAGTGTGTTTTAAGTTTTTGACGGAAGGAGCGGAGGTCCGTAGTTGTTCTAATTTCGGGGGGAAGGTCGTTTCAGAGGGCTGGGCCCGCCACAGAGAAGGCCCTTCCCCTGGGCGTCGCCCGCTGGCATAGCCTAGTGGACGGCACCCGGAGAAGTCCCTCTCTGTGGGAGCGAATCGGCCGCAGGGATGTATGGGGCAGGATCCGAACCCGCAGATAACTAGGTTCAGTGCAATGGAGCGCTTTAAAGATGATAACTAACACCTTGAAGCGCACCCGAAAGACGACAGGTAGCCAGTGCAGCTCGCGCAAGAACGGTGTTACGTGGGTAAACCTTGAGGTTCCCATTATTGCTCGCGCGGCTGCATTCTGGACAAGCTGAAGTCTTCGGGTGCACCTCAAGGGGAGCCCCATGTAGAGAGAATTGCAGTAGTCTAGGCGGGATGTCACGAGGGCATGAGTGACTGTGCAGAGGGCATCCCGATCCAATAGGGGGCGCAACTGGCGTACCAGGCGAACCTGGTAAAATGCCCTCCTGGCCACGGCTGTCACTTGATCTTCCATGGATTTGTCTGGTTTCTCTCTCTCCTCCCCCCCCCCCCCAAAAAAAAAGTGCTCCAGCCCTTTTCTTCTTGAGGGAGGGAATTGCAACTTGATAAGGCTACATATGGAGTGGCATATTATTTCATCAGTTTGACCATGTGACTTTGAAGACTATGGAACTAGAAAGGTGAAGCTGGAGATTCAGCTTTAAGCTATTTGACGTTACAGCGAGAGATCACTCGCTTCCTTTGGTTTATTCTCACTTATTCTTTCTAATCAGAACAAGATTTAGGAAACTTTAATGTTGTGCTCTCTCTCTCTCTCCCCCCACCACTCCCTCGCTCTCCCCCTCCCTCCCTGACTTATCAGTGTCAGTTCTATCTAGCTTAAGAAGCAGGTCTCTGCTTCTACGTAGCTACAGACCAAAGCTATTCTCAGATTCATGACTGTTGCAGAGTGATCCCAATTTACTACGTGCCCCTTTAGTGAGTAGTCTGATAACATTCTCTTCAGACTTGCAACCTGGGTTCCTTAGGTCGGTCAGGCTTTGTGTACTAGAGATCGGAAAGAGTCCCTTTCTTTCCTTTATACTTTTTTCCTTCCTCCTCAAGGTAGAAATACAGACCTTGAAGATGCAACTGGATATGGAGAAGCAGGCTTGGGAGGCCAATTACCTGAAAAAAGAGGTAATATTTGTAGCTTCCTTTCCTAAGCTTTGAATTTTGGCAGATCAAATCTCACCAGGCTCAAGGTTGACTCAGCCTTTCAACCTTCCTGAGGTGGGTAAAATGAGGACCCAGATTGTTGGGGGCTATATGCTCTGTAAAATCGCTTAGAGAGGGCTGTAAAGCACTGTGAAGTGGTATATAAGTTTGAGTGCTAGTGCTGTTGCTAAGCCACACACTCATCATCCATCAGTGGCTCAGGAGAACTTTCCTGGTGTTGACAAAATATTCCCAATGATTTACATGCACACTTGTTAAATATTGATTTACAAATTGACCTCTCATTTGCAAGGGCTTGTGAAACCTTTTCCTGATTACTTATAGGAAATGTGAGACCAAAGACAAAGCTTTGAAAGAGTTAGTATGGTTCATTACAGAACTAAAACAAGTTCAAAATATGTGTATCAGGGAATCATAAATCATATTGATTAGAAAACACTTTAACAATATACAATAAACATGATAAAGGCGGTACACGCAGTCTTTGACCTACGACTACAATTGAGCCCAGCATTTATGTTGTTAAGCAAGAGTGTTGCCCCATTTTTCAATTTTTTTACCACTGTTGTTTAGTGAATCACTGCAATTGTTAAGTGAATCTGGCTTCTCCATTGACTTTGCTTGACAGAAAGTCACAAAAGGGGATTCCATGATCCCTGGACACTGCAACCTTCATAAAAAGATGCCAGTTGCCAAGCCTCCCAATTTTGATCATGTAACCATGGGGATGTTGCAATGGTCGTACGTGTGAAAAATGGTCAAAAGTCAGTGTCATTGTAACTTTGAATGGTTGTGAGTCAAGGACTAACTGTAAGAGCCAATGAAAACACTATTTTCATCTGAGAGACTTATTACAGTATAATCCATATCATTTCTGTCAATACTGTTTTTGGAATGAAAAGAATTATAAGAAGGAAAAGGTAAAGGTTCCCCTTGCACATATCTACTAGTTGTTCCCGATTCTAGGAAAATAGAAATAGGAAAATAGAAAATAGCAAGGATAAGAATTGCAGAATTTTGGGGTGGGGGAGGGGGTGAGATAGGAAGAATAGGGGTGACCCTAAAAGCAGATTTGGAAAGAATTCCCAAGGAAAAATGCCAAACATAAATATCGAATGCAAGTTTTAAGAGGCCTTGCAGAGATTGGATTTGTGGCACACACACAAAAAAACCCTTTGAAAAGATACACAGAGAAGATGTTATTTAGTTTATTGAAGATTAATTGAAAGGAATATGAGTTATTGGGGGGAGGAGTGCATGTTCTCCACTCTGTGGAAGTTGGCTTAGCATTTTTGGAGAAAGGATGAAAAAGTGAAGCAGAAAGAAGAGAAGGAAATTGCTTTTTCTTTTGGAGTGGGAAAAGGAGAAAGAGCAAGAATATTTTAGATATTAATTTCATACAATGCATTCAACTTCAACCTGCAAGAGACAGGATACCTCAAAGATAATCCTAAACTAAGTGTTTTATTGAGGCAACCAGATGTGGCTACATCAGCAGGATGTGAATTGATTTAGTCTTTCTTTCAAATATAAGATCAGAAAAATAAAGCTGCACTGGCACAAATTGATGCTTACGCACAACAAAACAACCCATCTCTCCTTTTTGGCTTAAATAAGAAGGTTCGAGTCAGCATAAATATAACTTGATGCTATTTCTATTTCTTTGCCCTTAAGCAGTGTCTGCCATTTCAGTGGAATTTATAGGGGATTGTGGAAGCATTGAAGTAAGGCAAGGTAACTCATCAAAGGTGCTGGCAGAAGCTTGGGGACATACATCATTCTACTTGATATGTGTCTTGCCTGAGATCCAATTGCACCTTTGTCAAAGTAGAATGCCTTTCAACAGAAGACTGTTTTAACAAAAGGGTGTACGGGGCTTCTTTGTGTCCTCTTCAGGAGGCCTGGTTGCTAACTCGAGAACGGGAGCTTAGAGAAGAAGTCCGGAAAGAAAGGGACAAGGAGATTGAGCTAGTCATCCAGAAGCTAGAAGCTGACATGTCCTCTGCCAAGGATGAATGTGAGAGGATTGCAGAGAACAGGTAAGATGCAGGTAGATGAAAGTCAGAGATGATGGCCAAAGAACCAAGCACTTTCAAGAACCCTTGTAGCGCAGTGGTTGGAATGCAGTATTGCAGGCTAATTGTGCCTTCCACTGTCAACAGTTCGATCCTGACTGGCTCAGGATTGACTCAGCCTTCCATCCTTCCAAAGTTGGTAAAATGAGGACCCAGATTGTTGGGAGCAATATGCCTACTCTGGAAACTGCTTAGAAAGTGCTGGAAAGCACTTTGAAGCAGTATATACACTATATTGCCAAAAGTATTTGCTCACCCATCCAAATAATCAATCAGGTATTCCAATCACTTCCATGGCCACAGATGTATAAAATCAAGTACCTAGGCATGCAGACTGTTACAAACATTTGTGAAAGAATGGGTTGCTCTCAGGAGCTCAGCGTGGAACTGTGATAGGATGCCACCTGTACAACAAATCCAGTCGTGAAATTTCCTCACTCCTAAATATTCCACAGTCAACTGTCAGTTGTATTATAAGAATGTGAAAGTGTTTGGGAACGACAGCAACTCAGGGACAAAGTGGTAGGCCACGTAAACTGACGGAGCGGGGTCAGCGGATGCTGAGGTGCCTAGTGCGAAGAGGTTGCCAACTTTCTGAAGAGTCAATCGCTACAGACCTCCAAACTTCACGTGGCCTTCAGATTAGCTCAAGAACAGTGCGCAGAGGACTGACGTCATATTGAATCCTATGGATTAGGAATGGGATGTCACTTACTGTAAGTTCATATGCGAGTAAAGGCAGGTGAGCGAATACTTTTGGCAATATAGTGTAAGTCTAATTGCTATTGCCATTGTGAGAGGGACTACTCAGAATGGCATTCGGTAGAATTTGTAGAAAAGCACTATAATGGGGTTATGTTTTGTAAAGTTCTTAATAATAATAATAATAATAATAATAATAATAATAATAATAATAAATTTTATTTATATCCCGCTCTCTCTCCCCAAAGGGACTCGAGGCGGGGCACAGGGAAATTAAAAAACAAATTACAACAAACAAAATACAAAGCTAAAATCAAATTAAACTTACCCTGCGCTAAAAACTTCTATAAAAATATAACTATCCCTAAAAAAACCCTTAATAATTTAAAATTTAAATTACAATTACCCTAGGCCAGCCAAACGGAAGAAGTGAGTTTTTAATAGCTGTCGGAAGGAGCGAAGGTCCGTAGTTGTTCTAATTTCGGGGGGGAAGGTCGTTCCAGAGGGTTGGGCCCGCCCCAGAGAAGGCCCTTCCCCTGGGCATCGCCCGCTGGCACTGCCTAGTGGACGGCACCCGGAGAAGTCCCTCTCTGTGGGAGCGAATTGGCCGCAGGGATGTATGAGGCAGAATGCGATCCCGCAGATAGCTAGATCCCGTGCCATGGAGCGCTTTAAACATGGTAACTAACACCTTGAAGCGGACCCGAAAGACGACAGGCAGCCAGTGCAGCTCGCGCAGGAGCGGTGTTACATGGGAGAACCTAGAGGCTCCCATAACTGCCCGCGCGGCTGCATTCTGGACTAGCTGAAGCCTTCGGGTGCACCTCAAGGGGAGCCCCATGTAGAGAGCATTGCAATAGTCCAGTCAGGATGTCACGAGGGCATGAGTGACTGTGCAAAGGGCACCCCGATCTAATAGGGGACGCAACTGGCGGACCAGGCGAACCTGGTAAAACGCCCTCCTGGCCACGGCTGTCACTTGATCTTCCATGGACAGCCGGGCATCGAGGAGGACGCCCAAGTTGCGTGCCCCATCCACAGGGGTAAGGTGATCGTCCCCTATGGCCAGTGATGGAGTCAACTGGTTGTACCGGGATGCCAGAAACCACAGCCACTCGGTCTTGGATGGGTTGAGTCTGAGTCTGTTACTTCCCATCCAGGCCTGCCCGGCTTCCAGGCACTGGCACATCACCGCTACGGCATCGTTGGGGTGGTTTGGGGTAGATATATACAGCTGTGTATCATCAGCGTAGAGATGGTACTCTACCCCAAAACCACGGATGATCTCACCCAGCGGCTTCATATATGTGTTGAACAGGAGTGGCGAGAGGACCGACCCCTGAGGCACCCCACAAGTGAGGGGCCTAGAGG
Organism: Rhabdophis nuchalis; assembly: GCA_039707465.1. Lineage (NCBI taxonomy): Eukaryota > Metazoa > Chordata > Lepidosauria > Squamata > Natricidae > Rhabdophis > Rhabdophis nuchalis. The sequence goes on along the minus strand of CM077646.1, from coordinate 148,588,666 downwards.
TCGACCTCTGCCCTCCTGTCAACACAAATTGCGATCGACCGGAGAGGTAGGAGGAGAACCACCGTAACACGGTGCCTCTCGCCCCCAACCCCTCCAGCCGATGCAATAGGATACCATGGTCGATGGTATCAAAAGCCGCTGAGAGGTCTAATAGGACCAGGATGGAGGAACAACCCCCATCTCTGGCCCTCCAGAGATCATCTACCAACGCGACCAATGCCGTCTCAGTGCTGTGCCCGGGCCGGAAGCCGGACTGGCACGGGTCTAGATAATCAACTTCCTCCAGATGACGGGGAAACTGTTGTGCCACCACACTCTCTACAACCTTCGCCAAAAAGCGAAGATTGGAGACTGGACGGTAATTCACCAATAATGCCGGGTCCAGAGAGGGCTTCTTGAGGAGGGGTCTCACCATCGCCTCTTTAAGGGAGGCCGGCAAGAACCCCTCACTCAGGGAAGCGTTGACCACCTCCTGGAGCCAGCCTCGTGTGACCTCCCAGGATGCCAGTACAAGCCAGGAGGGACACGGGTCCAATAAACGTGGTAGCTCGCAGTCGCCCACGTAACCTGTCCATATCATCGGAAGTAACAGAGTCAAACTCTTCCCACAAAACTGTCTCAAGATCTGCCTCGGGGCATCCCACTGGGCCACTTTCGGTGGGGACCATCTCGCTCTGAATCTGAGCGATTTTATCCTGCAGATATTCCCCAAATTCCTCTGCTCTACCCTGCAGCGGGGCTTCCCGCACCCTCTGTTGAAGGAGGGAGCAGGTCACCCTAAACAGGGCGGCAGGGCGGTTATCTGCGGATGCAATGAGAGTGGCACAATGATGATGTTTGGCCACTCTCAATGCCACAAGGTAAGTCCGTAAATGGGCTCTCACCTGTGTTCGGTCAGATTCAGACCGTGTGGATCTCCACCGCCTCTCTAGGTGTCTCTTGAGGCGCTTCATCTCCCTCAGCTCCTCGGTAAACCAAGGAGCCAGGGTGACTCGTCGCCGCAAGAGAGGCCGCAAGGGCGCGACCCAGTCCAGGGCCCCGGTAGCCGCGGTATTCCACGCGACCACCAGGTCCTCAGTCGGGGCGCGGGTAAGGGACTCAGGTAGTGGCCCAAGCGCCGTGTGGAATCTATCCGAGTCCATCAGGCGCTTGGGGCGGAACCATATAGGTGAATCCGGTTCCGCCTCCCCGCGGTGGGGTGTAGCGATTGGAAAGTCGAGCCGGAGACTTTCTTAACAGAAAGCTGATGGTAGTGATACTTTTTGTACTTGAATCATGGCAAGGATGCGCATGAACATCTTGAGCTCTTTGCTATAAAACTGTAAAGAAATTAATTGTAAGCCGTGGGAGTACAGTAGTCCAAGACGAGATCACTTTTGGAAGTAGCTCAGGCAGTCACCTCCCTGTTTCATTGAAGCGTTTGAAGGGAAAGCAGGAAGAGCACAATCAGAATTGCAGGATTCTGTTGTCTCACTGAATAGTTTTAGGCTTTCTGTGGAATTGTTTTCCTGTTCTGGTCTATCTTAATACGGATAACATTTTCAGAGTTTAAAAAGATACAAATTGTGACTGCAACGTTAAATAAAGTTTCTCATTTTCCATACCTAATTTTTCATGCCATGGCAATTCCAATAAAGAGAAAATGGTCTGAACTCATACTGCAGCCTGGATCTGATCCCAGTAGTTGAACAATTCGCCATCGTGCCACTGTATTCTTCACAATTTGTACATTCGGAAAAATGGTGTTCAAAACCACGCTGCCCATAAAAAGAACTTGAACTCTATACCTCTATTGCCCTAGAGAGTAATTAATCAAATAATATTCCTTTCTCTATTCAGAATAAAGAGAATGCGGGACAAATACGAACTAGAGCTGCGGGAATTGGAGCTGTCTGAACGTAAGTTTCAAGAACGCTGCAATGAGCTGAAGGGGCGTTTGCTGGAAGCGGAAAGTGAGACTGTTCGTCTCCAAGGTCTTCTACGCCAGAAGGAGCAGGAAGTTGAGGACATACGGAAGGTGAGTTGATCACAGGAAAGAAGACTTCTAACTCTATTTTTGTTCCGATGAACTCCTTTCCCCCCAGTATTCTTAACTTTTAAATAAAGCTTCAGAACCAGTGAATCCCATGATAAACCTTTCTGGATAATTGAAATTGATCTAACATTGGTCCATAACCTAAGGACAGAAGGAAATGCTAGAACTGAATGAAGACAGCATGCATGCTGATTTTAAGCTTTCTCACAGCAATAACCAGCCTTTTCGAAGTCGATCAAATGAGGACCCAGATTTTTGGGGGCAGCAGGCTGACTCTGTAAACTGCTTAGTAGAGAAGGATGGAAAGCACTGTGAAGCAGTATATAAGTCTAAGTGCTATTGCTTTTCATATGCTTACTGTTAATAGGTGAAGGACCAGTTAGCTCAGGAGCGCAGCAGCCTCTCTGAGGTTATTCGGCAAGAGTTTGCAGACCGACTGGTGACCACAGAAGAAGACAACAAACACCTCAAGATAGAAATGGCTGAACTTCGTGCCCGTCAGCGCTTGGAGCTGGACAGAGTGATGCGAGACAAAGAGGAGGAGCTGGAAGAGGTGCATAAAAGGTAACAACAGCTCTGCTATATCTTCTATACAGAAATTCAGTTCTGACCCAGTTCTGATCCTACTGGAGTCTATCATCGGTCTATGCCACTTGAGTTACATTCCCAAGCCACATGCACAAAGCATAAATGGTGGCATTGTACACTTGGCAAGCTGTGTGCCAAGATGCAGTTTTAACAAATGAGGTGTGTTTGTGTATAAAATAGAGAATTAAAGCTTCCCTATCAATTTAAAATCAAATGCGTCTCGTTTCCCTTGCTTATTGAACTTTTTGTCGAAGCAAAGGACAAAGCTTAACAGCTTAAATCATATTTTACTTTGGGGGTTTATTGCCTCTCATGTGTGAATGTACCCCATTAAATTTATATAGGAGTGATTAATTCATAGACTTAGGAGGAATATGAAAACTAGGGCTTGAATGGAGACCCTCTGACCTGCAGGATCTGAGGTGAAGGCATTTCTTCTGAAAGCCTATTGTTATGTGTCCCAGATGGAACACTTCCAAGCACAGTCCTATTTAAGCCTCCTTGTACTTTCTTCCCAAAGAAGAAAGACACAAAGCAGCCCAAACTGAAGAGAGCTGAATTGCAAGAGTCCTATCTGGAGTGTCTCCAGTCCTGGTTTTGACCAAAGATTCCAACCTTTATGCTGTTCTGAGAAATATGTCCAGCCAAAAAAAACAAAAACAAAATCTGCCCAGGGATATAATAGACGGTTAGTTTTTTGCTCGTTCTTGTAAAGCTACATGTAGTGCCTATGTAAGCAGAAAGGTGGAGTATATACATTTAATGATTATGCTAATGAAATTGTTGTTGTTCGGTTATCCAAATGTCATCTCCTTTGGCCTTCCATGTAGAGTGAAGACAGCAATTGTGAAGAAAGAGGAGGCCGTGAACAGCTTTCGAAAGCAGTATGAGGTGAGGTTCTGTAAGAGCTGTGCCAGTTCTTGTGAAGAAGAATGGTTTTAAGGTAGGAGAATTCCAAGAAAAAAAATGGAGAGTGTTCAATGAGGAGCAACAAGCTTGTGAAACTGGCTCATTACAGAAAGGCAGATACGGGATGAATTGGGTCCCCCACCTTTACTGGGTTTTTTTTGGTGGCAATACACCAGGGGTTCCCAAACTTGGCAACTTTAAGACTTGTGGACTTCAACTCCCAGAATTCTGGAAGTTGAAGTCCACAAGTCTTAAAGTTGCCAAGTTTGGGAACCCCTGCAATACACTGTCTCGCTCTCCCCTCCCCCCCCACACACACAATTTTATACCAATGTTTTCATGTTCCTGGTTCTGAATGTTAAGGTTCAGTCAGATTGTAATCATATGTTGCCAATGCAAATATACTGAAAAACCTGTTATGCTCTCACGAGATTTGATTTGATTATTTTAATTTTACTACATCTTGTAAATCTTAAATGATTCCAGACAAGCCTAGTCACAAAAGTGTTTAATCCCACAAAATATAGTTTGAGATCACTGAAAGAAGGAATGCAAACTTAGGTCGTCAAATAATTATTAAAAGTTTCAGCTTTGGAAAGGCACCTTAGAACAGGAGTGTCAAATTCAAGGCCCATAGCCCAGATCCGGCGCACCCTGGAAACCTGGAAAGGACTGGCCCACAGGGCTTCTGCCAGCGAAAATGGAGCTGGGGAGGGTCACAAATGACCACCCTGAGTTCTGTTTTTGCTGGCAGAAGACTGCAGGAGGCTGTCGCGGCTGAAAACGGAGCCCCAGAGTGCTACACACAACCTCCCAAGCTCGGTTTTTGCTGATAGAAGGCTGCATGAGACCGTCGCGGCCGAAAATGGATGTTAAGCTGGCCATACCCACCCTGGCGACACCCTCCCACCCCAGCTTTCCAAGGTCAAATACAACCCTAATGCGTCCCTCAATGAAATATAGTTTGACACCCCCTGCCTTAGAAGGTCTTTGTTGCAACACCTTCTTCTCTGAGGTGTAGGACTCTTTAGAGATAGTACACCTCTCAGACTTACGACCCTTTTAAGTGAGTTATCTTCTCATTGCAGGCAGCCATGAAGAGGGCAGATCATCTGGAATCCCTCTTGGAGCAGCAGCGTAAGCAGTTGCTAGCCACCAAGTAGCAACTGAACCAACCCTAAGTGGCCTGTAAGGGTAGAGCCAAATGATGGTGCAAAATAGCAAAAGAAAATTGCTTGTTGCAGTTCAGAAAATATGAAGTCAAAATGAACACTAACTTGTTTGTTGGTGGGGATAGGGGTAAGGTTTTTTCCCCCCTCTGATTATTTTTTTAACTTGTTCTGAGATCTGTCCTGAAGAAAATATCTGGAAAAAGATGATATGCCATTTCTTGACATTGTATTTTAAGAGTAAAATACAGCTAATTTGTAAAATGATTGTCTTGAATGTGTTTTTCTCGCCTTTGTTCATAATATAATAGTAACTTTTTAATACTTCTTAATACTCATCTAATTTTTTTTTATAACCTATCCTGCCTAACCATAAAAACCATAAATCAGAAGGTCGGTTTTTTTTTTTTCATTTTTACATAAAGCCCCTATAAAAGATGATATCCTTATAATAGTAATTAAACAACCAGACAAGTCAAGGACTAGCAATGTCTAGTTTTAGGGCTTGTGTGGAGAACAAATCACATTTTAGCTCATGCAGAAATACTGAAAATTCAGAAGAGTTCACATATTGATATTTAAGATATCCCTAGCCTTTGAAATACAAGGTGCTTGTTTTTTGTTTACCTATATACAATACAATACAATACAATAGCAGAGTTGGAAGGGACCTTGTAGGTCTTCTAGTCCAACCCCCTGCGTGGGCAGGAACCTTATACCATTTCAGACAAATGGCTATCTAACATCTTTTTAAAGACTTCCAGGGTTGGGGCATTCACAACTTCTGGAGGCAAGCTGTTCCAGAGGTTAATTGTTCTAACTGTCAGGAAAGTTCTCCTTAGTTCTAAGTTGCTTCTCTCCTTGATTAGTTTCCACCCATTGCTTCTTGTCCTGCCCCCAGGTGCCTTGGAGAATAGTTTGACTCCCTCTTCTTTGTGGCACCCTCTGAGATATCGGAACACTGCTATCATGTCTCCCCATACTATATGTGTTCTTTTTTAATATAACATCAGTTTATTTACGTGATAGTTTAGAACCATAACATACAAACCTTTTGATACAGATTCCAATCGTGGACACTTCAATTTGGTATTTATGAAAAATGTCAGGCACGAGAAATCAGGAGCCAGAAAAGAGTTCAAAAGCAGTACAAATATATTTCATGCTATCTATACACAACGCTAAAGGCAAATTGGCAACTGACTGCAAGGGGACTTAGGTCTCTTACAGAAGGGCATAGGACAGTGATGCTTAATCTTTTTGTTGTTGGGTGCCAAAAATGTGAAGGCGCGGGCCCGATTGCACGTGCCGGCACCCATATTGCAAAGCGCCCCCCCACATGTGCATGTGCGAACAACACCCCGCCCCCCCAACACCCCCGCCCCCCATGCATGCTGTACTGCTTGCCTTCAAGTTGACCTTGGTATTTCCTACAGGGGGTCTAAGGAGTCTGTTTTCACCCTTCCCAGGCTTCAGTAAAGCCTCTGGAGCCTGGGGAGGGCAAAAAACTCTTGTAGGCTCATTGGGCCTGTTTTTCGTCCTCCCCAGGCTCTGGATGGTTTCCTGAAGCCTGGGGAGGGCGAAAACATCCTTCCCTGGACCTCCAGAAGTCCAAAAAACAGCTGGCCGGCAAACAAATCACGCTGGAGCTGACGACTCGCATGCTGGCAGATATGGCTCCAGGTGCCACCTGTGGCTCACATGCCATAGGTTCACCCTCACAGGCATAGGGACTCCAAACTGATGGTGTGTTTGACCCTGCCCTCCAGCTCAGCCTGATCATCTCTTATGAAAATAATTTAAATAAAATAGAAATACAGTAACATGAACGTTGTAGTATAGGATATTCCAGTGATGCTATGATCTACATAATTTACTCATTATGTAAGGGAAAGAGGGAATTAAATGAATATTCTATTTCATGTTTTTGAACAGCTCAAAAATAGGAGACTATTTTCTAGACATTATGGAGATATGCTAGAGAATATTATGCATCAAAGCATTAACTAAATGTCCTGCTTAGCAATTCTCTCTTCTGAGATTCCAGAAGGAGAAAACACAAGAGCTAGAAGCTGCTTCTTAAATGGAATTAAAATGAAATAGAAAGCTGAGATTTGCAAGACGTAAATTCCACTTCTATTTTTGGCTCACCAAATGGTGAATAAGATCTGAGGCAAGGGAAAATTGTTCTGGGTAAAGGAACATGAAGAAAGAACACAAATAAGGTTTTGCAAATTTGTTCACCTCTCTCTTGTCCTTTGGGAGGATTCCCAATTCCTAACTAGTGAATATTTTATTCCTAAATTCTCCAACCACTTAAATTCCATCTTGTATTATTTTAGATTACTTTCAACTTAAGTCACTAAGGAATTCTGCAGAAGTAGTAACCATAGTGATTCATCCAAGGAGGAGGAGGGCGGCTTACATGGGCTGATTGGCTTTGCCAGCTGTCTTGTACGAAGCCTCTCACAAATGGAAGATCAGAGGAACTTTGATGCTAACTTCCTCTTCAAGAGAGGCCACATACCAGAAGGCTTTTAACCTCAGTTTTAACCTGGAGAACAAGAGAACTTTTTTAAATGTGCACACAAAAAGGAAAATAATAGGAAAAAGAAATAAGGCCCATTTCATCTTCTGCGATATGCTTTAATTTGGATTCTACCCTGATTATCTTAATGGATTCATTCAACTGTATGATTCTGTAATTTTTCCTTTTCTGCTACTACTCAGTTCAGCAAAACGGGAGGGAGGATAGGCAGATAAGGTCCTGGAGGAAAAGGAAGATTTAGTCAGGAAGGGAAGTCTGATATCAGTACAACCCAACCCAACCAACTCCATGGACCTACAGTTGTACCTTCATCCCTAAAGTAAAGGTAAAGTTTCCCTTCGCACATATGTGCTAGTCGTTCCCAACTCTAGGGGGCAGTGCTCATCTCTGTTTCAAAGCCGAAGAGCCAACGCTATCCGAAGACGTCTCAGTGGTCATGTGGCCAGCATAACTAAACATCGAAGGCGCTTGGAATGCTGTTACCTTCCCACCAAAGGTGGTTCCTATTTTTCTACTTGCATTTTTACGTGCTTTCGAACTGCTAGATTGGCAGAAGCTGGGACAAGTAACGGGAGCTCACTCAGTTACGTGGCGCTAGGGATTCGAACTGCTGAACTGCTTACCTTTCTGATCGACAAGCTCAGCGTCTTAGCCACTGAGCTACCGCATCCCTATCTTATAATATTATAACCATGGAACTGCAGTTGTATCTTCATCTCTAAACCACAACAAAAAGTATGTCCTCCTCAGTGGTCAATTCTACAAGGACAAAGTATAGGCCATCTGATGAATTTTTCCATCTGCAACCTCAGAAACAGAGCAGGGGTTCCCAAACTTGGCAACTTTAAGACTTGTGGACTTCAACTCCCAGTATTCTCCAGCCAGCATAGTCTTAAAGTTGCCAAGTTTGGGAACCCCTGACTTAGAGGTAGAGCTCCTTAAACTGGATCAGTCAGACACCACAGCAGCTTCCAATCCAACACCTAACTAAAAGTTTCTGAGGTATTCTTAGGACAGCATTGCTGCCTTTTTCCACAGTGTTTTCTAATTTGGTCTTCAAAAAAAGCCTCGGCTGCTTCAGCTCTAGACAACAAGGCTTAATCTCCCCCCAAATAACATGGCTTGTGTTATATAAGCAATTATACAGAGTTTATCCTGGGCAGCAGCCCAGGACTTATAACTCTGATTAAAGCTTGAGTTGGGATTCACATTATCCACTATAATCCTAGATCAAGTGTTGCTGAACAACAAATTCATCTCAAAATGTTTGTTATTTGTCACCCAGAGATCTGGTGAACTGTAACTTTCTGGCATTTATATGCACGATTGAAAGCTACACTACTTCATAGAATATTGGTTGGTTTTTAGCAGCAAATTTCCATGGCAACGAACCGTTCACGTGACTTTTGGAAGGCTAAAAAGAAGAGGCTGCTCCAGTAGCAATGTTGTAAGTATTTTTAGTCTATTCCAAACGTGTGCTATTTCCCACAGCTAGAATGCAAAGGGAATATTTCCCGGAGCCTCAGGAACTGCTGGAAACATGGCAAAAGGGGATGTGGGCCTTATCCCTGATTTCTTTCTCCACTGTCCCATGGAGGTTATTGGTGGTTCATTATCCTCATCATCATGAATGGCCTTCTAATGCAGTGGTAGTCAACCTGGTCCCTACCGCCCACTAGTGGGCGTTCCAGCTTTCATGGTGGGCGGTAGGAGTTTTGTCTGATACTGAAGCACTTTCCTTTTTTTAATTTAATTGACTTCCCTACTTTATAAATCACCATTACTGTGGAAATGGTGGGCGGTTAGAAAATTTTACTACTAACAGAGATACAAAAGTGGGTGTTAGGTATAAAAAGGTTAACTACCCCTGTTCTAATGTATTGACTTACATTGGCCACTGCATTCTGGAAAACCTCCATGGGCCTAAATTTAGGCCCATGGATGTCAAACTCGTGGTGTCACATGATATTTCGCAATGTTTTCCCCCCTTTGCGGAGGTAGGGTGGGCATGGCCTGCGTGTTACGCCTCTGGCCCGCGGGCAGCCAGTTTGACACCCTTGCTTTAGCCACAAGGTGATCGGCTCAGTACGTGGTTTACAAAGAGTCATTGCTACACAGGTAGTCCTTGACTTACGACCACAATTGAGTCCAACATTTCTGTTGCTAAGTGAGACATTTGTTAAAGTGAGTTATGACCCCATTTTATGACCTTTCTTGCCAGAGGTGTTAAGTGGTTCACTGCAGTTGTTAAGTTAGTAACACAGTTGTTATCTGGCTTCCCCACTGACTTTGCTTGTCAGAAGGTCGCGAAAGGTGATCACATGACCCTGAGACCGGCATAAATATGAGTCAATTGTCTTAATTTTGATCATGTGACCACAGGGATGCTGCAATGGTCATAAGTGTGAAAAACAGTCGTGAGTCACTTTTTTCAGTGCCATTGTAACTTCGAACAGTCAGTAAATGAACTTTTGTAAGTCTTCCTGTACGTTATTAAGCATTTTCTGAAGAGGTCCAGTGTACAATCAATGACCCTGCCAATATTTCTTTTGTGCTTGTGCTTGGAGTATTGCTAAGCCTGCTGTAGCCTAGGTGGCACCAGGTGACGCTGTTCTGTGTATGGCAGAAGCTAGATTATTTCTTTGGCTGTGCCACACATTTGGCTTTGCACGCTCATGGCAGTTCTTGTATTTAATCATTCCTCCCCCCCCCCCTTTTTGTAGCAATTACTGTATTTTTCAGAGTATAAGATGCAACTTTTTCCCTCAAAAAAGAGGCTGAAAATCTGGGTGCATTTTATACACTGAATACAGCATTTTTTGCCTCCCAAAACCCCACCCCTTCTCCAAAATGGCCGTGCATAGCTTTTAGGAGGATTTCAGAGTGTTCCTGGGGGCTGGAGTGGGCAGAAATGAGCGAAAAATGAACCATTTTTTGCTCAATTTTCTTTCCCCCCCCTCCCAGGGGCGCTCTATAAGCCTCTTAAAGGCTATCCATGCCCCTTTTTTTGACAAAAAACGGGCCCACTTTTTTTTAATATGCCTCTTCAAAACCTTGGTGCGCCTTATACTCCAGTGCATCTTATACTCCGAAAAATATGGTATACCTCTATCTCAGTTTGACAGGAGCCTCTACCTGAACTGAAAACTTCAGCTGCTTCAGTTGCAGCTTGCAGCTCCTAAAACCACCATGAGATAACCTCCTTGAGGTTTTCCTTCTGAACAGGAAGCTCAAAACTCTTCTAACAAATTAATGTGAGATGGGGCACACTCTTTCCCCATCCTGTTCCCCTTCAGAGGTGCTTTAACTCCATAATCCTCAGATGAAAAGCACTTATAGGAAGACATTGCAGGGTAATAAATAGTTTGGGAACACTGTAATGCAGGGGTCTCCAACCTTTGCAACTTTAAGTCTGAAGGACTTCAGCTCCCAGACTTCTCCAGCCAGCTTTGCTGGCTGGAGAAGTCTGGGAGCTGAAGTCCTTCAGACTTAAAGTTGCAAAGGTTGGAGACCCCTGCTGTAATGTGTCCCCTAGTTGCAAATGGTGTAGGCCTGGCTCTATAATGTTAGGTTCTTCCCAGAAGTGGATACTCCCTACTGCAGGGGATGTATCACACCGTGGTCATGCCCACTTCCGGTTTCGCGAAGGGGGGAAAAGTCATGTGACGTGAGTTTGACACCCCTGTCCTACTGGGAAGTGAACTTGGCACTACTGTCACACCAGCATTGTTGTTATAAAAAGCTCTGTTGAAAGGGCTAAAAAACCATCCTTTACTTTCAGTGAAAGACATGACAATGAGTCTTCTCCAACCTGGTATCCTCCAACTTTGGTTGCAGGAACTGGATATGTCTAGTTTAATAAAAAGAAGGACTGGCACTGTTCCAATATCTCAGGGGCTGCCACAAAGAAGAGGGAGTCAAGGCCTGAGGGAAGAACAAGAAGCAATGGGTGGAAACTAATCAAAGAGAGAAGCAATTTAGAACTGAGGAGAAATTTCCTGACAGAACAATGAATCAGTGGAACAGCTTGCCTCCAGAAGTTGTGAATGCCCCAACACTGCAAGTCTTTAAGAAGATGTTGGATAGCCATTTGTCTGAAATGGTCTAGAGTTTCCTGCCTGAGCAAGGGGTTGAAGTCATTCAAGGTCCCTTCCAACTCTGCTATTATATTGTAACCTGGTTTGGCTCCCAGAACCAAAATAGGGCCACAGTAGATAAAGATAGCCGTCACATAATGTGGCTGCCTCCTTTAATTACCATTCAAAGTGATGATGATATAAAAAGAAAAAGCTTTGTGACCAATCCTCGCATTTGTGACCATCGCAGCATCCCACAGTCATGTGATCACTGTTCAGGTGCTTCATCGTCAGCTCACAAGAAGCAGAGTTAATAGAGTAGATAGAAGTAAAATCCTAAACCATGGTCATGTGATGCTTCACTTAGGGACCACAGCAATTAGCAATGGCGTTGTCAGTCCCAGCTGTGGTTACTAAGCAAGGACTTCCTGTACTGGAATTCTGGAAATTGGAACTTTCCAAAGCAATACCAAAGTGTAGAAAAGTAGATGCAAAGTTGTATTCAGCACTGGGAGCTTTTTACGAATGCAAATTGCATCAGCTGCAGGAAGTGATTATAGGGGGGAAATGTTAGCTCTGGCTCTCCTTCCAGATTAAAAGGCAAAGCCCTCTGCCACCCCTGTAGTTTTTACCTCTGAAGAAGACCAAAGGGGTCTGTCATTGTTATCTAACTTTAAAAAAAAAACACTTCCCACTCTAACCTACAAATATGGTATTTATTGGAGGTTTCCCATCCATAGATTAACTCTGATCAACCAGTGTTTAGTTTCCCAGCTTGAACTGGCCAGATGATGTCATTTGAAGAGTTGCAAAACCTGTGAAGCCCTCTAAAATTATCTAGACAGCAACAAGAGATTGGGACAATGGAAAATAGTGATGTGGTCAGGTGAGAGTTGACTGCTTTTTAAGTATCAGAAACCTTTTGAATATTTTAGGATATAGAAGGACTGAGTTAACCCATTGGGACAAACCCAAGTCCAGAAAGCTTTCCTCCCATACTGAAGTCCAGGGGTGGGTTCTGGCCGGCTTTACTGCCGGTTCATTTGTGCACGCACTTTGCTTGTGCGCGCATGCGCAGTTCAGTTAAAATTGTTCTGTGCATGCGCAGAACTCAAGAACAAGATGGCGGTGACCAGGGAACCGGTTCAGGGGCGTCACAGGCCTGGGTTGCTGCCAGTTCTAGTGACCCAGGCCACCATACCACTACCGCTTTGGCCAAACCGGTTCAAACCGGTAGGAACCCACCACTGCTGCAATCCTCAAGAAATATCTTTCTCTGAATGAGGGCTGGGCATTGGAAAGATCCATCTTCCCCCTGGTTGCTAAATTCAATACCAGCTCTGGTAGTGAGTCTTTGATGCCCCTTGTTCACACTTGGTTTGCAAAGGAAAACAACAATCACCATTTCAGGACTGTTTTTTGTGATAGAATAGATCTTTAGGAGGTTTCATACATGCGTCTATCTTCAGTTTTCCCCTTTTATCTCTCTTTCACTGTGCTCAAATGCTTCGTGAAAGAAAGGTATCCTACAGCCAATGTGGTGAAAACATATGGCATTTACTTGCCTCCTGAGCATTTTTGTTTTCGTGGCATAAAACCCAAGCAAGCATTTCTAGTTCCGTATATTGCAAGGCCAGCAAAGGATTTCGAGGAGAGGTATTAGGAGGAGGTGCGGTTTTCAGAACATGTTCGTCCAGAATACCATTCAGTCCCATGTTCTCTGTAACCGGAAATGTCCCCACTGCTATATTTTGCACACTGACAGGTCTCCGCTTCCCCAAGGGGCAGAGCCAAGGAAAACAAGATTTAATCCTCCAGGCAAAGGGAGCAGTCAGGACACTGGTAAATTTAATGAATAAAGACTAGGGGGGAGGAGGGCAGGTTGCAGCAAAGAATAGGGAAGGATAGACCTGTTCTTCGTTGTTCTGAAAAAAGCTGGTCTCGTTCTGTTAACATAACTACATGTCTTCCACCGGGCAAGTATAGGCTAAGGAAATAGCGATGGCACTTAGACTTACGTACTATATGCACCTCTTCACAGTGCTTTACAGTCCTCTGTAAGCAGTTTGCAGAGTCAGCCTATTGCCCCCAACAATCTGGATCCTCATTTTACCCACCTCGGAAGGATGGGAGGCTGAGTCAATCTTTGAGCCTGGTGAGATTCCATCTGCCAAATTGCAGGCAGGCAGCAGGCAGCCTGCAGTACTGCACTATCACCACTGCGCCATCGTGGCTCAAATGATTCCCATTCTCATGTAGTGTAGCCAGGGGGGGAAAAACTTATTCCAAAGATCAGGCAGGGTATGTCATAAGAAACAGCTTGCCCCAAAAGCTTCACTAAGAGAAATATAATGAATGCTTTGAATTGTTTCTGGGGCACTATAGAAATTGATCTGCTGCTGTGGCCTAGAGTGAGTTCAATCCTAGGTAGAGGCAGATGTAGGGTCTCCTGCTTGGGCAGGGGGTTGGACTAGATGACCTGCAAAGTCCCTTCCAACTCTGTTAATCTGTTAAATCGTTCAGCAAGCTGAAGATGTGCACCCACCCACCCACCCCTCCAAAAATCTTCCCGCCAAAAAAAAATGTACTTCAAGGAAAAAAATGATCAGAGATACAAGTACCAGGAGATCCCAACAACCATCCCAGCCCAGCACACCACTTTTGAGTACAGAAGCAAGAGGTGGTTTTATTTATCTCTATTTTTTCTTTGGAATCTTCTCCTTAGTGATCATATCAGAAAATTCTGCAATGCAATAAGATAATCAGAGTGAGTAAATTTTGCATTAAAAAAATTATATAAGGCAGTACTTCCCAGCTTTCTTCTGTCTCACCCCAAATATAAGAATAAACATGTTTTATTTGCCCATCACTATCACCAAAACTGGCAGGGCAAGCTGCTTGTATAAACAAGAAGCAAAGTCCTCATTCACTTGCACTGATGACGTGTCATAGTTGGATAATTAAATGTCTGCTAGCAAAGAACCAAGCTCAGAGAGCACCAGGGACCTTACAATGCTTTATTTCTATAGAAAATTACTCAAATTGTGGCAATTTTACCACTGGATGGTAATCATTTCACACAGCTGTTTCAATGGTTTTAAGCAAATAATAGCGTGGTATAGCAGCCCTCAAACATCACTCTGGGCTACACTTGCTTTGTAAGTACAGAAAGTCTAGCTTGCATGTGGTTCTTTTCTTTTCAAACTCGATTGCATCATATGACGTCACGTGATATATTGTGACGAGTTTTTTGCCTTTGCGGAGCCTGGGTGGGGGTGGCCTGCGCGTGATGCATCTGGCTCACAAACCACCAGTTTGACACCTCTGTTTAAGTCAAGAAATAAACAACTGGCTCTAATCTAAAAACGTAAAATATGCAGTAGCTGATCATTAAAAGTGGGCATTAATGTAGCCATGCCACTGGGAACCTCTGCATTATGCTGTAGTTCCAAGCTCCCATTTGTTTCATGGGAACTTGGGCATTTTTTGGAGGTGGTGCAAATGCCTCATTCTTTCTGTAACCTGTCATACCTACCCTGTTTCCCTGAAAATAAGACCTCCATGGATAATAAGCCCATTCGGGCTTTTGAGTGCATGCGCTAAAATAAGCCCTCCCCTAAAATATTTAAATGCATGCACAGGTGGTCCCCGGGAGAAACATGCCCCATGCACCCCTCATGCACCTGCCATCCATGCGGAATGGCCCCACTCCGGCAAGCCCTAGCTACCGCACCCCTTCTCTTTGTGGTGGCCACAAAAAGAGCGGCAGGTCCAGCGATGCTAGGGCTGGCAAGAGTCTCCATTTTGGTGTCTCTGTCTTCTGCGGGCATGCTGCTTCCATGATCCTTGCTTTTTAATTGAACCAACTTTGTTACGAGGTCATCTGACTTTCTGGTTCTAATATTGTCCTCACAAGTGTGCTAGAGGTGAGCTTTGCATAATAGTGGCTACTCTGAAACTTACCGTATTTTTCGGAGTATAAGGTGCACCTTTTTTCCTCTTAAAAAGAGGCTGAAAATCTTATACATCGAATACACCATTTTTGGCCTTCTGAAAGCCCCGCCCCTTCACCAAAATGGCCACGTGCATACCCTTATGGAGGCTCTCACAGAACTCCTGGGGGCTGGGGAGGGCAGAAATGAGCAAAAACAGGGTGTTTTTGCCCCCCAATCCACAGCAGCATTCTATAAGCCTCCATAAGGCTATGCATGCAATTTTTTTGACCACAAAACGACCCATTTTCATGAAAAATGGGCCATTTGTCACTCACTTTGGGGGGCCCAACCCCCAGGAGCACTCTGCAATCCCTCCAAGACTATTCATGCCTTTTATTTGGGGGAAAATGGGCCTGTTTTTGCGAAAAACAGGCCATTTTGGGGAGGTTTGCAGAGTGCAAAGGCTTTTTTTTTTTCCTTTCAGAAAGTTGTTTGGTTAGAGTGGTTGGTGAGAATTACATTGATGAAGTACTGTCCCAGCAGAAACAAAGTACTACAGGTTGTCAACAGTTTCCTTCTCCAGCACATGGTTAAATGTACCTGGAAACATCTACCTTCTCTCTCTCTCTCTCTCTCTCTCTCTCTCTCCCTATCTCCCTATCTACCTACTCTTTCTCTCCCCCTACCTATCTATTGTATTTCTCACTCTCTATTTTTCTCTATCCCTCTACCTACCAACCTACCTTCTCTTTCTCTCTCTCCCCCTACCTATCTAGTGTATTTCTCTCTCTCTCTCTATTTCTCTCTATCTACACTCTACCTACCTATGTACCTACTGTATTTCTCTCTCTCTCTCTCTTTATCTACCTACCTACCTAACTACTCTCTCTCTCCCTACCTACCTACTGTATTTCTCTCTCTTTCTCTCCCTCTATCTACCTATCTTCTTTTTTTTTTAATTTGCCTCTTCAAAACCTGGGTGCGTCTTATACTCTGGTGCGTCTTATACTCTGAAAAATATGGCATTTTCCTCTGCATAGCCCCATTTTCCTTTAAAAGCTTATTGCAGCCAATTGAAGGCCGGAATGGTCTCAGAAAAGTTGGGCACATGTCACGGAATCTGTCTAAAAGTATAAATTATTCTTTATAACATGAGAAAGCTGAATTTTTGTATTTCTGCTATGGGGAACAATTTCATGGATAATATTTAATTTGTTTAATTCCAAGCTAAGTCAAATTTGGCTTTTGTGTGGCTGCTTTCCGTGTGGACTTCTGTCTAGGAAGAAAGAGTGTGTCTTTTCCATGAAAACGGTGCCACTTTTGTTCTTAAGCTCTGTTTCTGCCCACCTTGAAAATCAATCCTCCCATCACCGTCTGTATCTGCTGCCTGGATCACGGCTTCTGCTTCTTCGTCTGACAAGGGGACAGTTGGCATGTTACTGGGCACTGTGGCTAGGATGTACCTGTGGGTGAAAGAGGTGGAAATTGAGGCACAGCAAGGAGAGCTAGGGGCTCAGTGGCTAAGACGCTGAGCTTGTCGATCAGAAAGGTTGCAGTTTGGCGGTTCAAATCCCTAGCGCCGCATGACGGAGTGAGCTCCCGATACTTGTCCCAGCTTCTGCCAATCTAGCAGTTCAAAAGCACATAAAAATGCAATTAGAAAAATAGGGAAGGTAACAGTATTCCCTGCGCCTTCAGCATTTAGTCATGCCGGCCACATGACCACGGAGACATCTTTGGATAGCACTGGCTCTTCGGCTTTGAAACGGAGATGAGCACCACCCCCTAGAGTCTGGAACGGCTAGCACATATCTGCGAGAGGAACCTTTACCTTTAAGGAGAGGTTAATGGCTTAGTCACTCCCCGTGCACAATCTTTGCCTCCTCCCATCACTTCCTTCTCCCATTTTTATTGAGATCAGCCAGGGGCAAAGCAGTTGCAAAAATACATGTCTGACTTGGCTGGATAGCAATAGCACTTAGACTTATATACTGCTTCATAGTGCTTTTACAGCCCTCTCTAAGTGGTTTACGGAGTGAGCAAATTGCCCCCAACAATCTGAGCCCTCAGTTTACCCACCTTGGAAGGCTGATAATCTAACTTCATTTTTTTTTTATAACCTGATGTCATCTAAGGGTTGAATGATGACTCTTGTTGCCCCAAACTATATAGGTTGGCGGGATGACAGGAACTATAACGACTAGGAGCATGTGTTTGAGGAATGCTGCGTTATCTTTCACAGGGATATGCTATTCTCCCTGCCCTGGATTTCTTCTCACCTTATTTATCTTTTCCTCCTGACCTCGGGAAAGAATTTAAGCAAAAATGGGAATACTAAATTGTCCACAAATGTGGATTGAATGGGCTTTTGAAAATACATCAAGTCATATGAAAATAAGATTGTGATTGGTAGATGGACTAAAAATATAACGGAGTATAATGATGAGACCCAAGGCACGTTCTTAACTGAGAAAGCACGTTGGAACTAGTCCTATGTAAGGTAATCAGATGCAACAGAAGACAAAATTTGAACAGGCACGTGTAATGGGATTCGACACACGCAGTGCACATGATGAGTTGGCAAAGGTTGCATCTGTTAACCTTTTCTCCCTAATTGTTACAGGCAGAATCCTGTTCCATTTAATCAACTCTAACACAGGAGGTAGGAACAGTCTTGATAGGAAGTTCCAATTCTGCTTTTTAATCCACTTAATTCTGGGGTTGGAAATGAAAGAGAATCCATAGGAAACAGGATTGGTCATATACATTAATATAAGGATTAACCCTTATGCTAGATGCACTGTCATAGCTGTATAATCTCTGGCAAAGCTGTCAAGTTATGACTCAAGACTAATTTTATGTAGCTATTGATGTGATTTCAAAAGTTATGTGGGGAGGGGAGAGAGAGAGATAGATAATGGTCATTTCTGTTGCTAGACCAACCATTACTAATCACTCATCTAATAATGGGACTCATCTAATTTATAAACATGGCTTTAAGGTAAAGTTAAAGGTTCCCCTCGCACATGTGTGCTAGTCATTCCCAACTTTAGAGGGTATTGCTCATCTCTGTTTCAAAGCCAAAGAGCCAGCGCTATCAGAAGAAGTCTCCATGGTCATGTGGCCAGAATGACTAAATGTCAAAGGCGCATGGAATGCTGGTACCTTCCCACCAAAGATGGCTTCTATTTTTCGACTTGCATTTTTACGTGCTTTCGAACTGCTAGGTTGGCAGAAGCTGGGACTAGTAATGGGAGCTCACTCTGTTATGCAGCACTAGGGATTCGAACCGCCGAACTGCTGAGCTTTTTGATCGAAGAGCTCAGCGTTTTAGGCACCGAGCCACTGCGTCCCTATTAAACATGGTTTAAAGCATGTATTAAAGGATCTGCAGAAGTCTAGAGTTTTGAGATGCCCCAAGTATAATGGCTGGCTTGAAAAATCAATAGAAGACCTCAAGAATCAATGCTTTGAAGGATGTGTGCAAAATATATTACAATGTCTTCAAGGATCTCATCATCTACAGAACCAGACCAGTTCTGGAAAAAAATGCTTCAAGAATCCTTAAAAAAAATTGGAAAAGATAAGTCCTGAAACATTGAAGCAAGATGCCAAAAAAAAAACCTGGCTTGAAACACCTGTAAATAACACTGAAGAGGAGGAGCATGGTGGCTCATATGGTTAGGATGCTGGTATGATGATTGGCAGGCTGGTGTTTGAGAGGGGGTGAGTTCCAGTCACTAGTTCTAGCTCCTGCCAACCCAGTAGTTCTAAAACGAGCAATCATGAGTAGATGGATGGGTACCATATCATTGGGCAGCTTAGTGGGGACATGAAAGGAGCCCCCAACGGGGTGTCCTACGGGCAATGGTGATGTCACTGGTTATTCCTTTCAACATGGAAGTGCTTCAGCACTCTTGACATGACTGTAGGAGCTTCTAAACTCTGGTAAGTCCATAGGTCAGCTGAGTCCAGGTGAACCTAGTTCCTGAGAAATTAATGACTTTAGCTTGTGAATGATGAGGTGACTCCACTCCAACGTTTTCTACCTCTCCATCTGTAAATAAAGCAATCAGCCAGGACTGCCCTTATTAACTGCCCCCCCCATTTCATAGCAATAGGAAACAATCTTATCTTACTTGATTTCATTCCATTCAATGAAACCACTGTCATCCTTGTCAAGCAATTTAAAGGCTTTACGCAGGTGAGTCTCCCTCTCGTCTGATGTCAGAAACTTCTGCATGTATTCAAGGAACTTGTTATAATTGAATGAAGCTGCAACAGAACAGATAATTTTTAATTGATGAATTATATTGTTAGCATGATATACTGTAAATATAGTCTGCAGAAGATTATCGACACTCCGTATGGAAGCTCTTATTTTCATATGTGGAACATAACTGGTTCACTTTCCATCTCAGACAGAAACAAGCCCCGTTTTAACATTGAAAGCTATAGTACTGGTAGTCTGTGACAATCATTCATTTAAATGTCTATGGAGATTCTCTATTTCTATGGGACAACCATTCATTTCAGTGGTGGGATTCAAATTTTTTTACTACTGGTTCTGTGGGCATGGCTTGGTGGACATGGCAGGGGAAGGATATTGTAAAATCTCCATTCCCTCCCCACTCCAGGGGAAGGATACTGCAAATCCCCATTTCCTCCTGTTCAGCTGGGACTTGGGAGGCAGAGAATAGATGGGAGGGAAGGGCCAGTCAGAGGTAGTATTTATTGGTTCTCTGAACTACTCAAAATTTCCTCTAGTGGTTCTCCAGAACTGGTCAGAACCTGCTGAATACCACCTCTAATTGATTTAGATCGTTTGAATGTACAACAGAGCTTTAAAAAGTGAATTATGACTTCTTCATCCCGATGACACTTGCAGCATCCCACATGATCAAAATTTGGACACTTGGCAAGTGGCAATTTATGACGGTTGTGTGTCCTGGCATCCTTGTTATCATTTTCTGATGATGAAAGTCAAGGGGGAAGCCAGATTCACTTAACAATCATTTACTAACTCAACAACTGCAGGGATTCACTTAACAAGTTTGCAAGAAAGGTCATTAAAATGGGTCGAAACTCACTTAACAACTGTCTTGCTTAGAAACAGAAATGTTGGCCTCTGTTGTGGTCATAGGTCAAAACTACCTGCATATGCGAATGCAGGTTATCCGTTAATCTGAATGTGATATCTGATATCCTTTAGGAATCTACTGCAAATTCAGCAATTTTGGTTTCTTTTGTTCCTTACCGTGGTGCCTCATTTCTGAGGGCAACAGGTCAAGATCTTTGTCTGTCAGGGATGCACCCATGGCCAAGGCCATTTTTTTGAGTTGGCAAGAAAAATCATCTTCCATGATGCTATTGATTAAAAAAAAAAGAATTTATGGGAGTGTTAAAAAATGTGGCAGTTCCTCTCTTTGCACATTAGCAGCAGTAGTCTGACACATCCTAACCAATTCTAAACAAGATTATTTTAATACAGTACAGGTAGTCCTTGATTTATGGCAGTTTGTTCAGTGACTGTTCAAAGTTACAACAACACTGAAAAAAATGACTTATTGTGACCTTCTGAGAAGTAAAATCAATGGGGAAGCCAGTTTTACTTAACAACCATATTCCTAACTTAACAATTGCAATGATTCATTTAACAACTGTGGTAAGAAAGATCATAAAATAGGGCAAAGCCCACTTAACAAAGGTCTCACTTAACAACAGAAATGCTGGACTCAATTGTGGTCATAAGTTAAGGACTACGTGTACTTCCAAAAGATATTTTTCCAGCTCAGTTTTATTGGTAGCACCCCTCTAAAGTAGTCAGGTGATGTTATCCATCCTAACAAGAGATATAGCCATTTATAGACATTCGAATAACTTTAGGAGGGAAAAATCTGTTGTGCAGAACTTCCCAAAACTATCCAATGAGAAATAAGTTTGCCTGGAGGGTGGGGCACATAATATTGGTAGGAAATGAGCAAAACCAGAGTGAGAAAAACAAATCAGATTTTGGGGTGGAAAGGAGTGGCAGAGAAGGTGGCAGGGCTGGTTGACTAGCACACTGGAGCACAACCCATTTCAACGTGTGTCACTGCGATTATGTCCAGGAGCCACATAGCTGTGTCCTAATGGAATTCTTACCACGGAAGCCAAATTAGCTTGAATTACAGCATGATGATTTCATGAGCATCCCCAGTTTTGGACTTCATGTGAAATCCTGGCAAATCCTGAACAGAAAAGCTTCCAACCTTCTAATTTCAACCATCCTGATGAGAAGGAAGAGAATAATTCCTTCTTGTAATGCTAATCCATAACTTAGCATTCCGAGTGATGCTCCCGCCGCTACTATTGCCATGGTTTCTAGTGTTGTTTTCCTATTCTTATAAACATATCAAGATTTATTTTGACAAAAAGTCACATATAATATCTTTTCGATTTAGTACTAGGGTTATAACACCCCAGAGGACAAAGTGCTGGAACTACAGAGATTTGAGCATCTTGCTTTCAAGCATAATAAGGGAGCTGAATTCTGTTTTTTAGACAAAGGGCATAATTTCTGTCACGGATTGTATTTATGAGGAAGGCAGAGGCTGCCCATGTTTGCTTGCCTCGAGTCAGGTTATATATTTACGACCCTGTTCAGACCTATTTGTGTCTTCCTATGACAATTGCCTAGGTCAGCCTTCCCAACTTATCTTGGTTTTGTGGCTGGCTGGGATTAAAATGCGGGGTTCCTCAGGTGCGGTCCTCTCGCCCCTCCTATTCAACACATATATGAAGCCGCTGGGTGAGATCATCCGTGGTTTTGGGGTGGGATATCATCTGTACGCTGATGATACTCAGCTGTACATATCCACCCCAGACCACCCCAACGATGCCGTCGAGGTGTTGTCCCGGTGTTTGGAGGCCGTACGGATCTGGATGGGTAGTAACAAACTTAAGCTCCACCCGTCCAAGACTGAGTGGCTGTGGTTTCCAGCACTCCGGTTCAGCCAGATTACTCCACCTCTGGCCATTGGGGGCGAAACACTGGCCCCCGTGGAGAGGGCGCGCAATTTGGGTGTCCTCCTGGATTCCGGGCTGTCCATGGAGGACCATGTGGCGGCCATGGCCAGGGGGGCATTTCATCAGGTACGCCTGATGCGCCAATTGCGCCCCTTACTGGACCGGGCTGTCCTTCGCACAGTCACTCAAGCACTCGTGACATCCCGACTCGACTACTGTAATGCTCTACATGGGGCTTCCCTTGAGGTGCACTCGAAAGCTACAGCTAGTTCAGAATGCAGCTGCGCGGGTGATCACGGGAGCTCCTAGACACTCCCATATAACACCGATCCTGCACGAGCTGCACTGGCTTCCTGTGGTCTTTCGGGTGCGCTTCAAGGTTTTGACGACCATCTTCAAAGCGCTCCATGGCTCGGAACCTAGTTATATGCGAGACCGTCTCCTGCCCCATACATCCCTTCGACCGATCCGCTCCCACAGAGAGGGCCTTCTCAGGGTGCTGTTGGCCGGACAATGCCGACTGGCGACACCTAGGGGAAAGGCCTTCTCTGTGGCGGGCCCTGCCCTTTGGAACGACCTACCCCCTGAACTTCGCACCATCTCAGACCTCCGCCTCTTCCGCCAGTGTCTAAAGACACATTTCTTTCACCAAGCCGGCCTAGCGTAACCTCCTCTGTGACTATTTTAGACAGTTTTTAATTTTGGGGATTTTAATTGGTTTTTAGCGCAGGATGGGTAATTTAATAAGTTTTTAAATTTTGTATTGTGATTTTTGTATGTGTTTTTAAATTCCTGTGCGCCGCCCTGGGTCCTCTTTGGAGAAGGGCGGGGTATAAATCTAATTAAATAAATAAATAAACTTGTTATTTATTTATGGAATCCATGTCCATTTTCCCCACCAATGGATGGTATCAAGGCAGCCAACAAATTCATTTTAAAAAGCATTTATAGAAATTATAAAAATGCACCCTAACCCCACCCCCACCCCCATCCCCATCCCCATCCCTGATACGGTGGCCTCAACTTCAACAGTTAAAAGTCTGTTTTCACACCAATGTCCTGCCCACATACAAATATTTTTGCTATAGAAATAGATTGGCTCCCTTAATAGGGAGTTCTGAAAACTGGGTGTAACTACTGAGAAGGATTTTTCCAACCTGAAGTGACAGAATTGCGGGATGAGACTCTGCTGAAGCTGTAGATGGCCAAGCAGAGTTGTGTGTGTGTGTGAGACTAATTTCCAGATAACAGTCTGAAAGAAAGCACAGCTTGGAAAAATCTTGCACTGTGCCCTTCGTCTTTCATTCCCATGCACAACAGGAATTCCTACCAATTTCCACAGATGAAATCCATTAATCCAAAGTAGATTTCAGTCCTAAGTGAAGAGACAGTATTGGTTACTGCGATTATCTTCCATTTAATCCAGAAGAAAGAAGCTTTCGATTGCCTGCTAAAACCACAGGCAGATTTCAAATTCCAGTAAATCCTGTTGCACTGAGCTAGCTACTGATCTTGCCAATGACGCTGTCAGCAGTTCATTCTCCCTGGCTCCTTCCCCATCGCCAGCAGCCAAGCGTCTGATAGCCGAGGTGAACTTTGAAGTGAGTCACGCTTACTTCCCACACTTTGCCTCGCATTCTTCATTTAATAACACAAATGGAAATCCCTACCCAACGGTTGGATGGCAAAGGGGCATGAATGATCAAAGGGGAGAGCGCTAATAACTTTCATGGAGAAAGAGATAAACGACTAGGTGGTGACCTAATCTGTGCGGTGGGACAGGGGATCTAGGAAGGCCATATCTAAAAGGGGTAGCCTCTCTCACAATCAAACATTATGAAAGAGGTATATCTAATATTGGAATATTTGGGCGATTGTAGAGCAGAAAAATCAGGGTGGGGTATCCTTAATGCACTGAAGATGTGAGTTTGGGTAATGAAATGTTTACAAGAAAACAACCAAACTCAGAGAGCACCAAGGACCCCTCATTTCAACCCTAGCTACAAATATTCTCCTTTGTCAGCAGGAAACATCATTCACACATATCAATGTGGAAAGTCCCTTAATATTGCTAAAGTTCTCTTCCAAGTAAAATGCTATCTTGTCACATCTCCACCTTTATTTTTTATTTTTTTATTTTAATTAAATTTATACCCCACCCTTCTCCGGAGAGGACCCAGGGCGGCACACAGGAATTTAAAAACATACAAACTACAAAATTTAAAAGACATATTAAATTCCCATCCTATGCTAAAATCCAATTAAAATCCCCAAATTAAAACTGTCTAAAATAGTCCCAGCGGAAGGTTACACTAGGCCGGCTTGGTGAAAGAAATGTGTCTTTAGACACTGGCGGAAGAGGCGGAGGTCCGAGATGGTACGAAGTTCAGGGGGTAGGTCATTCCAAAGGGCGGGGCCCGCCACAGAGAAGGCCCTTCCCCTAGGTGTCGCCAGTCGGCATTGCCCGGCCAATGGCACCCTGAGAAGGCCCTCTCTGTGGGAGTGGATCGGACGAAGGGATGTATGGGGCACGAGACAGTCTCGCATATAACTAGGTCCCGAGCCATGGAGCGCTTTGAAGATGGTCGTCAAAACACCTTGTTCTTTGGAGGCCTGATGATGATGAGCCATGCAGATTCACAAGCTGTCAGCTAGCCATGCCATCCATCAATCTCATGCAAGGATATCTGCTAACCAAAGTGGTATGTATCTGAGAAAATTCTAAAATTCTGCTCCTTCTAGTGTTAGGTCTCCAGTATTCTCTTCATTGATTCATTCAAGGAATAAATATTGTGAATTAGAAGTGCCTTCTTCCATCCTTTTCCACAAAATGAACTACTCCGTAAGTAATTCGTATTTTCTGGCAGCCCTTCTAAGTCATTATTATTCTAGATTGCACAGACGTCATTTAAAAAGCCTTTTCAAATTCCCATTTATGAATAATTGGAGAAGTTAACATTCCAAACACAACGGTATCTATTTCTCAGGCAAACTCAGCCATCCAATCTTCCTCCCAAACTTTTCTAAGCTGCGTTTTCAGCATAATATTACAAGTGGAAGATGGGGAGCAGAAGCCAGAAAAGCTGAGATCAGGCCACCAAGATCATTCAGCTTTTGAAGAAGACTGTGCAGGTTGCAAATGCAACTAGGAGTAATGGTTGATAGCAAAACAAAACAATAATGGATGGTTGCAAACATCTTGCCAGGCCCCTAAGAGAAGAGGTTGGAACAGCAACAGACCAGAAAATGCACGTACACAGTCGGATCAGAAACAGGGCTTCATCCATTGTGGCTTCTCAGATGGAAAAATCAGAAAAACAGGGATTCAGTCTGGCAATCAAAAGACATTGTGGTGAGAGGGTGCCAAGCTGGCGCAACCATGGCAGCTGTCCCCAGGCCGCTCCTTAAAGGGCACCGAGGTGTTCATAATGGCAATGAGATCAGTTGGTTTGTTTACAAGCGACCTTTACAGAGTAAACCTTCCACATGAGCTCTTTCGAGAGCCATTGGGGAGAAAGATTACCCAATGCTTGGTTGCCTGACTCAATTGTCCCCTCCACCCCAGTGCTGTGCTTCAGGATAGTGAGATAATTGGAGACTGGGAACAAGCAGCCCCTGAACAGTCATCATTTAATTATAATGTAGTGTGGACCACGAGCCTGCGTGTGTATGATGTGAACTTAGGAATAGTAATAGCGCTTAGGTTTATATACCACCCCACATTCTTTTACAGCCCTCTCTAAGCGGTCTAGAGTCAGCCTATTGCCCCCAACAATCTAGCTCCTCATTTTACCCAGGATGGAAGGTTGAGTCAACCTTGTGCCTCATCAGGACTGAACTCCAGACTGTGGGCAGAGTTTGCCTGCAATACGGCACTAACTTTAACTCCTGCGCCATCAGCCTAGCATCCACTCCTCCAAAGCTGTAATTATAAAAGGGGGATGGAGAAGACTGAAGCCCTGTCTCAAGTTTACTCTCTTATTTTAATGCCAAATAACATGAGCTGTGGTGTCTAGTGCTCTTTGCTGGCATGTGTGTCGTTTGGTCCTGGAGCTCAACGTTCTCGGAAGAACGCTGGCCCTCCTCTCTACATTACATCGTGACCCTTCCATTCCATCCTCTAAGGGAGTCTTATATTCACAAGGCAACAACTTGTGATGTGAACCTGTTCTAGGATTACACGCAGTCTAAATAACTCAGCTTTCCCCATGGACCCCCCTGATCTGCCTGCCAAGAGTTTATTTAGGAAAGCAATTCTTCTCTTCCTGAATTTGGAAAGAACAGGCACTCTCCGAGGAGATGTTTGGCTTGGAAGCCGGGCTGCTCACCGCTCAGAGAAAGGCAGAGGGAAACAACCCAGGTGAAAGCATGAGATGGGGATATGTGAGATCTGTTATTTGGTCCAATGTTTAAACAAAAATTTATTTATTTATTTATTATTTATACTTATATACCGCCCTATCTCCCAAAAGGGACTCAGGGCGGTGCACAGAGGAATAAAAAGTAGTAAAACACAATGACAATATAAAAAGTTAAAAACAGATTAAATACTAGATCTGTGCTAAAAACTTATGGTTAAAAGCAACTAAAATATTATAAAATTATTATAAAATTGGGACTGTGTTGTTAAAACTGTGCTAGGCCAGCCGCATGAAATAGATATGTTTTTAGGGTCCGACGGAAGAGGAGTAGGTCCGTGATGGTACGAAGGTCGGGGGGCAGGTCGTTCCAGAGGGCAGGGCCTGCCACAGAGAAGGCTCTCCCCCTGGGGGTCGCCAGCCGGCATTGTCCGGCAGACGGCACCCTGAGGAGGCCCTCTCTGTGGGAGCGAACAGGTCGGAGGGAGGTATGTGGTAGAAGGCGGTCCCGCAAATAGCCAGGTCCCAAGTCATCACCAGTCCTGGTCATCAAAATAAGACGCTCTGCTGAAAGTATTGTTCCCTCTTCTCATGATTATGTGTACGAGGCCAAGGCTCCATTAGATACCCTGTTTCCCTGAAAATAAGACCTCCACAGATAATAAACCCAATCGGGCTTTTGAGCACATACACTAAAATAAGCCCTCCCCGAAAATATTGCAACACAGCAGCAGCCCTGAGGTGACCATGCTTGCTGCCTCCTGCACCTCAAAAATAATAAGACCTTCCCAAAAATAAGGCCAAGTGCTTATTTCGGGGTCAAAAGAAAATAAGACCCTGTCTTATTTTTTGGAAAACACGGTATTGTGTATCATTGTATCTAATATGCATTCCCCGCCCATCCCCAATAATTCTACATTTCATATCCTTTGCCGGAGGTGGTGGGGGAGTTATTGGCTTTAGGCCCATTAAAAAAAACCAATTTTGCTTGGATCTGTTGCCTTTCAGCAGACCCCACAACCCACCGCTTGGTTGGATTGCACTTTCCTTGTCCTTTCGCTTCGTCAAACTTTTCCTTCATTATCATAAGCATTTTTGCTGTATTTTCTCCACACCCACATTTTGCCAATCGCTCTCTCCCAAAATTCTTTCCGAGGCAGCATTGACATTTATCTGCACAATAAATATAAAATAGTATTTTCCACCCCCTCGCCAGCCTTGATTTATTCTGTCTTAATTAAAAAACTGCACTTAGCAAGCTGTTGGCACAGGATCACCAGAAGCAGCAGCCAGAGCTGCAGTAAGCTAAAAGAAAAGACAGATCTGGAGTTTTGAACTCATGGATATGTATAATCCAGCCTTCCCTAACATGGTTGCTTCAAGATGGGTGGGATTAAAACTCCCATCATCCCAGAAAACGGGGTTGGGGAAAGCTGGATTCAAAGAATAGGACATACAGTATAATAACCTGCTCAAAATTTGAAAATTAAAAAAAATTCAATATGAATTAATCACTACCTTTTTCATGCTATTTCTTCCAATGGTGATGCTACTATTAATGCATGAAATATAGCTTTCAGACAATGGTTTTGGCTTTAAGTAATAGCTTGCTTTCTGCTCACTAACATTCCTAGGAAGGTAAACTTCTAGTTGTCCATAGCCTTGTCAGAATTGTTGCCACACAGTGAAGCTATGGATGTAAATATTACTGATTTAATTATATACAACACCACTGATTTCAATTCATCAAACATCTCTTTTTTGCTCCTGAAACATCACTAGGATGGCACCCCCTAACCTGTTACCTAAGGACCATATGTTTCTTCTAGAACTTAACTGACTGACTTGTTCTGACTGGTTTCAGAAGCAGGGCCTCCGAGGGGATTATTAAATGCTGGAACAAGACTAATCTGGGACCCCTCAGCTACACATGGACACATATTTTGGTTTTTCCCCTTGCATTTTTGAGCTCCAGATTTCTTAGATGACATTTCGTCACCATTCATAAACTGAAATGAAATATAAAATATATGCCTAAATGAAATGAAACTTGCAAACTTAAATGAATAAGGAATGAAATTAAAATTCAATAAATTGCAGAAATAACTGTTCACGGAGTTTCAGGTTAATAAAGGCTATGTCAAACAAGGCTGCAAGACAGTTTTGCTATACACACAAAGCGTAGAGTAGGAAGTATATATCCAATATTGTTTTTCTTTTTAAATTTTTTAAAAAATCCCCTTCATGGGCTCCTTTTGAGCTCCCGGAACAATGTACCAGCTGCATCCCCATCTCTTCAGGCCTTTTCAGAAGTCCCCCCTTTTCAATGATCAGAACATTCCCCTGTTTACGACTTCAGCGCTTTGGGAGAAACTCAACTGCACTGGTCGTCTTCTCTTGGTGACAACCCCATTCAGGTTGTCTCTTTATTTTTTAGGCACGGCCTATCCCAGCAGGTACTTACCTGCCCCAGATATCCTCTGCTTGAAGCTGGCAAGATTCTTGTTGAAAACCTAAACCATGCCTCTGGCTTTTATATGGCCCCTTGCTCAGCTTTGCTATTTAAGGGAAAGTGCACCTGTCAGGAATACATCCTGTAATTCTCCTGAGCCCTTTCAAGACACCATTGGATCATCTTGGTGGGTTGTGGTGTTATCAGTTGTCACTGGCGCTTGGATGCCCAGCATCAAATATCATCTTGGGCAGGGCAAAATCTTTAGCATGGACTCCATATGATATGAAAAAAAAGCCCTTCGTGTTGCAAAATAAGATGGAGACACGGGGTGGCAAGACAGCGATCCAGACTGTATCATGCAGTCTATATGTAAGAATGTGTATAGAGATTAATGATGAATAGATAAACGTTAAATAGTATTTATAAGAATGTATATCAATGAATGTTTTTGAAATGGGGGAGAAAAAAAAACATTGCACCCATCCCAATAAAGATTTTTTTTTTGCCTTCAAAAAAAAAAAAAAAGCCCTTCTCTGTTATGTGATGCGATGGAGCCTCTTCCCCCAAATGGGAATATGGATATATGTGTCATCCTTGTTTATCATCCTTGTATTTATCTCCGCCCCCTTTTTTTAGTTTCCATTCATGTTTTTTGTAGGTGGGCCAATTTCACAATAAGAGCAGACAAGTCTCCTGTTGCAAATGTTTGTTCCAAATAGTGTTATTTTCCTGTATGTGTGTTTCATCTTTATCTTCAGTCATTCCCAAAGGGCCTGCAATAGAAAATGTAATATCAGTCACACAAAAATAAAAACAGAGGTTTGAATATGACCTATGCCAGCTAGAGCTGTCCTGTCCTTTAGAATTGGGGGGGGGGGGGCAACCTTGGGACATTAAGCAGCTGCCATGATAGGCATGGAGCAAAATCTTTTTAACAGAAAGCAAAATTGTTGAGCTACTTCCCCCCTTATTTTTCTATCTAAGAATACTTTCGGTGCTGAAATGGGCTGGCAAATGCAGAATATTATTTATTTAATTTTTCATTCCTCCTTTACTCCTTTATGACTAAATTAAGACAGTAAACCTCCATAACAACTGCTTCTTCCTCCTATTTCCCCACAACCACTACTCTGTGAGGGGAGTTCGGTTAAGAGATTGTGACTGACCCAAGTTTACCCAGCCAGATTTCATGCCTAAAGCAGGACTAGAACTCCCAGTCTCCTGGCTTCTAGGCCAGCACCTTCACCACTACACCAAATTGGCTCTCTGTGCTTAAGACTAAAGTTTTGCTCTGCACCAGGCCAGATTTCTCTTTCTTTAATTTAAGGAATCAACAAACAACCCTTAACCGTGATCTATTAACCGTGATATTTTTCTCGGTTTTTCATTTTCTTTCTGAAACCAGTATTCATCCTGGCTTTAAAAATCTTCTATATTGCTGTTTGGTAATTTGCTTTTTACCTGAAGGACAGTTAAATATTAATTTTATTTAGGGAAATCTTCACTCAGTTTTGCATTTGAAATTTGAAAGAGTAAAATAATGCCAAAGGCAGCGGTCTTAGATTTCAGCCAATGTTCTCAAGACGTTAATGGACAATAACTTGTGAGATATAGAGGTGGGCAAGTTAAAATCAGTACGAGACTTCCTGTTCTTCATCATTCTCTGTTCCTGGAGCTTCCTTATCTACTGAATGCAATCTTTGAAGGTTGCTTCTGTCTACTTTCTACCTCCTTGAATTTTTCATGTAATCCCCCAAAATCAGTTATGGCTGTGTTCATGCAACACACTTAAATCAGGTCAGATGGAAATCTAATGACTGTATTTATAAAACATGCTAAGTTTCCGTAGAGCTCACCTTGGTTTGGATTAGGCTAGTTGTGTGAATCCAACCTCTCTAGTTAATATGGGTCAAAGTATTGTGTGCATTGGGAGAGTAGATTCATTCCTTGACCAGGTTAAATATGCCTGGATATTTCCCTCATTTGTCAGAATATTAAAAGGACACTTATTTCACTTCTTCCCCTTCAGGCAAGTCACCTTGAATAACTAGACATCTTTTCTAAATCTATAAATTAGAGGGACCTGTTTCTTGCCTTATATTGCAGCCATGGGGGTTGAGATAATAATGTAAGTAGGACATAATTGTTACGTAAGTGTAGGGTTTCTGGGGGGAAATATTCAGAACTGAAAATGTTATATAAATTTCAAAGACGAGTCGAGCGTCCCAATCTTTTTCTGTTTAAACTATTTCTTTTGCTAAGGCAAAACTCGGTACAAATTCTAAAGAAATATCTACTGCCAGGTGGCAGAAAATATCTGCCAGAGTCTTGCTATACCTTTCCTGTGCATATTTAAAGCGCCTTGAGGGTAAACTTAAATGTATTATTTGAATTGGCACATAGATGGCTTTTTCATGAGCCGCATAAAGCAAGTGATCCTTGCTTTAATTAGAAATAATTACCCTTGATACGGCACATCTCAGAATTTGATGTACAGAAGCACAATGATTCTGCCCCCACACACACCGGAGCAGCTGTTTCAGGACAACAGATCCTAAATTCACTTCAGGATGCAGTCCTGCAAATCAAGAGATGCTTTGCTGTTATCTCTGCAGTGATGTCCGTTTGCCTGCACAGTGCTATTCCAGCACAGCAGTTCAAGCAGCGTATCCCTTGCACGGGTGTGTTTCTCGGCACTTTCTTCAGGCTGGGTGAAATGACAGATGTTACATCCTCAGCATAATTAGAGCGTAGGATTGCTTCCTTGTCTTGATTTGTGTTCTAGGCATGCAGCAGAAATAAAAAGAGTTCTGAGCATCAGAGAAGAGTATGGGCTTCTTCTTCTTCTTCTTCTTCTTCTTCTTCTTCTTCTTCTTCTTCTTCTTCTTCTTCTTCTTCTTCTTCTTCTTCTCCTCCTCCTCCTCCTCCTCCTCCTCCTCCTCCTCCTCTTCTCCTCCTCCCCCTCCCCCTCCGCTTCTCCTCCTCCTCCTCTTCCTCTTCTTCTCTTCCTACTCTTCTTCCTCCTCCTCTTTTTTATCTCCTCCTCCTTCTGAATAGTAATCTTCAAATGAATAGTATCCATTTTTTATCTTTTTATTTTTAATTATGTAGTAACAGGGGAAAAAAAACAAGACATAGAAAAATACATATACGGTATTAACAAGAAAAACTGCATAAGTGAACACCCCCCCCCAAAGTATAACAAATCATTATAACAGTTACCATATACATTTCTCTATATATTTATCTAATGCAAATAATTAAGTGCTATATATTTATTTCTAATACATTTATATAACTATAATTATTTTTGACCTGCTATATTTTGTAGAACTAAATCCCACATTTTATTATAGTGGTCCATACAAGGCCTACATCTATAGGCAATCCACTCATGGGTGGCAAGTACACTCAGATTTTCAGCCATTGAGTACATAGTCCCATAGATGTATCTTTCCAATGTTGCAATATTAATCTTTTGTCATAGTAAGGGCATAGAGAATCCATTTATGTTCTCTATTTGTCAAATTCCATCTATCAACTATGTAATTCAAGAGAATATTATCATCTGAAAAGTTTAGCTTTTGTCGCAAAGTTCTAATTTCAGTGCTTCCCAAACCTGAATACATTACTTAAAATTGGGTAAAAATGGTTCATTACCCACCACAACAGGGACGTTTAAACTTAAAGACTGTCACAGGTACTAAAATATATTCGAATGTCTCCCAAAGTATTCTTATTAAGACAAAAATCAATGTATTTGTTGAAGTGACTTAAAGATCATTTGATGATATTATTTTTATAATATAGGTAATCCTCACATTATGGCCCTTTGTTCATCAATTGTTTGAAGTTACAACAATAATGAAGGAAGGAATTTATAAGCAGTCCCTTAAGTTTGATAAGACTTTCTGATAAGCAGATTTGGATAAGGAAGGAAAAGTTCTAGGAATCTCTGTATTTATATCGTCCACTACCAAAACCTGGTAAGTATAGAACATTGTAAAAATACATATTTTGAAGAAGAATTTAATTTAAATTTAAATTTTAAAATATTTAAAAATCTCTTGACACCTAAAGTGAGAAAAGAGAAAGTAAAGAAGAAGCATTACCCTTATTACACTTCCATCATAATGTTGTCTTAATCCTTTTTTATATGGAGTTCAATTAATGCTAAGCATTTTTGTTGTTGTATAGGTTATATGTAAATTGAGGTCCATTAACACTATTGCCATAGAAATTAAGATGCTGTCTCATTGTCTAGCAATAAGGAACCTCTAATTCTTTATTCCACTCATTTCCTAGCATCTGCATATCAAATTTATTTATTGATAGCAAACATCTATCAATGGTAGAAACAGTAGTAAAAAAAATAGTATGTTTTTTTTAGTTTTAAAGGATTTAACAAGTTGTTCCAATATCTTGGATATCTTATAAGTTGAAATTTTTGCTGGTCCAGACAATATTGTTGACAAATGTTGTAGCTATAAATATTCCCATTGGGTTACATCTGAGAGATGATACTCATCTCTTAACACAGCATATGTTAAAATTCATCTTTATTGTCTATCAGTTGGTCCAAAGTCAATATCTCCAACTCCATCCATTTTTTTCCATATCACTATCTGTTTCCTAATTTTAAAATTGGGTTTCCTCATAAAATCAATTTAGCATGGGGAAAGAGGTCAAATCTTCTTTTATTAGGCATTACATTCTGTGGGTTTAAAAAAAAAACCTGGCGTAATTATGAGATATGAGAGTTCTAGAGTATTTTAGTCCTAATATTAGCTATCCAACCAAAGGTGCTATATATGTATATTCCAAAGTTGGAAAGTTGATACTAGTTGTTGGGCTTCACTATTTAATATGTGACAATAGGTAACCATGATGAAACATCTCCAGATTCAGAACAAAAATCCTCCCTCATTAAATGTTAATAGCATTTTCTGGAAATATATTCTTAGAATTTGGGAAGATTTCTATTCTTCCATTTGGGAAGAACCCAATAGAAATTTTGGGTTTCACAGGCTCAGCCACATATTCATACGTGTCGGGCCTATTTCACTAAAGACAAGCATCATAAAATATATATTAAAGGATGTGTCTTATTATTGCTTCTGAAAGCAAGCAAATTTTTAAAAACTTGCAGCTTGTCAAAGTTACAAGCAACTTTCATGCCTTTTTATATAGGAACATTAAATATTGAATTGATGAAGGTTCATTGTTGCATGGAATATTGAGTTTTTGTGATATTGTACATGTTTTTTTCTTACCTTAAATACTACATGGGGAATTACTAACTACTCGGAGTCTAATAGGTTGAAATGGCATTGAAGCCTATGTAAATTTATATGAATTCAAAATGGTCTGATAGATAGATAAAGATAGATAGATAGATAGATAGATTGATAAAATATACTTGTCTACCTATCTGACATAGAGAAAGATAGAAATAGATAGATATAAGCCCATCCCAATCCATCATATATATCTACCTCATGGATTTGTAATCTGCAATTTTATTATTGTTATTTTAGCTGTATGTTTTATTGATTTTTTAGTACTATTAATTTATTGTTTCAATTCTATTTGTATGTTATAATTATATTGACTGTAGAGAACTAAGCTAAATAATAATATAAATCTATATGAAGATTAAAAGATTGACTTTGGAACAAGGAAGTTCCACGTCTTGAGAAAAATACAGTAACCTGAGAATGACCCCAGACAGTCAGTAAAGATGTGGCTGATGAAATACTTTTGTAAATTGGATTGATCTAATTGAGATATGACTTCTACTCCTATTATGTACACAAACACACACACACACACACACATGTATACACTATTGTTTTGTAGATGTAAGTAGGAGAACCTGTCCTTCTACCTTAAGCACTTCAAGCTCCAATCTTTCTAACAAGTAGATTGATTTGGTTCCATTGGGCTTCAGCCCCTGGAAGAGCAGACTTGGCCATGCATTTGGTATTTTGAGATGTCTTTACTAGCTGGAAAAGAAAATAATGATTTCCCATAACTGAAGAGCATGCCGGGGATATCTGTCTCCTAATACTAACCTAGCTAGCTTGTCAAATCCAGAAATAATAATAACTTTTTTATGTGGATATCCCTTTCATTTCTCCACCAAAAAGAATTTAGGGAGAAAAATTGTCCACCAACCTGTTCCTGCCTGTGTTCCAGGAATGAAACAACAGAGTCCTTGAGCCCATGATAGCGAACCTATGGCATGTGTGCCATAGGTAGCACGCAGAGCACTCTCTGTGGGCACACACTGTCACCAGCTCCTCTTCTGGTTTCTGGTGCATGCATCAGGGGTGGGTTCCTGCCAGTTCTAACCTCTTCTAAAGAAGAGGTTCCACAAATCTACAGTGCTGTTTACAACCAGTTCCAGCTCCCTCCCCCCGCCTGTCCACACATCATCAAGATGAAGAGCGAGAGGAGGAGTTCTGGGAATTGAAGTCCACAAGTCTTAAATCTCTCAAGTTTGAACACCCCTGGGGTTTTTTTTTCTAAAGGGTTAGGGATGCAAGGGTCTTGTAACTCAACAGCTTTAAGACTTGCGTGCTTCAAATGTGAGAGTTTCTGAGCCAACATTTTGGTTGCTAAGCAAGAGCGTTGTTAAGTGAGTTTCACCACATTTTACAAGTTGGCCATGCCCACCCAGTCACATGACTGCCAAGCCACTCCCACCCAGTCACATGGCCAGCAAGCCACTCCCGCCCAGTCACATGGCCAGCAAGCCACTCCCACAAAGCAGGCCACACCTACAGAAGAGATTCTAAAAACTTTTGAAACCCACCACTGGCATGCATGCATGCCGGACAGCTGGTCTTCATGTTCACTGAAGCGCCGGAAACCCAAAGACCAGCTGGCCAATGTGCATGCATGCATGTACTGGAAACCAGAAGAGTAGCTGGCCAGCATGCCTGATGACTTGACAGACCATGCTGGTTTACACTGCCATGCCTGCACTGGCTTCGCTCTGTATGAAAGTCACTGCAGGGTCACTGTGCATGCGTTGGGCTGCCTATCAGCTGGGAGACACCACCAACATATTACTCATGGGCAAGGATTCAGCGATCCAAATGTCCTTCACACTCTTGGCATGGTAGGGAGCTAGCGTGGCGCAGCAGCAGTCCAAGGCACCAAATGCCCTATTCGCCGACCTCCCCACCAGTGGAATGGCAGCCCTCAACTACTCTGAGTGACAGGACTGACACAGATACATTCCAGTTTGGGCTTTCAGTGCTGAAAAGGTTCTCCATCACTGCCTTAAGACATGCAAGAAAGGAGGAAAAATATACATAGCCCTCAATTGTCCTCCCAGGTTTACTTGGTTCCATTATTGTCTCCATGAAGAGGAGAACAGCTGAAAGAACCAAGTTTGAAGGTCTCAATCCTCTTTTTCCCCCACAAGCATTCTATGTCTTCACATCATGGCCCTGATTCCTCCTTTGGGACAGCAACTTGTTACCATCTTCAAATCGCTCCATGGCTCCGGGCCTACTTACTTACGGGACCGTCTCCTGCCACATACCTCCCTACGTCCGATACGCTCCCACAGAGTGGGCCTACTGAGGGTACCAACCGCCGGGCAATGCCGGCTAGCGGTGCCCAGGGGTAGGGCCTTCTCTGTGGCAGGGCCGGCCCTC
Source organism: Rhabdophis nuchalis (assembly GCA_039707465.1). NCBI lineage: Eukaryota > Metazoa > Chordata > Lepidosauria > Squamata > Natricidae > Rhabdophis > Rhabdophis nuchalis. Next base: position 148,551,915 of record CM077646.1, on the reverse strand, counting down.
TGGAACGACCTACCCCCCGAACTTCGCACTATCACGGACCTTCCCCTCTTCCGCCGCTCACTTAAAACATATTTATTTCAACAAGCTGGTCTTGCGTAAATGGTATTGATTTTATAACATAACTTCTGTCAAGGACATATATGGATTTTAGATTTAGGGAATTATAGCTTAGGAGGGTTCCTATTTTAATGTTTTTAAATTCTAGTACAGGTAATTTAATTCGTTTTTAGCTTTGTTATATATTGTCTGTTTATATGGTTTTTAATTTTTTCCCCTGAACACCGCCCCGAGTCCCTTCAGGGAGAGGGGGCGGTTTATAAGTCTAATATTAAATTAAATTAAAAATTAAACTTGTTAATTGCTGGTGTTGACTTCTACTGATGATCTCAGCAGGCATTATCTCCTTGATATGGCAGAGAGGGGGGACTTTCGCAACCTGTGCTGTCATTCTGGTATGTGAGACATTGTGGTGAAAATAGGAAAATAATGAAAAAGGAACTGTCGGTGTATACAATCAAAACACAGGAGGCAAACTTATTGGCAGCTTCTGTTATAAGTAACAGCTCCAGTCGGGTGGCAAGATACCTGGGTAGAAACATTTCAGATCATTCATTCTGCTAACCAGAGCATACAAAACATTTGCTAGACCAATTCTCGAATACAGCTCATCTGTCTGGAACCCACACTGCATATTGGACATTAATACAATTGAGCGAGTCCAGAGATATTTCATGAGAAAAGTCCTCCACACCTCTGCTCACAACAGAATACCTTAAGCCACCAGACTTGAAATGTTGGGCTTAGACCAGGGGTCCCCAACCTTTGCAACTTTAAGTCTGAAGGACTTCAACTCCCAGAATTCTCCAGCCAGCTTTGCTGGCTGGAGAAGTCTGGGAGTTGAAGTCCTTCAGACTTAAAGTTGCAAAGGTTGGGGACCCCAGGCTTAGACAACTTAGAACTACACTGCCTTCAGTCTGACCTAAGTATAGCACATAAAATTATCTGCTACAATGTCCTACATGTCAATCATTACTTCAGTTTCAGCCACAACAATGCACGAGCACACATATGACTTCAGCAACAGAGTGGTCAGTGCCTGGAATGCTCTATCTCACTCTCTGGATTCTTCCCCAAACCCCCCAAAATTTAGCCTTAGACTGTCTACTGTTGATCTCACCCCATTCCTAAGAGGTCTGTAAGGGTGTGCATAAGTGAACCAATGTGCCTTCCGTCCCTGTCCTAATGTTTCTTTTTATTCGTATTCATTTCATATATCCCAAATCATGTTTATACCTATATATGTTATTTAATACATGCTTGATAAAAATAAATAAATAAAAATAAATAAATAAATAAAAAAGAATTTGTCTATCGGTGAAGGTTGGAGTTATCTCCTACAGTTTCTGAGATTTTTGTTTCATCTTATGACTGTCATTAAAAATACCTTAACAAAGTCTAAGTTTGCTTCCTTGATTTGCCCAGCAGTGTTGGGCTTGAAATGTCTATTAAATGGTAAGAGTCATTGGGAGCTGGGTGGCACATAAATAATGATAAAAATAAAGTCATCCATGTAACAATGTTGACGGACTTTATTTATCAAGGAAAAATAGGTGGGCATGGAATATTGCAAGTAAACCGGACACTTGAAGAACGAAAAAGGGCTTGGAAGAACGTCAGAAGGACAATGAAGACGATGCACTAAAGCTAGTATACCAGGAAGGCTTTCATTGTAATTTTCATTGTAATTTTTACAATGACAATAAAGATTATTATTATTATTATTATTAAGGCTTACTGAATGCTGAAGAGACCAAAGTAGCCTCCAAGAAAGACTAAATGAAGACTAGAAAAGAAACATGGCGAGGCAAAGTATTACATGACCAGTTCATTAAAAAAAATCTAGTACACAAAGCAGATAATAATAATATGATCTGGCAATGGCTAAGAGCAGGAAATATTTTTTTAAAAAAGACCGGCTAATTTTGGCTGATCAGAATTAGCCCTTCTGACTTGGTCTGTTCTTGAGACCAAGGCTTAAGAACATGCATACAAGCAAGGCCAGAACTGAGAATACAATAACAGATAGCAAATCCTATCTTTGCAAAGAAGCTGAAGAAAAAGTAGATCACCTAGTTGCAAAAACTGCATAGACTGACTACAAACAGCAAAATGACAAAGTAACAACAATGATGTATGACAAGCAATTGCATGCAAAGTAGCATTGGAATATCTGTAAGAAATATTGCCTGCCTGCAAGCAAGAACTGGTAGGACTATAACGTAGATCAGGTCTATCAAACTCCTGGCTGGCGGGCTGGATGCACCATGCATTGGCCACGCCCATGCCCGGTTTAGTGAAGGGGGAGGGAGTCCTGATATGTCATACGATGCCACCATGATGACGTGAATTTGACACCCCCAAAGTGGACAAAGTAATAGAAAATGAAGAAAACTAAAGTACTCTGAGTATTTAGAATTCAAACAGGCATATAACAATCCAGATTTAACTTTACTTTACTTTAATTGCGGCTGATGTTTTGCAATGCCAGGTCCGTTGTCAACAAAGCCCCCCTCATCCATGACCTTGTGTCAGAGGGGGAGCCGGACCTGGTAGGAATTGCGGAGACCTGGTTGGGCCACGAGGGAGGACTCCCCCTCGTTGAAATGTGCCCACCAGGTTACCGCGCTTTTCATCAGCCCCGGGCCCTAGGTAGGGGTGGTGGGGTAGCGGTTGTTATTAGGGAAGGTCTTGAGCCGAGAGAGACCATTGTGCCACAGACTACCGGTTGTGAGTCCCTCTGCGTGAAGTGGGGCCTAGGGAGGCAGTTGGGCTTGCTGGTTGTATACCTGGCTCCCCGCTATGTAGCAGCAGCCCTGCCCGAGCTCCTCGAGGTGATCGCTACGATGGCAGTTGAGACCCCCAGACTTTTAGTCATGGGGGACTTTAATCTGCCATCGGTGGGCGAATCATCCGAGGTAGCTCGGGAGTTCATGGCTTCCATGACGGCCATGGACCTGACCCAATTAATTCAAGGCCCCACCCACGAGGGTGGACACACACCAGATCTCATCTTTGTCTCTGACCAATGGAAGAGTGATCTGGGTACAGGGGATATAGTCATCACACCCTTGTCATGGTCAGACCACTCACTTCTCCGGCTCGACTTTCCAACTGCCACCCCCCACCGCGGGGAGGCGGAACCTGAGTCATCTATCTGGTTCCGCCCCAGGCGCCTGATGGACCCTGATGGGTTCCAGGCGGCGCTTGGGCCACTTCCTGTACCCCTGACCCGCGCCCCGATGGAGGACCTCGTGGCCGCATGGAATACTGCGACCACGGGAGCCTTGGATCGGGTCGCGCCCTTGCGGCCTCTCTTGCGGCGGCGAAACACCCTGGCTCCTTGGTTTACCGAGGGGCTGCGGGTGATGAAACGCCGCAAGAGATGCCTAGAGGGAAGATGGAGGTCTACCCGTTCTGAATCTGACCGGACACAGGTAAGAGCCCATTTACGGACTTACATTGTGGCGCTGAGAGTGGCCAAACGTCATCATTGTGCCACTCTCATAGCATCCGCAGAAAACCGCCCTGCCGCCCTGTTTAGGGTGACCCGCTCCCTCCTTCAACAGAGGGTGCGGGAAGCCCCGCTACAGGGCAGAGCAGAGGAATTTGTGATTTTTCTGCAGGAGAAAATCGCTCAGATACAGAACGAGTTAGCCCCCATTGATGGCCCAGTGGGATGCCACGAGGCAGATCTTGTTTGGGAGGAGTTTGACTCCGTTGCTTCCGAGGATATGGACAGGTTACGTGGGCGACTGCGAGCCACCACATGTTTATTGGACCCATGTCCCTCCTGGCTTGTACTGGCATCCTGGGAGGTGACACGAGGCTGGCTCCAAGAGATTGTCAACGCTTCCTTAAGTGAGGGTTCCTTGCCTGCTTCCCTAAAAGAGGCTATGGTGAGGCCCCTCCTTAAGAAGCCCTCTTTGGATCCAGCTTTATTAACCAACTATCGTCCAGTCTCCAACCTTCCCTTCTTGGCGAAGGTTGTTGAGAGTGTGGTGGCACAACAGTTTCCCCGTCACCTGGAGGAAGTTGATTATCTAGACCCGCGCCAGTCCGGCTTTCGGCCCGGGCATAGCACTGAGACGGCATTGGTCGCGTTGGTTGATGATCTCTGGAGGGCCAGAGATGGGGGTTGTTCCTCCATCCTGGTCCTATTAGACCTCTCGGCGGCTTTCGATACCATCGACCATGGTATCCTATTGCATCGGCTGGGGGGGTTGGGAGTGGGAGGCACCGTTTTACGGTGGTTCTCCTCCTACCTCTCTGGCCGATCGCAATTTGTGTTGGCAGGGGAGCAGAGGTCGACCTCGAGACCCCTCACATGTGGGGTGCCTCAGGGGTCGGTCCTCTCGCCTCTCCTGTTTAACACATACATGAAGCCGCTGGGTGAGATCATCCGTGGTTTTGGGGTAGAGTACCATCTATACGCTGACGACACCCAGCTGTATATTTCTACCCCAAACCACCCCAACGATGCCGTAGCGGTGATGTGCCAGTGCCTGGAAGCCGTGCGGGTCTGGATGGGAAGTAACGGACTCAGGCTCAACCCGACCAAGACCGAGTGGCTGTGGTTTCCGGCTGCCCGATTCAACCAGCTCACTCCATCGCTGGCCATAGGGGGCGAACATCTTGCCCCTGTGGATGGGGTGCGCAATTTGGGTGTCCTCCTGGATGCCCGGCTGTCCATGGAAGATCAAGTGACAGCCGTGGCCAGGAGGGCGTTTTACCAGGTTCGCCTGGTTCGCCAATTGCGCCCCCTATTGGATCGGGACGCCCTTCGCACAGTCACTCATGCGCTCGTGACATCCCGACTGGACTATTGCAACTCTCTCTACATGGGGCTCCCCTTGAGGTGCACCCGGAGACTTCAGCTAGTCCAGAATGCAGCCGCGCGAGCAATTATGGGAACCACTAGGTTTACCCATGTAACACCGCTCTTGCGCGAGCTGCACTGGCTGCCTGTCGTCTTCCGGGTGCGCTTCAAGGTGTTGATTATCATCTTTAAAGCGCTCCATGGCTCGGGACCTAGCTATCTGCGGGATCGGATCCTGCCTCATACATCCTCACGACCGATTCGCTCCCACAGAGAGGGACTTCTCCGGGTGCCGTCCACTAGACTTTGTCAGCGGGCGACGCCCAGGGGAAGGGCTCTCTCTGTGGCGGGCCCGGCCCTCTGGAACGACCTTCCCCCCGATATTAGGACGACCACGGACCTCCGCTCCTTCCGTCTCAAATTAAAAACTCATTTCTTCTGTCTGGCCGGCCTAGGATAGTCTCTCTGTCTTTGGGGTTTTATTGGGGTTTTGTAATTATTGCTTAGTTTTAATGGGAATTTTAGCGCAGGTTTGGATTTAATTTATTTTTAATGAAATGTTTATATGTATTTATTGTTTTACTGTGCCTGTGCACCGCCCCGAGTCCCTGTGGGGAGAGGGCGCGGTTTAGAAATATTAAAATTATTATTATTATTATTATTATTAATTTACATATATACACAGTTTACACATACAACGAAATTCACATAACACCCAGAGGCCAGGCCCAACACACATAACAATCCCAAAACACCCACCCACCCACCCAAAAAATTCCCTGCCCCTAAACCACCCAAGCATCCACACAACAGACCAAGTAGGGCTGTCCAATAGCTCACTCATGGTGGCAATTTAGTTCATTGTTGTGTGCAATTATAGCTCTGGGATAAAATCTATTCAGAAGACGTGTGGTCTTCACAAGCATGTTAGCATTCATGGTCCATGAGAGGTCCTCCGAGATATAAAGGCCCAGAAATTTAAAACTACAAACCCTCTCCATCTCCTTGCCATTTATGTACAACAACAACTGGTTTTTTTTAAATAAAAAGGTTTTTTAAATTTTTAATTAAACAGAAATACAAAAAAAAATCATCCTTCATTACATCCTGTAGAAAGCATGTTGATTGACACATAACTCTCGTGCATTTCTTCCACCATCATTACTCATAGATCACATTAACTTATACACTTTGAATCAAAAATTCATTATATATCTTAATATCATTACACCAAAATTCTCCTTTAGCCACAATTATTTAGGCGTGCTTTTTCCTCAGATAGGTCACATTTATAAACATAACCACTTAATGGCATTCCTTGACTATTTTCAAAAGCCTCCAATAACATTGCACCTTAGAAGCGTGTTCTACATAAGAGTCAATTAATACTATTTCTAACCCCCCCTTTTTATTAAACGATATCCATTGATGTTCCTTAATAGTTAACCAAAAGTCTTTTACTGCAGGGGTCCCCAACCCCCGGTCCGTGGACCGGTGTCAGTCCATGGCTTGATAGTAACTGGGCCGGAGTGAGCGTCAGAGAGTAGAGCAACTCTTAGGAAAGTGTAGCAAATGCTCCGCTATCCTGGCGGCTGGCCGGGGTGCTCCCGGGGGCAGGATGGGGGTAACAGCCTGCATTCGGGGGGTTGGGGGCACCACCCGGCCCTGCATGGGGGGAAGGGGCTGCCAGGCCCTCCTGCCCAGGACACAGCCCGTCCTTCCCTGCCCCAGCCAAGGATCCTTCGCCCGGGACCCCTGGCAGCTTTCCCACCCGGTTGCATGTAATCGCTGAACATGCGCGCGGCCCACGTGACTCGACTCACCCGCTGGAGGCTCCCACCGATCCACAGAATCTTTTTTACATGAAACCGGTCCCTGGTGCCAAAAAGGTTGGGGACCCCTGTTTTACTGTTTATGTCCATCCTCATTTAATTTAAAACTTTAAATTGTATTACGCCTATAATAAATTCTAAATAAAAAGTTTATTAATTTGTTTTGGTCTTATTCCAGAATCACAATTTACAGTTTATTTCCAACTTCTTTTACTAGTTACCCATATATATAATATATCATTAAACTATATCCATTATTATTTCATTATCCGGTATTCATTACTCTTATTATGACTAAATATTTGTTAACTAAAAATCCTTCAATAACAATCCTAAATCCTAAAACAATCTAAAAGTCACTAAATTTCTACTTATTAATCAGCAAGGGATGGCTAATCTTTTATTGTCAGCTTTCATTATCAACCAGTATCTTTCCAATAGCGAAATAATCTCATCTCTCTTGCCATTTGTGGTTTCAATCTTCTATTGTTCTCCCTTGCAAGGTTGTTGTAGACTTCTTTCCGCACTTTAATTTAATTTAATTGATTACATTTATAAACCGCCCCCTCTCCCCAAAGGGACTCGGGGCGGTGTACAAGAAAATTAAAAACCATCTAAAAACATACCATACATAACAAAATTAAAAACGAATTAAATTAGCCTGTACTAAAATTTTAAGAACAATTAAAATTGCAGCCCATTAAAACCAGATAAAACAATTTGAAAATACAGGCGAGAAGCATAAATTAGGCCAATTAGGCTTTACTGTTCAAGGCAACTCTCAAATGGTATCGTTGCCCTCCTTCTGTTATTAAAAGTTGTTTATCTTTCATTATCAGACGTGCTTCTGAAATAATTTCTCCTCTTACATCCATCATCAATCCTTTCCCCCCCTCTTCTTGGAGACCAAGATGCAGCTCAGATTCTTCAGGTTCCCTTTTCAAAGTTCCCTTCTTTCTGCTTTCCCCCACATTTAATCCATTGATAGTATCCTCTGGTTGTCTTATTTTTATCTTCAACTGAAGGAAGTATCTCTTTATCTTCTACATCTTCTTCCTTCTCTTTAATTTTTGGGGCCCCTATCCCCTCATATTTTGTTGCAATAGACACCATCAATTTCTTATCGATTCTTTTATATCCTTCCAAAAGGTTTAAAATTCCAGCCAAAAAAACTTGGTATTCCAGAGTATCCTCATCTGTGTATTGAATCATGTTACCAAAAAAAAAACGAAAGAAATTAATCCCCACTGCCATCCTGGTCTAAGGCCTATTTTATCTTTTCCTTTCAAATTAATTTAATTTCTGTTGTACTCCTCAAAGGAGAAGGGTTCTGTATTCATCCCCCCCCCCTTTTCCTTCCTTTGACTAAACAATTTTCAAAGAGCACCTGTGAAAAACAATCCATGCCCTTGAGTCTTTATCAGTTTCTATAAACAAATTGTAAGCCCTTCTCAATAGTCAAACAACTGTTGATAAGAAAGACAAAAAAAGTCTGGATAGTGGAAATTGTAGTATATGAGACAGCAAAAAAAATATAATTGGAGATAAAGCCTGTAAATTTTTAAAAAAAAGAGAATGCTGTGATCCAAGCCAGCCACAGGATGATGCTGATCTGTTATAAAAGAGACAGACAATGTTGCAGTTTATTTTTTTCCCCTGATTAATAATTTTTACATAAAAAACCACATTCTACATCCATTCTTCCCATTCCTTCCCATTCCTAATGTTGCAGTTTAAAGACTACCAGAATAATATTTTCCTCGCCAACCTGAAGTCAGGAATGCAAGGCCCAGATTATAATGCCTTTGTCCTCATTTATACAGAGAAATAGGGAATCATATGAGCACATAGTTGAGAAAAAGAAAATCATCCTAACACATATCCCTAGCTAGACTTTTTAGCTATTGCTCTAAAATGATAATTTTCTTGAGAAACAATGTTCCATCTGGATCAATGATCTGGCCGTCTTCCAGATTTCTGACAGGTTCAAACTTTATTCAGAGGCTATATGACAGTGATGGCGAACCTTTTTTGGCTCGCGTGCTAAAAGCGGGTGGAACTCAGGGAGGTCATGCGCAGGCATGCCACAACCACACACGCATGCATGCACGCACGATCAGCACTCCCCCCCCCATTTTTGACGTGCTTTTTTCGCCCTCCCCAGGCTCCAGAGGCTTTATAGGAGCCTGGGGAAGAGAAAACAGCCTCCCCCCCCCCAAGAGGCCCTCCAGAGGCTACAGGAGCTTCCCTGAAACCTCTGGAGCGGGAAAAACTGGCCCTATGTGCAAACTGGAAGTTCGGGAATGGACTTCTGGTTTGCTCATAGTGCCAGTTTTAGCCATCCAGAGCCTTCAGGGGCCTTCAGAAGGCTTCCCTGAACGCTCAAGAGGGCTAAAACCGGCCCTACGAGCAACCCGGAAGTGACTTCCAGTTTGCTCGTAGGGTCTTTTTTTGCCCAGCTGACTGGGCAACGCCTTGCATGCCCTGGCCAATGGCTCCATGTGCCACCTGTGGCACACGTGCCATAGGTTCACCATCACGGCTATATGAAATGATGTTAGTCTTGTCTTTCCCAGCTTTCCCCCCTATCTTATTTAATTTTCCGGTTCTGCCTTTTTTTTTTTTTTAAGGAATCAATTTTCTACCCATAGAATAAAGGGAGGGGCTGAAGTATCCATAATATGAAACAGAACTCTCCTTGGTGGGGATGTGTATTTTGCATGTGGGAAGCAGCCTGTGTATTGTGAGTGTGGGTAATATCCAGAACAAATTGCAAGTAAACACATGTGAAATCTCTTTCTGTATTGCACGCAAAGCTGGTAAATTGATGCATGCGGACTTGATAGATATAGATTTTACAGGCATGCCGAATATCCAGGGCAACAGCCTAAAATAGAGGCTGTCTTTGCTGGTGCCTGTCGTATTGACAAAATGAACGCATTTGTTTTTCTTCAAGAGAATGAATTGGGTACCAAAGGGAACATATTGATGCCGAAGCCATTATCACTTAGCACGTCTTTTTTGTGGTTTGGGGAGAGATTGGAAATACGGGTTACATTAGTATTACGCACAACAACTTGCTCAGACAAAACATGTGAACTTTGAACATTATTATTATGTTATTAATTATTTGCTTAAAGACTGCGTGGCTATTTCCCTACTAATCCAGAGGGACAACATTTATAAGCTGTTTTCAGGGCAGAAAAGAGAAAGTAAAAAAAGAAGTTAAATATTATTAAAACTACACTGCTTTCCTTTGGCGAGAGCCAGCTTGGTATAGCAATTAAGGTATCAGGGTAGAAAGTGGGAGACTGGGAGTTCTAGTCCTGCCTGGGCATGAACCCAGTAAGGTGCTCTTGGTCCAGTCACTTTCTCTCAGCCCTAGAAAGGAAGCAATGGCAAATCACTTTGAAAATGACTTGCCTAAAAAACCCTACAGACTTGAATTGGACAGGACTGAACAAATGAAAAAAACCCCACCTTTGGGGCAGTGCCTCATGATTTCATCATTTTATTCTCCTTGGTTCGGGATTCTTGCTCCAATTCAGTACACCTCTCCCTTCACATATACATAAGAGAAACTATATTTTCACTCCTCTCCCCTTGCAACAACCTGCCCTCTGCTTTTATATGAAGAACGGCTGCAGGAGCTGGGTATGTCTAGTTTGATGAAGAGAAGCACCAGGGGAGACATGATAGCAGTGTTCTAATATCTCAGGGGTTGCCACAAAGAAGAGTGAGTCAAACTATTCTCCAAGGCACCTGGGGGCAGGACAAGAAGCAATGGGTGGAAACTAATCAAGGAGAGAAACAACTTAGAACTAAGGAAAAATTTCCTGACAGAACAATTAACCTCTGGAACAGCTTGCCTCCAGAAGTTGTGAATGCCCCAACCCTGGAAGTCTTTAAAAAGATGTTAGATAGCCATTTGTCTGAAATGGTATAAGGTTCCTGCCCACGCAGGGGGTTGGACTAGAACAGGGGTCCCTAATCTTTTTGGCACCAGGGACCGGTTTAATGTAAAAAAAAATTCCGTGGACCAGTGGGAGCCTCCAGTGGGTGAGTCGAGTCATGTGGGCCGCGCACGCATTTGGCGGTCACATGGAACCCAAGGCGGGAACCACCATCTCGTGGGAACATGACCTGTGGAGGGCACCTTGGGTGCAACCGGGTGGAAAAGCTGCCAGGGGTCCCAGGCGAGGGATCCTCGGCTGGGGCAGGGAAGGACGGGCTGCGTCCTGGGCAGGAGGGCCTGGCAGCCCCTTCCCCCCGGCAGGGACAGGTGGTGCCCCGAACCCCCCCAATGCAGGCCGTTGCCCCCGTCCTGCCCCCGGGGAGTGCCCTGGCCAGCCGCCAAGATAGTGGAGCGTTTGCTACACTTTCCTAAGAGTTGCACTATTCTGTCCGCCGCTCACTCCGGCCCAGTTACTATCAAGCCACGGACCAGGGGTTGGGGACCCCTGGACTAGAAGACCTACAAGGTCCCTTCCAACTTTGCTATTGTATTGTATTGTATTGTATATCCAGCACTGATGCCCTGGGAGGAGGGGGGATAATGCTGTCTCAGCCGGAACAGCAAAGGGTTTTCCTTCCGTATCATAATTCCTAAGAGGATTCAGGTTATTTGGAGACAAAATGCATGCAAATACACCCCGTTTTCCTGGGATTAAAACCATTTTTGTGACACCCAAAAGAGGCTGCCTGAAGCAACTGCCTACTCAGTTGGATGGGAGGCCAGCTCTGCTGTCAGGACATGACACGCTACAGCTGTATCTAGAGCAGGGCTTGTGCTTGTATAAAACATACAGACCAATTCTTAAGCAGTGGAGGTGCTCCAGTAGAAGAAACTATCTGCAACTCAGGGTTAAACTATGGAGCCCTGGTGCTCTCTGAGTTTGATTTTTTTTTCTTGCAGTATTTCGTGTTTCCTTCAGAAGTTGTGGGAGCTTCACCACTGGAGGCTTTCAAGAAGAGATTGGACCGCCGTTTGTCAGAAATGGTGTAGGATCTCCTGCTTGAGCAGGGGATTGGACTAGATGACCTACAAGGTCCCTTCCAACTCTGTTAATCTGTATCCATCTGTATTAACCAACTAATAGGTAACATCATCAGTGGAGTGAGTGCGGGATTTGAAGCCTCTTTATATGCAGTAACTTCCCCTGCCAGTTTTGGTGGAGGTGTTATTTCCTTCATTAGAAGAAGCAGGTTCTTCATTACTGTTTTCTTCCCGATTGTTTGTCTTGTGCTGATCCCTGCTTACCTGAAAGAGGGCTGCTACAGGGGATGTGTTGCAGACTTTTGGCTTCATTCCTCATCTAAAAGTAATCTGATTGACAGAATGGAGATCTGTGGAGTATATTTTTTGGAGGTGGGTGGGTTAGGAGTGGAGTGTTTTTGGTACATCACGATAGCTCTCTTTTCCATCACAGCTCCTCCTTCTGTGCCTCTGATCTATCAGTTGCTGCAATGGACTTGAGATTAGGTGCTCCTTCAAAATGCATACCGGTAATTGAGGGCTACATGGCAGATGCTTCTGATGCAGTAATTCCAACTTTCCTATAGTGTGAGCCAAAATTGCTGTTGAGGAAATGCTCAGCAACCAGAGCGAACGGGATGTTCCCCTACGACTAGCCTACAGTAGCCAATAAAAGTTGGACAGATCAAGATATCATCCAAAATACTGTATCTTAGAGTATATCAAGTGCAAAAATGTTATTGACTGAGATAGGAAAACTAGTGTTTAAAACTCAAACTGCAAAATAATGACTCTAATGAGCCTTCACAATGGACTGGAGATGAAATGAAAAAGTCATAAAGACATGATATTTAAAACATGTTTATGGTGTATTTTCAGATCATGCTCAGAGTGATGTAGAATAGAATGGAATTCTTTATTGGCCAAGTGTGACTGGACACACAAGGGATTTGTCTTTGGTGCATATGTTCTCAGGGTACATAAAAACACAAGTACATTTGTCAAGAATCATAAGGTACAACACTTAATAACAGTGTGAAAAAGAGCTTTAGGTTCTGCTGATTGTGCTGGTCAGGACAGAACATGGAATCATCACAGGTAGTCCTTGACTTACAACAGTACTGAAAGAAGTGACTTATGACCATTTTTCACACTTATGACCAATGCAGTATCCTCATGGTCATGTGATCAAAATTCAGATGCCTGGCAACCGACTCATATTTGTGACGGTTGCAGTATCCGGAGGGACATGTCACCAGCTTTTGTGACCTTCTGACAAGCAAAGTCGATGGGGGAACCCAGATTCACTTAACAACCGTGTTACTAATTTAACAGCTACAGGGATTCACTCAACAACAGTGGCAAGAAACACTAAAATGGACCAAAACTCATTTAACTAAACTGTCACTTAACAACAGAAATTGTGGGCTCAATTTTGGTTATAAGTTGTATCCTCCCCCTCAGACCCCACAGTGGGAGATAATTTATTATGCCTGGTCTTTGGTCAGGTTAGTTTTTTGGTCAGTTTGAGAGGAGAGGAGTTTTAGGCTGGGCTGGATTCTTATAGACATTTGGCTGTCTTCCAGATTTACCCCATATTGTATCTCGGTCTGTATACCAAATGAATGACCCATATCAAAACAACTTACTGGTACCTTATGTGCGGCCAAAATCGGAAAATAACATTCAACACAGCACAGTACTTCAACAAAATGGTTTGGTTGAGATCTGCATATATGGGATTCATTGGGGTAGATTGCAGGGGTGACACCTATATATAATTTTATCATATTTTATCTACATCTTAAATTATTGTATTCTATTCCTATTTCATTTTAAATTGTATTTTATCAAATTCCATTTTATATTGCTTTTATCAAATTGTAGTAATAATTTGCTTCTGGAACTTTGCACTTTGATATGGCCCAAGGGCTAATCAAAGTCAATGTCAATGTCAAAAGTAAAAAGGAACACCCCGTATTTTATCCACACTATTTGGAAAAGCCCCCAATGGAGCAGGCTTAGGGACATAAAGTTCCATTATTAACCAGCTGGAGATGGAGGCTGTAGAACTCAAGGTCCCTCAAGAAATCCTTACAGACAACAGAGACAGCTCAATAAACCAAATTAAGAATCTAGCCCTCTCTGAAGTTGTCAATAGTTTTCTGGGATTCATTCTCCCTTTTTTTTCCTTGGGGGTCTCCAAAGAAGAATAAAATCTGTTTTTCTTAACTTTGAAGAGGCAGCTGCCTTCCTACTGATGAAAAGGAATTTTATTTAAAAGCAGATTGTGTTCTAAGCATTTCTGCTCCCACTCAGGCAAACTGCTTCAATAACCACCCATTAAGAGTTCTGCATTCTGATTTTTTACAAGTGGGAATTGTAGCTGCATACAATGCAATATTATCTTGTACCCCAGGAAGGAAAAAAGAGTTAAGTTTGAAAAGCATCAGGGGTAGCCTTTCAGAGAACATTTGTTCACAAGGAGACCTTTATTCCTCCCCCCCCCTAACGTAAGATCTATTTATGGTAAGATGACATCTGCAGCATCATGTTCTTTGCAAGCCTGCTCCTCTGAAAAATTAATAGTATATTCTAGGAGCCCAAACTTTAAAAATTAAAACAGACCGTGAGAAGATACAGCTTTCTTGCTAGATTTCATCACATTTTCAGCATACGATGTATACTTTGCTGAAAACCTTTTGGCATTGGGCTTTAATTAAAGTAGCTCTCAAGACCGACAAGTCTTTATCAGCTTTTGTAACTATTTTAACTGTGTATTGAGCCCTCATTTTTTGTACTGATCATTTCTCTTTTCGTCAGAGTACATCCAGTTCTGCAATCCTACTTTTAGATCAACATAATACTGTCATCCACAAAGATAAGCAGCAGAATGTATGTTCATCGCAACTTTCATGGAATCTGCCATTAGGACAGATTCCTTCATAGGAAATTCAAAATGGTGACAATTGTACTTTGGTAAATTAGAAGTGTTGTATGTTAACAACAAAGGACACGGTGGCTCAGTGGCTAAGACGCTGACCTTGTTGATCAGAAAGGAAAGCAGTTCAGTGGTTCGAATCCCTAGCACAGCGTAACGGAGTGAGCTACCGCTACTTGTCCCAGCTTCTGCCAACCTAGCAGTTCGAAAGCATGTAAAAATGCAAGCAGAAAAATAGAAACCAGCTTTGGTGGGAAGGTAACAGTGTTCCTTGCACCGTCGGTGTTTAGTCATTCCAGCCAGCCACATGACCACGGAGACATCTTCAGACAGCGCCGGTTCTTCAGCTTTGAAATGGAGATGAGCACTGTCTCTAGAGTTGGGAACGACTAGCACATATGTGCAAGGGGAAACTTTACCTTTACCTATTGTTAACATTTTATGGAACCAAGAAATCTTGGATTTCAGAATCTGACTTATGGTAGCAGGTAGTGGATGCAGCTGGATGTGGCGATTTGTGTTTAAATCCATTCTATCTTGAAGGTCATTGGCAATCTTCAGTATTTCTAAGCCTTATTACTGGGTTATTGGTGAAGATAGAATTACTTCACATGGAAACCCTTTTTGTTTTCTTTTTAAATTGCCTACAAATTCAGAACTGCCCCCCTTGTATCAGAATCCAGGTTGCTGGACTTCACTATCATACCATGTCTTAGCACCTGTATGCAAATTCCTGGCCACAGGTATAATATTGTGTAATGCTTGTTCCCTGCCATCTATTTCTGATGGGAATAACAATGGGGAAGGGGACTTTGCAGAAGAAGAGAGTGTTTTGTGCAAAACAAGCCCGGCGTTTCAATATACATGATACATTGAATACATTGCTAACATCTTTCTGCTTAGGTCTCCAACAAGCTCTTTGCCTTGGGCCTCCAGGCAGGAGTTCCATTTTCGTCCCTTGGCGAAACTCATCCATAGAGGTTAGCAAAGGGGAAGGAATTGCATTTTACAAAATAGAAAGGCTGCAGATCTCTGCTCCTTCTCCCTTTTGCTGTATGTGTGAACGGTAGAACTTATTTGAACTGTCTACTGCTGAAAAACCCTCGTGCTGATTGGTGCGCCTAGGTAGTGTTTCCAGGGACACTGGGAGCAGGGGAATTGCTTGTCTTTTTCAATGCTATTTTTGGATTTTTCGGTGTATTGTGTGCTTTCTTCTCCCTCCTTATGCTGTCCTGATGGTCTAAACACTCTATGTTGTTATTGATTTATTCCATTACTATGCTGTTTCTCAGTCCAAGTAAGCATGCAAGAAGCCCAATAAGATGAAGATTTTTAAAATATGTCAAAAGCGGTGCAATTAAAGCATAACTGAACATTCTACATCATGTGAAAACATCAAGCTGCCTACTCCGAGTAGGACATATATGCCTGTTTTTCTTAACCTGGTGAACTTTCCATAATCCCTAGCCAGCTTCGACCTGATGTTGGCTGCCAGCAATGCCAGATGGATTCTGACACATCAATCTGGAAAAGGTTTGGTGTATGCCAGACCTGAGGGCGAAAATTGCCATCTGACACCATTTGCTCCTGTGGGTCAAAGCTGGGCGAGGGGGTGTGTTCTCACACCATGAAAATTAATAGCAAGAGGAATATCTCAACCTGATGACTATGTACTACTGTGTTTCACTGAAAATAAGACAGGGTCTTATTTTCTTTTGACCCCTGAAATAAGCACTTGGCCTTATTTTCGAGGTCTTATTATTTTTGAGGTGCAGAAGTGGCAAGTGTGGTCACCTCATGGCTGATGCTGCATTCCAATATTTTCAGGGAGGGCTTATTTTTTCGGGGGAGGGCTTATTTTAGTGCATGCGCTCAAAAGCCCCATTGGCCTTATTGTCCAAGGACGTCTTATTTTTCAGGAAAACAGGGTATGCATGTATCACACTGCAGAAACAAGAAAGCACCCCAGGCCACTAGCTTATCTACCATGGGGGAATTGGGGGTTAGAGATGAAGGCTGCGTGGAGGGTGTCAGAGATCGTCCATGCAATTTCACCAGAGTCCCATACACCCATTTCCCCTATAAATATACTATCCGGCTATAAATCCTGCTATCCACAAGAGCGGTAGAAATAAGAGGCGAGCGCGGACGGCAAGGTTCGCAGTGCGCCGATTTGGCAAAATAAATAAATAAATATATAAATATAAATATATATATTTTAATCGCCTGCTTAGACCAACGTTGCCCGAAAAAAAACAAACCCAACCCACCACCCGTTCGGGTGAGCCCGGCATCCTCAGCCAAGGGCGCCAAACTGAGGCTCCAAAACGCCTGGAAGCGCGCAAGGCGGACGTGCCGTGGCCCCGGTCCAGGCGGTTCGAACGAAGCGGGAAGCCCGCCGCGGCTAGCGCGTCCGGGAATGAGGAGCGCGTGAGAGGGGGGGGAGGGGAAAGCGAGGCTCCCTTTGCCTTTGGCCGCCCGGCGTGAATCGGGCAGCGTGCGCGCGCAGCCGGGTGCCCCGCTCGCGCTTGGGATGAAAGGCGTGCACGCGCGCGGGAGAGAGAGAGAGAGAGAGCGCGAGCTCAGCTGGGTCACACTTGACTGCACGTGCAGCGACGCCCCTTCTTCGCCCCGGCGCGCGCGCCACGCCGTGGCACCTGTGCAAGCGCTGCCCGGCCGCCTCTCCTCGCGCTCCCGCACACTTCCCCCCCCCCCGCACCGCCCGCCCGGCCCCGCTCCTTTCCTGCTGCTTACTGCAGTGTTGAGGGTGGGGGGGAGGGAGGACAGATCTGGACCAAGATGGCGTTGCCGCCGTTGCAGTTTCTCCCAGGGTCAGCACTGGAACAGCTCCCGCCTTGGCTTTCCCATTAAGCGCCGGCCACCGCGGCTCTGAAGTAGTTCTGCAGTCGCTCGGAAGCTTCTCTCCCCCCCCCTCCCCACCGCCCGGGCGTTATTTGCTGCCGTTTCGTCTCGCCGCCTTAGCTTCTTCGCTGCTGTGTGGAGGGCTCCTGTTTTGGTGCAAAGCTCCCCTCTCTGTGGCAGCCGGACCTAGGGGGTGGGGGGGAGGAAGGAAGGGAGCGGAGCCTGAGACCGTATTTCGGGTTCTTGCAGGCGCTCGCGAGGCTGTGTGCATTCTTCGGGTGACAGCGAGCAGTCCGACCCGGCACAATTTTATTTTGCTGTTGGCATCGTCTTTTGTTTTCATTTGGCGCTGCAGTCCCGAATACCAGGGTGATTGCATTATTATTTTGGCCTCAACACCCCACCCCCCCAACACACACCAGCCCTTATCGCCGTTGCTGGTGGTGGTTCTTTAAGTGACTCTCTCTAATGCTACCCTTTGCAAGTGTGGCAATTTCTAGCCGAGCCCACTTCATCCCGTGGATACCTGAAGGAGACGCATCGGGATAATAACATGGAGGAAGAGGAGGAGCTGCAGTCTTGAATACCCTGGCTGTGCTGTCAAGAAGAGAGGAGATGGTGATTTTTAATGTGACACCCGTGCAACTTCTGGAGTTGTGAGAGCTTTTAATCTCCCCCCGCATCCCACTGCCTCACCTGCCTGGTGCCCACCGCCTTTGCTGTTTATTTATTTATTTATTTATTTATTTGTTTTTGGTTTTGTTTTTTTTATAATCTACTTTTCGTTCTCTGGTCTTCGTACTTCCCACAAACCCCCCTCCCCACTTTTCTGCTTTTGCCATGGGAATGGTGGCAAATCTCTTGGCTATTGTCATGTCGGCTTCATTTTTCAACCCCAGCTTTGCCTTCAGTTCGCACTTCGACCCTGGTAAGTTGATTTACTTCTGGAGCTTTGGAGTAAAAGACATTTTTTTAAAAAAAAATCTCCCCCAGATGCTCAGATGACTTTTTTTTCACTTTGCAAAATTACTATGTTCCACTGGCCTTCCTATTTTTCTCTCTCGGGATTTGGTTTTCCTATCCTTGCTTTCCATCTCTGCTACCAAAAAGGAATTGAATTTTGTAGCATGTTATTCCCTCGTCTTGCAGGTTACCTGCCCCCCCCCCTCCAAAGCCCTGGTCCTTGCGGCACTTCTTTGCATTGTTTTAACCCTTTGCTGAAACTGTTCCAGCTTATATAATAGTGGATGGCAGGCTGGCAACTAAAGGGAGCAAACAACAAAATCCTCACACACTGCTTTTGTCTTGGGTGTAATGATTTTAGAAAGGTTCCAGAAGAACAGCTCCTTCCTGCAAAGTTACATCACCAATAATCAGCTATTCCACCCTTTCCTTCTCACTGGCCTTTTTGGCAATTGAGAGTATGTAAAAATAATTCTTGAGTATTTCGGTAGGAAGTAAGTAGACATGGAGTCCTAATTGTTCCTGATAGATGTGCAGTATCCTTGTATGTAACAAGATGTTGACCATACCAGCTGTTTAAACATAGATGGTTTTGGCTAACAAGCTGCAAATTGCCTTTTTCTTGCCTGGAAAGTTGCTTTGAATTTCAAAGAGGTAGAATTGTAAGACAGGTTTGGGGTCAGAGATGTGTCTCTGCATTCTCGAAATGGTAGCTTTGAATAAAGTCAAGAAAAATAAGGGAAAAGGTAGTTATTCACCTGGGATTGGGCCTTCTCTGTGGTGGATGTCAGACTGAATTAATATCCCCCTGGTGGAATGATTGATTTACCTTAGTCAGCCATCAACCTTTTGGCTGGGTAATTGGTAGCCCTTGATTTGTGGGAAAGCAGTATGTTGTCTTGGCAAAGACCAAGTTGTGTTGCAGTCCCTGAGAGACTTACATCTTCTGGGGGTGGGTTTCTCTGCTTTTTCCTAGCCAGATATCCTCAAAGATAGAAGCATATCATTTCTTCAATCTCCCTGTTTCTTCCTAGAGGGGTTTTGTCTTTTTTCTTATGATTGTTGAAATAAACTTCAAGGTTCTATGGTTTTCATATCACTGCTTCCCACCCTCATACCTTGGCTCTCCATCTCTGTTCACTGATTTGTTGGTTCCATAGACCTTATCCGTATAAACTGTTCAACTGACTTAGAAAAGAGTGTGAATAAAAGATGGACTTGGCTTTTAACACCCACAAATGTCACTTTTCTACCCTCCAGTGCAATCTTCAAGTGCAAAAAAACCTGCCTTGTTCAGCTGTGGTTAAAAGATTTTGGCACATTTTTCTAGATTCCATTGCAGTTTTATCTGGCAGGCCTGGAGTGAGGTTTTGGGCTCTATTATGGATTGAAAGATCTCCTTAAAGTCATTGACTGGGTATTAGAAATGGGTGCATGTTTGGGGGGTGGGGTGAAGGAACGATAAACAAATAGCACTTTATTTGATTTATGATTTGACTTATTTGTTCTGATCTGATTTGAGTCCTTTATTACTCTGTTAAATTCCACAACAAACAGCCCTATGGCACACAACAATAAGTAAGGCTTCATCCCACACCTCCATCCCACACTTCCATGAAGGCAGCCACTCACAGTCCCACAACAAAAGCCAGTAAGCAACAAAACCAATTTGCAAAGGCAGAGAGGAAACCCAAAGACAAGGTGCAACCTCACTGGGCAAGGTCCAGAGTCCCAGTGCAGAGGGCAAGGCAAGTCCATGGGGCAAAAGACAAGTCCACAGAAACATAGGTCAAGGCTGAGTTCTTCCTCCACCAAAGCCAGAGGAGGGCATGCCAAAGCAAACAATTGTTCCTGACAAAGACAATCTCTCCTGGCCTCTGCTTAAGTCAACCCAAGCCAAATGTTCCTTGTGAGGAGGGGTGGGGCGACCTTCTCCCAAGCAGTCTCACAGAACTTCTTTGAGCTTGCCTCCTCTGTATTCTAGCTGCCCTGGGATTGGGGGAGGCAGCTGTTCCTCATCAGAGGGCATCTGCTGCCTCTCAATACCATTGCCTTCTGCAACCGATCCTTCCCCCATGCCTGTGAGGGTAGGTCCAGTTGACTATCTCCCCCAATGTCTGAGGGGCCGGTGGACAACATCATCCTCAGCCCCTGATCTCTCCAAACATTCCAAGGGAGATGCGCCATCCTTGTTGGATGGTCTCAGTTCCAATGCCTTCTTTTCCTCCAAACCAGGATCTGATGGGGTCATGTCATTAAGTGTATTAAACATATGTATTTCCTCTGGCCACTTTTAAATCATACTTTGCTTGGAATTATCCTTAGTGAGAATCTGTGAGAAGGCCATTGGATAAAATATAGGGTGAACATCTAAGAGTATGCAGGTCCATCATGAAGGCGAGAGAGAAAAACTTTGTATTGTGTACTTCATGTTTTGTGCTAAATATGTAGAACGGACCACATATAAAAATGGAACTCTTTCCTTACGTGTATTACAATGGCTGAGTGCATTTCAGAATTATACTCCATCCATCTAGTTACCAAAGGAAGCTGACAAATTGAGTGTGAAATAATTATGTTTTTGCTTCCCATCTCTCATGAATTCTAAACATAAGGGTCAACTGGAGTTTCAAAGTGTCTTTGGCTAGAGCTCTTTGCTAAAAGCAATATAAATATTCAATCTTTCATAACAGCAGACACACATTAGGGAGAAACATTATGATATAATATTATTTTTCTATATTGTGGACTTTCATATTCAAGGAGAAGAAAAATATATTGGCATAATTTATAAAAAGTATCCAGGAAACATTGATTCATTGTATGTAACCTTTAAATGGCAAACATTGTAAGAATGATGAGGAAAAAAGGGGGAAAGGCCATATAGAAAAGATAAGAATAGATACTTTAGTTATGCTTTTTCCCTTAGTATGATCTCTGATTACTTCTTGAATAATAAATAATAAATAAAACTTTGGGTGCTTTTTTAAAAAAAATTGCCTTGGAAAATGGAACATGTACTATATTAGGAAGTGGGAGAAAGAGACTTGTTTTCATTTTTTAACAAGTAAAAAAAAAGGAAAGAGTTACTTAATTATATATAATCCTTCAAAGAAACATAAGTCAAGAAGTTACTTTAGAACTTTATCCCTAACTTGCATAACCTATTCTATATTAAAGTTTAGTCAATATTAGTAACTGGAGAAGATGAATGGCCAGACTGAGTATTGGATTTTCTGCAAATTAACTTTATTTAGGCCATATACCAACATACAGGTGATCTGCCTACTAGAAACTGTAATGTGTTCGGGATTAGTTGTAATATCAGTTCTGCATTATCTTACAGTTTTAGAAAATGTATCACGTTGTGTACAACATAATTTTTCTGATTTTTATAAAACACTATAAATAGTGTTACCTTGTATTTTTCCACGTTTCATCATTATTGGGGGGATATGGGGCAAATGTGTGGAACAGTTCTTCAATGCTATTGACTGTTCTCCTCAGTTAAATATCACACAAGGAAATATGGTAAGTAACATTCTTCAAACTTGACCCATTGCCATCGTTGGAGTAGACAAGTTGTTTTCATTGCTAAGAAAACATCTTGAGTTAATGATTCCTGTTTTTGTTTTTCTTTGAGTGTGATTTGAATTTCTTGCCTGAGTCATCTGGATATATTTTTCACTGAGTTGCTATTCTGTGATTATAGCACACAATATAACCTTGATTATGATAGGACCAGAAAAGAGAATTGCTTGATATGTGGATTGGCCCACTTCATAGAAAAGTGGCTAGACCTGGTAGATTTTAGATTCATAGCACTCTTGAGCAAAACCTCTATAAGTTCAGTGCAGCATATGGTAACACTGCTGAAAGTTTAGGTACCCCTAACTCTTAAAAAACCTGTGAAAAGTTTGCACAACACCACATTTTAAAGTGTGTAAACAGTTTAGTTTTATTATAAAGTACCTAAAAAGAACTTGTTAGCAAATTGTATGTGGATCTTTTCTAGATGTGTATGGCAAGGCATGGACCATTTCCTTAGTTCATTAAAACTTCCAGTTGATATTTGGGCAGATAAATTGTCCTTTGCATATTAGTTTAATGCAATGCAATTATGTTTATGCTCTTACAAATCTCCAGTTAAAGTTGGTATCAGGACTAACTGAGGCATTTGATGAGATTTGGGATTCAGAAAGGATAAGACAATACAATAGCAGAGTTGGAAGGGACCTAGGCAGGAAGCCCTATATCGTTTCAGACAAATGGCTATCCAACATCTTCTTAAAGACTTGCAGTGTTGGGGCAGTCACAACTTCTGGAGGCAAGCTGTTCCACAGATTAATTAGGATTAATTAGGATTCCTAATTAAATTCTAGAATTTTTTGATCCTGCTACTTCTCTTTTTCATTCTCTTTCTATGGATTCATCTACACTTTCTAATAAATGAGTAAAGATAAAACCCTACTTTCCTTATTAAAGCAATTTTATAAGTTGGGTGCCACAGAAAGAAAAGCAGGTGAACAGAAGTGGGGAGGGAAATGGAACTGCATTAGAAAATTGGTTATTGGAACCACTAGAAATATTTTATCTAAGAATCTTCAGGACCCTAGAACCAAATTGTGACTGGATTTCTTGCAGGCATACATGCAGATACTGTTAATATATTTATGAACAACACAATAATTTCCTAAAGGATTTCAGTCCCCTCAGTTGAGATAAGGGTTAGGGTTAGGGACATGTATGTGATAAATCAGAGATGATGGATAGGAAACATAATAATAGAGCTGGAATCGACCTTGGAGGTCTTCTAGTCCAGGGGTCCCCAACCTTTTTTGCACCAGGGACCGGTTTCATTTTAAAGAAAATTCTGCGGACCGGCTGGCTTAGAGGAGGAGCGGGGGGGGGGGGGGGACGACAGGCGGTGCATGCGCACGCAGGGGGGAGTTGGCTCACTTGCACCTCTAGGGCCTCCAATGGTGCGAACGGCCGCGCCTGCGCTCTCCCGCATCCGGCGTGCGCTCTGCCCAGGGGGCTGCCCCCTCCTCCCTCCTCCTCTCCGGCCCTGGGGCCCGGTTCCTATCAAGCTACGGACCACCACCAGTCCACGGACCAGGGGTTGGGGACCCCTGTTCTAGTCCAACCCCCAGTTCAGGCAAGAGACACTATACCAGTTGAGACAAATGGCTGTCCAATCTCTTTTTAAAGATCTCCAATAATGGAATATCCACAGGTTCTGCAGGCAAGCCATTCCTCTGATTAATTGTTTGCACTGTCAGGAAATTTCTTCTTGGTTCTAGGTTGCTTCTTTCCTTGATTGGGTATGCTTTTTCAGAGGCATGGCACTCTTGGAAGGCTGCTGGTTTTTTAAGGAGCTGTGATAATCCATGTCTCATTAGAGATGTAACATGAGGGAAACAGTGTAAAGTAATTGCACCTGACCGAATAGTTACCGTTGTGCACATATAGTGTGCATAAATCCAATGAAATACATAGACATACCCAATGCATAATCCATGCTATTATTAGGAATACTGGCTGGTGGTTCTAGATTCATACAATAGTGGAGCGTATGACAGACCAACAACAATCACAGGAAAAGACACAAGTTAAAAGAAGAAAGCACGTGGGAAGGGGAGGGGAAAGTACATAATTTAGTCAACATCAACCTGTTTAATGAAAATAAGAAATTGCCTCTATAGTGTCTCCAACTTTATACAATGTACAGTTCGCCCTCAAATTACAGCCATTCGTTTAATGACTGTTTGAAGTTACAGTGGCTCGTTAAAAAGTGTTTTATGGCTGTTTTTTTACTCATATGACCGTTGCAGCATCCCCATGGTCACACTTGGCAATTGGCATGCACTGTATCTATTATCTATTATGGTTGCAGTGTCTTGGGGTCATGTGATTGCCTTTTGCGACTTCCTCACAAGCAGAGTCAATAGGGAATCCAGATTCACTTAACAACGGTGTCACTAACTTAATAGCTGAAGTGATTTACTTAACAATCGTGGCAAGAAAAGTCATTAAAAAAACTGTCACTTGACAACTGTCTTGCTTAGCAACAGTAGTCCATAGTTACTGACTTTGGAGATTCATGTGGTTGTTTTTGGTATGTTTAGATGATAACTTATCCTGGTAGAATATTGTGTGGCCTTAATGTCATAGGAACTCCACTGTGACAGTGTACCTTTCCATTTGGGGACAACAACAAAACATTCTACATATCTACATGTTTATGTGAACTCCAAGCATTCATTTCCTTATTGGTTAGGTTTCATATTTTGACTACCTGGCTTATATGGAGAGGGTTTCAGTTTAATCTAGATTCCTGGGTCCCTTTCAAACACACAGTAAAGGAATAAACTTCTGGCCACCAATTTATATGTTGATAGTACGTCTCCCCAATTTCTGTGGGTGCTGAAGGTTATGTAGACAACTGAATTGACTAAATGGATGAAAGATCTGAACCACTTCAGAGAGCACTTATGGAGAGCAGAACAGTAGTGATGTAACATCAACCAGCAATGATGTGACACTACAGCAGTAGTAGTATCTAAGAAAATAGGGAAAAAAAGAATCAAACTTGAAGAATGCAAAGATGCTCAAAACCTGCAGGTTAAGTCTGGAGGTTGATTTTGCTCTTTCTCCCAAACTAGCTATATCAAGCAGCATTGTCAGGCCCACCAGGTGAGGGGCCATTGATTGTTTTCTTTCTTTAGTTATAATGGCAGCTGCACAGGACAGGATGACTACAGGATACTAATGGATTCAGCATGAGTCATCAGCTCCTTCTCTGGTCATTCATTTAGGATTCTTTCTGTCGCAAAGGGAGTGTCTCTGGAAAAATTCAAAAGCCTTCTCCTCTGCTACATGCCACTTCCTCCCTGCCAGAACCAAGAAATACTTGATTTGATTGGCCAGTGAGAGCCTGTGAGAGGAAACCTGCCAAAATTGGTCTTTAGCTTCATCCTTAAGCTGCATTCATTAGGAGCCATTAAGAATTGAGTTGGAGTTGTAGGGGCACCATGTTCTCTTTGCTCATAAAGTTAATTCTCAGAGAACCTCATTGTTCAAATGTTACCATATTGTAGTCTGTAGCATTAGTTTCTGCTCCCTTCGGTTTTGGCCATTGAGTAAACGGCATTGTGACTGGATGAGAAAATTGTTTAGGCAGGTGGAGCTTATTGCAACAGAGTAGATATTCAATACTGGGTAACTTTGCTTATCCATCCACGGATCTGGATGGGTAGTAACAAACTCAGGCTCAACCCGTCCAAGACTGAGTGGCTGTGGCTTCCGGCACCCCGGTTCAGCCAGATTATTCCAACTCTGGCCATTGGGGGCGAAACACCGGCCCCCGTGGAGAGGGCGCGCAATTTGGGTGTCCTCCTGGATTCCCGGCTGTCCATGGAGGACCATGTGGCGGCCGTGGCCAGGGGGGCTTTCCATCAGGTACGCCTGATGCGCCAATTGCGGCCCTTACTGGACCGGGCTGCCCTTCGCACAGTCACTCAGGCCCTCGTGACCTCTCAACTTGACTACTGTAATGCTCTCTACATGGGGCTTCCCTTGAGGTGCACTCGAAAGCTGCAGTTAGTCCAGAATGCAGCCGCGCGGGTGATTACGGGAGCGCCTAGACACTCCCACATAACACCTATCCTGCGCGAGCTGCACTGGGTGTGCAATTAAGCAGTGTGCAATTTCACATTTTTGGATATAAGAAAAGCAGCTATTAAAATTACTGTTCCATGTCTATGATGCTTGGGAGATTATGGGAGTTACAGTTTAAAATTTTAGAGAGCACCAGACCAGAGTTGATTCCTTTGGAGGATTTTCTTGGTTATTTGTCTAACCATTTTTCCAAGGAGTTAAAAGTGTTTTTTCCATATTCATTCCATATTCATTCATAATCACCAGATGATGAAAGATTCTGGTGATTTGAGAGAATCATGGTTATGTGGTGCTCAGGAAGGCAATATTAGCAAATTTGATATTCTGATGATTGTGGAGGAATTATTCTGATCTGGATAGGTTGGGTAGGCAATCTTACTGATTTTTATGAGGTTGGGGCTGTGGTTCTACAGGTAGTCCTTGACTTACAACCAAGGTTACGATGGCATGGAAAAAAGCAACTTATCACCATTTTTAACATTTAGGATCATTGCAGCATCCCCACAGTCATGTGATCAAAATGTGGACACTTGGGAACTGGCCGCCCTGGGTCCGTTTGGAGAAGGGCGGGGTATAAATTTAATAAAATAAATAAATAAATAAATGACGGTTGCAGTGTCCTGGGGTCATGGGATCACTTTTTGCAGTTTTCTGAGAAGCAAAGTCAATGTGGAAGCCAGATTCACTTAACAACTGTGTTACTAACTAAACAACTCTTAAGTGCAGAGGCTCACCTAACAGCGGTGGCAAGAAAGGCTGTAAAATGGGGCAAAAATTGGTTTAACAACTGTCTTGCTTAGTAATGGAAAATCAGAGTTTTATCCCCCAGAAACGATAGGATAAGATGGACCAGAGCAATTAGCAAAACAGGTAAAAAGAAAGATTGTAGGTTGAGAAAGATTTCTAAAATACTGGTGGTAGACTTGAGAGGGTCTAAGCTTGGAAAAACTTGTATTATGTGCTTTAAACTATAAAGACTTTGCACAGTTCTTATTAAGATAAGGACACAATGTCTGTACTTTTTCCAGGCAGGAAGTTTGATGTATTAACAGCAATGGGATTTGCTTAGTGTTTTTCTGTTTGATTACCTTAAAAATGTACCGTCTAGCTTGATTTAGGTCTCTAAAAATAATGTTTTTCAAGACTTCCTTGTTATTCTTAGAAGGGGATAAAAGTTGAAACACAAGGATGTCACTAACGCATTGATTATCTTAGGGAAGGTTTGAAGCAACATGTCTGACATACAACTTACCTTAAGCAGGTCTTTACGGGAGGGACTTTGATATGGGTAAGAATTCAGTGATCTTCATAAAGTTTCTCTGTGTACAGAATTATTGCAGTTTTGATGCTGTAGAGAGAAATGGCCAACAATGCTGACAGGGATTAACATTACAACCTTATCTTTCCCAAATTGACCCAAAATGCTATCTATTTAAAAAAGCACTTTCATTGTGCTGTTCATAAAGATTTTGTGACTTCATATGTGAAACAAGCCTTAGAACAGAGGTCTCATTCTCGTGGCCCGCGGGCCAATTGCGGCCCGCAGGACGGTATCTTGTGGCCCCCACTGTGATATGAAAGTATAATATTAGTATTAATATTAGTATTAATCCCAGCCTCACCCAGCCTCTGCCTCCAGCGGCCCCCAGGTAAATTGAGTTTGAGACCCCTGCGTTAGAATATTAGACATTTAGAAAAAACTATTGTCTTTATTGTCAGCATTCAGAAATACTTCTTATATTGGAAATTAGTGGGATGGAGCTTGAAAACCTGATTTAAAGCATATCCTACACAAGTTTATTAAAAGGAAATTGGTTGTTAATGTAACAATAAAATGGACGCAAAGATTTACTGTACTTCAGTTTAACAAACCTTAATAAATTTTACCTAGAATATGCTTATTTATATGCATTTTCTTGAAGTCCTACTATCTCTGTTTACTGTAATGATTTGATTGTAGGTTTATCACATCTGAGCTGCAAAAATCCAGATGAAAACCACACAAAACTAGTGCTCTGTTATCATTATCATCAGTGGTCATTCAGAATTTTGTAGCCCATATGAACCAATTTCATTGTAATTTTATTTTATTTTATTACAATGACAATAAAGATTATTATTATTATGTGGTAATTATATTTTGGAGATCATATTTAGACTGCAAATAGTTTTTCAGAACCAGTTAGCCTCAGATCCCTTATCATTTCATCATTCGCAGTTATTTGGTTACCAAGATAAGCACAGAGTTTAATTCAACCTAAAGAAGAAAATGATAATACCAAATAAACCAGATTGCATAACAGATAAATTAATTGCTCCAACAATTAAATTAACCAGTATTTTACAGACAAGGAAAAACAGTTTGGATCATGTTTGTTCCACAGCATCAGGAAAAACACTAAAATAGTGTTCTATGCAGAAAAACAAAACTCCTGAGACATATACCCAAGGCTACGTGCCTTTTTCCTACCATGAAGAATACATTACCCCTAACTAAGTCTTAACTTACCAAATGCTTTGATGTGAAAATTCCCACTTATTCCGACTGTATTTGCTTATAAATACAGTATTCCACACTTCGAAAAAGACACAGTACAACTGAAAGTAAGCCTCTAAAATTCGATAGAAAATGCAGACCTACTAATCTCCCTTGTTTAAATCAACGGGACTTTAAAAAAAGGCTTCATTTTGATTGGACTGTAGTCATAAACAAGATTATTTTTGTTGCCAGTTGGGGAATCTCTGTATCAGAATTGAATGGATTGGGGTTTTTTTTATTTGCAAAAAATGGTTGAACAACAGCTTTTATATTATATGTTGCTACTTTTAGAAATAGGGAAGTGGCATTTCTACTGAAATGTAGCTATATTTATTTGGTCCAGCAAGTTAATAAAGGTGGGGTTGAACATGTATAAAGATGATGGATGATAGATAGATAGATAGAGATGAGATAGATGATGCTAAATGATGATGATGATAGATAGATAGATAGATAGATAGATAGATAGATAGATAGATAGATAGATAGATAGATAGATAGATAGATAGATAGAACGGAGGGAGGGAGAAATGAGGGGTCCTTCATGCTTGGTTGTTTTCTTGTAGACATTTCATTACTCAAACTAAATAACATCATTAGTGCTAATAGGAAATGGGGTTTGCTCTCAATCTATATTTGTTTTCAATCTATATATTCTAGTGGCCTTTCGGTCAGTGTTGGTGGGAGCGGTCTTGGAGGTTCTTTCATTAGGCTGTTACTGTTAGCTTGTTTGGCAGTTCTTTGATTGGGGTATTGTTCACTTCTTGATGTTGGCCTGATGTTAATGATATTAATCTATGCTCATCTGGTTGTTGATTAGTGGTGGGGAAGTATTTTGGTCTTTTTGCTCCCTTTTTGGTTTATTGATTGACACTTTTGCATAGTATATAGATGTTTATGTCTATGTCTTTATTGATAGCCAATTTGTCAGCGTGCCAGGCTTCTAGATAGATAAATGATAGATGGATGGATGGATGGATGGATGGATGGATGGATGGATGGATGGATAGATGATGGCTGGCTGGCTGGCTGGAAAGATAAATAGATGATAGATAGATGATAGACAGACAGACAGACAGACAGACAGACAGATGACAGACAGACAGACAGACAGACAGACGTCCACATTTTCAGCTATATGAAGTACCGGTCTACTGTATTATTGCAAATATTCAAAATGCTTAATGTCTATGGAGATTCTCAATCATCCAGATCATGGTTGTCCCAAAGGTGCTTTCCAAAAGGCAACTGGACTTTCTTGGATTTCCTCCCCCTTGAAAACGTTTCTCTTTTCATATACTGTAAGACGCTTCTTCAATTCTGATTGAATGGTGGGGGAACGGGAGGATTTATATTCAGATGATTGGACGAATTTAAATCCTTCCATTCCCCACCATTTAGTCAGAACTGAGGAAGCTTTTTGGATGAGAGGAAAAACGATTTGAAAGGGGGGAAAAAACCAAGAAAGTCCAGTTGCCTTTTAAAAAAGCACCTTTGGAATTCAAAATGATTGAAAATCCACAGTGCTTTCTAGTGGCAATGTTAAATTAAAATGAATGAGTTCGAAATATGTAAAGGTATTTTTTTCAACACATGAAAAAACAGGTTTAGCATCTCAAAGGTACAATAGTAGCCTGAATTCCAAGCAGGAAGTCAAGAACTTCCTGTTAGAGAATAAAACATTTCTTTAAGAGAAAACTCTTGTATTGCTTCCTTCACAGTGTAATTCTTCCATCTATATCAGAGGTGGGCTGCTGAGGGTCCGCAGAGGTTCGGGAGAACCTCTAGCTAAGATTCTGTGCAGTTTGGAGAACCCCCAAATCCCACTTCTGGCTGGCCCCACCCTCCCCTCCAAGGGGTCCCCACGCGGCCCATTTTGGATGCAGGTAAGTGCAGGGTGTGCAGAGAGGTTGAGGGGTGTGTGTGAAAAACGGGCCTACTGGAAGGTCAGGAAGGTCAGAAATGGGTCAGTTTCCAATCTCCAGCTGGCCTCCGGAGCCTGGGGAGGCCATTTTTTCCCTCCCGTAGGCTCCAGAAAGGCCTCCAGAGCCTGGGGAGGGCAAAACCTCCTCCCCCCTACCATGGTGCAGGAGGTCGACTAGGCCACGCCCACCATAACCACACCCACCCAGCAACCGGGCAGAGAATCCCTTGCTAAAATTTTTGAACTCCACCCCTGATTTATATGAATGGTATAGAACAGGGGTTCCCAAACTTGGCAACTTTAAGACTTGTGGACTTCAACTTCCAGAATTCTCCAGCCAGCTATGCCAAGTTTGGGAACCCCTGGTATAGAAGGTGTTCAAATCTGCTACTGTTACTGTTTTGATAACGAAAATAATTATAAGATTAAGAATGAAAAAGGCAGAAATTAAAGAGAAGTACATTCATTTATTTTATACATGAAAGCATTTTTAAACTACCTTTACTTTGTAAAGCATTGTTGTTTCTTTGCTAGTAGTTTCTTTACCTAATATTATAAAAATAGAAGGTTTTTATTTATTTGAACTCCAGTACATGCAATGTATTTTAGCATGGTTGAACGAATACACACACAGACACACACAAACACAAACACACAAACACACACACACACACACATCACACACCCCTGCTTACTACTAATTATTGCAGAAGTGATTAGTGATCAGGAATTTGCAGAAAGAGAAAATCGGGAACATGAGTGGTAAATTGGATCCTAACTGCTTTTCTTTATATTGTACTCTTTCCGTATGTTCTCCAGCAGAGATGAAACTACTAGGATAAATAATTGCATATATGTTGTCCACCTGTGACCTCCATCTATCTATTTTTTTTTAAATAGAGCCAGTTTGGTCTAGTGGTTAAGGTACCAGGCTAGAAAGCAGGAGATTGTGAGTTCTAGCCCTGCCTTAGGCATGAAAACCAGCTGGGTGCCTTTGGGCTAATTACGCTTCCTCAGTCCAACCAACCTCACAAGGTTGTTGTGGGGAAAAGAGATGGAGGAAGCTGTGTTGGATATGTTATTTATAAAAACGATAAAGGCAGGATAGAAATAAATAAATGAAATATATATTTTTTAGGAAGCAGCGGGAGACATGTACAACATTGTAAGGACTAATTCCAGGTAATGCTTTATTTTGCCCACCCCTGCTTCATCTGTTGTTTTGCTTTATTATGCAAAAGCTTCTAAATGAAGAGTTCCTATTGTTACCAGTCAAAAGACATTGTGTAGGAATTTGTCTTAAATTCTTAATGAATATTATGTCTGTGCGAATAAGTAAAAAGCTGACTAAGAAGTAGCAAAATGTGGGAGTGTTAAGTTGAAAGATAAAAGTACTGAATACTTTATAAAATTTTGGCTGGAAGAATCCATAGGCTGGGTAACACAGAGTACCCTAAGCTGTTGTGTAGTTTATTTGATTTTTAGCTTAGTTTGTTAAAATAACAGTAGAGAAGGGTCTCTTCCTGGACTCCACCAGTCAGAATTCTTTAACTGGCAGGATGCAACATTCCTTTCCTGCTCAACCAGCCAATGTAATGGGATGAACATGGGTAGCCTGGCCCCATATCATGTAGGGCTTTATAGGTCACAGTCAACACCTTGGATTGGACCTGAAAGCAAACCAGAACACAGTGCAGCTCAAGGGGTAGAGTTTTTATGTATGTCGTTCTTTAGGTGCCCGATATAGCTTGTGCAACTGCATTTTGCACCAGCTGAAGCTTCTGGATATTTTTCAAGGGTGGTCCCATGTAGAGCGCATTGCGGTAGTCCAAATGGGAGATGACCAGGTCATACTTTTTCCGTCTGGCCGGCTTGGGATAGCCTCCTTGTCCTGGGGTTTTTAGGGTAATTTTAATTATTTTTAGTGTTTAGGGGTTTTAGGGCAGTTTTTTAGTTTTTATAGATGTTTTTAGCGCAGGATTTGTTGTTTAATTGTGATTTTAAATTATGTATTTTGTTGTGTTTACTGTTTTTTAATTTTCCTGTGCC
The DNA here is from genome assembly GCA_039707465.1 of Rhabdophis nuchalis. Classification (NCBI taxonomy): domain Eukaryota; kingdom Metazoa; phylum Chordata; class Lepidosauria; order Squamata; family Natricidae; genus Rhabdophis; species Rhabdophis nuchalis. The sequence continues at coordinate 148,519,274 of CM077646.1, read as the reverse complement.
CCGCCTCGAGTCCCCTGGGGAGAGAGAGCGGGTAACAAATAAAATTTATTATTATTATTATTATTATTTATTATGAGTGACCTACCAGTCATTGTTTTTATGACTGAGGTAGTCAAAAAGTAAGCTCTCCTGGTACAAGATAGATTTGAACAAGTGATATCCATTCATTAATTTAGTCTTTTATTGAAGCATTGGATAAACGAGAGTAGAGTCTTATTGGAAATACATCATTTTAAAAACATGGGCCTTTAAAAACTGGTGAAAATAGTAATATTTTGATGGAAATTATGTTTTTCAAAATAAAGAACAAAGAAACCCCAGGAAATGAGGAAGGGTAGCAAATTGGTTTTGAGCCAAAGAGTATCTGCAAAGCCGGCTGGGGAATTCTGGGAGTTGAAGTCCACCAGTCATCAAAGAGCCAACTTTGCAGACCCCTGTGCAAAGAGATCAGCAAACAAGGGTAAATACCTATGCATCTGCAGGAGCACTGTAGTGTGGCATGTTTTTTCCAAACACTGCACCGAAGGATAGAAGATTAATTCTGTTGGACGGTTCTTGTTCTGAGAAATTAAAGCAGTTAATGGTTAAACAGACAAAAGATCTTTACTGTAAGATTGTTCTGGTCATGATTTTTTAAACCTGTCTTTTTTCCAACCCTAGCTGATTTCTTTTGCTCTTCTGCCTGGCATGGGTGATTACCTTTTGAATGATGACAATGCAAATTCCTGTCAAAGTAAATTAAGAGAAATTTACTACAGAAGGTTTGAAACGGCTCAAATCTCTGGAATTGTTCAGAGTACAAATTATGACTCATGACATCCCATTTTCCTGGTTGCCTTTCAGTGAACTGAAAAGGTTTGGGTGCGAAAGTGAGGACAACTTTCTTCGGCCTACTGCATTTATGAAAGAGAGAAAGTAGTATTTGGATATATGACATTCGCAAGCTTTTCTGGGTTTGAAAAGGAGAATAATTCAAGTATGAAGAGAAACCTCTTTCTATAGGGTCTGAATGTGTTACATTTTTTTTTCATTTTAAATGTGAAATTTATTGGATTTAACTTTTAATTCAGTTAAATACAAAAAAGTAACAAAGTCCCATTAAAAATTAAAACATTAAAATTCTACAGAATTACATTCTCCATGTTATACTTTCAGTGTCTTTTATTTGCCTTTGTGTTTTATATATTCATCTGAAAATATTTCATGCTTTGTTTCTAACTTTAAACAACGCTATTTTAACTATTAAAAAAACATTGAATTTCGTATTTAAAAATAAAACTGCGGTGCCAGCAAAATGGTACAACTTGGTTATTTTTTCCTTTTGTTTCTTACATTCTTTTTTATATTGATTTGGGGAAATGTGGCCTAGAGGTGGATCTCTCACCTCACAATCAGAAGGTTGTGAGTTCAATCCTAGGTAGAGGCAGATGTAATATCTCCTGCTTGGGCAGGGGGTTGGACTAGATGACCTTCAAGGTCCCGTCCAACACTTGTTTAATCTGTTAAATCGTGATAAATGTAGAAGCAGTGCAGGCCTGCATGTCTGCCCTCAGAGATCAGCCTCGCTGAGCTTAATGGGACTGGAATTATGGATTGGAAATTAAAGTCTCTGTTTGTGGAGAGATTTAATACTAACTGGCTGGAGAAGGAAAGAGTTACACCCTGTTTAGGTATTACATCAGGAGCTAAATTCACTAAGAAAACAGCTTCTCCCAAGTCCCAGTTAATCTTCAGGAACATTCAAATAATCATTTACATTCAAAGTTAATTCTTTTGTTTTTAACCAATATTTTTTTTGTATTAGATAATTTAAGGCGAATCTCTGCCGTTTGATTTTTTGCAGAGAAGTCTTGTACATACTTGTCATAGGTAATCCATCTTTATGCATGTCACCTTGTCTTTTGTGTAGGTCTTTTCCATACTAAACCATGGTTGCCAAGGTTTTCCTGAGTCTGTCTCCCCTCCCTTCTTGACATTTCTTTAAACAATAGGACAATCTCAATAGGATAATAAATTTATTTATTATAGCAACACAATACTAACTATATACTCCCTGAACTCCGTACCACCACAGACCTCTGCCTTTTCCGCTGGCGTCTTAAAACGCATTTGTTCCAACAAGCCGGCCTAGGATAATCACCCGATTTGGACTTTTTAGTTATAAATTTTAATTAGAGAATTTTAAAATGTTTTAGCACGGGGTAATTTAATTTAATTGGATTTTAATAATTGATCTATTTATGTACGTTGTGTTTTAATTTGCCTGTGCGCCGCCCTGGGTCCTTTTGTAGGAGAAGGGCGGGGTATAAATTTAATAAAATAAAAATAAAATAAATGCCTCTGTCTCTTCTCTGTCTCTATCTATCTATCTATCTATCTATCTATCTATCTATCTATCTATCTATCTATCTATCTATCTATCTATCTATCTATCTATCCATCCATCCATCCATCCATCCATCCATCTATCTACCTTTCGTATTCAGATCTCTCGTACATATAAATAATACTTTAACCAAAAGTCCAAGAAGCAATTTATTTTATAAATTTCATTGTAATTTTAGTACAATGACAATAAAGATTATTATTATTATTAAATTTTAGGTCATTATATTTATTAGAAAGGAAGTAAATAAATATCTAAAAAGCATAAAAAATAAGTAATTCATAATTAGTAGCATAACATTGTTTATTATTGACACTGACTGACATTCTTATTCTTATTATTTTAAGATAGAAACAACATTTTAGTTGGGAAGTGGCAATTTTTCATCTGGTCCCAAGTGAAAAGAACACTTGCCATCCATTTATAAAAGTTAAATTCGTGAAAAACAAGTTAATGATAAATAAATACAGTAGTTCCTTTTTTTAAAGGTTCAGTAAAGAAAAAAGAGACTGTTGCTATTATTAAATATTGTCTTTTAAGAATATTTTTATTTTCAACCAGGGACGAAAGAAATAATGGAATGTTTGCATCTTCAGTTATCATTCCTGTAAGATACAGTAGTCTGGCCATTAGGAATATATCTTTTTCAGAATCAGATGCATAGGAGTTTGAAAAAAGGGGTCCTAATGAATAGCAGATGGATATATGTTCATGTGAAATCGAAAGCACTTCTTCCAAATCATTTTTAAAGGGTACATAGCTTTGAGAATGACATCTAGACAGTTTCAGCTAAGATGAGACATCTAAGGGATTTCTGTCATACATACAGGTAATCCTTCACTTATGACCACAATTGAGCCCAAAATTTCTATTGCTAAGCAAGACAATTGTTAAGAAGGTTTACCCCGTGTTATGACCTTTCTTGCTACTCTTGTTAAATGATTCACTGCAGTTATTAAGTTAGTAACACGATTGTTAAGTGAATCTAGCTTCTCCATTGACTTTGCTTGTCAGAAAGTTGCAAATAATGATCACACGACTCCGAGAAACTCCAGCTGTCATAAATATATGCCAGTTGCCAAATGTTTAAAGTTTGATGATGTGACCATGTGGATCCTGCAATGGCCATGTGTGAAAAAGGCTCATAACGGTCAATTTTTTCAGTGTTGCAATTTCAAATGGGTCACTAAACAAATGGTTGTAAGTCAAGGGCTATCTCTATTTTGATACCATTATTTTATGATCGTGGAAAGTGGAGGCCCATTTTGCTAGTTGGTATGTAGTTGAAAGGCAGATCATTTGTATAGAACATATGCTAATCTTGTGCTTTTGTTTTAAATTATATCTAGGGTTTGGGAATTTTGAATCAGAACAGGATGATAAAAGCAAATAGATCAACATACAGCTTTGGGCTTAGTTTGTTGCACATGTTCTTTTCAGTGCAATCTCCTGCGGTTTCCGGCTTGATAAATTTAGCAAAATAGATACTTGCATTTTTCCTTACTGAAATTATTTTTGGTTCCAGAAATGTGTTCCTTCTGCTCTTCTCTCTTAAATAGATTACTTTGCATTGAAGCTTATTCTCTAAAGGTTGTGCAGTTACATCCTGCTATTGAGAACAGCCAGCAATGTTCATAAGACCAACTTATGAATTACTTTTGACACATGCCTTTACAAAATTTAACAAGGAGAAGGGCGGGGTATAAATTTAATAAAATAAATAAATAAATAAATAAATAAATAAATAAATAAATAAATAAATAAATACATACATCTGTTATATAATAATTAATGAGATGTTTGAACTACATTGAGAAAACATTAATCTCTATATATTGTTAGTCTAATACTGTATGTTGCCACCTGTGGTGGAATCTCCAACTAAGGTGGGATAGTGGATAACAGATTAACAGAGTTGAAAGCGACCTTGCAGGTCATCTAGTCCAACCCCCTGCCCAAGCAGGAGACCCTACATCTGCCTCTATCTAGGATTAAACTCACAACCTCCTGATTGGGAGGTGAGAGCTCCACCTCTAGGCCACAGCAGCAGGTTTTTATGGAGAGACTGGAGAGACTGGCAACCTTGGAGTTCTTACAGGGGAAGAAGCAATGGAGAATTGACCTCTTCTAAAAACCCTGAAGACTTTATCCCGCTGTTCCCAAGAGAATGCGGTCAGCCTGGTGAGATTCTTGTAGATAGGCAAGCAATGATAGAGAGGCAACTCTGATCAACTCATGGTGGCATTCTAGCTTCTTGCATCTGATACCACCCCTTGTAGAAGGAAGAATCTTTGCTGCAGAATAGGGTGCATTGCTGTTATCTCCCCAATTCTTCCATGATCTGAGCCATCCTCATTTCTCTTGTTGATTTATAATTTTTGAGTGGTTGTCCTAGACAACATTATTTGGATCTATCAAAATGTGACCATTCTAGAGCACTGTTATCTGGTGATACCTTGTTTACTATTGTGGCTAGTAAAGTTTGGTGTTACAGAGCAGATGTACAGTGAAATACAGAAACCATAAACTTCGGGAAAAGCTCATTCCTTTTTCTTTATGTGGATCAGACGTTATCATTGAAAGCCAAATATGCTTAAGGACCATCACATCAGTGAGTAATTAGCCACATGTTTGCATCATCAAGGCCTGCTGAATCTGTCTGCCTCAAATGGCATCTGTGGAACACCCAAATTAAATGTTTGTTAATTAGAGGATTTAAATGGCTGCAATATTGCAACACTTCCAAATCACTTGAGATTTTGTTATTCTAGCCTTATACATTAGTTAAACCATACCCAAATCTAAGGGAAAGGGGGAGGTTTTTGGAAAATGGTGGTGGTGATAGTAGTGTTCTTTGCAGGACTTTGAAAAAAAAAAAGACCTTGTTTTCTATTGCCACAATTAAATCCACAGATTCCTTGAGGCTATTTTTGGCTGTAAACAGCAGTATCTTCATTAGAAAATTACTCAACCCTAAGGACAATCAAGAGGATGATAATGTAGATGGCAGGTGTTTTGAACAAATAAAACTAAAGCATAGTATAATTAAGGTAATAATTTAATATGACTTGTTGTCTTTCTATTGCTGTTTCATATAGCTTCATATTATGTGTAATGTTGTTTATGAATACAGTCTAATTCTGTAAATATTTATTCAGGAGTTAAATCTATGAATACAGTGGGATTCATACTCAGTTGTGCGTGACACATGCAGGCCGTAAGTTTGACACCCCTGATCTAAGCTAAGTCGTTCCCCTTGGACAGGTTCTGATCAATCTGCTTATTGGCACAATTGAAGAAAGAATTGCCTATTTCCTGAAAGGTTCTAGAAATTCAATTTCAACTGCCTTAATCAGTTGAAACAAGAACAATTAAGATTGCGATCCCTCTAAACAGCAGCAACTGATGAAATTGATTGTTTTCTGCAAAATGTGCTTTGAGGCACAAGATTTGTTATTTTGTTGTCTCTCTGTTTGATCATAGTTACTGAAGTTCATCTTGTGTCATTCTGTTTTTAAGGAGGAGGTTAATTGTTTCAAATGTTTAGTGCGGAGATAAGTATAATTTCTGCAATCCAAGCAGCAAAGATGTTTTGGAGCTTGGACTGATTTTATTGTTGGAGGATTTTATGGCAATTTATAAGGTGCCTTGCTTGCTTACGTGCTTGTGAAATATATTCTTTTTTCCCCTCTCCCACAATTTTTCTCTTTCAGTTTCATTTTAAAAATTACAGGTAGTCCTCACTTATGGCCACAGTTCAGCTCAAAATTTATGTTGCTAAGCAAGGCAGTTGTTAAGTGAATTTTGCCCCATTTTACGACTGTTCTTACCACAATTGTTAAGTGAATCATTGCAGTTAAGTTAGCAACACGGTTGTTAAGTGTATCTGGCTTCCCCCATTGACTTTGCTAGCTAGGAAGGTTACAAATGGTGATCATAGTGCAACCATCCTAAATACCTGCCAGTTGCCAAGCATCCAAATTTTGATCATATGACCACAGGGATGCTGCAACGGTCCCTAAGTGTGAAAAACAGTCATAAGTCATTTTTTCTCAGGGCCGTTGTAACTTGAAGTGAACAGCCACTAAATAAACGATTATTTTCTTGTGCTGTTCTTGGTAGAAGAAGTTGATACTCAAAATACAGCAGAGTAATTTGAACTGCATAGTGTCATCATCTGGTTTGAGATGTGGCTTGTGACACTGAGTGTACTGCAATCTTACTTTTTGCTCTTTCTTGTGCAGTTTTCCTACAGTGCTGTGGTAATCTTGGTATTGAAATTTTGATCGTGTACTGATATGAAAATAGCCTGGTCTAGTAACTAAGGAGGCATGGGCTAGAATCCCAAAGACCATGAGTCCTAGTCCAGCCTTAGATATGAAAACTGGCGAGATGACTTTGGGCCAGTCACTCTCTTTCAGCCCAACCCACCTCACAGAGTTGTTGTTGTGGGGAAGGTAGGAGGGGGAAGAAGTATTAGATGTATTAGGTATAAGTCAGGGATGTCCAAACTTGGGAACTTTAAGACTTGTGGACTTCAACTCCCAGAATTCCCCAGCCAGCTATGCTGGCTGGGGAATTCTGGGAGTTGAAGTCCACAAGTCTTAAAGTTCCCAAGTTTGGACATCCCTGGTATAAGTATATAAATAAAAATGCATTTATAAGTAGCAGTTTACTTTTGACAAAAACAAAACGTGCATAATTTTCTCCCCTCGTGGCCATTCTTTAGTCTGAAAGAAAATGTAAGGTTATTCTTCTTTTACTTCCACAGAAATTTGAAGATACTGACTGATTCCAACCTGCAGTTGAAATTTCACCTCATTTTCAAATAAGTGAGATGAAATGGTTTGGAAGCTCTTAGCAGAAAAGGGTTAGGCGGTAGAATTCATATGGCAGAAATAGTGGCAGGTACAATTAAGGGAAGAATATTTCCCTTCTGGCAAGAATATTTATGCTGTACCAGGAAAGCAGAAGCTTAATTAATTCTCTCTTTAGCAATAGATGTGCTGATGGTTATTCTAGCTAAGGTAGAAAATGGACAGGTTAAATTTAATCAGAATGGCTATTTTTTATGAAGATGATCTGTTTTGTGGGGACTTTATATTATGCAATCTTTAGTACTAAATTGGCTACTTTTTTTGGTGAGAGAGAGAGAAGAGAGGGAGAAAGTTAGAGGAAGAGACCATTGTTTATTACTGGTATCAGTTGTAGCAAAGACCTTTCAATGCTTACAGGTTTTGATTCTGTGCAAAAGAGAAGAAGCATTCTTTCAATTAAAGGAATCGCTCTTAAAAATGAGTGCTGTACTTGTGTCAAACCTGTAAGGCAGTGGCCAGCAATTACTTTTAGTCACCATAGTAACCTTAACACAAATCATTAGAGCATTACAGTTCCTACCTATTTAAAAAGAAAGGTTATGCTAGGAAAGTGGAATAGTCTTCCTTCCTTTAGCCAAATGTGATAGCCAACAAGTTTATTTGATGATAGTTACTTGTGTTTACCTCATGATAATTACTTCAAAGAGAGAACATTTGGTGCAACCCATTTCTGGGAAAAAACTTCAGAGGCAGTACTCCAGTTTTGCTAGGCCAAATTTGAAGTAAAAAAAAATGGTATAGAAATCAATTTATATGAACCGTGATCAGCTGTACTATATACAGTGTACTATACTATGTACTGTATACAATATGCATCTTCCTGCATGCTTGTTCAGAAATAAACAAAAGTATCTTTTAAAAAGCTGCTTCTCAGAAATGAGTCTCAATGGATGTACCGTATTTTTCAAAGTATAAGACGCACCGGAGTATAAGAGACACATTTTTTAAAAAAGTAGTTAGGTAGATACTGGGATAGAGAGGGAGAGAAAGAGAGAGAAATACAGTAGGTAGGAAGGGAGAGAGAGAGAGAGAGTAGGTAGGTAGGTAGGTAGAGGGAGGGAAGGAGGGAGGGAGGGATAGTGAGAGAAATACAGTAGATAGGTAGGGAGAGAGAGAGAGTAGATAGGTAGGTAGGTAGAGGGATAGAGAGAGAGAAATAGAGAGAGAGAGATACAGTAGATAGGTAGGTAGAGAGAGAGAGTAGGTAGGTAGGTAGATGTTTCCAGGTGTATTCACCCATGTGCTGCAGAAGTAAATCACTGACCATCTTTGGAACAAATCTTTGTTTCTGCAGGCACAGTACTTGACCAATGTAATTCTCATCAATAACTCTAAGTAAACAGCTTTCCAAAAGGGGGGGAAAAAACCTATTTGCACTTTGCAAACCTCCCCCAAATGGCCCGTTTTTCGTGAAAATGGGCCTGTTTTTTTTCAAATAAAAGGCATGAATAGCCTTGGGGGGGGGGCTTGCAGAGTGCTCCTGCGGGGGTGGGGGGGGTCAAAAATGAGCAAAAACCAGGCACATTTATCACAAAAATGGGATGTGTTTTGGTCAAAAAAATAGCATGCATAGCCTTATGGAGGCTTATAGAGTGCTACTGGGGGCTGGGGGGGGGCAAAAACACCGTGTTTTTTGCTTATTTCTGCCCTCCCCAGCCCCCGGAGCTCTCTGGAAGCCTCCATAAGAGTATACACAGCCATTTTGGTGAAGGAGTGGGGCTTTCAGGAGGCCAAAAATGCTGTATTCGATGTATAAGACGCACCCAGATTTTCAGCCTCTTTTTGGAGGAAAAAAGGTGCATCTTATACTCCTAAAAATATGGTACTTCTGCCCTAATATTAGTCCCTGGATGTTCTTCACTAGATAATCACACAGTTGCTTTTTCAAACAGCAACTGGACTATGTTTTTTTTCCCCTTCAGGAAGAAGACATTTCACTTCTCATTCAAGAAACTTCATCGGTTCTGACAGGATGGTGGCAGGGGGGGATGGAAGGATCATATTACTTTGCAGTCATCTGGCGGCTAGCACTCTCTCTGAGAGCCTATTGAGGCCACTTGGGGTTTTTATCAATGCCCTTCTTTCTTAAGGAAGGTTTATCTGTGTCTTCTTCCTCATGGAAAAAACATAGTCCAGTTGCCTTTTGAAAAATTACCTTTGAGACAACCATGGCCTGGATGACAGAATATCTCCACAAACATTCACTAGATAATGTGACTCACTGCAAAATAAGCTTATTTGGCTTATTTCCAGAAAAGCATGTATAAGATTGTAGCTGTCTTACAGTGACTTAAACAATAAACTGCTCAAAATGCTGTTCAAAGTCACATTGCTGTTTCCAGCTGTTTTGGGCCCAATAATTTTCCAAGACAGAATTCTGCTGTGGTACCAGATATTGAAAAATCTAATGACATTAGAAAATTTATAACAGGATGGTGAGGTAATTAGAGGCAAACTAAATACCTTTGTTTTCAGAGCCGTTTTAGTCACGTTGCTTAATTCTTGATTTGGCTCCTATTTCATGGGTGAATTAAACTCTTGGTATAATGTAAGATTAATGATACTCTACCTTATGTGCTGACGATGAAATTGGGTCAACGTTGTAAAATTGTTTGCATAATGAAACTGTGTCTAGCATTGACACCAAGGCAAAGTAATACATTTGCTGCAGGCTATTCAGGATCATTTTACTTCAGCTATAATATCGGGAGCGGGTTAGAAATTTGTTAGAAAATGTGGTTTGCTCAAAGGGATGATTGTTGAGCTGGCCAGAGTTTATTGGTTTAGCTAACGGATATTGGTGCTTGTTTGTGTTTGAGCGAAGAATGAAGGGTTGAATTATGACATGCATACACATCAGCAGAAATAACCTTATCCATCGTAGATGAGATGAAGTGAGATGTGGGACTTCAGTATAATATGGAAGCCTGGGAACAACTTCACTGTGGTGGCTTGCTAGTGTGATTTAGCGAAATGATAGCTAAGGAATCGGCTCCTTTCCCTTTTTAAATGGAACAATTTAATGACAGACTTAGCATCTGCTTTGGAATATGTGGGTAACCCAGAGACAAGCATTGTCTACTATAGGTTGATCAGGTGCTCAAGCAATTTCTAATAATCCCTTTTCCATCAGCAAGCTTACCTTATTCAAACTTGGTTCTTTATACAAGCTTCTTAAAATATGTAATGCATACAATGGATGTTAACTGTCTATCTGACAGACTTAGATCTTCTGTGGTTTAACACAAAAGGGAACAAGAAGAACAGGAGAATTCTGGATATGAATGCAATATGGTCAGTACCTCTTTTTTCAATTACAAATATGTCTATGGAGATCCTCAGTCATGCAGGTCATGGTTGTCCCAAAGGTGCTTTTTCAAGAGGCAACTGGACTTTCTGGTTTTTCTTTGAAGATGATCTGCTTCTTATCCAAGAAGCTTCTTCAGCTCTGACTGGATGGTGGGGAATGGAAGGATTTATACTCCTTGCAGATCACTGGTCATTTGAATTCTTTTTGAGAGTTGTTAAGGCCACCTGGAGGTTTATTTGTGTCATCAGGGTCACCTGAGTGGTGCAAATGAGTGTGGAGCCTTCTTGGAACCATTGAAAGGACTGCGTTGTAGACTGGAGATAGAGGGCTCATATCCCTTCCCCTCTGTTGAGAGACAGCTGTTCAATTTTGACATAGATGGCCTCTTTGAACCCTCTTTCAAACCAAGGGCCCTCTCTGTCCAAAATGTGGACTTTGCTATCTTCAAAAGAGTGGCCTTTGTCTTTTAAATAAAGATGGGCTGCTGAATCTGGTCCTGGTGGATTTGTTCTCCTATGTTGTTCCATTTGTTTGTGAAGTGGTTGTTTTGTTTCCCCAATGTACAGATCTGCCCTTGTACTCACTGCACTCACTGCATTGTACTGCATATACGACATTCCTCAGTTTGTGTCTGGGTGTTTTATCCTTGGGGTGAACAAGCCTTAGTGAATTCTGGGCTTGAAGTGTTCATGTATGTTGTGTTCGATGAAGTTCCTCCTGAGCTTTTCCAATATTCCTGCAATGTATGAAACGACAACGTTGTTTTGTCTTCATAGGAGCTCCTGTAGGGTCTTCATAGGAGCTCCTGTAGGGTCATTCATAGGAGCTCCTGTAGGGTCATTTTTGAGATTTGATGAAGGCCCACTGGGGATAGCCACACATTCTGAGGGCTTCCTTGATGTGTTTTAGTTCTTTTTCTTTCCCATCTTTGCTGATAGGCAGGCCTTCAGCTCTGTGGTGTAGGGCAGGGGTCCCCAACCTTTGCAACTTTAAGTCTAAAGGACTTCAGCTCCCAGACTTCTCCAGCCAGCAAAGCTGGGAGCTGAAGTCCTTCAGACTTAAAGTTGCAAAAGTTGGAGACCCCTGGTGTAGGGTTCTGATGACTCCCGTTTTGTGTTCCAGTGGGTGATGGGAATCAAAATGTAAATACTGATCTCTCTGTGTGGATTTTCTGTAAACTTCAGTGTTAAGGCTCCTGTTTTCCTTAATTTCCTTTTTGGTAAAATCTTGCCCATAGGGAAGTATTAGTTTGCTTAATAACTGCAGAATTTGCTTATTGATTGCAGATTCACTTAAGGACCATGTGATTTGCTTAAGACCACTGCAAAACACATCATAAAATTGGCTGACCCATTTTATTACCATCACCACCACATACAATTATAATGGGAAAGCTACATTATGGTTAGAGGTGGATTGCCAATTTTTCTACTACCGGTTCTGGCGCACTCCTGCGCTCGCTCACTTGCGCGTGCGACATCCGGGCAGGTGGGCAGAGCCTTCCGCTGCCGCTACTACCTGTTCGCTTGATCCTGGCTGAACCGGGAGCAACCCACCTCTGATTATAATCATATATCAAGGACTACCTGTATACTATTTTAAAAAGTGAGACAAGAGTAAGTAACTTGAATATGGGAACCTACAATTTGAATCCAACCCAGGCTGCCTGGATTTTATAACAGTTGTAACCAGACACATCTTCAAGGCATCAGATGGTGGCCCTGTTGGGTTCTCCTAGGGAATAATTCAGTGTCCTATGCTTTGCTATGCTTCTAGAATCAGGATTCCGTGTTGATTATTTTCACATTTACAGTTAGAAGGTCACAACCTGAGGTTTCAATGACATGGATATTTATGGTATGATAAATTTAAAAATTTCTCTCCCCCCCCCATTTTTTTTCTATTCTTGCACTTTTTGCTTTCTCTTTGCTTTATTTTTTCCTTTTCCTCCCTTACTTTATTTGTATTAGCTTTACCTTTTTTGAAGTTTTGATTATATATTATATATATAAAGGATGGCTCTTTTATCACAAGCAAAGTATTCCAGTGCATTTCAGCTTCTCTGTTGCTCAGTGTCCAGTTAGGCTTATTTGTGGATCATACTCTTCCTCAGTGGAATTGTTGCTATGAGAAGTATTCATTTTGATATGATTACATGTGATATTTCCTCCATCCCAAATGAAAGAGAAATGGGTAAAAGAGCTCCTTGTGATCTTTTCAGGGATGATTGAGTCACTTTTCTTGGATGGATGGTGAACTAGGACTTGAATTGAATTCAGTATTTGAATATCTTATATTAATTGATTTCAGTAACAGAGTCTTGCAGAACTGAGATGACCTTGAACTTAATTTATCAGTAGGTGTAGGGCAGTAGTGTCAAACTCATGTTGTCATGATGGTGTCACATGACGAATCGGAACGCCCCCTCCTTCGCTAAACCGGGCATGGGCAGGTTGTGGGCTGCGAGTTTGACAGCCCTGGTGTCATGCATCCAGGTTGTGGGCTGCGAGTTTGACAGCCCTGGTGTAGGGACTCAATAGTTAGCGCAGTAGGAAGTCATACCAAACCTTGACAAGTGACCACTTTGAGTCATGGATGAAACCACATTCAAATAATATGTTATTGAGCCAGAAGACTTTAGTTCCAAGAATAATAGAGATTCTTTGCTTTGCTTTGATGTGACTGTGTGCTGCATGTTTATAAACTGAATATGACCTGTTATATTCCTTCCCAAATGGGATTTTGATATCTTCCAGGCCCAGTATCTGGAGACACAATAACATGTTACAGTGACATGTACATTACGTGAAGAAGTCAGCAAGGATATTGTTGTTACAATTACCTGTAGTAATAAAACACCAATAAAGTTTTAAGAAGTTTCCTTTATAAAATATCCTTAATACAGAGATTTCGCTGGGACCCCTTCCATTATTATTAGGTTGCCAAGTTGAAACAATTTGTTCAAGCTTTTAATGAGCAATTATGTTGATTTCAGGGCTAAGATTGTATTGACTTTATCAGTTTTCTTTGCTGCATTCACATGTTGATTAATTTTATGGATTTTATAATTTGTAGACTATTTTGCAGTGATTGTCTTTCTTCAATTATCTAACTTACTAAATGCATTTTATATTTAAAGCTAATATATAAATATTTTAAGTGCATAAATGTTTATTAGAAAAAAACTGCAACATAATATTCTTTGGTGTGCGTAACATTTATCTAATTCATTTTGAGCATGCAAAGCTATTCATAAACTACTATCAGATTGTAATGGTAGACAATTTTGTTTTATTCCATTTTTATTAAATTTCTATTAAGTTTCTATGCCATCTGCTTTCTTTAAAATGATATATTGTATATTTGATTTTAAAAAAACCTGAAGAAATTGGTGTTGGCAGAGGAGGTAGTATTTAAAAAGTAGACAGAATCTCAATTGCCAATTGGTATAATCAAATGGAAGATCCAATCTCTTTGGGGTTTTTTTGTTTGTTCTTTATGAGTAGAGTAGATGCTTCTTGAGGTGTAAAACTCTGTGAGCTGAGCATAAATTTGCCTTTTTGCTCTGTGACTATTGAGATATTTTTATTCTAGGGACGTGGTGGCTCAGTGGCTAAGACGCTGAGCTTGTCAGTCAGAAAGGTCGGCAGTTCAGCAGTTCAAATCCCTAGCACCGCGTAATGGAGTGAGCTTCCGTTACTTGTCCCAGCTTCTGCCAACATAGCAATCCGAAAGCATGTAAAAAATGCAAGTAGAAAAATAGGGACCACATTTGGTGGGAAGGTAACAGCGTTCAGTGTGCGCATTTAGTCAGGCGAGCCACATGACCATGGAGACGTTTTCAGACAGCACTGGCTCTTCAGTTTTGAAATGGAGATGAGCACCACCCCCTAGAGTTGGGAACGACTAGCACATTATGTGCAAGAGGAACCTTTACCTTATCATCATTCTAGAGCAGCATCACAAATCTTTTTTGATGAGAGGTCCTTGGTGCTCTCTGAGCTTATTTTTTTACAGATGTTTCATTATCCAAACATCATCAGTCTTGGTAGAGAATCACGTTTGTTCTCAGTTTATACTCTAGTGTTGATGGGAGTGCTCTGGATGAGGGTTTTTTGGTGTGTGTGTGTTGGGCTTTTAGTGTTGGATTGTTCATCAGTTCTTTGATTGGGGTATTATTGTTTACTTCTTTATTGTTGGTCTGATGTTAATCTTGGTGTTAATCTATGCTCATCAGGGTATTGACTGCTGGTGGGAAGGAGTTTTCATCTTTTTGATTCCTTTTAGACTTGTTGATTAAATCTTTTGCATAGTATGTAGAAATAGCTTATGTGTATGTGTTTATAGATGCCCAATTTGCCAGAATGGCAGGCTTCCAGGAATTCTCTAGCATTCTTAGACTTGACTTAATGTAAAATGGTCATGGTTTCTCAGTTGAAACTGTGGTTAAATCTGGCTATATGTGGCTTTTCATCATGTCTTCTGACAGCTAGTTGCTGTTCATGGATTTGTTCTGCTAATCTTCTTCCTGTTTGTCCAAAGAGGTAGCTGTTGCAGTCTTTACAGTTTCAAAATTCTGTTATTATAGTCCATTTCAGTAGAGGTAGTTCCAGTCTTCCAGTGGAGTTGATCTCTTGGTCTGGCCTGCTTAGAGGTATTGACACAACATCTAGTTGTGTTGATTTTCCCCCTAAAGATTACAGTCACATCAATATACCCTTGAAAGACTGTAGCCTAGTGGATTTGACTGCCCTTCTTGGGAAACGTTGTTCTAGAAAGATATGGTTTAGCATGTTGATCTGGAAAGTTCTTGATTGCAGTTTCTTGATTCTGACATCAAAAACTCATGGGATGGATTGAATTTCCCACTATGAACTTCACAGGGAGAGTTGTAGGCGTACAATGGAGCAGATTTTGAAAGGATGTGGTTTCAAACTTAGCAATTGGGTTTGTATTTAGCACATTATCATAGAAACCCAAATCGTATCATTACTGCACCTCTGTAAGAGTCTTGACTTGTAGGATTTTAATTGTACACAAAGTCTGGCTGGTGTAAAAATAGTTTAGGTGTTAGATTGACTGGAAAGACTGAGCTGGGGCTAAGGCAGCTCTCTTGACAATTAATTAAAGTGCCCAAGCTCTGGAAACTTTTCCGGAAGAGAGGTGGTGCCAGCTTTTGTGAGGTCACTGGAATGAGATAGATACTTCCATTCTGAAGTTTCATAAAGATCCAGGCAAATTCTTGGGAAGCCCTTTGTAAAATATCGTATTATTTTAAAATACTAAAATACTGCTTCCTCTTATTTAAAATTTCCCTTAGTCATTCTCATAATGTCCTTTCCCAAAAGGAATTACTGTATGTATTTATTTAATCAATTTGTCAGCCACCCCAGTTGCTAAAGCAACTCTGGGTGCTGTTATGTTTTGTACATCAGGGTAATGGAGCAGCATAGACAAGCATTGAAAAGCTGAGTAGTATACTGAGGGTAAAGAGAATAAAAGAAAACAAGTATATCTATATTAAATCCACCTATACATTAAAAGTGCTAAAGCTACACAGAAATCTTAACATCATAGTTTCTAATATCAGTGCAAAAGATGTCTGGCCCATACTACCATGAAGTAGTGTATTGAAGATGCCAAGAGAAAAACTAAATAAAATAGAAATGCCAGAATATTATGTTCTAGGCTATGGCTGGATGTTTCTGTTTGATTACACGTCCCTTGAGCCAAAGGACATGTTTTGGTATTCTGTCTTTCTCTACTTCCTATTAATTAGTGGTCTGTAAAAGAGCTTCTTTTATCTGCCTTCTGTGGGGAGGGGAAGGAACCCCTCTCCAATGATCCCAGTCATTAAGAAATGTCTATGCAAGTCAATAAATTATTGCTCAAGTTTCAGCCATGCACATACCAAATTTAAAATTATATAGTTTTATTACATACATAATTAACCATTTTTGGTCATTTTCTTAGGGTAGTCCTTTATTGAATAGCTGCAGACAGAAGGGTTATAAGCAAGGTGCTCTCACTAGTATCGTTGAATCCAAAACTCAAGTTGCTGTTGACACACAAGCCGGAGTTGTGTAAGCAGCCACCATCTGTAAATCCAGTGTTAGCTGGAGATGAAAGCACACTCTTATACTACGATGAACATATTCATTCCAAGGTTATGCAGCCCCATTAAAACGCATCTTTCATTTCATTCCCCAAATCCGGTTTTGGTAGTTGGTAATTTCATCCTGGTCAACTTCTTACTTATCTAGTGTGATAATGGTACCTGGCTCTAAAGGTCTGAATGATCTCACCCAGTAGTTTGACATTTACAGCATAGCAGACAGAGTAAGGGCCCTTTGATATACCAAAGATTTACTATTTAGGTCTTGAACAGTAGACCCCAAACACCACCTTCTGAACATGTTCAGATAGGAAGAACTAGAGCAGTGATGACTAACCTTTTCTGGACCGAGTCCCCTTAGTGTGCGGCACAGCCAAAACCCCAAAAATGCAATGCATGCACGCCTCCCCCGCATGTGTCCCCCCTCCCATGCATGCACGTCTTACCCCTGCATATGCCCCGCTTTCGTGCATGTGCAGCAGATGACCAGCTGGCCAGTGGGAGGTATGCACACATGTACAGTGGAGCTGAACTGGGGCAACAGCTCACATGCCCACAGAGCGGGCACTGTGTGCCACCTGTGGCACATGTGCCATAGATTCGCCATCACGGAACTAGAGCCACTACATACAAGTGTACCCAAGACTCAACCCTACTAGATAACTTAAAAAGATGACAACAATAAAAGCCACTGAATGTATCAAGGAAAAGAGCAAGGTTGCATTTTCTTTGTCTGGTTCCCATCATACGTCATCCACCAAAATACAGTAAACTGGATAAGATCCCTATTGAAATGTACCTCCCCCCCAGGTCAGTTACAAATAGATGGAGTTGGAGTTGTGAAGCTACAATTATGTCAATCAACTACATAAGAATACAACATTTGAGGCTGATCTATAATTACAAAGATGGTCTCTTTCAGGCTACAGGGAGGCACTATGTAACGCTTGATTTCAGACGGGTAAAGATTCAGGAGACTGTTTTATAAACAGTTACCCTGCATGTTTCTGGCAATGAAAAAGCCACTCGGTTTGCCCCCCCCCACCCTCCCCCAAAAACCCAGTAAAAAGAAAATCAGGAAGATTCTGCCCTAATGTATACTCAGCATATATTGGTTGATAGTTGGGAAATGGTTCAGTTGGAATTCTTGTAGCCCCGTTCCTTTTTAAAAAAAACAACGCTTTACAAAAGACACTCTGTAAGAATCATTGCTTGGGGGGGGGGAAATTACTTTCAGTTTTTTTGGCAGAAACTTTTTCATTACATGACAATATTACATAACTGGCCCCTTTAAGTAGGGAGGAATCCATCTCACATTCAAGGAGGCATTAATTGCCTCTCTTAAAAATGGAGACAACACTAACTTGGCCCATTTAATCACTCATAAAGAACAAGGGTTAGCATGAAGCTGGTGGCCCTCATCCCCCAGATATCCTGTTCGAACATGCAAGACCCTCAAGCTGAAAAGAATCCATACAATACAGCATTTACCAGAGCTATCTCTTTATAACCTATCCCAGTGCTCAAATCCAAATTAAGATGAAACCAATCACCTTTCCCAAGAACAGTGCAAATGGCTCACAGTGACTCTCTGACTGTTGTAGCTACTCTTCCTCAAAAACCTATAGAGGTAATGCTAACGATCACATATGAAGTACCCTGTTTTCCCGAAAATAAGACCTCCCCGGATAATAAGACCAATCGGGCTTTTGAGCGCATGCGCTAAAATAAGCCCTTCCCTGAAAATAAGCCCTCCCAAAAAAATTTTTGCAACGCAGCAGCAGCCATGAGGTGACCACACTTGCTGCTTCCGGGACCTCAAAAATAATAAGACCTCCCTGAAAATAAGGCCAAGTGCTTATTTGGGGGGGGGGTCAAAAGAAAATAAGACCCTGTCTTATTTTCAGGGAAACATGGTAGCAGGGGTGAAATCCAGCAGGTTCTGGAGAACTGATAGCAGAAATTTTGAGTAGTTTGGAGAACTGGCAAATGCCACCTCTGGCTGGCCCCGGAGTGGGGTGGGAATGGGGATTTTGCAGTATCCTTCCCCTGCTATGCCCATCAAGCCACACCCGCCAAACCATACCATGCCTACCAAGCCATGCCCACAGAACCGGTAGTAAAAAAAATTGAATTTCACCACTGTGAAGTAGCCTCTCATTCTTGCTCCGTGCTCTTGGCAGAGAATTAAGCGCCTTTCTCTACAACCATTGCCATGGAATGAGATTTCAGATGGGTCTTAAAAAGGGCCCCAGTCTGTGTTTGATTTGATTAATGTTAAGAGCTCCTGCATCTGTTTCCTACAACTACTACAACTCCGAATCTAAACTTGACCAGCTAACCAGGAGCCTGTGAAAAGACAGGAGTGTTATCAAAATACTGTGCAGTCTCATTGTACATCTAAGGCCAAAAATGGAACAGCAAGAAATCTAACAAAGAAGTATAGAACTTAAATGCCTTGAAATAAATATCTTGCAATACTTGATCTTTTTTTTCTTACTGTTTCTTTGGCATGTGCAAAAAGTCTTATCCTTGACTTCTTGCCGCTAGTTTCTGAATTCAGATTTTGGTTTCTTGAGAGAGTGGAAGGCAGAGCAAGATTGCTTTGCTCTGTGTGAAGCTCTGTCAAAGAGAGTGATTTGTCCGTGACAATGCAATTATAGAAAGCTTCTCCACTTTCCTTGGCAGAGGAAGTAGTACCAGTATGCTATTCTGTTCAGTAGTACCAGCTGAACAGAATAGCAGGTCCAGTATGTGCTCTGCTGCATATGGAGCCAGGTACTAATTGGGGCATTATCACAGCAATCAGGGCATTGTGAAACATTCCTGTTTCTGTATGTTCAGCATACGCATTTATGTATTTGTTAGATCATACCCCACTGTTCCTTTAGGAACTCAAGGTGGCATAGACAGCACACCCACTTCCAGGTTCCCCAACAACAGGTTGGACAAAGAAAACAATCAATTGGCCCTCATGAACTCACATGGCTAAAGGGAGGGGGACCTGGATCTTCCATCCAACATTTTAATCATTACAGCAGACTGCTTCATATTGAAGTCTGCTAAGATGAGAAGACTAGAGTAGTTTGGTGTCATACCAGAGATGTCTTCACCTAGCTCAGGAAGACTGATTGCTGTGAAATGAGGTGACTCAGTTATACAATCTCTAGCAGCCTTTTCTTTCTCCACTTCCCTGCCTACACTCGTCTCCTATCCATTCTTTCATCGGCATCGGCATTACTCCATTGTTTTTCCCAATATGTGATGTGATCAGGTTTTCTCTTGATAGTGTTGTGGCCTGCCAGTGGCCAGCAGAGCTGGCACCAGATTTGGATAGTGAGGAGGTTGGGGAGGAACATGGGCCAGTCCTGGAGTCTGGGGAAGCCTCTGGCGAGTGCTCTGCATCAGAGGCAGAGAAGGGGCCGGGGCCATCTGGTAGTTATTTGTGCCTCCGGAGTCTGACATCAGCGAGGCAGAAGAACAGCAGGAGCCTGTCCCAAGTGTGCGCATGCGCAGAGCTGCCAGAAGGCAAGAACAATTAAGAAAACAGGATCAACTCGGGAGTAAGGCTTAGAGATTATTGGCCCCTCTCATAAGACATAAAAGAGGAGCGAATGGGACATGAGCTTTTGCAGGAAGCAATTAGCTCATCTGATTGGTTCAAGCTTTAAAAAATTATGTTTGACTATGCTAAGTTTGGCCTTGCGCAATTAGGTCTTTGGCAGCCTTCCAAAGGAGATAAAGTGGGTGTTTATCAACAGTCCCCTGAAAGACTGTGGCAGCTCGAGCAGACATCTGTCGGAATATTCACGGACTGTTTATGAAGCCTTTTGGACTGGGAATGACCATAATTTCCAGCCGTATAAACCGAAGAGGGATTTTGGGGCTAAGATTGTGATTTATGCTTTCTCAGGAAGCCTAGGTCAGAACAGATAGTGAGTCTTCTCAGATACTGAGACAGGCAGTCCCTCAAATAGCTAGGCTCTATGCCATGTAGGGATTTACAGATGACAAACACTACCTTGACTTTGCTATGGGAAACCAACTGCAGCTCATGCAGCAGCGGTGTTACATAGGCATAGCAGGGATGTCCATTACTAGAAAATGCTGCCATGTCCTGGATTATTTGTAGTTCCCACATAGTCTTCAAGGGAAGCCCCAAATTAATCACAAGTCTTATTTGATATGAGCTCAGCTCCTGGTGACATCATGAATTTTCTTGGCAATAATTCAAAATGATTTGTTATTGTCTTCTTCTGGAATTTTTAAAAACCTCCTGTTCTAATCTGTAACCTTCAGTATTTCTGGGGTTTTCCCATCCAGGTCTAACCAGATCCAACTTTGCTTAGTCTGCTTTTTTTAGATCAGACAAAGCCAGTTAAGTGCAGCCAACCACTGAAGACATGTATGTATTCAGAAAACAGCCCATGTTGGACTGGGAAATGGAATACCTAGATTCAAGACGCTCTCAGATTTGAAACATCACTGGAATAACTTGGGGAATAGTCACTAGCTCTCAGCCCAACCTATCCCATACTACCTCACTTATTGTGCGAAAAAAATTGATGAATGATTTTTGCGAGATAAGGATGAGAGGGGGAGAAAGAGGGAGGGAGAAAAGTTTAAAAAACACATCAGATTCAAGAAAATGTTTCTTTTATTTAGCCTGACTCACAGTTCACACAAACCTGATATCTGTTCTTGTCCATGGTGCTGATTTTGGTCCCTTTAACAATCTCACATTTTCAAATTGGATATATGCAAAATATTGCAAGCATTAACTCTTCCACATCTGGATTTGATTTTAGGTGCCCTATTTTAAAGTGTTCACAGGCCAGAGTGCTATGCCCTACTAGGACATTAACATTAGAAGTGGATGATGGAGGGAAGAAAAGGAAAAGAAGGCCCTGAGGAAAATGGGGGAATGGGTAGGCTGGTAGAATATGCCACACTAGAGCTATAAAAGAGAGAAATACTTTGCTCTACTTGCTGGGTCTCTATTTTATGTTATCTGATAACATGGAGTAATCAAAGCATTTGGTAGCTGACTCAAAATAAAACAACAGAATTTCCTGAATCTGCTCCAAACAAATGATTTCCCATTAGTTCTAATATAGATTGACATTATGGCATTATATAAGTGCTTTTCCAATTTCTTCACCCAAAATTAGTCCACAAGTTTAAATCATTTGAATCTAGAAGGTTTCCATTTTTTTAAAATTATATTTTTATTCTACATTTAAAAAAATATTTGGTCACCTCAAGGTGGTGAACGTATTTCATATTCCCGCCTCTTATTTTCATATGATAATGCTGAATCATATCTGTCTGGAGCTGCTAGATTTAATGATGATAACTTACATACATCAAAACTGCACACACTTCAAAAATTATTCAGAATAAATGTTTCCGATCTCATGAGAGTACAACACTTTTCTGCTATTTTTAAAGCTGCTGAGTCTCTTTTCCAGGCTTCCACACAAGTCTGAGGAAAAGATGCCTCTGCTTTCAAAAGTGCATTCTATAAAGTGAATGTGATTCCTAAAACATCAGCATCTTTTTTTTCCAGGTGTGCACATAAACCTTAAAAAAATTGGTCTGCTTTAATGAACAGCAAAGTTCAAAGCTCTTTTTTTAGTCCCTCTTAAAATGTAGGTGTCATTCATCACAGAAGCTGGTTGCACATAATTGCCTCTGACTCAGCTTGGCAGCCGCTAAGTAAAATTAAACTTGGTTAGCTCTTGGGTGGGAGACCAGTAGGGAATTCCTGGGCTATTGGCTAGACTGGGAAATTGGAAAACATCCCTGAAAAAGGACATTGCAAACCAGTTTCAGTTCTGCAGTTCATTGCACCAAGAAACCTTTTTAAGAGTAGCAAAGCAAGCTTGATGGCATCTTTACTTTTAATTTTGGGATATAGGCCTCATAAAGGGTTAAGTCTTCAACCTTTGTTCCTTTACTGATTTTTTATGACACAATAAATAGTGCTTTATTCAATCTAAAGGAACCTGATTCTTTTTATTTAGCTGCAGTAGAAATGCTGTGTTGATTGCTATCAGTTACATCCATAAAGGAGACTTCACATGACCTGTTTTATCCTTTATTGGGAATCTTCAGACACAGATAGCCAGGAATTGAATCTTTCCACTTTAGATCAGGGGTCTCCAACCTTTGCAACTTTAAGTCTGAAGGACTTCAGCTCCCAGGACTTAAAGTTGCAAAGGTTGGAGACCCCTGCTTTAGATGACTATAAACAATGCATTAATTTTGAGAATTTCCCAGATACTGGGACTGGGTGAATGCCGGAAGGGATAATAGTACAACTCTCTGAAGGTACAAAAATGATATTATGTCATGCCCCATGTATGAAGTTTTACATGTCCTCCTGTCCCCCTAGGGCAGGGGTCTGCAAAGTCGGCTCTTTTAAGACTGGTCCACCAGTCTTAAAAGAGCCGACTTTGCAGACCCCTAACATAGAACAAACAGTCTCTCTTAGTTACTGAAATATTCAGGTGCTTCTAGATGAGAAGACAGCATACCATGTTTTTTCCTCTATGGACAGAAGTCTAAGGAGCAAATGGAAAGGGCATATGTCAAACAGTGGGGGGGGGGGGGGGGCTGGATTTTCCAGAAAACTCTGTGACAGAGGCAAGACAGTTGCCTTAAAGAAACGTTTACCTAGAACAGTGATGGCTAAACTTTTTGTTGTTGTGTGCCAAAAGTGCATGTGTGCGTGTCCTCATAATGCAATGCGCCGACTTTGCAGACCCCTGCCCTAGGGAAGGGGGGAATTCCTTTGTTTTTGCAAAATATTTGTCTCTTTTCAGTTACAGGAGTTCTATTAAATTGACTCAGAGAGCTATTGAGGAAAATGAATCTTTAGCTATTATCAATGGCCCATGTTGGATAGACAGGAAGCAATGTACTAACACAGCTGGGCTCTTGGTTATATATTGCACCTACTGTAGAGAAACAGCTGAGATCACTTAGTTTTTTCCAATGGCAAGTATGGATATGCTACGCTCAAAAATATTCTCTAGAGAGTAATTCTGCAAGTCATTTAAACTCCCAAGCTATAAGTCTTTATTTGGTTCTGTATCCAACATCTTTTTCTGTTGATATTTGAATGCATACACTTTTATTCTGCAACACTAAATGCATTCAGGTTTTTTAATATAGATTTTTAATCATAACTATACAGCATCTATATTGGGTTTTTTAAAAAAAAAACAAGACTCTGAGAATATTCTGACACTTCCAAAAAAATCACCAGACTGATTCTGCACAAGCTAATCTGCATATTTTCAAACGTTTCTGTGCAGCTATGGGAACAAGAAATGTGTAACCCCCTGATTTTAAAACAGGATTGGAATGTAAAGGAAGGCACATTTTGTTCCAGGCCTACAGTGTATTCTATATTGTTTAGCAGACATAATACATTTATTAAATAACCAGAGCTCCACATGGCTTTTATCTGCTTTCGTGATTTGTTGTCATTTTGAAGAACAGACCTTGAGTAGCCAAATGCAGACATGTCTCCTCTTGCAGAGATTTAATTCAATTAAGCATCTGGGACATATTTTGACTTTCCAGTATTACTGATGGTCCTGGAATTCCATAAGAGTCCTACTATAACTGAGAACCCAACTCAGCTTATCTTCCGAAGCCAGACAAGGTCAATGAGGTAATGCTGAGACATTTGGCAATAAGAAACCCTTATTGTTTATGCATAGAAGTTCACTTGAAATCCCTTTACACAGAAATGAAGCTTGTATTGGTATGGAATAGCTTTGATGTTACTCAAAGCTCAAATCAAGCCAGGAACTACTGTAATATTATTGCAGTTTCCTTCTGCTACATTATTAAAAGCATGCCCTATCCGGTATACTAATCTTGGCACTGGTATATGCCATTATTTCAAATGGTTGCACATAATTTGTGCTTGTATGTTCCTTAGTAGATGGCAGCATCTAAGCAATGCTGGCTGCTCTCCAAAAAGCTAAGCAGGGTCAGACCTGTTTATTACTCGGGTGGAAGAGCATTAAAAAAAAAACCTTAAGACTGTGCACTAAATTGAGAAGCTGAAAAACAAACCCATAAAAATGTCATATTGTTGCCAAGAAAATAGAATAGGTGTGATTATGTATTTAGTAGAAACAGTGCATGATTTGCAAAGGACTTTACCTTTAAGTGTGTACAAATGATGTTGACAAATTAGAGAATTGCAGAAATACCATACTCAAATTTATATATAATAAGCTGAAAAGGACATGTTAGAACACAGATGGACATTTATTAAATCATGAGAAAAACTGTCTTGTCATTCTTAACTATGCTCATATTGTTTTCTCCCTAAGTGCATTTCTCAGGCCTGCTCAATAGACATCCTTGTGCAATTACACAATTCTTCTCCAAAACCACATGAGACCTCTCATGTGAGCATTGTTATGGATCATAGTAGTAAGATGCTTTTTATTTAGTTAGTTTATTAATCAAATTGATATGGCTGTCCATCTCACAAAAAGCAAAATCTAGTTGAGAGCCATCCCTTTTTTATAATGGGATACGTTACAATGAAGTCAGAAACTGGACCTAGGTTTTTGGCCATCTATATCTCCCCTGAGTAAGAGGAGGTCTTGAGATAACCCACATGGCCATGCACTAATGATCCTCAATTAACTCTTGTTTGGTTTACCTGAGAGGGCAACCAATGGATATCAGTGATGGTCGCAGCATCCCAGGGTCACATGATTGCTATAAGCAATCATTCTTCTGTGCGCTGCTTGGAAACTCCATGCATGGGTTACAACTTCTGCCTATTAGCCCAGAGACTGAGTATGAAATGCTTGGACATGCCTCCTTGGCTTGACTGGAGTCAGTTTCTTAACTCAGTCTAACCCAAATCCTTACTTCTCTCCAGGTTTCTAGGCAGAGTTTTCAAAAAAATCCACGCTTGAAGTCTCCAACAGGCAACAAGAAGCAGCAACAATATCAGTAGCACTTCATAGCAGCCGCCAAACAGCTGGGTGGTTCTCACGGTAAAGCTTGGCTGAAAAGCCAATTCAAACCACACACCAGCAGCTGAGCCTAAGGGAGATATTGGCTTTGCAGCTTCCAACAAGCAAAGTCAATGGGGGAAGCTGGACTCACTTAATGCCTGTTGATTGCCTTAATGATTGTGTGATTCACTTAACAATTGTATGATTCACTACTGATCATGGCAAAAAATGAAGTAAAATCGGGTTCAGTCATCTGATGACTAACTCAATGACTGCATCGCTTAGTGATGGACATTCTAGTTCCAATTGTGATCATAAGTTGAGGAGTACCTATATGCAACTATTGAACTAGGAAAGAGATAAGGATTTATTTTTACTGGTAATATAAGAGAGCTCTGTTAAAGTTTTGGAGGATTTTATAAGAAGTGATATTTAAAAAAATTCTCTTGCTCTATGTACAAAACATACTTGCTAAAGTTCTGAAAGATTTTTGGGGGGAAGGATAAAAAAATGATAACAAGAAACTAGTTGCAGGAGTCTATTTGAAGGAGTTAAGAATTAAGGTTGTTGAAAGTATACAGAAGGAAGACAAAGTTGGCTTATTCAATCAAGGTTAAGATAGATAAATATATAATTTATGTTTGATATACCTTAGTGGACTTTTGCTGATAAAAAAATGAACAATGAGACTTTTGGATTTAATTTTTAGTTAAGAGTTGAGATATGGGGTGAAAAGACTGTATGTTGTAACTTAAGAGATGGTGATACATTTGCTTAAATTGTTTGGGATGAAAGGGAAAAGTTACTTATTTTTTCTTATTGTTTTCCTTTTTTATTTGATTTAAAAAAATAACAATTGTAGCTTGCATAGTTTTATTTTTAATTTAACTAATAAAAAAATTTTTTAAATGAAAAACGATTCTGAGCACAGATTCTGAGCACTGTGCAACAATCAAATATGTAACAACAATCGTGATAAAATATAAAAAATAACTGTTAAAAATTCAAAGTATTGACTTGTTTTGTCCCAGAATCACAAGGCATGGAGAGAATGACTATATCAGCCACACTAGGCCATCTAAGAAGGTCTCCAGTTCCTTGCCAGATGACATAACCAGATCTTGATGGACTTTTGGAACTAAATTAATAGAGATGGAACAAAGCTGACTTCTTTTTGTTGGGGAGTTTGTATGTGTGTGTATGTATGTGTGCAATGTTGCACAAGGCAGTGTCATGGCACAAAGGCTCACCTCTACCAAACATAAGCCCCTAACAGACAGTATTACAATATGTCCGATCTAACGGGACAGGCAGAGGCTATAGAGAGGCAGTTCTTCAGATAACCTGGTCCCATGCCATGAAGAATTTTAAAAATTAAAAACAGCACCTTGAATTGGACCCAGATGGGCAGCCAGTGGAGTTCGTGGAACAGAATGTAATATGCAATGTAATTGCCTACATCACTGCATTCTGCATCAGTCGAAGCTTCCAGACATCCTTCAAGGGAAAACCCATGTAGAGGACATTACAGTAGTCCATTCTGGAGGTGACTAGGTCATGAGTGATTGTGAATAGAGCCTCCTAACCCAGGAATCAGCTAATAACAACAACAACAACAACAACAACAACAACAATAATTTATTAGATTTATATACCGCCCCCTCTCCCCGAAGGGACTCGGGGCGGTGTACAGGAAATTAAAAAACCATCTAAAAACATACAATATATCCAAAGTTAAAAACGAATTAAATTACCCTGCACTAAAATGTAAGAACATTAAAATTACAACCCAGTCTATGCTAAAAATTCCCCTAAAATCTAACATCCATTTACGTGTTTGGCAGATGTTATATTACGAAAGTCTAAACTATTACGCAAGACCAGCTTGCTGAAAAAAAAATGTTTTAAGTGAACGGCGAAAGAGGGGAAATAGAATCAGGCTAGATCTGTGAGATATATCAAATACAACTGCTTCCCCACCTCCCACAATAATTGTTCCTTGGGTTAGAGAAGTATTATCCTTTTTTTGGTTACATCTGCTGATTTGTGTACATAAGAGTTTGTGAATGCAGCACTTTGGCAAACAAAAGTTTTTACCTCCTTGAAAAATCTTTATGTATTTCAATAGATAAAAAGTAAGATATTCAATAGTGTGAATAATTACAGAGTAAGCCAGAGAGACTTTTTCAACTTTCTTGTGTGGTGATCTTAGCAAATGCTCCTGGAACTTCCATGATACTGAAGATTGCAGCAAGGCGCAGCTTCATTCAAAGGAAATGGAAAAGTCTAGTCTAGTGGTTAAGGCACCAGGCTAGAAACCAGGAGCCTATGAATTCTAGTTCCACCTTAACCATGAAAGACAACTGGGTAACTTTGGACCAGTCACTCTTCCTCAGTCCAGGTTAACTCATAGAATTGCTGTTGTGAGGAAAATAGGAGGAGGAAGGTGTGTTGGATATGCTCACTGCCTTGAGTTATTTGTAAACATAATAAAGGCAGGGCACAAATAAATAAATCTCCCCACCCCCCCAGTAGCTGGAACTATACAGAAGCCTTCAGTCTAGATGAAATAATTGTATCCGTAAGACTTTTAACATAAATGGATGAAAGCCTGCCTTTTGCAAGTATTTTATTTGGAAACCATAGTTAAAGCCCTTTGCTAGCACAAGAAACAATCGCCTACAGATTGGGGAATTTTAGAAGATTGGACGACACCCAAATGCAGCTTCAGTTCACTGTTCTTGGAACAGTCTTTCTTCAGGGACTGCCTGCTGGTGGGCACTAAAACCGCTCTCTCTATGTTGCAATGATTTCCACTGCTGAATATTTCACTGTCATTGCTTTTCCTCTTTGTTTTTTGCTTTCAAAGTTTGTCCCAGAATTTACAGAAAGGATTACAGTATGTCTATTAATTGTTTGAAGTGGCTGAGCCAAGATTAGCTTGACCAAAAAAAGGAAAAAAGCCAGAATAATGCAACAAAAGTCTCTTTCCCTCCCCCAGTAGCTTGGATATGCTAATATTACTAGCAGCTTGAAGCTCCTTTGCCTTGGTGTACCCATGTTGCTCTTAAACCACAAACAATTACACAAGTTTGCAAAACAAAAACTCCAGGATATATGACCAAGCAGCTGAAATTTGGAGGAGACAAAATGATGGGGGTATGTAACTGCTTGCCTTTGCTTTTCTTAGGATTGTCAGGAAGGCCAAAGCACATATTATTAACTAGAATTAAATAACAATAATTCTTTCTTGTAATTTTATGTAGAGTTATTACTAAGAAGGTTTTTAAAATTAGTGATTAATTTTTTTCTATATCTGGTGGTATAGAAAAAATTAATCACTAATTTTAAAAACCTTCTTAGTAATAACTCTACATAAAATTAAAAGAAAGAATTATTGTATATTCAGAATTCCCAGATTGATGGAATTCTAAGCATGCTTGATAATAAAAAAAATGTACTGCTAGTCCTTGACTTAGAACAGTTTGTTAAGTGACTGTTTGAAGTTACAGCGGCACTGAAAATGTGACTTATGACCATTTTTGACACTTAAGTCCATTACAGCGTCCCCATGGTCATTTGAGCAAAATTCAGACGCTCGCCAACTGACTCATATTTATGATGGTTGCAGTGGCCCGGAGTCACACAATCCCCTTTTGTGACTTCTGACAAAGTCAATGAAGAAGCCACATTCACTTAGCAACTGTATTACTAACTTAACAACTGCACTTAAAAATTGTGGCAAGAAAGGTTGTAACATGGGTGAAAATTCCCTTAACTGTCTCACTTAGCCCCAATTATGGTCATAGGTTGAGGACTACCTGCATTGTATAATGAATAAGGAAACTTTCTAGAGATGCAAGAATAACTATTTCCTTTCTGGCAGCTAGAAGCTGACCATTAGTGGACGTTCTATGGGTTTTCCTGCAGCACACCTTCTGGATTTCCTGCCAATGATAATTGTTAGAACATTCCATAACAAACAAAAGTTAATTACCATTTTAGCACAGTGCAGTTTCCATTAGCATCAACACTAGTCATTTTCCAGCAGGAATCCCCAATGGCATTGTTCCCATGCTGCTGACAGTATTAGATCATGGAGATGCAATGCTACCTTACTGAAAGGTGTAATAGCATGCAAGGGATGGAGAGCACAACTGCTAACTTTCTAAACTTCGCACAGTCACTCAAGCGCTTGTGACATCCCGGCTGGATTACTGTAACACTCTCTACATGGGGCTCCCCTTGAGGTGCACTCGAAGGCTACAGTTAGTACAGAATGCGGCCGCGCGGGTGATTTGGGTGCCTCAAGGCAAGCCCACGTAACACCTCTCCTGCGCGAGCTGCACTGGCTGCCTGTGGCCTTTCGAGTGCGCTTTAAGGTGTTGACGACCATCTTTAAATCGCTCCATGGCTCGGGGCCTAGCTATATACGAGACCGCCTCCTGCCCCATACATCCCTTCGTCCGATCCGCTCCCACAGAGAGGGTCTTCTCCGGGTGCCGTCGGCTGGGCAATGCCGGTTGGCGACACCCAGGGGAAGGGCCTTCTCTGTGGCGGGCCCGGCCCTCTGGAACGACCTACCCCCCGACCTTCGCACTACCTCGGACCTCCGCCTCTTCCGCCAACGTCTTAAGACGCATTTATTCCATCAAGCCGGCCTAGGATAGCCCCCCCGTTTCTGACTTTTTATACATAAATTATAATTTTGGTAGGGTTTTAATGTGGGTTTTAGCACGGGTTTAAATAATTTAATATATTTTAATGATGTATATTGTATTTATGGTTTTAAATAATGCCTGTGCGCCGCCCTGGGTCCTAACGAGAAGGGTGGGGTATAAATTCAAACAAACAAACAAACAAACAAAAAAACAAACAAACTGAATTACAGGCTTATATATATTTCTTTAAGGCCTTCCTGACAGGCAGCACCAGATTTAGACAATATAATACAGCAATCTCTGGTGTAGATTTTTGGAAGAAAGTTGCTGGAGCAGGATATTTTCTACATAGAATGAGAAATCCAACTTGTCTTTTTTTAAGTCACGAATTATGTATCTGTTTCCAGATGAGGCTTGTATTGTGCATTTGCCCTATAGTACTTGAAAATTTTGTGCACAATGTTATGTTATTTGCATATTTAAAACATCTTATATATTGTAGTGAAGTTCAAATTTGCAGACGGTTCCAGGCAGAAATATTTTCCATTTGTAATTGGAGTTGTTCCGTATTATTCTTATCTTACTACCACAGGAAATGTACTCCTGTGAGAGAGATGAAGCAGTGCTGCCCAGAACAGCGTTTCTCAATCATGGCACCTTGAAGAAATGTGGACTTCAACTCCCAGAATTCTAAGCATTGAAGTCCACCTATCTTGAATTTGTTAAGGTTGAGAAACGCTGGCATGGAACGTCTTAACTGATAGCTCTGAGAGTCTGTCTGGCAATTTTCCTTGATTTCTTTTGAAAAATACCTCACTGGTTCAGCGGGGTCATTGTGACTCCTGTATGAGATGCTGTTTAATAGCTACTGCCCAGTGGTGGGATTCAATTTTTTTTACTACAGGTTCTGTGGGTGTGGCTTGGTGGGCATGGCATTGCTTGGTGGGCGTGGCTTGGTGGGCATGGCAGGGAAAGGACACTGTAAAATCTCCATTCCCTCCCCACTCCAGGGGAAGGTTACTGCAAAATCCCCATTCCCTCCCGATCAGCTGGAACTTTGGAGGCAGATAATAGATTGGGGTGGGGCCAGTCAGAGGTGGTATTTACCGGTTCTCCGAACTACTCAAAATTTCTGTTACCGGTTCTCCAGAACTGGTCAGAATAACCTGCTGAATAACCACCTCTGCTACTGTCTCAGTGATCACCTCATTGCCTCCACAAAGTCCTTAAACATTATAAAAGCAATTTCCTTAAGAGTGCTAGACAGTTTCCTTTCTGCATTAAACTCAAGTATTTTCACTAGTTATTACTTCCCCCCCCCCACCTTTTTGCAGGGTTACTATTTTGGTCCATACTGTGGTATTTATAGCATCATCTGTCTTTTCATTTGTAGCTCCAACCACCTTTGCAGATTAAGACCAGTTCAGCAACCTTGGCAAGGCTGCAGATTATCCGTCCTGGCCAGCCTGGGTTTATCTCCTTACACTGGAGAGAGGAAGTGGGATTCCGCCAGTCTTCCTGAGCGGCTTCTGTAGAATTGGAGCTGACATTCTCCTGAGCAGTTGCCTCCCCCGCCTTTGCCCTCCCTGCTTCCTCCCACTCTAAACACTTCATTTGTTGTGAGAGGTTCTGGAACAGCACTCTGATAGCCCAGCTGCATCTTCAAAGCCCGGGATCTGGGAGGAGAAGCGGCCCAATCAATGGCTTGTAAAGCAGATGCACAGCTGAGCCATAGAATCCCCGGATGGCTGTTCCCGCTGCAGGTGCTCCATAAACATGGTGCATGAAGGCCCTTATTGTCAGAGAGCTGTAAGTGTGGCCCTCCCCAAGCCTCCTCTTCCTCCCGTAGCATAGATCCTCTCAGTTAGCTCTGTTCAGAAAAGGCCCAGAACTTTAACACAGCAAGGGTTTGCTAACAACAATGTCTCCCCCCCCCCTTTTTTTCTTCTTTCAAAATTGCCTTTTTAGAGGGCTCAAAACATGGGCAGATGCTCTGTGGACAATTGGATCCTATTGTTTACGTGGGAGGAATTGCTTCTCGGTAGGAGAATGTTGCATTTTTCAGAGTATCACACCTAAGAAAAATAGAATTGCATTACAGCTCCTTTAAATATCGCTGCTCGTAGCCTCACCTAGGATGTGTGGACGCTAAGGAGAAATTTTCTGACGCTGAGAACAATGAATCAATGGATCAGCTTGCCTCCCAAAATTGTGGGTGCTCCATCGCTGGAGGTTTTCTCTCTACTATTACTGTGCAAGCAGAGATGCTGTGTTGAGATGACATCCATTATAAAATCTTTAGAAGAAGAAGGAGATTGTAACATGCGTGCTCTATTGTTGCAAAATAGCATAATGGAAGGACCTAAACAAACATTTCCTAGTTTCTGAAACAATGCAGAGAGGCCTGATAGTTCAAGAAAGAGATAGCTGCATGTCTCACTTGTGCACATAAAGAGAGTAAATCACAAAATATATGTTGCATCATTGTGATGCAAATTCCAGCCTTTTGGCGAGCCTGTCCCACACAAATATGTAAGGGGTGGAGCTTACATAATGACACTGCAATCCATGTTTCTCCATTCTGACAAGATTGTGGCTTGCTCTGAAGACCTCTTCTTGTACACTTGTGTTTTTTTAGAGGAATATTTGTATGTATGCAGTAATGAAATGAATACTTTCCACTTGTATAACATTCATGCATTTGACAACAAAGGAGAATCTCTGTAAAAATTGCCCAATAAGGAGGAAAAAACCGAATGCACATATTTGTGCATTAATTCTTCTCTATAATATGTCAGGTAGCTCGCATTTGCTGTCCCTGCTATGTTTTTTTTTTTAAAGATCAGCCTTGCAACTTTGATAGACTCAAAAATCTCCCCAGGGTTGTTTGCCTTCAAACGGCTTGCTTTAGTCCTTAAAATGGATTTGCATTTTGCAAACTTAAACGCTCCTGAATCATATACTGTAGGCCGAATAATAGGAATAATAACAGTATATCCCATCTTACTTGTACGTTATCTAAACACAAATTTCTGAATGATATTTTCTTCAGCTGTTTAGGCACATTGGATTGTAGTTTTATTGTTACTATTCCAAATGTGATACTTATGGATTGCATTTGCAATTCTAAAATGTAACATGTAATTGCCCAATTTAAGATCCAACCCAACTTTTCTTAACCTGGTGTCCAGATGTGTTGAACTAAAACTTCCAGCCATGGACTCAGTTGATGTAATGAGTGATTCTCAAGCTTAAAAACTGTCTGGGGCTGCCAATAGTTTGTTTCTCCTTCAACCCACCTCCTCTTCTTTTCTATTCACCATTTCCTTTTGGACCCCCAACAATCCTACGTAATTGGTTTTAAATTAGAAAAGAAGTGAAGAAATTCTTCTTTGCACTTGGCAGAATCTACTGGGACCTTTCTACTCACCTCATTCTAAATAGCTGAATCCTTTGTGTTGAATAAATGTTGCTGATATTGATTTCTGAAACTCTGAATTTCTGAAATAAAATATTGCATCTGGGAGAGGCCGATATTAATCAAGAAAATAATAATACAATTCATTCCCCCTTTCCCACTGAACAAATGGCCTCCTTCTCCCAATTGCGTTTTAGTTTTAAAAAGAAGAAAAGCAAAGCAGAAGAGAGTCTTGCATAAGATGTAAGCCCTGAAAGCAGGAATTTAATTTTTAAAATACAGATAGGAACATTGCTCAAGACCCTGCTTTAGTCTAAGCAAATTCAGCAGAAAGAACTGAGACAGGTGGAAAGAGAGAGGGAAGGGAAGAAATTTGGAAATGGATGGCAGCAAAGGGTGGTCCTAATGCAGATGCTACAGGTCAGCTCATGTGGGAGATGTAGTGAATAAAGCTGCAAGGTGGAAACACTTGCGGAATTTGTGGACTTAAGGAAGACACCACCGAGGAGAAAACACTTTTTTTGTGCATCACCCATCATCATTGAGTGATACAATAATACAATACAATACAATAGCAGAGTTGGAAGGGACCTTGTAGGTCTTCTAGTCCAACCCCCTGCGTGGGCAGGAACCTTATACCATTTCAGACAAATGGCTGTCTAACATCTTCTTAAAGACTTCCAGGGTTGGGGCATTCACAACTTCTGGAGGCAAGCTGTTCCAGAGGTTAATTGTTCTAACTGTCAGGAAATTTCTCCTTAGTTCTAAGTTGCTTCTCTCCTTGATTAGTTCCCACCCATTGCTTCTTGTTCTACCCTCGGGTGCCTTGGAGAATAGTTTGACTCCCTCTTCTTTGTGGCACCCTCTGAGATATCGGAACACTGCTATCATGTCTCCCCTGGTCCTTCTCTTCATCAAACTAGACATACCCAGTTCCTGCAACCGTTCTTCATATGTTTTAGTCTCCAGTCCCCTAATCATCTTGGTTGCTCTTCTCTGCACTCTTTCCAGAGTCTCCACGTCTTTTCTACATCGTGGCGACCAAAACTGTATGCAGTATTCCAAGTGTGGCCTTACCAAGGCACTATACAGTGGCATTAACACTTCATGTGATCTAGATTCTATCCCTCTGTTTATGCAGCCTAGAACTGTGTTGGCTTTTTTGGCAGCTGCTGCACACTTCTGGCTCATATTTAAATGGTTGTCCACTAGGATTCCAAGATCCCTCTCACAGTTGCTACTATTGAGCAAGGTACCACCTATACTGTACCTGTGCTATACTGTACCTGTGATGGTTTTATTAAGAAGTGGGGACCCTGAACATTGGAGATGCAAATATTTTTATAGTAGTTTAGGGCTCTAAATAGAGGTGGAATTCTACCGGTTCGGCCCAGTTTGGGTGTACCGGTAGCGCTGAAGATCAGCTGACCTTCAGGAGGACCCGCCCATTTGCCCCCAGGCTATACTCACCTATATTTCCTTGTTTTTTAGCCCAGCTGATAGGCATGGCAAAGTGCTGTTTTCCTGTTAACTGCACATGCGTGGCGCAGTGTCCGTCAGGCACATTCAAACGCGCACTCAGTGCACCGGTTGCTAAACCGATAGAATCGCGCATGCCCTAAACCAGGGGTCTGCAAAGTCGGCTCTTTTAAGACTGGTGGACTTTAACTCCCAGAATTCCCCAGCCAGCTATGCTGGCTGGGGAACTCTGGGAGTTGAAGTCCACCAGTCTTAAAAGAGCCGACTTTGCAGACCCCTGCCCTAAACCATAGCTATGCACTGGCCACACCCATGCCCGGTTTAGCAAAGGGGGGGAAAGTCCCAATATGTTACATGACTCCACCGCGACCAACGTGAGTTTGACACCCCTGCCCTAAACCTAACTCTTCCTAACTCACTCATTTTAAAGGCCTACAATCTCTTACAGCAGGGCCTGTAAAACTACAGAGATCCGTGGTGAGGTCAGGCAGTTAGAGCTAAGTGGCTCTCTCTCTCTCTCTCTTCCATTCAACTAATGACTTTGTACACTTTGTTCTGCCTATTAGAACAATCCGTTTTACATTAGGTTAGTCAACGCGGGTATCCCTTTCTTCTCTGAATCATGAAACTAGTTTCTGGGATGTTCCCTTCAAACACAAGCATGCCGTTTCAGACATTTCCAGCTGTGCTGTCACTTCCCACTCAGCATGCCTGTCTTTTGTGTCATTAATTTACCCCTGAGTTGACCTCCCTGGGAAGAGCAGCTGCAAGGCTTCAGAGGGGCTTGATACTTGCTAGAGCTAAATTAGAGCCATCTATTAAAATGAAATTATCCCAGTGGGCCATAAATTAGGGACCAGGGAGTAAAACGCCCTGCTGCAATTGTTCTCTTTTAAGACCTCCATCCAATCACAGGGGCGTTTTCAGTTCCTTACTGGGAGACCCCCACCTAGACAATGGGCCAGAAGAATCTGAGTTTCCTTGTGGCCTGAGCATCTAAATATTTTCTGGTTCAAAATGCACGTGGGCCTTCTTTCTCTCTGTATATACAAATTAAATATTTTGCAAGATTAGTGCCTTAAACACAACTTGGGGGACTGAAGAATTTTATATTTTCTCTGTCTATGGCAAAAAATTATTGGAGACCATATCAGCAGATTGCTAATGCATTGGCTGTACTACAAATAGTAAAGACAAAGGTTTCCCTCACACATATCTACTGGTTGTTCCCGACTCTAGAGGTCAGTGCTCATCTCCGTTTCAAAGCCGAAGAGCCAGCGCTTTCTGAAGATGTTTCCAGTGTGGCTGGCATGACTAAACCCCAAAGGCGCACGGAAGGCTGTTACCTTCCCACCAAAGATGGTTCCTAATTTTCTACTTGTTTTTTTACATGCTTTCAAACTGCCAGGTGGCAGAAGCTGGGACAAGTGATGGGAGCTCACTCCGTTACACGGTGCTAGGGATTCGAACTGTTGAACTGCCAACCTTTCTGATCGACAAACTCAGTATCTTAGCCACTGAGCCGCCACGTCCCTATGTATTACAAATAGTAATATGAAAATGAGTTGCCAGTTTCTGACCTCAGAAGGAAGAGTGCCAGCCATGGCATGTAGTTCTTATGCCCCTGGGCTTCTCCCTTGGCTGACAGAA
This sequence comes from Rhabdophis nuchalis, assembly GCA_039707465.1. Taxonomy (NCBI): domain Eukaryota; kingdom Metazoa; phylum Chordata; class Lepidosauria; order Squamata; family Natricidae; genus Rhabdophis; species Rhabdophis nuchalis. The sequence continues at coordinate 148,482,379 of CM077646.1, read as the reverse complement.
GGAAGACTGCTTTCTTGAAGAAAAGTTAACATTCCATTGTTAAGTCCTCAGGTCTACGACCGTGCCAGCAAGTCTGGTAAACTCTGAGTCACCGCATTCCGGAACGGAGCCGGCAGCCGCGTCTGATTGGCTAAGACGCGGCTGGCCGAATTCTGTCTAGAAAATAGATACAATGTTGCAACTTGCTTGCTGAAAGGTTTCCCGCCTGAAGCTGTATATAAGCAGCTGTCAGACAGGGAAACCTTGCCAGTAATGATTCTTATGTATTGTAAATAGTTGTGAATAAACGTTCCTGTTGTTTGACCATTCCAGTGTTGGAATCCTTTGTCTAATCCAACACTGGCGACGAAGGTGGGATTCAGGCCTTGTCATTAGACACAACGGGGAACGAAGCGTCGACTGTCCGAGTGCAGAGCGCCCACCACAGCCTCACCATGGCGACAATGCCACCGTTCGCTCTGTTCGACCCGATGAAGGAGCAATGGGCTTCCTTCTTAGCTCGCTTCGAGTGCTTCCTGATAGCAAACCATTACGGCGAGCTAGCACCAGCCAGGAAGCTGAGCCTTTTCCTCCAGTGCGGAAGCCCGGAATTGTTCGCCACAGCGCGGACCATCGCAGCCCCAGCAGCAGTGCACGAAGTTCCGTGGGACGACCTCCTCGGCCCCCTGAGGGCACACTACGCACCCGTGCCCTCTCGCATAGCGCACCGCTATGCATTCAGACAATGTGTGCAACAACCAAAACAATCGGCCGAGTTCCTACAAAAATTAAGAGCCACCGCGATTCCGTGTGAATTCCCCGCAGCCTTCCTGGAGGAATTGCTGTTGGAACAATTCGTATGTGGCGTAAAAGACATCCGCCTCAAACGCCGCTTGCTCTCCAAAACTGTGCTGACTCTTGAGCAAGCGGTGGAAGAAGCCCGCGCGGCGGAATTGTCAGAGATATCGACGTCTGATATGGGCCACGCACACCCTCCTCTCTTCCCCACACCACGTGCTTGTTTGGTGGACGAGATAGCCCCGCTAGACGAGATGTACGAAGAATCAATAATCAATCAATCAATAATTTAATTTGTTGACCGCTCCCTCTCCCCAAAGGGACTCGGAGCGGTGCACAGGGCGAATAAAACAATAAATACACATACACATGATAAAAACAAATTAAATATATCCCTGCGCTAAAAATTACCAATTAAAATACTAAAATCCCTATCTAAAATTATTAACAATCCCATAGAAGAGAGACTACCCTAGGCCGGCCAAGCAGAACAAATATGTTTTTAGTTTTAGACGGAAGGAGCGGAGGTCCGTAGTTGTTCTAATGTCGGGGGGAAGGTCATTCCAGAGGGCTGGGCCTGCCACAGAGAGAGCCCTTCCCCTGGGCGTCGCCCGCTGACAAAGTCTAGTGGACGGCACCCGGAGAAGTCCCTCTCTGTGGGAGCGAATTGGCCGTGTGGATGTATGAGGCAGGATCCGATCCTGCAAATAGCTAGGTCCCGAGCCATGGAGCGCTTTGAAGATGATAACTAAAACCTTGAAGCGCACCCGGAAGACGACAGGCAGCCAGTGCAGCTCGCGCAAGAGCAGTGTTACATGGGTAAACCTTAAGGTTCCCATAATTGCTCACGCAGCTGCATTCTGGACTAGCTGAAGTCTCCGAGTGCACCTCAAGGGGAGCCCCATGTAGAGAGAGTTACAATAGTCCAGTCGGGATGTCACGAGAGCATGAGTGACTGTGCGAAGGGCGTCCCGATCCAATAGGGGGCGCAACTGGCGAACCAGGCGAACCTGGTAGAACGCCCTCCTGGCCACGGCTGTCACTTGATCTTCCATGGACAGCCGGGCATCCAGGAGGACACCCAAGTTGCGCGCCCCATCCACTGGGGCAAGATGTTCGCCCCCAATGGCCAGCGATGGAATCAGCTGGTTGAATCGGGCAGCCGGAAACCACAGCCACTCGGTCTTGGTCGGGTTGAGCTTGAGTCCGTTTCTTCCCATCCAGACCCGTACGGCTTCCAGGCACTGGCACATCACCGCTACGGCATCGTTGGGGTGGTTTGGGGTAGATATATACAGCTGAGTGTCATCAGCGTAGAGATGGTACTCTACCCCAAAACCACGGATGATCTCACCCAGCGGCTTCATATATGTGTTAAACAGGAGTGGCGAGAGGACCGACCCCTGAGGCACCCCGCATGTGAGGGGTCTCGAGGTCGACCTCTGCTCTCCTGTCAACACAAATTGCGATCGGCCAGAGAGGTAGGAGGAGAACCACCGTAAAACGGTGCTTCCCACCCCCAACCCCCCCAGCCGATGCAATAGGATACCATGGTCGATGGTATCAAAAGCCGCCGAGAGGTCTAATAGGACCAGGATGGAGGAACAACCCCCATCTCTGGCCCTCCAGAGATCATCAACCAACGCGACCAATGCCGTCTCGGTGCTATGCCCGGGCCGAAAGCCGGACTGGCACGGGTCTAGATAATCAACTTCCTCCAGGTGACGGGGAAACTGTTGTGCCACCACACTCTCAACAACCTTCGCCAAGAAGGAAAGGTTGGAGACTGGACGATAGTTGGTTAATAAAGCTGGATCCAAAGAGGGCTTCTTAAGGAGGGGCCTCACCATAGCCTCTTTTAGGGAAGCAGGCAAGGAACCCTCACTTAAGGAAGCGTTGACAACCTCTTGGAGCCAGCCTCGTGTCACCTCCCAGGATGCCAGTACAAGCCAGGAGGGACACGGGTCCAATAAATATGTGGTGGCTCGCAGTCGCCCACGTAACCTGTCCATATCCTCGGAAGTAACGGAGTCAAACTCCTCCCAAACAAGATCTGTCTCGTGGCATCCCACTGGGCCATCAATGGAGGCTAGCTCGTTCTGTATCTGAGCGATTTTCTCCTGCAGAAAAATCACAAATTCCTCTGCTCTACCTTGTAGCGGGGCTTCCCGCACCCTCTGTTGAAGGAGGGAGCGGGTCACCCTAAACAGGGCGGCAGGGCGGTTTTCTGCGGATGCTATGAGAGTGGCACAATGATGACGTTTGGCCACTCTCAGCGCCACAATGTAAGTCCGTAAATGGGCTCTTACCTGTGTCCGGTCAGATTCAGATCGAGTAGACCTCCATCTTCTCTCTAGGCATCTCTTGTGGCGTTTCATCACCCTTAGCTCCTCGGTAAACCAAGGAGCCAGGGTAGCTCGCCGCCGCAAGAGAGGCCGCAAGGGCGCAACCCGATCCAAGGCTCCCGCGGTCGCAGTATTCCATGCGGCCACGAGGTCCTCAATCGGGGCGCGGGTCAGGGGTACAGGAAGTGGCCCAAGCGCCGCCTGGAACCCATCAGGGTCCATCAGGCGCCTGGGGCGGAACCAGATAGATGACTCAGGTTCCGCCTCCCCACGGTGGGGAGTGGCGGTTGGAAAGTCGAGCCGGAGAAGTGAGTGGTCTGACCATGACAAGGGTGTGATGACTATATCCCCTGTACCCAGATCACTCTTCCATTGGCCAGAGACAAAGATGAGATCCGGTGTGTGTCCACCCTCGTGGGTGGGGCCTTGAATTAATTGGGTCAGGTTCATGGCCATCATGGAAGCCATGAACTCCCGAGCTACCTCGGATGATTCGCCCACCGATGGCAGGTTAAAGTCCCCCATGACTAAAAGTCTGGGGGTCTCAACTGCCATCGTAGCGATCACCTCGAGGAGCTCGGGCAGGGCTGCTGCTACATAGCGGGGAGCCAGGTATACAACCAGCAAGCCCAACTGCCTCCCTAGGCCCCACTTCATGCAGAGGGACTCACAACCGGTGGTCTGTGGCACAATGGTCTCTCTCGGCTCAAGACCTTCCCTAATGACAACCGCTACCCCACCACCCCTACCTAGGGCCCGGGGCTGATGAAAAGCGTGGTAACCTGGCGGGCACATTTCAACGAGGGGGAGTCCTCCCTCGTGGCCCAACCAGGTCTCTGCAATTCCTACCAGGTCCGGCTCCCCCTCTGACACAAGGTCATGGATGAGGGGGGCTTTGTTGACAACGGACCTGGCATTGCAAAACATCAGCCGCAGGCCCTGGCTCTGTACTCCCTGACCACCTAGCCTGCAGGGGTTGTGGCACCTGACCGTTTGCAACCAACGGCCACGTGCCCCCAACCGGGAGGATGAAACTTGTCTCCCCTCAGACCTGCCTCTCCCCACGACCCTATTAATAGGTATGCCCTCCACCGGGACGACTCTTAATTCCCCCCTACTAACGGCACCGTCCGCCTCCCTCCGTCGCCTGCTGGCCTGGCCCTCTCTTTCTCCCTCTGTCTCTACCTGTCTATAATACCCACCCCCCTCCCTGGTACCCCCTAAAATAGACAACCAGCTACGACTTATCAGAACTCGCCAAGACGTTGCGGAAGGTCCTCAGAATTTTCAGGGGCGCGGGTTTAAAATTGAAGCGCAGCAAATGCACATTTGCTGCGCCGAGGGTGGAATTCCTGGGCTTCATGATTGATGACCAAGGAATTCACCCAACCCCCTCCAAGGTCGAGGCCATCCAAAAGGCCCCAACTCCTGCCTCCAAAACGGAGCTGCAGGCATTCCTCGACCTTTTGAATTTTTACGCGCCTTTTATTCCCCACAAGGCATCGCTAGCCGAGCCGCTGCATCGGTTGCTCGACCGATCTGCGGCCTGGCGCTGGGGCAGCCGCAAAGCGCATGCGTTCGCGGCTGTCAAAGCCATGCTCACGTCAGACGCAGTACTAGTCCAGTACCATGACAGGCTTCCTCTTGCATGCAATGCCTCCCCTTACGGCCTTGGGGCTGTCCTGAGCCACGTCCTTCCGGACGGTTCAGAAGCCCCCATTGCTTTTTATTCCCGGACAATGTCTCAAACCGAGAGAAACTACAGCCAAATCGACAAGGAGGCTTTGGCTGTAGTGTCCGGGATTAAGAAGTTTCACAATTACCTTTATGGGCGGACTTTTTCAGTCGTCACAGACCACAAGCCGCTCCTTGGGCTGTTGGCCGGTGACCGTCCGACCCCCCTCATCCTTTCTCCCAGGATGACCTGTTGGACGGAGTTCCTAGCAGCGTATGACTATACGCTGCTATACCGTCCTGGCAAGCAGATAGGGCATGCCGATGCCCTAAGCCGCTGCCATCTTCCAGGGACGGATCCGGCCCCCGTGCCTGCCCTCTCCGTCCTGACGGTGACGGAGTCGGACTTGCCCTTGACCTCATCCGCCATCGCCGCTCACTCCCGCGCAGACCCCGTCCTCGCCCAGGTTTGCCGTTGGGTGCTGAGGGGGTGGCCTTCGGGCAGCGTGGCCGAAGAGTTTCGGCCTTACAAGTCACGCCAAATGGAGCTCTCGCTCCATTGTGGGTGCTTGTGTTGGGGAGATCAGATCATCGTTCCCTCCCCCCTGAGACACATGGTCCTTCAGTCGCTCCATGCCAATCACCCAGGCATAGTCCGCATGAAGGCATTGGCCCGGAGCTATGTCTGGTGGCCTGGCATGGACGCTGAAGTGGCGGATTGGGTGGCCGCCTGCTCCACCTGCCAATCGTCCCGCCCAGCCCCGCTGGTCTCCCCGCCGAGGGAGTGAGACATTCCCAGGAGCCCGTGGTCCCGGCTTCACTTGGACTTCGCGGGTCCCTTCCATGGCCAGAATTTCCTTGTTGCGGTGGATGCGTTCTCCCGCTGGGTGGAGGTGATTATCATGGCTTCCACCACAGCGGAGAGCACCGTGCGAGCGTTGCGCCGCCTGTTCGCCACACACGGGTTGCCGGACATCATTGTGTCCGACAACGGACCCCAATTTCAGTCCTCCACCTTCTTGGACTTTCTGGCCACCCAAGGGATCCGCCACGCGCCGTTTGCCCCTTATCACCCGGCGTCTAATGGACGCGCGGAACGAGCTGTCCGCTCGGCCAAGGAAGCCTTGGCCCGTTTGGATAAAGGGGACTGGCAGGCAAGGGTGGCTGCGTACCTTTTGGACAGCATGTCACACCTTGCCCGGCCACAGGGAAAAGCCCCGCGGAGCTCTTGATGGATCATCGCTTGCGGACCACCCTGGACAGACTGCACCCCGATTACGACGGGGTGCAGAGGAGCAACATGCAGGCCCCCTCCCCTCGCTTATTTAAAACTGGGGACCTAGTCTGGTCAAGGAACTTCTCAGGGGAGCCGAAATGGGTTCCCGCAACCGTCTTGGACTTAACCGGCCCCTGTTCTTACAGGGTCGGCCTACGAGATGGATCCGAGTGGCGGCGCCACCTGGATCAACTAAGACGCCACCTGCTAGAGACGGCCTTCGCCACACCAGGCCGTTCCTGCCCGTTGGCCCCCGTTGGGCCGTTGTTGCCTGTTCAACCCGAACCGCAGATTGTAACTTCAGAGGCCTTTGCCAGTCCAGGCCTCTCCTCATCTGACACCCCCTGCGGAACCCCTCCGGACTACTCCACTCAAGCCGACACGGAATTGTGGGCCTCACCGCTTGGAGGCCCACCCTATCAAGCCGCTGCCTGCCAGCAACCTTCAAGAACCTCAAGCCCGGTCGCCACGCCCCCTCGCCTGGACTTACCATCATCGCCGGTACCAACCACGCCGACTCCACCTCCGAGGGGAGGCCGCGGTGACGTAAGTGGAAGCTTCACTCCCCGCAGGGAGGAGCTTCCCCAGGAACTACTTACCTCGCCGAGCTCTCCGCAGCAACTGAGGCGTTCGGGGCGGGTCCGACATCGCCCCGCCTATTTGGACGAGTACGCATGCGCCTACACTTTGATGGACAGAGAGACTGGACACATGCGCACTGACTATGGGGGAAGGAGTGTTAAGTCCTCAGGTCTACGACCGTGCCAGCAAGTCTGGTAAACTCTGAGTCACCGCATTCCGGAATGGAGCCGGCAGCCGCGTCTGATTGGCTAAGATGCGCTGGCCGGATTCTGTTTAGAAAATAGATACAATGTTGCAACTTGCTTGCTGAAAGGTTTCCCGCCTGAAGCTGTATATAAGCAGCTGTCAGACAGGGAAACCTTGCCAGTAATGATTCTTGTGTATTGTAAATAGTTGTGAATAAACGTTCCTGTTGTTTGACCATGCCTGAGTTGGAATCCTTTGTCTAATCCAACATCCACCACTGAGGATAAGCAAAGCAGGAAGAGATGCTCATTACTATGGTAATGCTGTCACAAGAAGGGTTCCCCTCCCCATTTTTTCATATATGTGAAATTAAGCTACAGCACAAACATTTATGATTGTGCATGTGTTGCAGCACTGTGTGAGGCTCGGTGCCTAAAACGCTGAGCTCTTCGATCAGAAAGCTCAGCAGTTCGGCGGTTCGAATCCCTAGTGCTGCGTAGCAGAGTGAGCTCCCATTACTTGTCCCAGCTTCTGCCAACCTAGCAGTTCGAAAGCACGTAAAAATGCAAGTAGAAAAATAGGGACCACCTTTGGTGGGAAGGTAACAGTGTTCTATGCGCCTATGTTGTTTAGTCATGCCAGCCACATGACTATGGATATGTCTTCGGACAGTGCTGGCTCTTCGGCTTTGAAACAGAGATGAGTACCGCCACTTAGAGTCGGGAACTACTAGCACATATGTGTAAGGGGAACCTTTACCTTTGTAAACACATAGGTGTTTCAGCACCTACCGTATTGTCTAATATACCTATTGCCTGTGAAGAGTTCTCACTTACACTACATTATATCCTTCATCCTCCCATTTAAGCATGCTATAATGACATCCCACCCATATTTTCCTTACATCCAGTGCACTTATTTATCAACTCATGGAACATCCGGTTCAATCATTTTTTTGGCACTATGTCAATTACTTTAAATGCCAGATTAATTATTTTGCATTACAAAGCTTTCTGGACACTGTGATTGGGGCTGCCTTTAATCTTTCTGCTGCTTACTGACCTTCCCTTTCTCCCATGCTGTGAGGTTAATTTTTATCTCCTCTGTTTTCTCATCTCCTCTTTGGTCTTTTGAAAGCCTGGATGGATGTCTTTCTTTAAAAGAAATGGACATAGTGAGCCTCCAAGACAGAGCATGTGGGTCCATTCTTTCCTCCTTTGGAAATCTGTACATTTTTTCTCAAAAAATCAAGTTTCAGGAGGAAAACCACTCTTAAGTTTGATGGAAACCACCTTTGGTTCTCCCAAAGCGGGGCCTTTGTTCAAAGCCATAGCTCAATTAGTCAGCCAGTTGGCTGGCAAAAATAAATAATGAAATTTGCCCTCTGTGTTTTCTGAATGTGTTGCTTTTTAGCAATCTGCATATTGACAAAATGATGGGCATCGGACTGCATTGTGTATTCAGGCTGTGAAGTATACCCAGGCTGCATCCATACACGCAGAAATTACAAATCAGGGAAGTGCAGGCGGAAGTCATCAGAGCTGTGGGAAGTGGGAGATAAGGTTACTCACTGACCTGATAGTGTTAAGTCATCAGTATCCACAATTATTGCTGCATGGATAAAACCACATGATATGGCAGGATTTCTGTCTTGCAGAGATTCCATTCCTATCCACATGAGATAATTGACAAGCCTTGTTCTCTTCCGTAGATGAAAAAGCCAGGTTGGCTCTTGGCTTCTTCTGTGTCTCTGGATTTAAACTAGCTGGGTGGAGAGCAGTGGGAGAACAGAATGGCGTTTTCCCTTTTCTTTCAAGCGGGATTCGAAGGGTAGTAGATTCGTCAGAGACAAGTGGGTGTAAGAGAGCAGGGATACATCTTTGATTTCCGAACTTGGCTTTGAGTCTGCAAGAAAAGAGGACTAAAGCTCTGCAAGGTATACTCCAAGACTAGAGGCCTCCTGCTGCATTTTCTCTGGCTTTATTTTGCAAATGTTTGGTTCTCCTCCCACCCATCTTTCCTGAACCTTCCTTTTTCATCTTCTCCCACTTGCTTATCTCCCTACAGATGGCACACCCTTGAGTGAGCTCTCCTGGTCTTCCTCTCTGGTGGTAGTGGCCGTTTCCTTCTCAGGACTCTTCACCTTCATCTTCCTCATGTTGGCCTGTCTGTGCTGCAAGAAAGGGGGCATTGGCTTCAAGGTAAGTTATGGGGGAGGGGGAGATCCCAATCTCTCTGGTTGTCTATGGCATAGCAGGGCATCAGACAAAGTCTTCTGCTGAGTCCATGACATTAACACAGCTTTTGCCATCCTGGTGGCTTCTGGAAACATACCTAGGATTTCTAAAGTTTGTTATCTAGCTAAACTAAAAGCCACCAGGCTGGGGAAGGTTGTAATAACATGTCCTGTTGTTTGCAAGGAGAAGGAAATAATTCTCAAAACCGGAACATGCTTTTACTATTAAGTTCCCATCAGAATAGTCCTGAAGAAGCAGCGTGGCCCGGCCTGGAATATAAAGTACAGACAGAAATTAAGAGTCAGAAGAAAGACATGGTGCATTCATGTGTCAGACAGGAAAAGCATGAGTCAAGCAATCTCAGGGGTTGCAGCAGGAGGGCATTCAGTGGGGTAAGGAGGAGATGTGGGCTGGGACATCAGACTAAAGCCTTGTGGCAGGGGCTTGCTGAGAAGCAAGTCTCCGAGCACAACAGGGGATGGTTGTTTGGCAGTGTGATAGAAATAAAAAGGCCTAATGAGCTTTTAGAAGCCAGAGGCAGGAGCTGATGAATGGGAGAATAAGAAACCATCTTATCCAGGTCAGATTCTTGCACATCTAGGTGTGATCCACAGCATTCGTCATGGGTTTTGGGCAGAGAAAAAGTCCTTCCCGTGACCGGCTACTTCATCTTCCTTAGTAGAAGATGCCAAAGTGTACATGAGTTCCCAGTCTCTCCCTAGACCAGGGGTGGGCAAACTTTGCAACTTTAAGTCTGAAGGACTTCAGCTCCCAGAATTCTCCAGCCAGCTTTGTCTGGGAGCTGAAGTCCTTCAGACTTAAAGTTGCAAAGTTTGCCCACCCCTGCCCTAGACAAAACATTGTGTGAATGCAAGGTGCATTTTCACTCTTTCTGAAATGTTGCATAGAGGCCTGGCTTTGGCTTCCAGGAACATGGTCCTTATAGCGAAACTTTCTTTTTATACATTGAACAGTTTGGGTCAGTTATGCAGGTAGCTTTCTAGTCCTGCTCCTGGGTGGGTTTAAAGGTGTCTCCCACTATGGAGTGAGTGAGGGTCCTGGTTCAGGAAAAGTTTAAGAACTTCTAGGGAAAGCAACTTCCTGGGGTTGTACTATATTGTGAGGTTCAGACAGGAGTTCAGGAAAAAAATAAGAGTGAAGAGGTGTCAGTAGAGAAATGTAGAGAGGAGGAAAGTTTTTTGAGATTTTTGAGATTTTATTTGATTTTTGAGATTTTATTTGATTTTTATACCACGCCTATCTCCCCGAGGGGACTCAGGGCGGTGCACAGGAGGTTAAAAACAGTAATACAACACATAAGTAAAAGCAGACATATAATAAATAAGACTATGAATAATAAAATCAGATTAAATTAAAGTGTCCTGTGCTAAAACATTCCCTAAAAATTACCCGCTAATTAAAATCAATTTAGAGCAATTTAAAATTCAGTCTGTGGTGGTGCTCTCGAGGGCTAGGCTAGGCCGGCTAGATGAAAAAAATAGGTCTTCAAACGTTGGCGGAAGAGGCGGAGATCCGTGGTAGTCCCGGAGTTCGGGGGGCAGGTCGTTCCAGAGGGCTGGGCCCGCCACAGAGAAGGCCCTTCCCCTAATAGTTAATAGATCGACTTGACATAGCAAAGGGGGATTCTTGAGTGGTATAACTGGAGGCAGTTAGATTTAGATAGATTTAGATTTTATTTTTCTATACCGCGTCTTCTTTCCAGGGGGACTCGGAGCGGTGCACAGGGAAAATTAAAACAACATAAAATATATACATAAATAAATACAATAAAAACAAATTAAATCAACTGTCCCTGCACTAAAATCCCCATTTTAAAATTAACATTCCCTAACCCCTGAGGTAGAGACTAACCTAGGCCGGCCAAGCAGAAAAAGTGAGTTTTTAATTTCTGACGGAAGGAGCGGAGTTGTTCTAATGTCGGGGGGAAGGTCGTTCCAGAGGGCTGGGCCCGCCACAGAGAAGGCCCTTCCCCTGGGCGTCGCCCGCTGACAAAGTCTAGTGGACGGCACCTGGAGAAGTCCCTCTCTGTGGGAGCGAATCGGCCGGGAAGATGTATGGGGCAGTTCCATCAAGAGAGGATGCTCAAAAGTTTCTTGCCAGCGATGTCTGGAGATTCTCAATCATCCAGGTCGTGGTTGTCCCAAAGGTGCTTTTTCCAAAAGGCAATTGGATTTCCTTGGCTATTTTATTTTTCTTTGAAAACATTTAGCTTCTCAACATTTTCAAAGGAAAAGGAAAAACCCCAGTTACCTGTTGGAAAAAGCACCTTCGGGATGTCCTGCCGGTGATCTATTTCACGTGCTTCTCTTGCAGGCCAAGGGCTCTAAGAGGAAGGTCACCTCTTTCTGCCAGTCCTCTATCCCTTCACAGAATGAGTTCGTGTGCTCTGTTGCCTTCATTTGTGCCCATGGTGTGACATATCGCTCAACAGAGAGACAAGAGCCTAATACGGTGAACCAGGAGTAACTCCCTTTCCCTTCTTATCTGAGTACTTGCTTTTTAGTCCTTAGAAAAGTCAAGTTTAGTAGTTCCTTACTTTAAGTTTAAAGATGCAAGTATTTCAGGGGTGGGGTCCTGCCGGTATTACTACTGGCTCTGGGCCCGTGTGCATTTGCACCTAAAAAGGTCTGCGCATGCACACATTAGAAAAGGGGGAGAAATACATTATTTCAATGAAGATTGTTCTGTGCATGTGCAGAACAGAAAATCAAGATGGTGCCGCCGAGCATAGAACCAGTTTGGGTGCATGTCCGGCTGAGTTACTATCTATTTTGCCGAACCGGGCCGAACCAGTAGGCACCCACCCCTGGAGTACTGGTTGCTTAAGTGCTTCCCAATTTGGCAGGCATCTCCCCAAGTTTAGTAGGCTGCCATGTGCTCTAGAAAGACCCAAAGGAAGTGGGCAGCGATATGATTTCAGAGGCACAGAATGTGCTGGAAAATGCTGCCCCCATTGCTGGCATTCTTGTGGAGGCTCTTGGCCAGCCATGGAGGAGGAGGAGGAGGAGTGTTCAGCATGGAGTGATAGACAGCTCTGTGCGGTCACAGTTGATAGAGGTAGCCAGGTTCCACAGTGGGAACAATGAACCACTTCAGAATCCTCCCACACTGCCTATATAGGGGGCACGAAACAAGCTCGTGAGTGGGCTCTGTGCTTTCCTCTTGGAACAGCCGCATGAAATGCAGCCGCTCAAGGGTATCCAAGCTTAAGATGCTCCCTGGGAATGCTCACCCTTTCCTACCTGATTGCTGGGGCAACCTTCCGTAGGAAAAAGTCCATCCAGGTAATTAGAAGAAGCTACTGGCTTCACTCTGCAGGGGGACTGAACGCGAGCGAAGGAGAAGGCACAGCCTCAGGGCAGGGATGGGCAGGTGGGTGGGTGGAGGAGGGATGGGCAGGGTTGATGGGGTGTGTGCCTTGAACTCTATGTGCAGTAGTGAGGGGAGCAGAGCACCAAGGGATGGTGCACCTAATTAACACTCTTTCTCTGGGCACTCTTGCCTAGAGCTGGAGAAGCGAATCCCGGGAGAAGAGGCTGAGGATGGTTTTGAGGTATCTGCCCTGCACGGGGGCCAGCACAGTGCCCAAAACGGCCTGTAATGTAGAACTGGGGGACCCTGGGCAGCCCTCCCCCTGCCCCCTGACCAAGGTGAGGCTGCTTCTCCCACAACTGTGCTTATGACTCTTGTCTTTCACCGGGTTGGGGTGGGGTGCAGGGGGGAGGGAGCAGAGCAGCCGCCGCTGACCACACTTTAAAAATCGGGGGGGATTGAAGTGGGATGGCAGGAGAAGTCTACCAGGCGGGGTCGATGGGTTGTTGCTCTGCCTTTGGATCCCTTTGAAGTCTGCCTACTTCCCCTTGCAAAGGTGAGGCTGGGGCAGGGGCCAGAAGCAGCAGCCCTGGCTATGACCTTGCCTGCAGAGGACCTGCAGAGAGTCTGGGCAGGGAAGGCTGTCTTTATTTTGCTTTTGTCTTCTCCTCCAAACCTTTGTCTCCATGGAGCATCTTTTTTCTTTTGGAGAAAATTTGAAATTGGCTGTGGCGAAATACCTCCGAATCTTATCGCCTTGGGCTTCGTCCTGAACTCTGCACTGCATTGCCCACCCACCCACCCACATGCCTAGATCTGTGGGCGGAAAGAGATTTTTTCTCTCTCAAAAAATAAAAGGAAGAAGAAGAAAAAAAAAGAGTGACTGAGTGCACGGCTGTCTCTGTTACCCCCCAATTGTGACGGGGCATGTTTGTAGCTGGATGGGAAAGAGTGATTGTATGCCTTATGTGCCTCTGTCATGGTTTGCATATCTCCTCCAGCTTTGGAGGTGGTTATCTGAAATGGAATTGCACCGATGGGGAAACTGTTTGTGTGAATCAGCTCCCCACATGCTTCCCTTCCTTCACCCAGGGGCTATGAAGCAGTGCACTGAACCTTCAGACTGCGGTAGTGATCCTTAGCCTGCCCAGAGTGTGCGTGGGATCGGCTTCACACCAATGGTTTGCTACTGCTGAAAAGTGTACACGTTCTGCGATTCCATTTCAAGCAGCTGGATCCATGTAGTAGGACTGAGTGAGGTGTATCTGTCCATTGGGCTGCGTCTGCTCTTTCCCAAGTCCGCTAGGGGCAGAGGTCTGCAAAGTTGGCTCTTTTAAGACTGGTGGACTTCAACTCCCAGAATTCCCCAGCCAGCTATGCTGGCTGGGGAACTCTGGGAGTTGAAGTCCACCAGTCTTAAAAGAGCCAACTTTGCAGACCCCTGTGCTAGAGGTATTCGTTAAACCATATTATGGGAGAAAATAGGACAGTTACAGTGCTGTTACCCTAGCCCACACATGACGACTGTAGATTCAGTTCTTCTCACAAGTGTGTAACACAACTGTGTGTGCACAGATTCCTCAGCTAGTGCTGTAGGGCAGTGAAGGGACATCATTTATCTTCCCCTTCAATGTGATTATTCACACCTTGGTTCCCTGTGCGAAAGAACGGGCCATATGAGTTCTTTGCACCTTTTCATGTGTATTTAAGAACAAGAGTCAATTGCCCTGTGTTGAATTAGCCCATTCGGGCCATATGGTTTGGGATTTGGTCAATATTTCAGGCAAAGGGCCATCCCCAGCCTTCCCTGCAGATAGCAAGCCCTGAGCCAGGGGTTCTTTGCATGCGGGATTTGTGCTCTGTCGCTGAGCCTTTCTCTTATTTGTGTGTTGCTGTGGAATATCTATAAAAGGTCATCCGTGTGTGAAAACATAACTGCTGGTGGTAGTGAGGATGATATTTCAGAGCAGCCTTTATCACTCCAATGCTTGCCTGATGTTTGTTACACAACTTCCCCGGTGTCCCAGTTACTGTTGAAATAACTGGGATTTTTAGGGATTGCAATCCAGCCACTGGAATACAGCAGGTTGGGGAAGGCTGCTTGAATGAGTCAAAGTTGCTTTGCATGTTTTATTGCCATAATCCTTCCACCCAGAGGAGGATTATGTATCTAGAGATGACCAAATGCATGTCTCAATCCTTCTCCTCTCCACATTCTCAGCATTGCTCTATTGCCCCATGCTACACTTTCATTCTCCTTATCTTTTTTGCCCTAGGAATTCAGTAATGCCGACGGGGAGGATTATCCTAGTGAATTCTCAGCTCAAGGTTCACCAGCCACTCAGAATGGCCCTGAAGTTTATATTCTGCCTCTCACCGAAGTATCTTTGCCGATGTCTAGGCAACCTGGGCGCTCAGGTAATCTAGTGAAGCATTAAGCTTACTTCATTAAAAAAAAAAAATTCCCCCTGTGGATAGTTGCAGCAGTGATTTGCATACTTTGTGTGTACAGAAGCATCGACAAATTTATGCCATCCAGAGGTGTAGGGCTACAATTCTCAGGGTTCCTGAATTCCTGGGCAGCGTGTTCAGCAAGTCCCACAACTCTGGAGATTCCCATTTTAGAGAGAAGTAGCAGCTGGATGGCATCTGTTTGGGAAAGGGAGGCAGTAAAACTTGGAATTCTTCTGTTGCTGACAGTCTTGGAAGGATCACCTAGATTTTGTGCTTCCGAAAAGAAAGAAGGAGCCCAATTTCCCACAACTATCGGAAGAAAACCTCCCTTTAATTATTGTTATTATGCCGTAATGAACTGTGAGAATAACCTTGAAGAAGAGGAAGTGCACATGCAAATAGCGGCTTTATCAAAATGCGATGCGGCCATCCATTTGGCCTCGGATGCCAAAAGCACGCGTGTGCACTATTGTGCATGCTTGCGTGCTCATCCCCATAATTGAATGCCTCCCCCCCCCGTGCCGTGCCCCCTCTGCGTGTGTGTATGACACCCCCCTGCGCATACGCTTACTACTTTCTTGGAGCCTGGGGAGGGTGAAAATGGCCTCCTCCGCCCCCCGGGAGGCCCTCCAGAGGCCGGAAATGGCCCATTTTCCCACTTCCAGTGGGCCCGTTAGATCCATTTTTTGCCCTCCACAGGCTCCAGAGACTTTCTAGGACTCTGGGGGGGGGGTGATCTCCTCCTCCTCCTCCTCCCCCTCCTCCCCCTCCTCCTCCCCCTCCTCCCCCTCCTCCTCCTCCTCCTCCCCTCCCTCCTCTTCCTCCTCCTCCTCCCCTCCCTCCTCCTCCTCCCCTCCCTCCTCCTCCCCTCCCTCCTCCTCCCCTCCCTCCTCCTCCCCTCCCTCCTCCTCCTCCCCTCCCTCCTCCTCCTCCCCTCCCTCCTCCTCCCCTCCCTCCTCCTCCCCTCCCTCCTCCTCCCCTTCTTCCTCCATCAGTCTTGACTCCCAGTGTTGCTAAGGAGAATGGAAAGAGCAAGAAAGACAAGAAGAATATCCCCACCTATCTTTAGAGTTACTTTTAACAAATAATCAGGATAGTTTCTGCTCAATATTCTTAGTAGTTTCAATACATATCAAATATTAATGGCTATATTCTATCATGTGCGATGAATGCCATTCCTTTGAAATAATAGAAAATGTCATTCCTCCTTATGTCCTCTATTCATCATCTAAGACCTTTCTCTGAGCATTTTAAATGTATTTTTTAATGTAGTGATCTTTCTACCTTGTAAAACAGATTTGATTTTGATCTCACAACCCCCAGTGCTTTAGGTGCCCGCTTAAGACCCTTTTTTTAAATGGAAGCCTTTTCTTTACACCTAATGCCAAAGTTGTTGCAACGTTTCGACAAGATCTCACTTGTCATCATCAGGCAGGCTTGTGTCTGACAGACACAAGCCTGCCTGATGATGACAAGTGAGATCTTGTCGAAACGTTGCAACAACTTTTCTATGCCTTATACACGGGAAAATTCCCGAAGCCAGCTATGCCAGCATACCTACACCCGTGAAAATCTACGAAAACATATATATATGTTTATGTTTATATATATATATGTCAGAATATTACACAACGTAATTTCAAGGTTCTCTGTCTAGATGGTCTCTGGTGATGAGCCAAAAGGCAGAGAGGGAAACAGTATGTCTCCTCCCTTAATGGGGCCCTAACAGGAAGTTGTGAAAACAATTGTCTATACTAAATACTCCTGTCTTAGCTGATGCAATGGGTAGAGCCTGGTTAGGCTGTAGTGCTAGGCTTCTGCCTTGGATGCACTGCAGCCCCGGTTCGAATCCCAGTGGGGTGTGGCCAACTGATGAGAGCTAATAAGCTCGAAATAGATCTATCTTGGTCTCTCAAATTTAAATGTATTGATCAGCTCATAAAACTAACATTATATATATATATATATATATATATATATATATATATATATATATATATATATATATATATATATATATATATATATATATATATATATATATATATATTCAATGTTCTGCTTTTTAGTTTAATATTTCATTGTTATAGGCTATGGGGCTGAAATAATAAAGTCTTCTTTGATCAGAAAGCTCTCCAAATGTCAGGATTTCAATTCTCAGAATCCTGTAGCCTGCCTGACCATGGCCAGAAATCTTGAAAGCTGAAGTCCATTACATTTGGAGTGTGGCCAGGTTGGTGATAGCTGCTATAGTGAGATGGAAGCTTTTGAGTGACGTAGAACGTTTCACCAGAAAAATCAGACATTCTGTGTAAAATGAAAGCTTTCACCATGAAATATTGCTTGATATGTTTTATATACACCCCCAACCTCTGTTCAGAGCTCTTAATTCAGTAGAGAAAATTATAGCTAATGTAACAAGAATTGCCTGCCGTGAGCTAAAACGAGACTGCACTAGGCTCATAATGGTATGTATCCAACATTCTTGGTTTATTCTCCCAAGATCCTGTTCTGCAGATGGCTGCTTAGATGTCTTCTATCCTTTTGGCCTCAGACATCTTTTTTTGTGTATTGCAAATCTCCAGGTTTCATATCTTCCAACCCACCTTTGTCAAGGGAATACATGAGCTTGGCTAGATTCCCCCCCCCCCCCCCCCAACCCACTTGCAGCTGCTTGATAGAGAATACGTTGAGGCGGATCAAATCCTCTTTTAATCATGGAATTTGGTTCCTGTCGGCCTACCTCTGCCCTGTGACGTCAATGCTTTGTTGCCATTGGAGGCAGTTGACGAGAGAAGGATTTTTCTCTAGCATATTTTTCCCCTTTTCTCCATTTGTTTAGAGCACCTAATGGCTTGGTTCTCGAGTCCTCTGTAAGTTATAGTTATGCTTTGTCACACATCTTCTCACAGAGTGTATTTGCTACCCAGGTTGCCTATTTCTATTGAATAGCTTAGGGCAATGATGGCGAACCTTTTTTGGCTCGCGTGTGAAAAGCAGGGGGAGTGCAGGGGTTCGTGTACAGGCATGACACACCCATAATGCTATGCACTACCACAGCCCGCATGTGTGCACAACCATTGCTCCCCCCTCATTTTTGGCATGCTTTTTTCGCCCTCCCCAGACTTTATAGGAGCTTGGGGAGGGCAAAAACAGCCCCCCACCCCGGAGGCCCTCCAGAGGCTTCTGGAGCTTCCCTGAAGGCTCCAGAGGGCTAAAAACGACCCTATGAGCAAACTGGAAGCCTGTTCCCAAGCTTCCAGTTTGCCTGTAGGGCTGGTTTTTCGTGCTGCGGAGGCTTCTCCTGAAGCCTCTGGAGGGCGAAAAATGGCATGCTGGCCACCGACAGGGCAAGCCTCATGTGCCCTGACAAATGGCTCTATGGGCCACCTGTGGCACACGTGCCATAGGTTCGCCATCACGGGGTTAGGGTGAAGGTAGTGTATTCTTCCTTCCTCACATTTTACCTCAAAATCCTGTGGATTGCCCTTAAAGCAAAAGAGCCCAAATCTTGCTTTAGTCATTTTACTGCCAGGTATAAACAGATGAGGAGAGCTAGTAATGGCAGTTCTTTCTTTTTATATATATAACCTATTGCTGCACAGCATATTTGTGGTGATATTCCAAATTTTCTCTTCTCCCTCTCTTCCCCCCTCCTCCCCCCTTAACTAGTATCTTCCGGATGGTTCTGGTTTCGCGCATACGTATGCTGTAGCGTGAGTTGCCAATGCCACCTTGTGGGCTCAGAGTGGCAAGGCATTCTGATTTAGGGGACACGAGAATTGGTAGGGCACCATCCCTGTGTTGTGCATACCTGGAGAACAGGTGCCTGTGCAGCCCACTTCCTCCATTAGCTAGCCAGGGAGCAGGCCGAACAAGAAGTAACGGGACAGGCATCCCTATAGGGCAGTTGCCCTTGATCTTTTCACCTCAGCAGAGGCTGCTGCTTGTCCTGCCTGAAGGTTTTCTCTCCCCCCACCCACCCACTACACGGGAGACAAAGGGCTTTTTGATCCCCAGATCCCACAGGCCCTGCATTCCTTCCCATGTGAAGCAACTGAGGAATCCGAGACTTGTCCCACTGGGTAGGAGGGAGAGGGACGGGCCCCTTAGCCATGCGATGGCTCCGCTCTGCTCTGCCCACACACTCTGTAGCCCAGTAGAGCATTGTGTGATCCAAACGGACCCCATAAAGAATGGATCCAATGTTTAGCTCTAGCCACCGCTGCCGGGGAGGGACGACAACAATAAAGCCTTTGCTTCTCAGTGCGATGGGAACGGTGGTGTCTGGCACTGAGGGAATGAAGGGTGGCATTGCTGCATTTGGGACACGGGAGAGCCCGCTCGAGTAGACCTTGAACAGATGCTTTCTAATGCCTGGAAGGCAGACATCTGATGTAGCAGAAAACTCCTTGTTTCTTCCTGTGCTTGGGAAAAATTCTTTGGCCCCAGCTTGACTCTGCCAATGTAGCAAAGAATCGCAACGAACCTGGTTCCAGAACTTGATATCTCCACTTTTCCCTGAGGATTTTCCTGTATCTGCACCTGCATGCAGCTGTTGTCCCAGGCCTCTTCTTCTGCAGAAAGCTAGAATGAGACAGCATGGGGCCGAGGTGGCACAGCGACCGACTTGTCAGAGAGAGGGTGCAGAAATTCAGACTGCTCTATGTGTTCCTTCACAGTGCAGTTGCTCAAATCCACTGACCTGGGACGCCACAGTCTGCTATACCTCAAAGAAATTGGCCATGGATGGTTTGGCAAGGTAAGCTGGGCTGATCCCCAATCTTCAATTAACACGGGAAGGATGGGAAGGAAGAGAGGACACAGAGAATGAGCCAAGGCCAAAGGGAGTGAATTGAGTAAGTTGAAAGGATAGAATAGATTTTACTCTTAGGCATCGGTGCTGCCCCCTTGAGTAGTGCTTTTGGCAGCAGAGGAGTGAGACTGTGGAACAATATATATATTAACTTACAGAATTAAAAAAATCGAAATGTCAATTCTGCATTAGCTCCCAGTACATAAAAGTGAGCAATTGAGTGGAAAGAACAAAAGGTGTTATTGTTCAACTCAATGAGGGGAAATTGCCAAAAGAGGAGAGGCAGAGGTTCAAAAGTAAGGATAACTCTGTAGCTACTAGATTACATCTGGCACTTCCCATTGACCCCAGGCAGCATCACTGATTTTTCCTGTATTTATTTCTGGGTGTCATAGAAAGTTCACCTGGCTTCCCATTAAATTGCCACAGAAAGCCAGCTGAAGAACTGATGGAAAAGTTGTTTTAAGACCCTGGAGCCTAAGAGCAGGATAAACAAGAATTTGTGTGCAGGGAGGTGGTGGGTAGGACATAGAAACCAGCGGAATAAATGTTACAAAATAAATACATGAATTAAATTGTTATGTGGAACACAAAAACTTATAAAGATAATTCATACTACATAGTCTGTCCTGAATCACCGTCGTTGCTGAGTGAACTTGTGCTTTTGCTGAAACCTTGGGTGGTGATTGCTGGTGGAACATTAGTCGTCACACATTGGAAAACTACTGATCAAAACGTTGGCTTGATACCATGGATGACTAATGGCTTTAAGGCATGAAAGTTTCCCAGTATTGTTTAAGAACGTCCATACATGAAAAACTGAGGGAGAGAAGGGTTAGCAAATTCCTTATTCTTGCTGGATTATCAAGTTGCAGTAAATTTCGTGATGGATCTCTGGGGGCTACTTAAGAGGATATTGATCCATTAACACAATTTTATATGACAACTATCGTGGCCCTCCCTAGCTCATAAAGTCATTATCGTCCTAAATCAGAAGTGCAAGATCCCAGACCATGGTGCCTATCTCTCTCTCTCTCTCTCTCTTTCATTTTAGGTGTTCCTCGGTGAGGTAAACGCAGGGTTGAGCAGTACTCAGGTGGTGGTGAAGGAGCTTAAGGCCAGTGCCAGCGTTCAGGATCAAATGCAGTTCTTGGAAGAGGCACAACCTTACAGGTAGGTTCTCAGCAGGCTATGGGCTGCCTAGATTTCCCTGACAAAATTTCTGTGGTGCTGCACTGCTAGAAGCGTTCTTTTATTTGGGGCTGTTTCAATTCCAGCCAGGATCTGTATATGAGATATGGGAACATAAAGCTTATGCGAATGGAAACGATCAGCCTTCCCATGTTGACAGAATAGGGCTGGATCATAAGAGATGGGTGATGAAAAAATCTCTAGATCAAAGCATCAGTATCAAGAAGCAGCTTTAAAACTGTAATTTGATCTGACACTGACAAAGGAGTAAAAGAGAGATTGCTGAACTTCAGAGCTTCCTGAATGTAGCACTCATACTCTTCTTGTGTAAAATGCAAATGTTAAGTTTAAAAAATTAAATGACCCAAATATAAGATTTTTGTATTACTTTGAGAACTGGCAAATTCCAGCCTGCTTACCCAATATATTATGAAACTTCAGTTAGGATTATCAAAATCTTGCAAGGTTTGAGGACTTTGAAAGTTTGCATCTTTTATGGTGTCCCTCTCTCAAATAAATGATATTGAGAAGTTATGAGAGGATCTACATGATTGTAATCCGCAAAGGAGAGCTAGAGATAAGATTGGAAATAAAGATATCCTTGAATTGAGCTTCGTTCTTCATGATGCACCCAGGATGTTTTTATGGCAGTTTTACAAAATGTAGTTTGCTATTGTCTTTCTTCAGGATGGTTCTTTCTACTTGCTAATCAAAACTACAGGTGCTTTCTAGGTGCTAAGTAGGGTTGGTATTGTTTTTAGCTTCTGAAATGTCAAGATAGCTTACTCAAGTATTACATCTTCGCTCCCAGTATGAATCCTGGAGTAGCAAAGAAATCTGTTGTTGGATCCAGAGAATCTGACCAAGACGCACAGAAGGGGAGGGACAGTGCTGGGGAAGCAATGAATTACTTTACTGACTCATGAACAAACAGTCCTTATTGTTTATGAGGTAGCTGGCACAGCTTGGGATCCATTTATTCAGTGCCAGTTTGTGGTTGCATCATAGGCACCCTTCCCTGTCCTTATATAAACTGGTGTGAAAGTTACTTGAAAAGAGAAAAGAAGCACCTTCAAAGAAAATCCTTACTCAACTAACTTAGTTGGGGTGTCACCTGTAAGCTTAGTGTACTGCACTGCTTCTTAGCTATGATCGCCCTGCTCCTTGCTTGATCTTTAGCTGTTCCTTCATTGCTTTAGACCTTTGGTTTCTCTCTTTCTATAATGCTGATGCACCTCAACCCATCATGACCCAAATCCCCTACCAGGTCTGCAAAGTTTCCTAACTTATTTGGCTCTAGAGACTCTGCCACTTGCTTGTTTCCTTCCAGTCTCACTTGCACCTCTTACCTTTCTGCCCAGGGCACTCCAGCATACCAATCTCCTGCAGTGCTTGGCTCAGTGTGCGGAGGTGACCCCCTATCTGCTGGTGATGGAATTTTGCCCATTGGTAAGTCCATTAAATGGAGGGAGAAAATACAATTTTCTCTCTTCCCCTCAGCTTTGGGACAGGAAAACGACAAAAGTGTGGTTGGGTTAAAGAGCTGTTTCTTTTGTTGAATTGTGGCTCAGTGGCTAAGACGCTGAGTTTCTTGATCAGAAAGGCCGGCGGTTCGAATCCCTAGCACCTTGTAATGGAATGAGCTCCCGTTACTTGTCCCAGCTTCTGCCAACCTAGCAGTTCGAAAGCATGTAAAAATGCAAGTAGAAAAAATAGGAACCACCTTTGGTGGGGAGGTAACAGCGTTCCGTGCGCCTTTGGCGTTTAGTCATGCTGGCCACATGACCACGGAGACGTCTTTGGATAGAACTGGCTCTTCGGCTTTGAAACGGAGATGAGCACCAGCCCCTAGAGTCGGGGATGACTAGCACATATGTGCAAGGGGAACCTTTACCTTCACCTTGTTGAGTTGTCTTGCCTCCTGACTCTTGCTGGGGTCATCTGAAACCAATGCTTCAGCAGGTATGTTTCCAGCTTACGGAAATGTACCTTTTCATTCTCTCTCTGTAATGAGCTGCTTTGGAGAGATGCCCCCCCTTTACCTCTGAAGCTGAAATAAGAGGCTTTCTTCTGTCTCCCCAGATACGCAGAATTCCAACAGGGCTAGGAATTCTTGAACCCCCCTCCGTCTTGAGATCACGGTCTCATTTTTTGACCACATTGCAGGAATACTTACCCACCCACCCCCGCCTTGTTCTTCTTCAACCACTCACACTTCACAGAGAGATCTTTAGGCAGTGGCGGCTGTGGGTAATGCTATTGTCTGCCACCCCAACAGGGTGACCTGAAGGGCTACCTCCGAAGCTGCCATGCTGCAGAGGCTCTGGCACCTGATCCTTTGACATTGCAACGCATGGCCTGTGAGGTATCCTGCGGCTTGCTGCATCTTCACCGCAACAACTACGTCCATAGGTAAGTTGAGAAGATTTGCTTGCTTGCCACACTTATCAAGTTAAGGGCATAAAAAAAAAAGAAAATGGAAAACAGTTCTCTTCCAGAATAAGCAGAGCGAAGATGGCTAGCTGGAGAGTCATAGGTCACTTTTTTCAGTGCCGTTATAACTTTGAACGATCACTAAACGAGATGTTGTAAGTCGAGGACTACCTGTACTAGTTTAGGGTTAAGGCCTAATCTTTTTGCAGGGTTTGAGAGAGGAATCTTTTCTAGTCTTACCTGGAGACTCCAGGACTTCCTCTGCTTCATCTTCTGCCGTTGAATTATGGACCCTTCCATATCACCACCGCCTTGATGATGACGATGATATTTCGTATGATATTATCTGAGGCCTGGTGGCTAGGAGTGGAAGTGGGGGTAATCCAAGGGCATGTCTTTTCCCAAAAACAAATTTTCAAAAGCACAGATCGGCAATTCATGGGCTGCGTGTCACGCCCCACCTCATTCCCTATTAAATGATGGCATCTCCTGCTGAAATTTGGAAAGCAGGTTCCCTCAAACGATGGGGGTTAGCAAATAGAAGCCGGCAAACATAAGATATCGAGGAAAGCATTGCATTTATCTTCAGAAATATGTTGGAATTTATCTTCTAATTCCACCGTTCGCATGCTTTCAAATGCATTTCTTCATGCCTCTAAATGTGCCCATTTAAAAACTGCAGAATTCTGGCACCCAAAATTGCCCATCAGGGCTTAACAAATTTTTTTTTGACAAAGATAGCAAAAGTATATCTGAGAGTACGATATTCTGTTCTGCTGCTAAAGCTTTCATGCCCCCTTCTGGATTATTTTTTTTACAATTATCTGGCTGGCTACAGTCAGTACCTGAGGCTTTTTTTACATTTACTTGTTGATCATGCATATTAAATATTAATGTGTTCCTTATATTTTTTTATTCTGTCCCCACTCTCTTTTTCTTTATGCTTCCACCTTCTTTTCCTGAATGCGTGTTCATTATTTGAATGCAGCCTTTGCCTTAAAAAGAACTAGCAAGGAGCTAGGAATAAGAATCCAAGGGTCTTGGGGGGAGATGCCCCAAAGGAGAAATTAGAGCATTGATGTACTGCAGGGGTGGGCAAACTTTGCAACTTTAAGTCTGAAGGACTTCAGCTCCCAGACTTCTCCAGCCAGCAAAGCTGGCTGGAGAAGTCTGGGAGCTGAAGTCCTTCAGACTTAAAGTTGCAAAGTTTGCCCACCCCTGATGTACTGTGTTTCCCTGAAGATAAGACAGGGTCTTATTTTCTCTGACTCCCCCCCAAAATAAGCTCTTGGTCTTATTTTCAGGGAAGTCTTATTATTTTTGAGGTGCAAGCGTTGTCTCCTCATGGCTACTGCTGTGTTGCAATATTTTTGGGGAGGGCTTATTTTAGCACATGCATTCAAAAGCCCGATTGGGATTATTATCCAGGGAGGTCTTATTTCGGGGGGAAACAAGGTATTATGTATTGTGGCAACTGAAGTTTGTATTTGTTTAGGCGGGGATACACAGGGCATGCTCTTTGTAACATTGACTTTCCAACCAGCTTCTCCCCTTCCTGTGGTCTTGTCTGGGAAGACGTTGTTGCTCCATTTGGCTTCCAGCAAGGAACCCGACAAGCCTGGATAAGCTCTTCTGTTCCTGCTCTCTTCTTATCACCCGTTCCTCCCCGTCAACAATATCCTGGTGCTGAGTGAGTGGCACTCAGAGACTCCAGCATCAGTGATTTTGTTGAAGAGGGGGTGCTTTGCCATCTCCTCGACCATCTTTTATGGACAGAAGACAGGGATATGCTGTAGATGCCTCTGTTACTGAGCTGGAAGGGAATAGTGCCTAGAAGATAAGCCATTTGCTGCTTTGACGCTCTTCTGTGTCTCTTACTCTCTTTCTCTCCCTCTCTCTCCCCCCCCCCCTCTCCTTTCTCTCTTCATATTTAACATAGCTATAAAAAACTGGCATTATGTTTCAGAGGGGATATAAAAATTGGATTGAGTGATGTTTGAAATGTCACACAGAGAAACAGGCCCATATGTGCTGAATTAAAATCTCTCCTAAAATAATAATAATAATAATAAAAAAAGAAGACAGCTTTAGTGATTGTTGGGCTTCTGAAATAGCAAAGATTATTCATTAATCTATCTATGCCAGGCCAGCCAGAATGCAGGTGGTCTTCAACTTACAACCACTTCCTCAACTTACAACCACCAATTGAATCCAAAATGTTTGTCGCTCAATGAGACATTTGCTAAGTAAGTTAGCAAAAATAGATGTTGAGTAAACGTGATCAATACCACGTACCGTCGCACGCTTTCACGCAGTTGGAAGAATAGCCATAACTACCGTCATAGTCACTGATAGAAAATTATGTGCCAGCAGTGGGAAGGAAAGGCTGAAATTATCTTTGTTGTTGTTGTTGTTTTGGTATTTCCCCCCCCCCAAAAAAGCCCTCTGGGACATGGCCATTTACCGCATGTTTCAAGGAGACATTTTCTCCTGAAGGAGATAGCTAAGATAGAGGACAGATTAAGGGTCCAAGCAGAATCAAGGTGGCCAGCTCATAAAAATTAGAGTCAATGTGCTTACTCAGGGGAGCATCTTGCTCTGAGAATCCTCAACCCATGTTAAAGAACAGTACAGGTAGTCCTCAACTTACAACAGTTTATTCAGGGACATTCGAAGTTACAACAGCTCTGAAGAAAGTGACCTAATGACCGTTTTTCACACTTACAATCATTGTATTCCCATAGTCACGTAATCAAAATTTAGATCCTTGGCAACTGATTCATATTTATGATGGTTGCAATGTCCCTGGGTCTTATGATTCTCATTTGGCAACCTTCTGACAGACAAAATCAATGGGGAAATCAGAGTCACTTAAACAATCATGTTACTAACTTAACAACTGCAGTGATTCCCTTAACAATTGTGGGAGAAGGTCATAAAACGGGACAAAACTTACTTAGCAAATGTCTCATTGAGCGACAAACATTTTGGATTCAATTGGTGGTTGTAAGTTGAGGAAGTGGTTGTAAGTTGAAGACCACCTGCATTCTGGCTGGCCTGGCATAGATAGATTAATGAATAATTTTAAATTGCATTTTAATAATTTTTAAACTACTTTAGCACAGAGTTTAATTATTTAATTCCATTTTACATTGTTTGTACTTGTTGTGGGTTTTTATCTTTTCTGTGCACCGCCCTGAGTCCCACCCGGGAGAATAGGGCGGTATACAAATTTGAAAAATAAATAAATAAATAAAATTCAGGGTTTGTGGATAAACATGCAGTGGTTTTCTTTTAAAACAACTGGAATGAGAAACAGATTTTATATGGTTTTGTCAAATCTTGCAGAGTGCAGACCCATTAGTAGAGCAGGAGGTGGGTTCCTCTCGTTATTATCGATACCTGCTTTCTGGGTCATTCTTAAAGTTGCTAGACCATGTTCAGGTCTGGCCTTGAAAACCCTACAGGTGATCAGTGGCATCCATCTGTCAATCAAAAGGGCGTACCGTTGAACACATGGTTTTACGGTAGGAGGATCTTGTTAGAAAATCAAGCTGAGAGACTGAGAGAAAGCAGAAAGCAGAAAGCAGTTGGTATATTGTTCTATTGTTGTGGCTTGCCTTTCCAACTTTGCTTCTTTCTGGGGATTCGTTTCTTGACATATTTCCAGGGCTAATCAGAGATATTCCTTGTTGCCTTTGGTAAGCTAAGCAATAAAGGCTGAGTAGCAATTCTGCCCTGCACAACAGTTGCCACTCCCTGGTTTAGGAGTTCTGCTGCTAATCTAATCTGCATCATAATGGGCCTTTGATGCTTCATGGATAAACTCTGTGGGATATTTCTTTTGTCTAGTGACTTGGCCTTGCGGAACTGCTTACTCACAGCTGACCTTACTGTCAAAATTGGTGACTATGGCCTTTCTCACTGCAAATACAAAGTAAGTGTGTTTGAGGGCAGGGAGATGGTTGGTGGGGGGCGCAGGGGGGACGACAGGGAGTGAGAGCACTTGCTATTGGCAGGGTTTGGAGAGGACTTGAAAGGCCGATAATAAAAGCCGCTCTCTTTCAGGGAGGGTTGAGAGAGGATCCCCGGGAAGGAGGGGGGGAAATGGGTAAGAGACAAATACAGGACACAATGCACCGAGATATATCAGAAGCTAATGCACAATCACGCAAAGGATCTTATGCATATATACATGGTGAATACGTTTTTCTCATTCATATATAAATATTTTATATATGGCTGCCTTTAAAGGTGGCTCAAACATTTAAGCTGACGCAGAAGATGCCTGGGCCAGCATTGTTGGAAATGAGGCGAATCTGTCAGTGCATTTCCAAGCTGCATTTAATCTGCTCTTTGTAATATTAAAAACACTCCTTAAAATTTAGGCCCCCTGACTTAATGAAGCACCTGCACCCACTTGCTCCTACTTTAAGACTGCAAAGAAGACTTTTCTTATTGACCTGACTCTTAGGAGCAATCCTATTGGCAGCTCCAAGAGAAAAGACCTTTCTCGACAGATAGACACATATCTCTTGAATGATCCTGACAAACGAAGTTCAGGAACCCCCATCACTACGTTTGAAAGACTTAACCTGTTTTCTATGATCTTCCCTTAAGTAGGTTTTTAGGGGAGGGTTTTTTTTTGGGGTGGTGGCGATAGGGTTTGCTTTACTCTCATAACTTTTATTAAATTGCATAGATATTGTTTGTTTATTCTATAAGATGCTCTGGGAAGATCTGTATTCTACAAGGCAGGCTAGTATTTCAAATAAAATAAAACTTAATAAACGAGGGCCGGAGGACTGAGTTGGAGAGGGAAAAGGGCCAGAAGCAATGGGTGGAGATGTTCAGTAGTGCCAACCCTATTTTTCTCGGGCAAAAGGGTTTGGCAGCTCTGACTTAGGACCAGGAATGAAGGGGGAAGGTGTTGTTGTTGCCTCCCACCGACCAGTTCGCTCCCACAGAGAGGGCCTCCTCAGGGTGCCGTCGGCCAGGCAATGTCGGCTGGCGACCCCCAGGGGGAGAGCCTTCTCTGTGGCAGCTCCTGCCCTCTGGAATGACCTACCCCCCGACCTACGCACAACCACGGACCTGCGCCTCTTCCGTTGGGCCTTGAAAGTGCACTTATTCTGTGCGGCCGCCCTGGCGTAGTTTTTAATCGTTTTTACCAGGGGTTTTTATCTGGATTTTAGAACAGGCCACCCATTTAATATCATTTTTTGGGGAATTTTAATATATTTTGATGCTTTTATTGTCGATTTTATTGATGCCTGTTCACCGCCCTGAGTCCCGAAAGGGAAAAGGGCGGTATACAAATCAAAAATAAAGTAAAGTAAAGTTGTTGTTGCTGGTTTGATTGATGTGCTCTCCCTTTGGCCCTGCATGCCTCGCAGGATGACTACTTTGTGACCGCTGACCAACTATGGGTTCCATTACGCTGGGTAGCCCCTGAATTGATTGACGAAGTCCATGGCAACCTGCTGATCGTCGACCAGACTAAGACTAGCAACATCTGGTGAGAAAAATCTGTGTTGGCGCATGAAATCCACTTGGCCTGGAAAGAGAGTACTGGCCTCAAAGCTTTTAGACAAACAGAGTTAGAGAGTGCCGTGATGGTGAACATATGGCATGCGTGCCACGTGTGACATACAGAGCCCTCTCTGTGGGCATGCACGCCAGCCAGCTGGTCTTCACCGGAGCACGGAGCTTGAAAACAGCCAAAAACCAGGCCATTTTTCGGACCATTTTCAAGACCAAAAAGTGTCCTCAAAAATGTAACAGGAAATAGCCAGAAAACGCATACGCACACCAGCCAGCTGATCTTTGGGTTTCCGGCGCTCTGGCATGCGCACATGCACGCACTTTTCAGTTTTGACACTCAGTGCCGTAAAGATTTGCCATCACTGGTCTAGTGGTTAAGGCAGGGATGTCCAAACTTGGGAACTTTAAGACTTGTGGACTTCAACTCCCAGAATTCCCCAGCCAGCCATGCTTGCTGGGGTATTCTGGGAGTTGAAGTCCACAAGTCTTAAAGTTCTCCAGTTTGGACACTCCTGGGTTAAGGCATCAGGCTAGAAAGTGGGAGGCCATGAATTCTAGTCCCACCTTAGCCATGAATGCCAGACTTTGGGCTAGTCCTCTTTCTCAGCCCAACCCACCTTACGGGGTGGTTGTTGGAAAAATAGGGGAAAATAGGAGGAATAAGGTGTGTTGGATATGTTTGCCATCCTGATGAGTTATTTGTAAAAATAACAAAAGTGGAATACAAATTAAATAAATAGCAATAAATAGACAATGCTGAAGATGCAACTGCTGTACTAATAGTAATTTTATGGAAGCATTGAATCTTGCATTGTATTGAAGCATTGAATCTTGAATCTTACGGAACAAATTGTTAATTGCATTTAAACTTTACTGATTGTCTGTTTATTTATGTGCTAAATTCCAAATTGCGGTGCTTGTTTTTATCGTTTAGGGCTGAGTTATAAAAGAGAATCTCCCCTCCCCCTTCCCCAGTGCATTTTTCTGCTCATTAAGAAAGTAGGGCAGGGTTTTAAATGATAGTCTTTGAAGTATGGAATTGATCTAACAGATTTTGCAAGACTTAGGATCTTGGTTCTTGTAGCTGGAAGTTATTGATAGGACTACTGAGCGGGGCAGTGTGTTCATGTGCATCACTGGAGTGACTCTGTTTCACGTTGCTGGAATGTTTCCTATAAATTGGTTTTGTTTCTGTTTTCCGTGTCTCGATTTTATTTCCTCTTTTGATGGTGAATTATAAAGGATGCTTCTAGGTCCATGATGGTGAACCCATGGCACAAGTGCCACAGGTGGCACGCGGAGCCCTCTCTGTGGCCATGCGAGCCATCGCCCCAGCTTAGCTCCAACGTGCATGCGTGTGCCTCCCACCAGCCAGCTGATTTTCGGGTCTCTGCTGCCTATCTGAAGAAGGGTGCTTGCCCAAGGGGGTCGGGGGGTCACCCAGGGGAGTGCGGGGGGTCTGTGGCGTACCTTCCCACTGGCTGCTTTTGGTCCCCGCAGACTTCAGGGAGGCCTGCTAGGCTCAAAACAGGCCATGGGGGGGGGGGTGTTGCAGAGGCACCCCTGCCTGTTTTTGGTCCCCGCAGGCTTCAGGGAGGCCTGCTAGGCTGAAAATGGGGGTCGTGGGGGTGGGGCAGGGGGAGCGCGGGAGGGTCACATGCACATGCGCAGGGGGGAAGAGAGCATGAGGGGAATGTTGCACGCGCATTGCATTATGAGGACACACACACATGCACTTTTGGCACACCACAACAAAAAGTTTAGCCATCACTATTCTAGGTAAACGTTTCTTTAAGGCAACTGTCTTGCCTCTGTCACAGAGTTTTCTGGAAAATCCAGCCCCCTCCTCTCTCCCCCCCCCCCCCCCCCCCCGGTTTGACATATGCCCTTTCCATTTGCTCCTTAGACTTCTGTCCATAGAGGAAAAAACATGGTATGCTGTCTTCTCATCTAGAAGCACCTGAATATTTCAGTAACTAAGAAAGACTGTTTGTTCTATGTCAGGGGTCTGCAAAGTCGGCTCTTTTAAGACTGGTGGACTTCAACTCCCAGAATTGCCCAGCCAGCTATGCTGGCTGGGGAACTCTGGGAGTTGAAGTCCACCTGTCTTAAAAGAGCCGACTTTGCAGACCCCTGTATCTATGTGGTTTTGTGTATCAATCTTGCATTCTGGCTATAGTGATTTTCCCTCCCATTTTCCCTCTCTTGGCAGGTCTTTGGGTGTGACTATCTGGGAGCTGTTTGAGCTGGGTGGCCAGCCCTACTGCCATTATTCCGATCGGCAAGTCCTCACTTACACAATCAAAGAGCAACAGCTTAAACTTCCCAAACCACAGCTTCCGCTCTCGCTATCTGATCGCTGGTGAGTAACTAGGTGGGGACAAGGTTTTTTTTAAGAAGGACAAGGAAGAGAAAAGGGTGATTGGAACATAGGGACAAAGATGGTGGAGGGAAGGAGAACTACTTCTTGAGTAGGCGTTCAACCTACTCAAACATGTAGGCACTCATCGCATTTGAATAAGCAAATATCATGTTTGGTGGTTAATGTGGTTAACTCTTGTGCATGAATGAAAGATGGATGGACAGATAAAGGTAGCTCTTGCTTAACAACTGATCACTTAGTGACTGAAGTGACAATGGACTGACTCAGAACTACACAGGACCCGCTTTTGAAGATGGTGTGATTGCATTTTGTGAGCTGGGCAACTGGCTGGGATTTATGTCATGGTCGTGTGATTTTTTTTGTGTTTGGGGCTGGTTTCCAGTGTTTACTTCCAGGGTCTCTGGCAAAAAAAAAAAGTCCATTGGGGAAAACAGACTATGCTAGTGACCATGGTGTTCATTTAATACTGCAGCATTTGCTTAAAAATCAGAATAACAGAATTGGAAGGGGCCTTGAAGGTCTTCTAGTCCAACCCCCTGCTCAAGCAGGAAACCCTCTGCCATTTCAGACAAGTGGCTATCCAGTCTCTTCTTAAAAGCCTCCAGTGATGGAGCACCCACTACATCTGAAGAAGGCAAGCCGGTCCACTGATTAATTGTTCTTACTGTTAGGATCACAGCAAAAATGGTTGTAAAATTGTAGGCAGTCGTGTGGTGAGCCCCTTAATGACAATCAATTCTGGGCTCAGTTGCAGTCGTAAATTGAGCACTACCTTTGCCTGCCTAAGGAGTACAGAAGTGCATACGATGAGAAGCAGTTAGATGTCTTGAATATGAGCCAGTAGGCCAACCCAACTGCTAAAAAGGCTGAGGGGGATAGTCCCAAGCTGCTTCTATAGATGCATGGTATCTAGCCCAGAATAATGTTTTGTCCAGGGGTCTGCAAAGCTGGCCCTTTTAAGACTGGTGGACTTCAACTCCCAGAATTCCCCAGACAGCATGGCTGGCTGGGGAATTCTGGAAGTTGAAGTCCACCAGTCTTAAAAGAGCCACCTTTGCAGACCCCTAGGCCATATCTGGACCACCATTGTAAGCTTTGATAAAGATTTTTGCAGTATGGATGGGGCCAGGGTGTTGATTGGAGCTGGGAAGCAAATCCCAACAGAAAAAGCCTTGTTTTCTTCCGATGCTGTTTTTTTCTGATTCCTCTCCCCACCCCCACCCTTAGCCAGGCCATTTCCCTTTTGTTTCATGAAGCAGTCGCCTGTCTTAAAGTGTATTTTTGAAGATGGAATAATAGCGTTGAGAAGAGAGGACTAATCCCATACAAGCAGATGCATTATGGAACGAATTACTGTATGCACTAATTCAAGGGTCCCCAACCTTTGCAACTTTAAGTCTGAAGGACTTCTGGGAGCTGAAGTCCTTCAGACTTAAAGTTGCAAAGGTTGGAGACCCCTGCACTAATTTACGGAGAGGAGAAGCTCTTTGCGGGGTGCAGAATAAGCCACTTCCCTGGCAGCAAAGGACCTTTGGCTCACCGCTGCTCTCTTCTTGCCGTTCACAGGTATGAGGTGATGCAGTTTTGCTGGCTTCAGCCAGACCAGCGCCCCACTGCAGAAGAGGTGCACCTTTTGCTCTCCTACCTGTGTGCCAAGGGGGCTTCCGAAGTGGAGGAGGAATTTGAGAGGCGCTGGAATTCCATGAAACCCGGAGGCACCGGCGGTTCAGGCTCCAGCTCTAACCACATGGGTTTGGAGCTTTCCTCCTTCCCTCTTCTGGAGCATTTCTCCAATGATGGCGATGATGTCCTCACTGTGATGGAGACAAGCCATGGCC
Organism: Rhabdophis nuchalis; assembly: GCA_039707465.1. Classification (NCBI taxonomy): domain Eukaryota; kingdom Metazoa; phylum Chordata; class Lepidosauria; order Squamata; family Natricidae; genus Rhabdophis; species Rhabdophis nuchalis. The sequence goes on along the minus strand of CM077646.1, from coordinate 148,449,310 downwards.
TCAACTTTGAATACAAGTGGGACCAAGGGAAAGCTGAACATCTCCCAGCCTCAGCCATGAGCCCTGGTGGAGCTGCACGCTATCATGAGCTCTACTACTCGACGAGCAGCAGCAGTGGAGGTGGGCACCTCAGCCTGGGGGTGTCCCCCTCTTGCTATGAATGTAAAATGCAGGGGTGCCCTGGTTTGCACACACCGGGGGTGGTCCCTGTGCTGAGTGCCCATAGCCCCTCTCTGAACAGTGAGTACTATATTCGCATTGAAGAGGTGGCATCTGAAGGCAGCGGGAATGACCTTGATTATACCGTGTGCTCCTACAGCCCTGAGTTTAGCCGTTCTTCACGTTGGCAAACCAAGGAGGACCCCTACGAATCCAACAATAGTCCCACCATCTCACTCACCATGGAACCCCTCCTGGGTCAACCAGCACACCCTGAAAGCCACTGGGAACCCTCTGACTATTACTCCTATGGAGAACAAGACAGTAAAGAGGCCCCATACTACGAGGACTCTCTGAAGGACAGTGCTGAGGAATATCTACTCAAGGATCCCAGTGTGTCTGAGTGGCCTGGTCTAGCTTTGCAGAAAAACATTTTTGCTGATCCGCTTGGTGTGTCACCATCGGTGAATTACACCTGTAAGGAGGCTCTATCGGACTCAGTCATTCTGGAAGTGGCAGAGGAGGAGCGCTTGAGTGATAGTCCTAGGAGCGAAAGAAATGAAAACTCTGAATCTCCCTCTTCAGGCAAGCCTTGGACACCCAACGCCTTAGTCAAAAATGATAACGATCACCTACTGCCCCCATGTGAACCCCTTGCCAAAGATAGCTGGTGCTACCGGCATATGATCACCTTCCAGGGGCTAATGGCACAGCCACTGGGCACAGTGCCACGGGATGAGCCAACATTAGGGATCAAAGATCTGCGAGCAGCTCTGCTAGGTGGGGAACACATGACATCATCATCATCATCCCATATAAGCTCCCCATGTCCAGACAGCGATTTTCCTACAGAGGAAAATATCTCAGTTGAAAGTGCTGCTACATTGCCTGGCATAGAAAGCTCTACAGAGCCCTTGATAGATAGCAGAGTAGAGAGTCCACAAGCCACCACTCCACCATTGGAGGAAGATGTTTCGATGGATATGTCGTCAACGCCATCACCGTTATCTTTCAAGGAAGAAACTGCCAGCAGCATGGAGGCTATAGATCCAACTTTGCTGGATGAATCAATAGCTGAGGTGTCAAACATTGAAGAAGACCCAATGGAAGAGACCTCCATTGGATGCTCACCTAAGTTGCCACAGGAGATCAATATAGAAATTGGCAAGAACACCAATAGCGAACAAGATAGGACACCAGACAAGACTGTTTCCAGTACCAGTTTCCCTGACTTGGATGAGGCTAGTGATGAGGACTCCACTGATCTTACATCTGGAGTTTTTATTGACTTCCCAGTTGACTCTCTTGAGCAGCAAGATATAATCCCCGCTTTCAAAACCTTGCAGAAGCAAGTAGGGACTCCAGATTCACTAGATTCATTGGATATCCCCTCTACCACCAGCTCCTGTGACACGTTCAGTCCCATAGCTTATATATCCTCAAGCCAGCCTAAGGCTCTGGATAGTGGCTATGATACAGAGAACTATGAGTCACCTGAATTTGTCCTCAAGGAACCTCATGAGTCACGGGAATCTGAAGGTTCTGATAAGCTGGGGACATCTGAAGGTGATAAGGATGATCAAGTCAAAGAGCAGAGTCTTTCTGATTCGTTTACTGCTGAGCTGCAGGCCTTGAACGAGAAGAATCCTTACCGTGACTCCGCGTATTTCTCTGACTATGATACTGAAGGTGGCACTCGAGAGGATGGAGAAGAGGACAGTGATGCTTCTGAGGAACATGAACCGGAAGTCTCCCAGTCACACACTGAAGAACTGAAGGAAACCTCTGAACCAATTGGCAGGACAGATGAGCCTCTGCCAGCCAGTCCTGAGCCCATTTGTCCACATGAAGACTGTGTGCGTTGCATCTCTTCAGGAACAGAGGACCAGGACATGGGGAAAGACAGAGATATTAACTTGTCACAGGAATTGTCGATGAATGAAGCAACTGTTGATAAGTTGGATTCAAACCTATTTCAGGATAAGAATCATGGGATTGTTGTGCAATCCCAGTCACCAGCTCCCACCACCAGATCTTTCATCTTATCTCCTGTGGTCTCCAATTTAGAGGAACGCACCATAGGTGGTGAAGAAAATGAGGTAAAGGATTCAGGACAGGAGAATGTGACAAAGAACACTCAACAACTTGAGGAAAGACAGGCAATTGGCCATCCCAAGGAACTTCAGAGCAACCTTGGTCTCTCGCTCAAACTGTCAGTAGTACCATCCCAGCTGTCATGTAGCTCCACTGATCTTGAAGAGGAAGAAGACGATACTGAGGACAGTGATGAGTCAGATGAAGAGCTGCGGTGCTACAACATTCAGGACCAGAGTGAGGAAAGTGAGGAGGAATCACCTGCTGTGCCCATTGTAGTGGCCGAGAGCCACAGCGCCCGTAACCTGCGCAGTCTGCTTAAGATGCCCAACCTAGTGGTGGAGACCTTTTGTGATGACCTTGAGCGCAAGAAGAAAGCTGTTTCCTTCACTGAAGATGTTACTGTCTACCTCTTTGACCAGGTAACTTGTTGGGGAGGGGTTGAAGAAACAACATAAAGTAACTTAGAAAAACACTCAGGGAACAGAGTGCTTCCTGTGCTAAATATCATCATATCACGAGACCAAAATATGCAATCTGATTCTTCCTAGAGCAGGGGTGTCAAACTCGATTTCATTGAGGACTGCATCAGAGTTTAACCTTGGAGGGCGTGGGATGTGGCCAACTCGATGTCACTCATCGAGGCTGCCCTCTGCCAGCAAAAACAGAGCTTGAGGAGGCCTCCCCAAGCTCCATTTTTGTTGGCAGAGAGCTGCTGGGGCTGTCGCAGCTGAAAACGGAGCCCAGGCAGGCTGTGTGTGGCCCTCCTCAGCTCTGTTTTCACTGGCAGAGGCACTGTGGGCCGGTGTTTCACTGTTTCCAAGATGGGCCCATGGGCCAGGACCCGGCCACTAGGCCTTGAGTTTGACACCCCCGTCCTAGAGGTTTCAGATTATACTTTTTTGCCATTACAAAGCTGGGGAGGGTTAATAGGTATCCAAAACACCTAGTAGATACCAGGTTCTTTATACTTCACAGCTACCATATCTGGACTGCAAAACCCAGATCTTTCTAAATTTCTTTGTGGTCAACTGGATCTTTGCAGTGCAGATCTTGATTATTCTACCTACTTCAACAAATTGTTTACTGGCTTCGGAGTGCAATATTCTGTCATCTTAGCCATAACAATACCAACCAGTCTCCTCTAACTTCCCTTCCCCCATGATGAATTGGAACACAAATCTCATCCCCTATGCAAGCATGCCTAAGACCTTCCTAGATGAGCAGAGATTGGGAGGGCATGACTATAAATAGGGCTAGCAGAACTGGGCTGCGATGGAGTTTTCTGTATCTCCGCAATATCATGCTATCTAGTGTTCAGATGAAGCCTAGTTAATCTGAGTAAAAGATAGCAGCATATAGTAGAGATACAGAAAACTCTAGACTCTGGAATTTTGCAAACTGGATTAAGTAGTTCTACACCGTCCGGATGAACACTAAAACAATCTACATGTTCCAGCTAGACCTCACATTTTTAATTAACATAGAAATGAGCCATGAAAGAGGGAGGAGGTTGTTATGGTTGCAGCTTCTTGGACGTTGTAGATCAGGGGTGTTCAAACTTGGGAACTTTAAGACCCGTGGACTTCAACTCCCAGAATTCCCCAGCCAGCATGGCTGGCTGGGGTATTCTGGGAGTTGAAGTCCACGGGTCTTAAAGTTCCCAAGTTTGGACACCCCTGTTGTAGATAGTAAATAAGTAACTTTTGGATTTTCATAGCATGTCCTGGATAATCGCAATGTACAGTTTTTCCTCCCTCAGGTTGTGAACTAATTGTATCCCTTGCATGTTTTACATGCAGGAAAGTCCCACAAAGGAACTTGCAGAGCAGCCTTTCCCAGGAGTGACAGACGCTTCGCCAATGCCACCTGGGCAGGTGGAAAGCAAAGGTTCCTCAGGCTTAGCAGATGAGATAAATGCACCCAGCAGCACCTCAGAAGGGAGCTCCTCCTCTGAAGAGAATAAAAGTATGGATCAAATGAGGAATTGAGGCCTATGAGATCACATTACACCCTCATCACTATGTTTACAGTCTCTTGGGCTCAGCTCATTTTGCCTTTTTTCTTAGCAAGATTAATGACTTTATCTTTAATAGTTAGTTAATAGATAGTTAAGATTAGAACTTAATTTGATCTGTTTGGATTAGCAGAATGCATGTACCTACTAAACTAATGAGTTTTCACATCAAAACTGAATACAGGTAGTCCTCGGTTTATAACCAAAGTTACAATAGACCTACCCTTACAACATGGATTCAAAGAGCTGAGGGTCACCTCCCCTGCAGTCACATGACTGAACTTTGGGCACTTAACAACATGGCTGCATTTAAAGCCATTTGCAGCACCCACAGTCATGTGATTGCATTTAACAATGATTTTGCCCAAACTTGTCACTTCTCGTTTCGGGCAAAATCGTACCATAGCAAGGCATTGTTTTCCTTAGCAACAGCAGTGTTTAAATTTTGTATATTGTGGGGTTTTATCTTTCTGTGCACCGCCCTGAGTCCCTTTTTGGTGAAAAGGGCGGTATATAAATTGAAAATAAATAAATAAAAGTGTTTACGTAGGCCACTTATGTGCTGCACAAAAAAAGGTCATAAAATGGGGTCAGTCACATCACCAACCTATTTTACAGCCATCACGACTTACTACTATTATGATAGGCAGGCTCCATTATGGTCGTAAGTCAAGGACTGTCTGTATGTCCTGTACATGGAGTTTGTTGCTGCTTCTTCCCTATGTGTATTTACTCCAGTGCTTCTCAATTATTTTCTGTCATGCCCCCCTAGGAAGAAGAAAACATTTCGCGCCCCCCGCGCGACTGTAAATAGTATCATCCGGGTCTAAAAGTCACACGGGCGGGTTTGGCTAATCAGGATAGAGCATCATGTCTATCCAATCGGGTCTGTTCTCCTCGAAAGGGAGGATACAGAGACATAAACACGGGGCTTGGCTTGTTATGACAGTGTTTGCCGAGGTGAAACGCGCCCCCCTTTACGGAGCCTCGCGCCCCCCCTGGGGCGCGCGCCCCACTATTTGAGAAGCACTGATTTACTCAGAAGAATCCTGCAGATTCAGACAATTGGTCCCATTTCCAAAAATTCCATCTGCAAAGCGTGCACAAAGTGAGCCGGTACCAATCGGTACAGGAACCCACCCCTGCTCCAAATGGGTTGTGTTTAAACTTTTAGGGAGCCTGGCCAAAATCCAACATACCTGGAAGGTGTCATATCGAAGTCTGATGCAGGAAATCCTGCCGGACTTTGGGAAGCTTTGTGGTAGAGAGTGGGTGAAGGGAATAGCCTTCACGTTAGCCTCTTCATCTTTCCTATACCTATCCTTCCCATTTCAGGTGGTGGCTTTGGCTGGGATGATGACTTTTCCCTCATACCTGTGAAATCACCTGTCCTGTCGTCATTGACCTCAGAGGCACCTGAGGACAGTCTCCCCAGACTGTCACCCACACTAGTATCTGCCCAGAAGCAAGTGCTGCCCATCCAGTTTTCACGCTTCACAGTCTCACCTGCTGCAGTATCACGGTTCTCCATCACACATGTCACTGATTCAGAGGTTGAGCCTGTAGGAGGTAAGGTTCGTTCGGACATTTCAAAAATTGCAGAAGAGAGTGACCTTCCTAAGTAATGGTAAGCCCCCCAAATATCCAGAGGTTTCCTGTTCTTGAGGCAAGCATTGTGGGGTTCATATGATCTGATTGTGGAGGTCTCATGATGAAAGTCAGAAAATATAAAATAATATTGAAATTTTGGACAGGACACAAAGAACTGTTCCAACTGGTTACTTTTATACATTGCATTGAATCCTGCCCCAGGCAGGGGCCTCTTCTAATGGTTGGTTGGATCATACTTTAAGGATTTATTTTACTGAGACCACATTAATATGAAATTATTTCAGTTTTTCCAAACTTTTAAGAGATGATTGCAATACTTGTGGCATTAGATATTAAAAGAAGGGAACAACAGTGTAGAAGATGGGATTAACAAACCTCTTCCATAGTGTTGCTAAGAAAAACATTGTAAATATAACCACACAGTCACCATGAGTCAAACTGGAGTCAAGCTAGACTCAAGAGAACTTGATTTATGATGGTCTTTTTTAGTTGGAGTGCAGAGTATGGAGGAATAAGAGACGTGGTAGCTCAGTGGCTAAGATGCTGAGCTTGTCAATCAGAAAGGTCGGCAGTTCGAATCCTCAGCACCACATAATGGAGTGAGCTCCCGTTACTTGTCCCAGCTTCTGCCAACTTAGCAGTTCGAAAGCACGTAAAAATGCAAGTAGAAAAAATAGGAACCACCTTTGGTAAGAAGGTAACAGCGTTCCGTGCACCTTTGGTTTTAGTCATGCCAGCCACATGACCACGGAGACGTCTTCGGACAGCGCTGGCTCTTCAGCTTTGAAACGGAGATGAGAACTGCCCCTTAGAGTCGGGAACAACTAGCACCTTTATGGAGGTTTACCTTTTCATAATCCAGAGACATTCATTCATATGACAGTAGGAGGTTCAGGATCCTTCTTCTGTTTCTCTTTCCACCAGTTTGGTGTCGTGGTTAAAATGCTGGCTTAGAAATCAGGAAACTGTGTTCTAGTCCCAGCTTAAACATGAAAGCCAGCTGAGTGACTGTGGGCCAGTTCCTCTTTCTCAGCCCAACCCACCTCACAGGGTGGTTCTTGTGAAGAAATAGGAGGAGAAAAGAGTATTAGGTATTGTACGTTAATTGTCCTGAGTTACCTGTAAAATAATAAAGGCAGGATAAAAATGGAATTAAAAAAACCCTAACATTTCTCATTCAGATAGAAGCCAGGCTGGCACAAACCTTGGGAAGGTAGATGTCTTGCCTGTGGAAACTGGGAAAGAAACTTTACCTCAGTTCTTAAAACATATCTGACCAGAAGGGAAGTTGTGAATCCCTTTTAGAGAGACACTATTAAGCTCCTGTCCATATGGCATGAACTGAATTCAAACTGTGACTTAAGAGTCCTGAGGCCTCTGGAGGAGAGCAGATGTGTTGGGAAGGCTAAGAAAGGGGCCTCTTGAGGCCTCTAGTTCTGGGACTGCAGTTTCTAACAGCTTCTTCCCTTTTCTAGGCAACAGTGAAAATGGCAACAGAGAGTGAACTTGGCTATCTCTCCCTTTTGGACTTCCTACTTTGCCCCCACGGCACAGTTTCTGCACCAGGGGACGTGAGCACGGATGAGGCCCAGGAGCTGGCTGGAGCAGAACTCTGCAGGGCCTCGTTCAGATTTTATTGGACAGACTTGGACTGCCGCTGGGCTGGAGCCACCTTACCATGAGGTGGTTTGCGATGGTTGTGCAAACATGAGTGTGTGTGTGAGTGTGAGTGTGTGTGCGCGTGCGCACGCACCCGAGAAAGTGTTTGTGTACAAATAGACACATATAGACATATAGAACCTATAGCATTTAAAGGGTAGATCTGTGACCTTGCTAACATTGCCACATAAGCCATTGTAATATTCCTAGCTCATGCCTCTTGATGTTCTGACCCACACTGACTTCCCCGGTTGGGGCACTTGCCCCGAGACATCCTCCTCCCCCTGCCTGTTCTGTGAGCTTATCGTGTCTTCTTTCCACACCCCATAGGGGATATTGAGAGAGCACGTAGCCTTGCGCCTTGTGCCATTCCAACATGCTTCAGGTGGATCCTCAAGCACTGGTACTCGTGTCTTGCCACAGGGGGCAAGCTCTCCTTGTCCTTCTTCAGTGTGCTGTGTCCAAATATCAGGCGGAGTTGAGGGTCCAGCGGACACAATCGGTTACCGGAAGAGCCGGAGACAAGTGTAGGCCAAACGACCTGAAACAGGAAGGGGAGCCAGCTGAAGCGAAGGCCACATTTAAATGTCTTGAGCAGGGAAGACTCCTGGTCTCAGCAGCCATTTCCCCCCTTTTCTGCTTCTGTTTTTCACTGACCCTGGGATGCTGTCGCTCAGCTGCATCATGGTTGCGGAACTCAAAATTGTCCCCACCCGCCTCCTCTTGAGAATCACAACCTGGTCCCAGGTACTCAGCTCTACTGGAGACTTTGCCTTCGGTTATGGGCAGGATCAATATGAGCAGCCCGGAAGTGGTGTCTGGATGGCCTTCAGCACTCCCCATTTCTCCCCCTTAGCCTTGAGAGCGCAGCCTGAATCCCAGGAGGTGGAATGGGAGTACAGGAATTAAAAAACAAATAAACGTATTTAGATGTTTCGCTGGCGGGGAGACACTGGTGTTGAGGCCTACCAAATGCCACCTTCCCATTTTCTGCCATCTTCATCCTTTCTCTCCTACAGCATTGTTCGGGGAGTGGCTCCCAGAGAGCCACAATGTGACCTGTTGGGAATGTGAGAGGAATACCAAGTCTTAGGGTTGAGGTTTCCACCCCTACCCCCCCAAAGTTCCTTTGTCACCCCTTCAGCCGCAGGAAGAAACGCCCAGCAGACCCATAGCAAAAGCAGATCAAACTGCCACTGAAACTATTTTTGTACAAAGTTTACCCATTCTTGTATCACTCTGCCCTGTGGCAGATTTAAGTTATCGTTGCCAAAGAGATGTAAAGAATTAACTTTTATCCAGGCATCTTGGGCAAGGGTGGGCTGGGGGGGACAGCTGGAGGGGTGGGGGGAGAAGGAAAATGATAGTTTTGGGATTATTTTGTTTCTTAGATTTCGATTAGTTCAAGATTTAGGATAATTGTGCAATTTGGACTGTGGGGGTAAAATGGAAACGATTCAGAGGCATGTTGAGCTTAGGAGTTGTGGCTTATGGGGACTATAGACCAGTCACTGGCTTTGGAAATCAGGGGGGTAAACAGACAAGAGCAAAAGGCAGCTGGTAGCTACTGGGCCATTTCCTCGCAGGGTAAGAAGAAAACACAGAGGAGATCCTACAGAGCTGCAGAATGTTTGTGCGTTGTGCTTCATTGTGCTTCCAGTTTGGAGTATGTTGTGACTACAGGTGGCAAGCCTGACACTGGTACTGATGCCCAATTCTGGTTCATGAGCACAGCTTTCATTTTCAGACATAGCCATGCGTGAGGCAATGATTCATCATCCTTCTATTAGGCAGAGTTTAGGGCAGGGGTCTCCAACCTTTGCAACTTTAAGTCTGAAGGACTTCAGCTCCCAGACTTCTCCAGCCAGCTTTGCTGGCTGGAGAAGTCTGGGAGCTGAAGTCCTTCAGACTTAAAGTTGCAAAGGTTGGAGACCCCTGATTTAGGGGATAGCGGCAGCCAGATTGTTTTGACTTACTTTCTCCTGCGACTGGTGCCCACATCAGTTCCAGCCAGCTGGAGAAGGGTTTCATCAGATGCAGATCTTAGTGTAAACTTAGTGGAGCAAGGCGTCTTTTAAGATGCTGCATGCTTTCAGCCAGTTAGGTTTTCTTCCCCCAGAGTCAGAATACTTTCTACGTCTGACATTTCTTGCTAAGACCCTTCTGTGAGTTCTGTTTCCTTTGTTCAAAGAGGTGTTGGATGTGAAAGGTTACCAGGACCTGTTCACGGCCTCCTTGGGTGGTGGAGACCTATATGTTTTTTGCTCCACTTCTTCTGAAGCCCACCATGGGCAACGCAGATGCCACTGTCTCACTTCTCCTGCTGCTGGTTGGCGAACCCAAATGAATAATTTGGACTACCATATATTTCCTTAACATGATCAGAACACAACAGCCTCCTTGTAGGTTTAGGGCACTCTTACTTGTTTTTTTTTTTTTTTGGAGAGCTCCTGAACCAGAATCCCTGAGAAAACGAGTGTCAGGCTCTAGTATGGAGCTGGATTTAGAGACAGCATTCCTGTTCCTTCTTGCCCTGCCCCCTTTTTTTGTTTGTTTTGTTTAAGGGCTGGTTTAATTTTGATGCCAACTTGAGAAGGAGGCAACACTGGAGCCACGAGGACCTATATCAGCAGCTACTCAACCCAGAAGCCAGGAGAGCTGAAGGCAACCTGTGTATACTTTGCTGTCCGCATTTTGCTCACTAATATCAAAGGAGAGATAGGATGAACTGTGCGCATTCCAAAATTTCAATCGAAGCAAGTCTTTCTGTCCAATGGTTTTGGAAAGAAATGTGTGCAAAGTATAGATGTTTTCTAGAGAAGGTGTCCATCTATTGGCCTCTGTGGCTGAAGGCACTTTCCAAATACTTCACTGTCGCAAATCAATTTGACAGCAGCTGGGATGTATGCCATGACACAGGTTTAGTGGAACTCTCCCTACCCCCCTCATTGGGTGCCAAGCACATTGGCATATATGGAAATGGAATTTGGTGGTCTACATTTCCCATCCACTCTCCATCCTTCTCCAAACCAAAATGGCGGCATGTAATTCCTTTGAGCATTCAAAGACTGGAGCTAGGTTAGTTAGGACAGCGGAATGAGGAACAGACAGAGTCTTGGCCTCTTGGTAACGAAACTGACTAATGAATAAGAATGTATTGGACTCCAAGGTAATTCTTCAAACATACAGCTAACTACCAACCACTTTTATGGGGTGTTGGTGGAGGAGGTAAATATCTTGGTCAGAAATAATGTAGCCACTGAAATTCTTAACTAGACAAAGAATGAATGGAATTCTTGATTTTCTGCAATATATCCAGAATTCCATTTCCCTCCCCGGTTAGTTTAGAAAAAATCCACAGGTATTTTGGAATGCCAGGCTTGTAATAAATCCCAAACTGCATCTGAAAGACTGCAGATCTTACCTGAGGAGCTTTTATATTGCCCTCCATAGTACTGCAATCTGTTAAAAATGTAGTTAGCTGCATTTTCCAATGGGATTCACCCCATTGGAAGTCCCTTTCCCAAGCTCCCACAAATTAAAAGAAAAAGGAGAGATTATTATAATGGATTTCTTCCTTTCTTTGCATTCTCAGATCTCTTTTCGGCACCTGGAATAAGAAGAGTTGGGGACTTAATAGGCAGGGGAATAAAGGCTGGATCCACCCATAGGAGGAATCTTTGCTTGCTCATTTTATACAGAGCATCTCTAGGATGCTGTCACAAGCCACTCGCCTCGGCTCTTTTCTCCTGTTTCTTCCATTTCTATTTGAACTTCATAAACACCACAAGTGTAAGTGAACTTCAACCTTTTAATGGCTTTGACATGTGCTGTCTGCTGCACTAATGTGTTGGGCACCATGCTATTCACTCTCATAGATGGATAGATGAAAAATTGCACTAAAATGCACTTTCCCTGAAAACGAATAAACATTTTAGCAATAACTTGAAATAAAAAGCACTTTACCCCCCAACTTTAAAAAGTCTACAGGGGGAGGCTGCATTTTTGTTCTCCTATCCATATAGCTTTATGTCTATGTCCTTCTTTGTGTATGTGGAATATTGAGGAATGTGCCCAGGCTGATCAAAGAGGAGACCAGTCAAAGAAAGGGTGGCTTGCTTTTTCTCCCTTCAGGCATTTTACTGAATGCATCAGAAACTTCAAACTAGTTCTTTTTTTTATAGCGATCTTCTGTTGGAATGGATCAAGTTGAGAGTCCTCCCTGAATTCAAACCCAGCTAAAACTCTCCTTCCTTCAGATTGAGTCTGTGGTCAGAGAAAAAAAAAGTGTGACGTAGGCTTATCCCTTTATTCACACAGTAGTGTTTCCCAACCTTAGCAACTTAAAAATGTGTGGACTTCAACTCCCAGAAACCCCCAGCCTGTATTGCTGGCTGGGGATTTGGGGGAGTTGAAGTCCGCACATTTTAAGCAAGCTAAGGTTGGGAAACACTGATCTACAATGTGCAGCTTTCCATCCATTGAGCTAAGCATCTAAAAAGTGGTCTTACTGTGTAGCAACAATTCTTTAGCACCAGGAGCCTCTCAGTCTGAGGGTACCCTGTACATTTGGGAACATAGTTCTCACAATTCTGCATACTTCCCACCAGTTCATCTTACACACCTGGCGAACAGTAGAATGTTATGGCCAAATGCAGAAATCTGCTCTGTGTTTGGGGAATGTAACTGATATCCAGTCTGGACTGATGTAGCTGGTGAAAATGCCTCTGCCCCCCCCCAGAGGTGAGGGAATCCTAGGGCTTTAGAGATACTGTCATTCCAATTTACCTTTGTATTTGGACATCCAAAACTATCTTGTAGGTGCAAGGATAGGTCTAAATATTACTTCCACAACGCCTGACAAAACTGAAGACAGATCAGCTGCAACTTTGTTAAGATTTCCAGTGGCTATTTCTGCCTTGAAATAATGGGCATGTTCTGAACATGCCAATTAACCCACCTTTACAATCAGTTTATATTATATTCAAATCAAAGCAGACATTTACGGGGGCACGTATAGCTTAGGTTTCCCTGATACTCTGAGGAATGCAAAAGACTCATTAATCCTCATTGTTCTGGGATTTGTTGTTTCCCCTTTTGGCATACTCAGCCTATTATTTCCTAGCCTTGCTTTTTCCCTCTGCAGTGCCATTAATTAATGCTGAACTGGAATAATTTGTGGATGGCAAACAAGGCTGAACTACATAACAGCCAAGAGAGCTTGGGAGGGTAAGTGGCTTAGGATGCTCACGACCAATATCCATTGTCTCTACTGGAGTGACCCAGAGCGATCTGGTTATGCTACAATATTTGCTGGGTAAATATATACACCCACCCTCTTTAAAATGAATATGGAAAAAGTCCAAGCTTCAGACTATCCCATCCATCACTTGCTCCATCACTTCTAAGCTCCATCAGAGCAAATGGATCCAACCTCCCAACCTGGATCCCCTTTGCTTCCTAGTCCCACTCACTTTTAGAAAATAGCTCTCGGCATGTCACAAAATGCCTGGAGCACCCAAAAAAAAAAGCTGTAAATCTCAGCTTCAGAATAATGTGGATAACAAGGGAATCTCCTCCCAATTCAAGAGTGTGATGGAAAGGAAGGAGGACTGGGATTGCTTTTGAAGGGTTCCAGTGTCTGAAAAAGCCAACTCCAAAGTCCGAGAGAGGCAGGACATCCATTTCTGAATTCAAGAGAAGGGGAATTGTCATTTGGACAAGATTGATCTTCCTTGATTAAAAAACTAGGCTCAGACAGTGGTCCATACATGTGTGTTGGGGCTTGGGGGGAAGAAATCTGAAGCCCACATGGCAATCTTACTTTCTATAATACATAGAAAGTGAATTTTGCATACTATAGGTATGCAAGTTGCAGGATTGACACAAGTACGGGAGTTAGATTTATTTCAAAGAATGCAAAATACCCCTGTGGTCTGAGAACAATTAACCAGTGGAATGGTTTGCTTCCAGAAGTCCTGGGTGCTCCATTCACCGGAGGTTTTTAAGAAGAGACTGGGCAGCCATTTGTCCAGAATGCCATAGGGGCTCCTGCTTGAGCAGGGGATTGGACTAGAAGACCTCCAAGGTCCCTTCCAGCTCTCATTTTCTATTCTGTATTCTGCTATGGTGATGAACAAGAGACTAGAGCATAAGATGCCTTTAAGAAAAGAGTCAAAAGCAAATGGGGTGTAGTAGATCTTAAATCTCAAAACCCAAAGAGACAGTCCTCCCTCCCTTTTTGCGACATATCTTAACTTGCCGCAAAATGGACTTTTACTACAAGAGACTCTTCTAACAGGTGTGTGCAAGTGCCAAGCAGGCAAAGCTCTTTAAAAAACAACCCTCCTTAAATTGAAGGTTGCTGTCCATTTTTTGCATTATTAATCATAAAGTAAAAGTTTGGAAAAGTGATTAAAAAAATCAAGTAATGTTGGCTACAGAGCTGTACAGTCATTTTACTTCATTTAATCCAAATCCAACATCCACTGGAAAAAAATCAAAAGAAACTGTTCCCCGAGATTCGTTTTTATTTATGAACGAGAAGCCTCTTGGAGAAATAACAAATTCAATGGCAGAGGCACTATTATTCCTTATTTTACCATGGGGAGATATTTGGGAATGAGAATTGAGAATTTGAGAAGCCATGGATAGATCTGCTCCTCCTGGTCATAGACATTTGAGGCAAAGCAAAAGAATTTTACCAAGAAAAGCCAGGTCACCGTTGAGTATTTCCAGGTTCTTAGCACTTCTCAATCTCATCGGGTCTCACATCCTCCCAAAATATTCTGTGTAGATGTCCAGCACCTGTCTGGATTTTCAGCAACTATCAGGTGGTATTGGTCCACATTGGTACATGCAGGAATGACGGTGCTGGCTTTAGATCAGTGTTCCTCAACCTTGGCGGCTGGCTGGGGAATTTTGGGAGTTCAAGTCCACAGGACTTAAAGTGTCCAAGGTTGAGAAACACTGCTTTAGAGAGTTGAGAGCTGTACCCATGCGCCTGGAGGGGTTTTGTGTGTGTTGTGTGTGTGTGTGTTGTATGTGTGTGCATTCTCATTCTTCCACATTAAACGAAATGCAAATCTGTCAGCTACACAGTGTGATTCTAGCTTGCCACTGCCATATTCCATTTTCTAAGGCAAAGACAGAACCAATACCATGACAAGGTACAGGAAACGGTAAGTAGGTACAGCCTGGTTTGCTCTCTTAAGTTTATTTCCTTGATTTCCTTATCTAGTTACCTTTGAAAAGGCTGCCCCTGTAGGTATATGGTCTATAGTAACAGACAGTTGTCAATCCCTGAGAGACTGCATGAGGTCAGAACTAGAGCTATGGTTTGGGTTAATGATCTTCTTTGAAACAGAGAGAAATAGAGAGGGGTGGGCTATTTACAGTGTATTTTATTGATACGGGTCATAATTGCTGTATTTTTTATCAGTGCTGAGTTCCATACAGCTCCCAGCATGTGTGTCAAATACCATTGGTCCAATAACTATTAAAAATAAAACATTTTTAAAATAACATAACTTTTGCTTGTTCTCCTCTTCCATCTGCGTTTGGAAGACAGCAGGAAATAATGAAATTATGGATGGTACCGATTCACCCAGAAGTTTTGAGAGACAGTGAATACATCAAACCATGTAGTACAGTAATGGTTTGCATATAAAATGGCTGACCCTTTCTTGACCAAGGCTCCTATGACTCAGTTAACTGCCGGACAGAAAAAACTGGAAAGATTCAGGAAAATTGGTACCTGCGTTGCTATGCTTGTATTGCAAAACAGGGGCCAATTTACTACTGTGAAAATGTCTTGGAACAGCTGCCAAGAGTGGCAACACACCAGCTCAGGAATAGTTGTGATCACTTTTTCAAAGGCAAATTGGCACATAGCTCTACTAGCTTATTCCTTTTGTGGATGTGGGTGGAGGAATTAGAAACAAGTTGTTTTCCTTCTTCAGAAGAAATATTTAATAGGCTTAAAAACTAAGACCAAAACTGGTTAAATTTGGTAATCCAAGACTAGGTCTATTTCTTAACTTGGTAGGAATAAAGCACGGATTACAGCCAGTGGTAGGATTCAGCCAGCTCGCACCTATTCCGGGGAACTGGTTGTTAACTTTCTAAGCAGTTCGGAGAGCAAATCTCTTTCTGTTTTTTCCCCACTTTACAGGGCTCATCCTGTAGGGAAGGCAGGAAGGAAACATTCTGGTTTTTCTAGCCTAATCTTTATTGCCCTGCTTACAGAAACTGCCTCTTTATTACAGTGTAACAGCGTAACTTTTATTACAGTGTAACAGCTAAGGCGAAGCGCCAGGGGTGGGTTCCTGGGGGCTCGCAGGGGTTCGCGCGAGCCCTTTCGTCAAATTTCCGGATCCCAAGCGAGCCCTTTGGATCGTGGACCCGGAAGTATCTAAGGAACACGTGGCTCGCTCGTGTATCCCTAGCAGGGAAAGTTTCAAGACCCAGGTGCTTTAGTTTTGAAGCTGCCGGGCCTGCTTTCCCTGTTGGCGCGGGGGGCGGGGGTTCGCGCAGCCTAGCGCGCTCTTCCGTCCCGCCCCTAGCTGGAAGGCTTCAAAGGCCGAGCCCTTCAGCCAGCGCTCGGCCTTTAAAGCCCCTCTCTGTCTCTGTGTGTGTGTCTGTCACTCTCTGATTCCCCCCTCCCTCCCTGTCTCTCTCTGTGTCTGTGCCTCTCTCTGTCTGTCTGTCGTCGTGTCCGCCCGCCCCCCGCGGAGCCTCTTCATCCCGGGGCCGCTGTGCTCACTCACCTTAGCCTGCCCTCTCCGCCACCCGGCCGCCTGCAGCTGAGAAGCGTGTGTGTGTGTGTGTGTGTGGGAACAGGGAAAGTTTTGCCGCGAGTGGCGGGGGGTGGGGTGGGGGTTCGCGCAGCTTAGCGCGCTCTTGTTCCGCTGCCCCTAGCCGGCAGGCTTCAAAGGCAGCGAGCCTGCCGGCTAGGGGCAGCGGAACAAGAGCGCGCTAAGCTGCGCGAACCCCCACCCCATCCCCCGCCACTCGCGGCAAAACTTTCCCTGTTCCCACACACACACACACGCTTCTCAGCTGCAGGCGGCCGGGCGGCGGAGAGGGCAGGCTAAGGTGAGTGAGCACAGCGGCCCCGGGATGAAGAGGCTCCGCGGGGGGCGGGCGGGCACGACGACAGACAGACAGAGAGAGGCAGAGACACAGAGAGAGACAGGGAGGGAGGGGGGAATCAGAGAGTGACAGACACACACACAGAGACAGAGAGGGAGGGAGAGAAAGAGAGAGACGCAGAAAGTGATTTAAGTGTGTGAATGCGAGACAGACACACACACACACAAACACAGAGTGATAGATGGGCGGATGAAGGGGAGAGAGACAGAGAGAGAAAGAAAGAAAGAGAAAGAAAGAAAGAAAAAAGTGAGAGAGAAGAAAGAGAGAGGGAAAGACAGAGAAAGAGAGACAGAAAGGAAAGAGAGAAAAAAAGAGAGAAAGAAAAAGAGAAAGCGAGAAAGAAAGAAAGAGAAAGAAAAAGAGGGAAAGAGAGAAAGAGAAAGAAAGAGAGAAAGAAAGAAAGAGAGAAAGAGAAAGAGGGAAAGAGTGAGAGAAAGAAAGAGAGAGAGAAAGTGGGAAAGAGAGAGAGAAGGAAAGAAAGAGAAAGAAAGAAAGAATGTATGACCACAATTGAGCCCAAAAGTTTAGTTGTTAACCAAGACCATTGTTAAGTGAGTTTCACATTTTCCAAGTTGGCCACTCCCACCCGGTCACATGGCTGGCAAGCCACTCCCACCCAGTCACATGGCCAGCAAGCCACTCCCACAAAGCAGGCCACACCCACAGAACCTGTTCCCAAAAATTTGAAACCCACCCCTGCGAAGCGCCCATCGACCTGAGTGATGAGTTGGCCATGCCCACAGTCACATGATCACCGAGCCACGCCTACCCAGCTGGACATTAGGGCAGAGAACCAGTTGTTAAATTATTTGAATCCCACCACTGATTACAGCCACTGGATGGGAATTATACAGGGATTTTTTTTAAAGATGGGGGCAGCATTTATTATTTGAATTTTTTCTCACTTCCAACTAAGAAATAATAAATTATTATTTCTTCCTACAGCTATGTAAATTGGGAGCTGAGACTTGGGCTCTAGAATTATTTGGAGCTCGGTATGGAAGTTCTTTTAACACTCCCCTTGATGAGGCCTAATAGAAAAAAAATCATTTATCTAGTTTCTTACCACAATTTCCTTTGATGTCAAGAACCAACTTGAAAAGATGATCATGACTATTCCTGGGCTGATGTGTTGCCCCTCTTGGTAACTGTTCCAAGAACCCTTTGCACTTTTAATTGTAGTGTCCACAACATCCATTCTTAGAATGTCCCACCACTGATGTGGTTATCATTAGCATGCATGCCAAACATTTAGCAGGGCAACGGAGGGAGAAGGTAACATTCAGTAGGTAATATTTCTAACTGTGTGGTTCTCTGGCTACTGGCCCATTCTTTCACTGTTACTAAGAGCCAGCCTCCCAATGCTAGTCATGGTGCTTTCCAATTGGATTCAGACAAGGTATGTACTCTGATTCCACAAGACTTTGGCTAGCGTACTGTTGCTTTTCTTGTAACACAAACATTGGGAAGTCACAGGATACATTTCCATATCATTGAACAGGTTGTGGCTGTGACTATAAATTACGTTTGCTTATTCCCAAGATCCACCACATATACCAACTTGCTCCACTTAATTTTTTTTTTAATTTCTTTATTTGAATTGATAAGCCACCCAACTCCAATTCCGATTTTAACTGGAAGGTATACCATCATCACACTGCATTAGAAATTAAGAGTTAGGCATGGATTGTTTCAAACCTTAATTTCACACGATCAACATGAAGGCAAGAAGGCCATCTTATAACATTGTTCATCTGGAAAAGTTGGCTAACCAAGAAATGAAGTATAGGCAGCACAAAAACATCAGAAGACCACCACTGCCCAGGAGAAACCTTTTAATCCCCAGGTCCTAACAAAAGAGACTCTTGAAGAGCATAAACTGATCAAGTAACACTATCTAACGCAGCTTTCCCAACCCGATGCTTCCCTCAAGCACTGGGATTACATTTTCCAAAACTCTCAGCCACATAATTCGGTTGAATTGCTCAGATGCAGCCTCAGCTATTTTAGTGCTGTGCCAACTCTTACATATAGTACAGCCATTATTACATGCTCCTGGACCCCTTGAGGAGAAATTATTTAAATAGTTCAAATAGGAAGATGTACCAATTAGGGTGGGGAGAACGGTATGAAAAACCAGTGAATTTAAAAAGCGACTATGGTCAAAACTTTCCTCAAAAAACATTTGCAGGTGGATCCTCTCCCTCATTTCTTATAGCAAGTCTTGATCCTGCCTTTGAATGAAAGAAGAAAGGCAATATGAGGCTCCATTTTCTGGCATCTCCTACTTAAGATGTTCCCACAAATCAGCCCATTTTCATATAGCACTGGGCACCTTAAAAAAAACCCACCCTGAGGTAATCTGAGCCTCAGCTAGCCCGTTCTACTTTCTGATTTTACTGGATAGTTCATCTTGCAAGAGCCAATGTTTGTTTGGAAATCTTTGTATCTTTTGTCTCATTCAGTCTAAGAACCGACAGCCCTGCCACCCCTCAGCTCCACTTGCCAAGCTAGAGTTCCTACTTGCCTTGAATCATCTAAATCAGGGGTCTCCAACCTTTGCAACTCTATGTCTGAAGGACTTCAGCTCTCAGAATTCTCCAGCCAGCTTTGCTAGCTGGAGAAGTCTGGGAGCTGAAGTCCTTCAGACTTAAAGTTGCAAAGGTTGGAGACCCCTGATCTAAACCAGGGCTGTCAAATTCACAAACTGCGGGCCAGATGTATCTTGTGCTGGCCACACCCACGCCCAATTTAGCAGAGGGGGAAAAAGTCCTGATACGTCACGTGATGCTGCTGTAACGATGCGAATTTGACAGCCCTGATCTAAATCAAAATTTCTCAGCCTTAGTAACTTTTAAGATGTGTGGATTTCAACTTGCTAGGCTTGAGAAACACAGATCTAAATAGTCGCAGAGCAACTGGTGCAGCGCTCCAAGTATTATGTTAAGAAAGGAACTGGTCTGAGAGAGGAGCAATGAAAGTAGCTATAAATCAATCTTCCACCTTAAAGAAATAATAATAATTTGGCAAAGTTTGACTTTTGAAAAATGCATACACAACAGACACATAGCAATTTTTCAAAGCAGAACAATGTGGCTGAGAACTATATTAATGTGAACAGAGGCTATAAAGTAAATGATTCAACAACTGGACAAATGATTTTCAAGAAAGAACTGTAATAGAAGAAAGATGCAATATTAAGGCAATTGTAGCACATGTGATCAAAAACAAGGCCAGTGAGCTTCATTTTTTCAATAATTTTCCTTAGGATTGTGTCCTTATCTGAACTATCAGAGTTCGGGATTTTCTGTAGCTGGTTTTTAGCTAAATTTCTTTATATAAAAATATAGATTTTGAGATATTTATATTTGTGCATCATAAGCCACAGGGAAATGTACAACTCGTGATGGAAATGCTCACTAACAGAAAGTCTCCAAGTTTGCATGGGAGACTTAAAGAGGATCTACATAGCATGCTAAGCCACAGTTTAACTTTGATTTACTGAATAAACCACAATGATTGGGTTCACTCAACACATTAAGCCAGGCAATACAATTCTGGGCTAAGTGTATCACAGAAACCAGTCTTGATGTATTTTCAGAAATTGAGAACAGAGAGCACAGAAACTATGATCACATTTGAACTTGAATGATTTTAATGATAAGGTTGGTAAATTTATATTTGAGGCAGCTGTGACTGCTTTTTAAAGCCACTGGGCGGAAAAAGCAGCTGCAAATGACTAAATGACTTCAGGTTGTGCAAAGGACCAGATGAGGGAGGCTCTTTAATATTTGGCCAAAGTTCACACCAAAAGCTTTGCCACTTTTAGAGGAAAAAAATACCGCTATTATCACCATTTCTTTCTGGGAAGAAAAAGCAGCAGCTCAATATAGATTTTGTACAGTCAGCTGGGGGCTTACTATTATATAGAATAAGGCAGAAGTTTGCAACCAGTATAATTCATTAGGGGTTGTTCAATAAGAATTTAAAAGAAAGAATGGGTAAATGGCATAGAAACAGAACACAGTTCTTAAAAATGGACTGCAAATTTGCCTCTATCACTCCACATTTGAAATCAAATGTATTTTAGGAATTGGGTTTGCATTGCTCATTGTCACCAGACTCTGGCGCTATAACTGGAATTCGAGCACTCCAAATTGTGGGTAAGTCCAGTTCCATTTTGATAACTATTGTTTCCTAGAACCACTCACTAATCTTGGGTTACATAAATACAAGGAGCGAGCTGAATGGTCTTTGTTACATCTTACCAGACTTTGAGAGCCAATAGGACAGAACGTAAGGGGGGGGGGAAAGCTTATTTGTGACTGAATTAACATCTACTTTAGAAGGCAAGTGCAACTTAAAAAGAAAAATTAAAAAAAATAAACAAACCAGGAATACGGTATTGGCTTAATCACAGAACAAAGGACCTTTCAAACAGCATGGACCCGACACCAAGGCAGAGGTCAAGCTGTCTAAACTAACTTGTTTTGGCAACAGAAGACACACCTGCACCAGTCAAGATGTGTCAGTAAGAAGACACAGCAAGGGGAGTTTGGGCATTGTAGGACTAAACTAGCTTTTTAATGGTCCCTCCTTGGTTTATTTAAAGCTACAGAGAAATGAAACAAGTGCTCAAGCAACAGATGGTGCTAGTTGCACACAGAAAATATTCCTTTCCTGCATAACATTCCCCAACCATCCTAACTTGCTGGAAAAGGTATGCACAATAACTTGGCCATCAGTGGGCCTTGCTGCTTAAGGATCATCACAGGCAAGCAGGATAGATGTAGGGCCATTAGGAGAGAAAAGACCATTAATACAAATTAAAGTGTCAAATTGAGACAATTGCTTGGAGGAGCCCAGCTCTTCTAAACATTGATTCAGTAAAACTTTTACTTTTATCCAGCAAAAGTCCAACACAAGGCAAGGAGGGAGCTACCAGGAAGCGCTTTGGAAGATTCAAGTCCGTGTCAGTTCCAAGTGTTGAGTGAGCAGGGCCTGGGTCGTGCATTTCATCCGACGGCCTTAGGCAGCCCCAAAGCTTCTCTTGACAGCTCGGAAGTCCTGTTCAAATCCATAGGTTTTGGTAAAAGACGAAAAAGGATTTCCAGGAGAAACATTAACTGACAAACCTAGGACACTGCAAAACTGCAAGGTTCATCTGTCTCGGTGGCTGTTCTTAAAAACGTTTATGAACATTGCATATTGCTGCAAAGGCAAAGAAGGCAGGGCCTGCTTTCTGGTCTATCTAGGTCTCCACCCAATATAGCAGCGTAGCATCCCTTTCAAAACCCATCGTTCTCCAAGGGTCAAGTTTCTCTTCTATTTCTAATGAGCAAAAGGAAAAGCACACCAGCACGCCACTTAAATGCCATTTAACTACCAAAACAGAGTTGGGGGGGAAAGACATGTAAACTGTACAAGGACCTCACAGAAATACAACACAGGTGAAAGGGAAATCAAAAGGTGCAAGGTACCCGCCGTAACCCAACATTTCTGGATCAGCTGATGACAGGAGCTGAACGATCATTTGTCACCGTTGGTTTGAGCTGGACGTTGGCAAAAGGATTCCTGTAGAGAGAAAGCAAGACATCGTTTTAGCCAGAACTGTGTCCAGGACACAAGTGGTCTGTATTGACAAGGACAACAAAACGAAGTGGAATGCAGGGATGACGCAAACACCAAACAAAGATAACTACAAACATCGTCCCCACCGCAGCCAAAGAAACATCATGTCTTTACAAAACAAGCAGCACTGTGAATCTTTAAACAATGGCTTTGCCTGGAAAATGTCTTTGGCCTAAATGCCAAGTTTCAGTGACAAACTATCTCAATGTTTCCTTTCTCTAGCCAAGCTTAAATGCATGGAAGACTATCCAAGACATGGACGGATGAATAGACGCTGCTTTGTGTCATGCGGAAAGCAATACACACACACACACACACACAAATAGATGTTGTTCATTTCACCCTTCCCTGATCACTCACCCACAAATATGTTGGACTACAACCACCATTAGCCCAAACAAGTGAGAGCAACATGTATTGTAGCCAAACGTGCCCTGGAGGCGTTGGCCTCAGGTCAAGTGATGGGATTGGAACATAGGTCACGGTTGCTGTGGGCATGACACCAGAGTAGTCCCTCCTCTTATTGAAACAAAGAAAGTAAGCTGCTTTCTCAGAAAAGTTATCCTGGCAGGAAGACAATATAACTCTCCTTTAGAGGAAGGTCGACTTTTGTCTTTGTTTCCTGACCATACCTCATTCCCTGTTGCTCCACTGTGACTCTAATCAGTATGAATTTCTTCTCTGAGAATTTGGGTATCACCTTGTCAGGCTCCACATTCTTGGAGTGTAGGTGAGTCACAGGGTACTTATACCGGCTCTGGGCTATAACAATCTGCTTGCCTGTAGATTACAACTAGTTAGATGATCAGCTACTATGACTCTCAGAAGAAATGTTCATGCCAGTGGCAACGTGGCCCAGATCCAGGAAACACAAACAGCTTACAGCCCATGAAGTTGGGAACAAAAACGCAAAAACAGCTAAAGAACGTAGAGTGTGTACCTTCAAGACATAGGCTGGTACTAAAGATTCTTCTGATCAAAATAGGCATGTTCATGTCAATTTGATTTTAATGGATTCCTTTCTCCCCACCCAAAAGAGTGCTCTTCTATTTTAAGACAGGCAATGTAAGAAAAACTAATCTACAGTTCTTCTGATCATTACTGAGGAGCATGGATACGCATGCAGCCAAAGTAGCATCACCCAGGGCCAGAAGAGACATTTCAGAAAGGTGGAGAGGATTCTGACATTTGTGGAAGCACTCCATCTCCAATAGCCACAGAAAAATCCTGGAGCTCCACATATCTTCATGAGGACTCAATACACTCAGTGGATAGGAATAATGGCAGAAGAAAGGAAGAATGCAATGGCTCGTCTGGAAAGAAGTCTTAGCTGGTTGACTGCAGTCAGGAATTTATTTACTTATTATTTTTCAATCATTCAATCAGCATAGCCACCCATCTCAAGCCAGTGACTCTTGCGGGGGGGGGGGGGGCTGGGTTGTGGCTGCTGCTACTGCTGGTTCGCTCAGGGACATGCTGTGCACGCACGCACAGTACTAAATAAAATGCTTCTGCACATGCACAGAAGCAACAAACAAGATGGCGCTGCCTATGGAGCCACCGAGAGAACTGGTTCAGGGGCGTGGCAGGCCAAGTTACTACCTACTCCTCCGTACTGGTCTGAAATGGTAGGGACCCATCTCAAGGGGGGTGGGAGGCAATCCAAAAATTATTCCAGAAAGCCACATTCTGTTGCAGCTCCAGCTTGTTCGTCCAGAAATACAAGCCATATGAAAGGGGAGTTCCACCTCCCAGTTAAAACTCTAGGTCTTCTACCAATTGGTCAACCTTCATGTAAATTTATTTCCAGGCCTCCTGAGCAATCAAACTCTTACCAGATTATCCTTCTCCCCACCACCCCAGCAGAATGTCACCTGTTATTGATATGTGTGTGTATATATATGTATATATATATTGCTCCCACATACAAAGAAAGCATTGCTTCCTCCACAACATCTGGCATCTATTCAGGGCAAGCTGCTGCTCTCCCAATCTTTTGTTAGCAAGTAACTGTGGTGGGTCTACTTTACTCTCAGGGCGGGCAGGCTGTTCCACCACGGACAAATCTAGAACCAGGCTGAGGTTGCAGAGTGATGTGGGGGAGGCACTTCCAGCCAATTACAACTTGCATTTCTGATCTTTCCTGGCTCAGAGAGGCTGGAGGGGGCGTTGCGTCAGCTGTTCCCCAAGAAGCAACAATTCGCAGAGTGTGGCTCAGCGGCAGAGAAATTGTGTTTGAAGACTGTCCAGACTGATTGGCCTTTGGCCAAGGGGAACAGATTTCAGATCCTACAGTCTTCTCCCTTAAAATAACAAGCGGCCTACTTTCTCTTTAAGAGACCCAGCTTATCTGAGGGATAGCCAATGCACTACACACACACAAGCAATTTGCCTCTTTGTAATTTCTGCTCTTTTGGGCCACACAGATTTTCTTCTCTAAAGATAGGAGAAGAGGGAATGCTGCAGAAAGCACCTAAAAAAAACCCAAGGAGGTGTTTTTTTTTAATGGATTGCTTTCAATTCCCTATTTGCCAACTCAGTGATAGGGATTTGGATACTGTTTCAGGGGACCCTCTTCAGAATCATTCACCAAGGCCAGATTTATACCATAGCCCTATTTATGAAAGCCACATGTACAGCATGAGTGGAATGTTCCTAAAACGAAGTATTTTATTTTGGTGGGAGCATCATTTCATTTGATTTTCTTTAGTTTTGGCTCTATAGAACGTTAGGTTTTCTTTGGTCTTATATATTCATGACAAGAAAAAATGTCTGTGCAATCCTGAACATGTGCACTTAAAAAAAAAGTTCCACTGAGTTGAATTAGGCTGAATCCTGTGTAGATGCAGGATGGATGTTTGCCATAAAAACAGGCAAAAGGCACTTTCCACCCAGCAAGAGCAACCTGAAGCCAAGAGAAAGGAGCTTGTGCATTCAAAGAAAACAATTATTTGCAGAGGAAAGAGAAGCTCAGGGGATTCATAATGTAGAATACAAATGGATGATTAGCGTAGCAGCTATATAGTCAGGGTGAGGAGCTGAATTACAATTTCTAGTGGCTCCTGCCCACATGGCCAATACACTGGGATCCTGGGAGATATAGTTCAGAAACAACTGGAAACTCTAGTTTCCCCATTCCTGGCAACTGATGCTTGGTGCGTGAAATGGGCATTTTCTTATTGGAAGGCCAGGAGGTATTGCTTTGTCTAATGCTATTGGGGATTTTAAAACCCCTATTTGGTTCTCTCCTGAACCAATTGTAGGCACTAATATGTCCAGGGCACCTAGGTACCTGCCATACTCCCTGACTTATCTTTAATTTTAAAAATTAAACAGGAAAATGGCAAAGAAGACTATCTCTAATTTCCAAGGATTTCTCTAAAGACCAACACAAAAAAATGCAAACTAGGGTAATATAGTGCATCCAGCAAGAAGCAAGAACTTTCCTAGTTTGTCACACCCACCACAACAGACCATTCACCTGATGGTAGTCCTTTAAGTGTGCCCTTGAATGTCAACGTGCCTATCTGCTAAAGGGGAAAAAAACACAGCCAACTATTTCTGGCCTAAACATTTTCATATATTACTTCTGAAGGCATGCCTGCTGATGGCACCCTCCTTTTGCCAAGACTGCCTAAAGAAGCAGCCTACATTTTTTGTAAGTTTCACAAAGCATAATTCCATGCGATAAAGAGAAAATTCAGCACACGTATGTGCTCTTTTCTGGGTTCAGAAAGTCACCCGGGGATCCAAGTCTGAGCCTGGACATGATGATCCAAGTCTGGGCCTGTTTGTTCTAAATCATCAACAGAGAAAAGTAAAACAGTGGATGACCTGGCTTCCTCCTAGATTCGAGTGATGTATGGAGATTTAGCATCCAATTCTCACAAGAACTGGCCTTTATCAGGTGCTAGAGCAGGGGTGGGCAAACGTTGCAACTTTAAGTCTGAAGGACTTCAGCTCCCAGACTTTTCCAGCCAGCAAAGCTGGCTGGAGAAGTCTGGGAGCTGAAGTCCTTCAGACTTAAAGTTGCAACATTTGCCCACCCCTGTGCTAGAGGGAACTTAAAAATGAGGAAACTCATTCACAGATCTTCAGTTTCAAACTCAAAGCATCTACCAGTGCTGTCTCAATAGTAAACTCTCTATGATGGGCAAGGGGATTGGGTGGGATGGACAAATGTTCAAGTCTAACCTAAATTATAGGAGAAATTGGCTGATGGCATCTTCATAGTTCAACTCTTATCAGCAGAGATTCTACGAAAAGAAAACGAAGCTATTCAAAGAAATCCACAATATCCTTAAAACATCCAAGTGCAAGAGTGTAAGGAGGCCCTTAATTCATGAAAGACTCTAGTCTTCTTCACTGCCCTCCAGTGTATGCCTAAAATGGCGATACAATGGAAGCAGCCCACAGTGTGCTTAGCACTGTTGAGAGCATATTCACCAAAGACAAATTCCTTGTGTGTCTAATTACACTTGGCCAATAAAGAATTCTCTTCTTTCTTTCTTTCTTTCTTTCTTTCTTTCTTTCTTTCTTTCTTTCTTTCTTTCTTTCTTTCTTTCTTTCTTTCCTTTTCATCTATCTATCATTATCTATCTATCTATCTATCTATCTATCTATCTATCTATCTATCTATCTATCTATCTATCTACCTACCTACCTACCTACCTACCTACCTACCTACCTATCATTATCTACCTACCTACCTACCTACCTACCTACCTACCTACCTACCTACCTACGTATTCTGTAACCCACATGCAAGTCATCAAATCTCTTTTCTGTGGCTCTGCAGTTCACAAAACCATGTTGCCAAATTTAGGAGCAATTGCCTTTCCCACCAGGTTTGAGTAAAAAACCAAAGCGGGGGAAAATCCTTAAATCTACTGAACCTATACGCTATTATTTTAAAAAAACCAACAACTAAAAACCCTCTTCGTACAAGATGCGTAGAAAAAAACACCCCTACTTATTCCGATGACATTGCCATATACATTATCTGCTGTGTTCTTGGCTGATGAAAAGATAATGTAAAAAAGAAAAAAAAAAGCAGCTTATATCCCATGAAAATTTATCTCAATGAAGGAAAATGGAGTCTGGAGACAAAAAAAGAAGCAGGGATTCAATTCCACCTGTCAGAGGCCCATTTTTCTGACCTCCCGCTGTGTTGCTCTCAGGTTAGCGAATGTGCTTCATTGGGAGCTGCATTTCTCCCTCATTACCCTGGGCTTAGAAAACTTAGCAAATACATTTCTTTCATCGGGTTTTTGATTTGTTAATCGAGCTTAGCATCAATTTTAATGTGGGCTTATATTATGTTAATTATGTATTTGTTTGAAATTGGTTATATTTTCCTTTTAACATTTAACAATATTTGCTAGATTAAAAAGCAGAGGGTCCTCTTTATAGATTTGGCATCTGGCTAGCCCCCATAATGCCAAAATGCTAATCACATCGTGTGATGGCATGAGGCAACTTCTGCAATGCAAGGACCAAAGGGATGGAGTTTGCCTCAGGGCATCCCATGACAAGTGGTACCACTTTCCTCCCCTTCTCCAGATGCTCGGGGGGGGGGGGGGAATGCTGGCATATAAACCAATTGATTAAATAATGGTCATAGAAGAACATCAATCCTGCCCAGATTTGTAATTAATAAAACAATCATGGTCAGCCATTCCCTGAAGCAAGTTTTTATAACATTGTATTAAGATCTGAGTTTGACTTAGATTCAGTTGAAAGTATTTATCTGACCCAAATGGTACTTTCTTTGCACAAAACTGGACAGCATTTCCAGTGTTTTCATTTGGCAGAATAAAGTACCTATAGGAAAAAGCTCTAGAAACCAGGAACTCTTGGGTAACTGACAAGAGAAAATATTTCCTCAGAAAAGAAGGGTATTATTTTGAGACTGTTTGCTAATCCCACAGTAACTGGTCCCTGGTTTGCTTTGCAATGTAATGTTTCTACGCACCAATGCAATGGCTAAATATTAACTGCAAGATATGAACAAATAGCACATGGGGTATGCACACAATCATTATTCACATGCCTTCTTTTAAAGAGGCCACAGGTGATAAATCGACATGGGCTGTAATCTGGAGGGATCTATAAACATTTTATGCTATTCCTAACTTATTACACGACATCCCAACTCAGGTTGGCTGCAGTTACCCAGACTTGGCTGGTCTCCAAAGAACCTAAGTATCATCAACTCAGGTTAATATTTGGATAGGAAACTACCAGGAGACCTCCCCATTGTATACTGGGAAGTTTAAAAAAAAAACACTGGAAGAAGATATTGTAATTTACTTACGTATTATTGCCAAGAAAAAGATAAGAGGTCTTCCCAGGTGGTCTGCAGGAACAGTAGCAGGGGTGGGGTGCTACGAGTTCGCCCGGGGTTAGGGAGAACATGTAGTTAACATTATGGCCAGTTCGGAGAACCTCCAAATCCCACCTCTGGCTGGCCCTGCCCACCTCACCCCTGCCATCCCACCACGCTCCTCCCACGTCTCCATGCGGCCTGTTTTAGATGCGAGGTAAAATGAATGGCCCACATCGATGCTTGGGGAGGGGGGCAGAATAGGTCTTCCGGAAAACCTCTGGAGCCCAGGGGAGGCAGTTTTCACCCTCCCAGAGGCTCAAGGAAAGCCTCCAGAGCTTGGGGAAGGCAAAATCATCCCACCTGACGTGGGGCAGGAGGCCGACTAGGCCACGCCCACCATGGCCACGCTCGCCCAGCAACCGAGCAGAGAACCCACTGCTGAAATGTTTGAAGCCCACCCCTGAGCAGTAGCCCAACATCTTTTTAGTGAGAGAGAAGGAGAAGTTGGGCTTGCTGTGCAGAAGTGGAGCACAGTCCCTTAACCTTTTGGGCAGCAGGGACCAGTTCCTTGGAGAGAGGTTTTTCCACAGACCGGAGCGGGCGTGGTTTCATGTGCTGCCTGTATCCCACAGATGGGGCTTGGCTTGTTTGCGTGGCCCAGTTTCTTCCATGCCAAGGACCGGTGCCGATCCAGGGGTTGGCGACCCCTGGAGTAGAGCATCATTTCTCTTTTGGATACAAACACCTATTTGTAACCAGTACGGCTCTTTTTTTTTCTTTTTCTTTTTAAAGGTGGTTCAGTTCACAGCAGCAAAATTAATTATTCTATTTTTAAAGCACAGGGAATTAATACTTCCTACTTAATTAATGCAGGACCTTAAGGTGACCCCTTCTCCCCACAAGGGATGCTAAAATAGATCCTTGAAGCTGAAAGGGAACAGAGGGAGAAAGTATTGAAAATTGTTCACACTGTGACTCACCAAGGAATAGTTAACTATTTTTGTAATAGCAAACGCGAAGGGAGGGGAAATGTGAGAGCCTGACAGATTTTTTTTTTTTAAGTGTATCGCTGCTGAGCCGAGATGGAAGCCAAGATGGAGGAGGGAGAGCCATATCTATTTTATTTCCAACAGTCCTAACCTGTGTTTCCTTCCATTTGTCCTAGGGCAGGGGTCTGCAAAGTCGGCTCTTTTAAGACTGGTGGACTTCAACTCCCAGAGTTCCCCAGTCCACCAGTCTTAAAAGAGCCGACTTTGCAGACCCCTGTCCTAGGGCTTGTGTAAAACTAGCTGTTTGCCAGCGTGACTTCCATGCAAGGCTAAAACTGCAAAGGGACGAAGGGGCATCTTTTTAAAACAAAGCATTCTTTATTTTATGTTGTCTCACACTGACTTGTTCCTAAGAATAATGAGGCAAAAAAAAGAAAGAAAGAAAGAAAGTGAAAACATAAACAGTTTAGAAGAAAAATTGGCTCATTACCTTGTTGGCACTCTCCTGCATTCCCTCACATACAATGGGAGCTTTTATGTGGGCACACACACAAACACACACAAAAACCATTTGGTAATTCCAAGTTTACATTCCCATCCCTGAGAAAGGTGGCAACGGGCAATCTGCAGGTACAAGGTCTCTTTTCTCACAACCAGACACCCGCAACTGCAGTTGTGTTGTCCTAGGTAGGAGAAAGTCCCGGCCGTAAAAGACATGAAGTCATACAGAACCATTCGGAAGGGAAAGAAAACCAATGAGCCCGAACCCAGTGTAATTTGCCAACAATATCGCAGTAATTGTGCAAAAGCTTCAAAACGCTTGCTGGAAACCAGAAACCCCAGTGCCCAGATTTAAAAGCTCGGTGAAAATTCAAACCCAGGAGCAATGTAGCAAGAAGAAAAGGTTGGGAGGGGAAAAAAAAGAACCCAGGAAGGGAGGATTTTAAGGTTGGCAGATATAAGTGTGGATTGCAAAGAGAGATTTACTCCCAAGATCAGAGGAGCCAAAGGAACCATTTCCATTAGCCAAAGAAAGGGGATGAAATTCCAATACCCATGGTGCTGCAAGCAAATTGAGCCATGCTCTGAACTGACCAGTTATCTGCAGAGAATGGAACCCTTTTCCAAGGACTTATCTGCAACTGTTCAGCCAGCCTTAAGTTTCCTATGCCCTCCGTGATCTCCATCTGTGGTTCCATATGCGCCAGCATTTAAGAAGTCAGTCCAGAGCATTCTTAGGAGTGAAGTGTGGGGCAGAGGGAGAGCAAGTGGGCATGTGGAAAAAAAGACGGTAAACTTACAACTACTGTATACACAGTCAGGGATACATCTCAAAACCTGGCCACTTCAACATCCGGGCTGTAATGGAAAAATAGAGAGGCTGTTTGTGACAAACACATATAAGTCCATTCTAATGGAGAGAGGACCAAGATGGAGCCTTCACTGGCCAGGCTGCTTAAAGACACAACATCCAGTGGAGAGAGGTTTCTTGATTAAACATCAGCTAATTCGGCCCCCAAGAGGCAAGAGAGTTCACTTTTTTCACCTTGGGCAATTTTAATTCTTTGCCCGCAAAGTTAGTGGCAAGAGAGTTAAAGGAAAGGAGGAAATGGGCTTTGTTTTCTTCTCAATTGCCTCAGGTTTAAAAAGAGTCTTGGCTTCCTGCTAGAGGAGATATTTCACCTCACACTCTTCCCCACAGATGTAAACTTTTAAGAGACATTCTTCCAAAAGCAGCCGTCTTTTACCTGGGTCTTCATAACTTTCCTGGTACAGGTAATCCTCGGCCTATGACCAAAATGTCTGTTGCTAAGTTAGACATTTGTTAAATGAATTTTGCCCCATTTTGCGACCTTTCTTGCCACAGCTGTAAATTACCACAATTGTTTAAGGAGTGACATGGCTGTTAAGTGAATCTGGCTCCCCCATTGATTTTACTTGTCAGAAGGTCACCAAAAGTAATAACATGACCCTGGGACACTGCAACCGTCATAAATATGAGTCAGATGCCAAAATGTCTGAAATCTGATCATATTACCAGGGGCAACAGTCGTAAGTGGGAAAAACAATCCTAAGTCACTTTTTCCAGTGCTGTTGTGACTTTCAACAGTCACTAAACGAACTGTTGTAAGTCAAGGGTTACCTATACTTGGAATTTTTTTAAAAAAAATGCTTGGAATGATATTATGCTAGCCTATTAACCACATGAGGAAAACTGAATGTAGTTTCCACAAAGTGAAACCAGGCTGGGGTGGGGTTATTTTTGATTACCACATGGGCAGCAACATGGTGGGGGAAAAAATAAAAGGCTAGATTGCCCCAATATTATTTTGAGATAACACAGATACAGCTGAACATATTGTCTCTTTAGAAACACTCTGCTATAATTCTTGCATTTTCCTTGCCTTCCAAATATCTCAGATTTCAAACTCTATTATTATAGAGCCAGAATGAACGAAGGCTGGATATTGCTGAAATTGCAGTCTAAAACATTAGGAGGCTATGCTCAACAGAACTATAAACAGAACTGTTTAATTTTTGACTTTTAACAACTTTACCTTTAACTATACTTATTAGCTGTGGCTTAGGTTCTCCTGCAACAAATTCTCATGTTCTACAGATCCGATTCTTGGTAAATACTCTGGCAAGTTTCATACCCAAGCTCTGGTCCAAAAGGACTCGTTGGAAAGAGTCTTCCACCAGATGTTGGTGATCAGAACTAGAACAGGAACAGCTGGTGAACCTGTATAGATTCCTGTCCTGGGTTTGAGCAAGTCCCTTTTTCAGGCTCACTTTCTAATGTGTAGAGTGGAAATAACAGTAACTTGCACTCTCACAGTGATGAAGAGATGACTGAGCATTAAAGGGAAATTGAGAAAATGGGGATTGGGCCAAGAGCCTTTTGTATTACAAATACACCAGCAATAACAATAGACCCAAAGGCGTTGTTTTTTTCAATAGACAACTGGTTTTTCTTTGAAGACATTTCGCTTCTCATCCAAGAAGCTTCTTCACCTAATAGCACTTATATACCATAGTGCTTTATAGTCCTTTCATAGTGCTTTATAGTCCTTTCTAAGTGGTTTACAGAGTCAGCATATGGCCCCCAACGATCCTCATTTTACTGACCTCGGAAGGATGGAAGGCTGAGTCAAGCTTGAGCCCTATCAGGATCGAACTCCAGACTGGGGCAGAGTTAGCTTGCAAATATGGCATTCTAACCACAGTATCATCACGGTTCTAAACACTCTAAGCGTGAGCATATAATCTGACAAGGATAAA
The DNA here is from genome assembly GCA_039707465.1 of Rhabdophis nuchalis. Taxonomy (NCBI): domain Eukaryota; kingdom Metazoa; phylum Chordata; class Lepidosauria; order Squamata; family Natricidae; genus Rhabdophis; species Rhabdophis nuchalis. Next base: position 148,416,387 of record CM077646.1, on the reverse strand, counting down.
GTCAGCCAAATAAATAGACTTTTTAAAAAATTTCAAGAAAATTACCCAAGCCCAACTCAATGGAGGAAGTAAAACTTTTATTCAAATATCATAGTACAGGGCACATTTCTTTTCAGCTTGATTTTGTTTTTGTTGGGGTTTTTTTTTTTGCTTCTTAGCTTTTTTTTAAAAAAAAAAAGAAAAAAAAGGAAAAAGAGCACAATTCCCCTCCCCACCAGCACTTTTACAGTGTTCACACAATACTTGTGCATTTTTTGTTTTGCTTTGTTGTCTGTATTCTATAGAGTATCCTTGATGTAAACGTCATTTGAGCAAAGCTATGACAATGAGGATCTTACTACATATGCCCCAAGTCTATTATATAAAACAAAAGCTTTGTTATATATGTAGAGATAGAACTTTCGTATATACAATTAGTCAAGGTAATATTGCCAGCAGCTTCCGATACAGATCAAATATTTTGACTGTTTTTCACTTAATTCACATTGGCGGCATCACACAAAGGCATTGGCAAGTGTGGTTAAAAAAAAAGTCAATATGGTAGTTAAGACAGTATCGTCAAAGCCTGGCCTCTTTTTAAATGTGCGTTATATAAAACACAGGTGGAGTTTTGATTGCACCATTGTGGGTCACCATCTTGACTTTTTTTGGACCATATCCTGCAGTCGCCCTTGGGTCACAATAGGAATACAGCTTCACACTGTAGACTATAACCCATAGTTTCCCAACTTTAGCCACTTTAAGACCTGTGGACTTCAACTCCCAGAATTCCCCAGCTGCTGCTGGCTGGAGAATTCTGGGAGTTGAAGTCCACATGTTATAAAATTTCCAAGGTTGGGGAAACCCTGTTGTAACTCAAAGCTGAAAGCCTTCAGTCTTCAGCATAGGTTGTGTGTCTGACCTCCTAGAACAGTGATGGTGAATCTTTTTGGCACCGTGTGCCCAAACATGCATGCATGCCAGAGCACCAGAAACACTGAAGATCAGCTGGCAGGTGTGCATATGCCTGTTTTTGGCTATTTTTAGGCCGTTTTCTGGTAGAAAAATGGCCTGAAAGCAGCCTGAAAAAAGGCTGAAAATGACCTCAAAACGGCCTGAAAAACGGCCCAGAAAGGGCCTTGAAAGCAGCCCCAAAACAGCCTGGTTTGGGGGCAATTTTTGGAGCCGATTTTAGGTCATTTTCCTGCAATCTGGTGCCCATAAAGACAGGCACACCAGAAACCAGAAGAGCAGCTGTCGAAGGCACGAGTGCCCATAGAGAGGGCTCTGCGTGTCAATAAGTTCGCCATCATGGTCCTAGAATTTGATAACGGAAGAAGCAGTCCCAATCAGGAGCCATTAGTTTCAACCCTACTTTGTTTGCCCCTGAAATTAGCTTAAGACACATAAGGAAGACTGAAGGCTTTTTTTTAAGGAAAAGAAAGCGGTTGAAATTTCAGCAAAAAGGAAAAACAATCTCCACTGGTACTTCAAAGCACAGGCAGTTTGGCCCTCCCTCTCTACCAAGAAGACAAAAAAAAACAACCCTCCAGTTTTATAAAGAGAAAGTCTTTGGATTGATCTGGCAATCTGCATAATACAACAGAAGAGGCCCTTCCCCTCCCTCTGACTCCACTGCCCTTTTCAGCATAACTGTGAGGTAACAAATACCTTCCTACAAAATATATATCATAATAGAATAGAATAATAATATACTATGCTTGTGTCTGTCATATATATAAAACAAAATACTTTACAAAATGGAGACTGGGTTGGTGCTCAGTTTAACAGTCCAATTCTTGACAAAACCAACACAGTAATACCCGAGCCTCCTCAGGCCCCTTTTCTTTTTGACACAGAGAACTGATTTTGTGATAAAGTTGCAAAAAAAAAGGATAGTTGAAGTAACAGTACGTACACCATATGCCATGCATATTTTGTTTCCAGATTGTTGTTTTTTTTTCAAAAAGGTCGGGAATCTTGCACTTATTTTGTTATAAATGTGCAGCTTGCATTAACGTCTCTGAAGAGAGAGAATGCAATAAGAAAAGTAATTTATAAAAGAAAGAGGAAGGGGTGGGTGGGAGAGAGAGATGCAGCATCTTTATCTAGTAGTTTAGTTTGTCTCAATTGCATCCAGTAGTGGCTGTGAAAACTAACATTCTTTATCGGGACGTTTTCCTGCTTCAGAATGGGTGGCTGCAAATACCAGGGGACAAGGGAAGGAGCAGCTCCAAGAGTTCCTCAAAGAGTGGTCCTCGGGGTCCCAGGGATGAGAGGAGGAGCTGGCATGGTTGCTTTGAAAAGAGGATAGGCAGGAGGGGAAAAAATGTGCATCTCAGTAGAAAGAAGGAAGTGAAGGGGGACAGAGAAGCAAAACAAGGAAGTCTTCCAAGCAGCAGCTGCCATTTCTAGTCAAGATTCCTTCTCTCACACTGTAGATACCAACGTGCCACTGCCGCTGTGGAACAGAAAGAAAAAGCACACCAATCGGCCCAAACTCACTTCACCAGAAAGAGAGAGAGAGAGAGAGAGAGAGAGAGAGAGAGAGAGAGAGAGAGAGAGAGAGAGAGAGAGAGAGAGAGAGAGAGAGAGAGAGAGAGAGAGAGAGAGAGAGAGAGAAATAATAACCAGGAGTAGATGGAGGAGCACCAAGTAAGCTACAATGCATTGATATTGGAATTAGGGAGCCAGGGCAGAGAGAGGGTGGGCAGAGAGCAGGGAGTAAACTATTTGCAGCTTCATTGCTGCTCAGAAAGGGCAGCTTCTCTTGGGGTTCATCTAAGTAGCAGAGCCCGCTGTATTAGAAGTGGCTGCCATACTCAGAAAACAAAAGGATGTTGCTTCTCTGCAACATCTACATTGCTTCTAATTGCTTGGATGTGGATTTTGCATTCGTTCTTGGTTTGATAAGGGGCATTTCCATCACTGAGTCTCAGTTTGAAGGCCACAAGGGGGAAAAAATGTAGTCTAACAAATATGCAACTGAAGATGCAAGCAGAGCAAAATGTGGTATCTACTATTCATTCCTGCTTCAAAAAAAAAAAACCCCGTAGTCAGTTTAACTGGGAATATTGCATTTAAAACTGAAGTTGTGTCCCACCAAATAAATGACTCACGAATGCACTGCTGAAAAAGATGTGGTATGGGGCACGTTCAGTTAATTCAACCATGTCTAGGGCCCTGCATGAGTTGCAATGCTATATAAAGAATAGTCATATTTTCCCATCACGGCACACAGCAGGGGGAACTCTGTGGTAATTAACACAGTGGCATTCAATAAAGCTCATCTTTCTTTTTAGTCTGACTTAACAGGAAGAATGAAAAAGGATACTTTATGGAATGATGACGTGCAAGAGGGTCTGGGCATGAGGGAAAAAAAGGATGATTACAAGGAAGAGAGCAAGGAAAAGGTTTAACAAAGAAAATGCAAAGCAATTTTGACGGGAATCAAAATTGTTTTGGAAGTGAGTGAAAAGGAGCCTCCAGTAGCATAAATAAAATAGTTAATGAATGGTTCGACATTTAGTAGGGAGTAAGACATGGATGTATGCTATGTCCTTAGTTGTTTAATATATTTATGAATAAATATATAAGGAACTAGACAATCTATCACCCATCGGGTGATCGTTTCAGAGACATTTTCTTTCCTAAACAGAGTAACTATGGGTGGGCTAAAAAACAAGAGTGATTTCTTTTATCTTCCTTCCCTCCCTCTCTCCTTTCTTCCTAGAATTCCTGCCAGCTTCCTCATTTGCTTTGCTTGTGGGAAGCTTCCGGGGAGAAAGTCAGTGGGCAAATTGGCAGGGGCTTGTAAGTCCAAGGTTGGCAGTAAGTGGCTGTTGCCAGGTAGGAGGGGGAATACAGGAGTGTGGAAGAGGAGTGGGGTGGATTAGAAAGGGCATGTGGGATTGTTCAGGAGGTGCAAAGGTTGGGTGTGCAGGGGTGTTGTGCATGTTAGGAAGGGAACATGGAGGTGAGCAAGAGGTGTCATGTGGATTGAGACAGACACATAAGGATGCAGCACAAGTCAGGAAGAGAGCGTGAGAATGTGCAGATGGTCATAGTGGCACAAACAGAGATGGGCTGGGAAGCTTGTATGTGTGGAGGAGACTTAAACTGAGCAATCTGCAACCTTTCCTGCTGGCCTCTCCACTGACTTGTGGGAAGCTGTCAGGAAGTGTTGGAAATGAAGATCATATGACTGCACCTGAGTGTGGCAGTGGAGTGGTGCTAAAGCTGAAAGCAGCCCAACTGCACTGAAGTGACCACACCTTTCCCAAATTTCATTCCCAAGGGAGTAACTAGTCCTGGCATTCTATATGTTAGCCCATTTGAGGTGCCTGGATTTAATATGACTGCACTGTTTTGCCCAGTTTATGACGATGAGAAAGACAGATGCTTATGGTGACATTAGAAGATGTGCTGATTGAAGATGTGGGCACATCCTAGGTTTGCAGAAGATGCTATGCTGTTGGCTAAGGAGCCAAATGATAATGCTAGTGAATTGAAACACATTATTTGATGCCACAAGAACACAAATACTAATAAAGGAAAATATTTGTAGTTCATGGTTTTAAATGCAGGGCCCTTTGGTGCTCTCTGAGCTTGGTTGTTTTCTGGCAGTCGTTTCATTACCCAAACTAAGTCATATCATCATTAGTGCTAGTCTCCCTTTGGGGAGATAGGGCGGGATACAAATCCAATAAACATAAACATAAACATAGTCTGAGTAACATCATCACTAGCCCTGATGATGTTCCCCAGTTCAGGTGAAGAAACATCTGGAAGGGAACAACCAAGCTCAAAGAACAGAAAGGGCCCCTCAAATATACAAGTCTGAGAATTAATGTATCAAAGATCAATGTAATTTTGTTTGACAGTGAAGGTGGAGTGGATGAATTCAATTTATTCATAAATACCAACACACACACCAGGAAAAGTAAATGAATTTGCGCATCTTGGCAAAATGTTTATTAAAGATGAGGAAATGGATGAGAAAATGTTAAGTTGTGCAAAGGTTGATAAAAAAAAATTAATGGGTAATACTTAATCTGTCTTGAGGAATACATGTCAAATGAAACAATAATAGCTGTTTATAAGATGTCCTTCCCCTGTTTAGTAATATGGAAATAATAGTTGGGAATGTCAGCAAAAACGTAAAAGTCAGTTGAATGCAATGGATATAGTTATTTTGGAAAAATAAGGAGAGATAGGCTCAAGAATGTATGAACATATATGTGTACAAAAAGGTGACTGGCAGGAAAGAAATGAGTTGAAATAATGAACAAAACTTATAAAACAAAGGAAGAGTGATTGAGTTAAGAGGAAGAACACCAAGGAAGTTGTGGTTGAATGTAGATGACAAGAACTTTCAAAAAAGAGGTGAGAAGTTTAAAGAATGAATGTATGAAGAGGGGTATAGATATAGCAGAAGTCATAGCCACAAGGATAGGAAAGTATGATGAGATATTCTATGTTATTTATTTGCAGCATTTTTATACAGCCCATTCAAATGAGCCTGAGCAAGATCCATAAACATTTTCTGCATTTTGAATAATACTGGCTACCTTGGAAGGGAAAAATCATGTGGGCTATATAATGATGAGAAGCATTTCAATTCAAGAAAAAAAAATATTAACAAAGGTGAAGGTCCTCAGGGTATTTTAAATCCTTTTTGTGAAGAGCCAGACCAAATCAAAATACAAGCAATTATGCCATGCCTTGCTCCAAAAACAGGGGATTTAGCCCCTGGACTCACAGTTCCTGCATGCTTTAAAAACATGTGGTTCTGTGGGAATTTCTTTCATTCAAGCTTCTGGCAGGCTGTGTGACCAATCTAAGAAAGCTAAGCCAAGATTGGACCTAGGAGGTTGGACTTTAATGGGAAAAAATGCAGAGCTACAGGCTAGACTAAGGAGATAAACAAAAAAAATTAACTTCTGTATAATTTCAAGACACTACTATATATAGGGCAGTGGTGGGATTCAGCCAGTTCGCACCTATTTGGGGGAACTGGTTGTTAACTTTTTAAGCAGTTCAGAGAACTGATTGTTGGAAGAAATCTCATTTTGTTTTTTTCCCACTTCACAGGGCTAATCCGGTAAAGAAGGCAGGAAGGAAACATTCTGGTGTTGTTTCTAGCCTAATCTTTATTGTCCTGATTACAGAAACTGCCTCTCCGGTTAATCTTTATTAAACTGTAACAGCTAAGGCGAAGCACCCATCAACCTGTGTGACGTTGAGCTGGCCACACCCACACGGTCACATGATCACTGAGCCCCACCCACCCAGCTGGTTATTTGAATCCCACCACTGATAGAGGGCATGCTAGTGAAGCCACCAGAAATTGCATTTGACTTCGCTTTTAAAATTTTGTAGATCCATAATGGATTTGAAAATGAAATGCCTTACCTGCTTGAGGGTCTTGCCCCATAGTCATCCAGTCCCTGTAGAACAAAAAAAATAAAAAAATGGAGGGGGGAAAGATATCAGCTATGGAACCATAATGCATTTGCCACAAAGATAGCAATGGAGGTTATGCCTTGTCACAACAGCCGCCCAAGGCATAGTCAAAGTGCTTGGTCTCAAAAGTACGACAAAAGACATTGGCCAAAAAAATAAACAAATTACGTTTGTTTCACCAGAGGGTGATATTGTACAGCGGATCTGCGAGATTAAATAGTCTCCAATGTACGGACATGCAGCGCTGGATTTCTAAAAAGGGACTGTGCAAAAGGCTATGCACGCTGCAAAAACCCGCTGTGGTGAATGCAGCTTGATAGCATTTCAGTTCCTGATGGAGGAAGGCCCCAGACGCCTCATCCTCCATCTCTTTTGCACGTCGTCTTCTCTTCAGAAGGGATGAAGTCGAAGAAGCCATGCACAGCGAGATGCAGCCTGTTACTTTCATTGCTGCTCTCAGATGCATCCAGGAGAAGAGAAGAAAAATGAAGAAAGAAAAGTGCTTATTTTCCCCCTTTTGGATGAAATCTAATTGTACAGCTACTGTCAATGGAGTGAAACATGTAAGTCCTACTATGTTGTATGACAAAGAGTACAGGTAGTCCTTGACATATGACCACAACGGAGCCCAAGATTCCTGCTGCTAAGCAAGACAGTTGTTAAGTGAGTTTTGCCCCATGTTAAGGCCTTTCTTGCCACAGCGGTTAGGTGAATTGCTGCGGTTGTTAAGTTAGTAACAACATTGTTAAGCAAATCTGTCTTCCCCATTGACTTTGCTTGTCGCAGAAGTCACTGCAATAAATACATGCCAGTTGCCAAATTTTGATCACGTGACCATGGGGAAGCTGCAACAGTTGTAATTTGGGAAGCTGGTCATAAGTCACTTTTTTCAGCGCCGCTGTAGCTTTGAATGGTCACTAAATCAATGGTTGTAAGTCGAGTACTACCCATACTAAATTGTGAGCCTTTGAACAAGGCGGACCTATAACTCCTATCAGTCACAGTCAGCGTCATCCAGTGATGAAAATGTTGGGGAACTGAAGATCAAGTAATATCAGAAGTTCCACCAGTTCCCTATTCTTGATGTAAAAGAAATCATAATCTTGGGATAGTTTTAGGGATTTTCCTCCAGCCTAAACTAATTTACCCTTAATCCTGTTCCGACTTTGAACATATTTGTCTCAACTACAGTACTTGTAATCAGTTGTCACCTGATTACGGCAATAAATACCGTGTTTTCCCGAAAATAAGACAGGGTCTTATTTTCTTTTGACCCCCCCCCCCAAAATAAGCACTTGTTATTTTTGAGGTGCAGGAGGTGGCGAGCGTGGTCACCTCATGGCTGCTGCTGTGTTACAATATTTTCAGGGAGGGCTTATTTGGGGGGTGGAGGGCTTATTTCAGCATATGCGCTCAAAAGCCCAATTGGACATTATCTGGGGAGGTCTTATTTTCAGGGAAACAGGGCATTCTAGACAAAAATATAAAATGTTAGATCAGATGTCAGCTGTTCAGGCAGCCTGTAGTTGAAATGGAAAGACTACACTCAAATATATTCAAAAAAGTACCATGGTAGCCTCTTAATTGGTATGTGTGTGTATTAAGGATAAGTCACATTCTCCTTTTGCTCTGATCTTGGGCTCTGACATGTGTCTAGCCAGAGAAAAAGGGGCTTCTGAATGAAAACCCCTGACTTGAGCATCAAAGCTTACCATTAAAGAAATCCAACGTCTTTCTAGCCAAAGCCACTATTATTTTGCAACTTATCTCTTCCCAGCACACTCTGACAAAGATATTGAATTCTAAAGACCCCAAGAAAAGGATGGGCTCTCGTGCTTAGAAAGTCTCTGGTAGCGTAACCTCTTTACAGCCAAAAATAGTGCCTTTATTCTAATGCTAAGTATTCTTGGTCTGATACCATTCTTCTCAGTTTGCTACCCTTGATAGGAGATAAAACATTTTAATGTGGTTTTCGAACAAAATTAAATTCAAAGTGATTTACACCTCCCACCCATCCTTTGCTTACTAATGTGCACATTCTGTTCCCGTGTCCCTCAGCTTATTCTCCTTGTCTCCATCCCCCCATTAGCTGGTGTTGATCTTCTCAAACCTCTAGAGACACCGCGTGGAAGGTCCAAGGGAGAGGGGATGGGGGGGAAAAATAAGCATTGTTGACCCAAGAGCCATTGAATCTGCAGCTAGATACATGTAGAACAGCCATATGTTACCAGTTGGGTATTTACATTGCCCTTTCCTGCCAGTCTTTCTGCCTTACCCATCACTAATTTGCCAATCCGTTAATTCTTTACCTCTACCCATGCTTGCTTTTTTGGACAGTGTTTACATTTGTTTTTTTAAGAAGCCTTTCATCTGACCGGCTTCTTGAGATTGAGGAAGATGGGGAGCCAAGATATACGTGTTAGGTAAGCCACAAAGATGCTTGAGGCAGAAAAGAGGCTTTTGAAACCCCAATGGAAACATTGCGTTCTTGGGACTTACGGCTGTTGACCTAGAATAAGGCTGGTAGGAGGCAGGTGACACTGGGAAGAGGCCACGGGAATATTCATTAATTGCACAACCGTAGGGCATAAGGTACTCCTATAAATAATGAATACAAGCAACTGTTGGCAAGATAAGCCTCACCTGCTTGTACGAATACCTGCGTTACGAGACAGAAATTTTTAGGAAGGTTCACTTCAGCAATGGTGCAACCAGATCTACTTTTAGCAAGGCAGCCTCCTACCTACCAACAATGTACACACCGCATCTTTGATTTTTGGCCCACGTTTCCTTCTGGTGATCAGCTTCAAAACATAATGGCAACAGTAATGTCATTTGATTGCTGGGTTGCACGAGGAAGATAACTTTGCAGATTGAGCACAAAGAAGGCAGAATAACTGCTACATCAAAGGAAGTGGCTTACTCACTTCCCGTCCTAGCTTTCAACATTGCAGAAGGATTTTTCCAAACAATAGAGGGAGGCAACAGAAAGTGTTACCAGGGTTATACCAAGAAATAGCACCACACGGATCCGACCAATTCAAATAGATACAAACTCTAACTCTAAGGTGGTGGGTGAGTTTGGAAGTCTTGTTGTGCATAGCCCAAAGAACATTTCACAGAACCAAGTATCTCATCACAAGGCTTTCCTATCCTACAGGGGAAAATAATGAGTTCGGACGGATATTGCAAGTTGGCTTAGTTGAAAACAAGAGCCTTAGGTAGTCCATCGGTGGGCTAATCTCATGTTTGTTCCATTCAAACCACAGTTCACATAGACTAGCTTCACTCAGACATTGTCCTGAGCCACATTGATGGCTTAGTAGTTTATGAACCAGACTTCTATGGTTGATTACAGTGAAAATAAAACGTGACTCAGCTAGAACCCTCTCATTTCGTTGGACCAGCTGTAGAAAAAGTTGGAGTGCCAATTCCTCCTTTACTCTTCATACTCAGAGCAGCTATATTTAAATGATCTAAAACTCATTTCATTCTCACCGACCCATGTATTAAACTGTACTGTAAAACTGTACATCTATTTGATTTAAGCCATTTTTGATGGCCAACGCCCATTTCAAAATTTTAGTACAAATAAAGATTAAACCATACCCACCCCGAAGTACAAGATGTACACAGTACACTGACACACCCGCAGAATGCTGGTTCTCTGAAAAACCCACCTTCCCTCTCCCATTGACGGAGCCTTAGGATCTACCTCTGGCAGAGCCCCTCCTGATTGGTGTATTCTCTCACAATGGTTGCGCCCCCTCTCCTCTGAGTTGAAAAGGTGTCTCACCTGGGGGAATGCTGGCACCGCCACGCTGTACGGCCTCTGTTTGAAAGTGCTGACATTCGGTGCCTGGAAAGTTCGGGAGGACATGCTGTAGTCGGGAGGGGGGATATCATCTTTGTCCAACAGGTTGCCTGTACTACTGCTTTTCCCCTGGCTGAAGACAGAAGCACATCTAGTCAGCATCTCCTCTGAGGCAGAATTTGGCAAACAGGGTACACTTTATAAGCCATTAAGACTTGCCTCATTCCTTGCACGCAGACAAAATTAGGTTTCTTCAGATTCTCTTCCTCCCACACACATCTTTCCCTATGGGAACCTGCTCAGAATCACTAAGGGAACATCCTCCTCCTGTCACCACCAAGGCTTGGAAGCCTCTCCATCCGGGGCCATATGTGTTTATTACATTTGCCATATGAAACACACTGTCATCAAGGCTTTTTCAACCAAATATATTCACACTGGTGTCAGGCCTGCAGACACCTTTTCTTTCGGGTCTTTGGCCTGCCACACTTTCTAATATTCTACTCTGCATTTTCTATTGTGAGAAAATGGGAGGGGGGATTGTGAGGAGTTACATACTATGTAGCCATAACAAAATTCTTTCTAGAAAGCCAAGGTCATCCTTTGTCTCTGCACCTGACCGGAATTGGATGGGTGGAACTGCCAGCATGGCAGTGGGAGATTGGGTCATGTGATGGACTTGTGGCTATGGGGGCAAGATCTTGGACTTTCAATTAGGTGGGGAAAACTGGGAAGCTTTTAGATTTGGGTTTTCCCAGATGTGCCAACATGGCTTTCTTAATAAATTGGAACTTTGAGCAATAGTTTGCCTTGGACTCTCATTTACTTTTAGATGCTATTTGGAACCCTGACAACTGACTTGCTCCAGATCATACATGCATACGTACACACACGTATGTATCTCTGTGTGCAAATGTATACACCCATGCAAAGAGGCACCATGGATTTTCACAGCCAAGCCTGAAATCTTAATTTGAGAAAAAAATGAAGCCAGTCTAATGAAATTCCTAAAGAAAGATAAGCCAGAAGAGGGCAATGCAGGACAGATCCTGCTTCTGGCTAAATAAACACAGGGCTTGTCTGTTTGAGTATAAACATTATTCAAATGTCAGATGATGGCACTGCATCCATGAAAAGAACTTTCTTACCTCATATGTAATCTATCGCTCCCATCACTGTCCAACACACGTGTGTAGGAGAAAGGAAACCAGCCTCTCCTACAACACAAGTAGGAAAAAAGAGAAAAAGATGCATGTTTTTTTCTCCCCATTCAGTGAAGGGGATACAGAAGAAGGAATATTAAGCCATTAGAATTTCTGTATTCAGTATTCTGTAGCGAAAGTAGAAGTGCCTATCCTTGAATTTCAGCTAAGATAGTCCACATCTCTCAAAACAGTGTAGAAATCTCCACGATGTATAAGCCTCAAAGACTAGCTATGCGGTCAAAATGAACCAATCTTCTCTGTGTTCCCACTACAGCAGTGGTAGTCAACCTGGTCCCTACCGCCCACTAGTGGGCGTTCCAGCTTTCATGGTGGGCGGTAGGGGTTTTGTCTGATACTGAAGCACTTTCCTTTTTTTAATTTAATTGACTTCCCTACTTTATAAATCACCATTACTGTGGAACCGGTGGGCGGTTAGAAAAGTTTACTACAACAGAGATACAAAAGTTGGCGGTAGGTATAAAAAGGTTGATTACCCCTGCACTACAGTATAACCTCAGTTTGGACTACTGACAGCAGAAGGAGAAAACATAATTTGTCAGAGAAAGAAAGGCACAATAGATACTCTCTTGTCAGCCCTAAGCCTAAAAGAGGACACAATGAGATCCAGTGAAGTCCAGTTCTCTATTTGTTTCATTTGATTACTTGTTAGAAAATGTCTCCTTAATTCTAGGTTGCTTCTCTCCTTGATTAGTTTCCATCCATTGTTTCTTGCCTTTTTCAACGATATTGAAAAATTGTTATCATGTCATTCTTGGTCCTTCTTTTCACTAGACTAGATAAACCCAATTCCTGCAACTGTTCTTCGTATGTTTTAGTCTCCAACTCCCTAATTATCTTTGTTACTCTTTTTTGCACTCTTTCCAGAGTTTCTACATCTTTTTTTTAATAATATGGAGACCAAAATTGGAGGCAGTATTCTAAGGGTGGTCTTACTATAAAGCTTTATAATAAGGCTTTGTATATTATTTTCATTTATTTAATAGACTGAATGTTACCAGAGTAAAGCTATAACCTTCTAACCTAATAGATATACCCTGGTGTATATCCAGGGTACCCCCGAAACTCTTCATGCTTACCTGCTTCCTCTCCCTTTCTCCTCTGCAATCTCTTGTTTTGGGCCCCTCTCTGCAGTGTGCTGCCTCTTCCCTGGGAAGCTACAACGGTCTTGCTGACATGCCCCCTCCTCCAGCTGCATATTTCATCCCATATATGTACTATTTAAAAACCCTATGCATTGAACTAGCTTTTGAATATCCACAAAGCTTTCCCCAGGCATTCCATTTTCCATGGGAAGAATAGAATAGAATAGAACAGAATAGAATGGAATGGAATGGAATGGAATTCTTTATTGGCCAAGTATGACTGGACACACAAGGAATTTGTCTTTGGTGCATAGGCTCTCAGTGTACATAAGAATGCCTCTTAATTTTTAATCCTAGTCTTAAATAAATCAAATATCCTCCAGCTGAAAGAAATATTTTTTTAAAAAACGTAATAAAGAAATTGTCTCTTAGAAATGCTTACTAGGCTATTTGCTCTCCATTCTATGTCATTTTAGGAGTTTATGAGGCAGCAGTATGAATGGGAGGTCATCCTTTCTTCCTATAATTCTTCTTATCTCCAGCAGCTTCAGGAAGAATGGTGATGATCTGAGGGAGGCCTGAGGATGAATTGCTTGGACACTTCTTTCAAAAAGTAGGGAAGTGTGGACAGCTCTTTAGAAATATGGCCCCTTCCATATGCATGAACGGCACCAGTGCTGCAGTCTCTCTGTGCCCCTGGCTCTGTCAGTCATGGAAGGTCTTTGGCAGGTGAGTCATTCACTCCCAGATCAGCTGCTCTCTCAGAAGGTAGTCACTTCCCAGCGGTGGGAATTTTTACAGGATCCAATCTGGGTCGGTCATCGGGACCAGAGGTTTTGTCTTCTGAGCTTTCGGACTGCCTAGGCTGGAGAGAAATTCCCTGAGGACGGGCTCCAGAGGGAGTCCGAAAGTTTGGAAGACAAAACCTCTGGATCTCCTGGTGACCGACCCAGATTGAATCCTGCAACATTATCCTGGGACACCTACTGTATATTCGCCTTCATTCATGTGGGAATTCTTGCCTCATCTTGCCTTCCAGTCCCTTGGATTCCTCCCAAAGGCAGGGAGCCATTACACCCTTGCTATCCTTCTCCACCCTGCCAGCTTGGCTACTTCAGTGCAGTTGCTTTCCCCCCCCTCCTTGCCAGAAAACAAATGTAGGGAAGCAAAGGCAAGGAGGGAGGCTGAGGGAAATAAAACACCAGATGAACACCCATTTTTGAACTCTCCTCCCACTGGCCAGCTGGGCAGAAGCACCAGCAAGCTTCATGGCAGCCAAGAAGTATGATTGCAAGTACCATATTTTTCAGAATATAAGACGCACCTTTCCCCCCCCAAAAAGAGAATGAAAATCTGGGTATGTCTTATACACTGAATGCAGCATTTTTGGCCTCCTGAAACCCTGCCCCCTTTACAAAAATGGACATGCAGAGGGTTTGAGAGGCCTGCAAAGTGCTCCTGGGGGCTGAGGAGGCAAAAACAGGTGAAAAATGGGCTGGTTTTTTGCTCGTTTTTGCCCCACCCCCAACCCCCAGGAGCACTCTACAAACTTCCCAAAGCCTATTCATGCCCTGTTTTTTTGCAAAAAATGGGCCAATTTCTATGAAAAACGGACCGTTTTTTGCTTGTTTTAGACCGCCCCCCCCAGCTCCCAGGAGCACTTTGCAGGCCTCTCAAACTCTCTGCATGCCCCATTTTTCACAAAAAACGAGGCGTGCAGAGGGTTTGGGAGGCCTGCAGTGTGCAAAAACCTTTTTTTTAAATTTACCTCTTCAAAATTTCGGTGCGTCTTATACGCAGGTCCGTCTTATAGTACGGTATTTGGGGAATGAAAGCACTCGCAATGTAGACCTGTCTTCAGACAGATTTATAGGGAACTAAATGTACACGTCACCTTGTTTTAAAAAAATGTTCAAAATGTCACATTACTGAACCTTGATGGTTTGCCAGTGAACTTCAGCAGAGTGGCTTTTGGGAATGTGTAACAGCGTGAGGATGGCAAAAAGCGCTGGAGGCATATTCAATATGCGTGTTACAGTAAGAAGGGGACGTTATAACAGAAAGTAGTATTTGAATACAGGTTGTCCTCGACTTGCAACAGTTCATTTAGTGACCATTCAAAGTTACAATGGCACCGAAAAAAAGTGACTTACGACCGTTTTTCACATTTATGACCGTTGCAGCCTCCCCATCGTCATGTGAAGAAAATTCAAATGCTTGGCAACTGACTCGTGTTTATGATGGTTGCAGTGCCCCGAGATCATGTGATTCCCCCTTTGCGACCTTCTGACATGCAAATGAGTGGGGAAGCCAAATTCACTTTACGACCATGGTAGTAACTGAACAACTGCCCTGATTCATTTAACAACGGTGGCAAGAAAGGTCATAAAACTCACTTAGCAACTGTCTTGCTTAGCAGCAGAAATGTTTGGCTCAATTGAGGTCATGCGTTGAGGACTACTGGTATCTAGAATGATTTAATCCTGGATCTTTTAAAGCAGGGGTCCCCAACCTTTGCAACTTTAAGTCTGAAGGACTTCAGCTCCCAGAATTCTCCAGCCAGCAAAGCTGGCTGGAGAAGTCTGGGAGCTGAAGTCCTTCAGACTTAAAGTTGCAAAGGTTGGGGACCCCTGTTTTAAAGGAAAGCTGTAAATATATGTGGCAGTTTCCCCAAATGGCCACAGGCATTTTACTGCCATCTGTGCTTTTACTTTGTGAAGCAAAATTTTCCTGCTGTCCAAGTTTATTGTGCACAGTCTTACCAGCCACCTACTTTCACACCCTGCCAGCTTTCCCGTTCACCCCATATTGGACGCTTGGGCTAAAAAAAGGAATGACCAGATCAGCAGACGTCCACCCTCATGCCTGCCCTCCAGTTCTAAGGCTTCCTAATCTGGTTCTGCTAATTAAGACAACCATTTGCTTGGCAACTGGCATTTGTTGTTAAGCCAGTCACAAATTGCATGGACAAAGGAGTAAGTAAAGGTACGGCTATGTTTAGTGAACAATGGAAAAAAGACTGCAGCTCCAGATTTAGAGCTTTAAATACTGAGATGTGGGGAAGGAGAGAAGAAAAAAAAAGATAAATATTCAGTATCTATGAAGGAGCTTACCTACACAATTGTTGCCACGGAAGACTTTTTTTTTTTTTGCCCTAATCCTAAGCAAACCTATTATGCCAAAGCAAACCTGCTGGAGGGATCCACCCCAGCGACAGCTTTTATTCCTAGTTACACTACAGACTCTCCAGGAATTAAAAGCCTACAATTTCTGCCCTCCCTCTTCATTTTTTTTCTGGCATTCCTCAGCGTGGGAGCTGTGTTGTTGAGGGCAGAACTGTTTATTATACATTCCACTTCTTGGCACATCAACTTCGGTTTTGGCTACCAGAACGAAGATTTCCAAATCAGGGTAGGGGGGGGGGGAGTTCATTGGAAAGTCACGCTACGTTTTAAGCATAAAGAATAAATAATTTGTCTTAAAGGCTTTAAAGTTCATCAGAGTTCTCTAATGTAAAATATTGACTTGCGGTGTTTGTCTTTGATTTTTGCATTGACTTTTTAACACAAATGCAAAATGTTGGGACCCTCACTGCAATTTCTGCAGCAATGCCACCCTGGGGAAAAGACCAAAACGACAAAAAGGATCACACATGAAACAGCCCACGCTTTGCTCTACCTACAGCACCCCAGCATACCCAGGTTGTACTCCTAAACCTTGGGGACAAAAGGCAGCATGGCTTTGGGTGTCCACTCTCTGAGGATGGCTCAGAACAGGCAATTGGCACCACGCTTCTGGGGCTCTATGAGAACTGCAGAAAAAACCATTGCTACCAACCTGCTTTCCATTGAGGACCTGTACACTGCATGAGTCAAAAAGAGGACCGCGAAAATATTTACTGATCCCTCGGATCCTGGAGATAAATTGTTTCAACTCTTACCCTCAAAACGACGCTATAGGGCACTGCACACCAAAACAACTAGACACAAGGACAGTTTCCCCCCAAACGCCATCACTCTGCTAAACAAATAATTCCTTCACTACTGTCAAATTATTCACGAAGGCTATATTACTATTAGTCTTCTCATAGTTCCTATCACCCATTTCCTCTCAGTTATGATGGCAGGACTGTAACGTTGTTGCTTGTATCCTTACGATTTATATTGGTATTGATTGTTTCCTGATTGCTTATTTGTACCCTATGACTACCATTAAGTGCTGTGCCTTATGATTCTTGATGAATGTATCTTGTCTTTTTATGTACACTGAGAGCCTATGCACCAAAGACAAATTCCTTGTGTGTCCAATCACACTTGGCCAATAAAGAAATTAGATGATAGATAGATAGATAGATAGATAGATAGATAGATAGATAGATAGATAGATAGATAGACAGACAGACAGACAGACAGACAGACAGACAGACATATAGATATAGATATAGATATAGATATAGATATAGATAGATAGATAGATAGATAGATAGATAGATATATAGATATAAAGTTAAGTTACGGTCCATAACATTGATTTTGCCCACCACTATGCTAAGAAAGCAATTGAATCCCAAAGAAGACACCTTAATATCACCAGAAAGAAAGAAAACCCAATTCTGAGGCCCACACACTGACCAGCATACTCACAATTTGGTCTTTTCACTCTCTCCATAATGCCAGCCATCTCGGGCCTCAGGCACTAGCAACGTAATAAGGTCCCCCTCCTTGAAGCTCAGAAGGGTGCTGTTGTCCCCAGCAGCATGAGAGAAAATGGCTCGCACTCTTGTTCGGCCATTTTTTTCTAGTCCTGCCGCCATGGAGCTGGAACGGGGAAGTGTCTTGTTTTCAGCTGAAAGACAAGACAGAGATTGAGTCCGCTCTTTTCGATAAATAAACCTTTTATCCCCTGTTACTTTACTACTGTGCTAATATTTCAGTTACCGGAGAAAGTTTGTCAAATGGGTTTTTAAAAAATAAATAAATAAAAGACTGAGGATTGCTGATTTACAGGTAGTCCTCAACTTGCAACGGTTCATTTAGTTGCCGTTTGAAATTGCAACAGTGCTGTGACTTACAACCGGTCATCACAGTTATGACTCTCACATTCACTGTTTAAAATTCAGGTGCCGGCAACCAGCATATGTTTAGGGCGCTTGCACTGTCTCAGAGTCGTGTGATTGCCATTTCCCAGACAACTTCCGAAAAGCAGAATTCGTGGGGGAAAGCCGGATTCAATTAATGACCACATGATTCACCAAATAACTGCGGTGATTCACTGCACAGCGGTGGCTAAAAGGTAGTTAAAAATCATCATCATCCAAAACATTTATCGCTCGATCATAAATGTCAATGAATTTGTAAAGCAAAAGGAAATACTGAATTTCCTGCTAAAACACCCACACAGATATGATGAACTAAGCAACCAGTTCTTAAAAACAAACATTACCTAGTTCTAGCTACCTGTGCATTATGTAATATTATTAATAATCATAATTATAGCATAAAAGGAAGCAATGAAAATTGTCTTTTTGTTGTTATGGTTCTTCTAATGGTTATGTTTGAATTATGTTGATTATTTACCTGTTTTTTAATTGTGTATGCCAACCAGAGTCAGAAGCATGAGATGGGTGGCTATATAAATTAAACAAATAAATAATAACACAGTACAGTAACCTCATCATGTTCCATGCAATGAGGACTTCATTTATTGCTGGAACCAAGCAATACAGCCGTAATATCAGGGACCCATATAATCAGGAGTGGGATCCTACTCGTTTAACAACCGGCTCGCTTGAGTGCATACTTTGCACCTGCACCCTTGCTTCACTTGCACATGTGCCAGATGTGCACTGTGAGTGTGTGCACAATTTACCCCAAAATTTGCCTTCAGCATTACTGCTGGTGAGGAAAACAGCTGAGGCGTGGCAATCTACTCTACCATGCTGATCAGCCTGGCTTCGGAAAAGGAAATATAGGTGAGTATGGCGCAGGGGTGGGCAGGTGAGCAGGCCACTTCAAAATGAACCAGTTTGCCTGAACCTGCCCGAACCAGTAGAATCCCACCCCTGCATATACCGTACTTTTCACTGGAATATAAGACGCACCAAGAGTTTGAAGAGGTAAATGAAAAAAAAGGTTTTTGCACTCTGCAGGCCTTCTAAACCCTCTGCATACTTCATTTTTGGGGGTTGGGAAGGAGGCAAAAACAAGCAAAAAATGGGCCCATTTTTTGCTAAAAACAGGGCATGCATAGCCTTTAGGAGGCTTGTAGAGTGCTCCTGGGGGCTTTGGGGGGGGGGACAGAAATGAGCAAAAAAAAACCCGGGCCATTTTTTGCTCATTTTTGCCCTCTCCAACCCCCAAGAGCACTTTGCAGGCCTCCCAAACCCTCTGAACATCTATTTTTTGTGAAGGGAGCGGGGTTTTGGTAGGCCCAAAATACTGTATTCAGTGTATAAGACGCACCAAGATTTTCACCTTCTTTTTGGAGGGAAAAGATGCATCTTATACTCCAAAAAATACGGTAATCTCAGTAGGTGGTAACATCTGGATGACTTTCTCTGAGCTCCAAGCTAAACAGGGAAGGCCAGGGAAGGCCTCGGACAAGAAAACTTTCATGGAAAGCTTATGCTACTGACTAGCCTGGAATCTGAAACACATCCCAGCACGTAGCAGTGGAAAATTACTTCTCTGGTGTTGTTAGGATCTGCTGCAAACTGTGTCCATGAAGCTGAGCCTGACTCAAAGGTATCTTTTTACCTTAGTCAGAAGATAATGAACATTGCAGAGTGATGTCAGTCTAAAAGAGACATTATTCACCACTCTTCCTAGTATGATGCAAAAGAACCAAGCCTGCTGCACCACTTTGGAGAAACAGTGCTGTTGTTCATAGCTTTTGTAGGAAAAAAGCTGCTTCTTCAGGTATGTGAAAACATCTGACTCATCCATTCTATTGTGTAAGGGCTTGCAAATAAATAAAAAAACCAAGCACTTCTAATTAATTTCTGACAAAGCCAACCAACAAAAATTTCTGTCAGCAAACCTGATGAAATTTTTGAGCTGTCTTGGCTCCCCAAATTTTTACTGCTTTCTCAATACCTGTTCTTGTTTCTACCAGCAGAAAAATAGGTGGTCTAGCTGGACCCTTTAGAAGACTCAACAGGAGAATGCTTCTATGCAACGCTTTAGACATTGGTGCCATTTTTGTGCTTCTATGCCAGCTTTCTCCAAATCTCTTGGGACTGGTGGCTTGGCTGGGGATTTAGGGACCTGTCGTCTTTGCATAGGTGGAAAGCCTGGAGATAGTTGTTTTAGGCCTTTTTTCCTATTGTGAAGATGGGTGGGTCAAACTGGCAACATGCAGGCCGGATGTGTCACATGCAGGCCATGCCCACCCCAGCTCTGTGAAGGGGAAAAAAAGGTCGTGTGATAGCAACATGAGGCTGCGAGTTTGACACCCATGTCCTACTGTGTTGCTCTATGGGAGTTCAGTGGCCATCTCGCCCACAATCTGACATATGCGGTCCTCCAGAATGGAGGGAAGGGGAGAGAGGAATAATCTCTTACAAGAATGACTTACTGGTTGCATAGCTGTTTTTCGGCATTACGCTTTTACGCACAGGGAGAGTATTGGAGTAAGAGTCACTCAATTGCTTCTGAGTTTGTGGTGGAGATAAGGATTTCGGCTGAGGCGGCTTTCGGTCAGACCAATGGCTGTAATCTTCACCTTCCGAGCCCGAGACACCATTCATTACTGGAATGGTCTCTTGTGCAGACATTCGCTGGAGAGAGAGCGGGGAGAGGGAGAGAGAAACACAGATATGATGATAATAATAATAATAATAATAATAATAATAATAATAATAATAATAATAATAATAATAATAATAATAATAATAATAATAATAACAATAATAATAATAATAATTTAATACTTATAAACCGCTCCCTCTCCCCATAGGGACTCGGGGCGGTGCACAGGAAGAATAAAAGACAATAAATATATACAGACATTTTTAAAAACAAATTAAACCTGAGCCTGTGCTAAAATTCCCCATAAAACTAGCTAAACTAAAATAGCATTCCCAATAATTAAATACAATAATAATAATACCCCAAAGACAGAGAGACTATCCTAGGCCGGCCAGACAAAAGAGATGATGCTCTTGATACAAGCGTTTGTTTCGCACAACCATTCTGCCTTGTTCAGAAAATATTACAGGTAGTCTACATCATGCTGCCCTCTCATTTCCCCCACCACTTCCTCTTTAATTCTTTATTCTTCCTGGCAGAGAGCTGGAAAGACCAATTACTGATTAGGAGGAAAAGATGGAGCACAGTGTCTTGACTGGCAGACTGGGGAAATAAGTGGTCCCATCCAACGGCTTAAACCTGTATAGGTAGCCCTTGAATTACAACCATTTATTTAGTGACTATTTGAAGTTACAATGACACTGAATAAAGTGAGTGGTTTTCACACTTACAACTGTTGCTATATCCCAGTGGTCACGTGATCACTATTCAGATGCTTGGCGACTGGCATGTATTTATAATGCTTTGTAATGTACTGTCCCAGGGTCATGTGATCACCTTTTGTGACCATCTGACAAATAAAGTCAATGGGGAAGCTGGATTCACTTAATAACAGTGCTACTAACTTAAAGAACTAACAGTGATTCGCTTAACAACTGTGGTAAGTTGTAAAATGGGGCAAAGCTCACTTATCAACTGTCTTGCTTAGCCACAGAAATTTTGGGCTCAACTGTGATCATGTCGACCTGTAATATGACCTCAAAAAATGGCTCTTCTTGAGCTAGCTTGAAGGTGCTCAACTTTGCCCAGAAGGACATGCCAAAATAAAGCCAGTCTTACCAGGATATACAGTACCACATTGTATAATAGCTGTCAGAGTACAGTGAGTTCAGCTTCTTTGTGCTCAACTTTGCAAATCTGTTTAACTTAAAATTTCTTCACACAGTTCATGGCCAGCCTATCCCAGATGTAATCATATTATAGCTGTAGAACTGGACTGAAGAAATGGGTTTTGGACAGCAACTGGGAAAATTGTTAATGCAAGGTAATGAAAAGAAAACCCAAAGATCCCTGAATTGTTTCAGTGGAAACTCAAATACTTCAGCAGGAGGAAGCATAATCCCTCAATTTTCCTACCACCACTGAATTTAGTTTTTGAAGACAGATGTAAATTTGGAACCCAGTCAGTTACTGATTTCTGCAAGTTTATCAGCAACGTATCAACAGATTTCAGCTCCGGTGCCTTGTTTTTCCAAGAATGAACAAAAAAGGCCACCTGAGAGGCTTCTTGTGACAATACATTTTAAATTGTATTCTAATTATTTATTGTAACTTAATATTCTGCTTTCGGTTTACACTTAAAAATTAAATCTGAGGAATTAAAGCAGTGAAAAGGCCAAATAACCCCCCACCCCCCAACAACCCTAACTGTAAATTGCTAGGAGCCAATGCTCATCTTCTCAAACTAGACCAGGTGGGGCCAATCTTGGTCTCAAGGGGATAAAGCTGTTCCAAAGTGAATGGAGAACATTAAGAACATCTTATTTGGGTCTCCACTTATCCTGTCTCTTGAAGGGAAAATAATTAAAAGCATTCCCTCTCGCCTTGAACACCCCATTCTTTCTTTCCAAAAGTTATGTCCTGAAGGTAACTGGAAGCTAATCCATGTATGTCAGGGATGTCCAGCTATGCTGGCTGGGGAATTCTGGGAGTTGAAGTCCACAAGTCTTAAAGTTCCCAAGTTTGGACATCCCTGATTTATGTGAAATACCATTACCAATTGGTTAATACCAGCACTCTGAAGTATATTGGAAACCTGCTGGCCACCAACACAAATCCTGCAGAACTGGTGTGACACTCATCTGCCAGTAAGTGGGCAGTGGCTTTCTGCAGTTTCTCAGTAGTCTTGAAAGGCAGCATCAAGTACAGCACGTTGCAGGAGTTATGAAATTAATAGTTGCCAGGCTGCTACTTCAAAAGGGGCCATTTAAAAATTTAATGATGCTGTTAGCCTTCTTAACTCTGCAGGGAGTACATGCTAACGACTGGGGCAGCAACAGAGAAGGCTTGAACCCCAAATGCCACCAGATGAGTTTGCCTCCTTAGATGATGGCAAACTCCCTCAGATGATCTTAGTAAGCATGGAGATTCAAACAGGAAAAAAAGGTCTTTTCTCAAATAGCTTTGTTAGGCTTTGGTGGTAATGACCAGCACTTCACATTTTGCCAAGAAATGAACTGGCATGCTGATATTCTACAGAATAAGTGCAGTGGGACCTATTTGTCTTGCAAAAGTTGTCTTTAATTGAGAAACAATCTGTGCTTTGCATCTGAGCAAAATAAGACAACATACCCAAAGTATGGAGATTCTTAAATGTACAATAGTCATTTTAACAGGTTCAAACTAAATCGAAACCTAAATCTGTTTTAATTCTAATCCCTTTGCACTTTACAAGTATGTGTGACTTCCTACATGTCAGTGAAAGGGCCACTGTAGCATTGACTTGGAAAAATATGTGCACCCCAGTACCAACCCTACATCTTTCTGTCGAAAGATGAATAATGATGTCTCTCTCCAGTTTATCAATCCACACTATACTTACTCCTACAAAAGGTGCCAGTTCTGGAGGGACTGGGAGAGGTTTGGCTCCAGGTATAGGGTCCGAGATGATGAGATTTGACTTGGATGTTGACAGAGGTGTAGCCATAATTGAGCCATTGCTGCTGAGGGCCATCTGCTGCATAAGCTGGAGAGCACGGTCTGGGATCTTGTTGGGATCCGAACAAGATTGTTGCCATAATGGGAGCTTCTGTGCCAAGATATCTTTTCCCTGAAAGAGAGAGAGAGAGAGAGAGATTTCAGAGTGTAAGAAAAACCCAGATAAGATTTTAATCCAAAGATGGAAGGAGATCAACAAATTCCCAAACGTAACTTTCCTGAGAATGGAACTGATGCACTTAACTGGCCAATGCTTTTTTTTTTAATTCTAGGAGAAATTAAACTATTGTAACTTTGTAATTTACATAGATTGACTACATTTATTTGTCAGTTATTCAGCTAGAACAGGAAGAAATAGGCTAATTTGGTGTTTGTGTACCACTGCTTTGAAACTATTTTCTGAGGCAACTTCTCAGATAAAGCATATCTGAGAAATAATGTACAGATAGAATGAGGTTGGGTAACATTCCATTTCTCCCCTTTTAAAAGGGGGCAAATCATAAAGGGAGAAAATAACATTTTCCTTTCTAAATAATTCCTTTCAGCCCATTTTCACTTTCAAGGTTGGAGGTCTCTTTATGATTGCCTCATGAATCTAAAAGCTAGAGAAGAGAGGGCAGGACAGGATAGGTCAGGACCTCTGATCTGGTCTGAGAGATTCATATATACTAGGACAGGTACTAGTTAGGACACCAAAAATATAGAGCCAAAGAAATGGATGAAGACCCAGTTGTGGTAATTTAATTTTAAAAAGAAAACATTTCGCACTTGTCAGTCTCAGGCAACTGCAAGACCCCTTTCTTTCATTCAAATTCACCATGGTGTTATATTAAACTAAGAAACACAGTTAAAAATCACCTCAATCATTGCTTACTTATAGAGAAGGGAAACATTTAGTTCTTTTTAAAGGCTGTTCATTTTCTTTAGGTTAGAAGTAGTGTTAAATATAAATATAAAGCAAGAGCTTCTATTTGTGTTGCTGGGCTGCAGCGGCCTTCCTTCCAATTTCACACCCAAGAACAATTTCAGCTTGCGTCCCCCTCCAGGAGCTCTGACCTGATTAAGGAAGTTGGAGTCTTGGAAGCCTCCATTCACATATAGAAGACTTTAGCATGTGCAGCCTTTTTTATTTTTTTTTGTTTTTATTTTGCACAGCTGTAAAGGCACAGACACAATGAACCATGTGATACAAAGAAAATACTCCATAAGATGGGGCCAAGCAAAACTGAAATCCTTCCCAAATGCAAAAGTAGCCAGCTATATTTTTTTAAATTTACCACAGGAGCTACATGTTCACTTTGAAAGAAAAACCCTCAAGAGTAGTGTATAGCCTCACAGGTGAGAACCTCTCTTCTATAGGGAATGTACTCTTCCCTTCTTGAAGCAATGCAGGCAGTACCAAAATGTTGTAACTGAACAATTTGAGAAAGGAAAAGAAACTGGAAAGCCAGGAGATGCACAATACACCTTGGTACATTTCTCTGGCTCCTTCTTCCCACCTCTGAAAAGAGGTATATTTTACTTCAGTGGCTGTTCACAAGTTGTTATTCCAGACACTTTTTCCTTAATTAACCAAGCATGAGTGTCGTCAAGAGAGTGGTTTGACCTGACACTTCTTTCAGGAACATGTAATTCTGACGCAAGCCAAAATATCTAACATCCTGGATGAAAACATTTAGTACTGAGCGCCAAGTGGGAGATCCCTGAGGATAACGAATGAGCTGGGATAGAAGAAAATGCCCAGATTTTTCACAACTATTCCTTTCTCTTCACTTGCTTTCCTTTCACTGGATGGAAATCACAGGGACATGACTTCTTGAGGGGCAGCCCGTTTTTAAAAAAAAAAACACCTTCCAAATAAACACATTCAAACCAGGTTGCATCCCCAATTTTAATTTCCTGATTAGCAAAATCTTTGTGAGTTGTTCTGAAAAAAATGTTTGAAAGAGAAGCATATAAAACGTGGGTGTTGGGAGGCAAAAGGAATGTTGAAAAAAGGCACATAGCTGGGTGGGGGTTGGGGACAACAGATCCTCACAGAAACATTTACCTTAATAAACTCGCTCTTTCTCAACAACGCCGCCCAAGCAGAGTGGGCTCACTGTCTCTTAACAGCTGAAGGTTCAGCACAACCGTTAGGGGCAAAAGGTAAAGAAGGAACTGGTACATGTGGGCTACTTCTTTAGGGAAAGAAACAAAACGAAACCGACTGCTTGCTTCTGCACATCCCCTCGGATGCCCCCAAGGTGCCTTAGAGATCAGCTGCTCCACAGCAACTATGCAATCTGAAAGGAGGTCTGAGAATAGCCTTGGGCAGCCCCCAGGTGAGCATAGGTCAGCTGCAGGATGGGAGACTGTCGCATAATGGCTGCCTGTTATTTGGGTCTTTGAAGAGGAACATGAGAAGATGTTGCGTTTTGCAGAGAAGGCCGGTAACCGCTAGTGTCACGGAGGTGGAAGAAGCAGCTTCCTGTGAAAATGTCAATAATCGCTCCATGGATCATTTCGGTGAGGAGCTCTCCCTTTCCTCTCCTCCATGAAAGCACATTAATTGTGTGCATGGAAATAATTATCGCTATCGGGATGAGCAGCGGGAGCTTCTTAGCTTCCACTGAAAGAAGAGCTGCTATTCTGGAAAGGCCTGCTGCTTCAATCACTTCTTAATCCCTTGCATTAGTTTCAGTTTCCCCTCCCCGTCCCCCCCAACAAACGTAAGCCTAGAATCTCTGGGACCAGTCCCAAAGGGCACAAGTAGGAAAGCAGTAAAAACAGTCCAGGTGATTCCAAAAATAACAAATGGTAGGCAAACGTCCCAGCTTTTTAGGTAAAATGCAAATATGGGGCAAAAGAAGAACATTCAATGCTTCTCATTTGAAGTAGAAACTTACAGGTAGTTCTTGTTGAAAGACCACCGTTCAAAGTTATGATGGTACTAAACAAGGGGGATCTACGATGGGTCCTCATAGCTGTGGCCATTCCCATGGTCACACCAATGCAATTTGCACATCTGGCAACTGGCTCACAATTATTATGTCAGAGTGTCCTGCAGTCATGTGATTATTTGTGATCTTCACTTCCGACAAGAAAAGTCAATGGGGAACCTGACAGGAAGTTGCATGTGACTGCAGGATGCTGCGATCACACCGGAGTCACCCAATCAGCAACTGGGACTGTCACTGGCTTACATTGGCACAGTCATGTGTAGTGGTGGTATTCAGGCGAACCAGTAGTGGTGACCTGAGGGTTGCCCCCGCCCTGGTGCTATGTCATCCTATTTAGACATGTTTTCTAAGTCGCATGCATGCGTGCAAGCAAAGTGCATGCGTGGGAGGCCAAACTGGTGGTACAATTATGTGAAACCCACCTCTGGCCATGTGACATTGTGCTTTACAATTGCATTGCTTAATGACGGAGTTGCTAGTCCCAATTACCTTTGTTAAGCAAGGACTACTTATATTTGAGTACAAACAAGAAAAAACAATGGCACAAAAAGCAGTTGTGCAGCTTCTTAATTTCTCCTGTTCTATTGGAAGCAGCACACTGTGTATTTATAAGCTCCAGGCTGAAGAGCACACAAGGGCCATTGTGCCACTCATACATCATCTGCCAGGAAACAGGCACACCTGCCCTGTTGGATGCCTAGCTATTATTATGGGTGAAGAGAGGGTGAAGGAAAGGTAAACATATGTGCTGGTGTCTTCAGGCAGACTATACAGTGCATGAATAATGTATGATTTCTAAGGGAAGGCTCCGTCACAGAAAAATTGTTATGTAGAAAGAATAATGGGGGTGGCTTGCCATGAATCTTGCGTGAATGGCAAGATGCACCTTGGTCCCTTCACTAGGACAAAGGAAATAAGAACATAGTTTATGTGCTATCAAGGTGGTGTTGACTCAGTGGTGGGTTTCAATTTTTTTTAGAACCTACTCTGTAGGTGTGGCCTATTTTGTGGGCGTGGCTGGCGGTCACGTGACAGGGTGGGAGTGGCCACCTTTTAAAATGTGGTGAAACTCATTTAACAATGCTCTTGCTTAGCAACCAAAATTTTGGACTCAATTGTGATGATAAATTCTTTCTTTCTTTCTTTCTTTCTTTCTTTCTTTCTTTCTTTCTTTCTTTCTTTCTTTCTTTCTTTCTTTCTTTCTTTCTTTCTTTCCTTCCTTCCTTCCTTCCTTCCTTTCCTTTCCTTTCCTTCCCGTTGGGTCACTGGCAGCGGCGGGCCAGATTTACTTCCAGGTACGCCGGTGGAACCCCCTCTCACCGGTTCTCTAAATTTCACCAACCGGCTCTCGCGAGTAGGTGCGAGCCTGCAGAAACCCACCACTGTGTTGACTCCTAGCAATCATCTAGATAAGATTTTCTCCATGACAATCTGTCCCTAACTTGGTTCTTCAGGTTTTCCAATTCTCCTCCAAGTCCATCCAACCTGCTGCTGGTCACCCTCTTCTTCTCTTTCTTTCCACTTTTCCCAACATTAGAACCTTCTCCAGAGGTTGATATTCAAGATAACAACATAGCTAAATTTAAGTAGAAGCCCATACTTCCCGGAAGATTTTGATGACATTTTGAAGTATCTGTGTGGGTGTTTTGTATATGACTATGTGAATGTTATAAACCAATACATGCAAACCATGCAAATGGCTTTGATCTGGAATGCAAGAGTGTGTAATCACATTTCTTGAACAAGTTATAAAACAAGCCACATATGCTTTAGCACAACTCCCCATGATCTCAGTGTCTAACTGTAAATACCACCAAGGTAATCTACTTAATAAAAATGTAAATGAAAAATAAACAAAAACTGAAAGTGTATCTTCATTGGCGTACTGTTACAAAATAACGGCAAGAAAATAATAATAATCCACCAGATGAAAAAAAAGAGTGTTGTTCTTTTTATTTCTCCACATGTATTAGTAAACAACCTAACATACAATTCTAGTTGAACCATGTTTGTGACTCACTGTGATTTTGCAGTCCATTTTTTAATTACCCGACTAACTTCAATCTAACCCAGTGTTTCTCAACCTTGTCAACTTGAAGATGTCTGGACTTCAACTCCCAGAATTCCCCAGCCAGCATTCGCTGGCTGGGGAATTCTGGGAATTGAGGTCCAGGCATCTTCAAGTTGACAAGGTTGAGAAACACTGATCTAACCAGATGAATACCATAGATGAGTTGAGTGGAGGAAATGCAGAGACAATAATCACACATACACATCACACACACAATGCACAATAAACAATAAAGGTTTTTCCCCCTCAAACCAATGCCAATAAGAGCCTAATGATACTAACAGAACAAATTATTTCACCATTAAAAATAACAGAATAACATATATACTTCTATGTGGTACTCTCCCTATTTTTCAAACTTATCTTTTCAGCCATGAAAATAAAACACATGTTTTATTTAGACTGACTGAATTTGCATCGGTTGGCATGCAGTTAAGATATTCTTCCCCAAGGATTTTGCCAGTAGGCAGCAACAGTTGCATTTGAACTGAATATCTATTACAAATTATTCAGGGCCACCTCCCAACCCTTTGATCTTAATGGACTAGTTTCCTTTTTTTACCCACATGGGAAGCACTATAGAAAGTACTACTGGTAGGCACTTTTCCTTCACTAATGGCAGTCCACTATAGTAAATATGAGTTCAAGATAACATAGCCATGGACAATTTGAAATAAGATTTTGTAATCAATTATAAAGACTCCTTCACATAGGAAAATGCTTTTATTATGAATTCTTAAAAAAACATACTAGATGACTTGACTAGACTAAACTAGACATTATAGGGAATTAGAAGGAACTAAAGGTTACAATGAAAGGAGATAAATACTTGACTTACTAATATAGAATGAAGCAAAATATTTTAACACTGGACATACTAAAGGATATTTTTGAACAATGGACCTAGAGCTTAAGTGTCTGCCTCTATAAACAGGTTGTGTTTAAAAAGTATTATGGCAGAGAAACAAGTTTGCATGATCGAGGCTGATTTGAAAGTGGATTTAAAAATGATAGCTTACAAGAATTATATTGGAAACTAGCTGATATAATTAAAATGGATATTACAAATAACAAACCAAGGGAGTAACTTGGATACTTTTGAATATTGCACTTACAAAGCAGGCTTGTTACAGCTTTGAAGAATTTTGTGAGAAAGGACAAAAAGAAAATCAAACAAATCATGCTCCAGAATATTATTTGAAGGGACTAACGATCAAGTTTGTTAGCAATAAAAGGATGGAATATAGAGATTGTTTTTTGATCAAGTGTAAAATAGATATCTTGTTATTTCTGATTACCTTTAATGAACTTATGCTTACATTAGAACTGAAACAAGGAAGCTTTATGGATTTGTCTGGGTTTGTATGGGATGTGGGAAGAAGAGATCATTTGTTGCATTTTAATAGGTGATAATTTACTAAAATTGTTTACACTTGTGATGAAGATCCAAATCACTTCTTTATATATTTATATATTTATTTTCTTTTTCTTTACTATATTATTTTTTCTTTTATGCACCTTCTCTTCTTCTTCTTTATCTTTTTAATTTACATCAGTTTGTAATGTTGTAAATTGTAATCTTTAATAAAATTACTATTTTTTTAAAAAAAAGAAAACCATATCCCCAGAGTGGTTTAGTTCAGTTTTACTAAGTGCCCCTGCTTACCTTGGAGTGGTACGTAAGAGTATTTTTGGCCACTGCACACTGCTTCTCCACCAGGAAACAAAATCGCCGCCTCTCTTCTGTGAGCGCCATCTTGTAACCATCAGATACATAGTTCTCCAGCTCACTTTGTTTATTGGTCATTGCTTCAATAAACTGGAAGAAAAGAGAGGACATAAAATATTAGAGGTGAGTAGAAACTAGCACGTTAATCACAATATGTGAGAGCTGCGGTGGGGCAGTGGTTAGAATGCAGTACTGCAAGCTACTTCTGCTGGTCACCTGCTGCCAGCAGTTTGGCAGATCAAATCTCACCAGGCTCAAGGTTGACTCAGCCTTCCATCCTAGATTGTTGGGGGCAATAGGCTGACTCTGTAAACTGCTTAGAGCAGTGGTTCTGAACCTGTGGGCCGAGACCCCTTTGGGGGTCGAACAACCTTTTCATAGGGGGTCACCTAAGACCATTGGAAAACACATATTTTTGAAAAAATACTGAAAATATAAAATAATTTTATGGTTGGGGTCATCGCAACATGAGGAACTGTATTAAAGGGTCACAGCATTAGGAAGGTTGAGACCCACTGGCTTAGAGGGGGCTGTAAAGCACCATAAAGCTGTATATAAGTGTTATTGCTATTGCTAATATGAACGTACAAGCCTGCAGGCATTCTGAATACAGCAGATTCCTTTGCAAACCTTACATCTATTCCAGTTGCTTGAGAGAAAGGAAGCAGAGAGCTCTTGCCTCACAAGCAGGAGGTTGTGAGTTCGATCCTAGGTAGAGGCAGATGTAGGGTCTCCTGCTTGTGCAGGGGGTTGGACTAGATGACCTGCAAGGTCCCTTCCAACTCTGTTAATCTGTTAAAGTAGGCAGTTGCCTCTTCATCATTACCCTACAAGACTTTCTGAGAGATCCCTGATCTGGTGCTCAGTTGCAGCCTGGACGGCAGGGGGCACTGGGCCACAGAGCATAAGCTCTGCTGAGAGAATCTCGCTCCTTCCCCCTCAGTAACATCCATCCTTAGTCATCTGACTTCCCTCACACAAAAGCTCCTGACTCAGTACGTGGGCTTCAGATGTTGTGTGGGTGGCAGAAGAGCAGAGAGATTCTTAGTCTCCCTCCTACTCCCTCTGCACCTGGATACTGCTAATTCTCTACTGCCTATTGCTATGAATCGACTTCGGTGGCTCACATAAGTTTAAAGGGCCTTCAGAAGGATTGTTTTTCTCTTTTTTTCCACTTTCTCCATTGAACTCTCCTTTGTAGGCTACTGAGAACCTGCTTCTCCTACTCTTTCTGAAAATCATAGAGGACATTGAGGTCTGCCTCAGAGGCCCGCAGGTGATGCAGAGAGGCTGAACCCACAACTAACTTCTCTCCTGTGAGAAGATGCAGCAAAGTAAAAAAAATAAAAAAGACACCTTCTCCAAGAGCCCCATATCCCCCTTTAATGGCATCTCCTCCTGTGAAGTCTTCAAACTTTGACATAAAGTCATCCACTTAATTCTGCAACCAATGGCCCGAGAAATCCACAATGCAATAAATTTCCTTTCTCACATTCAGGGGTTTCTCTGCACTCAGCACTTCTATGCTCAGTTTGAATAGCCTAAAAGTCTGGAATATCCTAAAGCATTTTAGATGTAAGCCTTCATGGCTTTAAAAGGTCATTAACTGCAAGAGAGTTAATAGAGCCCCTTCTTTATTGCATACACCAGCCCCTTGAGCAATCACTGGTGCTTGCTTTCTGGATACCCCCCTCCCTCCCTCCTCACCCCAAAAGACTTTGCAAGCAGGCTGCTGCTGATTCCATTTCAACAAAGGCCACTGTGAGAGAGGAAAATGCCTTTCCTAAGAGGAAGCCTGTTGCAGGATAAATACATCTTAAGGAGCAGCACGCTTTCCTCCCATTAGTATTTATTCAGATGCCACATGTGTATAGATTCAAACGTATTGTAGCCAATTAAAATAAATATATCAGCTACGAATCCTGTAATTAGATGATGGTCCATTTCTAGCCCAGGACAAAAAGCAAGAAAGGCACAATCTTGAAAAGAAAAATAGCTCCAGGCTATTTTCCTCCATCATATGCAGTATAAACAAGCCACACTTTTAATTTCATTTCTGAATCCTTTTCTTTCCTCCACCATTCCCTGCAAAAGGTGGGTTCCATTCTGAAGTGACAAAGAATTGTTTTCCTTTCTGCCACCTCCTTTATGATATTAATCCAACATGGCTGCCTTTCCACAATAACCACAGACCTGTCCTTGTAATACTACAATATACAAGCTTTTTGTCTTTAAGGAAAAGAGAAAACAAGGAGGAACTCAGTTGCCTTCCCATGCAGCCATGATCAAACCACTTAAAGCTTCTTTATATGGAGTTAAATCAATTTGTCACAACTTCTGCTTAATTACAGGTGGTCCTCAACTAATGGCCATTTAATAATAGTTCATAGTTATGATGGCTTCGGAAAAGGTGATTTACAACCTGTACTTGCACTTATGACTGTCACATCACCCTTCCAGTCATGTGACTGCAATTTGGGCACTTGGCAACCAACTCGCATTTGTGACCAGTGGCAGCATGATCATGATTTGCTAACTTTTTTTTGCTGGTTTCCAGAAAAAAAACAGCCATTGGGGAAGCTGTAGTCCCTTAATAATCATAGTGATTTGCTTAATGACCACCATAAAATTGTCATAAAATCAAATTTGACTTGACTTATGAGCACAACTACTTATGACAGAAATTACAATCCCAATTGTGGCCGTAAGCCTAGAATTGCCTCTATGTATGGTATTGTTAATTCATTAATATTCATGCTGAGTGCCTTTGGAAAATTCTTGTCATTCACTATATCGTGCCTTGCAGCATTAAGAGAAAGGGAGAAACCATACGCTTTTCCTTCTTAATTTATAGATATACAGTAGGCCTGTGAAACTGGCGGCTCGCGGGCTGGATGCGTCATGCACAGGTCACGCCCACCCCAGCTCCGCAAAGGCGAAAATCATCATGATGCGTCATGATAGGTCACGTGACACTGTCAGGTTTGACACCCATGGTATAGAGTATATATTTAGGATATGTTCCATTTGTATTATAGAACATTTAACCAACCAAGGGCGCTAATTCAGTAGTGAATCCTCTGCTGGATCCCCAAAAGATTGGAGGTTCAAGCCTCAGCATCTCCTGGTAGTGCTGAAAACACAACGAATCAGTGGAAGCAATACCATGCTAGACAAACACATTGATTCATAGATTTCTTATTTTGAAGGACAATATAGTTGCATTTCAAAACACATCAAACTAAAAACCCTTCCACAAAGTTTGAATTAGTTTGCTTCAAACATCTGAAACCGCTGTTTCAAACAAGCGGTTGTGAATTTGAATTGAGGTTTCAAATGCCCCTATCGCAGGTTTTGCTGACTGTTAGGTAAATTTGGCCCATAAGAAATATTCTGAAATTCCATTTTTTTCCAGGGAAAAAATATGTGCTTCATCAACTGGATTTTATTTCACGAAGGAATTAACTCCAGCATCCATTTCTCTCTGAACACCTGAGCTGATGTGCTTCCTTTTCAGCTGAAGGGATCCACATCTGCCATTTGTCTCTTCCTGCAATGCCTTACTGGTACAGATTCTTTGGAACATAACTTTTGATGTCTCTGCAATCACATTAGCAACTTCAATACCTGAGGGGAAATGGCAGAATTGCAAATAAAGGTTCCATTTTAAAAGATTTATTGGGCGATATGAATATTCTATTTTGTCAGCGGAGAAGAGAAATGGGAATGAAATGGAAGTATAAAGCATAAAGCTTGAGACGTTCTCCCTTAAATTCCCAACACGCTCAGCAGTGGCACCCAAGCATAAGCTACATTACTTGTTCAAAATAGTGCAATAATTACAATACCAGCCTAAACCTGACAGGTCTGTGAACTGCAGACAATAATGCTTGCTTGCTTTCTGTGCCGCTTGTCTAAACTCTGGCAACCAGCAAATGCATTAAGGCAAGATTTCTTTAAATCAAAGCAATATGTTTTGTTCCTTTCTTCAGCAGTGACTTTGTCCCAGAAGGAAGTCACTCAAGGTGTCATCACCCAATAATCTCACACTCCCCCCCCCCCCCTTTATTTGAAAAAGTCTTAAGCTCACTGCTGCCAGGGCATACATGGAAGACATGGGAAGCGTAACTGAAAAGCGGCTACTAAGCCTGCACTCAGCTCCCTGAGTAGTAACCCTCTTAAGCCATCTCTTTCCCCCCAAAGTTTTACTCAAATGAAATAAGATGCCCTATTATGACTAATTTCTCACAAGGAGCAGAAATAATCAGAGCTTTGCTTTCCAACCTTGGGGTTTGGGTTTTGTTTTGGTGGTGGGGTTACTACAAAGCTGAAAACTTCCAGCCTGTATGATGGGGCGTCACGTTGGCTAAGAATTCTGGATATTACAGCTCCATGGTTCTGGATTTATATTATATTGGAAAAGGTTTCAATGGTGAACAAAGTAAGGTTCTACATTTAAGCAAGAAAAACAAAATGCACAGGTACATTATATTTGGTACTTGCTCAATAGTAGTAACTGTGAGAGGAATCTTAGAGTCCTAGTGGACCACCATTTAAATATGAGTCAGCAGTGTGCAGCAGCTGCCAAAAAAGCCAACACAGTTCTAGGCTGCATAAACAGAGGGATAGAATCAAGATCACGTGAACTGTTAATACCACTTTAAAATGCCTTGGTAAGGCTACACTTGGAATACTGCATTCAGTTTTTGTCGCCACAATGTAAAAAAAGATGTGAAGACTCTAGAAAGAGTGCAGAGAAGAGTAACAAAGATGATTAGGGGACTGGAGACTAACACATATGAAGAATGGTTGCAGAAACTGGGTATGTCTAGTTTAATGAAAAGAAGGACTAGGGGAGACACGATAGCAGTGTTCCAATATCTCAGGGGCTGCCCCAAAGAAGAGGGAGTCAAGCTATTCTCCAAAGCACCTGAGGGTAGAACAAGAAGCAAGGGGTGGAAACTAATCAAGGATAGAAGCAACTTAGAAATGAGGGGAAATTTCCTGACAGTTAGAACAATTAATCAGTGGAATGACTTGCCTTCAGAAGTTGTAAATGCTCCAACACTGGAAGTTTTAAAGAAGATGTTGGATAACCATTTGTCTGAAGTGGTGTAGGGTTTCCTGCCTAGGCAGGAGGTTGGACTAGAAGACCTCCAAGGTCCCTTCCAACTCTGTTCTATTGTATTTCTTCTGCTGTTAGGTATTTTTTTTATTACAATGGCTGATATTATAGCTTGGGTTGGTTAAACAATATCACCATATCAAAATAAATGCAAGCAGTTTGAACCCTCAAACATTAAAAACATTTCCTTCCCTTGCCAAAGATCTTAAGGAATTTTTGATTTTGAGTTGTGTATTAACAAGGAACTCCTGCTGCAAAAGCTACTGGGGATATGAAGTTAGCTTCACTAGCAGTCATGGAAAATCACAATTTCAAAAAACATTTCCAACAGGAGCTAGTAGCTGGGGGAGGAGGGGTGTGTGTGTGTGTGTGTGTGTGTGTGTGAGAGAGAGAGAGAGAGAGAGAGAGAGAGAGAGAGAGAGAGAGAGAGAGAGAGAGAGAGAGAGAGAGAGAGAGAGAGAGAGAGAGAGAGAGAGATATTCTCACATAATGCATTGGCTACAGAATGGAAGTGGTTTACCATTGCCTTCTTCCAATTTTGTTTTTGCTTTAACTTCCAAGTAGAGATGTGCAAAATGTTTCATAGATGGAACAGCTGGTTTTGGGTGGCCTGTGTCTGGATTCAAACAGGCATGTTTTGAACATTATGGTCCATATACAGGATGAAATGTGATGTTCTTGGCAGAGATGTTGGGATAGGAGTTAGGAACAGTCGCTGCTAAGGGTTTTCATGGCACAGCATGTGCCTGTGACACATAAAGACAAAGATGAAAACTTTCAAAATTGAATGCTTTCAATTTATACTGAGGGGAAAAAAACCCTATGCCACTTCCAACCTCAAGCGCCTGTTTTTAATCAGAGCAATTCGTACTGTTTTCTCAACCTGAAAATTGGTCAAAAGGAGCATCATGCTTTATCGTGGACCTATGTACCTTGTGTGACCGTCACCTTGTTTCTGTACCTTAAAGAAACAGGCTTTTCAGCCTACATTGGGATAGTATACTACTCAGGTAAGTTGAGGATGGAATTAAAGAGACCCTACTTTGCAGCTATCAGCAAACATCAACAGCAAGTTCATGTAATGTCAATTAATCAGTTCCCCATGATGATGATGATGATTTTTCGAATTTATACCCCACCCTTCTCCTTGTTAGGACTCAGGGCGGCGCACAGGCATTATTAAAAACCATTACAAAACAATATATACTATTAAAAACATATTAAATTAAATTAAAACCCGTGCTAAAAACCCTTTAAAACCCTAAAAAATTAAAATTTATAAATATAGTCAGAAACGGGGGGCTACGCTAGGCCGGCTTGTTGGAATAGGTACGTCTTAAGGCGTTGGCGGAAGAGGCGGAGGTCCAAGGTAGTGTGAAGGTCGGGGGGTAGGTCGTTCCAGAGGGCCGGGCCCGCCACAGAGAAGGCCCTTTCCCTGGGTGTCGCCAACCGGCATTGCCCGGC
This sequence comes from Rhabdophis nuchalis, assembly GCA_039707465.1. NCBI lineage: Eukaryota > Metazoa > Chordata > Lepidosauria > Squamata > Natricidae > Rhabdophis > Rhabdophis nuchalis. The sequence goes on along the minus strand of CM077646.1, from coordinate 148,379,745 downwards.
CGACGGTACCCGGAGAAGGTCCTCTCTGTGGGAGTGGAGCAGACGAAGGGATGTATGGGGCAGAAGGCGGTCTCGTATATAGCTAGGCCCCGAGCCATGGAGCGATTTGAAGCTGGTCGTCAACACCTTGAAGCGCACTCGAAAGGCCACAGGCAGCCAGTGCAGCTCGCGCAGGAGAGGTGTTATGTGGGATTGCCTTGGGGCACCCATAATCCCCCGCGCGGCCGCATTCTGAACTAGCTGTAGCTTTCGAGTGCACCTCAAGGGGAGCCCCATGTAGAGAACTGATAAAGTCACTTAGACCAGGGGTCTGCAAAGTTGGCTCTTTGAAGACAGCATAGCTGGCTGGGGAATTCTGGGAGTTGAAGTCCACCGGTCTTCAAAGAGCCAACTTTACAGACCCCTGACTTAGACACTTAGCTCGAGATGCCTAAATTCATCAGTATATAAGAAATTCACTAGTACGGACCATAGGATGCTACAACACAAATAGCCAGTGTTCCTGTTCTATCTATACCCAAACAGTAGCTCATGATCTATCTACGTTCTCATCTGAGATGCCATGAAAAAAATGTTTTTCCCCATTTAAAAAAAAAAAAAATTAGGCCATCACTTAGGGGATTACACATCCTGGCTGCCATCAACATTTCAAATTGTTGGTTATAAACCTGATACGCAGCTACCTATTGGGTAATATATGCCTATTTTCCTTACATAACCAGTTGGCAAGGCAGTAGAGGGTGGTTCCCTGCTGCAGACATATTCTTTGCAAACTCAGTGTCATAAAATTATTTTGCTCTTCATTTATGATAAGTAGATGCATCCTGAGAAGTAGTCCAGCATAATTCTTCTTTTTGTTTATTTATTTATTTATTAGATTTATAGAGCCACCCATCCCACATAAAGTGGATCAGAGCAGCTAACACTTTCAATACAGTAACAAATAAATGAAACACATCAGAAAACAAAAAGAAAAACAGCCACCAAGGACAAACCAGTCAGGAATAAATTCATTTCTAACTATCCTAAAAAAAATCCCAAACAGACATTTCACTACCTCAATGGGATACCTCAATATTTGCATTACGAATTCTAGAGTTTAATTCACAACTCATTTATTTAAAAAATGGCATTTTTCACAGAGAAAGGTTTCTTTGTACAATACATTTAATTCTTTCTAGTAAAAATATTGTACAAAATAAATGAATTCTAACATAAATACTTGTTCCAATTAACTAAGTCACATTAGCCATTAAAACAAGGATGTGATTTTAAGCAGTCTACTTGGGAGGTTAAAGACATGATAATAAGAGGACAGTCAAACCAGTTTGAGCTCTTTAGGCAAGGCTCAAAATGTTTCTGGGCTAAAATAAACCAGAATCTTCTCCAGGGCAAACAAAGAATAACAGAATGAGAGAGTTGGAAGGGATCTTTGAGGCCTTCTAGTCTGACACCCTGCTCAAGCAGGAGACTCTATACCATTTCAGACAAATGGTTGTCCAATCTCTTCTTACAAACCTCCAGTGACAGAGCACCCACAACTTCTGGAGGCAACTTCTGTTCCACTGATTAATTGTTCTAACTGGCAGGACATTTTTCCTTAGTTCCAGGTTGTTTCTTTCCTCGATTAGTTAACATCCATTACCTCTTGTCCTGCCTTCAGGTGCTTTGGAGAATAGGTTGAGTCCAGAGGTGGGTTGCTCCCGGTTTTACTACTGGTGCACTTCACGCATGTGCGCCACGCGCAAAACAACTTACAGTGAACTGCACACATGCACGCACTACTAAACAACATGCTGGCAATGGCAGCGGCGGCCAGGGAACTAGTTTGGGGGCATGCATGGGCAGCCTGGGTTGCTGCCGGTTCTGCGACCCAGGCCAAAATCTCACTACCGGTTCAGCTGAACCGAGAGCAACCCACCTCTGGTTGATCCCGTTGTCTCTGTGGCAGCCCCTTAGATATTGGAACATTGTTATCATGTCATCCCAGTCCTTCTTTTCATTAAACTGGAAATATTCAATTTCTGCAACAGTTCTTCAATGTTTTAGTTTCCTGTCCCCTAATCCTGGTTGCTTTTTTCTGCACTCTTTCTAGAGCAGGAGTGTCAAACTCGCGTCTTCACGGCGGCGTCAAGTGACGCATCGTGATTTTTTTCTCCTTCACTAAACCTGGCGTGGGCATGGCCTGTGTGTGGCGCATCCAGCCCTCAGGCTGCAAGTTTGACCGCCCTGTTGTAGAGTCTCAACATCAAAGAAAGGAAAATAATCAGAAGAAGAAAGAAAGGAAGAGATTAGAAAGGAAAAAGTGCAAGTCTTAGAAGGAAGGGGGGAAAGGTATGCTATCTCCTAAAGCTGGTGACTCACGAGAGGTGCTTCTAGTATTGCAGATCCTGAAGACTGGGTTGCATTATAAGCAGTCTCTATTGTTCGGCATGTGTGGGGGTGGGAAAAGGGGGTGGGTGGGTGGGTGGGAAGAGAGAACAGAAGGAGAGAAAAACAGCTATGGAGAGAATTTCCCCCCCCTATCATTAATGGGCTGCTCTGAAGCACAGCTTCTGCCCACATGGATTGCACATTAACATACAGCTGTAACCCTTTGTTGCAGAAGGTCTGTTAGCATTAGGAGTATACTAATAAAGTAAGCAATATTGCAGATGGGTTTTTGCAAAACACTATCTCAGAAGGGAACTTCAAGAGGCAAGAAGCACTTTAGCTTTCATACTATTGAATGGTTTCCCCCCCCCCCGCCCCGCCAGTCTCCATTAAGGCCAATTCATCATGCAAGTTTCTTCCATGAAGAGAGGGTCTACCGACTACTCAGAAGGTAACAGTTATGTAAATGCATGAAACCTTTGTAAAAGATTTCTAGAAAGATCTCATCTCCAGATATATATATCACTTTATTGCGGTCATGGACCAGAGATCTAGACAAACAAATCACACAAAAATATACAACCGAGCCCCACTGAAAAGTGGGAGACAATAGGCAAAATCGAAGATCATCTCCAGATATACTCAGTTTAATCTGAAAATGAATCTAAAAGCATTATCCAAAATACCGAACACCTAATTCTACCCAGTAAAACATACAAACTGCAACATAGATTAGTATAAGGGTATTGCAATCTTGGCAATTAGTCCCTCTGCTAGCTTGGCCTTTAAAAAAACAAAACAGCTGAATTGATGCCCCCACTAATATCACCCCAACTCACGGCCTTTTCTTCAACAGGTACAAATCGCTCAGAGACCCCATTAGTGTGAAATTGGGAAACGGGTGGAGAAGCTATAACATAGATCACGTGAAGTGTTAATGCCACTGTATAGTGCCTTGGTAAGGCCACACTTGGAATACTGCATACAGTTTTGGTCGCCACGATGTAGAAAAGACGTGGAGACTCTGGAAAGAGTGCAGAGAAGAGCAACCAAGATGATTAGAGGACTGGAGACTAAGACATATGAAGAACGGCTGCAGGAGCTGGGTATGTCTAGTTTGATGAAGAGAAGGACCAGGGGAGACATGATAGCAGTGTTCCGATATCTCAGAGGGTGCCACAAAGAAGAGGGAGTCAAACTTTTCTCCAAGGCACCTGGGGGCAGGACAAGAAGCAATGGGTGGAAACTAACCAAGGAGAGAAGCAACTTAGAATTAAGGAGAAATTTCCTGACAGTAAGAACAATTAACCTCTGGAACAGCTTGCCTCCAGCAGTTGTGAATGCCCCAACCCTGGAAGTCTTTAAAAAGATGTTAGACAGCCATTTGTCTGAAATGGTATAAGGTTCCTGCCCATGCAGGGGGTTGGACTAGAAGACCTACAAGGTCCCTTCCAACTCTGCTATTGTATTGTATTGTATTGTATTGTATTGTGTATCGTTTTAGAGTTATTTAAAATGAATGGTCTCCTCTATTGGGTTGATCACTGAACAGTTTAAATGGCAGGCATATCTACAATGGTGAGAAGCAACTGTTGTGGTCTGTCGGCAGCCTGTGGAGTTGGCAGCAGAGTTGGTCAGTGAGGAAGTTGGGGAGGAACATGGGGCAGTCCTGGAGTCTGGGGAAAGCTCTGATGAGGGCTCTTCGTTGGGAGGCAGAGAGGGGGGCGGGCCATCTGGTAGTTATTTGCTGCCTCTGGAGCCTCCGGAGTTTGACATCAGTGAGGCAGAAGAACAGTGTGAGCCTGTTCCCAGTGTGTGCATGCACAGAGCTGCCAGAAGGCAAGAATAATAAAGAAAAAAAGGGCGACTCGGAAATAAGGCTTCGAGATAATTGGCCCCTCCCATAAGACACATAAGAGGAGCAAATGGACGTGAGCCTTTGCAGGAAGCAATTAGTTCATCTAGTCGATTTAAGCTCTGAGAAGTCCTGTTTGACTCTGTGCTACATTTGGCCTTGCAAAACTAATTGGCAATTAGGACTCTGGCAGCGTTTCAAGGGAGATAAAGGTGGGTGTTTATCAACATTACCCTGAAAGACTGTGGCAGACATCTGTTGGACTCTTCGCAGACTGTTTGTGAATATTTACGAGCTGTGAATGACCATAATCCACAGCTATCTAAATAAAAGAGGTGTTTTGAGACTAAGATTGTGATGTATGCTTTCTCAGGAAGCCTTGGTCACAACACCAAGAGCTAAACTGGTGGGCACCATCATGGATCGAAGCTCTGTCCTAATTTATACAATTGAAAAAGTCACATTCTTCCTGAAAAATTCCAGAAGGCCGATGAGACAAGGTTTACAAAAAGTAAACAGAAAAGTAACACATGTTTAGCTCTGCAATGCTTCATGCCCTCTTATATCTAGCTGATGGCACACTTTGTGTGAATGTGTCATGGACAGTTTAGAGAAGGCAAAGAACTAAATAATTGTGCAAAAGAAATGAAACCCAAACTCTAAATTACGGTTTGGTAATATAAATACTGAACCCAGAGTCTTAATCATCCTTTAAAATGTGTGGATCAACTTCAAGCTCATTCCTAAAGCAAGGCTATTTTTTTTAATCACTTTTATTTATTATCTATGCAAGCACTGCTACTTAACACTGAACAAGGCAAACAGCCAGCGAGGGACCACTTTGGCAAACTGCATGTGTGATTTTTGAATTAAGAAAAACAGCCACCTTCTTCTGGCTAAAAGAGTGTACCTGTAGCATTTCTCTGGTTCAAGATCATTCCACAGGAAAGATTCACTTTGGGTTCTATTTAAAGAAGCGATTGCAACACAGACTCAGTATTTCTGGATTCTTAAGAAGATTATTAGGAACAGAATACAGAATCACACCCCTCTTGTTCCCCAGTGGGAATTTCGCACACTGGCTTTAACAATAATATTACAACTTGCTTTTAGCTCATTTTAAACCTAATGAGCTTATGTTACCTGGCCCTCATATAGGGCCCAGAGAAGACATTACTGTGCATCTATTGGTATATTACAGGAAGTCATGTTGTGGTTAAGCTGAAAATACACCTTATGGCCATGCTGGTTCTCCCTCTGTTTTGCCCTTGCAAAACACGGTATAGATGCCTTTCAGCATGATGTGGCTTTTCAAAGAGGCACTGAAGGCCAAAATCAAGATGAGAAGTGGACATTTTGTGATGACTTTTTTCTTTTCTCTCTCTGCAGTTTTGAGCATTGCTTAAGTGCAAACTATATTTGTAACCTAAACAAACTATATTTGTAACCTAATTCTATTGAGTTGTTTTTAACCTTTTCACCATAAGATTGTTGATAAGCTGCTCAAAGTCCTTTGGGGTTGGAGTAGCATATAAACTCTGCAGCAGGAGGAGAAATTTAAAATCACAAACTATAATAAAATTGAAATGCCAAATGGCCAAACCATCAGGAACCATCAGGAGGAAGATTGCAAGTATCTGGGCAATTTGCAGTTGGATAACACTAAGCATGAGCAAGCTACAATTATGATTAGTAAAGACTACACCCAGAGTGAGAATTGTGCTAAAGACAAAATTGAATTGTGGAAACACCATCAAAGTCATCAATACCTGGATCATACCTGCTGGCATTATTAACTGAAACAATATGAATTGGACAGTTTGAACCCAAAAACAATAAAGCTAATGACTCTTCACTATGCATTACATCCCTGATGTGATAATGATAAATTATACATACCCTTGCAGAAATGGAGCCAGAGATTTACTTCAAGTCAAACAAACAGTCAAAGAAAAGCATGCATTGGCCAAGTACATAAAAGACAGCCAAGTACAAGCATTAATACAAGTTATACCATATTTTTCAGAGTATAAGATGCACCAGATTTTCAGCCTCTTTTTAGAGGAAAAAAAGTGCATCTTGTACTCCAAAAAATACGGTAAATTTAATGTGCATGAAAGAAAACATGAATTTTGAAATAATGTAGCAAAAAAAGAATAGAATGTTCAAAAGGAAAAGCATTGCATGATCAATTTTTACAAAAGATTGAGGGGGAAATGGATAAAGATAAAACTTGGCATTGGTTTACAACTGGGGCATTAAAAAAAGAAACTGAAGGCTTGATTTTGGCTGCTCAAGAGCAAGCTATTTGAAGTAATGTAATCAAGGTTAGAATGGAGAGATCATCAAATGATTCAAGTGCAGAAGGTACAGAGGCAGGAGAAATGGTAGTTCATAAAATCATCTCATGCAAGAAGATCACACAAATTCATTATAAACAATATAACAGTTGCCAAAATGATTCATTGAAATATCTGTAAATATTATCATGTCCAGGAATAAAAAAAAATGGTGGGGAAAAAGTAGCTGAAAAAAAGCAGGTAAAAGTATTGTGAGAATTCTGATTGCACACTAATAAAAATCTTGTCCCATAATACACCAGATTTAACTATGATTGAAAAGAAGAAAGTGTGGATAATTGATGTGGCAATTCCAAGGATATTAGAATAGAAGACAAATAATTGGAGAAGGTCACAAAGTATCGGGATCTGAAAATCAAAACTTAAATATTATGGTATAAATTGGCCATGGCAGTCCCAGTGGTTATCAGCACACTGGGGGCCATACCAGTGTACAAATTATTGGATGGCACTTAGAAAATGTGCACATTGACAAAATTTCTATCTGTCAATGTCACACTGCTTAAATCTGCACATACCAATATCTTACTACATCCTAGGTTCTTGGGAAAAACTTGATGAATATGAATGTGATCATTACCTAAAGAACTGGAAGTTGTGATTTCATATTTTTGTTTTATAATAATAAAAAGGAGAGGCAGACTGAGATTTTCAGCTCTCCCCTCACTGATGATATCACTTATCACCATACTTCACAAGAACTTCAAAGGCCAGTTTAAAAACATGTGCAGACTGTCTTTGGAAATAATTTCTACCTCTGGTTTAGAATAATGTGTGACCTAGAAACTCTGGTTTGTTTTACTCTGTTTACTGTCATAAGATGAAAAGCTTGTTTGTATAAACACAGATGACTCCATATAATAGCAGAATTTGCTGACAGAAGAAACCAACAAAGTTTGGCTATTTTCTATCAATGTTGTGAAATTGGTTAATGTTAAGAGGAAACACAATGACTGTGTGTTAGGGAAGCATAACATCTGGGAGGATTGTTACTCGAAACTAGGCATAACAATGTTAAGCTAATTGAGGAAAAACTGATTTGGTTTTGAAAAATGAAGTGATGGTTTCTACAATGGAAGTCTTGATAAAGAAAATATGTCAAAAATGGAAATGAAGTCATAAGGAAAAGCTACATATGCTTTAAGAACTACCCCCCAGGCTAACAAGGCTAAATCCGGAAAGAAGTATAAATGTAGGTCCTGGTTGTAAAAAAAAATATGCAAAATATTCAGGATTCTGACTATTTCAGCTTTTTAAAGAAACGATTACTTCAGCTTTTAAGATCATGAAAGCATCTAGATAACATTTCCTGTATATTAAAAGGAATGTAACAATCACATGATCTGAGGAATATGGCTTTTAAAAATGGACACATATGGAAAACTCACTTCAAATTTAAAAAATGGCTGAATCTCTGCATACAAACACACAGGCACACAATAATCCAGAAAATAATTAGAGTGGGAGATAAGATAGTATCAGTCATGACCACAGAATACCCCCATAAGGTTAGAAACAAACAAATATTCTTTATCCCATATAGTACCATCCCTAATCTTACAAGCAAATGTTCAAAACATCAACTTTTCAATCTTGATATCAACAAAAGTCCATAAATGGTTGTCAAAAAAGTGTCTTATTTTAATATTGATCAAATAGCACCTGAAGGCAGGACAAGAAGCAATAGGCTCTTCAGAGGGAAATCCAAACTGGAACTAAAGAGAAATTTCCTGAAAGTGAGAACAATTAATCAGTGGAACAGCTTGCCTCCCAGAGTTGTAGGTGCTCCATAAGTTTATTCTATGAAACCTATAAAATATCCTATACCTGTGAAGGTGAACCTATGACATGCATGCCACAGGTGGCATGCGTAGACCTCTCTGCGGGCATGCGAGCCATTACCCAGCTCAGCTCCATTGCGCATGCAGGAGCGCCTCCCTCTGGTCAGCTGATTTTCAGGTCTCTGCTGCGCATGTGGGGATGCGCACACATGCACATGGGGGTCCCCACTCCCATCCCTCCCAGGAGTCTCAACACGGCCCATTTTGGATGCCAGGGAAATGCAGGGCCTGTGCGGAGGCTGTGGGAGGGCAAAAAACAGGCTTTCTGAAAGTTCAGGAAGTCCAGAAAAGGGCCTGTTTCCGGCCTCCAGATGGCCTCCGGACAAATGGGGGAGGTCGTTTTCACCCTCCCGAAGGCTCGAGGAAAGCCTCCAGAGACTGGGTAGGGCAAAAACAGCCCCCAGCACTGTGGTGCAGGAGGCCGAATAGGCCACGCCCATCCAGCAACCGGGCAGAGAAACGGTTGCTAAAATATTTGAATCCCACCCCTGGTTGTGCGCATGGTTGGGAGCAGAATGCGTGGGGGGTTTGCGTGCACATGCTCAGGGGGGCAGGGTGCATTGCATGATGAGTGAGGACACACGCACGTGCAATGTCGCACGCACGCACACAATTTTGACACACAATGACAAAAAGGTTAGCTATCACTGCTCTATACGATACGGCAGAGGTAAAAGAAGGTAGGGTTGAAAGGCCACATGCTCTGCCACTATTAAAATAAAGCACAGCTAATTCAAACATCTGGCAAGAAGGCAGGTGTGTATCTTTCTCAATCACTGCTAAAAAATAAACTTGTTATTCCAGCCACCGGTTTTAAAAATGAGGTTGCACATCATGTTTTACTGCCTTGTAACCAAGAATCTGTCACACACAAAAGGTAAAAAAAAAGTAATTCCTAACAGAACAGCCCTGTAAAGTTAACAAAGGAAACTGAGTCATGCGAGCATTGAGAAAAGAAAAAAGGGTGGGGCACCAAATAAAGAAGGTGCCTAGGTGACTAGGAGACAACAAGGAGGTTGAGACATTATGCAGGATTAGTCAGGAAATTATTGCAGAAATAGAAGGCAGACAGGGTATAAGTTGCTCTGTAGCAAACTCTTGAATAGCATATGTAGCAATTGCACTTAGACTTATATACCGCTTCATGGTGCTTTACAGCCCTCTCTAAGCAGTTTACAGAGTCAGCCTATTTCCCCCAACAAACTGGGTCCTCATTTTACCCACCTCAGAAGGATGGAAGGTTGCGTCAACCTGGAGCCAATGAGAATCGAACTCCTGGCAGTGAGCAGTGAGTTAGCCTGCAATACTGCATTTTAACCACTACGGCAGAACAGCTCTTATGTCTGTATAAAATCTTAGACTCATGCCAAGGAAATTACCAAAATAAAATTTTTCAGACCCATTCCATGGGTAAAGGTATTTTATACAGGAAAAAAGATACACATTTTGACCAGAATGAAGAGCATTCTGACAGCAGCAGCAGCACAATAACAACAACAACAGGGACAACAGAAGCGAATGGGCAGTACAATCTGCTTTCCTGGGACATCAGCACTGGTCTTTCACATAGAACTTGCCATATATTGTACTAGGACAGTGCTTCTCAACCTTGGCAACGTGAAGATGTCCGGGAGAATTCTGGGAGTTGAAGCCCGGACATCTTCACGTTGCCAAGGTTGAGAAACATTGTACTAGGAGAAGAATTGTTAAGCACCAATAGGCACATTTTATTTTGTTGAGAGCCGAGAAAGACAGACTAGGGCAGGAGAGTTAGATCATTAATCTAATTTCCCCTTTCTACTGGGGAATTTTCATTAATGCATGATGCCATGAGATGGTTTGTTATGCAGACTGATGCTGATAAGGGATGAGAGGGAGTGACTGATGCAAATCATCTTCCATGACTAGATCGTGGCTCTCCCTGCTCCTAATCCAATTTTCCCATCGCTATACCATACGGACCCTAAAAGAGATGTATTTTTTTTTTAAATCAACTTTTCTACATGTATATCTCTGGCTCTTGTATTCAAAAATTAAAAACCCTCAGTTATATGAAAAATGGAACAAACCTGTTTCCAAAGCACTGGTTTCTTCCAAAGGTTTCATTCCTCCCAGGAATCTATGCTACCAAAAATGCACAAAGCCCTCCAAACGCTGAAACCTGCTTGCTCCAGTGGAAAAGCAAATTCACTAATGACCATACTAGACAGGAATAAGGAGAGAGAAAAACAGGCCCTTTTCCCTGTCTGAAAAGTGCAATATACAGTATGTATGCAAAAATGTAAATTCTTAAAATAGACAGTTATGGAACAAGCATCTGGGAATCCAGCTTCATAAAGCTAACGGAACAAAGGGCTGTTCCAAGAAAAACCATCTGAAAGATTCATCCCAGAATTTTTAGAACTCAAGAAGAAAATTCAAGAAGACAACCTGGAACTACGGCGCCTACGGTCTGACCTAAGCATAGTACACAAAATTGTCTGCTACAACATCCTACCTGTCAATGACTACTTCAGCTTCAACCACAATAATACACAGGCAAACAATAGATATAAGGTAAATAGATACTCAAGGTAAATCCACTCCAAACTCGACTGCAGAAAACATGACTTCAGCAACAGAGTGGTCAATGCCTGGAATGCTCTACCTGACTCCGTTGTTACATCCTCAAACCCCCATAATTTTAACCTTAAACTGTCTAGCATGGACCTCATCCCCCATTCCTAAGAGGTCCATAAAGGGGACGTGCATAAGTGCACCAGCGTGCCTACCGTCCCTGTTTACTGTCCCTATTTATTCATACCCATTTCCTGTGTTCATGTCCATGTTTATACTTATACCTGTTATCTCGTACATGTTTGACAACTAACTAACTAACTAAATAAAAATGTAGACAATCCAAAGGAAAAGATCCTACTATATTCCATTCATACACACACACACACACATAAACTTTTTAAAAAAGAATTACAACTGACTTATTTTTCTGTTGTTGAGTCTTCGCTAACCTGTCATTTGGGGAAAGTACTGTAATTTAACCCGTCTGAAGAACACTGGTCATAGAGCTGAATAGTAAAAAATGAAAAAGGAATATGAATTTTATGTTATATTCTTAAGCTTATAAATTGAATGAATTTGTTCCTGACTGGTTTATCCTCAGTTTTTCTTTTTTCTTTTCTGATGTGCTTCATTTATTATACTTCATTATTATATTGAAGTTTTTATTGTGTTGAGTTGCTTTCTGTGTGAGATGGGTAGTCATACACAGCAAATCTAATAATTTAAAAAAATTATGTTGAACTACTTCTCAGTAGGCATCTGCCTATCATAAATGAAGAACAAAGCACATTTATGACACCAAGATTGCAAAGAATATGACTGTTTGCTGGTAACAACTCTCCACTGCTTTGCTTACTGTCTTTTTATTTAGGGAAGATAGGAATAGATTACCCAAAGCTTATGAACAATGCAGGTAATTGTATATCATATGTATAAAGCAACAATTTGAATTGTTGACTATGGCAGTAAGTATAATCCCCTAAATCTGTGATGGTGAACCTATGGCACATGTGCCACAGGTGGCATGTGGAGCCATATTTGCTGGCACGTAAGCCATCAGCTCTTATTTTCTGAGTCCTCAAATAACTCACATATATGTTTTTATTTCTAAGGTCAATAAAGCTATACTGCCCAAGGGATGGCACCAGTTGAAGCAGGGTGGAAAACTGAAATCTGGATTTTGATGTTTTGAACTCCATTCCTGCAGCCCACTAGAGTAGTTCTCTTTCATGTATGGAGGGTATCTGAACACCTCAGGTGGGTTGGAGAAATGGAGCTCAAAATCCCAACAATCTATTCCTGCAGCCCACCAGAACAGTTCTCTTCTGTGCATAGAAGGGAGCTGAACTAAGGAGGCAGCTCTTTTGTTCTACCCACTTAATGAGCAGGGGAATGGTTTAATGACGGCAACTGGGAATGCCAGGATTGCAGACATTGAGGGCAGCAATCACGTGTGTATCTTGCTTAACAACCACTTCTCTCAGGGTCCCAATTGTAGTTATAAGTCGAAGACTATCTGTAGTCTATATAAAAAGAATTAGAAAGAGGGATAAATAAAAAGATAAATAACTCATCTACTGAGGAGAAGGCTGTGTTGCAATTCTCCTTTTGTTTTTAAAAAGGTAAAAAGAAAATATTGGCATCCTTCAGTCTCAAAAGACTATGGTATTGCGCTCTGGAAAGAGGTCCTAAAACAGCATCTGGTGTGGCTAAGAACACTAATTCAGGAGTGGCAATCCCTTCCACACTGAGGGCAGATAGATTCTGGCCCCTGACCAGCCCCCAGATGTCACTGATTCCGGGACTGCCTCTTTGTCTCAGCCTGCGGAGCAAGTGTCTCTTCGAATTGGAGAAGGCCTTGCTGTGTCTTTAGCCTTCAAGCTGAATGATCAGAGGTCAAGGTTTCCCAGCTGTTAATGTCCATTCCCAAGGCCTTTAGATCCCTCTTGCAGATATCCTTGTATCGCAGCTGTGCTCTCCCTCTGGGGTGCTTTCCCTGCACTAATTCTCCATACAGGAGATCTTTCGGAATCTGACCATCAGCCATTCTCACGACATGCCCAAACCAGTGTAGATGTCGCTGTTTCAATAGTGTATACATGCTAGAAATTCCAGCATGTTCCAAGACTGTGCTATTTGGAACTTTGTCATGCCAGGTGATGCCAAGAATATGTCGGAGACAGCGCACATGAAAAGGTAAAAAAATATGGAGATGGCATTGTGACATTCATAACAATTCATGTCACGTGAGCTTGTGAATTTCAGAACATATTTGCAATCACATTTTCCATACAACAACCTGGCTTTGTCTCACATATAAAATGTAAGGGACAGATTGCTGCATAATATGCAAAAATTGTGAACTGGCAATTCTAAGAAGACAGCATTTGTATCACAAATACCTACAGTGAATGAAATTATACAATAGAAGATTAAAAGGGTAGCTAATCTATTTTCTTCACTACAGTTTTCAAAACAGCCAAAGTACTATTTATTTTAAATATTTGCAATGCTGCCTCTTGGCCTTCTCCCAATCATGATTGGGGTTTCATTGTTGTTGTTGTTGTATGCACATGAACTGTCTCCTAGCACATGTTAAAAAGGGAAACCTCTTCTTTTCAGACTGGATGCAAACTGTCCCAGAACCAGAGGGATTTAGCTGAAGGGCAGCCTAATCAATGAGTATAAATCCATATTACAGCAAGGAGAATTTCACAAATGCCAATTGCCTTTGGAGTCCAAATTACTTGCCTTTCTCAGTTATAGAGTGAAATACCTAACTCTCCACCCATTCCAAAGAATTTAGACCAGTGGTAGTCAACCTGGTCCCTATCACCCACTAGTGGGCGTTCCAGCTTTCATGGTGGGCGGTAGGGGTTTTGTCTAATACTGAAGCACTTTCCTTTTTTAAATTTAATTGACTTCCATATTTTATAAGTAGAAAATTTTACTACTAACAGAGATACAAAAGTGGGTGGTAGTTATAAAAAGGTTGACTACCCCTGATTTAGACAATGGAAAGAGAGGCGACTGCATGGAAAGATGAAGGAAAAAAAGAACCATATGCAGAGATTTATTCCTTCTTAATTTGTCCTGAGGGGTGAATGCAGCTCAAACTCAGGAGAATATTTTTACTGCTATTTTACACGTGACCTTGAAGCTGCTTGCTTGTGATTAATGGTAGTGCATTTTTAGTAGGACTGGTTTGGTTAACTCCTGACAAAAAGTATTCTGAAGTTTATCAAAAACTTCTACGTGCCTTATCAGAAAATCTGTAGAAATGGTTTTGAAACTTTTGGCTCTTATTCAGCATTATTATAAAATGAAATTGGATCTTTTCTGATATCAAACAAAAAAAAGGGAGCAAAAGATGATGCTGACATAATCTAAACTACTACTATAGGTTTTAAAAAAAACCAGTTATAAAACAAAACTTAAGGATGTGGAATTGAGTGAAAACAATCATTTGGTACAGATTGAAATATTTTACTTTGAGGCCTGTTCCCAGGGGCACCCATGATTACATACAGACAGAGGGTATAATTTATTAGTTCAGAGACTGTACAATACAGAAGCAGAAATACTAATTACAAAATGAAATTGTATGAGGTAGACACCATCTATTTTTTTGCACGAGGAAAGCAAGTTATCATATTGCATTAAACACACTCAACTGCTATGGAAATGTAGTCATCCTGTCAGTCGTCACCTTATGACTGCAATTGGAACCAGAATTTCCATCGCTAAGCAATGCGGTCAAGAAGTGTGCATTCCAAATGCTCCAAATTTTAATCACATGACCATGAGGATTCTACGATGATCATAAATGCAAGAACAAGTCACTTTGCAGAGCTCTCATAACTTCAAAGGGTTGTTAAACAAATGTACGCAAGTCAAGGATTACTTACATAAATAGACTGTGTGACAGCAATTGCATACCAAATCAAATATTCTATAGATTAGTTAAAAACAAAACAAGGCAATTAAGGTCATCAGGAATGGTCAACTGTAAGTGAAAATTCTTGTGGTAATGGAATATTTCATAGAAAATAAGACTTTTTGCCTACTTAAAGTATTTTAAGTATTTCAAGTAACTAACATTCTAGACGTTTTGGAAGGTGTTTATATATTAATATATTTTTTTAATTTATAAATTAGGTAAATCTATTTTTCAAGAAATGTCAATTTTTTTTCTCATTCAATCTTCCAACAAGTAGTGTTAAATTGTTTATATATATATTTTTATAGATTATATATAAACTATATCTCTACTAAATATTCCCTGTGGAGCTGCTTAGTCGGTCTTTTCAAGATTCCCAATGATCTGACTCTAGAAAATTATACATTAAAAATTTTCAACTGGTTTTTGAAATAGAATTCAACATTAACGCTTTTTGGGAAATTATCATCTTAGTATGTTGAAAAGAAATAAAGAGAAATAACCAACTTCAATCAAATTACAAGGTCTTTTATTATTCCAGGAGTTAAAATAATTTTTATTAGTTTATCCCCTGCAGCTCTTCAAAATAATACTCAGAGGATCTGTTATACAAGACCAAGCAGAATCTGTTCAAGTGACTAAAACTGTTTCATCTGTAAATGAACAGGTTTCAATTTATAATAATCTGAATGTTGCAAAAATATGTACAGTTAAAAATGACAGTGAATGAATTTTGAACAAAGTAATGAATCATTTAAACTAATTCATTACTATTTATTACTTTAACCCCTAGATCTCACAATAATTAATTCAATCCTTTGACTCCAATTACACAAATTGGAGTCTTTTAAAGAGCTTTTCACTGTCACATTATTTATTATTTTATCATTTTAGACTATATATTTATTATGGTGATATATTTATTTGCATGTCACAGTTATATGCAGTATGTCAAAATGTTATTTATACTTATGAATGATTACCAAGCCCAGGTCAATTCCCGGAATCCAGACTGAAATCTTATTTCAGAGCAGTATCATTTAACCTGTTTCATTGACATTCAATGTTGGGTATGCTTAAGCCAAAGCAACAGATGTTCACATAATGGTTTGACTGACAAAAGCACATTGACATTCATGAACCCCTAGTAAAGAAGCACGGCAGGGCTTTTTAAACCACACAGAATTGTGACAATACATGAATTGGTGCAATAAATAAGAGATTAAATAAAGAATGAAAATTAGATGATTTATTTTCTGATAGTTGGATATCCCATCGTTTCATCATGGTGGCATATGCCACACTTTGTTCTTCTATTTCCCCCCATAACTATCACCTTTTGAGATAGGTTGGGCCGAGAGAGAAGAACTGGCCACAAATCACTCAGCACCTCTATTTCATATGGCCAATATATAGGTTGGAACAGCTTTCAAAACTGGTTCTGAGCCTTACTCCCTGCTTCGCACAGTCCACTGAAGATTTATCCAAGCAAAGCAGGACAAATCCTGTTCTGCTTGCACAATCCTCTAGAAAAGCTGCACAACTCTTCTCACCCAAGTTGCTTGCCATGACTCACAGCTGAAGTTGAAGTTTGAGACTTATCAAGTCAGAAATGCAGGCGCCATTTAGTTAATTCAAATATAACCTGTAGGCTATATTTAATTTGTTTTTAACATCTGTTTGAATATTGTTCACAACTTCTGTTTCTGTATTTCATTCAGCATTTTCTTCCAACAACTCTCTATAAGAGATACAGAGCACGACAAGTGGTGTTTTAAGAGATAAGTTTTGTTAGAATTTGATGGACCAGAATAAAATCTTATATATTAAACAGGGCCACAGGAGAATGCTCACACCTGATACAAAAGGTTATTAATTGGGCTACCAATTGTTCCCTAATGAATAACAAAGTAGATATTGAACTATATCTGGGCTTTTAACTTATTTTTTTTATTAATGTATCTTACATAAAGGCACATGGCCTGGTTTGAGCCAGCTTTCCTATTCGTTAGCATTCCCTGGCCAATAACTAAAATTATTTCTTCTTCTGGGAATTTCAAAATGAGGCTTCAATTATGGAAATTGTGTGAGAATTGGTTGAACAAATATCGCTGAAGCAAGTAGTCAAATGAGACAAGTCTCCATAGACATATGAAGGCTTAATTCCATGGTAGATCACATCAGTCCATTTAATATGATCTTTGTACAAAATCAACATGTTTACATTTTCATACGTGAACATGAAAAATGACAATATGAGACTAAGGCATTCCTTAGACCCTTAATTCCTCTCCTCCAATTCTCTCCCAACGTACCGTAAGAAAATAACGGTGTCTATTTACCAATCCAATACAGGTAACCCTTGACTTCGAGCCCAAAATTTATGTCGCTAAGTGAGACATTTGTTAAGCAACTTTCCCCCATTTTATGACCTTTCTTGCCCCTGTTGTTAAGTGAATGACCGCAGTTGTTAAGCTAGTGACATGGTTCTTAAGTGAATCTGGCTTCCCCATTGACTTTGCTTGTCAGAAGGTTGCAAAAGGGGATCGCATGACCCTGGAAAATGGCAAACCGTCATAAATATGAGTCAGTTGTCAAACGTCTGACTTTTGATCATGTGACCCTGGGGATGCTGCAAAGTGTGAATAATAGTCATAAGTCATTTTTTTTCAGTGCCATTGTAACTTTGAACAGTCACTAAACTAACTGTTGTAAGTCGAGGACTACCTTTAGGTCCTGTTGCTTCTCTCTTTTCATCACAGGGAGCATTTTCACAAGGAGTCTGAAAACATTTTTTATCCCTCATAAAGGATGGTACTTTTATGACACGGGGACCCAGTGGCACCACTACACACCCTTCTGCTAAGAGCACACAAATGGTCAGATGGCCCCAAGAACTCCTCTAATGAGCCTCTGTCAGTGCAGTCAGGCTGTAGGACAGTGTTGGTGAACCTTTTCAGCACCGAGTGCCAAAATGGGAGTGCATGTACGCACACGTGCTGGGAACCTGGGTCCTTCGTGGAGAAGGGCGGGATATAAATATGATTAAATAAATAAATAAATAAACCATCCAGAGCAGCCATCCAGTGCCGGTGTGCAGGTGGCTGCTCTTCTGGTTTCTGGTGGGTGCACACGCACTGGGTGGTTGCTCTTCTGGTTTCTGGCGCTGATGCGTGCACGAAGACCATCTGGTCTTCACGTGAGTTGGGGCACCAGACACCAGAAGAGCAGCCACCCAGTGCACATGCATGCACCGGGAAGATGATCTGCTGGTTTCCAGTGTGCGCATGCGCACTGGCCAGTTGATCTTTGTGCATGCATGCATGCATGCATGCCAGAAATTAGAAGACTAGGTAGCCGGTGTGCATGCATGTGCCAGAAACCAGAAGAGCAGTCACCCGTGCATGCATGCGCACTGAGCACCTGCTTTTTCAGTTTCTCGTGCTCCCACATGCGTGAAGACCAGCTGGCCAGCGTACCAGAACCCAAAAGTGCAACGGGTGATGGCTCCCGTGCCCGGAGTGATGGCTCTGTGTGCCACTTCCAGCATATGCACCATAGGTTCGCCATCATGGCTCTAGGATGAGAAACAAGCTAGATTTTTTTCCCAACTCTTTTAGGATTTGCCTCTTCAATGTCAAGGCCAGATGGAGCAGAAAACAGACCACCAAATGCACCTCATCTGATGACTATAAGCACCTGGTTTTTGTTCAGTTGTGCCACTAATCCTTTCATGCTTTCTTTTCCAACTCCAAAGACTGTAAAGCTATATTTATAGCTTGGGAGGAAGACCCATAGGAGCAGATGTAAGGAATTCCAAACGACTAGACATGGAAACATTATGGCGCAGAAATATCTTTAAAAGAAATGGCTCACTTAAGTACTTTTTGATCCAACAGGGCAGAAAAACAACTAGAAACCAGGTGCTTATAAACCATACAAATTGCTAGACAATGAAAAACCTTCCTGATGAAACAACTGATCTTATGGCTTTGGGAGTAAGTTTTATTTACTTCTGAGTAATCACACACAAGATCAGGCTATAAAAGTTGTCAGTCTATCAATGAATCGCCTTAAGAATTAGCATCAAAGGGCTGAATTTGGGCTATGCTAGAAGGATCTGTTTGTTTCTAAACATGTTTGACAAGATGTCTCAATCGGGTATAATGTTCCTTTGTGAGCTGTCATCATCCATTGTTATGCACACTCCATTCAGGGACTTGATACCAAAGAGCTGCTCTGACCAAGCTAAACCACCTAGTAGTCATTTCACAAATAGAAAGGTCCAGAATATTATGTTTAGTAATACTGAAATACTGAAACACCATCTCCGGGAGATAGTGGAGAATAGAGGGTGGCCTGATGTGCTATGGTCCATGGGGCTGTGGGGAGTTAAGCATGACTTAGCAACTGAACAACAACAACAACGATTGAAATAGCTAAAGGTAACCCAGGTAGTCCTCTGATTATGGCATTAACTGGGACCAGGATTGCTGGTCACTAAATGATGTGGATGCAAAGCACAGTGTCAAGTGACTGCGTTGCTTAATGCCAGCAATGCCAGCAGTCCCATTGCTATTGTAACCACAAGGCAGGATTCCCAGGAGAACAGAGCTGCTGTGGGGTTTGGAAAAATTGCCGCTGGGGTTGGGGGAGATCAGTGGAAGTCTTAGGAGATCTAATGTAGGCGCACATGAATTGGGGGAGATCAGGGGAGGGCTTGGATCGGGGTGAAATCCTGCAGGTTCTGGAGAACCAGTAGCGGAAATTTTGAGTAGTTTGGAGAACCGGCAAATGCCATCTCTGGCTGGCCCCAGAGTGGGGTGGGAATGGAGATTTTGCAATATCCTTCCCCTGCCACGCCCACCAAGGCACACCACACCCACCAAGCCACGCCCACAGAACCAGTAGTAAGAAAAATTGAATTTCACCACTGGCTTGGATGGCCTGGCAAAGGTCATATGCAAGCACAGAAAGACTGGGAAGGGATGGATGATGCAGCAAAGGTATAACCAAAGGAAGGCCAGGGTGAGTTGGAACTACCAGAGTGACATTTTGCCTTCACAACTGGCTTCCTCACTTTGTAGGAAGCTCGTGAGGAAAGTTGCAAATGGAGAGCATGTAACAGTGGTGGGTTACGACTGGTACACCCTGGTACAAGCGTACAGGTACCGTTCCGGTACGGTGCTCTGGAGGGCCCACATGCCCACTCGTGCTCCTTACCTACCGGTATTTGAGCTGTTCGGGGCTTCTGCGCATGGAGCGTACGGCACCTGCACAACGCTCTGCCGAGCAGCTGGACAATCGCGGAGGCATTGTGGAGTGTCATGGGTGATAAGTACGCATGCGCATGCTGCACATACTCATGTGGTGGACATCTGGCCCCGTTGCACCGTACCGGTTGTAATATGATCTGGAACGCTCCACTGGCATGTAACCTGGAATGCTACAACCTTTGTAAGTGTGAGCTGGCTGCCAGGTGGCTGAATAAAGATCACATGACTGCAGGGGCACTGAGACAGCAGGAATTTTGAAGACCAGTTGCAACTATCACTTGTTCAGTACCATTGCAACTCTGAATGGTCACATTTAATAGTAATAAGTAATACAAAATTACTTATCTGCCATGGAGAAAGAAACACCAGCATTTGATGTTATTACCAAGTCAGTTTCTATCACACGTATAATGTAATATACTTGGAATAATCATATAGTACAAAATAATGTTAACAGATGATAAGGTCTTTCAATATTGTTTCTACTCATGGGGAAATATGCTGCCTACAAGCAATTGGTTCACATAGATTTTATAGGAAGGAAACAAGACTGTTCCACTGTGGCTAATGTTCATTTCTTCTAGGTATGTCAGAGAAATCTGTCAAGGTTTATTTCCCAAGCGAAACAGAGTGATCCACCCAAGCGGATGAAGATGAATGAACATATAACCCAAAGATTCTGTTGTGGTTCATTTTGAAATAGAGCTTAGATCTTAATATCCAGAGGGGGAGTGGGGGAATACACATGTCAGAGAACAACCGAATACTAAATTCTAGACTGGAGAATAAATATTCTCCCAAAATAGTAAATATTGAGATCCAGTCCTTGATGCATACATTTATTTCCAACTCTATTAAATTCCGTAGAAACAGAAATTCGGTATAATTCTATAATGCTAAAGGGCTTTCCTCCAACTGAGGATCCAAACCCCACTGCAGTAAATAATGTACCGAAGTTTACATTTCAGGCGCATGACAACCATTTCCTAAAGAGCATTCCTATTTGGAATAGCAATTTCAAAGTTGTGTTTAAGGACGATAATCCTTTTGAAGTAACACGGCTTTCTGAAATTTTCATATGGCCTAGCAAAACAACCAGAGAACAGCTGCTAGATTTTTGATATATTAGGCTTGCATAAAACAAAACGAAGCTTGGATATTTATTCAACCTTGTCATCAGAGCAGCCGTTTGTCCTTTTTTTTTTATAAAGCAAGGGTGGTGTTTCTTTTTTAATGCTTCAGGACAATGACAACATCTTACATTCTACAAACAATGGCAGTGCACAAAAACAGCGTTTGAACTTCCTGGGGTCCCAAAATATCAAAACAAGAAATTCACAGTATCTGAATCGGGGATGTTTAACCGCCAGTTAAATAAACATGTCTACTAAAGCAAAGTCTAGGATTCTTCCTAAAGTAGTAACACATGACTTTTCTGCAAATAGATTGGGTTTCTCTCTCTCTCTCCTAAGAGTGGGGAAGAGTGTGGTTGGACAGGTATATGACATCTTTTGCCAACTGGATGGGGTGGGAGGGAACGGGGGTGAAAGTATTCAAAAGTCATTACAGTGAAGCCAGGCAAAGACATTTAGGGTTTATGCTGCTTCCAGCATCAGCAGTCTTCCATTTAGATTGACAATCTAAATCCACAGTTGCTTTCCACCAGTTTTAGGAAGGACTGAAAAAGTTCCATAAGCTCAGAGCATCTGTGTGGAGTCTTGTGCCAGAAAGGGAGTGGCATTGTTTTTAAAATAACTACTGTCAACTGCACAACCACACTTCCATAGGAAAAAAGAAAGGGTGTTAGTGAAAGATCAGAACACACACAGAATGGCATTACTGTAGCAGGTTGGCAATGAAAGCCTGTCTTTACCTTCATTGTTAATAATTAGGAGCACACCCAGTTACTCACTCCCCTACCAGTCACTTACTGTGGCACCTGCTCGCTGAGCGAGACAATCTCCTCTTGCTCTGGCTGGCCCCAACCCTGCTGATATTTCAAAAGGAATTTAAATCCTGTCTTTTTCCTCTGGTGCTGTGACTGGGTGTCTCACCCAAAGAGAGAAGGAACTACGGCTTACATTTATTTTAATTGAATTGTCTATTTGTTTTTGCTTAGTTTTGGTTTACTGCAACCCTCCTAGAGTGACAAAGTGAGACAGCGAAATAAATGAGATATTAGAACACTGCTATCATGTCTCCCCTGGTCCTTCTTTTTATTAAACTAGACATACCCAGTTCCTGCAACTGTTCTTCATATGTTTTAGTCTCTAAGGGCCTGGCATAGTTTTAACGGTATACTTTTAATTTAGTGATTTTAATAGCTTTTAACCATAATTTTAGCACAGACCCCTAAATTTAATCCATTTTTATATTGTTATTGTATGTATTGTCTTTTTATTCTTTCTGTGCACCGCCCTGAGTCCCACTGAGGAGATAGGGCGGTATACAAATACGATTAATAAATAAATAGTTTAATAAAAAGAAGGACTAGAGGAGACATGATAGCAATGTTCCAATATCTCAGGGGCTGCCACAAAGAAGAGGGAGTCAAACCATTCTCCAAGGCACCTGAGGGTAGAACAAGAAGCAATGGGTGGAAACTAATCAAGGAGAGAAGCAATTTAGAACTGAGGAGAAATTTCCTGATAGTGAGAACAATTAATCAGTGGAATAGCTTGCCTCCAGAAGTTGTGAATGCCCCAACACTGCAAGTCTTTAAGAAGATGTTGGATAGCCATTTGTCTGAAATAGCATAGGGCTTCCTGCCTAAGCAGGGAGTTTGACTAGATGACCTCCAAGGTCCCTTCCAACTCTGCTATTGTATTGTATTATATTGTAAATTTCATAGGAAATAAAGACATATTTCTTAGGCAACTGATGCACATCAAAGAGGTTTGGAGAATACAAACAAAAAGCAGGACAATTGCTTATCATGTGCTACTTGGAAATCGATACAGTGCCAGTTTGATGTACTGTGTTTTTTCGAAAATAAGACAGGGTCTTATTTTCTTTTGACCCCTCCCCCCCAAATAAGCGCTTGGCCTTATTTTTGGGGAGGTATTATTACTATTACTATTACTATTATTATTATTATTATTATTATTATTATTATACTTTATTCATGAAACATGAAACTCAGCCAACTGAAACATTTAAAAATGCCTTGCAAGTACCATTGACTGGTGCTAATGGTTGATACGGTTTGCTTTCAGCATCCTAAGTATCAACCAAGTATCTTCTTAGAATGCAAGATGTTCCAATTAGCGCAGTTTTTTGCAGTTTCAATGGTGTTATTGCAGGAAGCTGCAATTTGCTGATGTATTTAGTAAAATTTTTGAGCATGGTGCCAAGTGCCCCGATGACAATGGGTATCACTGTGACATGCTTCATCCATAGCCATGTAAGTATTATTATTATTATTGTTAATAATAATAACAATAACAATAATAATAATAATAGTTGTTGTGGTTGTTGTTGTTGTTGTTATTGTTTACAAAGTTTTATTATTTTACATAGCAGGAACTGGACTAACAGGGACATTAGTCTTCATGGTAAAAAAGAATAAAAGAAATTCAAGTTAACAGCAGATTCCCATGCCAATAGCTGTAAATGTCCCAAATGTTCCACCACTCTGCATCATGGTTTTGCAGAGTGCTTCTCATCCTCTCATGCCAATCCTGACACAAGAAAGCGTGCCAAATAGTGCACCTGCTACCATGCCAACAGCAAAACCCATCATGAAGCCCATTTTTACTCTGTCAAAACAACTGGGCTGGGACTGGCCATATGATCCTACTGTCACAGGCATCTCAACCCCTGAGAAGCCTCTCCAACGACAATCTCTCCTGGGAGCTCCTTATTACTTTTGAGGTGCAGGAGGCAGTGAGCATGGTCACCTCATGGCTGCTGCAGTGTTGCAATATTTTGGGGGAGGGCTTATTTTCGGAAGAGAGCTTATTTTAGCGCATGCGCTCAAAAGCTATATTGGGCTTATTATCTGGAGAGGTCTTATTTTCACGGAAACAGGGTAATGGTTAAGGCATTAAGCTAGAAACCAGCAGACTGGGAATTCACCTTAGGCATGAAGCCAGCTAAGATGATCTTGAGCTGGTCTTTATTTCCCAGCTCTAGAAAGAAGGCAGTGGCAAACCACTTCTGAAAAATCTTGCCAAGAAAACTGCAGGGACTTATCCAGGCAGTCTCCAAGAATCAAACATGATTGAATGGAAGGGGAAAAAATCAGTATAGAATCAAGCCAAGATCAGAGAGTATGCAAATGTTTAGTGTTGAACTGTTTCAAGTGTGAAACTTCATAAAACATCCTGGATTGAGTGCAAAGCTGTTTTTTCAAATGCAACATGGGCTGTTTCAAGTATTTTGGATATACTGAACTGAAAACCAAGCTGTTACAAAAGCAAAGTTCTTTTTATATCAAATATTTCCAGAATATTTCAGGACAGCTCATCTGGTGCAATTTGTGATTTAATTTAAATAAACAATCCTTTGATTTGTATAAAATACCCAGTTACAGGACTCTTATCACAGAATTATTCCATTCTTTCAGGGAAGAAGGCATTACAGGTAGTTCTTGACTTACCACCATTTGCTTAGTGACCATTTGAAGTTATAGAGGCACTGAAAACAATGACTTTGGGCTCTTTTGCCTACTTACGAGTATTGTAGCACCTCCACTTGATCAAAATGTGGATGCTTGGCAAATGGCATGTATATATGACAGTTGCAGTGGCCCGGGGTCAAGTTATCAATGGGGAAGCCAGATTTACTTAACAACCCTGTTACTAACAACTGAAGTGATTCACTTAGCAACTGTGGCAAAAAACATCATAAGAATGGAACAAAAACTTACTTAACAACTATCTTGTTTAGTAATGAAAATTTTTGGCTCAATTGTGGTCATACGTTGAGGAGTACCTGTACTGCATAGGACAATGGACCTTTTTTAAGAAAAAATAATCAAATTTCTAGTTTAAAAAAAGTTTGTTGAGAAAAAATATTGACTTAGCACAACCTTTGATATTGTCAGTCAGTTGTCCACATTTGATCCCCTCTTTGTGCTAGTACTACAACTCCCAGATTCCCAGAAAGCATAATGTTCCAATATTAAACACCCACATTTCAGCAATCTATTCTTATGGGTTGTTAGGAAAGCCGGAATATATGGTTCTAATAGTTCTGGACAGGTTGGGGAAGAGCACCTTAAATTACACATACAATTGATACATACAGAAAAAATTGCTCATAGTTATTTATACTTATCCATATTATCATTTGACAGAGGAACATTTCACATCAAATACAAGTGAGGAAAGATCTAATAGATATATATCTTTTCCCCTCTCAATTGAGGTGACATTCTTTGGCCATGGTGTTTTAAAAATTAGCAATCTGTCTTTATTATTTCTTTACTGGGTTTAAATTCTCCTGAAAGTACAGGTTTTAAACTTATTTCGCCCTTATCAGAGATACTGTATGTGAGTTCTAATTAAGCAGCTCAGGAAATGGCATTGTTCTGTATAACAAGTCCTGGAAACAGTCCTATTTTAGAATCCCAACACTGAAATAAACTTTTAAGCTATATCCCAGTAAACCCTTGGGTAAATATAGAAAAGCAACTTCCTATATGGGAGATATGTGACGTGTTATCTATTTCTTAAATATGTTTTCATTTACCCTGTGCTTCTTCACTAATTCTTCTGGTTATTTAGGGGAAGTAGCCGGCTAGTCTACTCTTCCACTGAAATACAATAGCAGGGACTATATCCAACGTTATTGAAGGCACCCTGCTCATATAAGGTTATTTTCTTTTTCCTTCCTCTACAGCCATCCCTCTGCCTTGCCTCTGCTCCTAGAGATGCCTTTCATTCCTCTAGAACAGGGGTCTCCAACCTTTGCAACTTTAAGTCTGAAGGACTTCAGCTCCTAGAATTCTCCAGCCAGCAAAGCTGGCTGGAGAATTCTGGGAGCTGAAGTCCTTCAGACTTAAAGTTGCAAAGGTTGAAGACCGCTGCTCTAGTCTAGAATACATGTGTGGCACCTATGGATTTGAAATGGGAACATTTTTTCTACTATAGTCTACAATTTACATGTATTTTATTTATCAGATTTATATGGCTACCCATCTCAGAACACCGCACAGTAAAAAAAAAAAAGTCCCACATATCCCGAAACCATTATAAATGATAAATATATTCTATCCAACAATGAGAGAACCTCAGAGAAAGGACTAGTTTCCCACTAAAAAAAAAAAAAAAAAGAAAGCAGCACTTTTTAGGGTGCTTTGGGTAACTGCAAATATTTAAATCTTTTAAAACATATAAAGAATTGGTGTTGAAACATTAGTATCTGAATATTACAAGTGTTAAGCTGTTCCTTAAAGTAGCTGTGAAATTTCATAGCTGAGAATTACTTTCCCTGCTGGATGTCACTTGTCACCAAATGTTAACGCAGGTGGCCAACTCACCCAAACACAAATGTTTCTCACTGGAAAATTGTTGATAAGTTCTTCAACTGTGGTACACATTAGAATTTTGTGATGAAAATGTTTTCCACTTGTTCAATGTCAATCACGGTCCAGGATTCACTTATCTGGATATTCCTTCAGAAAACAATTAGGATGCCTGCTCCAATATCAGCCTTCTAAAGTTTGGAGCCTATCTTACATCACAGGGAGAGTTCTGCATTTAAAAGTAAACTCCAACATGAGTGGGTTTACTTTTACTATCTTCTTGGCAGCGTTCTTTGCTATCCCTGTCTTATGGATCAAGGCTAAGGAATCAACGAAGTGGGTTGAGCTGAAAAGTCAGATCCTGCCTCCTGCTGCATGAGCAGGATGGACAATGTCAAGAACCCAGCTTAGGTTGAGAACTCCCATTACTTGCAATTGTCCACTTTTTAACTGCACAAAAAGACAGGAGACATTCTTCTGATTTTTCATGCAAGGACAATTCTTTAAAATAAAGTGAGAGTGCAAGATGTACTACCGTATATACCCCCCATTTTCTTTCCAAGGTATAGAAGAATATTAGAGGCTGGACTCTAAGAGCTGGACAAAGGACTTCTAAGAGCTGCTCTACAAAATGTATTAATGCAAACCAAGTACAGATAATGCATAACTTACAACCATTCACTCAGTGACAATTTGAAGTTACAATGACATTGAAAAAAGTGACTTACAACCATTTTTTTCACAACTGTTGTAGCATCTCGACAAACACATGATCAAAATTTGGACACTTGGCAACTGACATGTGTTTATGAAGGATGCAGTGTCCAGGAGTCATGGGATTTCCTTTTGCAACTTTCTGACCAGCAAAGTCAGTGGAGAAGCCAGATTCACTTAACAATCGTGCTACTAACTTAATAACTGCACCGTTAACAACTGCACAGTTAACAACTGTGGCAAGAAAGGCAGCAAAATGGGGCAAAAATCACTTAACAATGGTCTTGCTTACCAACAGAAATATTGGGCTCATTTGTGATTGTAAATTGAGGATTACTTGTACTTCTTTTCAAACCATTAAAGCAAACTTTTCTTCTGCAAGGTTCAGGTGGGTCTTTTGAACATTGTCCACAATTATCTACATAGGCACACACAAACAATTTTTCCTCAGTGTTGGAACTGCCAATGAAATAAAGCGTCTGTGGTTTTACGTTCTTCAGAAAGGTGTAAGGATAGGCTTCATTGCAGCGGTATAATCCCAAGAAATTTAAACAGAGGTCACACAATAATGTCCTTGGGGAAATTTTCCTTCAGAAAAATGCTTCTGAAATTTCTGCTCTAATACAGCTAAGAACACTTGACTGATCAAGTCAAACAATACCTGAACAGGGAATATGAAATATCCTTTCTTCCTAAAAAATGCAGGAGTTCAAATTTTAGCTTATTTCTTTTTTCCCACCCAGTTCTTAAAAACTACTGGAATGCCTATTGTAAATAAATTAAGCAAGTAAACATAAAAGCACAAGGTAAAGAGAACATTTTATTTAATCAAAAGTAATTGTGTCAATGAAAAAGCACTGTGAAAGTTCACTGTTGTCACTCTGCTTAAGCCAAAATGACTGGTGCTTGGATAGTCTGAAGTTTACCTATTATTTTGCACTTCATTCTGCAATCAAATAGCTCAAGGCAACCTGAGAGGCAACTGCAAATAAAACTCCTTATACTTCTCTTGAGCAGGTCTTTTCAGGGCATGCTGCCAATTAGGATTGTGAAACTTTATATTTTTCACACACTAAAATATCTGATGTTTCTTGGCATACTCTTTATTTATATGGATCACCTGGCAATTATTTATTATGCCTGCATTTAGAAACGTAAAAAAACTCCAAAGGGTTGCTTATCTGGAATCTTAACAGGCATGTTCCAGGTGCAGTAATAATCATGCACAATGGCTTAGATAACTTCATAAGTGAATTCCTAAGACTAGGAAGAGATATAGCAGTGCGACACATCCCTGGGGTTTCATTTTTTGCCTCTGGACTTAAGAGAAATGAGGCACAAAGGACAACTTCTGTGATGGGGCACATCCTAAATACAGGTTATGGAACATCGTAATCATGTTACCTTCTACATTTGGTGAAATTTCAACTTGTAAACTCCCAAATTCCAACGTTTGTTTATTTTCTTTGTTTTGAAAAAAGAACAGGTACCATTTTAGTAAATGGTGACCAACCCTTTTCCCCTATGTCATTTGAGTTTGCAAATTAACTGAAGCAATAAGAATTGCTTACAATTGGGTGGCATTTACATTTAATAAAATGAAACTATCTAATTATCTAATCTAATAACAATTTCATTTCGGGATGCAAATTTTTATTTTTTTAGGTATAGTCTTCAAACAAAAAAAACAAATAAATGCAGATTATCATATTTGCTCAACAAAACCAATCAAAAGAACGATAGGATTAAGCTTGCACTGTGAATATGGTTGTTTGTAGAACTTCCAGAGTCACTTAGGTGGGATGGGCAGTATAGAAATTTAAAAATATCCAACCACAACTCCCACCCTCTAATATTAGTGAGTACGGCAGTTGGGCCTGTCAGTTCTAGAGAGGCCTATGGTTGCAGGCCTCAGATTGAAGCTCTCTGGGTTTGATTAATGTTGTGTGAGGGCATTTGGCTGCCATTCGGTTTTCCAAATCTCCTCTACTTGAAGCTTTTCATTTATTCTCCTGAGTTTCAAATTCCTCCTTAGAAATTCTACCACAGCTTCTCCTAACCCCAAGAAGGCTTATGCTGCAAGCAATCCACACAGGAGTAACGATTTAATCCCCCCCTCAAACCATACGCTGTAGTAATATACAGTTGAACCCATGAATCCCATTCTACAGTTGAATGTGTAGCAATTGCAGACAGAAGCATCAGATGTTGTTGCCACAACATTAACAAGATAAGAAAACCTGGATCAACTTTTGAATCATTG
Organism: Rhabdophis nuchalis; assembly: GCA_039707465.1. NCBI lineage: Eukaryota > Metazoa > Chordata > Lepidosauria > Squamata > Natricidae > Rhabdophis > Rhabdophis nuchalis. Next base: position 148,350,095 of record CM077646.1, on the reverse strand, counting down.
TTTAGAAGCTCACCAAAATAGTAAAGGTTAAATTCAGAAAGCCTGAATAAAAATACATCGGTAGTTTTCAGCAAACCTTGGCAGATTTAAGTATTGGAAACAATCGGTTCCATTCTAAACAATACATTATACATGCATACCAGTTTTTGGTTTTAAAATTCAGTGGACTCTTAGATGTCAATGACCACATCAGTTACCAATTTTGGACTATTAGTAGATAAAATTCTTTAAAATAAAAAAAAGAATGTCAGGATTTACGGTATATATTCACCTTTTAGTCAATATGCCGTAAAGAATAAAGAGAAGCTATCCAAGGTTCAAGATCTGCAATCCAAATTGTTAACTTAGAAAGAAATCCTACTGACCGGAGTCAAATTTACTCCCGAGGATATGTGCAAAGGATTGAACTTTTATATTCTTATGGCCATACTGGCTTTTTCATACCAAAGGGTTCAAAACAGAGGTGGTATTCAGTTGGTTCAGACCGGTTCACCCGAACTGGTAGTGGAAATCGTGGGTGGGGGCTCGCCCCCTCTGCTGCAGCACTATGCCGCTCTATTTAGCCACATTTTCAAGCTGTGCACATGCATGCAAGCCATGTGTGCGATCAAATGCACTCACATTTGCAAACCGGTAGGGAAAGTAAGAGACTACAACCCCTGGTTCAAAGCCAACGCCAATGACTTCCACCCAAATTAGTTCCATCTGCCATGGACCAACCCATAACGGTAACATCAACCTGCCAATCAAATACAATCCCAATTAGATGATGCCCCGCCCCAGCTTATCACTCAGAGGCCTACCTGCAGCTCCTTATCCGAATACTTCTGAGGATTTTTGCTTCCTTGGCTCTTCTTCCGAAGCTTCTTTAATTCACCCTGGCATTTCTCTACTCCGTCCCCTTTATTCCTTTGCTCGGTCTGGTACTTCTTTAGTGCAGCCTGAAACATGGAAGATGTGTGGGAGTGCTGAATAGCTGAAATAATAATAGGCTGAAGACATGGGCAGAGATTTCCCCTGTGGGTAATGAGCATAGCTTATATGCTTCCTGCAGGTAGAAAGGTCTCAACCTCACACCTGCTGTAGAGGACATGTTTTGAATGAGGGCACATTGATTAGAAACAAAAGCTGTCTTCCTTTGGGACATGCCAAAAAAGCATTTCCCATGAGTCTCGGGACTCCAATTCCAATACACAGTGCAACACTTTCCCCTCGCCCAGGACTATGTGAATCTCCTTTTTAAAAAAAAAACCTGAATGAGAATCCCTATGTATTTAATTTAAACCACAAACATCCTTACAATTATGCAATAATTAAAGCATAGTTTGTCTGAATAAAATGATCTTGAATGTTTTTTTTTCTTACAGCCCTTATTTCAATGCTTATTCAAACGATCTTGAATAAACGCTTCTCTTAATCTGCACCTTGTAAAAACAGATTAAAGCACCTGGCCCGTTCTTGCAAAGTCATCCCTAATCTAAGCCAAGTTTATAGTTTTGCTCACTGTCAGGTAGTTGAACTTTGGTAGTTTCATAATGCCATGTTAATAACTACATAGCTACTAATCCATTTTACATTCAATAAAAGTTGCTTGCTACTTACACTTAGATACCGTGAATCTAGCTCTACTTTCTGCTCAAGCTGTGTTAGTAGTTCATTGTGGAAGGACTTCAGCTGAGAAGTGAACAGAACAAACATAAATATTAATACTAATCACTGGAGGAAAACTATAAATAAATACAGATAATCTACATTAAGGTACCAGGCAAATCAATAAGTGGATGATAATAGAAAGAATGGCAGATAAATATAGTAAAATGAAATGAAATAAAGCAATGAAGCAATAATGAATAATTGGAATAACAAGCAATGAATAGTTGTAAGTAGCATGGTTGAATTCTGCTTTAGAGGATAGTTTTTGAAGACATTCTCTAGCTGAAATCTACTTGATTCACTTCTGCCTTGAAAATAAAGCATAAGACATAAAAATAAAAGTTTCTCATTTCTAGTTAGCAGCTGGAGAGAAGACAGAGAAGGCATGCAGGTCATCTGTTAACTGACTTCTCCACTAGGCTGAGATTCAACATATTTCTGTGTAAAATAATCTCTATTTCTTATTCTTTTGAGTAAAGCTTAATTGGCCACTCTACTTATACACTAGGTCAAGGCATAATTAAGGACATACCTCTCCAGGAAACTACTTGAAACCGGTCAGATTTGTTGGACATTTCAAAAGTCAGCACATGGCTTGCAATTTTGTTTGGCCCACAATTTATTCAATTGAGGTCCCTATTCTTACTTAAAGGACTTGGCAGCTATTCTACAGCAGATGTGCTTCAATTTTAAATCCACGTGCATCAAAGGCTCTGCAGGCTGCCCCTTGGCCAGGCTCTGCAAAAAGACAAGTTAATAAGAACACAAGTGCTTACCATCTCTTCTAACTGATTTTGAATCTGTCTATGGACTTCAGCCATCTGGAACAGAACATCCCCTGGAAAAAGTAAGACAAAAGAAGAGAGACTAAATTACTTTTTTAAAGTCTAAGAGACTGTTCTGTATCAACCTTCTCTTCCCCTCCATCCCAACTGCAGCCTTAGTTAACCGTTTCCCTTTGCTGAAACAAGGAAAGCTTATTTCGAGGATTCATTTAAGACTAATTTAGATTAGAAGTGAACATACAACAGTGGCATCCAGCCAGGAGAATGAAGACAGGAAAAGCAGATATTGATCCTTGGTGCCTGGCTGGTGTGTTATAATAAACAATGTAAAACATAGTTTAATGTGCAATTGAAGCTGCTCTGACTTGCTCAATAAACTATGATTTACATCTTGGTTTAGTTTACATGTGACTGCAACCAATGCATGTTTTGCTCAGGCTAGCAGATGGCCATTCCTTTCCAAACACCGCAATAGCTAAGGATCTTGTGCCTTGTGTTTATTGATGAATTCCCAAGAGAGCCAATAAAGGCAACACAGTTTTTTTGCAAGTTATTTATTCCCTTGGAACCTTTCTTTCAGATCTTCAAGCAAATGAATTTTCCTAGAGGAGACACAGAGTCAACATTGGCCTCTCCGCCAGAGGAAAAAAAAGATCTAGAAAGTTAAACCTTTAAAGTTTTGCTAAAATAAAGGGCATCTGCCACTGCTCCCTCAGCCTCCCTACCCCCAAATGCATCCCATTTAGCAAGAGCTATTTGACACCAGTTGCCTTTAAAAAAATAGTGGCTCCTTTCAAATATTAGGCATGTCTGCTATGGAAATATCTCCAATCTCTGATAATAGCTACTGCTAGCTATATTCCAGTTAATAAGAAAAGCTATAGCTACTGCTAGCTATATTCCAGTTAAGGAGAAAAATGTTTGAAGTAGCAACAGTAGCATAATACCTTTATAAAGGTGGGTGCCATTTATATAAATATTGGAATACTGCAATACATAGGGCAACCTGAAAACTAGTAAATATCAAAATGTGCTTCTTGGAATTTTGTTATTCTGTTTACAATTGAACAATATGCTTAAAATTTGTGCACTGTGAAAATTATGTACCAAAATGTTAACTTTTGGAAAAGTATATATAAAAGCACTTGCAAAAGTGCTGGGTCCTTTTGGAGAAGGGCGGGATACAAATCGAATAAAACTAAAACTAAACTAAAAATGTGCAGATAGATCAGACGTGTACATTAGACATGTTCATGAAAATACACACAAATCTTTCTGCAGCTTTTTTGAAGCTATGGATGGATGGATGGATGGATGGATGGATGGATGGATGGATGGATGGATGGATGGATGGATGGATGGCGAGGTTACCAAACAGAATTTGCAGTCAGTGAAATGAAAAAAAAATTCCAATAAAAATACATGTTAGTCTTGACAAGAATTTAGTAAAAAGAAATGTCACAAAGTAATGAGTTCTGGAGGTCTGCAAAATTCTTCCAATTGTATTTTCAACAAAATAATATAAGAGTGTGGAAAGTGCACACTAAGCATGGATATGATGAAAATCCTGCCAAGTTTGTCACAGATTTATACAAGCATAGTTGGAAGGGGGCATTTTGGATATTGACCCAGTCGCCTCAAAACCCAAATGTAAACATCCCAAACAGATGGCTATCTAGTCTGACCCCAAACATATCCATTTCCTTTGCTACACTATTGGTTCCACCGCTCCTTTTCTTGCTAGGAATATTTTTTTTTCCTACCATTCAATTAGAATTTGCCTTCCAGTAATTCCATTATTCCAAGTTCTGCACTTTGACAGGTTAGAGCAGGGGTTGGCAGCCTTAAACACTCAAAGAGCCACAAACCGGAAGCCCCCCGTTCAATTCTGAAACTGAGTGGAAGTCCGGTTCTGCCACCATAGAAACTCCTCCTAGGGCAGCATCCTTTTTCCTCTACCTGTCCTAACTGAAAGCCCTATCAATTGGAGCCGACTGGTGACAGGGAGCCGCAGTAGATGGATGAAAGAGCCGCATGTGGCTCCAGAGCCACAGGTTGCTGATCCCTGGGCTAGAAAACAGATTATGGAGCTTCTTCTTTGTGGCATTCTTTCAGGTATTTGAAGTGAGCTATTTATCTTCCCCATCCTCTCAAAGTTAAGTATATCCTGTTTCTGCATCCTCTCTTCCTAGGCTCTATGAAACTTGGATCATCCTATTTTCCTTTTCCTCAACTTGTTTGTTTATCTGATTCCTTATTAATGCTTAAAACCAAATGCAAGATGTAAGATAGGTCTGATAAACACAGAATATAGTCGTTATTTCCCATGATCTGGAAACTATATGTCTGTTCTTAATGCCCTAGAGCAGTGATGGCTAACCTTTTTTGGCTTGTGTGCCAAAAGCGGGGGGAGCGCAGGGAGGCCTATGCGCGTGACCCCCTGCTTTTGGTGCACTTTTTTTGCCCTCCCCAGGCTCCAGAGGCTTTCTAGGAGCCTAGGGAAGGTCAAAACAGCCTCCCCCCCACCGACAGAGGCTTCAGGAACTTCCCTGAAGCCTCCAGAAGGTGAAAAACGGCCTCAAGAGAAGGCCTAAATCAGATGACCAGTGCACACAAGCGTGCTGGAGCTGACAGGGCAACGCCTCGCGTGTCCTAAGAAATGGTTCCACGTGCCACCTGTGGCACCCGTGCCATAGGTTCACCATCATGGCCCTAGAGGTTAGAGTTTTGGGGCAGGATTAAAACTGTTTTTACTGGAAGTTTGAAGAAGTGTTATGAGATATTTTATTTAAGCGGACTTGCAGGGCAACGGGATATGCATGTGCAAAGAACATGGCAGCGACGGCAGCAGCTTTTTCACTGACTGAAGGACTTTTCAGTGGCTTGTGGCCAGCTGCTGCCGCACTTTGCAAAGGCTTCTTTGCCAGCCAGCCACTTCCCAGCAGCAGGGGCTGGCTGGGGGCCACCAAAAACTCTGGTCAGTCTAGCCTTCTGGAGTCTAGACCAGCTGCTGTGGAAAGGTAACCAGCCTGAACAAAGAGTCAGTGGTGGGGGAAGAAGCGGGGCTAGGGCCATGCCCAATCACATATCCCCCCCCCCCCCCACATAGTCACACCCACTGAACTGGTAGTGAAAATTTTTGAAACCCACCACTGGGCAAAACTCACTTAACTGTCTCACTTAACAACAAAACGTTTAGCTCAATTATAGTTGTAATTCAAGGACTACCTGTAATTATCACAATCTTTTCGAGCTCCTGATAGAATGATTGTTTTATGATCTGCTTTAGGAACATACCGGATAGTATTATTATCTGACTAATCTAGTTTCCCCAAGGCTGCTGCTTCTGCGTGTTAAAGAAAGGGACATTTGTTCTTTGCAATTGTCTTCATCTGTTCGCCAGGATTTCTCAGAAATACAAGGTACAGCCAGATCATCACCAAGTATTTTTAGTGCTCTAGACCAACAGAGATATAAACACATTCAGAGTGAAGAGATATTCCCTGCTGGTATATTTGGTACTCCCAAACGTGTCTTGAATGTAGCTCTTAGACTAGAAGCAGAGCTGATTAGAGTAGATATAAGAGCTTAGCTGGTTATATTTATGTATTGGTTTAAATTCACCTATCAACCCTGCCTGATTGCTCTATTCTGTTTTAAGTGACACCTTTCAATCAACTGTGGATGAAGTTCCTTACTTTCACGCGACCTCCCTCCCCCACTTTATATAAACTTGGCTGGTCTCATGTAAAACAAAAACAAAAAAAGCCCTAATAGCTAAAGAAGTATTTGAAATTGAGTTGCAGTATAATTTGAACCGATTTCCCAGCTTTTGCACAATTAATCAGAAAGTATGGCTCTCTATCTTGACACACTGACTCATCTGAACTACTGGTATGCTATATAGGAGTTGCTGGAATGAGTTCAGTATTGTCAGAGGGCAGGTATTTATTTATTTTGGTTTGGTTTGTCAAGCATGTATGAGAAAACAAGTATAAGCATGAATATAACATGTAAACCAGTGGTGAGATACGACTGGTACGCCCTGGTGCCTGCTGGGAGCACCACGTACCATTCTGGTATGGTGCTCCAGAGCATCTGCCCTCCTTATCTGTATTGATCGGGGCTTCTGCGCTCTGCGCATGGGCATGGAGCGTACAGCGCCTGCGCAACGCTCCACCGAGCAGCTGGAACGTCACAGGCGGTAAGTACACACACACACTGTACGTGCGTGCTGCACACATGCCTGTGGTGGATGCCCAGCCCTGTTGCACCGTATCGGAACCCACCACTGATATAAGCATATACATATAAGCAGGTATAAATACTGTATATACGTAAGAAATGAGTACAAATAAATGGGAACAGTAGGACAGGGATGGTAGGCATGCTGGCGCACTCATGATATTGCAATCTTCTTGTGGCTTATCATCTCTATTCAAGTGGCATACAAAAGGTAGAATCAAAACGCACTTTTTCCATCTGGCTGGCCTGGCATAGATTAATGGTTTAATTTTAAATACTGCATTTTTAATAGTTTTTAACTACTTTTTAGCACAGACTTAATTATTTAATTCTATTTTATATTGTGATTGTTTGGTGTGGGTGTTTTATTTTTTCTGTGCACCGCCCTGAGTCCCACCAGGGAGAATAGGGCGGTATATAAATCTGAAAAATAAAATAAATAAATAAATAAAATTACATAAGTTCTTTTACCATTGTACGTAGGTTTTATATCACATTGTGCCAAAACTATGTCGCTCTCCTCTTAACAGCAATCCCAAGTCAATCCAGTATTTCCTATGTTGATTTCCTGCTTGCTGACATTACAAAAATGTGTTATTTGGTAATAGGATTCCTGCAGGGGATCTATAGTAGAAAATAAGATAGATTGCTTTGTATACTTTTCCATTGTTTATTTACTAGGCCTTTTTTTTTCCTATTCCCTTTCTTTTACCTTGTTGATGGCTTATAAAACTTAAATTGAATTGGCTATCAATCACAGCTTCTATCAATTATAAGCTTCAACTCTGCTCCTTCATCCTGCTCAGCGTAATTATCTAACAGAAACAAAGCTGTTTTCAGGAAATACTGAGCCAAAACAGGATTTAAAGAGTTTTGCCTTTTTATTACTTCATCTTAGCATTTTGCCATTTTTATTCACTTCCTTTTATTTTGAACAAATTTGAAGGAGAGCTTTTTGTAGTTCAGTTCGTTTTAGCTTCTTACCTCCAGCTCTACATTTCTAGGTTACATATAGCTAATCTTCCCCAGTGACTTGTCACAATTTCTATTTCCTGTGTGTGTGTGCATATGTGTTTCAGAATTTACTGAGCCTCTTTTGCTGCTACACTGGCGTCTTCTGTTGTGTTCCTTTTTTCTCCCTTGTTAGAATATTTCAATTGCATTTTTTAGTTTTTCCTCTTTGAAGAACTCATATCCATCTTGACCTCCTTTTTCTTTACTTCTCCTGCCATGAGATGTTGTCTTTGCTCCAGTGATGGGTTATAGGTGGTACGCCACGGTACGGACATACCGGTGCCTGCCCGGAGCACCGGGTACCGTTTTGGTACAGTGCTCCGGAGGGCCCACCTGCGCTCCTTATCTGTCTTTAAACTTTTCGGCACTTCCGCACACGCCATGTACAGCACCTGTGTGACGCTCCGCTGAGCAGTTGGAGTGTTGCGCAGGCTCGCAGAGGCATCACTGGAGGGTAAAACTCATGTGTACGTTGTTCACACATGCTGCACGTGTCCATGTGGACGCTGCCGGGCCCGTTGCAACTGTACCGGTTGGAACGGGATCCGGAACCCACTACTGCTTTGCTCCCTAATATACTGAAATCTTTTTTCTTGAAGTCCCAAGAAGTGTGTTCAATTATATTCAGTTTAAAATCAAAAAATCCAGCAATGCACAGTCAGTTTCCTGCTACAACTACTATCTTACTAACTAAACTTATTCAGATAAGTTGTCCCTTCTGGCTGGTGTCAAGTTTTTTAAAAATGAATTATTTTATGCCTTCTTTTATCCTCTATAGTAGAAACTTGTCCACATGACAAATCTTGAACTTTCCTGAAGATACCATATTCGGAAGTCTCCTAACAGAAATCAGGAACTTAAAATTTCCCCTTCAATACAGGTAATTCTTACTTACTAACTGCCTTGTTCAGTGACAACTGCCCCTCAAACTTGCAGCCATCAGAGCATTCCCACAGTGACATGATTGTGATATAGCCATATTATGACTAGTGAGCATTTACAATAGTTATAGCATCCCCCAGTCACATGATCCCCATTTGTAACCTTAATAGCCAGAGTCTGACAAAGTCATTGGGGAAGCCAGCAGGAAGTGACAAGTTGTTGGTCATATAATGTTGCACTTAATAACCCATCATGATTTGTTTAATAATTTGTTTAATAATAGTGGAACTAACATCCTAAGAATGGCATACACATATGACATTTCACTTAACAGCCATATTGCTTAGTAATGGAGTTACCAATTCCAACTGTGGTTGGTAAGTGAAGACTATCTTTACTACTTTCTGCTTCTTTGAAAGATCTGCAATTTGTTTTTGGAAAGCCTGACCAACATTTTTCCTTGGTTGCTTAGATGATGATAGGCATCTACTACAGTATTGCTTTTATTTATGCTAGACTTATTTAACCTATGCTCTTTTCAATTTTACTAACTTTGGGTCTTTTTATTTTATAGTGCAACTCCTCTTCTGCTTCTATTTTTTTCTCTTCCTTCTGAATACATTCTTCTGCCATGAGAATCATCCCATTAGGTCACTCCTGCATTTATTAAATTATGTAAGATGAATTGGAAGAGTTATTAAGCAGACTTAATTAGGTGAGACTAACAGCAAGGAATCTGTGCCTCTTCAGATATTACTTAACCATAATTCCTAGCAGTTCCACCCAGCATGGTTAAGAAACTGCTGAGAAAAATTGACTTACTGTTCAACAACATTTGAAGGGCCACTAATTTCCTAACCTGAATGTGTCATGCAGAAAAAGGTACAGGTTGCAGTTACAGATGAGCTAGGGAGCAAGAGCTAATGTCCAGGGCATGTAGAGAGCATGTCAAATTTTTCAACTTTCAAACACTAGGGTGCTCGAAAGTTGTGACATGGATTGAGGATTGTAAAAATATTTTGGTTACTTTAATATATCAATAATTTAGATGTGCTTGGCAAGAAACTACATAAACATCTTATTTTTGTTTGTTTCATTTTACACAAGCCAACTGTAATTCAGTTTGTTCTCCCACCCTCCCTCTCCACCATTAAGCGGAACACACCGTTTCTTCATAAACTTAAGAATTCAAAAATAGAAAAAAAAAACCTGACATTTTTGGAATTGGTAAAATAGGAATATTAACTGTAGCTGCTAAAAAGCTCCCCATGTGACTCAGTTAAATATGCCCCCAAATAAATGCTGGTTTTAAAATCCTTCTTTGCCCCACAAAGTTTTAGTAGAACCCAAGCTTTCTTTTTCCTACTATAGACAGCTGCCTAATCTTTTTCATTATAAACTGTGCAGATGATTTTTTTAAAAATTAAGCCATACAACACCCAGTTTAAAGAAGAAAACCTGTCTTTTTATTAGAAATAACTGTTGACTTATGACCATAATTAAACCCAGAATTTATGTTGCTAAGCGACACAGTGAAGTGACTTTTGCCCCATTTTATGACCTTTCTTGCCACAGTTAAGTGAATCACTGTAGTTGTTAAGTTAATAACCTGGTTCTTAAGTGAATTTGGCTTTCCCGTTGACTTTGCTTGTCAGAAGATCACAAAAGGTGACCACATGACCCCCTGGGACACTGCAACTCTGAATAAATATGAACCAGTTGCCCAGCATCTGGATTTTAATCACGTGACCATGGGGATGCTGCAACAGTCCTAAGTGTGAAATATAGTCATGTCACTTTTTTCAGTGCTGTTGTAACGTTAAACTGTCATTAAATGAATGGTTATAAATTGAGGACTACCTGCACTGAGTAAACAGGTAAAAGGTCTTTGGGAGGAAATGCCAGAGGTTTATTTCTTCAAAACTACCAACAACAATTTCTGATTACAACACTCACAGGGGACTCTACGGTTCTGCTACCTACATGAAGCTAATTAGATTCCCATTTTGGAAATGTGCATATCATACTTTTATAAGTATTCTGCAGCCATGAGTTTTTTGTTATTGTTTTTGATGCAATTTACATTATTCACACACACACACACACACACACACACCACTCCCCCACCCTCAGGTATTCTGAGGCCTTTTCAGTTGTGGCTGTATTCTTGTTAGAACTGAGAAAGATAATCTGGGTAAATCAGGGCCAACATTTAGATCACAAGGCCAAAATGATCACTACTAAATTAATGCCTCATTCAATCCATTATAGTTGTAGAAAGGGATTGATTTTGGAAATAGGTTTCTTATATATTTGCCTGTAAAAAGAGAGAGAATCCAAACGTATTGTTTCTCTGTGTCATATGATATATGTGGGTATATGCATACTTATTTATTTACTTATTTTGTCATGTTTATGTAGTGTATATTGGAGGTGCCGACCCTTTGAGAGCTGTACGCTAAAATTTTCATTTTAATGTATGCCAATCAGTGTACATTTAACGTGATGATAAAGTTATTCTAATTAATTTTAAGGAGAATTACTCTATTTTTCTCAGGGAATGGCTTCAGCAGATGGACAGGAACTTCCCCCTCCTTTTCCTCCAGACTTTTCCTCCCTTTTGTTTATACCACGAGATTCTAAACATTTCCTACCTCTAGACTAGCACCATGACAAAGCCTGCGAGCCAGGCTCCAGTTTCAAATCTAATCTCCATCACAGATTTACCAGATTGTCTATTGTCAAGCTTTTACTTCCTTTCAACTCCTCCTTGCAAGATGTGTATGAAATCATCATCACTTTGATCACTAAAAAAAAATTAATAACCAGTATTTATAAAGTACAGCTAGGCCTCACAAAACTGCAGATGAGCACAGCTATACCATAACCACAGACACATTTTCCCACTTGTTTATCTGATTTATTTATTTAGAGGCTTACAAATAAAAATAAATAAAAAGGAGATATGATATGACATATGAGATATGATAACAAGCGACTGATATAAAAAACCAAACTGACCAAGGAGGCTCAACTACTCCCTTTTTCCAAAGCCTGGGAAAACAACCAAGCCTTCAGCAATTTGAGGAAAGTCAAAAGGGTGGGAGCAGTAGGAAACTCTGTTGGGCCACAAACAGGGCCTCCAACTTCCAGCTCCTCAAATCTGCCCCAACACTGTGCAATCAAGGAACCCCAGGAGGGATGCCTCACCATCCAGGCTCCACCACAGATAATCCACAAGTGAAACCATTGCTGTCTATGTAGTGGATGCCAAGCTAAAACCTGATTAAAACATATCAAGATAATCCGCTTCCTCCCCAGGTCCTTTGGAGTTGCGGAATGTAAGGTGACCCTGGCAGAAATATGCAAGAATCATTATCTAGGCAAAAGGTGTAGAAACACGTTTGAACTTTTAAGAAACAATACAAAATTTGGAAATGGCTCAGGCAGACAGCTCCCTAATTCACTGAAAGATAGGAATCTGGGGAAGGTGTAGCTATTATAGCCAATCTCAATAAGTGTAGATTTAGCCTTCCTGTGGAGGTGATTTCCTGCTCTGGTCTGCATAGCAGGGCTGACAAGAGCTGAAACCTGACTATCTTACCACCTTCCTCAAAAATGGAGGGGTTGAAGGCTGGATGGAAATTATCCAAAATGGTTGGGTCCAGTGATGACTTCCTTAAGGAGGCAGTGCACCATGGTCTCCTTGAAGGCTGAGGGAAGTAATCCGTCATGCCGAAAAGCAGACAACACAGCATGGGCCCAACCATGCCAATTAGCCACTTAGAGTCACTTTGATAGTGAAATGAGCAGCATATAAATGTAATAAATAAAATAATAAAATGAAACGAAATAGTGGCATTAACAGGTTTGGCCCTAACCAACAGCTGGCCAAGATCACAACTTCACTTTATTCAAAATTATAATATTATTATACGTTGCTTTCCTGAAAGCTGAAGGAACTGCAAGAAAACTTCCAGTTTAACAAAACCAACCAGCATGTGCTTTTTCAATTCTTTCCAAGAGTAATGACAGGAATAGCATTACCAGTATAAAACTCAAGAGCACTTGTGCATGCAAAACGTTTCAAATCCGAAACACCTCCAATTCAAAATGCCTCGCTTTGAACTCAGAACAGCTTTTTCAGACTTGAAACTCACCATTTCAATCATCCTGGAAGTGTTTTGAGCTAGAAATAGCTCTGGAAACCTTTCCACAATTATCCAAACAGCCTGCTTCAAATTTGAAACAACTGTTTCAAACTTGAACCAGGCCATTTCAAAATTGTAGCTACTCAAAATTCAAAACATTTTGTCCAGCCCTGTTTAAGATGCTAGTGCCTCTCGTCTGACATTGGGCACTTGAGGGGAATGTATAGTATAGCCTTTATTGTCATTGTACATCATGTATGCAACGAAATTGGTTAGAATGCTAGAAACATTCACTATGACCCTTATGTCTTTGAGATTATGCAAAATCCTGCAGCAAAACAACTATGGGAACTTTATCACTCTCTACCCAATGCATCTCATCAAATCTGGCCAGCCTTCACATACACACATGAACAGCCATCGTTCTTTTCTCCCAACTCCCTTGTGAATTATGCATGCTCCCTAACGTTCTGAAGAGTCCACTGGAGTTGTTCAGCCATTAGGTTTAAATAATATATTATAAATAATGTATAAAGCTTATAGATTATAAATATATAATTACAATGTATAAGTATTATATATTATTTATAATTGTATGTTGTCCTTATAAGCTAATTAATAATAAATAATATGTTTTTCAAAGTTAAAGGAATCAACAACTTATTCTGTCCCTGAGCAAGGTGTATATTTTTACATTATCAGCATTTCCAATCAATCCTCACAGGGCAGCTCAAAAGTGATCCACAGCCATCTTCATTTCTAACCATCTTCAAATCCAGAGAACACATTTACAGTATTTTTCGGAGTATAAGAGCACCGGAGTATAAGACGCACCCAGGTTTTGAAGAGGCAATTTTTTTAAAAAGTAGGTAGGTAAATAGAGGGATAGAGAAAGAGAGAGAAATACAGTAGGTAGGTAAGTAGGGAGAGAGAGAGTGTAGGTAGGTAGGTAGGTAGGTAGGGGGGGAGAGAGAGAAATACAGTAGGTAGGTAGGTAGGGAGGTAGGGAGGTAGGGAGAGTGTGTGTGTGTAGATAGATACGGTAGAGGGATATTTATTTATTTATTTATTTATTTTATTAAATTTATACCCCGCCCTTCTCCTTGTTAGGACCCAGGGCTAGAGAGAGAAATAGAGAGAGAGAAATACAGTAGATAGGTGGGGGGGGAGAGTAGCTAGATAGGTAGATTGAGGGGAGAGAGAGAAATACAGTAGGTAGGTAGGGAGAGAGAGAGTGTAGATAGGTAGGTAGGTAGAGGGATAGAGAGAGAAAAATAGAGAGATAAACAGAAAGAGAGAAATACAGTAGATAGGTAGGGAGAGAGAGTGAGTAGGTAGGTAGGTAGGTGTTTCCAGGTGTATTTACCCATGTGCTGGAGAAGGAAATCACTGGCCACCTTTGGAACAAATCTTTGTTTCTACAGGCACAGCACTTGACCAACGTAATTCTCATCAATCACTTTAACTAAACAGCTCTTCAAAAGGGAAAAAAACCCCTTTTTACACTTTGCAAGTCAAAATGGGCCCGTTTTTTTTCAAATAAAATGCATGAACAGCCTTGGGGGGGCTTGCTGAGTGCTCCAGGGGGGGGGGGTCCAAAACAAGGGGAAACGGCCCATTTTTTTTTCGTGAAAACGGGCCATTTTTTGATCAAGAATTAGCATGCATAGCCTTATGGAGGCTTATAGAATGCCCTGTTTTTTGCTTATTGCCCTTTCCAGCCCCCAGGAGCTCTCTGGAAGCTTCCATAAGGGTATGCTCGTGGCCATTTTGGTGAAGGGGCAGGGTTTCAGGAGGCAAAAAAATGCTGTATTCGATGTATAAGACACACCCAGATTTTCAGCCCCTTTTTAGAGGAAAAAAGGTGCGTCTTATACTCCGAAAAATATGGTAATCATTCAGTTCTTATCATCTAGCTGACTGGCAGTGGACTGCAAAAACTACAGTCCAATCTCTGTCCTAGCCTTTGACTACTGCCAGTTGTGGAGTAACAAAACCCCATCAGGCAGAAATCTAAAGAAAGGTGGTCTACTATACCGAAGGACTAAGAGGAGCTGTAATTGTGCAAGGCCCAAAGTATTTCTCAATCATTTTCAAGGGATTGGTTGCTATGGAGATGGGGCAGGTTAATGCTAAACAGTGCAGAAGAAAGAGACCAATGCCAGGAGCAGGACATTGGACCTTATAAGGGACACAGGCAGAAAGAGAGAGAGAGAGAGAGAGAGAGAGAGAGAGAGAGAGAGAGAGGGAGGCTGGTTTGATCCTGTACTCCAAGGAAGAATGAGAAACAATCCTGCCCCCCCCCCCATGAGAAAATCCGCAAGGCTGCAGAACTGTGGGACTTCAAAGGCAAATCACTCTGCAGTGATTTACTAGAGCATGGAGTCAAAATTAAAGTGACTGGTCCCTCAGGCAGATGTTATTTAGTTATCTAGTTATTTATTAAATTTATTGGCTCCCCATCTTACTAAAGAGTAACCAGTTAATCAGTGATGTCCAGTGAAAGCATCCCAAAATTATGTAAAATACCGCTGTGGAAAGGTTCTACTTAGATACCCATGATACCTAATTCACTCTCTACATTCAATTCCCAAATTCATCATGGCATTCTGGTAAAGCAGAACTCAGCTATAGATCTGTGTCATTATCCCTTCATGGCCCAAAGTGGCTACCAAAGTGGCTTCTCTCTCTCTCTCTCTCTCTCTCTCTCTCTCTCTCTCTCTCTCTCTCTCTCTCTCTCTCTCTCTCTCTTTTCTCCTGAAAATTTGTCATCCAACAAGATATAGGCAAGAAAATGTTAACAGATGATGCAGAATGAGTGTGCTTTTGTACACATACACAAACATGTGCACAAACACTCATGCACACACATATTTAACACAGTGGTGAAATCTATTTTTTTTCCTACCGGTTCTGTGGGCGTGGCTTGGTGGGGATCATGTAACTGGATGGGCATGGCTATGTAGTCATGTGACTGGGGTGACAAAAGACAGAAACTCACTTTAACAATGTCCTGCTGAAGCAGGGGGTTGGATAGATGACCTCCAGGTCCCTTTCAGCCATGGATTGCTGTGCTCTTTCAAGGTATCCTCTGAAGCTGCATCTAGTGCCAGGTTTGTGATCCTTCCTCCCTCTCCTTTTTCGCTCCCTCTCCTTTTTCCCTCCCTCCCTCCCTCCTTCTTTCTCTCTCTCTCTCTCTCTCTCTTTCGCAACACCCTCTCACTGCCTTTTAAAGCATTTTCCCCTGCCTATTCGCGCAAACCTGCAGGGAAAAAATGGTTTAAAAAGCAGGGAAAAAAGCTTTTGACAATTGCACGGCTCACAGCTGAGCCGTGCGATCCTCAGAAGATTTTTTATAATATGGGTTCGCAGAATCAAGGACAATCGTCCCTACCAGTTAAGCCGAACTGGGCTGAACCGGGAGGATTTCACCCCTGATTTAACATCTCCTGCCAGACCTGCTTCTATCAAACCTTGTACTTAAAAGTTTTCTATTTTATTGGATTAGAAATATATTCCCAACCATAAATTTAACCTAGCCAGCCTATGAGGACGACAATATGAAGCTCTCTAGGGAATTTAGGTTTGCCTTCATTGGTTAGAATCTCTAAGGATTGTTCTAATTGCCCAACCCCTCCCTCCTTCTATCTGCTCCAAAATTTCAATGATTGAGCTTCCCAGCTCCTACTATCTGAAGCAGTCTGTCAAATTACCTCTCTAAATCAGAACCTCAAGTAGCTAAGTTAAGTTAAGGATGTGTCACAGCTCTGAGATAAAGCATATATCTCCAGCACTAATGTTACAGATTTGCTCTCTGGATGTACTAATAAATAAGGTTCTGGAGAATCACCATTTCCTGAGGTGAAATAAATAACTGCAATCTTTTGGGACTCTGGGGCTTAAGAGCACATCATGACTACCATAGAAATGGGGTTGAATCGACAAAACGCTGTCACAGGAGCAATGACTAATCACAAGATATACACCAGGGGTGTCAAACTTGCAGCCAGTGGGCCAGATGCGTCACACGCTGGCCACATCTACCTCATTTAGCGAAGGGGGGGGAGTTGCAATATGTCGCGTGACGACAACGTGATATCGTGAGTTTGACATTCCTGATATACACTGACTAGAAGGCAAACATTACTAGTTTACAAGGGAACATGCTGGGAGGTATTATTGCTGGTAGGAGTTAGGAGTTAGGATGTTCTCTTGCAGCTTATATTTCTCTTTTTATTTATTAGGTTTACATCCATCTTTCCTTCAAGAGTTCAAGATAGCACGCATAACACTTCCTTTATTTTTTTTAATGTAATCTGCTAAAATCTCACTCATCAAATCTCTGAGATCTTTCCCCTCTCTCTCAGGGATGTTCTGAAACCTAAGGAAGAAAGACATTCTTTCAAATTCAAACTTAGACATATGTCCAGAAAATTCTGCAGTTTCTTTTTGCAATTCCCTTATCTCTCCTTTCATCTTGGCTGCTCCCTCCTTCAACACTCCAATCTTCTGTTCGTTGGTTGTTGTAGTTCTTTGTGTCTCCAGCAATTCTATTCTTAGGTTCATAAGGTCTTTCCGCATTTCTTGTATTTCTTTCATTATATCATGGAGCATTGGTTCTTGAATATCTTCTCCTGCCGCCTCTTTCTGTAACATTGTAGTAATTTTCCCTTGCTGTAAAACCGGGCTGGCTCTGGCTGAAGATGGGGCGGAAAAGGACTTTGCAGCTGGAGGCTTTTTTTGGAGGCATTTGTAATTTTGAGTTTTTGCAATGAAAATGGCGTCAAGGAGCAAGCAGTCAGTGAAATCCGAGATGTCGGGAATAAACTAAGTCAATGTTTTAATCTTGTATTTTATAATGTCCAGAGAGATAATTGTCCCATAAATCCGTAATAAAAAAAGAAAGGTCCACGTATTGGGAAGGACACCAAGGGCTTCTTGAGAATTTTTCCTTGATTTCCTTGATTTTTAACAAGTTGGAGGAATGTAATCATGAGTCAGTGAAAGTTTTCTGCTAGGAACAAAGAGAACGCCATTTTCCCGCCTCAGCACAGGAAAGGAGAAAGAAGTAAAAGTTTCCGTTTTTTAACGAGGTTAAGATACAATGTTGCTAGCTGCAATTCCATAGTTGAAACACAGTTTCTTTTAGATGGTATAGGAACGGATAGTATTAATCTTCACTCTCCTACGTCTGGAGAGCATTTTAAGCAGCCGCTTTTTACAAGGGGGGAGGTTCTACAGTTAAACTCCCCCCTCTATTTTTCTTTCTGCAGAAGATTGAATGAATAATAAATCCAAAACTCACAGTCCACACTTTTTTAAAAGGAAGTCCCCGGTGCACTCCTCCAAGTCCGGCATCTCAGCCCGTCTTCTTTATTTCGGCATTTTCCAGCTAGCGTTGGCGAGGAGGATCCCCCCCCCCCGCTTTCAGCTCTTCGACTCCTAGAGCAAAGCGGGAAAAAGCGCCCCGCCGATCGCCATCAATACGGGGGGGGGGCCACAGCTGCTCGCGCGGCAGAGAGTTAACCCAAACTCTCTGAGCCCCCCGGGGGGGGGCTAGCCAAAGAAGCAAGTGGCAGACGTGCCTGAAAACGCGTCTGTCACCGTCGGAAGCCGGAAGTCAAGTCCACGCATAACACTTCCTCATCCATTTTTATTTCCACAACATCCCATGAAGTGATGGCTGGATTGTGAGAAACTAACTATACATAATCACCTTGGCAGCTAGTGTATGAGGGTAGCATAGTAACAGGGGTGAAATCCAGCAGTTTCTGACAGGTTCTGGAGAACCGGTCACAGAAATTTTGAGTAGTTCGGAGAACCGGCAAAGGCTACCTCTAGCTAGCCCCAGAGTGGGGTGGGAATGGAGATTTTGTAGTATTCTTCCCCTGGAGAGGGATGAGAATGGAGATTTTGCAGTATCCTTCCCCTGCCACCCCCACCAAGCCACCCCCACAGAACCGGTAGTAAAAAAATTGAATTTCACCACTGCCTAGTACCCAGGTCTTCCTATTCCTAGTTCCATACCTCATTCGGCACACCACAGTGTTTCTATTTCTTTCAGAATAGCGGGCCATACTATTAGACAAAGCCTTAGGCTGCAATCCTCCACATATTTATTTTCTTAGAATACTTAATGTGGAAATAATAATGGTGCCTGGAGCTGGTACTCTGCTTCACAGTGTGTCTGATTTTCATTTTAAAATAATTTATAATAATTTAAACAAATAAAATCCAATGGGACAAAAATCCTGAAGGGTACAAAAGAAATGCCCACCAGATCACTCACTGCTGGCATACTGATGTAGCACTTGGTGAGCTACACTGTCAGTTTCTAAAAGCTTCATGTAATTTTATCCCACTACTTTACCAGACAATTTCCCATCATTTTAACCAGCAGACCCTGAGTTCTAGTCTAGGCTTAGGTAAGAAATCAACTAGGTGAGCTTCGGCCAATCACTCTCTTTTAAACCCAGGAAGCAAGCAAGGGCAAACCACTCCCAAATATCTTGCCAAATAAATTGCATGGACTTGCCTGGGCAGTCTCTAGAAATCAACCCTGACTCAAAAGAGCAAAATAACAACCACACACTCATCCTTCAAAAACTTTAAAATACTTGGCTCCATAGCAACACATTCTCAAGAGTGCGTGTGTTTACATCCACATTGTTCAGGAATCTTGTTCTATTGATGCTTGGGAAAAGAAGCCAATGCAGTACAAGGGCTTCCTCATTCCATTTCTTGCATTTCTATTACAGTTACAAGACAGCATATCAAATGATAGGGGAAAGTGTTTTCCAGAGAATTAATGAAGTTCCTGAATAAATCCAAGCAGTTCTTAAATTTGCCAGTTATTTCTGGCAATTAAACACCATGTCCATAGTAACTGCAGTAGTTTCCTGCTTAAAATAAAAGTCCACAGAAGAGGTTGAAACTGCCAAACTGGATTTGGGATACACAGGCTAAATAATAGGAGTGATTTCGCATTTAAAGAAATTCCCTAATTAAGGAATTTGCAAACAACTCCAGAGAGAATCCAGTAACATGAGGCATCTTCTTCTTTCAAAATAAAGCAGGTCAGGTAACTTCCTTTAATGTGGATATCTCAACAGCTGATTTTTTTAAAATCTTCCATTTCTAAAGGTTCTGTCATGATATCTTACAATTTTTTTTAAACCACTGCAAGTTTTATCTCCCCTCTAGAAGAAGCAACTTGGCTATTGTTTGTGTAATACAGCAACCTCAAACTCGGTCACAGTAGGATGCCTTGCAGCTATGATATCCATGAAGGAAGGCCCCAAAGTGTTTTTATGGCTAACCGTAACCTTCTCAAGTCATCAAAATGTGCTCAAGGAATCAGCAAACTGAATGAAATTGATCTACCCCTGCTGTTGTGCTATACTGTAGTACCAGAAATTTAGCTTCTGCAAGTGGTTTGGGGAGGCCCTTGAGCATAATTCCACTGACACTGTTCCATGACATACACATTTTGCACAGATTAATTAAAATATAAAATAACAAAATGAAGGCTAGATTTGCACAAACTGCTAAGACCAAGGCCTGCTAATTGATTCATATAGGAACATTCCTTCCCACTTGGATTCACCTGCCAGCACACTCAGCTCATCCCAAAAAAAGTTTAGCATTTGTTTCAAGTACTGAACTTGCAGTGCCTTTTATCCTTTTATCAGTTAATATTTATAAGGAAGAGCCAGCCTGGTTTACAAGCTTGGCAATAAACAATTGGTAATGTATTGACTTCTTCTATGAATAAGAAAAGCCAAACTGACCAAATGGGCCACCAACACCAGTACAGAAAGTCTTACTTCCCATTTTATTAAAAAGATCATCAACTGGTTTTAAACATAGCTGACCACACAAAAAGTTACATTAAAAGGAGACAATTAAAAGAAGAAAATCTCATATTCAAATTCCTCCAGGTTTCTTTCGGTCTCATAAAAAGATTAAAAAGTCTACAAAACAAATTCTCTCAGCATGTACCAGTATATCTGCAAAAGGAAATGGAAAATCTGGATCTGTTTTGTTACTTACAACCACTGCTTGTGTAGAGGCTTAGGTAGATATAATAACTGTACTTTCCTCCACATGTTGAAAGACTTTAGCAGGCTGTAATGAAAGAGTTATCAAAGATCTGAAAGCTAGATACAGATTAGAAAAAGAATGCTAATTTAATTTAGTTAGTTGCACTGAAACCCAAAAATGTTTCTGCTTAATTTAGCTCTTATCTGCTAAATGGGAATCAATAAAGATTTATACAAAATGAACCCATGATTGTTGGGAGTTGCCCAAATCAAATCATATTCATCCACCAGCTTGTTATGGGAAAATGATTATCTTAGAAAATGTGTATTAGGCAAAGAAGCTTTTTGAAGTTGCAGAAGTCAATGTAGTAGGAGATAACTCATCTTTTATAGCTATCAGAAACGAATTCTGCAGATTCTAGGTAAGGGCAGCGGCTCCTGCCATTTTCAACATGCGTTCCTTGTCTAGGTGTCAGTATCATCAGTGGCATTCATGTTACACTTTGCCCAACTCTTAAAATAGGAATGCCTCTCAATAAATAGTCTCACAATGACACAATGGACTGGATGCAAAATTTTAACAGGAAAGATGGGTGGGAATTGTAATAACCATAGAAAGGTAAAAGGATATGAAAACTCCAGCTAATGTGCAATGTGGAAATCTCTCATGGAAAACCCATCAGAGCCATTCAGTCTTTCTAGTTTTTGTTCTTTTGACAGACACTGCCAAAAAACGTACACATTTTTCTCTGTAGCCACGAGGCTTGGAAACATGTTTAGTTTTGACTGAAAGTTGAATGTCTCACGTTTGCCATACCAGCTCCTTCTTTCTTAATTTGTAGGCTTGAAAAATTAAAATGTATTATTGGAACCAGAATCAATAGCATCATGGCATCTACTATTTCCTAACTTAAATCATAAAATTGCCATGCAATTAATATGTTTGAACACCCAAAATCCCCAAAACTGGCACCAAGTCATTGATCCACTAAGAGATAGAACTTAAAAACTTAAGATCATAATCTGTTTAATAGCTTCCACTCTCATTTCTTCCTCTGATTACCAAAGTTTCACTTGGCAAAATGCCACGATATCTAGATTGCAACCAAGATTAGGAAAGGCTACAATGTCTATCCCTAGCACAGCCTCTTTATCAAGAAGAATACATATAATAAGCAGCTGGGTAACAAAACAAGAATGCTGAACACACACAGCCTGCTGTGTCCACACAAATAAATCATACTGCAACTTAATTTTAATAGCCTGGTTCACACAACTTACTAAAACAAAGCCTGACTTCTCACAATGAACTGAAACACAATGGAGGATTTTTACAACATTCTGAATCCTAATCAAATCTATTGTATAACACAAACCCTGTCAATGGTTGAAACCTGAGCTGGATCTTTTATGTGGCAAAAATAGATCATTAGTCTAAAATCAAAGGTAAAGAGGTTACAAAAAAAAAGATTGCCGGGAGAATAATGCATTCATTTTCTCAGGTAATTTTCAATTCACCTCTAATACATATTCTGAGCTCTAATTTTAGTGGACAATTTCACGGTTGAAGGATTTCTTAAGCCAATCAGCAAAAGGGTAATGCTTTGGAAATGTTAATACAGCAACAAAAAAAGATAAACTGATTTCAAGTTTATAATGATCAGACTCTTACATGAAAAGTAATTGTACTTTTAGTGAGCACTTTAAAACCTTTGAACAAATTAGCAACGTAGGTAAAGACAGTATAAAGATTCGGGAAGCAGATAAAGTATCAGGATCTGTGCATCAATCTAATATTTTCCATGCTTGGCTGCCATTAAGAGATTTGTGTGTGCTTTTTCTGATTTAAATAGAGAGAAATTCTACTTATTTCGGTCTGGGTCTGTGATGGCGAACTTATGGCACATGTGCCAGAAGTGGCATGTAGAATCCTCTCTGTGGGTATGCATGCTGTCACCCCAGCTCAGCCAGCTGGTTGTCGGGTTTCTGAAGCATGCATGAGTGCTGGCCAGCTGGTTGTTGGGTTTCCAAGGTGCACATGCACACTGGCCAGCTGGCCAGTGATCATCACGTTTCTGAGGCGTGTATGCATGCCAGTCAGCTGGTTGTTAGGTTACTGGCGCTCTGGCATGTGCACACACACACACATCTTTCAGTTTAGGCACTCTGCGCCTATAAGGTTCATCATCACTGTTCTAGGTCCAACGTGCTTATAAATCTGTCTCTGGCTAAAGCATTGGTAGTCAACCTGGTCCCTACCGCCCACTAGTGGACGTTCCAGCTTTCATGGTGGGCGGTAGGGGTTTTGTCCGATACTGAAGCACTTTCCTTTTTTTAATTTAATTGACTTCCCTACTTTATAAATCACTATTACTGTGGAACCGGTGGGCGGTTAGAAAATTTTACTACTAAAAGAGACACAAAAGTGGTTGGTTGGTATAAAAAGGTTGACTATCCCTGGGCTAAAGGAATGCAGACCTAACCACAGAAATAGGTATATGATTGTGTATGATCAGTAACTTACACAATTCCAGCAATCTCTATGCAAACCTCTGGAGGAAATCTCACAAATAAACACCTGTGTATCATAAAGTACTCACTGTGATCCCTGCAATGCACTCAATGTATTCTATATTCTTTTCTCTTTTTATTTTGTCTCTATATCAAACTCTTGCAAGAAAACCAAACAGCGGAGGAAAAACCCGTGGTCTGTGGTTCTAAACATGACCAAATGCCAATAGTAGTTGCTGTGACTAACATACATAGCAGAGGGTAGTAAATATTTTTGTGACTGCCAGGAGTTAAGTACAAGTAGTCCTCAACTTACGACCACAATCAAGCCCAAAATTTATGTTGTTAAGTGAGATATTTGTAAAGTGCGTTTTGTCCCATTTTACAATCTTTCTTGTCACAGTTGTTAAGGGAATCATTGCAGTTGCAAAGTTAATAACACAGTTGTTAAGTGAATCTGGCTTCCCCATTGACTTTGCTTGTAGAAAGGTCACAAAAGGCAATCACATGACCCTGGGACACTGCGACCATCACAACTATGAACCACTTCAGATGCCAAGCATCTGAACTTTGATCACTGCAACGGTCATAAATGTGAAAAACAGTCATAGGTCACTTTTTTTTAGTGCCGTTGTAACTTTGTTCACTATCTGAACTGTTGTAAACCGAGGACTACCTGTACGTGTTTTTCTTAAGAGTAGAACCAAAGCCTTGAGAAATTCAGAATTGATCCCAATGCAATTTTTCCCTGCAGCAAGGTTTGGTTTACAAAGGTATCTATTAGGATTTGCCCTCCCAGCTCCCTTATTATGTAAGAAAAAGGTTAGTTGGTTTGCACACTTTTTCTGTAGCAACTTCTGCTCTGTGGAACACCCTTCTTCCTGGGATCCAAAAATCCCCCACCCTTTTGGCCTTCCGAAAAGGCATGAGGTTTGGATTTACCCCCCCAGGCATTAGGATGGGGTAAGGTTGAAGTTTGAGGATTGTAGTATTGAATGGATTGGAAATTGTTGGCTGGGTTCCAAGTTTCGTTGGGTTTTATTACTGTGAGACATCCAGAGTTGTGCTTCGTAAGATGGGCAGCCATGTAAGTCTTTTCTGTAAATAAATATATGTAACTAATATGTAAATATATGCCCTATCTAACAAAAAGAAATTCAATGCAGAGAAAAGTTAAGTCCTACACTTAGGTAAGAAAAATCAAAAGTACACATACAAACTGGGTGAAACCAGGTTTCATAGCAGAGACTATGAGAGGGATCTTGGAGTCTTAGTGCACAATCAGTTAAATATGAGCCAACACTATAAAAAAGATGTTGAGACTCTAGAAAAAGTGCAGAGAAGAGCAACTGTTTAGGGGACTGGAGATTAAAACATATGAAGAACGGTTACAGGAACTGGTATGACTAGTCTAGTGAAGAGAAGGACCAGGGGAGACATGATAGCAATCATGTCTTCCAAAATTTGATGGGCTGCCACAGAGAGCAGGGAGGTCAAGCTATTTCTCCAAAGCACCTGAAGGCCAGACAATGGATGGAAACTGACCAAGGAGAGATTCAACCTAGAAATAAGGCGGAACTTTCTGACAGTGAGAATAATCAACCAATGGAACAGCTTGCCTTCGGAAATTGTGGGAGCTTTATCACTTGAGACTTTCAAGAAGAGATTGGACTGCCATTTGTCAGAATGTAGGGTCCCCTGCTTGGGCAGGAGTTGGACTAGATGACCTATAAGGTCCCTTCCAACTCTGTTAATCTGTCAATATGTCACCTCCCATAGTCAATTCCTTTGTATTGTATAATTAAATCATTAAATCTTAGAAGTGGAGAAAAATTTTTTTTCTCCTGTGCAATTATTACATTTTTAATTTCCCTTATTAATTAAAAATTTCTGCACAGCAGATATATGCTTTAAAGTATTAAACCAAAGCAAATAAACAATGAAAAAAAACTTACGTCTGTTATTAAATAAGATTGAAGAGCAGGATTAAAACAAATAAAAAGTGATTAACTAGTATAATGCAGGTACTTAAAAATCAGGCCGTGCACTTTAAGTCCAATTAATTCTAAACACAGATTCTAGGAAACAATTTTCAGAGAAAACTGAAAAAAGCATTTCATACACGGAAATGTAAAGGTTAACTATTAAGTTACCTGCATATACATATTAAGCTGATATGTCACACAAAAAATCAACTGATCATATTTCTTTACTATGTAAACATTGAGGGGGGAAACCTACACTTATTTTTTGTGACTGCTCTTCTCCAGAGAGATGTTAAAAGAAGACTGCTTCTATCAGCAATTCTCGAATGCCCGATTACCTAGGCAACAG
Source organism: Rhabdophis nuchalis (assembly GCA_039707465.1). Lineage (NCBI taxonomy): Eukaryota > Metazoa > Chordata > Lepidosauria > Squamata > Natricidae > Rhabdophis > Rhabdophis nuchalis. The sequence goes on along the minus strand of CM077646.1, from coordinate 148,324,478 downwards.
ACACAGGGGAAAGGTGGTGTCTCCTTTCAGAGCACCCCCTCCTCATTAACAGGTATTAGATAAAGCAGAGGTTTAGTGGCAGTCAGCCAGCAAAAGCTGTTGTGTCAAAACTGCAATACACCGTGAGAAAGAGAAGAAATATGAGAGTATTTCAAGGACCCTTTCAACTCCCATCAAGTCTCATTTTATTTGCTACTCACCCATAACTTCCCATTGTGCCATTTTGTTAGTTAAGACTGAATGACTGTGTGATAGGGCATTACATCTTCATCCCTTGGTCTACTAGCCACGCAAGTGATGAAATAAATTGTAGATCTCCTTCCATGGCTTGTGATGATAGTTGAACAAGGAGCAGTAGCTTATTCTGTCCTAATAATTCAGGGCTTTCTATTCATATTCTTTTTTTAAAAGATCTCCTGCAGAAAGAGCAACTAAGCACAAGAATTTTGGTTCCTCACAATGTCAAGATTACACAATGTCACAATGTCTCTCTATGGTTTCAGACAGAAGTTCTTCTCTAATTTAACTGAAGTTGTAATTTGAATCTGAGATTTTTCCAACACAACAGTACTAACAGCCAGTCCCTCCCAATTCCATATTTGTTGTTCATTCCACAATTTAGACATAGCAATGTTTTAAGTAATTTAGCAAAATGTTTTAATAAAATATTGAAGGTCTATAATTCTTTCAGATAGAAATGATGGAATGTTTTGATCATTTTTCACTCATACATTGAGATTATTGTACTGCAATCAATTTTATCAAGGAGCTGGATCAGTGGTGGGATTCAATTTTTTTACTACCGGTTCTGTGGGTGTGGCTTAGTGGGTGTGGCATGGTTTGGTGGACCTGGCAGGGGAAGGATACTGTAAAATCTCCATTTCCTCCCTACTCCAGGGAAAGGTTACTGCAAAATCCCCATTTCCTCCCGATCAGCTGGAGCTCAGGAGGCAGAGAATAGATGGGAGGGTGGAGCCAGTCAGAGGTAGTATTTACTGGTTCTCTGAACTACTCAACATTTCTGCTACCGGTTCTCCAGAACTTGTCAGAACCTGCTGAATACCACCTCTGAGCTAGATACCAGTTATAGCACATTCAGAGAACACCGTTGAGCTAAATCAATAATTGTTTGTAAAAAGAAAAGCTATCACAAAGTTTCTAGGCAAAACCAAACCAAACCGATTCCAGCTGACAAAGGACTTAGCATTTAAAACAAACAATCTGTTTACTGATTAACTAGCTGGGTCCAATTTCCACCTAAAAATTTCCTCAGTGTTGTAACTAACATTTGCCTCCAAATTGAGGATAGCTATAATAATCCATTTCTTTTACTGCAGCTATTTCTGCTTTAGTTATCTGATTTGATGTTATTTTCCCCTGGTGCTTTGGGCTTAGCTCATTTGGAATTGTAATCAGGGGTGGTTCTGGCCGGAGTTACTGCTGGTTTGCTCGTGTGCGCGCGCTGGATGTGTTCTGTGTGCACATGTGCAGTTCAATGGAAATTGTTCTGCGCATGCGCAGAACTCAAAAAAAAATGGTGGCAGTGACAGTGGCGACTGGGGAACTGGTTTGGAGGCATGTCCAGCCTGGGTCTCTGCCAGTTTTGCAACCCAGGCCGGCATACCACCACTGATTCGGCCGAACCAAGCCGAACTGATAAGAGCCCACCTCTGATTGTAATCCTAAATCTATATATTGACCTGTGCTAGTTTTCCTAACGTGAGCCATATTTGCTCCCATTCCTGTATTTGAATCTGGCTGCAAGATCTATCCTTTATGTGAGGCTGTGTATAAAACCCAGTTTGTACCTAAGAAGGAAGTTTCAAAAAGTCTTCCAAAGCTCTCCCATAGATGAACATTAAGGTGAAAACATGCTTAATGAGTTGCTACCCATTCTGTATCTAGGAAAGAATGCACAGGTTCTACATATCCCTCTGTGCTTTTCTTTCAATCCCATCTTTTTCATTCCCCTTTAGCCTGTGAAACAAGCAGTGATATACAATGTTATTTCTGCTATGCCTGTCAAGTGATTATCAATCATTGCTCAAACGTTGAAGAGACATTCTATTTTTTTTCCTTTTAAAAATGTTGTATGGACAATTTGTTCAATTTATCCTTTAGTTAGTCCACTATACAATATAAAAGTCTTATGTCTTTAAATTGTAGAAATCAGAGCAGGTGTACATTTCTCAATATTCTGCTTTCATGCTAATGACCCACTAATTTTTAGTATGGGTCATTAACCTTTAATGGAAGAAGGTCAATGTAGATTCAGCAACCAGGACTAGCTAAAGTAATAAATGACATTTTAAATTCGACTTTCTAAATGTAAGATCAGAGTTTTAAATTTTGAATCAGTTTTTAAAGCTGTTATCTTTATGTAATTTATAATTTTATTCTATTATACTTGCCTTCTATGGAGATGAGAGATAAGTAACAGATCTTGAAACTAAACTTTCACTAGATGGCCAAGAAAACAAATAGAATGCAGGGTAATGTGGGCAGAGGAAAATCTGGATGGGGGAGGGAGGGAGGGGGAGAGACAGAGGGAGGGAAGGGGTGGGGGAGAGAGAGATCTCATCCTTGAGTTGGAGGAATAGGTAGTGACAGAAAAAGAACTTAAGAACATGTTTAGAAGAACAGAATTCTCCAATCCTGAAATGTCAGGAAGAATTTTCTGATTCTAAAATATAATATATATCAGTGATGGCTAACCCTTTTCTAAATGTGTGCCAAAGCTATCGCGCCCACAACCCCCTCATCGACACATGTGCAAGCGTCCCCCGCGCATGTGTGAGTGCCCCCTGAGTGGGGGTGGGGGATTTTCACACTCCCCAGGCTCCGGAGGTTTTTCTGAAGCCTGGGGAGGGCGAACATGCCAGAGGAGGCCATTTTTGCCCTCCCTAGGCTTCAGGAAAGCCTTCGGAGTGTGGAGAGGGTGAAAAACAGGCCCAACAAACTTCCAATTGGCCTGTTGGGCCTATTTTTCGTCCCTTCTAGGCTCCAGGTGGTTTCCTGAAGCCAGGGGAGGGGGAAAACCATTCCATTTTTAACTAAAACCAATCTCTAAAAATGAGTAAATAATTGTTTTACACGGTATCTATCTTCTAAAAAATAAAATATACACCTCTCTGCATGCACAGAAAAATATGCATTCAGGCTGTAAAATAAAACAGGAATGCATTGCTACTAGAAATTATAGGATCCTCTTGATTAGTGAATACATCATGACAGAAATCAAATCAAATCTTCCTGAGTAGTGATTTAAATAATTAAATTGCGGTTCTAAAACAATTTGATTTCAATCAACTCCACTTTGTCAGTATCTATTACTAACCTAAAAGACCAACACACATATAATTTAGTTTTCAAAAGTGAATGGGTTTTGCTGCTAAGGGCAGAGACAATTGCTAAATGGACAGGGAAAAGAAAGGAACATGTTATTCAGTAGCAACAGATGTTAGCCTAACACACAGCTAAACCATGTAAAAACTCATGGGACAAATTATTTATCAGAAATGCCAAAAGAGAATGCAGCTTGTCCCATTCCTTTACAACAGTTAACCTTCTGTAACCTTAGCAATTTAAAAAAAGACATGTCTTTTCACAGAGATATGCATGCTGGTACACCATCTTCAGAAACAGCAACTCTAAACAACTATAACTTGTTTCAGTTATAGATGTAGTGAAGTATCAGATGGTGGAATGCATGTACAGATGAGCCCCTGTGGATCAGAGGAAGGGTCACATGTGGAATGGACACGAGAGTGAGGAATATGAATTCTGATAAAACATTTTCTCTTGTCTTCATTTCTTTGCCTTGACAATTACGAGCTTTGCTCCTTTCCTGTCTCTCTCACTTAAATGGGAGGGGGGGTTGCTGCTTCAGACAAAAGTTTTAAACTGCTTTTACTTTTCTCTGCAGAAGGAGAGGAGTCAACTGCCTCAGATAAAACTGTTTGTTATTTTATTCTGCACTGCAATAGGAAGGAGGTGGGCTGCACGTTAACAGCAAGACAGAAGTTAGCACCTTAAAACCACTAGCCAGAATATTAGGAAGAAGAACAGGCCACTTATAAGAAAAAGAAAAACCACAAAACCCACATAACTGGCACACTGGGCTGAAAAACTTCATGTCAGCCTCTACTTTGCTTGCTTGCTATCGGCTGCCATAGAAACAGGGAGGGTGGGGGCTTGTGGGATTTGGGGGGCGGAATTGCTGGTGCTGGAGGAGTTATGATGAAGGGAGTTTTGTTCTCACCATCTTCTGTGTATGCTAATGGCTCGTGTTTGGACTTGGTCAAGGTTAACCGTCTCTGCATACAACTGAATCAGGCCTCTTGGAGATGCACCCCACATGACACCTTTGGGAGTTGCAGATTGGACATTGGGATGGGGTAACTGGGGGGGAGGGTCCTGGGCAAACGTTTAATATGTACATGTTCGCGCCTTTTTGTCTCAGATCTTGCTTTTCTTTTGCTGCTTTCATTTCGTATCTAGTAAAAGTACCTTTATCTCTACTCAAATGGAGTTGGGGGTCTTCTTTCTTGGATATTGAAGGAGGCACTCCTGACACAGGTGACATGACATTTAGCTATTTAACATAACAAGCGTAAAGGTTTAGAGCGGGCTGAAATCCACATAACCAATCAATATTATCTGTTATGCATGCATTATTAAGGGAAGGGCAAAAAGTTGAACTTGACAATTCCTTCACTGCTGTAAGAATCTAATCTTGGCCCTTGGTTAGCTTTTCAAACCGGGGTCATTATATCTTGGTACCAAAATAAAAGTATAATTCTGTATCACACCTTGTGTTCGGTGACTTATCAGCTTCGACACCAAGCAAGAGCCAATTTTGGGGACAACAATACATGGCAGGTTTTAATTTTTCATATTATTTGTAAACCAGCTTGGTAAAGCAGAGTAACAAAGGCCTTAAATAGTTGCCATGGGCATTTGCTAAAAGTTGTAGGATTGGATGCAATATCATCCAAACATTGAAATAGGTGGGAGGAATTTATTTCCAATTTATTTCCCCATATTTTGGTAGGAAAGATGAGAGGAAAGGAAAAAAAGAAGAGTTGAAGCCAACTTAATAGCATGTGATCGTCAATCAATCATATTGTAGGAGGATGTATCTAAAAGCTGTACAAAATGCTTTGATTTTAAAGCACACCACAGAGGTGGGTTGCTCCTGGTTCGGCCTGGTCCGGGCAAACCTGGAGTAGTGGCGTCGGAGGTTCCGTCTACCCGCCCGGATGCTTGTGTGCATGCGCAGAAGCATCGTGCGTGGACGGGAGCTTGCCCAACCTGGTAGTAAAAAAAATGGCAACCCACCACTGGCACACCAGTTCAAAACCATTCCATTCCAATCTCCAGGGGTGCATTTTGATGTTGGAATGACTCATTCCAGCTTTACTGAAATTGGTTTGTCACTGAAAGAGGACACTACAAAGTTTGAAGTCAGCATTTCTAGAACAAAACTTTTAGCTGTCAAAACATTTTAACATATGCTGACTATTCATCATTGGACAAGATCCTCAAAGCATGAGCACAGCAGATCTTTCAGGCTTCCTCTTATACTGCAAGGAGTCTTATACCCCCCCTCCCAAAAGTCAATTTTCAGAGATCAGATACAAAATGCAGATGTTTCTGGTTTATTAGAATTTTTACAACAATATTTCTTTGTAAAGGATCTAAGACATTTAAAATAAAATGTTTTTTTCTCCAAAATTATTCATCTTCTGTTCTAAAATCTCATCATCTCACCAGATATTTGCCCATACCCAAAACAAAAAGGTAGAGCCAAGAGAAAAAATTGGCAGGGGGACATAATCTGATCATAAATATTTCTGATACAATGGGAAAATGACTATTTATCCAAAATATGCTGAATTTTTAGACACAAAACACATATACGTATGCTTCCTTTATTACAGGCTCAGCAAATCTAAGATAACTTTCCTGCTTTAAAGATACTTTATTTTGAGAAAACCTAGTTTTCCTTTTAGATGAATACAATTTTGGATGTATCAAGTGAATAACTTTGAAAAAAATCCCTATGGCGATTCTCCATCATCCAGGTCATGGTTGTCCCAAAGGGTGCTTTTCAGAAAGGCTTTCTTCATTCTTTTCTCCTTGAAAACATTTTGCTTCTAATCCAAGAAGAGAACTGAAGAGGCTTCTTGGATGAGAAGTGAGAAGTTTTTCAAGGAAAAAACCAAGAAAGTCCATTTGCCTTTTTGGAAAAGCACCTTTGAAATTTTGAGAAAATGTTTTGATGAGGACAATACAATTATAGCCAAAAAACACCTGTAATGTGAAAATGAGTTGATAAGAAACAGCAAGGCAAGAGGTAGCATAAATCTCACACTGGATTTTTGGCATTAAAGCTACAGCTCTGTTCAAAACTATGGCTAAACTATTAAGATCAGGAATGATACAATGTAATGCAGCAAGATGCTTTTGTCAGGAATGGTACGGCTTTATTAATGTAGCCACTTGAATTAGATATACTCTGCATTACCAACAAATTCCTGAGATCCCTTTAGCAGCATTTATTTAATTGACTAAAATTGGAGAAACCACAGCTTAAGAAGCCAAATTTTAAAATAATAGATTTATTGAGTGCTGCATGAGCTATATCTTGTTTAATGTTCTTTATTATTGATTCACTTGTAAACCACAGGAATCCCAAAAGTTTCTGGGCAGTGCAGTATCAGGAAAATCACATACTAGAACATGTTCTGGGGAACCTGGAATACCCACAGGGGTGGGCTTCAAATTTTTTTGCAAGGGGTTCTCTGCCCCCGTTGCTGGGTGGGCATGGCCATGGTGGGCGTGGCCTAGTCAGCCTCCTGCACCACATTACTTTTCTCTGGAAGGCATTTATACTTCCCTCCATTCTGTCTTTGGCAAACAAGAAGTTTAGGGAATCACGGGGAATTCTAAAGTAACAGAATTGAGGGCTGTCTTCTGATCCAAAGAAATTTTCTGAATCTTTTTGCAATTCTGTTGGAGCTGCAGGCGTTCAGCGCACCTCTGCGCAACTCCAGAAAGACTTTGAACAGTTTACAATTTTAGAAGAATACATAATTAACAAACTAAACAATAAAAAGGAAACATGACCACCCAGACAAACCTCCATGACGAACATTAAACAATGCAAAATTGGCATTTTTATGTTACTACTGGGAAGGCAAATGTGGAAGTTGCAGAAAGATAACAGAGGGAGTTCACCCCAAGTCCTGCACTTATGGTGATGCTTGTCACTGGTAAGATATAGTGAGTTTTTGCTAACGTTTGGGCTTGATTAATCAGAAGGCCCTCTAAAGGTAAAGATTCCCCTCGCACATGTGTGCTAGTTGTTCCTGACTCTAAGGGGTGGTGCTCATCTCCGTTTCAAAGCCAAAGAGCCAGCGCTGTCCAAAGACGTCTCCGTGGTCATGTGGCCAGCATGACTAAATGCTGAAGGTGCAGGGAATGCTGCTACTTCCAAATAGGAAGTGGTTCCTATTTTTCTACTTGCATTTTTATGTACTTTCGAACTGCTAGGTTGGCAGAAGCTGGGACAAGTAATGGGAACTCACTCTGTTATGTGGCACTAGAGATTCGAACCGCCAAACAGCCAACCATTTTGATCGACATGCTCAGCATCTTAGCCACTGAGCCACTGTGTCCCTTAGAAAACCCTATATTATGTGATAAATTGTTAATGTTCAGAGGAGTCCATGAGGACCCATTTGTATAGACATGCAAGCATAAGTATATATAAATAAAGGTATAGATATACCTTTGCATTGCAATTGGTGTTATTTATTAATTAAATTTATATACTGTCCCTCTTGCTGTAACGGCGACTCTAGGTGGCTTACAGCAGGGGTCCCCAACTCCTGAGCCGTGATGTGTTCAAAACCAGACCGCAACAAATAATGGGCAAGCGCAAGCATATGAAGCGCCATTCACATGAGCAGAGGGCACTTGAGTGGAAGGTGTGTGTGCTTGTGTGCGATGCACCATTCACATGAAACACTCTCCACTCATGTAAGAAGAGCTTCATGCATGAGCATAAATGCCCTCTGCTCAAGTGTGAAGCTCCATTTGTGCCACTCACGTGTGCCGCCCTCTCCCCCCTCCCCGGGGCCAGGTCAGGATGCCAACCTGCAAAGGTTGGGGACTGCTGGGCTTACAGGATAATTAAAAAATGGGGGGGGAAACCAATAGAAAACTATTACACATAAGAAAAATTGAATAAGGACTAAAAAAACCAAGAGGAGGGGCGACATGAGAGTGGGGATCCTTCTCTCTACCCTGTCAGTCTTCCCCAGCATGGAGCATCCCTATCAGGGATCCATATCAGCAGGCAGAGCCAGATTGTAAGGCCCTTCTAGAAGGCCAGGAGTGAGGGGGCAAACCTCACCTCCGAGAGGAGAATATTCCAAAAGGCATCAGGCATCTAAATGTCTATTTGACAGGCTGTAATAAAAAGGGAAGAAGGCCGCCTAGGAACACAGTTTGAAATTACAGTGGTTGAGGAAAGCACTACTGCTACTTAAGTGAACATCTATCTGATGTTAGGTTGAAGTATAGGCTCTTTTGTCTTGACTCGGTTCAAAATTGTTACCATACCCTGTTTCCCCAAAAATAAGAGCTCCCCAGATAATAAGCCCAATCGGGCTTTTGAGCACATGTGCTAAAATAAGCCCTCCCCTAAATTATTTAAATGCATGCGCAGCCAGTTCCCGCCATTTTCTGGGGGGAAACATTATCCATACACCCCACATGCACCTTCCATCCATACGGAACAGCCTCGTGGAGGCCGCTCCTGCATACCCTAGCTACCCTTCTCTTAGTGGTGGCCTCATAAAGAGCTGCAGGCCCAGAGACGCTAGGGCTGGCAAGAGTGTGCCAGAAACAGAGACAGAACTTCTGGCCCTCTCTGGATCAGCTAATCAGAGCGCTGCGGGCCGAGGTTAAGGGGCCTCCTGCACCTCAAAAATAATAAGACGTCCCCGAAAATAAGCCAAGCGCTTATAAGGTCCTGCCTTATTTTCGGTACAGTATTACTTGGTAACAGATACGACATACAGGGACTGATAAGCTGTTGCTCCTTCTAAGACTAATGAGATGTCCTGGAACCAAAGCAGTGCTGAGAAATGTCAGCCATTGGCTTTTGCACGTGTTTGGTTTTTGATGGCATCAATCCTGCTGCCTTTCCTAATGTCTCTTTTGTTCTGAGAAGGTCTGCAGCCAAAGTAGCCAAGAAGACATGAAGTCTGCTTGGATGTTTTCGGTATTCTTCCTTAACACTGTAACTTCCGATGCCACAGGGGTGAAATGCTTTGAAGACAGCTACTGGTTTGCTTCGTGCGCGCATGCGCGCCAAATGCATGCTTTGCACCCAGGTGCACCACAGGCGCTAAGAAGCCTTTTCTGAGTCTGCAAAGGTAGATAGAACAATGAGGGGGTGGAGACAGATGTGCCGCGCGATTTATATTCGCTAGAAAGCAGAATTTCTTGCTTTCTAGCGAATATAAATCGTGCGGCACAGCTGATTGCCACACAGTTGATTGTGGGCCAGGCGATTGTTTGAACTTTTAAAAAACTTTTCTTTACTACCAGTTCGAGTGAACTGGCCCAAACTGGTAGCATTTCACCCCTGCACAGTACTCTTTTCCGATGCAACATTCTGCTGAACAGAACCTCACCCACGATAATACCACTTCTGAGGCTTTCCACATGTCTGCCATTACATGTATAGCAATAAAGCTAGTCCTTGAGTTACGACCACAATTGAGCCCAAAATTTATAATGCTAAGTGAGAAATTTGTTAAGTGAGTTTTGCCCCATTTTACGACTTTTCTTGCCATGTTTGTTAAGCGAATCACTACAGCTGTTGAATTAGTCATGACCTTTTAAGTGAACCTGGCTTCCCCCAACAGATGATCACAATGACTCCAAGACAGTACACCTGTCATAAATATGAACCACTTGTCAAGCATTTGAGTGTAAATCGTGTGACCATGGGGATGCTGCAATGGTCATCAGTGTGCAAAATGGTCATGTATGTTCCTTTTTTCCCAGCGCCATTATAACTTCATATAGTCACTAAATGAACTGCTGTAATTCGAGGACTACCTGTATAACCAAATCAATGGTAAACATAAAAGATTTGCCTCACACATTCAAGAGTGTCTCTGAATTGATTTATGACAGGAGCTAGTTGTCTTTTGCAGGGTTTGTAACATCCCAGAAAGAGAGAAATAGAGGAAGCATTTCTGCTTGAATTGTTCCAGTTCTGTGCCAACATATTTCAAGGTTTTAAGCCAACCATAGCCACACACCTTCTGTTAGGTTCTCTAATCTCACTCTCTCTCTGTGTGTGTAGTTGCTATTTTCCTCGTAGCAGGCATTTCTGCAGTACTGCCTAGGGGTTCCCACCGGATCAGCAGTATAACCACAGTCGGCCTATGAATTATTTATCTTTATCACTAATAACGTCTCTTGTTGAGATTAAATGGCAAAGGGGAATGGTTTTTATCTTCCGAATCTTCACATAGAAAGACCAAAAAGACAAAATTTGGAAATATCAATCTTTTAAAGTTCTACGAAAAAAGAAATCTCTTGAACCGAGATCCCATAACAATCCGTTGGACTGCGTTAAGTTTTTGGATTTACTTTGGATATGTCAGAGCTTCGCTCAATTCTTCTCACAGCTATTTTCCCTCAGGGTTAATCTCAATTACAGATGAACCTAGTTACTGTCGCTTTGTTTATTGTTTACTGTCACTCCTGAAATCTACATCTTTCTTCGGGATTCCTATCCATATTTTTCCTTTCCTTTTATGCTTTTTTTCTAATAAAATGATAGATTAAATATATGTTTTTGGTGTTTGGAATTGATAAGCTGGTAACATGCTTAAGATGACCTAAACCAGTGATGGTGAACCTTTTGGTAAAGGTGTGCCAAAACTGACTGTGCGCATGCCCACACCCACAATGCAATGCGCCCCACCCACCTGTGCATAGTTTTTGTCCTCTCCAGGTGAGGATGGGGAGCCTCCTCCAGCCCCCTCCCCCTGGGAGGCCCTCTGGAAACCAGAAACGGATCATTTCTGAACTTCCGGTTGGCCCATTGAGTCCGTTTTTCACCCTCCCCAGGGTCTGGACACCCTCTGGAAGGCTGAAAATCAACTGGCCAGCACGCACATGCACATTGGAACTGACAGCTCATGTGCCAGCAAATATGGCTCCAGGTGCCACCTGTGGCACATGTGCCATAAGTTTGCCATCATTGACCTAGATCTTTACAATTTATCTACCATCTGCTAAGCTTAAATAGGCCCCGGATTTTATTTTTTATTTATTTTTATTTTTAGAAAGGGGAAAACATTTCTCTATATTTATCCTTGTTCCCATCTTCCTAGTTCCTTGGAACGATGGAGGTGGCTGGTAACAGCAAGTAGCAGGAAAGAGACAAGGTGGCGCAGTGGTTAGAGTGCAATTATGCTGGCTACTTCAACTGCAGGCTACTTCAGTTCTGCAGTTCTCTCCAGGCTCAAGGTTCACTCAGCCTTCCATCCTTTTGAGGTGGGTAAAATGAGGACCCAGATTGTTGGGGACAAAAGGCTGACTCTGTAAACCGCTTAGAGAGGGCTGTAAAGCACTATTAAGCGGTATATAAGTCTAAGTGCTATTGCTATTCACTGTTGCATTGAGTAAGGCAGGCCCCTCAAATAAATGAAATGTTGAAATCCCTCGGATGGACAGAGTTCAAGAAGCCACTTACAACATCAGCACAGATTAATGTTAGGGTTCCCCCCCCCCCCCCAGGCTGGAACTGAAACAATTTTGCAAATTAATGTTAGTTTTCCCCCCCTGCAGGCTGGACTTGAAACAGCTTTGCATACACCCAAGACTCTAGGAACCTCTGAAAATAGATTTTATTTTCTGCTCCTCAGAAGCTATCCAGAAAGAATTCCAACATTTGCTAAGTATCCAATGTACATTCTATTTATCACTATTCAAATGTCTTGCGTCTTTTTCTCCTCCCTACTTTACATTATATGGTAGAAGAATCTGCTCCCTCTAGGGCAGGAGACAGAGTTTCCTTAGATTACTTGTTTTGGCAGTGTCTGTTCTGACCTGGGCTTCCCAAGAGCATGAAGCAAACTCCTTGTCCCGACAAAAAACCCTTTATTAATTTACTGTGAATTCTGCTCATACACATCCAGTAAAGTCTTTCAAGGGAGGATTTACAGACACAGACCTTATCTGGCTTGGAGAACTGACAGACCAATATCTGCTAAACTTGACAAGGAGTCTCGGAGAGTCACGAACCATTTAAGCAAACTAATTGTCTCCTGCAAACTTCATTCCCCTTTTGCTCCTCTTTTATTTCCTCTGAGACGGTCATCCACCTGTGGCCTTACTCCCAAGTCAACCTCTGTTCTTTAGGTATTCCCTTCATCTGGCAACTCTGCGCATGCACACTCTGGGAACAGCCTCCAGATATTTGTCTCCTCACTGATGTCTGACTCTGAAGACAGCTGATTAACTGTCAGACAGCCCTGGCCCCATCTCTGCCTCCGATGCAGAGCCTTCCCCACACTCCAGGACTGGCCCATGTTCCTCCCCAACTTTCTCACTATCCGAATCTGCTGCCAGCTCTGCTGACCACTGGCTGGCCACAACAATGTCCTGCTGCAATATACATTTACTTTTAACCACTTGAGACTCCATGGCTATCTCATCTACAATATCTTGCTCCATGGTGGAACAAGCATTTTGAGTGGCTGATGCAGCAGGAAGAAGTTGCTTTTTGTGCTTGACAATATTCTCTTTGAAATGCTGGATCTCCTGCTATACTGAGAGATATTAGAATGGTCTTTCCCAATCGTGGCAACTTCTCTATGCCTTCAGCGCCTAGAATTCCTTAGCCAGCATGGATGCTGCTGAGATTTCTGGGAATTGAAGTCCATTCATCTGAAAGTGATTGTCCTGGGAAAGTCTGTAACCAAAAGCTGCAGCCAGAAAATTACTACATGTAGTCCTTGACTTACAACTGTTCGTTTAATGACCGTTTGAAGTTAAGCAGCACTGAAAAAAGTGACTTATGATTGTTTTCCACAATTACAACTGTTGGAGCATCCCCATGGTCATGTGACTAAAATGCAGGTGCTTGGAAACTGACTCATATTTATGATGTTTGTAGTGTCCTGGGATCATGTGATCCCTTTTTGTGACTTTCTGACAAGCAAAGTCAGTGGGGAAGCCAGGTTCACTTAACAGCCCTTTTACTAGCTTAACAACTACAGGGATTCACTCTTTTTTCCCTAGCAAGAAAGTTTATAAAATGGGGCAAAACTCACTTAACAACTGCTTCGCTTAGGAACAGACGTTTTGAGCTAAATTGTGGTATTAAGTCTATCTGCACTAGGTTTTTTGGATCATCCACTGAATAGGTTGCTCTAAGCCAAACTCGATTTCATTGAGGGCTCTGAGCCAAATTCGATTTCATTGAGCGCGGCATGTGGGTTATGTTTGACCTTGGAGGGGTGTGTGGCCAGAGTGGGTGTGGTCAGCTTGACATCACTCATGTTGGGGGTGCCTGTGGTGGCCCAAGCACTCTGCCAGTGAAAATGGGCTCCTGAGCTCCATTTTGGCAGAGGGTAGCAGGAAGCCGCCCCAACAGAAAATGGGTCTCGGGAGCCTGTTTTCGCTGGCAGAGGCACCACAGGCCAGTCATTTGCTGTTTCTAGTGTGGCCCCGCGGGCCAGATCTAAGCACCGCACAGGCTGGATCCAGTCCCCAGGCCTTTAGTTTGACACCTCTGCTCTATGGGCTGTTATAGCACAGCTATGGACAGGTACCCTAGTACAACACAAAAGTAATGGAAGCAGTGGTGACCATCTGGAGTAGGTAAACATGATTCACTCTCTCCCTGCCTCAATAACTGGCCAGACATACTTTATATATTTGTATTTATTTATTTATTTTATTTAGTTTGTCACTCATGTGCAAGATAACAGGAATAAGAATAAACAAGAATAAGAACACAGGAAATGGGTACAAATAAATGGGGACAGTTGGATAGGGACGGTAGGCACGCTGGTGCGCTTTTGCAATTCCTACTGACCTCTTAGGAATGGGGTGAGGTCAACAGTAGACAATCTGAGGTTAAGGTTATGGGGGTTTGTCGATGAAACCACAGAGTCAGGTAGCGCATTACAGGCATTGACCACTCTGTTGCTGAAGTCGTATTTTCTACAATTGAGTTTGGAGCTGTTTACCTTGAGTTTGTATCTATTGTGTGCTTGTGTATTATTGCGGTTGAAGCTGAAGTTGACAGGTAGGACGTTGTAGCAGATAATTTTGTGTACTACGTTTAGGTCAGAACGTAGGCGGCGTAGTTCTAGGTTGTCCAAGCCCCAAATTCCAAGCCTGATAGCATAGGGCAGGGGTCTGCAAAGTTGGCTCTTTTAAGACTGGTGGACTTCAACTCCCAGAATTCCCCAGCCAGCGAGGCTGGCTGGGGCATTCTGGGAGTTGAAGTCCACCAGTCTTAAAAGAGCCAACTTTGCAGACCCCTGGCATAGGGCATTCTGTTGCAAGTAGAGGAATAGGTACTCTTCTTATATGAAAATACCTCTGGACTTGTTCAACTGTGTTAATTTATTTATTTATTTTATTTTATTTATTTATTTAAATTTATATCCCGCCCTTCTCCACAAAGGACCCAGGGCGGCGCACAGGAAATTTAAAAAACATACAAAATGCAATAAATATAATTTAAAAACTATTAAATAAACCTATCCTGCGCTAAAACCAAATTTTAAAAACCCAATTTAAAACTATCTAAAAGTCCCCATGGGAGGTTAGGCTAGGCCGGCTTGTTGAAACAAATATGTCTTAAGACATTGGCGGAAGAGGCGGAGGTCGGTGATGGTACGTAATTCAGGGGGCAGGTCATTCCAGAGGGCTGGCCCCGCCACAGAGAAGGCTCTCCCCCTGGGTGTCGCCAGTCGGCATTGTCCGGCCGACGGCACCCTGAGGAGGCCCTCTCTGTGGGAGCGTATCGGTCTAAGGGATGTATGGGGCAGGAGGCGGTCTCGCATATAACTAGGCCCCGAGCCATGGAGCGCTTTAAAGATAGTTGTCAAAACCTTGAAGCGCACTCGAAAGGCCACAGGAAGCCAATGCAACTCGCGCAGGATCGGTGTTATGTGGGAGCACCTAGTGGCTCCCATAATCACCTGCGCGGCTGCGTTTAGCATATAGAGAGCATTACAATAGTCGAGTCGGGACGTCATGAGAGCTTGAGTGACTGTGCGAAGGGCAGCCCGGTCCAGTAAGGGGCGCAATTGGCGCATCAGGCGTACCTGATGAAACGCCCCCCTGGCCACGGCTGCCACATGGTCCTCCATGGACAGCCGGGAATCCAGGAGGACACCCAAATTGCGCGCCCTCTCCACGGGGGCCAGTGTTTCGCCCCCAATGGCCAGAGTTGGAATAATCTGGCTGAACCGGGGTGCTGGAAACCACAGCCACTCAGTCTTGGCAGGGTTGAGCTTGAGTTTGTTACCACCCATCCAGATCCGTACGGCTTCCAGACACCGGGACAGCACTTCGGCGGCATCGTTGGGGTGGTTTGGGGTGGATATGTACAGCTGGGTGTCATCAGCGTACAGATGGTACTCCACCCCAAAACCACGGATGATCTCACCCAGCGGCTTCATATATGTGTTGAAAAGGAGGGGCGAGAGGACCGACCCCTGAGGGACCCCACATAGGAGAGGCCTCGAGGTCGACCTCTGCCCTCCCGTCAACACATATTGCGACCGACCAGAGAGGTAGGATGAGAACCACCGCAGAACGGTGCCTCCCAGCCTCAACTCCCCCCCCGTCGGTGCAATAGGATACCATGGTCGATGGTATCAAAAGCCGCCGAGAGGTCTAATAGGACTAGGATAGAGGAATAACCTCTATCCCGCGCCCTCCAGAGATCATCAACCAACGCGACCAATGCCGTCTCGGTGCTGTGACCGGGTCGGAAGCCGGACTGGCGCGGGTCTAGATAATCAACTTCCTCCAGGTGTCGCGGAAACTGTTGGGCTACCACACTCTCAACAACCTTCACTAAAAAGTGAAGGTTGGAGACCGGACGATAGTTCTCTAGTAAAGCTGGGTCCAGGGATGGCTTCTTGAGGAGGGGCCTCACTACCGCCTCTTTCAAGACGGCAGGTAAGGACCCCTCACTCAAAGATGCGTTGACAATGCCCTGGAGCCAGCCTCTCGTCTCCCAGGATGCCAGTACAAGCCAGGAGGGACACGGATCCAATAAACATGTGGTCGCCCTAAGCTTCCTTGACAGCCTGTCCATATCCTCGGTGGTAACAAAGTCAAACTCCTCCCAAGAAGGAACCTCAAGACTAGTCTCGGACAGTCCCACAGGACCACTGACGATGGAGGGTAGCTCATTCCGAATCCGAGTGATTTTCTCCTGCAGATAAATCCCAAATTCCTCTGCTCGCCCTTGCAGAGGGGCTTCCCGCGGCCTCTGATGGAGGAGGGAGCGGGTCACCCCAAACAGGGCGGCAGGGCGGTTATCTGCGGATGCAATAAGGATGGCACAATACTCACATTTGGCCACTCTTATCGCCACTAAATAAGCCCTAATATGGGTTCTCACTAGTGTTCGGTCGGCTTTGGAGCAAGAGGATCTCCATCTGCTCTCTAGGCGTCTCTTGTGGCGCTTCATCCCCCGAAGCTCCTCAGTGAACCAAGGAGCCTGGGTGATTCGTCGCCGCAAGAGAGGCTGCAAGGGCGCGACTCGGTCCAAGGCCCCCGTGGCCGCACTTAACCATGCGGCCACTAGGTCCTCAGTCGAATCGCGGGGCAGGGTCACAGGAATTGGCCCAAGCTCCCTCTGGAACCTTTCCGGGTCCATCAGAAGCCTGGGGCGGAACCATATAGGAGTGTCCGGTTCCGCCTCCCCGCGGTGGTGTGTAGCGATTGGAAAGTCCAGCCGAAGGAGAGCGTGATCTGTCCATGACAAGGGAGTGATGACTAGATCCCCTATTCCCAGATCACGACTCCAATGTCCAATATGCAGTGTGGATTTCAGACAGGATCCTTCTAAGACTGGCTGCCCTCAACCAAGATGATCCACTGATTTTCCTGAAATCCCTGTCACTCTAAGCTAGGAGCATAAATCGAACCATCAGCAATTCCTAAACCTCATAACCCGGTTTGGCAGTCGTAATCAGTTCCAGTCAATGAAGAGGATGACCCTAGCTTGTTATACATCTGTTGTTATAGTAACCCCCTTACATAGAAAATGACCTTTTTACATTCACCATGTTTATCATCGCCACATCCTTCTGCTAACACAGATACCTCAAACAAGTACAAATCTAATTAAGGGATGTATTAATCACCCCAGAGGATTCAAAAGGAGCACTTCCAGAAGGTTTTCAATCTGGGTCAAAGGCAATGCCTGACACAGTTTAAGAGGAAGTAGTTCCATACACAATTTGCACTCACAAAGAAAAGCTTGCAGCACAAACTACTGCACACATCTAACACAAAAACTGCCAGAAAGCAAGCTCTAATTACCTCCAACGCCACAGAGGTTTTTTTTACAGGACTGATCCACAGCGATGACACATCCTCTGTACCTTCACTCCTTGCAATTTAGTCAAAAATGTACAAAACGGGAAAACTTCCTGTCCACAAAGCCAATCTGTCTAAATTCTCCAGGAGGATTTCAACGTTCAGTAGGAAAGGAATCAGCATGAGTATCTGGAATGGATTAACTTGCAACAGACCCTCAGTATAAAATGCCATTCCGAGCTTAGCTTCCTGTGGAAGTGAAGTTTTCACACATGATTCTTTTTCAGCCTATGCTAATTTGGAAAATGCTTCCAAGCTTCTATCAAGCTTGAGTCAAGGCTGCAAAACTTTGCTCAGGATACTGATGGTATATTGAAAGGAAGACTCTACATTTTTTAGTAAGTAGTAAACGAACCAGTGACCCTCTTCCCCATTTTCCTACTATATAAGTTACTTCTTTAAGCTTATCTCTTTTGGCACTGAACATTAAGTTTATTTATTTATTTATTTATTTATTTAAATGTATATCCCGCCCTTCTCCACCGAGGACCCAGGGCGGCGCACAGGAAATTTAAAAGACATACAAAATACAATAAATATAATTTAAAAAACTATTAAATAACCCTATCCTGCGCTAAAACCAAATTTTAAAAGCCCAATTTAAAACTACATAAAAGTCCCCATGGGAGGTTAGGCTAGGCCGGCTTGTTGAAACAAATATGTCTTAAGACATTGGCGGAAGAGGCGGAGGTCGGTGATGGTACGTAATTCAGGGGGTAGGTCATTCCAGAGGGCTGGACCCGCCACAGAGAAGGCTCTTCCCCTGGGTGTCGCCAGTCGGCATTGTCCGGCCGACGGCACCCTGAGGAGGCCCTCTCTGTGGGAGCGTATCGGTCTGAGGGATGTATGGGGCAGGAGGCGGTCTCGCATATAACTAGGCCCCGAGCCATGGAGCGCTTTAAAGATGGTCATCAAAACCTTGAAGCGCACCCGAAAGGCCACAGGAAGGCCACAGGAAGTTATATCTAGGAGAACCCAAAACTTTCCAACAATTGATCAATGGAAAGCTTACCTCTGAAAGTTGTGGGTATTCCATCACTGGAGGTTTTTAAGAAGAGATTTAACAGCTCTTTGTCTAGAATAGTATAAGGTCTCCTGCTTGAGTAGGGGGTTGGACTACAAGGCCTCCAAGCTCCCTTCCAACCCTATTATTCTATGTTCTGTGTTCAGATACTGCAGTCCTTGCTCTTACAACTGCAGTAAGGAATAAAGCTTCCCTCTCCTCCCTTGCCAATTTTAGCCTATTTGTAAGAGGAGAGGCAGTTCTAACTTTTCTTTTCTTTTTAATCCAAACGTATTTTCAGGAGAACAGCTTCACTAAGTATTAAATAGAGAAAACTTTCTAAAGTTATTTTTCATTCATATTCTTTTCAGTACCAATGGGCACTCATATCTGCAGTTCCATATAGGTTAGATACCAACATGTCTCAGTTTTGAGAATCTGGCGCCTCTGTATATTCCAGCAAGGCCCAAAAAAATAATGAGGGCAACCCTGGTGAGGTAATCAAAGCTCCAGCTGTTTTTTTTAATGTGCATTGTGTATGTGCAATGCATACACACTCCTAGGCAGAGTTTCCATCGCACCATCATAGCTGCCATTTTGACTTCTCATAAAATAAAATCCGCAAACATCCCTGTCCTGATACTTAATGTGTTTTGGCAACTTTGACGTGTAAGTCAAATTCATGCTATTTAATACCATGAGGAAAATGTAATGCTTGTTTGAACAAGAACAAAGAAGGGGAAGGTTCCACTTGCACCCCTACAGCTAATAAAGGAGAATATTGGTAGCTTGAAATAAGGGCCCCTTGGTGCTCTCTGAGCCTGGCTGTTTCATTACCCATGTCAGGGTTCCAAGAAACACCCCCAACGAAAGAAGACTCTGGAGCTTCAGTTTCCTCAAAGTTCCATTTTATTAGAGATGTCATATTGGCACATCTGGGAAAACCCGAATCTGAACACTTCCAGGTTTTCCCCATCCAAACGAAACTTCAAATCCCTGCCCAGCACCCACATGTCCATCACATGGTCCCATCAGGCACAATTCAAAGCTGGAGATGCCTCCCAGTCACCCCATCGCAGCTGCAGGGCAAGGTGTCCTTGACTCTCTGAGAAAGGAATGTTGTTTAGACTATATACCTCCCATACTCCATATAATCCCCCCTCCCATTTTTCCACAGTAGAAAATGTGGCAGGCCTGAAAGCCAATGCAAAAAACGGCTTCCAGCTCTGACAACCCTAACTAGCTACTCAATATTGATGATGTTACCTAGTTTTGGATAATGAAACCCAAACTAGAAAGGAAAACAACCAGGATGAGAGAGCATCAAGGACCCCTCAAGCGTAGAGCTTCCTACAATATTATGTACAGTTTTAATTAATTTCAGCTAGCCAAATATAGCTCATTCCTCTGTTCTTGACAGAAATCCTATTTTGATTTAATACTTCTGCCAGTAAAATGTCTCATGAGAATCGTCTTTTTTTCTGTTCTTAACCTAAATTTATTTTATTTTTTATTTATTTAAATTTGTATCCTGCCCTTCTCCACAGAGGACCCAGGGCGGCCCTCTGTGGACCCAGAGGCAGCCCTCTGTGAAATATTCACCAGTTCTTTTAAAAAGTTTTTTAAATGGCTTGTTTCTTCCCTCTCTGTTTTTTTCTGCAAATTCATTATTTTCTTTATACACCTGGATTCCCACCACATCACAATACCTTGTTTCCCTGAAAATAAGATATCCCTGGATAATAAGCCCAATTTAGAGCACATGCACTAAAATAAGCCCTCTCCCAAAAATAAGCCCTCCCAAAAATATTGCAACAGAGCAGCACCCATGAGGTGACCTCGCTCGCCGCCTCCTGCACCTCAAAAATCATAAGACCTCCCCAAAAATAAAGCCAAGGGCTTATTTCAGGGGTCAAAAGAAAATAAAACCCTGTCCTATTTTCGAGGAAACACAGTAAATATGTATTTTCTGTTTTAAAAAATTGAAATAAGAAATGTCTTTTGGATGTCATTTCTGAATAGAGTGCCAGGTTTTACAGTGAGGTTAGCATGTCTCTGAACTAGGAAGAAGAAGAAAGGAGGGATGTAGCTTTTCAGGAGCTATAAAACAAATAAGTTTGACATATAGACGGAGTTTTATCTTTTGAAAATGTAGCTGGTGGAACAAGTCTTCAGGAAGGCAATCCTGACTTTTACTTGATTCAGGTGTTTTCTTTATTATTCTGCCTGTGTAATAGTAACTGGCAAGATGCCAGTGACCACTAAGTGAAACAACTAGAAGTAAAAGAATGGTAAAGTTATACCCATGTAAGGTGACTCACTTCTTAAAACTTTCTCAAGGTCTTCAGTAAAAAAAAGGAATCCTCCTTTTATATATACACACTATATATATATTTATACACTGTTTATATTACACACACACAAGTCCAGTGAATCTTTTTAATACTGTTTTTTAAATTCTGTATTATCATTTTTAGTCTGGCTGTACACCGCCCTGAGTCCCGAAAGGGAGAAGGGTGGTATAGAAATTAAAGAAATAATAATAATAATCTCACACAGAAAATACTCCTTAATTTAACATACATCCCTTAGACCGATACGCTCCCACAGAAAGGGCCTTCTCAGGGTGCCGTCGGCCGGACAATGCTGACTGGCAACACCCAGGGGAAGGGCCTTCTCTGTGGCGGGCCCTGCCCTGTGGAACGACCTACCCCCTGAACTCCGTACCATCACTGACCTCCGCCTCTTCCGCCAGTGTTTAAAAACGCACCTGTTTCATCAAGCCGGCCTAACATAGCCTCCGCTGTGACTAGTATTAGATAGTTTTAAAATGGGGGATTTTAATTGGTTTTAGCACAGGTTTGGATATTTAATAGGTTTTTAAATTTTGTATTTTGTATTATTTATATGTTATTTTAAATTCCTGTGCGCCGCCCTGGGTCCTTTTGGAGAAGGGCGGGATATAAATCAAACTAAGAAACAGAGTAACATCCATTCAATGTCCTACCGTAGAATTCACAAGCTCTAAGAATTTCAGTGTTAAAGAAAATGTATGCTAACAAAGCATGTACACCCAAAAGAATGAGAAAATGTAACACAAATCCACAGCTACTTTCTCAAGTTCTATATGTCCTGTAGTCACAATAGGATGCTCCAGTTCTCTGAGGATTAACTGAAGCTAATGGAGAGCCCTACATTCTCTCTCTGACTTCTTCAAGGCAGAAAAAGCAGTACACTTAAATGCTTTACCCACTGAAGAAAGGAAAGTACAAAAAGACACAGAACTGGCATTTTTCTCCACAGGGTGTTTTTAAAACAGATAAAAGGCTCCTCAGAGGCCAGTTGGCAAAAAAATAATAATAAAAACCCTACTTCATTCTGCTACTCTTCAGGAAATGTCATGTATCTGCACACGGCTTCAATTGAACCCAAATGAGTTGTTGACTTGGGACAAAAGGGAACACCACTGTGTGCATATCAGATTAGCAAAGCATCTGTAAAGACTTTTTGGAGTTTTAACAGCTTGTAGTTCAAGATGATTCCCTAAATACTCCTGAAACTGGAGAGTTGATTGGAGCCAGAAGGCTGCATTATGACTTTTACTGTACCAATCATGCAGTCTAGCACATTTATTTGGAACAATGATGGGGGATGGGATTTAGAAATTGAGCCACGAGGAAAGATTAAATGTGGGTGGTTGCTTGATGGGAATTAAAAAAAACTGCAAAGAGATTTTGGGGAAGCCCAAGCGAACTCTCCATATATTGGCAAGAATTCTTTGAAACACTGGCATACGTGCTAAAATGTCTGGCTTTTCAGAACATGTACGAAGTCTTATATTACAGTAGAGCAGTGGTTCTTTACTCAATTTAAATATTGAGTTAAATCTTGGTGGTCTGTGGTCATGGTCCATGGCTACAAAAAAGGCATTTAAAAGGGTTCTGTGGTGAAGAAAAAGTTGAGACAAAAGGGAACCCCTGAACCACTGCAGTAGGGTTTTCAGGAGAAGATTTCTAGAGATATAACAAAGTTCTGTCTTCCTAAGTCTGATTCCTGAATTGGTTTCCTGCCAAAATCTATAATGTGTTATTGATCTCATAGTTATATAAAGATACTGCCACATCTACAACAGAAAGAATCTTATGCCAATGATTGGGCACCATAGGGCTGTTCCAGTTATTTCCTAAAATACTGCTATTGCTGGAGGATGAGCAACCTCTTTGCTATCATAAGTTGTATTCCCACTTGAAGCGGGGAAAAGATCTTTAATGGATGGGGCTGAAGCAAGAGAGGAACAGACCCAAAACCAAAAGAGGAAAGAAAAAATGTAACCTGGATATCCACATCTATGTTGGTAGTTCCTTTCTTTCCTTTCCTTTCCTGGTACCATCTCCCTGTTTGCCAACAGTAGGTATCAAAGAAAGGCAGTATACAGTATCTCTTATCTGAAACAATTTCCTAAACAATTGAGTGAGGCCAAGAAGTGTAAACTGTTAGAATATTCATGACTGGGGGAGACATGGTAACAAGGTCAGCCAATGAATAAGCATAACAACTAAGCCAGCCAATGGGAGCTTAAACAGATCTGAGTCTGTGCTGAGAATCAAAACTGAAACTAGATGTGTCCGCTCTGAACTCTGAGAACTAACTGTTTTCTCCTGCTTGTGTTCTGCTTGTAACTTCTACCAGGTTGAAAGAATCTACTATTGGTATTGTACATTTATTCATCTAATATTATGTATATAAAGAAGTTAATGAATCCAGCTGAATCAGTTATCTGTGTGTGCTTTCTGGATTTGATTTTTCTGCAACAAACTCTGACACAAACAATTAGGTTAAGCTGCCCACCCTGTTTTTAGGAATTAAAGGATAATGTATGAGTTTACAACACTGAAGGCATTAATTCCAAGTATTCCTAATTTGAATGAAGAATAGAGAATGTATCTAAAATATCCACCCTGGCACTCAGACATAAAATGTGCTTTCTTTGATGGAACAATGCACTCAAGATTCACAGAAAATCCTGATTAATTTAATTTACATTCTGGTAAAATTAAAGTAAGTTGTTTAGGAAGTTAATGAAGAACTCAGGCTGTTTCTTCTAAACATGCAGAAAATGCGTGTTTAGAAGAAACAAAGAATGATTAGATTTTATATTTATACTGGCAGTCCTAGGGCAGAGCATTCATCTTACATCTGCTTTATGATTTGCCAGAGATTTTGCATTAAATTACATTAAAATTCTGATTATGGTGTATTACTGTATTGTTGTTGTTTTGAATAGAGTTGGCATTTCTTTTGTTAACCATTCACTGTTATGAAACTAGTGAACTAAGGCTTAATTGAAGAAGCACCATCTGCTACTGTGAAGTTTCAAGCACAAAAAGATATTTATGAAATAATTGGAATGGAATACAGACACCATATCATACAGACAGCATGATGTTCCAACTGGCAAATCATAGTTTATGATCAGCTAGCAAATCAGAATCAAAATCATTTTGATAACTATCTCAAAATAAAGTTGACGCAGTATGTGGCTTGGCATAGTAGTTGAACTAAATTATTTATTGTCCCTTGGAAAAAATTCATCTTGAAATAATTCAAAATGATTTTGGATTCTGGGGAGCCTGAGTTGGGAAGGAAGTAAATACACAGCTCCTGCTGGAAAAGGAAGCTTCTATATGTTGAATTCTAAAGTTTAACTTGAAGGCCTCAATTAGTGTCCCTAAAAAACTGTTATCAATAATAGTAGCATCACCTTCATTCATTAATAAAATAGCCCCGTGACGGTGAACCTATGGCATGTGTGCCGGAAGTGGCACACAGAGCCATCTCTCCAGGCACGCAAGCCATAATCTGTTGCTCTTCTGGGCTCCGGCATGCCGGCCAGCTGGTCTTCACCTGTGTGGGAGCACAAGAACCTGGAAGAGCAGCCGCCCGGTGCACATGAAGATGATTTTCTGCTTTTCTGGTGCGTGCAATCGCACTGGAAGACCAGGTGGCCAGTGCACATGTGCGCACCAGAAACCAGAAGATCATCTTCCCAGGGCACACATGAGCACCTGGCAGCTGCTCTTTTGCTTTCTGGCGCGTGCGCGCACACACACACACACACACACACACAAACACACCTCCCCCGTGTTTCAGCACTTGGTGCCGAAAAGGTTTGTCAATACTGTAATAGACTATGGTCTTGAGCTGGATCTTTAGATTATCAACCATTTTGCTGTACGTCTCCAGATAAATTACATTACATTTCCTGTTAATACACAAACCTACTTTATAGCAGCATACAATTTTAAAAGCAAAAATAATGTAGTTTTAATGTAAATACTACAAATGCAATTTTCTTCCTAGAGGTTATTTAATCTGAAATATATTAAAGCTCTCAAAGATCGACACTGACTTCACAATCATTCACACAAGATATGCCAACTCTTCTTGTCAATATCATAGAGGCAAGGACCATGCACAAAGATGACTCACATCTAGAATACATGGAAGCAGTTTATTAATCTCTTCTCTAGCCTTTGTCAAATGTTCTACAGCTCTATATAAAGATGAGAAAGAATCATCATTCACTCCTGCAAAGTGGGAAATAAGTCCATTTGTCTCTCAACCTTTTGCCCAAGGTAATACATTTGTGGCAAATTATATAGCTGATTAAAGTTTTAAATTCCTCAAAATCTCTTCCCTGGCCTTTTTCAAATGTTCTATGGCTATATAAAAAACAGAAAAATCTATAACTCACTCATTCACAATGGGGAACTAGTCTGTTTTTCTCTTAACTCTTTGCCCAAGGTAATATTTTATAATTTTAAGTTCAGCCAAATTCCTCTAAAACAAGCTGCGCCCTTAAAAAATATTGCCTTCTTTGGCTCTTAAACCAATATTGTTTTCGGCAGTTCACAAATTAAAGCAGCACTCTTGTATCAACTGCTCTTTAGTGCTTTGTTTACCATCTACCGGAACAATTACTAACATCACGCTGGGCTAGTGAAAACAGCAAATAGATGCACTAAAAGGCTGGGACACAGGCAGCAGAATGATTTACCCCAATTTGAAATACACCCACATTATATGCAGCTGCTATTAAGATCACTTACACTGCTGAGTTCAATAGAGTTACACTGCCTTAGACCTGCTTTTTACTTCCCAAAGTGTAATTCAAGGTTATGTTATGATTTAGCGATAAAACCATTCAGATCCAAGCAGAGCTGGACTCTAACTGGACAGTTCCAATGGAAAGAACTGGGTTTTGTGAAGTAATGTGTGATCAATGTGAGATTGTGAATATCGTGGAAGTGGACAAAGGTCTCTATAGTGTCAGCTCTGCTACTTCTCAGCCATATTCCTATTTCTGATGGTTAGTCAAGGGCTCTCACAGATGGTAAGAAGTTAGGATTGAGAAGCAATTTACACCTATCTAAGTACCTCTAAAAGGGGCTCAGTGGCTAAGACGCTGAGTTTGTTGATCCGAAAGGTCAGCAGTTTGACAGTTCGAATCCCTAGTGCTGCATAACGGAGTGAGCTCCCGTTAGTTGTCCCAGCTTCTGCCAACATAGCAGTTTGAAAACATGTAAAATGGCAAGTAGAAAAAATAGGGACCAATGCCTTTGGCATTTAGTCATGCTGGCCATATGAGCACAGAGATGTCTTCGGACAGCGCTGGCTCTTCGGTTTTTAAATGGAGATGAGCACTGCCCTATAGAGTCGAGAACAACTAGCTTTACCTTTAACTACCTCTAAAAGAAGCTGTTCACAAAGCCTTCCTTCAATCTGGTTACTCTTGATAATTTTGGACAGCTCTCCAAT
This sequence comes from Rhabdophis nuchalis, assembly GCA_039707465.1. Taxonomy (NCBI): domain Eukaryota; kingdom Metazoa; phylum Chordata; class Lepidosauria; order Squamata; family Natricidae; genus Rhabdophis; species Rhabdophis nuchalis. The sequence goes on along the minus strand of CM077646.1, from coordinate 148,297,981 downwards.
TTTCCCTTTCTAGAAATGGCTGTAGAGAAAGTGATGGCGCTGCAACTTCAGAAGGCAGAGAGAACAGGATCAACTGGATCTTGGCAGAGAGATTTTGGCTACCGTACAGCATAGAAACTGTGTTGATCACATTTGTGGATGAGTTTTAGAGAGACTGGGATTAGGAGAGTGCCACCCTTTTGGTCCTCCTTGATCAGTCAATGGATTCATGATATCTTGATGGACCAACTTTATGGAACTGGAATTGTGGGCTTTCCTCCTGTCCAAGGAGTTAGTTCTGGTTGGTATTTGGAATGGGGAAGGGGATGAGAGATCAGCTCAGAGGTCTCTACTTCATGGATTGCCTTAAGGCTGTCTACTCTCTCCATTCCTCCTTAACATCTACCTGGAACAGTTGATGGAGGCTATCTATCAGCAGAGAATAGGGTATGTTTGGTATACTGATGGTATTTTAGTCACATCTGTGGGCAAGCATACCTTCTGGTACCTACTTGCACAGCAATAACTAGAAAATATTAGTTTGTTTGTTTATAAATTTTATTTGCCATTCATCTTGTGTCCAATGATATTATGAATCTCTTGCAAAGTACAAGTCATTGAACAATCTTTTCTTCTCCTGATAATAGCTATAGGGTTGTGTTAAAGTAAAAGTAAAGGTTTCTCTGTCAAATCATGTCCAACTCTAGAGTGTGGTGCGCATCTCCATTTCTTGGCTGAGAGACCAGCATTGTACAAGGATGCTTCTGTGATCAGGTGGCCTGCACAGGTATATGCCAAAGGTGCATGAAACGCTGTTACTTTCCTACCAAAGTGGTACCAATTAATCTACTCGCATTTGCATGCTGTCAAACTGCTAGGTGGGCAGGAGCTGTGGCAACTAACCGGAACTCACCCTGTTGTGCAGCACTTGGGTCTCGAACGTGAGTTGTCAGCTTTTCAACTATCAAGTTCAGTGTGTTTAAATGCTGAGTCATTGCACCCCCTTTTTAAACTGTATTATTTATTGTATTTATAAGGTGCATTAAGGCAAAAATAGCTTGCTTTGTATTTAGCATAATGTAACAGCCTACAACAACACATGAAGCCCGGGAGAAGATAACACTGGCTACAGTCACTGCATTCTCATCACTTAGATGATCCAGAAACTGCAACTACTGTATGTAAAATAGGGAACAGTCCCTATATTGATTGGAACACCTGATAGTGTCATGAAAACACCAATATTAAAAGGTCTGCATTGATTGCCAGTTTGTTTCCAAGTGCAGTTCTCAATGCTGGTAATCATCTTGAAAGTTCTATAGGGGTTAAAGTCTGGCTCTTTATGATACTATTAGACAAAGTAAAATGTTTCCTCCTGTTCCCAATTTTAATATTCAGGAAGTTTAAAAAACCATGGCTTTTTAAAATATGCAATTTGAAGTAGTTGTGTGCTTCACTATACTTATTGAAACAGTAGTGGGTGGAAGTAATTGCATGTAATGAATATTTTGTAGTTCAGGAACATTTGACACTATGGATTTATATTTGTTTTCTAAAATTTAGTGAATATGTTGATACATTTTTATCACTATATTGATATATATATTTGCACATTGCCAGACTAAAGCAAAATCCTTACATCATTAAAAGCTTATGCTGGAAACCTCTAGGGAGGAGCTGAATTGACCTTATTCCTCCCAATCCAACTATGTAAAATTTTGCTGTCTCTTATTCCCTGAAATGCATTTTCTCCCTCCTGGGAATTCAGACTACATTCCACCACACCATGAAACAATCAGATTTTTGCCAGTTGGTGGTACCACAACCACAATAAACTATACTTTTTGTACATTTGGGTTATTTTTTACTCCTAGTGACTGCAGATGACTTTCTGAATAAGACATGCATTGTGTTTTAAATGAACTTTAAATTTCAAGAGCCAATTTGGTCTAGTATTTAAGGTACCAGGCCAGAAAGCAGGAGACAATGAGTTCTAGTCCTGCCTTAGTCTTGAAAGTCAGCTGGGTGGTTTTAGGACAGTCGGTCCCTCAGTCCAACCCACTGCACAGAGTAGTAGTTGTTGTTGAGAAAATAGGAGGAGGGAGTATTAAATATGCTTGCCATCTTGAATTGTTTATAAAAATAATACATAGATGAATTTCATGTCTGTAATTTACACTAACATCATTCATATACTTGACTTACCTAATTCTTTTGATCCTTGACTTTCACTAGCCAATTCTCCCATTTTAACCAAGGCATCAAAATATCCTTTTGCAGCATATGTCACACCTAGATAATAAAAAGTATAAAATTAAAACATTACATTATATTTATTTTAACTTAAATTCTCAAAATATCACACAAATGAGTTTTTATAGCATCTGTTCAATTATTTTCATTAATAATAGTAATGCTATTATTAAAACTATTATTAAAACTATTAATACTTTATTTTGCAGAATATTAGCCATTATCGCTATTTGATCCCAGCAAATTGAAAGACTGCCATTTATTATTATAAATTTATGATGGAAATGTGTAAATCAAAGCTAGAATCAGATGAAACTGAAGTGGAAGCATCAATTCTCATTCAGGGATCTTAATGTATTTCTCTTACAACTAGATCTAGAATAAAGACAGACGAAGCATGGAAGAAGCTGTATTTTTTAAATACAGTTTTGTTAAATGAGTTTAATGTGGTAACATCTCTCTTCCATAATACAGGATGTTAACTGATTCCTCTTTTATTTTCAAAGCACAATTACTGGTTCCTTTAAAAAAAAAAATCCTCTAAAAGCCCACTTATCCTCCAATAAGTGTCTAGGGCTCTGCAGTTGTGATACAAATAGGTATTGGCATGTAACTATTCCAGTTACCATTTGGTTCAAAACTACCTCAAACTAAAGCCAAAGTTCAATAGTGTTTGAACTATAAATGTTTGTTCTTAGTCTTTAATAAAAGTAAACCCCTTAAAATTGTACTTTTCCACATTTCACAGACAAACCAGAAGAGTTTTTCTTGTAATTCCTCCGTGCCTAGCTCTTCTACTACCACTTAGTCTCCAGATGTGTTGGGATTTCAAAATACAGAATTCCCAGACATTAAAGTTCATTGTCTGCCCTATATTTAATTTATACCTCCTGCCTATTCCATAATAGTTACCATAACTAAATCGCCCATAACCATTTCAGCCTTTTATTATATTGCATCTTAAAATCCAAAGCGTCATAATAAATCTTCTTGCATTTGTTAGAAGGGTAACAACTCTCAAAATTCAGCAATTATTACATTAACCAATATCTGGATGTGCACTTAATTGTGGGAAGGATAATGGTGTAGATTACTTCTTGGCCTTTTGCCTAAAAGCAAATATGTATGGGATAAATGTACATAATGCAATTTTTAAAAATCGTTCTGAAAAATCTGAATTGCAAAGTAACTGACTTATCATGAATAAATACACAGAACAGTCATAAATATTAATTTTAACCTCATTTAATAAATGTTTTCTATGCAAGAATACAAAGGAGTTATACTGAAATGCTGGATTTTAAATTAGTTGCATTGTCATAAATCATGCTGTGTCTTTTACTTCCGCTGATTTTGGTGACAGACATCTTGTATATATAAGTACACAATTTCCCTCTCATATCATAGGCTACTCAACTGTAAAGCATTCACAAATATCCATATTTTATACATACATTCCTCATGTGAATGAATTGTTTTTTATTACTATTTTTACAGCAGTTATTAAAACAAATCACACAGCCGTAAGTCGAACTAATGCGATCATTAAGCAAATCCATTCTCCTCAATGGGCATGTGTGTTTTTTTAACCAGAAATTTCTAAAAAAAATAATAATAACCCACCTCAAAAATGTTGGTCATGTGACCACAGAACACTGCAACTGGTAGTAAATGCAAAACGGTTGCCAAGAGCCCAAAATGCAGTTGTGAGACTGTGGGGTGGGCAGGCAGTGGTGCAATGTTTTATGATGGCCAGAAGTGTTTTACGGGTCATGGAGCCCCCTTTCTGGGGCTGTTGTAACTTCATATAGTCATTAAACAACTGGTTGTAAGTCAAGGACTACTTTTACTGATCCAAAGCAATGAGGAAAACGTATATTATTCTTGCAAAATTGTCTATTACAGGGGTCTCCAACCTTTGCAATTTTAAGTCTGAAGGACTTCAGCTCCCAGAATTCTCCAGCCAGCTTTGCTGGCTGGAGAATTCTGGGAGCTGAAGTCCTTCAGACTTAAAGTTGCAAAGGTTGGAGAACCCTGGTCTAAAAGGTATCCTTGGGTATATGAATCACTTCATTATGATGAGGAGTCCTTGGTGCTCTCTGAGCTTGGTTCCTTTCTTGCAGATGCTTCATTACCCAAACTAGGTAAGATCATCAATGCTGACACAATGATGATGTTATCTAGTTCAAGTAATGAAATATCTGTAAGAAAGCAACTAAGCTCAGACAATAGCAAGGATCCCTCATTTCAATCCTGAACTACAAATATTCTCTGTCATTTTGATGAGCTAGAAAAGCATTGTATGCCAAAATGTCATCAAACGAGGGCTGCATAATTTCATGCATTTTTCTGATAGAATAACATCTTCTTATGTAAATTTTCTTTCTGGCAAAAGATCACCAAAACATCATTTAAATCAAAGCTTCCATACTTCAGCTTCTTCTGAAGACTGCAATTCAGTCTCTGAATACATGGAATAGAAAAGTGCAGCTCTTGAATGTATATCAAGTTCTCTTGCTATGAGGAAGCCCAGTTCTCTCTGCACCAGTAGGTTTTTTTACTACCGATTCTGTGGGCATGGCTTGGTGGTGGGGTCCTGTGACTGAGTGACCAACTCGATGTCCCTCATGGCCACACCCACTCAGTCACATGCCCACCACCACCAAGCCACACCCACAGAACCCGGGAGGAAAAAAAAGTATGCATGAGTCCATTCACAGCGGACCTGCTGCTCCCTTTATGGCCCCCCCTGGCCCCCTCTCTCCCGGGGGTTGAAATACCTTAAAGGGACAAGCTGCAGCTGCTCTGCTGTGAATGAAGGGAGAAACGTTTGGATTGTCTCTGCTGCATTTAATAATAATACAATAGCAGAGTTGGAAGGGACCTTCCAGCTAGTCCAACTCCCTGCCTTGGCAGGAAGCCCTATACCATTTCAGACAAATGGCTATCCAACATCTTCTTAAAGACTTGCAGTGTTGGGGCATTCACAACTTCTGGTGGCAAGCTGTTCCACTGATTAATTGTTCTAACTGTCAGGAAATTTCTCCTCAGTTCTAAGTTGCTTCTCTCCTTGATTAGTTTCCACCCATTGCTTCTTGTTCTGCCCTCAGGTGCTTTGGAGAATAGTTTGACTCCCTCTTCTTTGTGGCAGCCCCTGAGATATTGGAACACTGCTATCATGTCTCTTCTAGTCCTTCTTTTCATTAAACTAGACATATCCAGTTCCTGCAACCGTTCTTCAATTTAACGTTGAATTCTGTGGCAGAGACAATCTGAACATTTTTATCTCCATTCACAGCAGAGCTGTTGTTCCCTTTATGGTCTGTCCGTCCCCGTCCCCTCCCTCCCTTGGTCTATAATAATAATAATAATAAGTTGAATTTATTGACCGCACCCTCTCCCCACAGGGACTCGGGGCGGTACACAGGGAAATTAAAAGCGAAAAATATACAAAATACATACAAATTAAAACGAATTAAACTCAATCAATCCTGTGCTAAAATCCCATTAACTAAAAATACCCAATAAATATAGTATACATTTAAAAAACCCATAGACAGAGAGACTACCCTAGGCCGGCCAGGCGGAAAAGATGAGTCTTCAATTTCAGGCGGAAGGAGCGGAGGTCCGTGGTCGTTCTAATATCGGGGGGAAGGTCGTTCCAGAGGGCCGGGCCCGCCACAGAGAGAGCCCTTCCCCTGGGCGTCGCCCGCTGACAGAGTCTAGTGGACGGCACCCGGAGCAGTCCCTCTCTGTGGGAGCGAATCGGCCGTGAGGATGTATGAGGCAGGATCCGATCCCGCAAGCGCTATCTTAAAGGGGCAGCCTGCAGCAGCTCTGCTGTGAACAGAGGGAGAAACGTTCAGATTGGATGGGCGGGTCAAGCAGCCAGAAGAGGTGAGCAGCAACAGGGCGACCAGGCGGGTGTGTGCGGCGCCACCAGGGATTTTTGCCACCGGTTCAGAGAACTGATGCCAATTGTCCCTGTCGGTTTAGCCCAGTGCTTCTCAATTATTTTCTGTCATGCCCCCCTAGGAAGAAGAAAACATTTCGCGCGCCCCGCACGACTGTAAATAGTATCATCCGGGTCTAAAAGTCACACGGGTGGGTTTGGCTAATCAGGATAGAGTATCATGTCTATCCAATCGGGTCTGTTCTCCTCGAAAGGGAGGAGCATGCGCAGTCACATGTACTGGCTTAATGCTCACTATCGATGCAAATGTCAGCAGCGGTAGCCCGATTTCTTTAGCAAGTTTGATTAATTGGGGCAGCGTTATGTTTCACAGGAGAAGGTCCTTGTCAGCATCTGACTGGATACAGAGACATAAACATGGGGCTTGGCTTGTTATGACAGTGTTTGCCGAGGTCAAACGCGCCCCCCTTTACGGAGCCTTGCGCCCCCCCTGGGGGGCGCGCCCCACTATTTGAGAAGCACTGGTTTAGCCGAACCGGGAAGATTTCACCCCCAATCTGCACCTTAGAAAATGCAGACTTTTAGCAGGTATCAGCACCTCATGTAGCAACCAAAAAAGCAGTTGAAAGGTATGCTAAGTAGCTGGCTCACAAAGGTAAGAAGCAGCTGGTTTTAACAGATTTCTCTAAATCAGAAGATCCAATATTCACACTGGTCTGATTCTGCAGGCTCCAGATTAGCAAAGCAGTGGGACAAAGCTATATAATATCTTTTTATTTATTCAACCTCTATGCTGCAGGGAAGCTGGATTAGAAGAAGAGGCGAGTGGTTTTAAAATTGGTGAAAGAAACATCTATAATCTAATTTATGCGGAAGACATTAATATGATAGCTGAAAATGCAAATAATCTGCAAGCTCTCGTATGAAAGCCAAAGATCACAATGAAAAATGGCATATTAAACACACAGAAGCCCAAACTAACACTACCAGGTACTGCGACCAACCATAGAACTGACACTGAAATGGTAGATAATTTCTGCCTTTTAGCCTTTTGGTACATAGTTTTGTCAACAATAAAAGAACCAGCAGTCAAGAAATAAATCACATAGCACCTGGTAGGGTAGCAATTAAGGGACTTAGGAAAGATATAGTGATACTGTGATGTGCACACAGATCAGAGTTGTGCAGGCAATTATTTTCTTTGTGGCACAATGGAAGCAAAAACTTGGGCTCTAAAGAAGAAGAGTAGAGAGTCCATTGACCCTTTTGATCTTTGTGTGTTGAGGAAGAATCTTGAGAATACCATGGACAGCAAGAAAACAAACACATTAATCATAGACCAAAGGACTAAGCTCGGATTCTGAACATATTATGAAGAGACCCCGCTCCCTGGGGAAAAAAAAACTGTAACTCTGGGAAAGGTGAAAGGAAAAAGAAGTTAACCAATCAGGTGGCTGGATACCAGACATGATTACAGTAGTGATCAGTGCATTTTTGAGAGACTGTAGGAAGTTAAAACCCAACCCTCTGCTAGAAAACTGAAATATCCTGGGAAATATGAAGAAGACAGAATATTATAGTTCCTTAGATGTGAAAAGGAAGAAACATGATTTTAAAGACAAAGTAGTTCCCTGCAACTTCCTACCCCACCCCCCTTTGTCAATGATCCATTAAAGCCTGAGTTAGTCTAGTCTACATAACAAAGGTAGGATTAGCCTACAGAAATTCACCACAAGGCACCTGGGAAAATTACATCAGCCAGCAAGGCAAACAAACTTGGACTCAAAGCACAGTCTACAGAGTTGCCCCTGCATGGCCCTATGGGATCTGACAGAGGCCAGAGAAGGCATAAAACCAGGCATAAAAGGCATAAAACTCTCTTTTCTTCTTCACCCAACATCTTGAAGCATGTAACCCCCCCCCCTTTTTTCTTTTCAGGAACTCAAGCCATGTGATCCTGTCCACCCTTAAACCATCTTTCCAAGCAGTCCCCATGTTTCCAGTGTCTTTTTCCCCACTTGGAGTTGAACCCAGATGGACATTTCTTCCAACAAGACCTGAATGGCCAAATCAGGGATACATAATCCTAGAGGAGATCTATGGGTTCACTAAGAGCCAACACTGACTTAATGGCACAAATTTTATTTAAATAAAAACCAGCAAGCAAAAATCCCAAGGATGTTAGCCAATGCTATATTTCAACCAAACTGGCAAAGTCATTGAACAACTAAGGGATTGTGAAATCATTGAAGAAGAAATTTTCCAGGAAACATACTCTGATTAGTAATTAAATACTATTTTGTATTTAATGCTCTCTTTTATAATATAAGATATGTGGTTACAGCATCTACATTATACAGTGGTTATTTTGAGTATTTTGATCTCTTTCTCATGTTTCCACCTGTCCTAGGGCTGGATCACTTGCCTCCCACAGCCATTTACTGTCTCTTTCATTTGTTAATAGTTCTTGCATTCCTTCACCAATTTGACCCGTTTTCCTCTACAACATTGGATACACCGGACCTTGTCTAAGAAGTTTATCATGATTACATGTGTAACAAAGGCAGATGTGAAATGCGGATAGTCCTCAATTTATGACCATAGTTGGGTCTGGAATTTTGGCCATAAATCAGAGTGGTCATGTGACTTGATCTGATTATACAACTGCTTTTGTGATGGTCATAAAATGATTCACCAGTCATCAAGCAAACCACTTAATTGTTAAGTGACTCCAGCTTATGCAATTGGTGTTTTTTGCTGAAAATTGGCAAAAAAAACCATCAAAAATTTCAGTAACATGACCACAGAAAGCTGCAACCAGTCATAAATGTGAGTCAGTTGCAACCAGTCATGTGACCGTAGGAGACCAGAGTGACCCTTTTTCAATGGTCAGGAGAACTTTACAAGCCATAAAACACCTTTTCCAAAGTAACTCCAAACAGTAATTAAGCAACTCGTCATTAAGCAAGGACTACCTGTGCCCTGAAGTCGTACAATTTAAGTAAATTATTCATTAATCCCACTACATCTAATGTGGATAAAGTTGCAATAGACACACTGGCTAAAGTTGACAACATGAAACCAGTTTTGTCTAATTTTAACTCCAGGTTTTCATCTAATGTGACACTGAACTTTAAACGCTTAAAAATGATGGAAATGCCCATTTTGAACTTGAATGTTTTAAGAAGATGTTGGATAGCTATTTGTCTGAAATGGTGTAGGGCTTCCTAGGCAGGGAGTTGGACTAGATGACCTCCAAGGTACCTTCCAACTGTGGCTCAACAGTTTCCGCGACACTTGGAGGAAGTTGATTATCTAGACCCGCGCCAGTCCGGCTTCCGACCCGGTCACAGCACCGAGACGGCATTGGTCGCGTTGGTTGATGATCTCTGGAGGGCGCGGGATAGAGGATATTCCTCTATCCTAGTCCTATTAGACCTCTCAGCGGCTTTTGATACCATTGACCATGGTATCCTATTGCGCCGACTGGGGGGGTTGGGGCTGGGAGGCACCGTTCTGCGGTGGTTCTCGTCCTACCTCTCTGGTCGGTCGCAATATGTGTTGGCAGGGGGGCAGAGGTCGGCCTCGAGGCCCCTCGTATGTGGGGTTCCTCAGGGGTCGGTCCTCACGCCCCTACTGTTCAACACATATATGAAGCCGCTGGGCGAGATCATCCGTGGTTTTGGGGTGGGATATCATCTGTACGCTGATGATACTCAGCTGTACATATCCACCCCAGACCACCCCAACGATGCCATCAAGGTCATGTCCCGGTGTTTGCAGGCCGTACGGATCTGGATGGGTAGTAACAAACTCAAGCTCAGCCCGTCCAAGACTGAGTGGCTGTGGCTTCCGGCACCCCGGTTCAGCCAGATTACTCCAACTCTGGCCATTGGGGGCGAAAGCCCAGCCCCCGTGGAGAGGGCACGCAATTTGGGTGTCCTCCTGGATTCCCGGCTGTCCATGGAGGACCATGTGGCGGCCGTGGCCAGGGGGGCGTTTCATCAGGTACGCCTGATGCACCAATTACGCCCCTTACTGGACCGGGATGCCTTATGCACAGTCATTCAAGCACTCGTGACCTCTCGACTCGACTACTGTAATGCTCTCTACATGGGGCTTCCCTTGAGGTGCACTCGAAAGCTGCAGTTAGTCCAGAATGCAGCCGCGCGGGTGATTATGGGAGCGCCTAGACACTCCCACATAACACCAATCCTGCACGAGCTGCACTGGCTTCCTGTGGTCTTTCGGGTGTGCTTCAAGGTTCTGACGACCATCTTCAAAGCGCTCCATGGCTCGGGGCCTAGTTATATGCGAGACCGCCTCCTGCCCCATACATCCCTTAGACCAATGCTTCTCAAATAGTGGGGCGGGCCCCCCAGGGGGGGCGCGAGGCTCCGTAAAGGGGGGCGCGTTTGACCTCGGCAAAGGATTTAATTTTTTAAACATTTCTAATGCACTTTAAATCTTTTCTGCTACAGTTAATAAAGCTATTCTTTGTTGTAAATTGATCCACATTTCTTTCTTTCTTTATTCTCTTATACGTTAATAAGGATACAGTGTTATGCAGAGGTGTACTTATAACAATTTTATAGACAAATGATACTATTTACAGTCGCGCGGGGGGCGCGAAATGTTTTCTTCTTCCTAGGGGGGGCATGACAGAAAATAATTGAGAAGCACTGCCTTAGACCAATACGCTCCCACAGAGAGGGTCTCCTCAGGGTGCCGTCGGCCGGACAATGCCGACTGGCGACATCCAGGGGAAGAGCCTTCTCTGTGGCAGGCCCAGCCCTTTGGAACGACTTACCCCCTGAACTTCGCACCATCTCCGACCTCCGCCTCTTCCACAAGTGTCTAAAGACACATTTGTTCCATCTAGCCGGCCTAGCGTAACCTCCATAACTGACTTTTAGATAGTTTTAAATTTGGGGATTTTTAATTTGGTTTTAGCGCAGGATTTCATTGAATAAGTTTTTTAAATTTTTATATGGTTTTGTATGTATTTTTAATATTCCTGTGCGCCGCCCTGAGTCCGTTTGGAGAAGGGCGGGGTATAAATAGAATAAATGAAAAATGAACTCTGCTATTGTATTGTATCTTGAACTCAAAACAATTATTCTAAACTTGATGAAGGGCATTTCAATTTCAAAAACATTTCAATTCAAAACTTTTGCATATCTCTACCAATTCAGCTTTAAAAATAAGACTGTATACTGGCAAATACAACACTACAGTCTGCAATTGTTATTTTTAAAAAGGTACAATATTTTAAGAAAGTACAGAAAGAGAAAAATGACATACAGCAGGAGTATCAAACTCAAGGCCCGTGGGCTAGATACACGGGGCCATCCTAGAAAATGAAAGGGGCCAGCCCATGCCACTTCAGTCCGGCCTACCCGCATTGCCTCAGCCCGATCTACTCGCGTTGCTTTGAACCCAGTCTACCCAATGCAAAGAGGAAACATGTCAGAGTTTGGGGAGTGGTGTCAAGCTGGCCACACCTAACCAGTCAGCCATGTCCACTGAGTGGCCTCAAGATAGCTACGCCCACCCCCCTCAATCACAGTCCTAATGTGGCCCTCAATGAATTTGAGTTTGACACCCCTGACATAGAGAGACTAAGAAAACGGAAGTCCTTAGAATACAGAATGGGTTATCTTGTTAGTAAACTAGCAGGCTGTTACTGGCTCATAATCATAAAGAAGATCTTCTGTATTATAGCATTCTAAGAAATCTTCCTTCAGAGAGCTTTCATGCCTCATATGTCATAAAGAATTCTATCCTTGTGACTTAATTCAAATAACTGCTTTGCAGCTTGTCTGGGATAGCTGAAAGCCTCTTTAGCACTAAGAATGATGCTGACAACACTTTTCACAGATACTACTAGTTTTCCCCACCTTTGCCATCACCAAAGGTAAAAGAAAAAAGAAGTGCCATTTCTACAGTTGTCCTGTTACAGCCATGACAGAGTAATACTGTGTTATTTCACTTACCCGCCAAGGCCTTTTCGTAGTTCTTTCCCATGGATATGAAGTTCCGGAGGCTGGGATTAAATTGTTCCATGATTGTCTATAAGAAAAAAAAAGACATTAGCAATCTAAATGTGAAAGCCATTTGTGTTTTTCTATTCCTTCTATACAACGTGTATAAATACACAAGAGTTTAACTCACTATCCCATGAATTCTTAGAATAAGAAAAATTTACCATGTGCACATACACAGGCAATACAAACTTAAGTCACCAATGAACAGGGGGCAGGGCTAGAAGACCTCCAAGGTCCCTTCCAGCTCTATTCTGATTGATTGATTGGTATTTTTTAAAGATAATAATGTATTCTAACAACTTATTCTACGATTTAACTATATAGCTACATACAGTATGAATCCCAGCCCCTACAACTTTCTTGTATGACTATTCATTTTCACAGGAATGAAAAATATGAAACCGAAACAAGTACGAAGAACTTTTTATATATCTTAGCTATGAGATACACACAATGAAATATGTAAATAGAACACAGCTAAATAAGTTAATTGATTTGGTCAGATGCTATCTTACACATATTTGTACAAAGATATTTTTCTCAGCTTTTACAACACTAATATGAACGTTATGCTTCAACCAATGCAAAGTTAAACATATGGGCTTGATAGGGCGGCTGAACGCCACCACGTTTACTGGACCCGTGTCCCACCTGGTAGACACAGGTCTACCTCCCGGGAGGTTACACGAGGCTGGCTCCAGGGAGTTGGCAACACTTCTTTGAGTGAGGGGCTTTTGCCGGCCGCCTTGAAAGAGGCGGTGGTGAGGCCCCTCCTCAAGAAGCCCTCCCTGGACCCGGCTGTGTTGGCCAACTATTGTCCAGTCTCCAACCTCCGATTCCTCGCGAAGGTTGTCGAGAGTGTGGTGGCGCAACAGCTGCCTCGGCACCTCGAGGAAACTGTTTATCTGGACCTGCGGCAGTCCGGCTTCTGGCCTGGGCACAGCACACAGACGGCATTGGTTGTGTTGGTGGATGATCTCTGGAGGGTTCAGGATAGGGGTTGTTCCTCTATCCTGGTTCTGTTAGACCTCTCAGCGTCTTTCGATACCATCGACCATGGTATCATGTTGCGCTGGCTGGTGGGGGTGGGGGTGGGGGGCATCATTTTACGGTGGTTCTCCTCCTACCTCCCCGACCGGTCGCAATTTGTGTTGGCAGGAGAGCAGAGGTCGACGTCACAGTGCCTCACTTGTGGGGTACCATAGGGGTCGGTCCTCTCACCTCTCCTGTTCAACATTTATATGAAGCCGTTGGGTGAGATCATCCGTGGTTTCGGGGTAGAATTCTATCAGTATGCTGATGATAAGCGTGGTGGAAGAAGCGTGGTCTTAGGGGTTTTTTAATTTGTAAATTAATGTCTATTTTAGGGGGTACCAGGGAGGGGGGAGGGGATAGACAGGTAGAGGCGGGTGAGGGAAGAGAGGGCCAGGCCAGCGGGCGACGGAGGGTAGCGGAAGGTTCGGTTAGGAGGGGGGAGACTCAAGTCGTTCCGACAGAGGGCATTCCCATCCAGAAGGTCGTGGGGAGAGGCAGGTCCGAGGGGAGACAAGTGTTATCCTCCCGGTTGGGGGCGCGAAGCTGTTGGCTGCAAACGGTCAAGTGCCTCAACCCCCGCAGGCTAGGTGGCCAGGGAGTACAGAGCCAGGGCCTGCGGCTGATGTTCTGCAACGCCAGGTCCGTTGCCAACAAAGCCCCCCTCGTTCATGACCTTGTGTCAGAGGGGGAGCCGGACCTGGTGGGAATTGCGGAGACCTGGTTGGGCCACGAGGGTGGACTCCCCCTCGTTGAAATGTGCCCACCAGGTTACCGCGCGTTTCATCAGCCCCGGGCCCTAGGTAGGGGCGGTGGGGTAGCGGTCATTGTAAAGGAAGGTCTTGAGCCGAGAGAGACCATTGTGCCACAGACCACCGGTTGTGAGTCCCTCTGTGTGAAGTGGGGCCTAGGGAGGCAGTTGGGCTTGCTGGTTGTATACCTGGCTCCCCGCTATGTAGCAGCAGCCCTGCCCGAGCTCCTCGAGGTGATCGCTACGGTGGCAGTTGAGACCCCCAGACTTTTAGTCATGGGGGACTTTAATCTGCCATCGGTGGGCGAATCATCCGAGGTGGCTCGGGAGTTCATGGCTTCCATGATGGCCATGGACCTGACCCAACTAATTCAAGGCCCCACTCACGAGGGTGGACATACACCGGATCTCATCTTTGTCTCAGGCCAATGGAAGAGTGATCTGGGTATAGGGGACATAGTCATCACACCCTTGTCCTGGACAGACCACTCACTTCTCCGGCTCGACTTTCCGACCGCTGCTCCCCTCCGCGGGGAGGCGGAACCTGAGTCACCAATCTGGTTCCGCCCCAGGCGCCTGATGGACCCGGATGGGTTCCAAACGGCGCTTGGGCCAGTTCCTGTACCCCTGACCCCCGATGGAGGACCTCATGGCTGCATGGAATATTGCGACCACGGGAGCCTTGGATCGGGTCGCGCCCTTGCAGCCTCTCTTGCGGCGGCGAAACACCCTGGCTCCTTGGTTTACCGAGGAGCTGGGGGTGATGAAACGCCGCAAGAGATGCCTAGAGAGAAGATGGAGGTCTACCCGTTCTGAATCTGACCGGACACAGGTAAGAGCCCATTTACGGACTTACATTGTGGCGCTGAGAGTAGCCAAACGTCACCATTGTGCTACTCTCATAGCATCCGCAGAAAACCGCCCTGCCGCCCTGTTTAGGGTGACCCGCTCCCTCCTTCAACAGAGGGTGCGGGAAGCCCCGTTACAGGGTAGAGCAGAGGAATTTGTGACTTTTCTGCAGGAGAAAATCGCTCAGATACAGAACGAGCTAGCCCCCATTCATGGCCCAGTGGGATGCCACGAGACAGATCTTGTTTGGGAGGAGTTTGACTCCGTTACTTCCGAGGATATGGACAGGTTACATGGGCGACTGCGAGCCACCACATGTTTATTGGACCCGTGTCCCTCCTGGCTTGTACTGGCATCCTGGGAGGTGACACGAGGCTGGCTCCAAGAGGTTGTCAACGCATCCTTAAGTGAGGGTTCCTTGCCTGCTTCCCTAAAAGAAGCGATGGTGAGGCCCCTCCTTAAGAAGCCCTCTTTGGATCCAGCTCTTTTGAACAACTACCGTCCAGTCTCCAACCTTCCCTTTTTGGCGAAGGTTGTTGAGAGTGTGGTGGCACAACAGTTTCCCCGTCACCTGGAGGAAGTTGATTATCTAGATCCGCGCCAGTCCGGCTTTCGGCCCGGGCATAGCACCGAGACAGCATTGGTCGCGTTGGTTGATTATCTCTGGAGGGCCAGAGATGGGGGATGTTCCTCCATCCTGGTCCTATTAGACCTCTCTGCGGCTTTCGATACCATCGACCATGGTATCCTATTGCATCGGCTGGGGGGGTTGGGGGTGGGAGGCACCGTTTTACCCTGGTTCTCCTCCTACCTCTCTGGCCGATCGCAATTTGTGTTGGCAGGGGGGCAGAGGTCGACCGCGAGACCCCTCGTATGTGGGGTGCCTCAGGGGTCAGTCCTCTCGCCCCTCCTGTTCAACACATACATGAAGCCGCTGGGTGAGATCATCCGTGGTTTTCGGGTAGAGTACCATCTATACGCTGATGATACTCAGTTGTATATATCTACCCCAAACCACCCCAACGATGCCGTAGCGGTGATGTGCCAGTGCCTGGAAGCCGTACGGATCTGGATGGGAAGTAACGGACTCAGGCTCAACCCGATCAAGACCGAGTGGCTGTGGTTTCCGGCCGCCCGATTCAACCAGCTCACTCCATTGCTGGCCATAGGGGGTGAACATCTTGCCCCTGTGGATGGGGCGCGCAATTTGGGTGTCCTCCTGGATGCCCGGCTGTCCATGGAAGATCAAGTGACAGCCGTGGCCAGGAGGGCGTTTTACCAGGTTCGCCTGGTTCGCCAATTGCGCCCCCTATTGGATCGGGACGCCCTTCGCACAGTCACTCATGCGCTCGTGACATCCCGACTGGACTATTGCAACTCTCTCTACATGGGGCTTCCCTTGAGGTGCACCCGGAGACTTCAGGTAGTCCAGAATGCAGCCGCGCGAGCAATTATGGGGACCGCAAGGTCCACCCATGTAACACCGCTCTTGCGCGAGCTGCACTGGCTACCTGTCGTCTTCCGGGTGCGCTTCAAGGTGCTAATTATCATCTTTAAAGCGCTCCATGGCTCGGGACCTAGCTATCTGCGGTATCGGATCCTGCCTCATACATCCTCACGGCCGATTCGCTCCCACAGAGAGGGACTTCTCCGGGTGCCGTCCACTAGACTCTCTCTGTGGCGGGCCCGGCCCTCTGGAACGACCTTCCCCCCGATATTAGGACGACCACGGACCTCCGCTCCTTCCGTCTTAAATTAAAAACTTATTTTTTCCGTCTGGCCGGCTTGGGATAGTCCCCCTGTCTTGGGGTTTTACTGGGTAGATTTTAGTTCAGTTAGTTTAATGGGAATTTTAGCACAGGTTGAGTTTAATCTGGCTTTTAAAATTGTTTGTATATTTTATTGTTGTTTGTATGTTTTTTACTGTTTTTATTCTACCTGTGCACCGCCCCGAGTCCCCATGGGGAGAGGGAGCGGTTTATAAGTATTAAATGAAATGAAATGAAATGAAATGAAGATACTCAGCTGTACATCTCTACCCCGGACCACCCCAACGATGCCGTGGAAGTGATGTCTCGGTGTCTGGAGGCTGTGCGAGTCTGGATGGGAGAAACAGGCTCCGACTCAACCCATCCAAGACCGAGTGGCTGCGGCTTACGGCGGCACGATATAGCCAGTTGGTGCCAGCTCTGGCTATTGGGGGCGAGTCTTTGGCCCCCACAGAGAGGGCTCGCAACTTGGGCGTCCTCCTGGACTCTCGGCTGTCGCTAGAAGATCATATGACAGCCATGGCCAGGGGAGCCTTTTATCAGGTTCGCCTGATACGCCAGTTGCGCCCCTTTCTGGATCGTGACGCTTTAGGCACGGTCACTCAAGCCCTCGTCATCTCCCGCCTGGACTACTGCAACGCACTCTACATGGGGCTTCCCTTGAAGTGCACCTGGAGGCTCCAGTTAGTTCAGAATGCGGCCGCGCGGGGGATCCTGGGAGCTCCTAGATGCTCCCATGTGACACCTCTCCTGCACGAGCTGCATTGGCTGTCTGTGGCTTTCCGGGTGCGCTTCAAGGTATTAGTAACTACCTTTAAAGCACTCCATGGCAAGGGACCTGGTTACCTGCAAGACCGCCTCCTGCCATCAAATACCTCCCACTGACCAGTGCACTCCCACAGAGAGGGCCTCCTCAGGGTGCCGTCGGCCAGGCAATGTCAAGCTGGCGACCCCCAGGGGGAGAGCCTTCTCTGTGGTGGCTCCTGCCCTCTGGAATGACCTACCCATCGACCTACACACGACCATGGACCTGCGCCTTTTCCGTCGGGCTTTGAAGACCTATCTATTTCGTTCGTGCGGCCGGCCTGGCATAATTTTTAAATGGTTTTAGTAGGTTTTATTAATGGTTTTAGTACAGGCGTATTATTTAATACATTTTTAAATATATATTTCATGTATTTTTTATCATTGATTTTATTGCTGCCTATACACCGCCCTGAGTCCCGGAAGGGAGAAGGGCGGTATAGAAATTTAAATAATAAATAAATAAATACATATTTATTTATTTGTCTTATATAGCCGCCAATTTGGACATAGGCAGTTTATATTCAAAAACCAATTAAAATAATACTCAAGAGTGTGAAAAGTGTAAATATTAAATGGGGAAGTACATAAATACTGTTTCAACCATCTCTCATCTGTCATCACTCCATAGGATCACAAAACACATTGGTCCCTGGCTCCTTGAAAAACCAAGCTTTTGATGTCTTTCTAAAGCAGTGTTCTTAGGAAATGAAGTCCCAACAGAGAAACTCTCACTCCATCACTGTAGCACACACCAACCAAAGCCCTCCAAAACATCTTAAATAAACCAAAAGAAGACAAAAAGAATAAACGAAGATGGAAAAGCAGGAGTCATCTACAACAGGGGTCTCCAACCTTTGCAACTTTAAGTCTGAAGGACTTCAGCTCCCAAACTCTGGGAGCTGACGTCCTTCAGACTTAAAGTTGCAAAGGTTGGAGACCCCTGATCTACAACATATAGTGTAATGATTATCATAGCCGCTATATAGGCCAGACAGGCAGAAAACCAGCAGGACGCATCTCTGAACACCAACTAGCAGTCCAAAAGACACAATGAAAAGTCTTAAATATCACAATACATGGACAGACTCAATCACCATTTCAACCAGGAAAGTGTGAGCATCCTAGATGAAGCTAAATGCCAAAAAATGCTTGGGAATTTCTGGTTGCTTGGCATTCAGACAAATCAGCCATCAATAGAGCTATAGAGATAAACCACATTTATACACCATTCCAGAGAGACAATAAAAAAGCTAAAAAGGAAACACGAATGAACTATTTAATTCCTCCGGTTGCTATAAAATAACCGTTAGCGAGTTTACAAGAATTAAAGATCTTTTTTAAAGAAGGTTATTTTACTGGGAAGTAACCTCTAGTTTATCGCAGCCATAAACAATCTGAATAAAGGCAATTGGCTCAAATAGATAGGTTCTAACAAATGTTTGCAAGTCAAATCAGAAACACTTCAGATAACAAAAAACGAACTCGTTTGTTTGAAAGGTTTCCCAATTGGTTTCCCAGATTTTTGTATCCTCCTAAAAAAATTAACTACCAAAGCAGACATTTTAAAATATAAAACTTTTGTTACGTCGAAATTAAAATGGAAGAAAAAAAATGGCATGGATGCATAGAAAGAATACTGTAGCATATTGAAACTAGTAAAAAATATAAATTATAAATTATCAGCATGAATAGTTTCATATCATAATCACAGTAAATATATAAGATTTATTTTAAGCTAAGAAAAGGCCAGCATGTCACCAAAATAAAATAAAATAAAAAATGAATGAAAGCAAGGAATCATCTCGGCTCCTTCAAGTCAGGATTTATGCCTGGTTATGGGACAGAAACAGCATTGGCTGCTCTTGTCAAGGATCTCTGGCAAGGGCAGAATGGTGCACCTATCCTTGCCTTCCTTGACCTCTCAGCAGACTTCAGTAGCATTTTTTTTTGTCTTTCAAATAGTGGTTTATCTACAAGGAATATATACATATACATACTAGGCAATGTCAGGCAATCAATCATCAACTACAGCACGGAACACACAGAGAGAGAGAGACACCATCACAGGGCCTCTCTTGTAAAACAGTCTCTTAAAGTGGTAAAAAGGCCAAATTACCCTGCTGACTCATTACAACCATCGCATCATCATTACAGTATTACAGCATTACAGCAGCTGGTCAGCTATTAAGTCATCATTACCCTGAAACCTAGTCTAGTCTAGAAGGATTTAGTTCTAATGTTCAATCATTGAAGCTTCCTTTGTTTTTACATATCATTTTTTTATACAGGCTTCAGTAGCATTGACCATGGTATTTTTTGGAACTGGGTGACAAAGTCATGCACTGATCTGACTCCTTTCTCCAAGGCAGGTCTGAATTAGTGTTGATACGGACAGACTCGGTGCACAACTTCAAGGTTCTCCTCGATTCATGACTCCTGGTCAAAGACCAAGTGGCAGTCGTGGCTAGGAGATATTTGTGCCACTTTGCGTTGTGTGCCAGTTGTGCCTCTTCCTGGATTGGGAGTCCATAAACTCAGTCACTCAAGGCCTGGTCATTTCACATTGGACTATTGCAACTGCTCTACATGGGGCTACCCTAAAGAGGATTTCAAAGCTACTGCTGGTGCAGAATGCAGCCACGAGGACATTTCTTGCGGCCCTTAGGATGGTCCATGTTACACCACTGTTCCACAAGCTGCACTGGTTGCCAGTTTGCTTCCGGGTTGAATTCAAGGTGATTGCTATCATCTTTAAAGCTCTTCATGGCACGGTTCCAGACTATCTGAGAAAGTGTTTCTCAGTGGGATTGGCTCGCCCCACCTATTCCAGCAGAAAGGAACATGCTGCAGACTCCATCAGCCAAGGAATTTTGCCTGGTGAGGTCCAGAAGAGCCTTTTCTGCCATGGCACCTGCCCTTTGGAACATCATGCCCCCCAAGGTCAGATCCTCACCCATACAATTAGCCGTCTGAAAGGGGCTGAAGATCTGGCTCTGTCAATTGGCCTGGGACACCATTGGAAGATACATCATCCTGGAGTGGTTAATGGACTAAAATAAGATCCCACCTCCCCCCTGGTGTGCATCTTGCTCCCTTCCTCCCCATCTTCATCAATTTTAAATTATTTTAATATTGCTATTTATAGTTTTAATTTTTTTATTAGGTTATGATATTGTAAGCTGCCTAGAGTTGCCTTGAGGGGAGATGGGAAGCAAATAAACCAAATCAACTCAAATAAATAAGGGGCAGAGAGCCAAGAGTTGGGAAAAAAGAGTGGCAATCTATTCACACGCCCTGCCCACGTCACTGAAACCTCAAGAATCCAGAATAACCAGACAAGTATTACTAAAATTAAACATCTGCTGACAGGGGACTGTAGTGGCCTGAGTGCTCTGCCCGCAAAAAATGGCTCCCAAGTGCTTGGGAGGGCCACACACGGTGCTCGGGATGACCGCACATGACCCTCCCGAGCTCCGTTTTCACTGGCAGAGACATCATGGGCCAGTCCTTCACTGTTTCCAGGGTGGCCCCGTGGGCCAAATCTAACCACCCCATGGGCCAGATTTGGCCCACGGGCCTTGGGTTTGACGCCCCTGATCTATAACATTGCACACATAGCCCCAGTATGGATTGTTAATTATCACTTTTACAGTAAAGAAATGGAAGACCAAACCTTTTTATACAAATACTGTGGCAGATGACAAAGAGTATGTGATGGTGTGTATAGACAGAGAGTGGCAGAGAATCAAGTCTAAACTTATCTGGGCTCTACTGAGACCAAATTTAAAATATTTTGAGTGATTAACTGGTCTTCTTGTTTGAAAAAGTCTCACGTGCGTGGGAAAATGGGAGGAGGAAGGTTTGTTGGATATGTTCACTGCCTTGAGTTATTTGCAATATTTGCAATATCCCGATGGAGGACCTCGTGGCCGCATGGAATATTGCGACCACGGGAGCCTTGGATCGGGTCGCGCCCTTGCGGCCTCTCTTGCGGCGGCGAACCACCCTGGCTCCTTGGTTCACCGAGGAGCTGCGGGTGATGAAATGCCGTAAGAGATGCCTAGAGAGAAGATGGAGGTCTACCCGTTCTGAATCTGACCGGACACAGGTAAGAGCCCATTTACGGACTTACATTGTGGCGCTGAGGGTGGCCAAACGTCATCATTGTGCTACTCTCATAGCATCCGCAGACAACCGCCCTGCCGCCCTGTTTAGGGTTACCCGCTCCCTCCTTCAACAGAGGGTGCGGGAGGCCTCGTTACAGGGTAGAGCAGAGGAATTTGTGACTTTTCTGCAGGAGAAAATCGCTCAGATACAGAACGGGCTAGCCCCCATTGATGGCCCAGTGGGATGCCACGAGACAGATCTTGTTTGGGAGGAGTTTGACTCCGTTACTTCCGAGGATATGGACAGGTTACGGGGGCGACTGCGAGCCACCACATGTTTATTGGACCCGTGTCCCTCCTGGCTTGTACTGGCATCCTGGGAGGTGACACGAGGCTGGCTCCAAGAGGTTGTCAACGCATCCTTAAGTGAGGGTTCCTTGCCTGCCTCCCTAAAAGAGGCTATGGTGAGGCCCCTCCTTAAGAAGCCCTCTTTGGATCCAGCTCTATTAAACAACTATCGTCCAGTCTCCAACCTTCCCTTTTTGGCGAAGGTTGTTGAGAGTGTGGTGGCACAACAGTTTCCCCGTCACCTGGAGGAAGTTGATTATCTAGACCCGCGCCAGTCCGGCTTCCGGCCCAGGCATAGCACCGAGATGGCATTGGTCGCATTGGTCGATGATCTCTGGAGGGCCAGAGATGGGGGTTGTTCCTCCATCCTGGTCCTATTAGACCTCTTGGCAGCTTTCGATACCATCGACCATGGTATCCGATTGCATCGGCTGGGGGGGTTGGGGGTGGGAGGCACCGTTTTACGGTGGTTCTCCTCCTACCTCTCTGTCCGATCGCAATTTGTGTTGGCAGGAGAGCAGAGGTCGACCTCGAGACCCCTCACGTGTGGGGTGCCTCAGGGGTCGGTCCTCTCGCCTCTCCTGTTCAACACATACATGAATCCGCTGGGTGAGATCATCCGTGGTTTTGGGGTAGAGTACCATCTCTACGCTGATGACACTCAGCTGTATATATCTACTCCAAACCACCCCAGCGATGCCGTAGCGGTGATGTGCCAGTGCCTGGAAGCCGTGCGGATCTGGATGGGAAGTAACGGATTCAGGCTCAACCTGACCAAGACCGAGTGGCTGTGGTTTCCGGCTGCCCGATTCAACCAGCTCACTCCATCGCTGGCCATAGGGGGCGAACATCTTGCCCCTGTGGATGGGGCGCGCAATTTGGGTGTCCTCCTGGATGCCCGGCTGTCCATGGAAGATCAAGTGACAGCCGTGGCCAGGAGGGCGTTTTACCAGGTTCGCCTGGTTTGCCAATTGCGCCCCCTATTGGATCGGGACGCCCTTCGCACAGTCACTCATGCTCTCGTGACATCTCGACTGGACTATTGTAACTCTCTCTACATGGGGCTCCCCTTGAGGTGCACCCAGAGACTTCAGCTAGTCCAGAACGCAGCCGCGCAAGGTTTACCCATGTAACACCGCTCTTGCGCGAGCTGCACTGGCTGCCTGTCGTCTTCCGGGTGCGCTTCAAGGTGTTAGTTATCATCTTTAAAGCGCTCCATGGCTCGGGACCTAGCTATCTGCGGGATCGGATCCTGCCTCATACATCCTCACGGCCGATTCGCTCCCACAGAGAGGGACTTCTCCGGGTGCCGTCCACTAGACTTTGTCAGCGGGCGACGCCCAGGGGAAGGGCTCTCTCTGTGGCGGGCCCAGCCCTCTGGAACGACCTTCCCCCCGACATTAGGACGACCACGGACCTCTGCTCCTTCCGTCTAAAATTAAAAACACATCTCTTTTGTCTGGCCGGCCTAGGATAGTCTCTCTGTCTTTGGGGTATTATTATTATTGTATTTAATTATTGGGAATGCTATTTTAGTTTAGTTAGTTTTATGGGGAATTTTAGCACAGGCTCAGGTTTAATTTGCTTTTAAAAATGTCTGTATATATTTATTGTCTTTTATTCTTCCTGTGCACCACCCCGAGTCCCTATGGGGAGAGGGAGCGGTTTATAAGTATTAATAAAAATGGGATACAAATAACTAACTAAATAAAAAAATACGTGCCCACGCATACAGGAAGAGGAGGCTAGGCAAGCGCAGAATAAGGAAGGGCTCACTTACCTCCAGTTAGTGAACTATGTTCTTAAACCTTTTTTCTTCATAATCACTGAAAAGAAAGGCCCTTTGTTCACTGTGTGAAACAAGCTGTGAGCAAGTCCTCCTACCTACTGTAACTCCACAGTCCCCAAAGTCATTCAATCACTTTGTCATTATGGCACCTTACAAATGAGACAAGGAATTTGCTAACTGAGCTTGGTAGGAATCACAACTATTTCTGTTTCTTTCAGGCCCAGAAGCTAATCCCTGAATGTCACCAGGCAGTATGGCAAACCAGAGTCAGATAATAAGAGGGTTGAGGGAAAGAGGCTGGTAACAGAACAAGAAGTTCAGCACAGAAACCATGGTTGTTGTTGTTGTTTAAATGATCATCATCATTAAAAGCCTATCACCGTTCTAGTAGTAGGGTCTTTAGCAGAGCACCCATGGGTGCCATGACAGCAGCAGCAGCCGACTGAAGCGGAGTCCCTTCAGACCTTCCAAAATGAATTTTAAAAGCCATTTGCATTTGGCATAAGGCCCTCTTTCTCAATTATATGCAAACAAGCATCCACAGGAAAGAATGATTTCTTTTGTCTACCCAGATTCTTTCCTCTTCTCATATATCCCAGCCTGGTGTTGTTTTTTCTCCTCACAGCTTTGGCCACATTCCTTCACCTCACTCAGCTTCCTTGCTTGCTTGTCCGTCCCACATGGAGATGGACATCAAACCAGGGGTGGGTTCCGGCTGGTTCGCTCGTGGGCATGCTGCACGTGCGCATGCACAATGCAATAAAAATTGTTCTGCGCAGAAGCAAAAAACAAGATGGCGCTCCCCGAAGAACCAGTTTGGGGGCGTGGCAGGCCTAGTCGCTGCCAGTTTCCGTGACCCAGGCCGCCAAAACCACTACAACTGGTAGGAATCCACCACTGCATCAAACCCTTCCTGGGCGAAAGCTCCAACCCTAAAGAGGAAAGCATCAGCTTAGGAAAATTTCAGAAAGGGGGAGGGAGGAGAACATTTCTTTTTGTGGGGATTAGAGACTTTTTCCTTTTCTTTTAGGGCGGACAGAGACTAGCAGAGACATTCTACATAGATATGTTTAGAATTAAATTTCCATTATTTTAATAGGCAGCTTCCTGCCTGAATTTCTGTATTGCATTTATATGGCCACCCATCTAAGTGACACAAGAGAACACAGCCCTAGGGCCTTTTCCCATGCGCCTCTAACCATGGCACAATATGTCCTGGCAACATCTTGATGAAATATGTAGAGGAAAAGGGATTCTCTGACCAGTGGATGAAATCCTAGGGCTCATCAGCTTTCATTCCATAAAATTAGTTTGCTTTATAATTTAGTTTTAGCCTAGTTTTTAGTTTAGTCTTTTTAGTTTAGTTGTATTGGCTTGAAATAGAAAGCTTGGCATGTGGAGTTCCAACTTAATTTATGCCTTTTAATTAGGCAACCTACTTATCTTTGATAGCTAGGCAGTCATTTTATGATTGGTTCCTAATTTCTCTCATTTGCAAATGTATATACAAGCTCAGAAAAGTTGATGATACTAAACAAAGCCCACCTCAACTTTATTTATTTTCTACTATTTTCCTTACCACAAATGTGGAGAAACAAACTCTGATTTCAAACTTTAAAAAAAAACTGTTTGAAAACTTTGTTTTCAAACTTTCAAGTCTATTCTCCCTCAGTGCCAAAGCATCTTCAAAAACATACTCAATTCTGACCTAAATTCATTTTTAATACCTTTCTAAAGGTTCAAAAGGCTTGCTAATTGATTGGCCATTTAGCTAGTTCTTTGTGATCTTTCCCCCCCCACTTCTCTTCCCCGCAGCTAAAATGCTGTCTCAGAGGATTAAGGAACCACCATCCAGATTGTTAAAGGAGGGTGAATACATGAATTAATTCAGTAGGAAAATAAATGTTACAAGGGTTTCTGCCATTTGATGGAGGAAAAAAATGATATTTCAAAGCTGGAACTGGGGCTGTAACAATTCTGAATACATTTACTAGATATTTCCCCTTCCCAATTAGACAGACATACTTTTGTTGATAACATTTCTTAGGACCTGAATCAAAACTCAGGTTGATCTACCCTCGTAGGTATAACAAAAACAAATACACAAGACTATATTCAAAAATGCTACTATTTATTTTAAATGAATGTGTATCAAATAGCCACCCATTCATACATTGTGAACCCATAATTCATAATAAAACAGTACAAGAAAAATCAACATTAAGATCCCTATAAAAAGATTTATATTTTAGAAAAGATTATTTCTAGAGGCATGCTAATAAAGCAAGAACCATACGGAACCAAGTAGCTTAAAAACTCTGAATTAGAAAAGTTAAAATTTTTAAATTTTAAACTAATACACATATTTATCAGTTGGTAAATATCAAATCCACCATTAAATTCCATTGAATGAGAAGCATTGCAAAGAGATTATTATAAAATAGAGCTCTTGAAGATGTTTCTGGTATCACCAAGGAAACATACTAATAAGGGAACAACATTGTAATTACTTCTGTTCTCAATGCCAAATAACAATTAACAGCACCCTTCTTAACCCATGCTTTCCTAATATGTTGGATTCTCATGTTAATTGGGAATTTGGGAAGTTCAGTCCAGTCCAATTTCAGGACACGGGTTGAGGAAGACTAATCTTCAAGCTGTGCTTGTAGGAGATAACAAGGCTGAACCCGGAGAAGGAGTCAAACATATCATCAGTCTTAAGCAGGGTGGATAAAAATCGATGTTTCTTTTTTAAAAAATAAAAAAAATCGGATTTTTTTTCTTTAAATCGGATCTTTTTATTTTTATCTAATTTATTTTAATAAAATGCTTTTGGAGTAAAAATCTATCTGAAGATAGTTTTCTATTCAAGGTACATTAATAAGTTACTTTATTCAGCATGAAATGGAGCTTAGCTATGTAGCATGAGGCTGTATATTCTGCAATATTGGGACTTGTCAGTGAGTCAACAGCGGGTCAGAGGAGGAGCTGCTGCAGGACAGAGATGACAGCTGCTCTTTAAAATTATGATTTAATCGAGTTGATTTAAGTCATGCCTTTTTACTAGTGATTTAAATCATGATTTAAATTGCAATTTAAATCAAATCCACCCTGGTCTTGAGTCCCTTCATGCCCACAAGAGATCTAAGCCAAGCCCATTGACTCTTATCTACCGCCAATTTTCTTTGACCGTTAATAGTTCAGATTCTTATAGCGAGCATTAGCATACAATAAACCTATATTCATTTGAAATCTTCTGATTTCCCTGGCACTTGACACTATCCACATGAAAAGTGGTATGACCCCTCCCTCCCTCCTTCTACTTCTCTCTCTCTCCACACACAATTGAGAACTCCAATCTAATGCTCTAATGGAAAAAGTGTCTTATCACTGAAAAAAGTCTTATCACTGACCTAAAACCAGTTGGGTTGCATATCCAACTGGTACAATGAGACTGTCCAAGCTAACTTAACATTCATTTCTCACACTATGGCAGGCAATAGTTTTGGCTATCACACTCCCTTTGGAGGGCATAGTGTTGGGGATTGGAGTGAGAAGAGAAAATCAAAACAAGATTATTTTGCCAAATAAACTGATTAAACATCTGCTACCTCAACTGAAGCCAGCCAAGCACCTAAAAATCTCATTTGCTACCTGAATCATTTTATCCCTTATTTCTGGATTCTATTCTTTCAAGCCGATGACCAATGCAGCTCATTGCTAGTGTTGAGTAGCAACGACACATCTTTATTTCAGCCAATTATTCATTTCAGAATAAACAACATTCTTCTCACAGTGATAGTTCCAAGCTTGTTAGAGTATATTGTGGATGAAGGTAATGCTATTAGAATTTGGGGGGAGGGAAACTGATTAACCTTTGTAAACCTTACGCTTAGTTTTGAACAATGGTTTTATTCCAGCAGGCTTCTGAACATGCTAAGTGAAAAGAGATATTTACACAAACAAATAGGATGACCTTGATCTTCTATTAACAATGAAATATTGAATAATTGCATTTTGGGGATTCTTTCAAGGAAACAAACAAACATTTTTCCCAATCTCACACCTTTGAACAGTTATCTAGTAACAGAGACTTGCTTAGTTATTTCGCACAATTTACATGAGGCTCCAATCATAGGCTCAGAGCAGTTCACAACTATAAAAATATAACAGTGAGATGGATGGCATAGAAATTGTTGTTGTTGTTGTTGTTCTAATCTTCAATTTGATTCACAGTCTGGGATTGGTAAAAATGTAACAGTCAAGTCCTCACCAAGAACCTAATTGCTGTAAAGGTAGCATCTGAGTATATAGGCAATTCCAAGTTTGTGGTTTTTTTTGCAAAATTGTTGTTGTTGTTGTTGTTGATGTTGTTGTTTTTGTTGATGATGATGATAATAATAATAAATAACCAAAACAAAATACAAAGATGTACAAATAGAAATAGAAGGACTATGGCATAGACAAGCAAGGGTAGTACCAATAGTAATTGGTACCTTGGGTACAATCCCAAAACAACTGGAGCACCACTTGAACACCATAGGCATTGACAAATTTGCCATCAGTCAACTCCAGAAGGCAGCTGTATTTGGAACTGCTTCCATTCTACAATATCTGTAACACCATCTAACAACCAGATTTGCCTATCTCAGGTCCTTGGTAAGGACTCGATAGGTAGACAAAAATGCCAAACCCAGACTGAACATCTGGCTGACTGTGTGAATAATAATAATCATCATCATCATCTTCTTCTTATATTTTAAGAAGGTACTTGGTTGATACCTAGGACCCTGGCAGCAAACCGTATCAACCATTAGCACCAGTCAATGGTATTTCTAATGCATTTTTAAATGTTCAGTTAGCTGAGTTTCATGTTTAATGAATAAAGTAAATAATAATGATAATGATAATAATAAATTAAAACAGTCACTAAAAATCAAGGCAATTAAATAGAGTTATAAAGGGCATAAGAGCTACCAAACAACCTACACTCTCAACTTACAATCATTCATTTAGTGACTGTTTAAAGTTGCGATGCCACTGAAAAGGGTGATTTATGTCTAATCCTCGAACTTAAGACTATCACAGCTCTGACCCTAGCCCTAATGCAAGATGATAAGACCATGAGTCTGTCACTTTGGTACCCTGCTCTAAAATGGTCACCCTGGCACCCGAGCTTAATGCAGACAAAAGTTGTAAAGCAGCAGCCTATATGGCCCTCCTCCATATACCAGGCTAGAACCTCTAGCATCTCTCTTGCTTGGCCTAGACCCTAGAGAGAAGATGAACAACTGCATGTTGATGATAACTCAACCATGAGCCAATGTATTGCCTATCCCGGTAGCTTCCTATAGATGCTGTACAAAATGAGAGACTAAATCAAGCTTTAGGACATCCCATGCAGGAGTAACCAAGGATTTCAGCACTTATTCCCCATTACCACTTACTGGACTCATGGAACTCGGGAAGGTATGAGATCACTGTAGCACAGTGGCTCTAATGCCCAATGCATACATGATCAAGCAAATACCTTGGCTGGTTTTATCAAATGCCACGAGAGACCTAGCAGGAGCATTTCCTCCCTCTCGGTCTCATTTAGCATCCTCCCCAAGTGACTATTCCAGAGACCAACTAGTTGAATGACAAAACTATCAGAGTATACCCTCAAGATATAGAAACCAAATAGTGACTGTAAAACCAATTCCCATATTTTCTCTGGATTATAGAGACTGAATTCCAGCACATTTATTATCATAAGCTTATGGTAGACATATACGTTTTTTTTAACATATTCATAAAAATAAAAAGAAACAACCAATTATTGGGATAGATATGCCTTGTCCCAGGACTACACTACATTGATCACTTTAAGGAATTACAGGCAGGGGCCACAACTAAGATTTTTGACAATATGTGTATTTTGCTTACATAGATTAAATCTGAACAAGTTTGTAGCAGCGCTATTCTATTCACATTTTTCAAGAATATATCACACATTAGAAAAAAATTGCAGTAATTGTTTCTATCTATTATTTTTGCAAGCACAATTGTGTAAACAGGAGTCCCCAACCTATTTGCAACCAGGTCCCATGAGTTGCAGCCCACAGGAGCAGCTCAACTAGTGCAACTTGAACTGTGCGCTCATGCGCTGGTCTGCCACTTGTGTAAGTTGAGCTGTGCACGCACATGCACACCAGCCCACCACTTGCGCGATCTGGTTCCCCTCCTCCCCTGCCAGGCTGAAAAATCACAAGGGTTGGAGGCCGCTGGTATAAAATGAAAAATAGAATTGTTGAAATAGCTATCTCAGCAGCCCTGCTTAAACAATATTGATCCAAAAGCAATTAGTAGCCCTGTCTTAAATAATATTGATCCAAAAGCAATTATACCAGAGTTTCCCAAAAGTTATTCTGCAGCTCCAGAAACAAGACACATTTTGAAAACTCGGGGAGTGCATTGTACTCTTTCTTTCTTCATAATTGTGTTCCAGATTCTTCTTAGATTTTTTTTTTAAAGAGACATAAATAAAGATGGTTTGTTAGCTGTCTGCACATATCTGGGACTGAATTTGAGATATAAAGAGGGAGGTGGTTTTTTTTTAATACACTGCCGATAGCAGTTATATGAGGAAAGATGAATCTGCACATCTGCTTTTCTATTCAAAATTTAAGAGCTGAGAAAATTCAAGCCTGTTCCACGTGGATGAATTCAAAGGTTAAGATATATTCAAGAATCTCAGGGATTAGAGGGATTGCAATGAAAAGAAATGCATTTGAGGGAATATTATGATTTTCCTAGAGATGGACATATCTATACAAGACAAACACTAAAGTGCTATGGTGGCATAAAAGAGACGAAAGAAAGAAAAAACCCATCCATCAATCCTGCTTTTTAAGGAACCATTCAGAAGATATATAAATGAACGAATGCTTATTTCCTACGTAAAAGTGTGATAAAACTCAAAGCATATTACACATTCAGCAAAAAAAATTCCATTGTTTCTTTTTTGCTAGAATGCAGCAACCTTATCTTGGGCTATAATGGAAGAATTTAATGAATAGCATTATGTAAGCTGCAGCGATTGTAGCTTCTGGACAGCATATTACAATAATCCAAATTTGAGATTGCCAAGGCCATTGTGGCCAATTTATCTGTGTCCAGAAATGAGGACAGCTGAGGTACAGTTGTCTCAGGTAGCAATAGATGCTCCTAATCACTGAGGTCATTGGGACTCCAGAGACAACAGCTCAGATTTATATCTGTTCTCTTAGTGCCGTGATGGTGAATCTATAGCACTTGTTCCCCAGGTGGCATGTGGAGCCATATTTGCTGGCACATGCATCGGCCAGGTGATTTTCGACCTTCCGGACAGCTGGGGGAGGCTGTTTTTGCCCTCCCCAGACTTCAGGAAGGCCTCCGGAGCCTGGGGAGAGCGAAAAACCCAAAATTCAGTTGGCCCATTGGCTCTGTTTTGCCCCCTCCCCAGGTTCCGGAGGATTTCCTGAAGCTGGGGAGGGCAAAAATGGCCTCCCTCAGCCCTCCCAGAGCCCCTCTGGAAGCCAGTAACGGATCATTTCTGAACTTCCAGTTGGCCCGTTGGGCCTATATGTCAAAAAGAGGGCCACAAAAATATTTACAGACCCCTCACATCCTGGACATAAATTGTTTCAACTCCTACCCTCAAAATAACGCTATAGAGCACTGCACACCAAGACAACTAGACACAAGAACAATTTTTTCCTGAACACCATCACTCTGCTAAACAAATAATTCCCTCACTACTGTCAAACTATTCACTAAGGCTGCATTGCTATTACTATTAATCTTCTCATCATTCCTATCATCCATCTCCTCTCACTTATGACTGCAGGACTGTAACTTTGTTGCTTGTATCCTTATGATTTATATTGATATTGATTGTTTCCTGATTGCTTATTTGTATACTATGACTATCATTTTGTACCTTATATATATTCATATATTGATGAATATATCTTGGCTTTTTACCAAAGACGAAGGTCTCAGTGTGCAGAATTCTATTCTATTTTATTCTATCAAGATCTGCTGAGGGGCCCAACAGCAGTAGCAAAAACTCTTTTTCACACAATGATGCTCATTCTCATCCAGTGAAGGTCATTCACCAGATGTCATTCACCATATACAAAAATCCAGAATTACTATCAGTATTGGATTCCAAGTACACATTTTTTAAATAAACAATTTAAAAAGCATTGTTTAGGAGCATGTTAGTTGTTTGCAAGAATTCTGGAATAAAACATTGGAATATTAGATAATTACAATGCAGTGGCTATGATTCCTAAAGAATAAGATGCATTTCTTATTATTGGGCGGTTAAATTTTATTTCCTGTAGAACTAATGGATAATGTGAATAACGGAAGGAAAGTATTGGATAAGGAATGAGGCAAAATTGGAGGAGATATGAGGATCTGACTCTGAGAGGTGAAGAGGGAAAAAAAGAATTAAATGAAGCAAAAGAATAGATTGGGAAGTCTTGCTGGAGGGGAGGAAGGAATTTCCAACTCTGAAATCAAAATAGAAAGCATTGTCTGAAGTAAGATGGGCAAAGGTCAAGGTGAAAAGTAATAGCAAAAACTGTTAGCGTATTAGCAATACTGCAAATTAGCAAAACTGTTACTTAGCAATACTGCTAGCCTTGATGATGTTACCTAGTTTGGTAATGAAACACCTGCAAGAAAGCTACCAAGCTCAGAGACCACCAAGGACTCCGCTATTAGCAAACTGCCACATCCCTATCCGAACTGCTTTTACCAGCTCCTGGGTGGATATTAGAGAATTTATTTGCTACATTTATTTTGAAAGGAATAACAACTTAATACACTACAAAATGATAGTTCAAGTTGTAATATGGATCTTCAGTACATCTGAATTAAACTGAATATTCATTTAAAGAGTTTCTCTACAAATTGTACTGTATAACACAGTATATCAATCTTAAATACTGTTACATATTTTTAATCAATAGACCTATTTCCCCAATGTGGATTTATACCATTTTGTCAAGCAGAAAGTTTCAGTATCAAGAAAAGCAACTAAGCCCTCCAGATATGTGAAGGTGCCATTTCCATCATGCCCCAGTCAGGAAAGACATGATAGAAGCTATCAATCCTAAAACTGGAGGAAATTGAGGCAGGCTGATTTAGAGTCTTGAAAAACACAGGCCTCTATAACAGTCTCTTTGCATATATGAATGCAGCACAGATTATTAAGAGAAAACGGCATCTACTGATTAATAAAAGCAAAAAATACTTTCAATTGAATTTTGTTCCATCAAATCACCCACATTTTTTTTCCATTGGCATAGTTTTCTATATACTAGAAAGAACTTGGACAAAAAGGAAGAACATAAAACCCTCTTAATTAGAGGTTGAAAGGAGTTTTGGTTTTGTTCCATTACTCTACATTTCCTTGGTATTACTACTCAACACTTTGGGGTTGTTACTCCTTTAATCTGGCTGCCAAAAATATTGAAAGTAATGCAAAACACAAGCACTCTAAGAAAAAGGAGAAATGGTGTTACACCGAAAAAAATATGAAAATCAGTACAACAGTAAAATGAAGGGTGGAGAAAAGAAAGGTTTTATTCTACTTCAAAGAAATACATTGTTAATTAATGGACATCCACTTAAGGAAGGTTAAGCAAAAATAATGTTAAGGGCAACTCCTCTTGGCTTTACACAACTAATTTTCAAAAATACAACTCCAATCTCCAGACCTTTCGAAGTCTTCTTTTATTAAGAGAAGAAAGAGATAATTAACAAATGTGTCATTTAAATTACCAACTTAATTCATCCTATAATTAGACTTAACGTATAAGTGCATATAAGTGTACTTCATGCATGCGCATGCTCTCTCTCTCTCTCTCTCTCTCTCTCTCTCTTTCTCTCTCTCTCTCTCTCTCACATACACGCAACCTTGTGCTTTCCAGGAAGGAGCTTTCTTTCAATTGGATTTGAATAATAGCACGTCTTTTACTTTTTGCCTTATAATATATCTCTAGGTTGTACAGACAGAGTCCTATCTTAACATTGTAAGGCAATAACTGCTACCATTTATTGTGGGTTCTCCCAACTTCAGTTGCAAAATAGTTAGCAAGCTATACTTCAATATATCTGGTGGTGACAAGTCTAGAGAAGTTGATCTACCGACTTTTATGTCTTGTTTATTGGTAGTTTAAAGTGAAGTATGATGTCAGGCCTGCAGCCTTCTTTTCGTTTGGATCTTTGGCCTGCCACACTTTCTATTATTCTACTATGCATTTTCTATGGTGGGAAAATGGGAAGGGGCATTGTAGGAATGAGATGCGATGTAGCCATAACAAAATTCTTTCTAGAAAGTCAAGGTCATTCTTTGTCTTTACACCTCTGCACCTGACCGAAACTGGATGGGTGGAACTGCCAGCATGACAGTGGAGGATTGGACCATGTGATGGACGTGTGGGTGTGGGAGCAAGATCTTGAACTTTCAACTAGGTGGAGAAAACCGGGAAGCTTTCAGATTCGGGTTTTCTCCAACATGCCAACATGGCTCTCTTAATAAATTGGAACTTTGAGCTTTTGCCTTGGACTCTTATTTACTTTTGGATGCTATTTGGAACCCTGACATATGAACTAGCTAGAAAAGCAGCTTGATGAACTGTTTGTTCTTTCTCTCTAATTGTTTTTTATTTGCCGCCCAGAGTTCCTTCTGGTAGATGGTTTAATAATCAGATTAAGCAGGAGGGGTATACTTGCAGATCGCGCCTCCCAAAGAGTTTCACCTAGCGGGATCCACACAACCTGCTGTTGCCTCCACCCTATGGAACCCTTCCTGAAGTGAGATTGGCCCCATCCCTATCTGCCTTTCAGAAGGCTTTTAAGACTTGGCTTTTCTATCAGACTTGGGCATCTCATGGTGAGCCTGCAAAATGATTAGGTGATGCTAAATGAATGGATTCTCCTGCACTTTTTAAGCCTTTATTTAAGTGGTTCACTTTATGGTTTTAATTGCAAATATGTTGTATTCCACCCAGGGTCATGCTTTGTGAGATGGTTGGTTATATAAACCAAGCAAGGAAACAAACAAACAAATCAATAAATGTTTCTGAAATGAGTTGTACACTTTATATAAAGCTAGAAGATTAATATAGTAGCTTGGGAAGATGAAGGCAATGAAGTTCCATGTCTCTGGAGAGACCAGGTTTAAAAGACTGGTATATACAAAACCTTTTCCCATTGCAATTTCCCCCTTTAGTTTTGAGATTTTTAAATTTTTGTTTCTGTTTGAAATTAATCTATTTCTGTATTTGATTTAAACTAATTTTCTTTTTTTACCCAAGTGGGCAAATGGTTAAAAAAATACTTCTGAAAAGAACACCTCCCTAATTCACTGAATTATAAGTAGGAGAAGGAGATGCAGAAGATTTTGTTATTATAGCCAACCTCAAAAATTGAGGTTTTTTAACCTTCCTGTTGAGTTGATTTCATGGTCTGATCCACCTAGTGGAGCTGACAGTAGTATATTTATCTTAACTTTAGAATTTCAGCAACTATTAAGAGTCCAGTACAATACAATACAATAGCAGAGTTGGAAGGGACCTTGTAGGTCTTCTAGTCCAACCCCCTGCATGGGCAGGAACCTTATACCATTTCAGACAAATGGCTGTCTAACATCTTTTTAAAGACTTCCAGGGTTGGGGCATTCACAACTGCTGGAGGCAAGCTGTTCCAGAGGTTAATTGTTCTTACTGTCAGGAAATTTCTCCTTAATTCTAAGTTGCTTCTCTCCTTGGTTAGTTTCCACCCATTGCTTCTTGTCCTGCCCCCAGGTGCCTTGGAGAATAGTTTGACTCCCTCTTCTTTGTGGCACCCTCTGAGATATCGGAACACTGCTATCATGTCTCCCCTGGTCCTTCTCTTCATCAAACTAGACATACCCAGCTCCTGCAGCCGTTCTTCATATGTCTTAGTCTCCAGTCCTCTAATCATCTTGGTTGCTCTTCTCTGCACTCTTTCCAGAGTCTCCATGTCTTTTCTACATCGTGGCGACCAAAACTGTATGCAGTATTCCAAGTGTGGCCTTACCAAGGCACTATACAGTGGCATTAACACTTCACGTGATCTAGATTCTATCCCTCTGTTGATGCAGCCTAGAACTGTGTTGGCTTTTTTGGCAGCTGCTGCACACTGCTGGCTCATATTTAAATGGTTGTCCACTAGGATTCCAAGATCCCTCTCACAGTTGCTACTATTGAGCAAGGTACCACCTATACTGTACTTGTGCATTTGGTTTTTCTTGCCTATATGTAGGACCTTACTTTTTTCACAATTGAATTTCATTTTATTAGACAGTGCCCAATGTTCAAGTTTGTCTAGATCCTTCTTTATCTTAAGCCTATCTTCTGGAGTGTTGGCTATTCCTGCCAGCTTGGTGTCGTCTGCGAATTTGATGAGTTCCCCATTTATCCCCTCATCCAAATCGTTGATGAAGATGTTAAAGAGTACTGGGCCTAAAACAGAGCCTTGGGGGACTCCACTGCATACTTCCTTCCATGTAGATGCAGTTCCATTGAGGACTACACGTTGAGTGCGGTTGGTCAGCCAGTTGCAAATCCATTTGGTGGTGCTGCTGTCTAACCCACAATTTTCTACTTTATCTAATAGTAGGTTATGGTCTACTTTATCAAATGCCTTACTGAAGTCCAGGTAAATTATATCAACAGCATTCCTCTGGTCCACTGATTTTGTCACTTTGTCAAAGAATTCAATTAGATTCGTCTGGCATGATCTGTTTTTGACAAACCCATGTTGGCTTTTGGCTATTACTTTGTTTGCTTCTAGGTGTTCACTTATTTGTTGTTTAATTATCTTTTCCAGAATCTTTCCTGGTATTGAGCTCAGGCTGATGGGTCTATAGTTTCCTGGATCTGTTTTTTCCCTTTTTTGAAGATGGGAACCACATCTGCTCTTTTCCAGTCTTCTGGCAGTTCCCCGGTGCTCCAGGATCTCTGAAAGATATAGTTCAGTGGTTCTGAGATCTCGTCTGCCAGTTCCTTCAGGACCCTGGGGTGTAATCCATCCGGTCCTGGTGATTTGAACTCGTCCAGGGCAGACAGGTGCTCACTTACCATTTTCTTCCCTATTTCAACTTGTGTTCCTAATCTGATATTTGTGGTGCTGTTTTTGATTGGTTGGACTGTTTTATCCCTTTGTGTAAAGACAGATGCAAAAAAAGAGTTAAATAGTTCTGCTTTCTCCCTGTTGCTTATCATCTTCTTGCCATTTTCTCCCAGCAGTGGACCAATTGTTTCCTTAACCTTTTTCTTATTTTTAACATGTTGGAAGAAGCTTTTTTTGTTATTTTTTACTTTTTTGGCAAGCCTTTCTTCATTGCGAGCCTTAGCTTTCCTCACTTCATCTTTACAGGCTCGGGCTATTTGCTGATATTTTGCCTTGGTTATGTCCCCCTTTTTCCACTTTTTATATTTATCCTTTTTGTCTTTCAATTTGTCAGAGAGTTCTTTATGCAGCCATGCTGGTTTCTTTTGCGAACTGTTATTTTTCTTCTTCATTGGTATTGCGCTGGACTGGGCTTTTATAATCTCATTTTTCAAAATTTCCCAAGCTTCCTGAGTTGTTTTCCCCTTGAGGATTCTCATCCATGGAATCCTTCCCAAGCTCTCTCTGAGTTTATTGAAATTGGCTCTCTTGAAGTCTAAGACTCTAGTTTGACTTTGTTCAACTACTTTTGTTTGCATAATGTTGAATTCCAGTATTTCATGATCGCTTGCCCCCAAAGTTCCTGTAGCTTCTACACCTTCTATCATTTCCTCTCTGTTAGTGAGAATTAAGTCCAATATTGCTGATCCCCTTGTTCCCTTCTCTACCTTTTGGGAGACAAAGTTGTCTGCTAGGTTTCTTAGGAACCTGTTGGATCTTCCACTTGGTGCAGAGTTTGTTCCCAATTGATGTCAGGGTAGTTAAAATCTCCCATTACTATTGCAGTGTGCTTCCTACATACCTTAGTTAGCTGGTTAGCAAAAAGTACATCCACTTCCTCTGCTTGGTTGGGTGGCCTGTAGTATAGACCTATGACAATATCATTCCCCCCCCATCCTTTAATATTGACCCAAATACATTCAAGATAGTTCTCATCATTGTTGTGCTCTATTTCTGTAGAGATGTAATTATTTCTTATATATAGTGCAACTCCACCTCCTCTTTTATTTTGTCTATTTCTTTTAAATAATTTAAATCCTTCTAGCTGTATGTTCCATTTGTGGGTTTCATCCCACCAAGTTTCTGTAATGGCAACAATATCGTATCTGCCCTCATTTACTTGAATTTCTAATTCACCCTGTTTATTCCTCATACTCTGTGCATTGGTGTATAGACATTTGAGTCCATTTTGATTGACCCTGTGTTTTCTGTCTACGAAACCTGTGTTATGCCTGACTATGGTTCTCTTTGCCCCTATTTCTTTGCCACTTGTATGGTTCATGTACATGGTATGGCACTCACTGTTAATTGTTTGGTTTTGCTTGACAGCAGTGTTGGTAATATTACCCGCACCAATATCTATGTTACATGCACTGATAACCCTATGAGTTTTAGTTTGCTGGGGACAGAAATATTCTTTATCTATTGATTCTCTGTCCCCACTATTCAGTTTAAATGTTTAGCCAGGAAATCTGTGAATTTAGTGCCAAGTAACTCAGTCCCTTTCTTGGATGGGTGCAAACCATCTCTTTTGTACAGTTTATCATTGGACCAGCTGCAGGCATCGTGACTAATAAGACCAAAGCCTTCCTTTTTACACCACTCCTTTAGCCACACATTAAACTCTGCTATGCGCTGGCCCTTTCCTTTTTGTTCCTTGTATACTGGTATGATCTCTGAGAAGATAAGCCTACAACCTGTACTACTAAGTTCGTACCCCAAACTCTGGAAATCATTCTGCACAGAAGCTACATCTTTTTGGGACAGATCATTTGTGCCAAGATGTATAATAGCATCAACTTCACAGTCCTTACTTGCATTCTTGACTATCTTAAGAATACGCCTCTTGTCTCTGCTGGCTGTAGCACCCGGTAAACATCTGACATCTTTCAAAACCTCCATATCCTTACCTAGGTTTACATCTCTTACATCAGTGTTTACTATATTTTGCTGAAGTGGGATCACAGTAAGAGGCAGGGTTAATTTGCCCATTTTCTATGCCATTACACACACACACTCACACACGTACACGTCTTTTATAGCTTTTTGATCTTTCAATACCTTGACATCGTGGCAGTTTTCTTGCAAAGCTTATAGTAAGGTTAGTTTGGCTCCCCTCACATTGTGAGTTATATTCTGAAAAAAAGTATTTTACTTCTAGATTTTTTTTTTGCTGCTGCATATAATTCTAATTTTATGTATTTAATTATTTATTGCAAATTTACTTATTTTGCAATTTTTCACTTTAGTTACATTTTAACAGGAAAATTGATATATTTTTCTGCTGCACATAACTACAGATAGTTGACTTATTTTATCATCAAACTACCACAGAGCAAATAGTTAGGATTGTATTTCAAGATTTCTTGGACATTAGTGTTCCATCAAAGCATTCACATATCCAACGCATTTGTCCATCCGTCTTGAAACATCTATCACACTCCTCTATATGTGTCAGAACGTCTGCTTACAGATGCATGACGCAATTGTGGTGCATTGATAATATTTTAAATAAATCTCCAGTACTTTGGGGAATGAAATAGGCAGTAGGGATCCCTAGTTTCTTGGGCTATTCGGATTATACACTTGCTATCAGGTTCTCATGAGTCTAACATATACAGGTAGACCTCAGTTAATTATGGTGATTGGGAATGGAATTTCCCTTGCTGAGTAATAGAATTGTAAAATGTGACAGTATGTCACTACGTCACCTAACAGTGGCAAACCTCGCACTCCTCACAGTTGTTAAATGAGGATCATAATCATTAAGCAAGGACTTTCTTGAAACTTCCTACCAATAAAGTCAATTGGGAAGCCAGCAGGAAGTTGTCACTCACAAACAAGCTATCAGGCAGGTGGGGGAGGGTGCACAAGGGGCCATTGTGGCACAACCCAAGCCTGGTGGGTCTTGGGATGGCTGTTGCAAGGTGGGGGAGAGTTGTCCAAGTGACTTGCAACCTTCCCTGCCAATTTTCCCATTGACTTTGCTGATGGGAAGCTGGCAAGGAAGGCTGCATATGGCAATCGTGTGACAGTAGATGCTGCAACTCTCGTAAGAATGACAGTTTCCAGATCATTGGTGTAGCCCAAACGTCAAAGACCAGTAGTATCAATAAAGGAGAATATTTGTAGCTCAGGGTTGAAATGAGGAGCCCTTGGTGCTCACTGATCTTGCCTGTTTTCTTGCAGAAGTTTCATTACCCAACTAGATTACAGCATCAATGCTAAAAGAGAGATGGTTTTGGTCTCTGTTTATAGAATTTATAGAATATGAGCAAAGAGCAAACCCCTCTCTCTTCTAGCACTGATGATGCTACCTATTTAGGGAATGAAATGTCTGCAAGAAAACAAGCAAGCTCAAAGACCATCAAGGACCCCTCACCAGTAGCCTCGTCATAACTTCAAACAGTTGTTGAATTAGTCGTTAATCAAGGACTACCTGTAGTCGTAATGCTGCAATTACAATCTAGTACATCTCCCCTCCATTATTCAAGCTAAGCATAGACGACACTTGTACGTTGTTGAAACTATTGTTGCATTATTATCACCTACTGGTGTCAGTCTTATCTGAAGCAATTGCTTTATCAACCATTTATATCTGCAAAGAATGACATAGGTGCTACGTCTTCAATCTTTCTATGAGCTCCAATGGTTCCAGTCCTCATGGTTGTTCTTTCCTTCACCACTATCTCTTCATAATATGAACTGATAAATGGTCATGTGGTCAAGTTTTCCCTGTCAAAGGACAAAAGGAAAAGTTGACTAGATGTTTCCAAACACTTGACAATCTGCCTGCCTCCCACTTGTGGTGTTCCAGTCTATGAATAATGACACCATTCACTGTTAATTTGTGTAATTTTAAAATTACTGTTCCATACCCTAAAGCAAGCCCAATTTTTTCTTCAGCTATATCATAGAGAACAACATCCAGTATATTTTTAGTAAAATAATTACAATTTCATTTTTGACACATATAAGCAGTTATTATTCTAGATGAAAGCGCTCACATGTTGATAGCTCCTTCTGTATAATTATATGTAAATAATTATTCTAGATTGCTCATTTAAAGTAGGCACCACATTTTTTAACTTTCAAAAGCTGCTATCTCCTCACTTTAGTTTTTAGCTTACATGATTCACTGCAAATGTGATTTGTCCCCTCCCCCAATAATGCTTCGCTTCGAACTGAATATTGTGTAGTCCTCTTTATTTTTTCAGGTTTCTTTTCGTCTCCACAATCTGCCCAAGAGCAATCTTTTTAAATTTATAGGCACTATCTACTCTGTAATGCTGCAATGCACATGATATCAGGAACAATAGTCTCACTGACTATAATTATAGACCTAGTTGAATAGGCACACAGAGATGTTGTATACCACCCGTCTCAACTATTCCCAGATGAAAGCTTTGGAATCTAAAGAATCTCATTTTTCATTTTGACAAGTGTATGGGAGGCAAATTCAGCATTCTGGGGGAAATTCCTGAACTTTAAGTGAGTTTAGTTTTATTTTTATTTTTTTAAAGAAATTATCTGTCACTACAGAAACCTGCATTCTTCCTGCAACTATTTTTGGAT
This sequence comes from Rhabdophis nuchalis, assembly GCA_039707465.1. Classification (NCBI taxonomy): domain Eukaryota; kingdom Metazoa; phylum Chordata; class Lepidosauria; order Squamata; family Natricidae; genus Rhabdophis; species Rhabdophis nuchalis. The sequence continues at coordinate 148,256,527 of CM077646.1, read as the reverse complement.
CTTCACATTCTAAGTTGTCATTATTATGATTTTAAATTCAATAAACCTCCTCCGCCACCAGCCAAAATAAGGCAGTTTTTCCTCTCCCCCCCCCCCCCCCAGCTCCGGAGAGATTTTTTGCAAAATTTCTATGCAGAATGTTTTATGATCAGATGCATGTAATATGTTTACTTAATATTTGATTTCAGTCTAATAGCAGCTTGAAAATTTTACCTACATCTTCTCCAGTGAAATCACTATTTCGAGTATGATGATTTTTGTAACCTCAGAGGACCAATTAAAAAAAAAAAAAACCTAGCCAACAGAGTTCCTGGTCACAAAAAGGTTGCTTATCTCTATATTGTATAACAATGTAACTTATAAACATGAAAAGTTAAGTTTTCTCTGGTGACATGCTGGACATCAGAAATGTAAAATGCAGCATTTTTCATTACGCTGTAGCTCTTTGGTTAACTATGCCCAAAAAATCATATCTCACCGGTATTTATGGTGGATTCTATATATCAAGATCTCTACACATACACACACCTCAGATTTAATTGCCAAAATACTATAACAGGATTAACAGTCATGATTCAAATAATGTATTTATGGAATCAATAGTCTCTTTATGTAATCAACCAATATAAAAAATACCCTGTTTCCCCCCAAATTAAGACCTTCCCAGATAATACCAATCAGGCTTTTGAGTGCATGTGCTAAAATAAGCCCTCCCCTGAAAATAAACCCTCCCTGAAAATATTGCAACACAGCAGCAGGCATGAGGTGACCACACTCACTGCCTCCTGCACCTCAAAAATAATAAGACCTGCCTGAAAATAAGGCCAAGCATTTATTTTGGGGGGTCAAAAGAAAATAAGACTCTGTCTTATTTTCAGGAAACATGGTATGAGATTATGTTTAGTGCAGTGGTTAAGACATCAGGGTAGAAACTGAGAGGCCAAGAGTTCTAATCCTGCGTTAGGCACAAAAGCCAGCTGGGCAATCTTGGGCCAGTTGATTTCTCCCAACCCTAACAACAAGACAATGGCAAACCACTTTAAAAAATCTTTCCAAGAAAACTACAGGACTTGTTTTCAGGGTGTTGCCAGAAGTCAATACTGACTTGAAGGCACACAAACATACACACAAGGTAAAAAAAATACCACAAAGGTATGTCCATGAAGTCGTCAGAAGTTGAGCACAACTCCGATGAGGTTTTACTTTTTATGATAAAATAAGTACAGATAGTTTTAACTGCCACTTGTTCAGCAGCCATTCCAAGTTATGACAGTGGTACTTATGATAGGTCCTCAAAGTTCTAATTGTCCCAGCTCCCATGCAATCACATGATCCCAATCTGAGTGCTTGGCAACTGGCTCACACTTACTATGGTTGCAATTGTCCTGCTAAGTCCACATAATCACCATTTGCAGCCAGCTTTCCACAAGCAAACTCAATGGGGAAGCCAGCAGGAAAGTTTCTTGGATAAGTCTCTACCACCCTGCACCAGCCACTCTCAGCCCTGTGGTGTTCTTGCTGGCCCCTCACACATTCTCCCACACACTGCAGCAGACATTCCATAACCTACCACGCTTGCTTCATGCCATTCAAGCACCCTCCCTCATCCACTAACAGCCATGTACCTGCCTTCCAGCCTGAGACTTACAATTTCCTGCTGGCTTCCCCATTGACTATGCTTGTTGGAAACTAGGAATAAGTTGTGAGGAGGTCCTCTGTGACCTCTGGCCCTCACTTAACAATGGCAACCGAGGGTGCCAGGACTGCCATCGCTACCGTAAGTAATACAGTCACATGACATTGCATGTGTCCACAACAATGGATATTGTATTTTCTAAACACAACACGACATTGTATTTTCTAACCACAATGGTAGATATTCTGGTCTCTATTACCATTAAGTTTAAGTTTAAGTTTATTGGATTTGTATCCCGCCCTATCTCCCCGAAGGGACTCAGGGCGGCGCACAGGTAAATATTAAGAACAATACAAAAATACAATATAACTACAATAAAAATATATTAAATTTAAACCCGTGCTAATTGTTAATGGAGGACATACAGCATGTGAATTATTCAGTTAATTTAGTACATAAAATGAAATAAATCCTGGTTAAATCGTGTTAAAAATTGATGCAACAAAAACAGAGTTCGGAACTATAAGTATGAACAGTATGTATTTCTCATGACTTTTAGTAGGGATTTAAGACTGTCCTATTCAAATCTATTCATCATGGTGCTCATCTACTACAACATGGAGTAAGCATCATACACTTACAGGAGAGAGGTGATACTATAGTTCTCAATGCCAGTAATCAGTTCAAAGCTGATGTCCTAATATATTAATTCTGGGGAAATAAATTAGGATAAGGAACCAAATAGGATGCAATAGTTGTCTGGCTTGAATAATGGATAGTTCCTGCTACACAATGGCAATGTTCAATGGCCAACATGTTGGGGGAAAACAGACCTCATAACAGGAACATTTTCTTGTAAACAAATTTCATGATCATAGACAAAATTAAATCTAACTCTACATTAAAAAAGCATTAACCAAACAATATGAAGTGCACCTACTGGGTAGAAATAGGACAACACAGTTTTATGGACAGTTGCATAACACAGTCTTTCAAAGTGTGCCCCAAAAGAACATATGGCACATGGTTATTGCACAATGAAACTAGCAAATGCATGATTAATTGCATCTAAACCATTGCTGTTCTAACCACAGAATAAAAATCATTTCAATATATAGGGCAGAAAAGAAAGAATGTGATCATTTCTAAAGCCAAGATACACCAAGATCCAAGAAATACATAAGAAGTCACACCTTTTATCATGAAAGCCTTTGCTGCAATTCGCATATGGATTAGATTTGGTTAAAATTGGCTAGCTAGCATAACAGAATAAAGGCATGTTCTTTATGGACAAATTCTAGATAATATTTGGCCCCGAGAACAATTTAAGGTTGAACACAGACTCAAATACACCCATTCAGTTATGATAACAAACCATTAATTATCAAGATATTGTATTCTGAAGCTATTAGTCTCCATACTTTTTGAGTGAATTGGCCTATTTTCAGGTTATGGAGAATATGGGACTTGTCGATTCTCGTAATAACTTGTCCTCTGTGAATATGTATCTGGAGAGAATTCTAAATGTCAAATCCCTTTTTAATTTCTTTAAAATTAAATCTTTTAATCTTTTTTAAAAAATGGATATAAGGGGCCTAAGTGAAAGACCCTTATAGAAGGATTTACATAGTGCCTAAAGGCATAGTTGGGAATCTAATTAAGATCTTCTTTGACTTGTAAACCACTTTTAAACCAGAGTTTCAGAGGTAGTATTCAGCCGGTTCGGACCGGTTCACCTGAACCAGTAGCGGAAATCACAGGTGGGCCCGCCCCCCTGCCCCAGCTCTATGCCATCCTATTAGGCACATTTTTGAGGCCAGGCGCATGCACAGAAGGTGCATGTGCGAACAAAGCGCATGTCTGGAAGGCCCAGCACATGCACAGAAAGGGTGCATGTGCTCCCGAAGCAAGCAGGCGCATGCACAGCAAACCGATGGTAACAAAATGTGAAACCTGCTGCTGCACAGTTTCCTATTTTAATTACTAGAAACTATAGTTTAACCATATGTTTCTTGAAACTGGACAAAGAAGCAATATGTGCAATATTTGCCCTCAATCCATAAACCAATGATTTATTCAGACCAAGATTCTTACACCTAAAAGGATGCCACTGGATGTTCTTGGAGAAATTGTCTCTATGAAGTATGCTTCCCACTTTCTTTTTGTGTTTTGTTATA